>OY998171.1:0-1452000 GCA_963921995.1 Oxystoma pomonae
CAGAGCTTTTAGTTTGGTGGAAATAAAAAAAAATCAAAACTCAAACAATACCCCGAAATCCAAAACTGAGTTCACTTTGAGAACCGGTAGCTCCTAAACCATTTTACACAGAGGACTATAATTAACACGAGAATAAAGCAAGTGCCGCAGGGTATAAAATAAGCTATTAATTGATTTCATAACTCAACGGGAAGTATTTTTAAAACCTGAAAATATGCGATTTTGGGGTACCCATTTGGTCGGAAATTTTTTCACAAGATTTTTTTGAATAATGAATTTACCCTATTTTAACTCCTTTAAGCACTATTATGGAAAAGGCCATAATACTTCTAAAATATTAGCCTTGTAACTTGTTTGGTTTATGAGAAAACTTCAATCAAAAATGTGAATTTTTAAATTTTTTGTAAACTTTTTTCCTATTGCAGATAAACTTAAACTGTTATTGTTTTTAGGTTTAGCGCACCCGAAAACCTAGGTAAACTGATGCTTTTCTTGGTCCAGAGCTTTTAGTTTGGCGGAAATAAAAAAAAAATCTAAACTCAAACAATACCCCGAAATCCAAAACTGAGTTCACTTTGAGAACCGGTAGCTCCTAAACCATTTTACACAGGGGACTATAATTAACACGAGAATAAAGCAACTGCCGCAGGGTATAAAATAAGCTATTAAGTGATTTCATAACTTAACGGGAAGTATTTTTAAAACCTGAAAATATGCGATTTTGGGGTATTCATTTGGTCGGAAATTTTTTCACAAGATTTTTTTGAATAATGAATTTGCCCTATTTTAACTCCTGTAAGCACTATTATGGAAAAGGCCATACTACTTCTAAAATATTAGCCTTGTTACTTGTTTGGTTTACGAGAAAACTTAAATCAAAAATGTGAATTTTTAAATTTTTTGTAAACTTTTTTCCTGTTGCAGATAAACTTAAACTGTTATTGTTTTTTGGTTTAGCGCACCCGAAAACCTAGGTAAACTGATGCTTTTTTTGGTCCAGAGCTTTTAGTTTGGCGGAAATAAAAAAAAATCAAAACTTAAGCAATACCCCGAAATCCAAATCTGAGTTCACTTTGAGAACCGGTAGCTCCTAAACCATTTTACACAGGGGACTATAATTAACACGAGAATAAAGCAAGTGCCGCAGGGTATAAAATAAGCTATTAAGTGATTTCATAACTCAACGGGAAGTATTTTTAAAACCTGAAAATATGCGATTTTGGGGTACCCATTTGGTCGGAAATTTTTTCACAAGATTTTTTTGAATAATGAATTTACCCTATTTTAATTCCTGTAAGCACTGTTATGTAAAAGGCCATACTACTTCTAAAATATTAGCCTTGTAACTTGTTTGGTTTACGAGAAAACTTAAATCAAAAATGTGAATTTTTAAATTTTTTGTAAACTTTTTTCCTATTGCAGATAAACTTAAACTGTTATTGTTTTTAGGTTTAGCGCACCCGAAAACCTAGGTAAACTGATGCTTTTCTTGGTCCAGAGCTTTTAGTTTGGCGGAAATAAAAAAAAATCAAAACTCAAACAATACCCCGAAATCCAAAACTGAGTTCACTTTGAGAACCGGTAGCTCCTAAACCATTTTACAAAGGGGACTATAATTAACACGAGAATAAAGCAAGTGCCGCAGGGTATAAAATAAGCTATTAAGTGATTTCATAACTCAACGGGAAGTATTTTTAAAACCTGAAAATATGCGATTTTGGGGTACCCATTTGGTCGGAAATTTTTTCACAAGATTTTTTTGAATAATGAATTTACCCTATTTTAATTCCTGTAAGCACTGTTATGTAAAAGGCCATACTACTTCTAAAATATGAGCCTTGTAACTTGTTTGGTTTACGAGAAAACTTAAATCAAAAATGTGAATTTTTAAATTTTTTGTAAACTTTTTTCCTATTGCAGATAAACTTAAACTGTTATTGTTTTTAGGTTTAGCGCACCCGAAAACCTAGGTAAACTGATACTTTTCTTGGTCCAGAGCTTTTAGTTTGGCGGAAATAAAAAAAAATCAAAACTCAAACAATACCCCGAAATCCAAAACTGAGTTCACTTTGAGAACCGGTAGCTCCTAAACCATTTTACACAGGGGACTATAATTAACACGAGAATAAAGCAAGTGCCGCAGGGTATAAAATAAGCTATTAAGTGATTTCATAACTCAACGGGAAGTATTTTTAAAACCTGAAAATATGCGATTTTGGGGTACCCATTTGGTCGGAAATTTTTTCACAAGATTTTTTTGAATAATGAATTTACCCTATTTTAATTCCTGTAAGCACTATTATGGAAAAGGCCATAATACTTCTAAAATATTAGCCTTGTAACTTGTTTGGTTTACTAGAAAACTTAAATCAAAAATGTGAATTTTTAAATTTTTTGTAAACTTTTTTCCTATTGCAGATAAACTTAAACTGTTATTGTTTTTAGGTTTAGCGCACCCGAAAACCTAGGTAAACTGATGCTTTTCTTGGTCCAGAGCTTTTAGTTTGGTGGAAATAAAAAAAAATCAAAACTCAAACAATACCCCGAAATCCAAAACTGAGTTCACTTTGAGAACCGGTAGCTCCTAAACCATTTTACACAGAGGACTATAATTAACACGAGAATAAAGCAAGTGCCGCAGGGTATAAAATAAGCTATTAATTGATTTCATAACTCAACGGGAAGTATTTTTAAAACCTGAAAATATGCGATTTTGGGGTACCCATTTGGTCGGAAATTTTTTCACAAGATTTTTTTGAATAATGAATTTACCCTATTTTAACTCCTTTAAGCACTATTATGGAAAAGGCCATACTAATTCTAAAATATTAGCCTTGTAACTTGTTTGGTTTACGAGAAAACTTAAATCAAAAATGTGAATTTTTAAATTTTTTGTAAACTTTTTTCCTATTGCAGATAAACTTAAACTGTTATTATTTTTAGGTTTAGCGCACCCGAAAACCTAGGTAAACTGATGCTTTTTTGTCCAGAGCTATTAGTTTGGCGGAAATAAAAAAAAATCAAAACTCAAACAATACCCCGAAATCCAAAACTGAGTTCACTTTGAGAACCGGTAGCTCCTAAACCATTTTACACAGGGGACTATAATTAACACGAGAATAAAGCAAGTGCCGCAGGGTATAAAATAAGCTATTAAGTGATTTCATAACTTAACGAGAAGTATTTTTAAAACCTGAAAATATGCGATTTTGGGGTACCCATTTGGTCGGAAATTTTTTCACAAGATTTTTTTGAATAATGAATTTGCCCTATTTTAATTCCTGTAAGCACTATTATGGAAAAGGCCATACTACTTCTAAAATATTAGCCTTGTAACTTGTTTGGTTTACGAGAAAACTTAAATCAAAAATGTGAATTTTTAAATTTTTTGTAAACTTTTTTCCTATTGCAGATAAACTTAAACTGTTATTGTTTTTAGGTTTAGCGCACCCGAAAACCTAGGTAAACTGATGCTTTTTTTGGTCCAGAGCTTTTAGTTTGGCGGAAATAAAAAAAAATCAAAACTCAACCAATACCCCGAAATCCAAAACTGAGTTCACTTTGAGAACCGGTAGCTCCTAAACCATTTTACACAGGGGACTATAATTAACACGAGAATAAAGCAAGTGCCGCAGGGTATAAAATAAGCTATTAAGTGATTTCATAACTTAACGAGAAGTATTTTTAAAACCTGAAAATATGCGATTTTGGGGTACCCATTTGGTCGGAAATTTTTTCACAAGATTTTTTTGAATAATGAATTTGCCCTATTTTAATTCCTGTAAGCACTATTATGGAAAAGGCCATACTACTTCTAAAATATTAGCCTTGTAACTTGTTTGGTTTACGAGAAAACTTAAATCAAAAATGTGAATTTTTAAATTTTTTGTAAACTTTTTTCCTATTGCAGATAAACTTAAACTGTTATTGTTTTTAGGTTTAGCGCACCCGAAAACCTAGGTAAACTGATACTTTTCTTGGTCCAGAGCTTTTAGTTTGGCGGAAATAAAAAAAAATCAAAACTCAAACAATACCCCGAAATCCAAAACTGAGTTCACTTTGAGAACCGGTAGCTCCTAAACCATTTTACACAGGGGACTATAATTAACACGAGAATAAAGCAAGTGCCGCAGGGTATAAAATAAGCTATTAAGTGATTTCATAACTCAACGGGAAGTATTTTTAAAACCTGAAAATATGCGATTTTGGGGTACCCATTTGGTCGGAAATTTTTTCACAAGATTTTTTTGAATAATGAATTTGCCCTATTTTAATTCCTGTAAGCACTATTATGGAAAAGGCCATACTACTTCTAAAATATTAGCCTTGTAACTTGGTTGGTTTACGAGAAAACTTAAATCAAAAATGTGAATTTTTAAATTTTTTGTAAACTTTTTTCCTATTGCAGATAAACGTAAACTGTTATTGTTTTTAGGTTTAGCGCACCCGAAAACCTAGGTAAACTGATGCTTTTCTTGGTCCAGAGCTTTTAGTTTGGCGGAAATAAAAAAAAATCAAAACTCAAACAATACCCCGAAATCCAAAACTGAGTTCACTTTGAGAACCGGTAGCTCCTAAACCATTTTACACAGGGGACTATAATTAACACGAGAATAAAGCAAGTGCCGCAGGGTATAAAATAAGCTATTAAGTGATTTCATAACTTAACGGGAAGTATTTTTAAAACCTGAAAATATGCGATTTTGGGGTACCCATTTGGTCGGAAATTTTTTCACAAGATTTTTTTGAATAATCATTTTGCCCTATTTTAATTCCTGTAAGCACTATTATAGAAAAGGCCATACTACTTCTAAAATATTAGCCTTGTAACTTGTTTGGTTTACGAGAAAACTTAAATCAAAAATGTGAATTTTTAAATTTTTTGTAAACTTTTTTCCTATTGCAGATAAACTTAAACTGTTATTGTTTTTAGGTTTAGCGCACCCGAAAACCTAGGTAAACTGATACTTTTCTTGGTCCAGAGCTTTTAGTTTGGTGGAAATAAAAAAAAATCAAAACTCAAACAATACCCCGAAATCCAAAACTGAGTTCACTTTGAGAACCGGTAGCTCCTAAACCATTTTACACAGAGGACTATAATTAACACGAGAATAAAGCAAGTGCCGCAGGGTATAAAATAAGCTATTAATTGATTTCATAACTCAACGGGAAGTATTTTTAAAACCTGAAAATATGCGATTTTGGGGTACCCATTTGGTCGGAAATTTTTTCACAAGATTTTTTTGAATAATGAATTTACCCTATTTTAATTCCTGTAAGCACTATTATGGAAAAGGCCATACTACTTCTAAAATATTAGCCTTGTAACTTGTTTGGTTTACGAGAAAACTTAAATCAAAAATGTGAATTTTTAAATTTTTTGTAAAGTTTTTTCCTATTGCAGATAAACTTAAACTGTTATTGTTTTTAGGTTTAGCGCACCCGAAAACCTAGGTAAACTGATGGTTTTCTTGGTCCAGAGCTTTTAGTTTGGCGGAAATAAAAAAAAATCAAAACTCAAACAATACCCCGAAATCCAAAACTGAGTTCACTTTGAGAACCGGTAGCTCCTAAACCATTTTACACAGGGGACTATAATTAACACGAGAATAAAGCAACTGCCGCAGGGTATAAAATAAGCTATTAAGTGATTTCACAACTCAACGGGAAGTATTTTTAAAACCTGAAAATATGCGATTTTGGGGTACCCATTTGGTCGGAAATTTTTTCACAAGATTTTTTTGAATAATGAATTTGCCCTATTTTAACTCCTGTAAGCACTATTATGGAAAAGGCCATACTACTTCTAAAATATTAGCCTTGTAACTTGTTTGGTTTACGAGAAAACTTAAATCAAAAATGTGAATTTTTAAATTTTTTGTAAACTTTTTTCCTGTTGCAGATAAACTTAAACTGTTATTGTTTTTAGGTTTAGCGCACCGGAAAACCTAGGTAAACTGATGCTTTTTTTGGTCCAGAGCTTTTAGTTTGGCGGAAATAAAAAAAAATCAAAACTCAAACAATACCCCGAAATCCAAAACTGAGTTCAATTTGAGAACCGGTAGCTCCTAAACCATTTTACACAGGGGACTATAATTAACACGAGAATAAAGCAAGTGCCGCAGGGTATAAAATAAGCTATTAAGTGATTTCATAACTTAACGGGAAGTATTTTTAAAACCTGAAAATATGCGATTTTGGGGTACCCATTTGGTCGGAAATTTTTTCACAAGATTTTTTTGAATAATCATTTTGCCCTATTTTAATTCCTGTAAGCACTATTATAGAAAAGGCCATACTACTTCAAAAATATTAGCCTTGTAACTTGTTTGGTTTACGAGAAAACTTAAATCAAAAATGTGAATTTTTAAATTTTTTGTAAACTTTTTTCCTATTGCAGATAAACTTAAACTGTTATTGTTTTTAGGTTTAGCGCACCCGAAAACCTAGGTAAACTGATACTTTTCTTGGTCCAGAGCTTTTAGTTTGGCGGAAATAAAAAAAAATCAAAACTCAAACAATACCCCGAAATCCAAAACTGAGTTCACTTTGAGAACCGGTAGCTCCTAAACCATTTTACACAGGGGACTATAATTAACACGAGAATAAAGCAAGTGCCGCAGGGTATAAAATAAGCTATTAAGTGATTTCATAACTCAACGGGAAGTATTTTTAAAACCTGAAAATATGCGATTTTGGGGTACCCATTTGGTCGGAAATTTTTTCACAAGATTTTTTTGAATAATGAATTTACCCTATTTTAATTCCTGTAAGCACTATTATGGAAAAGGCCATAATACTTCTAAAATATTAGCCTTGTAACTTGTTTGGTTTACTAGAAAACTTAAATCAAAAATGTGAATTTTTAAATTTTTTGTAAACTTTTTTCCTATTGCAGATAAACTTAAACTGTTATTGCTTTTAGGTTTAGCGCACCCGAAAACCTAGGTAAACTGATGGTTTTCTTGGTCCAGAGCTTTTAGTTTGGCGGAAATAAAAAAAAATCAAAACTCAAACAATACCCCGAAATCCAAAACTGAGTTCACTTTGAGAACCGGTAGCTCCTAAACCATTTTACACAGGGGACTATAATTAACACGAGAATAAAGCAACTGCCGCAGGGTATAAAATAAGCTATTAAGTGATTTCACAACTCAACGGGAAGTATTTTTAAAACCTGAAAATATGCGATTTTGGGGTACCCATTTGGTCGGAAATTTTTTCACAAGATTTTTTTGAATAATGAATTTGCCCTATTTTAACTCCTGTAAGCACTATTATGGAAAAGGCCATACTACTTCTAAAATATTAGCCTTGTAACTTGTTTGGTTTACGAGAAAACTTAAATCAAAAATGTGAATTTTTAAATTTTTTGTAAACTTTTTTCCTGTTGCAGATAAACTTAAACTGTTATTGTTTTTAAGTTTAGCGCACCGGAAAACCTAGGTAAACTGATGCTTTTTTTGGTCCAGAGCTTTTAGTTTGGCGGAAATAAAAAAAAATCAAAACTCAAACAATACCCCGAAATCCAAAACTGAGTTCACTTTGAGAACCGGTAGCTCCTAAACCATTTTACACAGGGGACTATAATTAACACGAGAATAAAGCAAGTGCCGCAGGGTATAAAATAAGCTATTAAGTGATTTCATAACTTAACGGGAAGTATTTTTAAAACCTGAAAATATGCGATTTTGGGGTACCCATTTGGTCGGAAATTTTTTCACAAGATTTTTTTGAATAATCATTTTGCCCTATTTTAATTCCTGTAAGCACTATTATAGAAAAGGCCATACTACTTCTAAAATATTAGCCTTGTAACTTGTTTGGTTTACGAGAAAACTTAAATCAAAAATGTGAATTTTTAAATTTTTTGTAAACTTTTTTCCTATTGCAGATAAACTTAAACTGTTATTGTTTTTAGGTTTAGCGCAGCCGAAAACCTAGGTAAACTAATACTTTTCTTGGTCCAGAGCTTTTAGTTTGGTGGAAATAAAAAAAAATCAAAACTCAAACAATACCCCGAAATCCAAAACTGAGTTCACTTTGAGAACCGGTAGCTCCTAGACCATTTTACACAGAGGACTATAATTAACACGAGAATAAAGCAAGTGCCGCAAGGTATAAAATAAGCTATTAATTGATTTCATAACTCAACGGGAAGTATTTTTAAAACCTGAAAATATGCGATTTTGGGGTACCCATTTGGTCGGAAATTTTTTCACAAGATTTTTTTGAATAATGAATTTACCCTATTTTAAGTCCTGTAAGCACTATTATGGAAAAGGCCATAATACTTCTAATATATTAGCCTTGTAACTTGTTTGGTTTACGAGAAAACTTAAATCAAAAATGTGAATTTTTAAATTTTTTGTAAACTTTTTTACTATTGCAGATAAACTTAAACTGTTATTGTTTTTAGGTTTAGCGCACCCGAAAATTTAGGTAAACTGATACTTTTCTTGGTCCAGAGCTTTTAGTTTGGTGGAAATAAAAAAAAATCAAAACTCAAACAATACCCCGAAATCCAAAACTGAGTTCACTTTGAGAACCGGTAGCTCCTAAACCATTTTACACAGAGGACTATAATTAACACGAGAATAAAGCAAGTGCCGCAGGGTATAAAATAAGCTATTAATTGATTTCATAACTCAACGGGAAGTATTTTTAAAACCTGAAAATATGCGATTTTGGGGTACCCATTTGGTCGGAAATTTTTTCACAAGATTTTTTTGAATAATGAATTTACCCTATTTTAACTCCTTTAAGCACTATTATGGAAAAGGCCATAATACTTCTAAAATATTAGCCTTGTTACTTGTTTGGTTTACGAGAAAACTTAAATCAAAAATGTGAATTTTTAAATTTTTTGTAAACTTTTTTCCTGTTGCAGATAAACTTAAACTGTTATTGTTTTTTGGTTTAGCGCACCCGAAAACCTAGGTAAACAGATGCTTTTTTTGGTCCAGAGCTTTTAGTTTGGCGGAAATAAAAAAAAATTAAAACTTAAGCAATACCCCGAAATCCAAAACTGAGTTCACTTTGAGAACCGGTAGCTCCTAAACCATTTTACACAGGGGACTATAATTAACACGAGAATAAAGCAAGTGCCGCAGGGTATAAAATAAGCTATTAAGTGATTTCATAACTCAACGGGAAGTATTTTTAAAACCTGAAAATATGCGATTTTGGGGTACCCATTTGGTCGGAAATTTTTTCACAAGATTTTTTTGAATAATGAATTTACCCTATTTTAATTCCTGTAAGCACTGTTATGTAAAAGGCCATACTACTTCTAAAATATTAGCCTTGTAACTTGTTTGGTTTACGAGAAAACTTAAATCAAAAATGTGAATTTTTAAATTTTTTGTAAACTTTTTTCCTATTGCAGATAAACTTAAACTGTTATTGTTTTTAGGTTTAGCGCACCCGAAAACCTAGGTAAACTGATGCTTTTCTTGGTCCAGAGCTTTTAGTTTGGCGGAAATAAAAAAAAATCAAAACTCAAACAATACCCCGAAATCCAAAACTGAGTTCACTTTGAGAAACGGTAGCTCCTAAACCATTTTACAAAGGGGACTATAATTAACACGAGAATAAAGCAAGTGCCGCAGGGTATAAAATAAGCTATTAAGTGATTTCATAACTCAACGGGAAGTATTTTTAAAACCTGAAAATATGCGATTTTGGGGTACCCATTTGGTCGGAAATTTTTTCACAAGATTTTTTTGAATAATGAATTTGCCCTATTTTAATTCCTGTAAGCACTATTATGGAAAAGGCCATACTACTTCTAAAATATTAGCCTTGTAACTTGTTTGGTTTACGAGAAAACTTAAATCAAAAATGTGAATTTTTAAATTTTTTGTAAACTTTTTTCCTATTGCAGATAAACTTAAACTGTTATTGTTTTTAGGTTTAGCGCACCCGAAAACCTAGGTAAACTGATACTTTTCTTGGTCCAGAGCTTTTAGTTTGGCGGAAATAAAAAAAAATCAAAACTCAAACAATACCCCGAAATCCAAAACTGAGTTCACTTTGAGAACCGGTAGCTCCTAAACCATTTTACACAGGGGACTATAATTAACACGAGAATAAAGCAAGTGCCGCAGGGTATAAAATAAGCTATTAAGTGATTTCATAACTCAACGGGAAGTATTTTTAAAACCTGAAAATATGCGATTTTGGGGTACCCATTTGGTCGGAAATTTTTTCACAAGATTTTTTTGAATAATGAATTTACCCTATTTTAATTCCTGTAAGCACTATTATGGAAAAGGCCATAATACTTCTAAAATATTAGCCTTGTAACTTGTTTGGTTTACTAGAAAACTTAAATCAAAAATGTGAATTTTTAAATTTTTTGTAAACTTTTTTCCTATTGCAGATAAACTTAAACTGTTATTGTTTTTAGGTTTAGCGCACCCGAAAACCTAGGTAAACTGATGCTTTTCTTGGTCCAGAGCTTTTAGTTTGGTGGAAATAAAAAAAAATCAAAACTCAAACAATACCCCGAAATCCAAAACTGAGTTCACTTTGAGAACCGGTAGCTCCTAAACCATTTTACACAGAGGACTATAATTAACACGAGAATAAAGCAAGTGCCGCAGGGTATAAAATAAGCTATTAATTGATTTCATAACTCAACGGGAAGTATTTTTAAAACCTGAAAATATGCGATTTTGGGGTACCCATTTGGTCGGAAATTTTTTCACAAGATTTTTTTGAATAATGAATTTACCCTATTTTAACTCCTTTAAGCACTATTATGGAAAAGGCCATACTAATTCTAAAATATTAGCCTTGTAACTTGTTTGGTTTACGAGAAAACTTAAATCAAAAATGTGAATTTTTAAATTTTTTGTAAACTTTTTTCCTATTGCAGATAAACTTAAACTGTTATTGTTTTTAGGTTTAGCGCACCCGAAAACCTAGGTAAACTGATGCTTTTTTTGGTCCAGAGCTATTAGTTTGGCGGAAATAAAAAAAAATCAAAACTCAAACAATACCCCGAAATCCAAAACTGAGTTCACTTTGAGAACCGGTAGCTCCTAAACCATTTTACACAGGGGACTATAATTAACACGAGAATAAAGCAAGTGCCGCAGGGTATAAAATAAGCTATTAAGTGATTTCATAACTTAACGAGAAGTATTTTTAAAACCTGAAAATATGCGATTTTGGGGTACCCATTTGGTCGGAAATTTTTTCACAAGATTTTTTTGAATAATGAATTTGCCCTATTTTAATTCCTGTAAGCACTATTATGGAAAAGGCCATACTACTTCTAAAATATTAGCCTTGTAACTTGTTTGCTTTACGAGAAAACTTAAATCAAAAATGTGAATTTTTAAATTTTTTGTAAACTTTTTTCCTATTGCAGATAAACTTAAACTGTTATTGTTTTTAGGTTTAGCGCACCCGAAAACCTAGGGAAACTGATGCTTTTTTTGGTCCAGAGCTTTTAGTTTGGCGGAAATAAAAAAAAATCAAAACTCAACCAATACCCCGAAATCGAAAACTGAGTTCACTTTGAGAACCGGTAGCTCCTAAACCATTTTACACAGGGGACTATAATTAACACGAGAATAAAGCAAGTGCCGCAGGGTATAAAATAAGCTATTAAGTGATTTCATAACTTAACGAGAAGTATTTTTAAAACCTGAAAATATGCGATTTTGGGGTACCCATTTGGTCGGAAATTTTTTCACAAGATTTTTTTGAATAATGAATTTGCCCTATTTTAATTCCTGTAAGCACTATTATGGAAAAGGCCATACTACTTCTAAAATATTAGCCTTGTAACTTGTTTGGTTTACTAGAAAACTTAAATCAAAAATGTGAATTTTTAAATTTTTTGTAAACTTTTTTCCTATTGCAGATAAACTTAAACTGTTATTGTTTTTAGGTTTAGCGCACCCGAAAACCTAGGTAAACTGATACTTTTCTTGGTCCAGAGCTTTTAGTTTGGCGGAAATAAAAAAAAATCAAAACTCAAACAATACCCCGAAATCCAAAACTGAGTTCACTTTGAGAACCGGTAGCTCCTAAACCATTTTACACAGGGGACTATAATTAACACGAGAATAAAGCAAGTGCCGCAGGGTATAAAATAAGCTATTAAGTGATTTCATAACTCAACGGGAAGTATTTTTAAAACCTGAAAATATGCGATTTTGGGGTACCCATTTGGTCGGAAATTTTTTCACAAGATTTTTTTGAATAATGAATTTGCCCTATTTTAATTCCTGTAAGCACTATTATGGAAAAGGCCATACTACTTCTAAAATATTAGCCTTGTAACTTGGTTGGTTTACGAGAAAACTTAAATCAAAAATGTGAATTTTTAAATTTTTTGTAAACTTTTTTCCTATTGCAGATAAACGTAAACTGTTATTGTTTTTAGGTTTAGCGCACCCGAAAACCTAGGTAAACTGATGCTTTTCTTAGTCCAGAGCTTTTAGTTTGGCGGAAATAAAAAAAAATCAAAACTCAAACAATACCCCGAAATCCAAAACTGAGTTCACTTTGAGAACCGGTAGCTCCTAAACCATTTTACACAGGGGACTATAATTAACACGAGAATAAAGCAAGTGCCGCAGGGTATAAAATAAGCTATTAAGTGATTTCATAACTTAACGGGAAGTTTTTTTAAAACCTGAAAATATGCGATTTTGGGGTACCCATTTGGTCGGAAATTTTTTCACAAGATTTTTTTGAATAATCATTTTGCCCTATTTTAATTCCTGTAAGCACTATTATAGAAAAGGCCATACTACTTCTAAAATATTAGCCTTGTAACTTGTTTGGTTTACGAGAAAACTTAAATCAAAAATGTGAATTTTTAAATTTTTTGTAAACTTTTTTCCTATTGCAGATAAACTTAAACTGTTATTGTTTTTAGGTTTAGCGCACCCGAAAACCTAGGTAAACTGATACTTTTCTTGGTCCAGAGCTTTTAGTTTGGTGGAAATAAAAAAAAATCAAAACTCAAACAATACCCCGAAATCCAAAACTGAGTTCACTTTGAGAACCGGTAGCTCCTAAACCATTTTACACAGAGGACTATAATTAACACGAGAATAAAGCAAGTGCCGCAGGGTATAAAATAAGCTATTAATTGATTTCATAACTCAACGGGAAGTATTTTTAAAACCTGAAAATATGCGATTTTGGGGTACCCATTTGGTCGGAAATTTTTTCACAAGATTTTTTTGAATAATGAATTTACCCTATTTTAATTCCTGTAAGCACTATTATGGAAAAGGCCATACTACTTCTAAAATATTAGCCTTGTAACTTGTTTGGTTTACGAGAAACCTTAAATCAAAAATGTGAATTTTTAAATTTTTTGTAAAGTTTTTTCCTATTGCAGATAAACTTAAACTGTTATTGTTTTTAGGTTTAGCGCACCCGAAAACCTAGGTAAACTGATGGTTTTCTTGGTCCAGAGCTTTTAGTTTGGCGGAAATAAAAAAAAATCAAAACTCAAACAATACCCCGAAATCCAAAACTGAGTTCACTTTGAGAACCGGTAGCTCCTAAACCATTTTACACAGGGGACTATAATTAACACGAGAATAACGCAACTGCCGCAGGGTATAAAATAAGCTATTAAGTGATTTCACAACTCAACGGGAAGTATTTTTAAAACCTGAAAATATGCGATTTTGGGGTACCCATTTGGTCGGAAATTTTTTCACAAGATTTTTTTGAATAATGAATTTGCCCTATTTTAACTCCTGTAAGCACTATTATGGAAAAGGCCATACTACTTCTAAAATATTAGCCTTGTAACTTGTTTGGTTTACGAGAAAACTTAAATCAAAAATGTGAATTTTTAAATTTTTTGTAAACTTTTTTCCTGTTGCAGATAAACTTAAACTGTTATTGTTTTTAGGTTTAGCGCACCGGAAAACCTAGGTAAACTGATGCTTTTTTTGGTCCAGAGCTTTTAGTTTGGCGGAAATAAAAAAAAATCAAAACTCAAACAATACCCCGAAATCCAAAACTGAGTTCACTTTGAGAACCGGTAGCTCCTAAACCATTTTACACAGGAGACTATAATTAACACGAGAATAAAGCAAGTGCCGCAGGGTATAAAATAAGCTATTAAGTGATTTCATAACTTACCGGGAAGTATTTTTAAAACCTGAAAATATGCGATTTTGGGGTACCCATTTGGTCGGAAATTTTTTCACAAGATTTTTTTGAATAATGAATTTGCCCTATTTTAATTCCTGTAAGCACTATTATGGAAAAGGCCATACTACTTCTAAAATATTAGCCTTGTAACTTGTTTGGTTTACTAGAAAACTTAAATCAAAAATGTGAATTTTTAAATTTTTTGTAAACTTTTTTCCTATTGCAGATAAACTTAAACTGTTATTGTTTTTAGGTTTAGCGCACCCGAAAACCTAGGTAAACTGATACTTTTCTTGGTCCAGAGCTTTTAGTTTGGCGGAAATAAAAAAAAATCAAAACTCAAACAATACCCCGAAATCCAAAACTGAGTTCACTTTGAGAACCGGTAGCTCCTAAACCATTTTACACAGGGGACTATAATTAACACGAGAATAAAGCAAGTGCCGCAGTGTATAAAATAAGCTATTAAGTGATTTCATAACTCAACGGGAAGTATTTTTAAAACCTGAAAATATGCGATTTTGGGGTACCCATTTGGTCGGAAATTTTTTCACAAGATTTTTTTGAATAATGAATTTACCCTATTTTAACTCCTGTAAGCACTATTATGGAAAAGGCCATAATACTTCTAAAATATTAGCCTTGTAACTTGTTTGGTTTACTAGAAAACTTAAATCAAAAATGTGAATTTTTAAATTTTTTGTAAACTTTTTTCCTATTGCAGATAAACTTAAACTGTTATTGTTTTTATGTTTAGCGCAACCGAAAACCTAGGTAAACTGATGCTTTTCTTGGTCCAGAGCTTTTAGTTTGGCGGAAATAAAAAAAAATCAAAACTCAAACAATACCCCGAAATCCAAAACTGAGTTCACTTTGAGAACCGGTAGCTCCTAAACCATTTTACAAAGGGGACTATAATTAACACGAGAATAAAGCAAGTGCCGCAGGGTATAAAATAAGCTATTAAGTGATTTCATAACTCAACGGGAAGTATTTTTAAAACCTGAAAATATGCGATTTTGGGGTACCCATTTGGTCGGAAATTTTTTCACAAGATTTTTTTGAATAATGAATTTGCCCTATTTTAATTCCTGTAAGCACTATTATGGAAAAGGCCATACTACTTCTAAAATATTAGCCTTGTAACTTGGTTGGTTTACGAGAAAACTTAAATCAAAAATGTGAATTTTTAAATTTTTTGTAAACTTTTTTCCTATTGCAGATAAACGTAAACTGTTACTGTTTTTAGGTTTAGCGCACCCGAAAACCTAGGTAAACTGATGCTTTTCTTGGTCCAGAGCTTTTAGTTTGGCGGAAACAAAAAAAAATCAAAACTCAAACAATACCCCGAAATCCAAAACTGAGTTCACTTTGAGAACCGGTAGCTCCTAAACCATTTTACACAGGGGACTATAATTAACACGAGAATAAAGCAAGTGCCGCAGGGTATAAAATAAGCTATTAAGTGATTTCATAACTTAACGGGAAGTATTTTTAAAACCTGAAAATATGCGATTTTGGGGTACCCATTTGGTCGGAAATTTTTTCACAAGATTTTTTTGAATAATCATTTTGCCCTATTTTAATTCCTGTAAGCACTATTATAGAAAAGGCCATACTACTTCTAAAATATTAGCCTTGTAACTTGTTTGGTTTACGAGAAAACTTAAATCAAAAATGTGAATTTTTAAATTTTTTGTAAACTTTTTTCCTATTGCAGATAAACTTAAACTGTTATTGTTTTTAGGTTTAGCGCACCCGAAAACCTAGGTAAACTGATGCTTTTTTTGGTCCAGAGCTATTAGTTTGGCGGAAAAAAAAAATCAAAACTCAAACAATACCCCGAAATCCAAAACTGAGTTCACTTTGAGAACCGGTAGCTCCTAAACCATTTTACACAGGGGACTATAATTAACACGAGAATAAAGCAAGTGCCGCAGGGTATAAAATAAGCTATTAAGTGATTTCATAACTTAACGAGAAGTATTTTTAAAACCTGAAAATATGCGATTTTGGGGTACCCATTTGGTCGGAAATTTTTTCACAAGATTTTTTTGAATAATGAATTTGCCCTATTTTAATTCCTGTAAGCACTATTATGGAAAAGGCCATACTACTTCTAAAATATTAGCCTTGTAACTTGTTTGGTTTACGAGAAAACTTAAATCAAAAATGTGAATTTTTAAATTTTTTGTAAACTTTTTTCCTATTGCAGATAAACTTAAACTGTTATTGTTTTTAGGTTTAGCGCACCCGAAAACCTAGGTAAACTGATGGTTTTCTTGGTCCAGAGCTTTTAGTTTGGCGGAAATAAAAAAAAATCAAAACTCAAACAATACCCCGAAATCCAAAACTGAGTTCACTTTGAGAACCGGTAGCTCCTAAACCATTTTACACAGGGGACTATAATTAACACGAGAATAAAGCAGCTGCCGCAGGGTATAAAATAAGCTATTAAGTGATTTCACAACTCAACGGGAAGTATTTTTAAAACCTGAAAATATGCGATTTTGGGGTACCCATTTGGAAATTTTTTCACAAGATTTTTTTGAATAATGAATTTGCCCTATTTTAACTCCTGTAAGCACTATTATGGAAAAGGCCATACTACTTCTAAAATATTAGCCTTGTAACTTGTTTGGTTTACGAGAAAACTTAAATTATAAATGTGAATTTTTAAATTTTTTGTAAACTTTTTTCCTGTTGCAGATAAACTTAAACTGTTATTGTTTTTAGGTTTAGCGCACCCGAAAACCTAGGTAAACTGATGCTTTTTTTGGTCCAGAGCTTTTAGTTTGGCGGAAATAAAAAAAAATCAAAACTCAAACAATACCCCGAAATCCAAAACTGAGTTCACTTTGAGAACCGGTAGCTCCTAAACCATTTTACACAGGAGACTATAATTAACACGAGAATAAAGCAAGTGCCGCAGGGTATAAAATAAGCTATTAAGTGATTTCATAACTTACCGGGAAGTATTTTTAAAACCTGAAAATATGCGATTTTGGGGTACCCATTTGGTCGGAAATTTTTTCACAAGATTTTTTTGAATAATGAATTTGCCCTATTTTAACTCCTGTAAGCACTATTATGGAAAAGGCCATACTACTTCTAAAATATTAGCCTTGTAACTTGTTTGGTTTACGAGAAAACTTAAATAAAAAATGTGAATTTTTAAATTTTTTGTAAACTTTTTTTCTATTGCAGATAAACTTAAACTGTTATTGTTTTTAGGTTTAGCGCACCCGAAAACCTAGGTAAACTGATGCTTTTTTTGGTCCAGAGCTTTTAGTTTGGCGGAAATAAAAAAAAATCAAAACTCAACCAATACCTCGAAATCCAAAACTGAGTTCACTTTGAGAACCGGTAGCTCCTAAACCATTTTACACAGGGGACTATAATTAACACGAGAATAAAGCAAGTGCCGCAGGGTATAAAATAAGCTATTAAGTGATTTCATAACTCAACGGGAAGTATTTTTGGTCGGAAATTTTTTCACAAGATTTTTTTGAATAATGAATAATGAATTTACCCTATTTTAACTTCTGTAAGCACTATTATGGAAAAGGCCATAATACTTCTAAAATATTAGCCTTGTAACTTGTTTGGTTTACTAGAAAACTTAAATCAAAAATGTGAATTTTTAAATTTTTTGTAAACTTTTTTCCTATTGCAGATAAACTTAAACTGTTATTGTTTTTAGGTTTAGCGCACCCGAAAACCTAGGTAAACTGATGCTTTTCTTGGTCCAGAGCTTTTAGTTTGGCGGAAATAAAAAAAAATCAAAACTCAAACAATACCCCGAAATTCAAAACTGAGTTCACTTTGAGAACCGGTAGCTCCTAAACCATTTTACAAAGGGGACTATAATTAACACGAGAATAAAGCAAGTGCCGCAGGGTATAAAATAAGCTATTAAGTGATTTCATAACTCAACGGGAAGTATTTTTAAAACCTGAAAATATGCGATTTTGGGGTACCCATTTGGTCGGAAATTTTTTCACAAGATTTTTTTGAATAATGAATTTGCCCTATTTTAATTCCTGTAAGCACTATTATGGAAAAGGCCATACTACTTCTAAAATATTAGCCTTGTAACTTGGTTGGTTTGCGAGAAAACTTAAATCAAAAATATGAATTTTTAAATTTTTTGTAAACTTTTTTCCTATTGCAGATAAACGTAAACTGTTATTGTTTTTAGGTTTAGCGCACCCGAAAACCTAGGTAAACTGATGCTTTTCTTGGTCCAGAGCTTTTAGTTTGGCGGAAATAAAAAAAAATCAAAACTCAAACAATACCCCGAAATCCAAAACTGAGTTCACTTTGAGAACCGGTAGCTCCTAAACCATTTTACACAGGGGACTATAATTAACACGAGAATAAAGCAAGTGCCGCAGGGTATAAAATAAGCTATTAAGTGATTTCATAACTTAACGGGAAGTATTTTTAAAACCTGAAAATATGCGATTTTGGGGTACCCATTTGGTCGGAAATTTTTTCACAAGATTTTTTTGAATAATCATTTTGCCCTATTTTAATTCCTGTAAGCACTATTATAGAAAAGGCCATACTACTTCTAAAATATTAGCCTTGTAACTTGTTTGGTTTACGAGAAAACTTAAATCAAAAATGTGAATTTTTAAATTTTTTGTAAACTTTTTTCCTATTGCAGATAAACTTAAACTGTTATTGTTTTTAGGTTTAGCGCACCCGAAAACCTAGGTGAACTGATACTTTTCTTGGTCCAGAGCTTTTAGTTTGGTGGAAATAAAAAAAAATCAAAACTCAAACAATACCCCGAAATCCAAAACTGAGTTCACTTTGAGAACCGGTAGCTCCTAAACCATTTTACACAGAGGACTATAATTAACACGAGAATAAAGCAAGTGCCGCAGGGTATAAAATAAGCTATTAATTGATTTCATAACTCAACGGGAAGTATTTTTAAAACCTGAAAATATGCGATTTTGGGGTACCCATTTGGTCGGAAATTTTTTCACAAGATTTTTTTGAATAATGAATTTACCCTATTTTAATTCCTGTAAGCACTATTATGGAAAAGGCCATACTACTTCTAAAATATTAGCCTTGTAACTTGTTTGGTTTACGAGAAAACTTAAATCAAAAATGTGAATTTTTAAATTTTTTGTAAACTTTTTTCCTATTGCAGATAAACTTAAACTGTTATTGTTTTTAGGTTTAGCGCACCCGAAAACCTAGGTAAACTGATGGTTTTCTTGGTCCAGAGCTTTTAGTTTGGCGGAAATAAAAAAAAATCAAAACTCAAACAATACCCCGAAATACAAAACTGAGTTCACTTTGAGAACCGGTAGCTCCTAAACCATTTTACACAGGGGACTATAATTAACACGAGAATAAAGCAACTGCCGCAGGGTATAAAATAAGCTATTAAGTGATTTCACAACTCAACGGGAAGTATTTTTAAAACCTGAAAATATGCGATTTTGGGGTACCCATTTGGTCGGAAATTTTTTCACAAGATTTTTTTGAATAATGAATTTGCCCTATTTTAACTCCTGTAAGCACTATTATGGAAAAGGCCATACTACTTCTAAAATATTAGCCTTGTAACTTGTTTGGTTTACGAGAAAACTTAAATCAAAAATGTGAATTTTTAAATTTTTTGTAAACTTTTTTCCTGTTGCAGATAAACTTAAACTGTTATTGTTTTTAGGTTTAGCGCACCGGAAAACCTAGGTAAACTGATGCTTTTTTTGGTCCAGAGCTTTTAGTTTGGCGGAAATAAAAAAAAATCAAAACTCAAACAATAACCCGAAATCCAAAACTGAGTTCACTTTGAGAACCGGTAGCTCCTAAACCATTTTACACAGGAGACTATAATTAACACGAGAATAAAGCAAGTGCCGCAGGGTATAAAATAAGCTATTAAGTGATTTCATAACTTACCGGGAAGTATTTTTAAAACCTGAAAATATGCGATTTTGGGGTACCCATTTGGTCGGAAATTTTTTCACAAGATTTTTTTGAATAATGAATTTGCCCTATTTTAACTCCTGTAAGCACTATTATGGAAAAGGCCATACTACTTCTAAAATATTAGCCTTGTAACTTGTTTGGTTTACGAGAAAACTTAAATCAAAAATGTGAATTTTTAAATTTTTTGTAAACTTTTTTCCTATTGCAGATAAACTTAAACTGTTATTGTTTTTAGGTTTAGCGCACCCGAAAACCTAGGTAAACTGATACTTTTCTTGGTCCAGAGCTTTTAGTTTGGCGGAAATAAAAAAAAATCAAAACTCAAACAATACCCCGAAATCCAAAACTGAGTTCACTTTGAGAACCGGTAGCTCCTAAACCATTTTACACAGGGGACTATAATTAACACGAGAATAAAGCAAGTGCCGCAGTGTATAAAATAAGCTATTAAGTGATTTCATAACTCAACGGGAAGTATTTTTAAAACCTGAAAATATGCGATTTTGGGGTACCCATTTGGTCGGAAATTTTTTCACAAGATTTTTTTGAATAATGAATTTACCCTATTTTAACTCCTGTAAGCACTATTGTGGAAAAGGCCATAATACTTCTAAAATATTAGCCTTGTAACTTGTTTGGTTTACTAGAAAACTTAAATCAAAAATGTGAATTTTTAAATTTTTTGTAAACTTTTTTCCTATTGCAGATAAACTTAAACTGTTATTGTTTTTATGTTTAGCGCACCCGAAAACCTAGGTAAACTGATGCTTTTCTTGGTCCAGAGCTTTTAGTTTGGCGGAAATAAAAAAAAATCAAAACTCAAACAATACCCCGAAATCCAAAACTGAGTTCACTTTGAGAACCGGTAGCTCCTAAACCATTTTACAAAGGGGACTATAATTAACACGAGAATAAAGCAAGTGCCGCAGGGTATAAAATAAGCTATTAAGTGATTTCATAACTCAACGGGAAGTATTTTTAAAACCTGAAAATATGCGATTTTGGGGTACCCATTTGGTCGGAAATTTTTTCACAAGATTTTTTTGAATAATGAATTTGCCCTATTTTAATTCCTGTAAGCACTATTATGGAAAAGGCCATACTACTTCTAAAATATTAGCCTTGTAACTTGGTTGGTTTACGAGAAAACTTAAATCAAAAATGTGAATTTTTAAATTTTTTGTAAACTTTTTTCCTATTGCAGATAAACGTAAACTGTTATTGTTTTTAGGTTTAGCGCACCCGAAAACCTAGGTAAACTGATGCTTTTCTTGGTCCAGAGCTTTTAGTTTGGCGGAAATAAAAAAAAATCAAAACTCAAACAATACCCCGAAATCCAAAACTGAGTTCACTTTGAGAACCGGTAGCTCCTAAACCATTTTACACAGGGGACTATAATTAACACGAGAATAAAGCAAGTGCCGCAGGGTATAAAATAAGCTATTAAGTGATTTCATAACTTAACGGGAAGTATTTTTAAAACCTGAAAATATGCGATTTTGGGGTACCCATTTGGTCGGAAATTTTTTCACAAGATTTTTTTGAATAATCATTTTGCCCTATTTTAATTCCTGTAAGCACTATTATAGAAAAGGCCATACTACTTCTAAAATATTAGCCTTGTAACTTGTTTGGTTTACGAGAAAACTTAAATCAAAAATGTGAATTTTTAAATTTTTTGTAAACTTTTTTCCTATTGCAGATAAACTTAAACTGTTATTGTTTTTAGGTTTAGCGCACCCGAAAACCTAGGTAAACTGATACTTTTCTTTGTCCAGAGCTTTTAGTTTGGTGGAAATAAAAAAAAATCAAAACTCAAACAATACCCCGAAATCCAAAACTGAGTTCACTTTGAGAACCGGTAGCTCCTAAACCATTTTACACATAGGACTATAATTAACACGAGAATAAAGCAAGTGCCGCAGGGTATAAAATAAGCTATTAATTGATTTCATAACTCAACGGGAAGTATTTTTAAAACCTGAAAATATGCGATTTTGGGGTACCCATTTGGTCGGAAATTTTTTCACAAGATTTTTTTGAATAATGAATTTACCCTATTTTAACATCTTTAAGCACTATTATGGAAAAGGCCATAATACTTCTAAAATATTAGCCTTGTAACTTGTTTGGTTTACGAGAAAACTTAAATCAAAAATGTTAATTTTTAAATTTTTTGTAAACTTTTTTACTATTGCAGATAAACTTAAACTGTTATTGTTTTTAGGTTTAGCGCACCCGAAAACCTAGGTAAACTGATACTTTTCTTGGTCCAGAGCTTTTAGTTTGGTGGAAATAAAAAAAAAATCAAAACTCAAACAATACCCCGAAATCCAAAACTGAGTTCACTTTGAGAACCGGTAGCTCCTAAACCATTTTACACAGAGGACTATAATTAACACGAGAATAAAGCAAGTGCCGCAGGGTATAAAATAAGCTATTAATTGATTTCATAACTCAACGGGAAGTATTTTTAAAACCTGAAAATATGCGATTTTGGGGTACCCATTTGGTCGGAAATTTTTTCACAAGATTTTTTTGAATAATGAATTTGCCCTATTTTAACTCCTGTAAGCACTATTATGGAAAAGGCCATACTACTTCTAAAATATTAGCCTTGTTACTTGTTTGGTTTACGAGAAAACTTAAATCAAAAATGTGAATTTTTAAATTTTTTGTAAACTTTTTTCCTATTGCAGATAAACTTAAACTGTTATTGTTTTTAGGTTTAGCGCACCCGAAAACCTAGGTAAACTGATGCTTTTCTTGGTCCAGAGCTTTTAGTTTGGCGGAAATAAAAAAAAATCAAAACTCAAACAATACCCCGAAATCCAAAACTGAGTTCACTTTGAGAACCGGTAGCTCCTAAACCATTTTACAAAGGGGACTATAATTAACACGAGAATAAAGCAAGTGCCGCAGGGTATAAAATAAGCTATTAATTGATTTCATAACTCAACGGGAAGTATTTTTAAAACCTGAAAATATGCGATTTTGGGGTACCCATTTGGTCGGAAATTTTTTCACAAGATTTTTTTGAATAATGAATTTACCCTATTTTAACTCCTTTAAGCACTATTATGGAAAAGGCCATACTAATTCTAAAATATTAGCCTTGTAACTTGTTTGGTTTACGAGAAAACTTAAATCAAAAATGTGAATTTTTAAATTTTTTGTAAACTTTTTTCCTATTGCAGATAAACTTAAACTGTTATTGTTTTTAGGTTTAGCGCACCCGAAAACCTAGGTAAACTGATGCTTTTTTTGGTCCAGAGCTTTTAGTTTGGCGGAAATAAAAAAAAATCAAAACTCAAACAATACCCCGAAATCCAAAACTGAGTTCACTTTGAGAACCGGTAGCTTCTAAACCATTTTACACAGGGGACTATAATTAACACGAGAATAAAGCAAGTGCCGCAGGGTATAAAATAAGCTATTAATTGATTTCATAACTCAACGGGAAGTATTTTTAAAACCTGAAAATATGCGATTTTGGGGTACCCATTTGGTCGAAAATTTTTTCACAAGATTTTTTTGAATAATGAATTTACCCTATTTTAACTCCTGTAAGCACCATTATGGAAAAGGCCATAATACTTCTAAAATATTAGCCTTGTAACTTGTTTGGTTTACTAGAAAACTTAAATCAAAAATGTGAATTTTTAAATTTTTTGTAAACTTTTTTCCTATTGCAGATAAACTTAAACTGTTATTGTTTTCAGGTTTAGCGCACCCGAAAACCTATGTAAACTGATGCTTTTCTTGGTCCAGAGCTTTTAGTTTGGTGGAAATAAAAAAAAATCAAAACTCAAACAATACCCCGAAATCCAAAACTGAGTTCACTTTGAGAACCGGTAGCTCCTAAACCATTTTACACAGGGGACTATAATTAACACGAGAATAAAGCAAGTGCCGCAGGGTATAAAATAAGCTATTAAGTGATTTCATAACTTAACGACAAGTATTTTTAAAACCTGAAAATATGCGATTTTGGGGTACCCATTTGGTCGGAAATTTTTTCACAAGATTTTTTTGAATAATGAATTTGCCCTATTTTAACTCCTTTAAGCACTATTATGGAAAAGGCCATACTAATTCTAAAATATTAGCCTTGTAACTTGTTTGGTTTACGAGAAAACTTAAATCAAAAATGTGAATTTTTAAATTTTTTGTAAACTTTTTTCCTATTGCAGATAAACTTAAACTGTTATTGTTTTTAGGTTTAGCGCACCCGAAAACCTAGGTAAACTGATGCTTTTCTTGGTCCAGAGCTTTTAGTTTGGCGGAAATAAAAAAAAATCAAAACTCAAACAATACCCCGAAATCCAAAACTGAGTTCACTTTGAGAACCGGTAGCTCCTAAACCATTTTACAAAGGGGACTATAATTAACACGAGAATAAAGCAAGTGCCGCAGGGTATAAAATAAGCTATTAAGTGATTTCATAACTCAACGGGAAGTATTTTTAAAACCTGAAAATATGCGATTTTGGGGTACCCATTTGGTCGGAAATTTTTTCACAAGATTTTTTTGAATAATCATTTTGCCCTATTTTAATTCCTGTAAGCACTATTATAGAAAAGGCCATACTACTTCTAAAATATTAGCCTTGTAACTTGTTTGGTTTACGAGAAAACTTAAATCAAAAATGTGAATTTTTAAATTTTTTGTAAACTTTTTTCCTATTGCAGATAAACTTAAACTGTTATTGTTTTTAGGTTTAGCGCACCCGAAAACCTAGGTAAACTGATGCTTTTCTTGGTCCAGAGCTTTTAGTTTGGCGGAAATAAAAAAAAATCAAAACTCAAACAATACCCCGAAATCCAAAACTGAGTTCACTTTGAGAACCGGTAGCTCCTAAACCATTTTACAAAGGGGACTATAATTAACACGAGAATAAAGCAAGTGCCGCAGGGTATAAAATAAGCTATTAAGTGATTTCATAACTCAACGGGAAGTATTTTTAAAACCTGAAAATATGCGATTTTGGGGTACCCATTTGGTCGGAAATTTTTTCACAAGATTTTTTTGAATAATGAATTTGCCCTATTTTAATTCCTGTAAGCACTATTATGGAAAAGGCCATACTACTTCTAAAATATTAGCCTTGTAACTTGGTTGGTTTACGAGAAAACTTAAATCAAAAATGTGAATTTTTAAATTTTTTGTAAACTTTTTTCCTATTGCATATAAACGTAAACTGTTATTGTTTTTAGGTTTAGCGCACCCGAAAACCTAGGTAAACTGATGCTTTTCTTGGTCCAGAGCTTTTAGTTTGGCGGAAATAAAAAAAAAATCAAACCTCAAACAATACCCCGAAATCCAAAACTGAGTTCACTTTGAGAACCGGTAGCTCCTAAACCATTTTACACAGGGGACTATAATTAACACGAGAATAAAGCAAGTGCCGCAGAGTATAAAATAAGCTATTAAGTGATTTCATAACTCAACGCGAAGTATTTTTAAAACCTGAAAATATGCGATTTTGGGGTACCCATTTGGTCGGAAATTTTTTCACAAGATTTTTTTGAATAATCATTTTGCCCTATTTTAATTCCTGGAAGCACTATTATAGAAAAGGCCATACTACTTCTAAAATATTAGCCTTGTAACTTGTTTGGTTTACGAGAAAACTTAAATCAAAAATGTGACTTTTTAAATTTTTTGTAAACTTTTTTCCTGTTGCAGATAAACTTAAACTGTTATTGTTTTTAGGTTTAGCGCACCCAAAAACCTAGGTAAACTGATGCTTTTTTTGGTCCAGAGCTTTTAGTTTGGCGGAAATAAAAAAAAATCAAAACTCAAGCAATACCCCGAAATCCAAAACTGAGTTCACTTTGAGAACCGGTAGCTCCTAAACCATTTTACACAGGGGACTATAATTAACACGAGAATAAAGCAAGTGCCGCAGGGTGTAATATAAGCTATTAAGTGATTTCATAACTTACCGGGAAGTATTTTTAAAACCTGAAAATATGCGATTTTGGGGTACCCATTTGGTCGGAAATTTTTTCACAAGATTTTTTTGAATAATGAATTTGCCCTATTTTAACTCCTTTAAGCACTATTATGGAAAAGGCCATAATACTTCTAAAATATTAGCCTTGTAACTTGTTTGGTTTACGAGAAAACTTAAATCAAAAATGTGAATTTTTAAATTTTTTGTAAACTTTTTTCCTATTGCAGATAAACTTAAACTGTTATTGTTTTTAGGTTTAGCGCACCCGAAAACCTAGGTAAACTGATACTTTTCTTGGTCCAGAGCTTTTAGTTTGGTGGAAATAAAAAAAAATCAAAACTCAAACAATACCCCGAAATCCAAAACTGAGTTCACTTTAAGAACCGGTAGCTCCTAAACCATTTTACACAGAAGACTATAATTAACACGAGAATAAAGCAAGTGCCGCAGGGTATAAAATAAGCTATTAATTGATTTCATAACTCAACGCGAAGTATTTTTAAAACCTGAAAATATGCGATTTTGGGGTACCCATTTGGTCGGAAATTTTTTCACAAGATTTTTTTGAATAATGAATTTACCCTATTTTAATTCCTGTAAGCACTATTATGGAAAAGGCCATACTACTTCTAAAATATTAGCCTTGTAACTTGTTTGGTTTACGAGAAAACTTAAATCAAAAATGTGAATTTTTAAATTTTTTGTAAACTTTTTTCCTATTGCAGATAAACTTAAACTGTTATTGTTTTTAGGTTTAGCGCACCCGAAAACCTAGGTAAACTGATGCTTTTCTTGGTCCAGAGCTTTTAGTTTGGCGGAAATAAAAAAAAAATCTAAACTCAAACAATACCCCGAAATCCAAAACTGAGTTCACTTTGAGAACCGGTAGCTCCTAAACCATTTTACACAGGGGACTATAATTAACACGAGAATAAAGCAAGTGCCGCAGTGTATAAAATAAGCTATTAAGTGATTTCATAACTCAACGGGAAGTATTTTTAAAACCTGAAAATATGCGATTTTGGGGTACCCATTTGGTCGGAAATTTTTTCACAAGATTTTTTTGAATAATGAATTTACCCTATTTAAACTCCTGTAAGCACTATTATGGAAAAGGCCATAATACTTCTAAAATATTAGCCTTGTAACTTGTTTGGTTTACTAGAAAACTTAAATCAAAAATGTGAATTTTTAAATTTTTTGTAAACTTTTTTCCTATTGCAGATAAACTTAAACTGTTATTGTTTTTAGGTTTAGCGCACCCGAAAACCTAGGTAAACTGATGCTTTTCTTGGTCCAGAGCTTTTAGTTTGGCGGAAATAAAAAAAAATCAAAACTCAAACAATACCCCGAAATCCAAAACTGAGTTCACTTTGAGAACCGGTAGCTCCTAAACCATTTTACAAAGGGGACTATAATTAACACGAGAATAAAGCAAGTGCCGCAGGGTATAAAATAAGCTATTAAGTGATTTCATAACTCAACGGGAAGTATTTTTAAAACCTGAAAATATGCGATTTTGGGGTACCCATTTGGTCGGAAATTTTTTCACAAGATTTTTTTGAATAATGAATTTGCCCTATTTTAATTCCTGTAAGCACTATTATGGAAAAGGCCATACTACTTCTAAAATATTAGCCTTGTAACTTGGTTGGTTTACGAGAAAACTTAAATCAAAAATGTGAATTTTTAAATTTTTTGTAAACTTTTTTCCTATTGCATATAAACGTAAACTGTTATTGTTTTTAGGTTTAGCGCACCCGAAAACCTAGGTAAACTGATGCTTTTCTTGGTCCAGAGCTTTTAGTTTGGCGGAAATAAAAAAAAAATCAAACCTCAAACAATACCCCGAAATCCAAAACTGAGTTCACTTTGAGAACCGGTAGCTCCTAAACCATTTTACACAGGGGACTATAATTAACACGAGAATAAAGCAAGTGCCGCAGAGTATAAAATAAGCTATTAAGTGATTTCATAACTCAACGCGAAGTATTTTTAAAACCTGAAAATATGCGATTTTGGGGTACCCATTTGGTCGGAAATTTTTTCACAAGATTTTTTTGAATAATCATTTTGCCCTATTTTAATTCCTGGAAGCACTATTATAGAAAAGGCCATACTACTTCTAAAATATTAGCCTTGTAACTTGTTTGGTTTACGAGAAAACTTAAATCAAAAATGTGACTTTTTAAATTTTTTGTAAACTTTTTTCCTGTTGCAGATAAACTTAAACTGTTATTGTTTTTAGGTTTAGCGCACCCAAAAACCTAGGTAAACTGATGCTTTTTTTGGTCCAGAGCTTTTAGTTTGGCGGAAATAAAAAAAAATCAAAACTCAAGCAATACCCCGAAATCCAAAACTGAGTTCACTTTGAGAACCGGTAGCTCCTAAACCATTTTACACAGGGGACTATAATTAACACGAGAATAAAGCAAGTGCCGCAGGGTGTAATATAAGCTATTAAGTGATTTCATAACTTACCGGGAAGTATTTTTAAAACCTGAAAATATGCGATTTTGGGGTACCCATTTGGTCGGAAATTTTTTCACAAGATTTTTTTGAATAATGAATTTGCCCTATTTTAACTCCTTTAAGCACTATTATGGAAAAGGCCATAATACTTCTAAAATATTAGCCTTGTAACTTGTTTGGTTTACGAGAAAACTTAAATCAAAAATGTGAATTTTTAAATTTTTTGTAAACTTTTTTCCTATTGCAGATAAACTTAAACTGTTATTGTTTTTAGGTTTAGCGCACCCGAAAACCTAGGTAAACTGATACTTTTCTTGGTCCAGAGCTTTTAGTTTGGTGGAAATAAAAAAAAATCAAAACTCAAACAATACCCCGAAATCCAAAACTGAGTTCACTTTAAGAACCGGTAGCTCCTAAACCATTTTACACAGAAGACTATAATTAACACGAGAATAAAGCAAGTGCCGCAGGGTATAAAATAAGCTATTAATTGATTTCATAACTCAACGCGAAGTATTTTTAAAACCTGAAAATATGCGATTTTGGGGTACCCATTTGGTCGGAAATTTTTTCACAAGATTTTTTTGAATAATGAATTTACCCTATTTTAATTCCTGTAAGCACTATTATGGAAAAGGCCATACTACTTCTAAAATATTAGCCTTGTAACTTGTTTGGTTTACGAGAAAACTTAAATCAAAAATGTGAATTTTTAAATTTTTTGTAAACTTTTTTCCTATTGCAGATAAACTTAAACTGTTATTGTTTTTAGGTTTAGCGCACCCGAAAACCTAGGTAAACTGATGCTTTTCTTGGTCCAGAGCTTTTAGTTTGGCGGAAATAAAAAAAAAATCTAAACTCAAACAATACCCCGAAATCCAAAACTGAGTTCACTTTGAGAACCGGTAGCTCCTAAACCATTTTACACAGGGGACTATAATTAACACGAGTATAAAGCAAGTGCCGCAGTGTATAAAATAAGCTATTAAGTGATTTCATAACTCAACGGGAAGTATTTTTAAAACCTGAAAATATGCGATTTTGGGGTACCCATTTGGTCGGAAATTTTTTCACAAGATTTTTTTGAATAAAGAATTTACCCTATTTAAACTCCTGTAAGCACTATTATGGAAAAGGCCATAATACTTCTAAAATATTAGCCTTGTAACTTGTTTGGTTTACTAGAAAACTTAAATCAAAAATGTGAATTTTTAAATTTTTTGTAAACTTTTTTCCTATTGCAGATAAACTTAAACTGTTATTGTTTTTATGTTTAGCGCACCCGAAAACCTAGGTAAACTGATGCTTTTCTTGGTCCAGAGCTTTTAGTTTGGCGGAAATAAAAAAAAATCAAAACTCAAACAATACCCCGAAATCCAAAACTGAGTTCACTTTGAGAACCGGTAGCTCCTAAACCATTTTACACAGAGGACTATAATTAACACGAGAATAAAGCAAGTGCCGCAAGGTATAAAATAAGCTATTAATTGATTTCATAACTCAACGGGAAGTATTTTTAAAACCTGAAAATATGCGATTTTGGGGTACCCATTTGGTCGGAAATTTTTTCACAAGATTTTTTTGAATAATGAATTTACCCTATTTTAATTCCTGTAAGCACTATTATGGAAAAGGCCATACTACTTCTAAAATATTAGCCTTGTAACTTGTTTGGTTTACGAGAAAACTTAAATCAAAAATGTGAATTTTTAAATTTTTTGTAAACTTTTTTCCTATTGCAGATAAACTTAAACTGTTATTGTTTTTAGGTTTAGCGCACCCGAAAACCTAGGTAAACTGATGCTTTTCTTGGTCCAGAGCTTTTAGTTTGGCGGAAATAAAAAAAAAATCTAAACTCAAACAATACCCCGAAATCCAAAACTGAGTTCACTTTGAGAACCGGTAGCTCCTAAACCATTTTACACAGGGGACTATAATTAACACGAGAATAAAGCAACTGCCGCAGGGTATAAAATAAGCTATTAAGTGATTTCATAACTTAACGGGAAGTATTTTTAAAACCTGAAAATATGCGATTTTGGGGTACCCATTTGGTCGGAAATTTTTTCACAAGATTTTTTTGAATAATGAATTTGCCCTATTTTAACTCCTGTAAGCACTATTATGGAAAAGGCCATACTACTTCTAAAATATTAGCCTTGTTACTTGTTTGGTTTACGAGAAAACTTAAATCAAAAATGTGAATTTTGAAATTTTTTGTAAACTTTTTTCCTATTGCAGATAAACTTAAACTGTTATTGTTTTTAGGTTTAGCGCACCCGAAAACCTAGGTAAACTGATGCTTTTTTTGGTCCAGAGCTTTTAGTTTGGCGGAAATAAAAAAAAATCAAAACTCAAACAATACCCCGAAATCCAAAACTGAGTTCACTTTGAGAACCGGTAGCTCCTAAACCATTTTACACAGGGGACTATAATTAACACGAGAATAAAGCAAGTGCCGCAGGGTATACAATAAGCTATTAAGTGATTTCATAACTTAACGAGAAGTATTTTTAAAACCTGAAAATATGCGATTTTGGGGTACCCATTTGGTCGGAAATTTTTTCACAAGATTTTTTTGAATAATGAATTTGCCCTATTTTAATTCCTGTAAGCACTATTATGGAAAAGGCCATACTACTTCTAAAATATTAGCCTTGTAACTTGTTTGGTTTACGAGAAAACTTAAATCAAAAATGTGAATTTTTAATTTTTTTGTAAACTTTTTTCCTATTGCAGATAAACTTAAACTGTTATTGTTTTTAGGTTTAACTTGTTTGGTTTACGAGAAAACTTAAATCAAAAATGTGAATTTTTAATTTTTTTGTAAACTTTTTTCCTATTGCAGATAAACTTAAACTGTTATTGTTTTTAGGTTTAGCGCACCCGAAAACCTAGGTAAACTGATAATTTTCTTGGTCCAGAGCTTTTAGTTTGGCGGAAATAAAAAAAAATCAAAACTCAAACAATACCCCGAAATCCAAAACTGAGTTCACTTTGAGAACCGGTAGCTCCTAAACCATTTTACACAGGGGACTATAATTAACACGAGAATAAAGCAAGTGCCGCAGGGTATAAAATAAGCTATTAAGTGATTTCATAACTCAACGGGAAGTATTTTTAAAACCTGAAAATATGCGATTTTGGGGTACCCATTTGGTCGGAAATTTTTTCACAAGATTTTTTTGAATAATGAATTTGTCCTATTTTAACTCCTGTAAGCACTATTATGGAAAAGGCCATACTACTTCTAAAATATTAGCCTTGTAACTTGTTTGGTTTACGAGAAAACTTAAATCAAAAATGTGAATTTTTAAATTTTTTGTAAACTTTTTTCCTATTGCAGATAAACTTAAACTGTTATTGTTTTTAGGTTTAGCGCACCCGAAAACTTAGGTAAACTGATGCTTTTCTTGGTCCAGAGCTTTTAGTTTGGCGGAAATAAAAAAAAATCAAAACTCAAACAATACCCCGAAATCCAAAACTGAGTTCACTTTGAGAACCGGTAGCTCCTAAACCATTTTACACAGGGGACTATAATTAACACGAGAATAAAGCAAGTGCCGCAGGGTATAAAATAAGCTATTAAGTGATTTAATAACTCAACGGGAAGTATTTTTAAAACCTGAAAATATGCGATTTTGGGGTACCCATTTGGTCGGAAATTTTTTCACAAGATTTTTTTGAATAATGAATTTACCCTATTTTAACTCCTGTAAGCACTATTATGGAAAAGGCCATAATACTTCTAAAATATTAGCCTTGTAACTTGTTTGGTTTACGAGAAAACTTAAATCAAAAATGTGAATTTTTAAATTTTTTGTAAACTTTTTTCCTATTGCAGATAAACTTAAACTGTTATTGTTTTTAGGTTTAGCGCACCCGAAAACCTAGGTAAACTGATGCTTTTCTTGGTCCAGAGCTTTTAGTTTGGCGGAAATAAAAAAAAATCAAAACTCAAACAATACCCCGAAATCCAAAACTGAGTTCACTTTGAGAACCGGTAGCTCCTAAACCATTTTACACAGGGGACTATAATTAACACGAGAATAAAGCAAGTGCCGCAGGGTATAAAATAAGCTATTAAGTGATTTCATAACTCAACGGGAAGTATTTTTAAAACCTGAAAATATGCGATTTTGGGGTACCCATTTGGTCGGAAATTTTTTCACAAGATTTTTTTGAATAAAGAATTTACCCTATTTTAACTCCTGTAAGCACTATTATGGAAAAGGCCATAATACTTCTAAAATATTAGCCTTGTAACTTGTTTGGTTTACGAGAAAACTTAAATCAAAAATGTGAATTTTTAAATTTTTTGTAAACTTTTTTCCTATTGCAGATAAACTTAAACTGTTATTGTTTTTAGGTTTAGCGCACCCGAAAACCTAGGAAAACTGATGCTTTTCTTGGTCCAGAGCTTTTAGTTTGGCTCAAATAAAAAAAAATCAAAACTCAAACAATACCCCGAAATCCAAAACTGAGTTCACTTTGAGAACCGGTAGCTCCTAAACCATTTTACACAGGGGACTATAATTAACACGAGAATAAAGCAAGTGCCGCAGGGTATAAAATAAGCTATTAAGTGATTTCATAACTTAACGGGAAGTATTTTTAAAACCTGAAAATATGCGATTTTGGGGTACCCATTTGGTCGGAAATTTTTTCACAAGATTTTTTTGAATAATGAATTTGCCCTATTTTAATTCTTGTAAGCACTATTATGGAAAAGTCCATACTACTTCTAAAATATTAGCCTTGTAACTTGTTTGGTTTACGAGAAAACTTAAATCAAAAATGTGAATTTTTAAATTTTTTGTAAACTTTTTTCCTATTGCAGATAAACTTAAACTGTTATAGTTTTTAGGCTTAGCGCACCCGAAAACCTAGGTAAACTGATGCTTTTCTTGGTCCAGAGCTTTTAGTTTGGCGGAAATAAAAAAAAATCAAAACTCAAAGAATACCCCGAAATCCAAAACTGAATTCACTTTGAGAACCGGTAGCTCCTAACCCATTTTACACAGGGGACTATAATTAACACGAGAATAAAGCAAGTGCCGCAGGGTATAAAATAAGCTATTAAGTGAATTTATAACTCAACGGGAAGTATTTTTAAAACCTGAAAATATGCGATTTTGGGGTACCCATTTGGTCGGAAATTTTTTCACAAGATTTTTTTGAATAATGAATTTACCCTATTTTAACTCCTTTAAGCACTATTATGGAAAAGGCCATAATACTTCTAAAATATTAGCCTTGTAACTTGTTTGGTTTACGAGAAAACTTAAATCAAAAATGTGAATTTTTAAATTTCTTGCAAACTTTTTTCCTATTGCAGATAAACTTAAACTGTTATTGTTTTTAGGTTTAGCGCACCCGAAAACCTAGGTAAACTGATGGTTTTCTTGGTCCAGGGCTTTTAGTTTGGCGGAAATAAAAAAAAATCAAAACTCAAACATTACCCCGAAATCCAAAACTGAGTTCACTTTGAGAAACGGTAGCTCCTAAACCATTTTACTCAGGGGACTATTATTAACACGAGAATAAAGCAAGAGCCGCAGGGTATAAAATAAGCTATTAAGTGATTTCATAACTTAACGGGAAGTATTTTTAAAACCTGAAAATATGCGATTTTGGGGTACCCATTTGGTCGGAAATTTTTTCACAAGATTTTTTTGAATAATGAATTTACCCTATTTTAACTCCTGTAAGCACTATTATGGAAAAGGCCATAATACTTCTGAAATATTAGCCTTGTAACTTGCTTGGTTTACTAGAAAACTTAAATCAAAAATGTGAATTTTTAAATTTTTTGTAAACTTTTTTCCTATTGCAGATAAACTTAAACTGTTATTGTTTTTAGGTTTAGCGCACCCGAAAACCTAGGTAAACTGATGCTTTTCTTGATCCAGAGCTTTTAGTTTGGTGGAAATAAAAAAAAATCAAAACTCAAACAATACCCCGAAATCCAAAACTGAGTTCACTTTGAGAACCGGTAGCTCCTAAACCATTTTACACAGAGGACTATAATTAACACGAGAATAAAGCAAGTGCCGCAGGGTATAAAATAAGCTATTAATTGATTTCATAACTCAACGGGAAGTATTTTTAAAACCTGAAAATATGCGATTTTGGGGTACCCATTTGGTCGGAAATTTTTTCACAAGATTTTTTTGAATAATGAATTAACCCTATTTTAACTCCTTTAAGCACTATTATGGAAAAGGCCATACTAATTCTAAAATATTAGCCTTGTAACTTGTTTGGTTTACGAGAAAACTTAAATCAAAAATGTGAATTTTTAAATTTTTTGTAAACTTTTTTCCTATTGCAGATAAACTTAAACTGTTATTGTTTTTAGGTTTAGCGCACCCGAAAACCTAGGTAAACTGATGCTTTTCTTGGTCCAGAGCTTTTAGTTTGGCGGAAATAAAAAAAAATCAAAACTCAAACAATACCCCGAAATCCAAAACTGAGTTCACTTTGAGAACCGGTAGCTCCTAAACCATTTTACAAAGGGGACTATAATTAACACGAGAATAAAGCAAGTGCCGCAGGGTATAAAAAGGGCTATTAAGTGATTTCATAACTCAACGGGAAGTATTTTTAAAACCTGAAAATATGCGATTTTGGGGTACCCATTTGGTCGGAAATTTTTTCACAAGATTTTTTTGAATAATCATTTTGCCCTATTTTAATTCCTGTAAGCACTATTATAGAAAAGGCCATACTACTTCTAAAATATTAGCCTTGTAACTTGTTTGGTTTACAAGAAAACTTAAATCAAAAATGTGAATTTTTAAATTTTTTGTAAACTTTTTTCCTATTGCAGATAAACTTAAACTGTTATTGTTTTTAGGTTTAGCGCACCCGAAAACCTAGGTAAGCTGATGCTTTTCTTGGTCCAGAGCTTTTAGTTTGGCGGAAATAAAAAAAAATCAAAACTCAAACAATACCCCGAAATCCAAAACTGAGTTCAATTTGAGAACCGGTAGCTCCTAAACCATTTTACAAAGGGGACTATAATTAACACGAGAATAAAGCAAGTGCCGCAGGGTATAAAATAAGCTATTAAGTGATTTCATAACTCAACGGGAAGTATTTTTAAAACCTGAAAATATGCGATTTTGGGGTACCCATTTGGTCGGAAATTTTTTCACAAGATTTTTTTGAATAATGAATTTGCCCTATTTTAATTCCTGTAAGCACTATTATAGAAAAGGCCATACTACTTCTAAAATATTAGCCTTGTAACTTGGTTGGTTTACGAGAAAACTTAAATCAAAAATGTGAATTTTTAAATTTTTTGTAAACTTTTTTCCTATTGCAGATAAACGTAAACTGTTATTGTTTTTAGGTTTAGCGCACCCGAAAACCTAGGTAAACTGATGCTTTTCTTGGTCCAGAGCTTTTAGTTTGGCGGAAATAAAAAAAAAATCAAACCTCAAACAATACCCCGAAATCCAAAACTGAGTTCACTTTGAGAACCGGTAGCTCCTAAACCATTTTACACAGGGGACTATAATTAACACGAGAATAAAGCAAGTGCCGCAGGGTATAAAATAAGCTATTAAGTGATTTCATAACTTAACGGGAAGTATTTTTAAAACCTGAAAATATGCGATTTTGGGGTACCCATTTGGTCGGAAATTTTTTCACAAGATTTTTTTGTATAATCATGTTGCCCTATTTTAATTCCTGTAAGCACTATTATAGAAAAGGCCATACTACTTCTAAAATATTAGCCTTGTAACTTGTTTGGTTTACGAGAAAACTTAAATCAAAAATGTGAATTTTTAAATTTTTTGTAAACTTTTTTCCTGTTGCAGATAAACTTAAACTGTTATTGTTTTTAGGTTTAGCGCACCCGAAAACCTAGGTAAACTGATGCTTTTTTTGGTCCAGAGCTTTTAGTTTGGCGGAAATAAAAAAAATCAAAACTCAAGCAATACCCCGAAATCCAAAACTGAGTTCACTTTGAGAACCGGTAGCTCCTAAACCATTTTACACAGGGGACTATAATTAACACGAGAATAAAGCAAGTGCCGCAGGGTGTAATATAAGCTATTAAGTGATTTCATAACTTACCGGGAAGTATTTTTAAAACCTGAAAATATGCGATTTTGGGGTACCCATTTGGTCGGAAATTTTTTCACAAGATTTTTTTGAATAATGAATTTGCCCTATTTTAACTCCTGTAAGCACTATTATGGAAAAAGCCATACTACTTCTAAAATATTAGCCTTGTAACTTGTTTGGTTTACGAGAAAACTTAAATCAAAAATGTGAATTTTTAAATTTTTTGTAAACTTTTTTCCTATTGCAGATAAACTTAAACTGTTATTGTTTTTAGGTTTAGCGCACCCGAAAACCTAGGTAAACTGATGCTTTTTTTGGTCCAGAGCTTTTAGTTTGGCGGAAATAAAAAAAAATCAAAACTCAAACAATACCCCGAAATCCAAAAGCAAGTGCCGCAGGGTATAAAATAAGCTATTAAGTGATTTCATAACTTAACGAGAAGTATTTTTAAAACCTGAAAATATGCGATTTTGGGGTACCCATTTGGTCGGAAATTTTTTCACAAGATTTTTTTGAATAATGAATTTGCCCTATTTTAATTCCTGTAAGCACTATTATGGAAAAGGCCATACTACTTCTAAAATATTAGCCTTGTAACTTGTTTGGTTTACGAGAAAACTTAAATCAAAAATGTGAATTTTTAATTTTTTTGTAAACTTTTTTCCTATTGCAGATAAACTTAAACTGTTATTGTTTTTAGGTTTAGCGCACCCGAAAACCTAGGTAAACTGATACTTTTCTTGGTCCAGAGCTTTTAGTTTGGCGGAAATAAAAAAAAATCAAAACTCAAACAATACCCCGAAATCCAAAACTGAGTTCACTTTGAGAACCGGTAGCTCCTAAACCATTTTACATAGGGGACTATAATTAACACGAGAATAAAGCAAGTGCCGCAGGGTATAAAATAAGTTATTAAGTGATTTCATAACTCAACGGAAAGTATTTTTAAAACCTGAAAATATGCGATTTTGGGGTACCCATTTGGTCGGAAATTTTTTCACAAGATTTTTTTGAATAATGAATTTGTTCTATTTTAACTCCTGTAAGCACTATTATGGAAAAGGCCATACTACTTCTAAAATATTAGCCTTGTAACTTGTTTGGTTTACGAGAAAACTTAAATCAAAAATGTGAATTTTTAAATTTTTTGTAAACTTTTTTCCTATTGCAGATACACTTAAACTGTTATAGTTTTTAGGTTTAGCGCACCCGAAAACCTAGGTAAACTGATGCTTTTCTTGGTCCAGAGCTTTTAGTTTGGCGGAAATAAAAAAAAAATCAAAACTCAAAGAATACCCCGAAATCCAAAACTGAATTCACTTTGAGAACCGGTAGCTCCTAAACCATTTTACACAGGGGACTATAATTAACACGAGAATAAAGCAAGTGCCGCAGGGTATAAAATAAGCTATTAAGTGGATTTATAACTCAACGGGAAGTATTTTTAAAACCTGAAAATATGCGATTTTGGGGTACCCATTTGGTCGAAAATTTTTTCACAAGATTTTTTTGAATAATGAATTTACCCTATTTTAACTCCTTTAAGCACTATTATGGAAAAGGCCATAATACTTCTAAAATATTAGCCTTGTAACTTGTTTGGTTTACGAAAAAACTTAAATCAAAAATGTGAATTTTTAAATTTCTTGCAAACTTTTTTCCTATTGCAGATAAACTTAAACTGTTATTGTTTTTAGGTTTAGCGCACCCGAAAACCTAGGTAAACTGATGGTTTTCTTGGTCCAGAGCTTTTAGTTTGGCGGAAATAAAAAAAAATCAAAACTCAAACATTACCCCGAAATCCAAAACTGAGTTCACTTTGAGAACCGGTAGCTCCTAAACCATTTTACTCAGGGGACTATTATTAACACGAGAATAAAGCAAGTGCCGCAGGGTATAAAATAAGCTATTAAGTGATTTCATAACTTAACGGGAAGTATTTTTAAAACCTGAAAATATGCGATTTTGGGGTACCCATTTGGTCGGATATTTTTTCACAAGATTTTTTTGAATAATGAATTTACCCTATTTTAACTCCTGTAAGCACTATTATGGAAAAGGCCATAATACTTCTAAAATATTAGCCTTGTAACTTGTTTGGTTTACTAGAAAACTTAAATCAAAAATGTGAATTTTTAAATTTTTTGTAAACTTTTTTCCTATTGCAGATAAACTTAAACTGTTATTGTTTTTAGGTTTAGCGCACCCGAAAACCTAGGTAAACTGATGCTTTTCTTGGTCCAGAGCTTTTAGTTTGGTGGAAATAAAAAAAAATCAAAACTCAAACAATACCCCGAAATCCAAAACTGAGTTCACTTTGAGAACCGGTAGCTCCTAAACCATTTTACACAGAGGACTATAATTAACACGAGAATAAAGCAAGTGCCGCAGGGTATAAAATAAGCTATTAATTGATTTCATAACTCAACGGGAAGTATTTTTAAAACCTGAAAATATGCGATTTTGGGGTACCCATTTGGTCGGAAATTTTTTCACAAGATTTTTTTGAATAATCATTTTGCCCTATTTTAATTCCTGTAAGCACTATTATAGAAAAGGCCATACTACTTCTAAAATATTAGCCTTGTAACTTGTTTGGTTTACGAGAAAACTTAAATCAAAAATGTGAATTTTTAAATTTTTTGTAAACTTTTTTCCTATTGCAGATAAACTTAAACTGTTATTGTTTTTAGGTTTAGCGCACCCGAAAACCTAGGTAAACTGATACTTTTCTTGGTCCAGAGCTTTTAGTTTGGTGGAAATAAAAAAAAATCAAAACTCAAACAATACCCCGAAATCCAAAACTGAGTTCACTTTGAGAACCGGTAGCTCCTAAACCATTTTACACAGAGGACTATAATTAACACGAGAATAAAGCAAGTGCCGCAGGGTATAAAATAAGCTATTAATTGATTTCATAACTCAACGGGAAGTATTTTTAAAACCTGAAAATATGCGATTTTGGGGTACCCATTTGGTCGGAAATTTTTTCACAAGATTTTTTTGAATAATGAATTTACCCTATTTTAATTCCTGTAAGCACTATTATGGAAAAGGCCATACTACTTCTAAAATATTAGCCTTGTAACTTGTTTGGTTTACGAGAAAACTTAAATCAAAAATGTGAATTTTTAAATTTTTTGTAAACTTTTTTCCTATTGCAGATAAACTTAAACTGTTATTGTTTTTAGGTTTAGCGCACCCGAAAACCTAGGTAAACTGATACTTTTCTTGGTCCAGAGCTTTTAGTTTGGTGGAAATAAAAATAAATCAAAACTCAAACAATACCCCGAAATCCAAAACTGAGTTCACTTTGAGAACCGGTAGCTCCTAAACCATTTTACACAGAGGACTATAATTAACACGAGAATAAAGCAAGTGCCGCAGGGTATAAAATAAGCTATTAATTGTTTTCATAACTCAACGGGAAGTATTTTTAAAACCTGAAAATATGCGATTTTGGGGTACCCATTTGGTCGGAAATTTTTTCACAAGATTTTTTTGAATAATGAATTTACCCTATTTTAACTCCTTTAAGCACTATTATGGAAAAGGCCATAATACTTCTAAAATATTAGCCTTGTAACTTGTTTGGTTTACGAGAAAACTTAAATCAAAAATGTGAATTTTTAAATTTTTTGTAAACTTTTTTCCTATTGCAGATAAACTTAGACTGTTATTGTTTTTAGGTTTAGCGCACCCGAAAACCTAGGTAAACTGATACTTTTCTTGGTCCAGAGCTTTTAGTTTGGTGGAAATAAAAAAAAATCAAAACTCAAACAATACCCCGAAATCCAAAACTGAGTTCACTTTGAGAACCGGTAGCTCCTAAACCATTTTACACAGGGGACTATAATTAACACGAGAATAAAGCAAGTGCCGCAGGGTATAAAATAAGCTATTAATTGATTTCATAACTCAACGGGAAGTATTTTTAAAACCTGAAAATATGCGATTTTGGGGTACCCATTTGGTCGGAAATTTTTTCACAAGATTTTTTTGAATAATGAATTTACCCTATTTTAATTCCTGTAAGCACTATTATGGAAAAGGCCATACTACTTCTAAAATATTAGCCTTGTAACTTGTTTGGTTTACGAGAAAACTTAAATCAAAAATGTGAATTTTTAAATTTTTTGTAAACTTTTTTCCTATTGCAGATAAACTTAAACTGTTATTGTTTTTAAATTTAGCGCACCCGAAAACCTAGGTAAACTGATGCTTTTCTTGGTCCAGAGCTTTTAGTTTGGCGGAAATAAAAAAAAAATCTAAACTCAAACAATACCCCGAAATCCAAAACTGAGTTCACTTTGAGAACCGGTAGCTCCTAAACCATTTTACACAGGGGACTATAATTAACACGAGAATAAAGCAACTGCCGCAGGGTATAAAATAAGCTATTAAGTGATTTCACAACTCAACGGGAAGTATTTTTAAAACCTGAAAATATGAGATTTTGGGGTACCCATTTGGTCGGAAATTTTTTCACAAGATTTTTTTGAATAATGAATTTGCCCTATTTTAACTCCTGTAAGCACTATTATGGAAAAGGCCATACTACTTCTAAAATATTAGCCTTGTAACTTGTTTGGTTTACGAGAAAACTTAAATCAAAAATGTGAATTTTTAAATTTTTTGTAAACTTTTTTCCTGTTGCAGATAAACTTAAACTGTTATTGTTTTTAGGTTTAGCGCACCGGAAAACCTAGGTAAACTGATGCTTTTTTTGGTCCAGAGCTTTTGGTTTGGCGGAAATGAAAAAAAATCAAAACTCAAACAATACCCCGAAATCCAAAACTGAGTTCATTTTGAGAACCGGTAGCTCCTAAACCATTTTACACAGGAGACTATAATTAACACGAGAATAAAGCAAGTGCCGCAGGGTATAAAATAAGCTATTAAGTGATTTCATAACTTACCGGGAAGTATTTTTAAAACCTGAAAATATGCGATTTTGGGGTACCCATTTGGTCGGAAATTTTTTCACAAGATTTTTTTGAATAATGAATTTGCCCTATTTTAACTCCTGTAAGCACTATTATGGAAAAGGCCATACTACTTCTAAAATATTAGCCTTGTAACTTGTTTGGTTTACGAGAAAACTTAAATCAAAAATGTGAATTTTTAAATTTTTTGTAAACTTTTTTCCTATTGCAGATAAACTTAAACTGTTATTGTTTTTAGGTTTAGCGCACCCGAAAACCTAGGTAAACTGATGCTTTTTTTGGTCCAGAGCTTTTAGTTTGGCGGAAATAAAAAAAAATCAAAACTTAACCAATACCCCGAAATCCAAAACTGAGTTCACTTTGAGAACCGGTAGCTCCTAAACCATTTTACACAGGGGACTATAATTAACACGAGAATAAAGCAAGTGCCGCAGGGTATAAAATAAGCTATTAAGTGATTTCATAACTTAACGAGAAGTATTTTTAAAACCTGAAAATATGCGATTTTGGGGTACCCATTTGGTCGGAAATTTTTTCACAAGATTTTTTTGAATAATGAATTTGCCCTATTTTAATTCCTGTAAGCACTATTATGGAAAAGGCCATACTACTTCTAAAATATTAGCCTTGTAACTTGTTTGGTTTACTAGAAAACTTAAATCAAAAATGTGAATTTTTAAATTTTTTGTAAACTTTTTTCCTATTGCAGATAAACTTAAACTGTTATTGTTTTTAGGTTTAGCGCACCCGAAAACCTAGGTAAACTGATACTTTTCTTGGTCCAGAGCTTTTAGTTTGGCGGAAATAAAAAAAAATCAAAACTCAAACAATACCCCGAAATCCAAAACTGAGTTCACTTTGAGAACCGGTAGCTCCTAAACCATTTTACACAGGGGACTATAATTAACACGAGAATAAAGCAAGTGCCGCAGTGTATAAAATAAGCTATTAAGTGATTTCATAACTCAACGGGAAGTATTTTTAAAACCTGAAAATATGCGATTTTGGGGTACCCATTTGGTCGGAAATTTTTCACAAGATTTTTTTGAATAATGAATTTACCCTATTTAAACTCCTGTAAGCACTATTATGGAAAAGGCCATAATACTTCTAAAATATTAGCCTTGTAACTTGTTTGGTTTACTAGAAAACTTAAATCAAAAATGTGAATTTTTAAATTTTTTGTAAACTTTTTTCCTATTGCAGATAAACTTAAACTGTTATTGTTTTTATGTTTAGCGCACCCGAAAACCTAGGTAAACTGATGCTTTTCTTGGTCCAGAGCTTTTAGTTTGGCGGAAATAAAAAAAAATCAAAACTCAAACAATACCCCGAAATCCAAAACTGAGTTCACTTTGAGAACCGGTAGCTCCTAAACCATTTTACACAGAGGACTATAATTAACACGAGAATAAAGCAAGTGCCGCAAGGTATAAAATAAGCTATTAATTGATTTCATAACTCAACGGGAAGTATTTTTAAAACCTGAAAATATGCGATTTTGGGGTACCCATTTGGTCGGAAATTTTTTCACAAGATTTTTTTGAATAATGAATTTACCCTATTTTAATTCCTGTAAGCACTATTATGGAAAAGGCCATACTACTTCTAAAATATTAGCCTTGTAACTTGTTTGGTTTACGAGAAAACTTAAATCAAAAATGTGAATTTTTAAATTTTTTGTAAACTTTTTTCCTATTGCAGATAAACTTAAACTGTTATTGTTTTTAGGTTTAGCGCACCCGAAAACCTAGGTAAACTGATGGTTTTCTTGGTCCAGAGCTTTTAGTTTGGCGGAAATAAAAAAAAATCAAAACTCAAACAATACCCCGAAATCCAAAACTGAGTTCACTTTGAGAACCGGTAGCTCCTAAACCATTTTACAAAGGGGACTATAATTAACACGAGAATAAAGCAAGTGCCGCAGGGTATAAAATAAGCTATTAATTGTTTTCATAACTCAACGGGAAGTATTTTTAAAACCTGAAAATATGCGATTTTGCGGTACCCATTTGGTCGGAAATTTTTTCACAAGATTTTTTTGAATAATGAATTTACCCCATTTTAACTCCTTTAAGCACTATTATGGAAAAGGCCATAATACTTCTAAAATATTAGCCTTGTAACTTGTTTGGTTTACGAGAAAACTTAAATCAAAAATGTGAATTTTTAAATTTTTTGTAAACTTTTTTCCTATTGCAGATAAACTTAAACTGTTATTGTTTTTAGGTTTAGCGCACCCGAAAACCTAGGTAAACTGATACTTTTCTTGGTCCAGAGCTTTTAGTTTGGTGGAAATAAAAAAAAATCAAAACTCAAACAATACCCCGAAATCCAAAACTGAGTTCACTTTAAGAACCGGTAGCTCCTAAACCATTTTACACAGAAGACTATAATTAACACGAGAATAAAGCAAGTGCCGCAGGGTATAAAATAAGCTATTAATTGATTTCATAACTCAACGGGAAGTATTTTTAAAACCTGAAAATATGCGATTTTGGGGTACCCATTTGGTCGGAAATTTTTTCACAAGATTTTTTTGAATAATGAATTTACCCTATTTTAATTCCTGTAAGCACTATTATGGAAAAGGCCATACTACTTCTAAAATATTAGCCTTGTAACTTGTTTGGTTTACGAGAAAACTTAAATCAAAAATGTGAATTTTTAAATTTTTTGTAAACTTTTTTCCTATTGCAGATAAACTTAAACTGTTATTGTTTTTAGGTTTAGCGCACCCGAAAACCTAGGTAAACTGATGCTTTTCTTGGTCCAGAGCTTTTAGTTTGGCGGAAATAAAAAAAAAATCTAAACTCAAACAATACCCCGAAATCCAAAACTGAGTTCACTTTGAGAACCGGTAGCTCCTAAACCATTTTACACAGGGGACTATAATTAACACGAGAATAAAGCAACTGCCGCAGGGTATAAAATAAGCTATTAAGTGATTTCACAACTCAACGGGAAGTATTTTTAAAACCTGAAAATATGCGATTTTGGGGTACCCATTTGGTCGGAAATTTTTTCACAAGATTTTTTTGAATAATGAATTTGCCCTATTTTAACTCCTGTAAGCACTATTATGGAAAAGGCCATACTACTTCTAAAATATTAGCCTTGTAACTTGTTTGGTTTACGAGAAAACTTAAATCAAAAATGTGAATTTTTAAATTTTTTGTAAACTTTTTTCCTGTTGCAGATAAACTTAAACTGTTATTGTTTTTAGGTTTAGCGCACCGGAAAACCTAGGTAAACTGATGCTTTTTTTGGTCCAGAGCTTTTGGTTTGGCGGAAATAAAAAAAAATCAAAACTCAACCAATACCCCGAAATCCAAAACTGAGTTCACTTTGAGAACCGGTAGCTCCTAAACCATTTTACACAGGGGACTATAATTAACACGAGAATAAAGCAAGTGCCGCAGGGTATAAAATAAGCTATTAAGTGATTTCATAACTTAACGAGAAGTATTTTTAAAACCTGAAAATATGCGATTTTGGGGTACCCATTTGGTCGGAAATTTTTTCACAAGATTTTTTTGAATAATGAATTTGCCCTATTTTAATTCCTGTAAGCACTATTATGGAAAAGGCCATACTACTTCTAAAATATTAGCCTTGTAACTTGTTTGGTTTACTAGAAAACTTAAATCAAAAATGTGAATTTTTAAATTTTTTGTAAACTTTTTTCCTATTGCAGATAAACTTAAACTGTTATTGTTTTTAGGTTTAGCGCACCCGAAAACCTAGGTAAACTGATACTTTTCTTGGTCCAGAGCTTTTAGTTTGGCGGAAATAAAAAAAAATCAAAACTCAATCAATACCCCGAAATCCAAAACTGAGTTCACTTTGAGAACCGGTAGCTCCTAAACCATTTTACACAGGGGACTATAATTAACACGAGAATAAAGCAAGTGCCGCAGTGTATAAAATAAGCTATTAAGTGATTTCATAACTCAACGGGAAGTATTTTTAAAACCTGAAAATATGCGATTTTGGGGTACCCATTTGGTCGGAAATTTTTTCACAAGATTTTTTTGAATAATGAATTTACCCTATTTAAACTCCTGTAAGCACTATTATGGAAAAGGCCATAATACTTCTAAAATATTAGCCTTGTAACTTGTTTGGTTTACTAGAAAACTTAAATCAAAAATGTGAATTTTTAAATTTTTTGTAAACTTTTTTCCTATTGCAGATAAACTTAAACTGTTATTGTTTTTATGTTTAGCGCACCCGAAAACCTAGGTAAACTGATGCTTTTCTTGGTCCAGAGCTTTTAGTTTGGCGGAAATAAAAAAAAATCAAAACTCAAACAATACCCCGAAATCCAAAACTGAGTTCACTTTGAGAACCGGTAGCTCCTAAACCATTTTACACAGAGGACTATAATTAACACGAGAATAAAGCAAGTGCCGCAAGGTATAAAATAAGCTATTAATTGATTTCATAACTCAACGGGAAGTATTTTTAAAACCTGAAAATATGCGATTTTGGGGTACCCATTTGGTCGGAAATTTTTTCACAAGATTTTTTTGAATAATGAATTTACCCTATTTTAATTCCTGTAAGCACTATTATGGAAAAGGCCATACTACTTCTAAAATATTAGCCTTGTAACTTGTTTGGTTTACGAGAAAACTTAAATCAAAAATGTGAATTTTTAAATTTTTTGTAAACTTTTTTCCTATTGCAGATAAACTTAAACTGTTATTGTTTTTAGGTTTAGCGCACCCGAAAACCTAGGTAAACTGATGCTTTTCTTGGTCCAGAGCTTTTAGTTTGGCGGAAATAAAAAAAAAATCTAAACTCAAACAATACCCCGAAATCCAAAACTGAGTTCACTTTGAGAACCGGTAGCTCCTAAACCATTTTACACAGGGGACTATAATTAACACGAGAATAAAGCAACTGCCGCAGGGTATAAAATAAGCTATTAAGTGATTTCATAACTTAACGGGAAGTATTTTTAAAACCTGAAAATATGCGATTTTGGGGTACCCATTTGGTCGGAAATTTTTTCACAAGATTTTTTTGAATAATGAATTTGCCCTATTTTAACTCCTGTAAGCACTATTATGGAAAAGGCCATACTACTTCTAAAATATTAGCCTTGTTACTTGTTTGGTTTACGAGAAAACTTAAATCAAAAATGTGAATTTTGAAATTTTTTGTAAACTTTTTTCCTGTTGCAGATAAACTTAAACTGTTATTGTTTTTAGGTTTAGCGCACCCGAAAACCTAGGTAAACTGATGCTTTTTTTGGTCCAGAGCTTTTAGTTTGGCGGAAATAAAAAAAAATCAAAACTCAAGCAATACCCCGAAATCCAAAACTGAGTTCACTTTGAGAACCGGTAGCTCCTAAACCATTTTACACAGGGGACTATAATTAACACGAGAATAAAGCAAGTGCCGCAGGGTATAAAATAAGCTATTAAGTGATTTCATAACTCAACGGGAAGTATTTTTAAAACCTGAAAATATGCGATTTTGGGGTACCCATTTGGTCGGAAATTTTTTCACAAGATTTTTTTGAATAATGAATTTACCCTATTTTAATTCCTGTAAGCACTGTTATGTAAAAGGCCATACTACTTCTAAAATATTAGCCTTGTAACTTGTTTGGTTTACGAGAAAACTTAAATCAAAAATGTGAATTTTTAAATTTTTTGTAAACTTTTTTCCTATTGCAGATAAACTTAAACTGTTATTGTTTTTAGGTTTAGCGCACCCGAAAACCTAGGTAAACTGATGCTTTTCTTGGTCCAGAGCTTTTAGTTTGGCGGAAATAAAAAAAAATCAAAACTCAAACAATACCCCGAAATCCAAAACTGAGTTCACTTTGAGAACCGGTAGCTCCTAAACCATTTTACAAAGGGGACTATAATTAACACGAGAATAAAGCAAGTGCCGCAGGGTATAAAATAAGCTATTAAGTGATTTCATAACTCAACGGGAAGTATTTTTAAAACCTGAAAATATGCGATTTTGGGGTACCCATTTGGTCGGAAATTTTTTCACAAGATTTTTTTGAATAATGAATTTGCCCTATTTTAATTCCTGTAAGCACTATTATGGAAAAGGCCATACTACTTCTAAAATATTAGCCTTGTAACTTGTTTGGTTTACGAGAAAACTTAAATCAAAAATGTGAATTTTTAAATTTTTTGTAAACTTTTTTCCTATTGCAGATAAACTTAAACTGTTATTGTTTTTAGGTTTAGCGCACCCGAAAACCTAGGTAAACTGATACTTTTCTTGGTCCAGAGCTTTTAGTTTGGCGGAAATAAAAAAAAATCAAAACTCAAACAATACCCCGAAATCCAAAACTGAGTTCACTTTGAGAACCGGTAGCTCCTAAACCATTTTACACAGGGGACTATAATTAACACGAGAATAAAGCAAGTGCCGCAGGGTATAAAATAAGCTATTAAGTGATTTCATAACTCAACGGGAAGTATTTTTAAAACCTGAAAATATGCGATTTTGGGGTACCCATTTGGTCGGAAATTTTTTCACAAGATTTTTTTGAATATTGAATTTACCCTATTTTAACTCCTGTAAGCACTATTATGGAAAAGGCCATAATACTTCTAAAATATTAGCCTTGTAACTTGTTTGGTTTACTAGAAAACTTAAATCAAAAATGTGAATTTTTAAATTTTTTGTAAACTTTTTTCCTATTGCAGATAAACTTAAACTGTTATTGTTTTTAGGTTTAGCGCACCCGAAAACCTAGGTAAACTGATGCTTTTCTTGGTCCAGAGCTTTTAGTTTGGTGGAAATAAAAAAAAATCAAAACTCAAACAATACCCCGAAATCCAAAACTGAGTTCACTTTGAGAACCGGTAGCTCCTAAACCATTTTACACAGGGGACTATAATTAACACGAGAATAAAGCAAGTGCCGCAGGGTATAAAATAAGCTATTAAGTGATTTCATAACTCAACGGGAAGTATTTTTAAAACCTGAAAATATGCGATTTTGGGGTACCCATTTGGTCGGAAATTTTTTCACAAGATTTTTTTGAATAAAGAATTTACCCTATTTTAACTCCTGTAAGCACTATTATGGAAAAGGCCATAATACTTCTAAAATATTAGCCTTGTAACTTGTTTGGTTTACGAGAAAACTTAAATCAAAAATGTGAATTTTTAAATTTTTTGTAAACTTTTTTCCTATTGCAGATAAACTTAAACTGTTATTGTTTTTAGGTTTAGCGCACCCGAAAACCTAGGAAAACTGATGCTTTTCTTGGTCCAGAGCTTTTAGTTTGGCGGAAATAAAAAAAAATCAAAACTCAAACAATACCCCGAAATCCAAAACTGAGTTCACTTTGAGAACCGGTAGCTCCTAAACCATTTTACACAGGGGACTATAATTAACACGAGAATAAAGCAAGTGCCGCAGGGTATAAAATAAGCTATTAAGTGATTTCATAACTTAACGGGAAGTATTTTTAAAACCTGAAAATATGCGATTTTGGGGTACCCATTTGGTCGGAAATTTTTTCACAAGATTTTTTTGAATAATGAATTTGCCCTATTTTAATTCTTGTAAGCACTATTATGGAAAAGTCCATACTACTTCTAAAATATTAGCCTTGTAACTTGTTTGGTTTACGAGAAAACTTAAATCAAAAATGTGAATTTTTAAATTTTTTGTAAACTTTTTTCCTATTGCAGATAAACTTAAACTGTTATAGTTTTTAGGCTTAGCGCACCCGAAAACCTAGGTAAACTGATGCTTTTCTTGGTCCAGAGCTTTTAGTTTGGCGGAAATAAAAAAAAATCAAAACTCAAAGAATACCCCGAAATCCAAAACTGAATTCACTTTGAGAACCGGTAGCTCCTAACCCATTTTACACAGGGGACTATAATTAACACGAGAATAAAGCAAGTGCCGCAGGGTATAAAATAAGCTATTAAGTGAATTTATAACTCAACGGGAAGTATTTTTAAAACCTGAAAATATGCGATTTTGGGGTACCCATTTGGTCGGAAATTTTTTCACAAGATTTTTTTGAATAATGAATTTACCCTATTTTAACTCCTTTAAGCACTATTATGGAAAAGGCCATAATACTTCTAAAATATTAGCCTTGTAACTTGTTTGGTTTACGAGAAAACTTAAATCAAAAATGTGAATTTTTAAATTTCTTGCAAACTTTTTTCCTATTGCAGATAAACTTAAACTGTTATTGTTTTTAGGTTTAGCGCACCCGAAAACCTAGGTAAACTGATGGTTTTCTTGGTCCAGGGCTTTTAGTTTGGCGGAAATAAAAAAAAATCAAAACTCAAACATTACCCCGAAATCCAAAACTGAGTTCACTTTGAGAAACGGTAGCTCCTAAACCATTTTACTCAGGGGACTATTATTAACACGAGAATAAAGCAAGAGCCGCAGGGTATAAAATAAGCTATTAAGTGATTTCATAACTTAACGGGAAGTATTTTTAAAACCTGAAAATATGCGATTTTGGGGTACCCATTTGGTCGGAAATTTTTTCACAAGATTTTTTTGAATAATGAATTTACCCTATTTTAACTCCTGTAAGCACTATTATGGAAAAGGCCATAATACTTCTGAAATATTAGCCTTGTAACTTGCTTGGTTTACTAGAAAACTTAAATCAAAAATGTGAATTTTTAAATTTTTTGTAAACTTTTTTCCTATTGCAGATAAACTTAAACTGTTATTGTTTTTAGGTTTAGCGCACCCGAAAACCTAGGTAAACTGATGCTTTTCTTGGTCCAGAGCTTTTAGTTTGGTGGAAATAAAAAAAAATCAAAACTCAAACAATACCCCGAAATCCAAAACTGAGTTCACTTTGAGAACCGGTAGCTCCTAAACCATTTTACACAGAGGACTATAATTAACACGAGAATAAAGCAAGTGCCGCAGGGTATAAAATAAGCTATTAATTGATTTCATAACTCAACGGGAAGTATTTTTAAAACCTGAAAATATGCGATTTTGGGGTACCCATTTGGTCGGAAATTTTTTCACAAGATTTTTTTGAATAATGAATTAACCCTATTTTAACTCCTTTAAGCACTATTATGGAAAAGGCCATACTAATTCTAAAATATTAGCCTTGTAACTTGTTTGGTTTACGAGAAAACTTAAATCAAAAATGTGAATTTTTAAATTTTTTGTAAACTTTTTTCCTATTGCAGATAAACTTAAACTGTTATTGTTTTTAGGTTTAGCGCACCCGAAAACCTAGGTAAACTGATGCTTTTCTTGGTCCAGAGCTTTTAGTTTGGCGGAAATAAAAAAAAATCAAAACTCAAACAATACCCCGAAATCCAAAACTGAGTTCACTTTGAGAACCGGTAGCTCCTAAACCATTTTACAAAGGGGACTATAATTAACACGAGAATAAAGCAAGTGCCGCAGGGTATAAAATAAGCTATTAAGTGATTTCATAACTCAACGGGAAGTATTTTTAAAACCTGAAAATATGCGATTTTGGGGTACCCATTTGGTCGGAAATTTTTTCACAAGATTTTTTTGAATAATCATTTTGCCCTATTTTAATTCCTGTAAGCACTATTATAGAAAAGGCCATACTACTTCTAAAATATTAGCCTTGTAACTTGTTTGGTTTACAAGAAAACTTAAATCAAAAATGTGAATTTTTAAATTTTTTGTAAACTTTTTTCCTATTGCAGATAAACTTAAACTGTTATTGTTTTTAGGTTTAGCGCACCCGAAAACCTAGGTAAGCTGATGCTTTTCTTGGTCCAGAGCTTTTAGTTTGGCGGAAATAAAAAAAAATCAAAACTCAAACAATACCCCGAAATCCAAAACTGAGTTCAATTTGAGAACCGGTAGCTCCTAAACCATTTTACAAAGGGGACTATAATTAACACGAGAATAAAGCAAGTGCCGCAGGGTATAAAATAAGCTATTAAGTGATTTCATAACTCAACGGGAAGTATTTTTAAAACCTGAAAATATGCGATTTTGGGGTACCCATTTGGTCGGAAATTTTTTCACAAGATTTTTTTGAATAATGAATTTGCCCTATTTTAATTCCTGTAAGCACTATTATAGAAAAGGCCATACTACTTCTAAAATATTAGCCTTGTAACTTGGTTGGTTTACGAGAAAACTTAAATCAAAAATGTGAATTTTTAAATTTTTTGTAAACTTTTTTCCTATTGCAGATAAACGTAAACTGTTATTGTTTTTAGGTTTAGCGCACCCGAAAACCTAGGTAAACTGATGCTTTTCTTGGTCCAGAGCTTTTAGTTTGGCGGAAATAAAAAAAAAATCAAACCTCAAACAATACCCCGAAATCCAAAACTGAGTTCACTTTGAGAACCGGTAGCTCCTAAACCATTTTACACAGGGGACTATAATTAACACGAGAATAAAGCAAGTGCCGCAGGGTATAAAATAAGCTATTAAGTGATTTCATAACTTAACGGGAAGTATTTTTAAAACCTGAAAATATGCGATTTTGGGGTACCCATTTGGTCGGAAATTTTTTCACAAGATTTTTTTGTATAATCATGTTGCCCTATTTTAATTCCTGTAAGCACTATTATAGAAAAGGCCATACTACTTCTAAAATATTAGCCTTGTAACTTGTTTGGTTTACGAGAAAACTTAAATCAAAAATGTGAATTTTTAAATTTTTTGTAAACTTTTTTCCTGTTGCAGATAAACTTAAACTGTTATTGTTTTTAGGTTTAGCGCACCCGAAAACCTAGGTAAACTGATGCTTTTTTTGGTCCAGAGCTTTTAGTTTGGCGGAAATAAAAAAAATCAAAACTCAAGCAATACCCCGAAATCCAAAACTGAGTTCACTTTGAGAACCGGTAGCTCCTAAACCATTTTACACAGGGGACTATAATTAACACGAGAATAAAGCAAGTGCCGCAGGGTGTAATATAAGCTATTAAGTGATTTCATAACTTACCGGGAAGTATTTTTAAAACCTGAAAATATGCGATTTTGGGGTACCCATTTGGTCGGAAATTTTTTCACAAGATTTTTTTGAATAATGAATTTGCCCTATTTTAACTCCTGTAAGCACTATTATGGAAAAAGCCATACTACTTCTAAAATATTAGCCTTGTAACTTGTTTGGTTTACGAGAAAACTTAAATCAAAAATGTGAATTTTTAAATTTTTTGTAAACTTTTTTCCTATTGCAGATAAACTTAAACTGTTATTGTTTTTAGGTTTAGCGCACCCGAAAACCTAGGTAAACTGATGCTTTTTTTGGTCCAGAGCTTTTAGTTTGGCGGAAATAAAAAAAAATCAAAACTCAAACAATACCCCGAAATCCAAAAGCAAGTGCCGCAGGGTATAAAATAAGCTATTAAGTGATTTCATAACTTAACGAGAAGTATTTTTAAAACCTGAAAATATGCGATTTTGGGGTACCCATTTGGTCGGAAATTTTTTCACAAGATTTTTTTGAATAATGAATTTGCCCTATTTTAATTCCTGTAAGCACTATTATGGAAAAGGCCATACTACTTCTAAAATATTAGCCTTGTAACTTGTTTGGTTTACGAGAAAACTTAAATCAAAAATGTGAATTTTTAATTTTTTTGTAAACTTTTTTCCTATTGCAGATAAACTTAAACTGTTATTGTTTTTAGGTTTAGCGCACCCGAAAACCTAGGTAAACTGATACTTTTCTTGGTCCAGAGCTTTTAGTTTGGCGGAAATAAAAAAAAATCAAAACTCAAACAATACCCCGAAATCCAAAACTGAGTTCACTTTGAGAACCGGTAGCTCCTAAACCATTTTACATAGGGGACTATAATTAACACGAGAATAAAGCAAGTGCCGCAGGGTATAAAATAAGCTATTAAGTGATTTCATAACTCAACGGGAAGTATTTTTAAAACCTGAAAATATGCGATTTTGGGGTACCCATTTGGTCGGAAATTTTTTCACAAGATTTTTTTGAATAATCATTTTGCCCTATTTTAATTCCTGTAAGCACTATTATAGAAAAGGCCATACTACTTCTAAAATATTAGCCTTGTAACTTGTTTGGTTTACGAGAAAACTTAAATCAAAAATGTGAATTTTTAAATTTTTTGTAAACTTTTTTCCTATTGCAGATAAACTTAAACTGTTATTGTTTTTAGGTTTAGCGCACCCGAAAACCTAGGTAAACTGATGCTTTTCTTGGTCCAGAGCTTTTAGTTTGGCGGAAATAAAAAAAAATCAAACCTCAAACAATACCCCGAAATCCAAAACTGAGTTCACTTTGAGAACCGGTAGCTCCTAAACCATTTTACACAGGGGACTATAATTAACACGAGAATAAAGCAAGTGCCGCAGGGTATAAAATAAGCTATTAAGTGATTTCATAACTTAACGGGAAGTATTTTTAAAACCTGAAAATATGCGATTTTGGGGTACCCATTTGGTCGGAAATTTTTTCACAAGATTTTTTTGAATAATCATTTTGCCCTATTTTAATTCCTGTAAGCACTATTATAGAAAAGGCCATACTACTTCTAAAATATTAGCCTTGTAACTTGTTTGGTTTACGAGAAAACTTAAATCAAAAATGTGAATTTTTAAATTTTTTGTAAACTTTTTTCCTGTTGCAGATAAACTTAAACTGTTATTGTTTTTAGGTTTAGCGCACCCAAAAACCTAGGCAAACTGATGCTTTTTTTGGTCCAGAGCTTTTAGTTTGGCGGAAATAAAAAAAAATCAAAACTCAAGCAATACCCCGAAATCCAAAACTGAGTTCACTTTGAGAACCGGTAGCTCCTAAACCATTTTACACAGGGGACTATAATTAACACGAGAATAAAGCAAGTGCCGCAGGGTGTAATATAAGCTATTAAGTGATTTCATAACTTAACGGGAAGTATTTTTAAAACCTGAAAATATGCGATTTTGGGGTACCCATTTGGTCGGAAATTTTTTCACAAGATTTTTTTGAATAATCATTTTGCCCTATTTTAATTCCTGTAAGCACTATTATAGAAAAGGCCATACTACTTCTAAAATATTAGCCTTGTAACTTGTTTGGTTTACGAGAAAACTTAAATCAAAAATGTGAATTTTTAAATTTTTTGTAAACTTTTTTCCTATTGCAGATAAACTTAAACTGTTATTGTTTTTAGGTTTAGCGCACCCGAAAACCTAGGTAAACTGATACTTTTCTTGGTCCAGAGCTTTTAGTTTGGTGGAAATAAAAAAAAATCAAAACTCAAACAATACCCCGAAATCCAAAACTGAGTTCACTTTGAGAACCGGTAGCTCGTAAACCATTTTACACAGAGGACTATAATTAACACGAGAATAAAGCAAGTGCCGCAGGGTATAAAATAAGCTATTAATTGATTTCATAACTCAACGGGAAGTATTTTTAAAACCTGAAAATATGCGATTTTGGGGTACCCATTTGGTCGGAAATTTTTTCACAAGATTTTTTTGAATAATGAATTTACCCTATTTTAATTCCTGTAAGCACTATTATGGAAAAGGCCATACTACTTCTAAAATATTAGCCTTGTAACTTGTTTGGTTTACGAGAAAACTTAAATCAAAAATGTGAATTTTTAAATTTTTTGTAAACTTTTTTCCTATTGCAGATAAACTTAAACTGTTATTGTTTTTAGGTTTAGCGCACCCGAAAACCTAGGTAAACTGATACTTTTCTTGGTCCAGAGCTTTTAGTTTGGTGGAAATAAAAATAAATCAAAACTCAAACAATACCCCGAAATCCAAAACTGAGTTCACTTTGAGAACCGGTAGCTCCTAAACCATTTTACACAGAGGACTATAATTAACACGAGAATAAAGCAAGTGCCGCAGGGTATAAAATAAGCTATTAATTGTTTTCATAACTCAACGGGAAGTATTTTTAAAACCTGAAAATATGCGATTTTGGGGTACCCATTTGGTCGGAAATTTTTTCACAAGATTTTTTTGAATAATGAATTTACCCTATTTTAACTCCTTTAAGCACTATTATGGAAAAGGCCATAATACTTCTAAAATATTAGCCTTGTAACTTGTTTGGTTTACGAGAAAACTTAAATCAAAAATGTGAATTTTTAAATTTTTTGTAAACTTTTTTCCTATTGCAGATAAACTTAGACTGTTATTGTTTTTAGGTTTAGCGCACCCGAAAACCTAGGTAAACTGATACTTTTCTTGGTCCAGAGCTTTTAGTTTGGTGGAAATAAAAAAAAATCAAAACTCAAACAATACCCCGAAATCCAAAACTGAGTTCACTTTGAGAACCGGTAGCTCCTAAACCATTTTACACAGGGGACTATAATTAACACGAGAATAAAGCAAGTGCCGCAGGGTATAAAATAAGCTATTAATTGATTTCATAACTCAACGGGAAGTATTTTTAAAACCTGAAAATATGCGATTTTGGGGTACCCATTTGGTCGGAAATTTTTTCACAAGATTTTTTTGAATAATGAATTTACCCTATTTTAATTCCTGTAAGCACTATTATGGAAAAGGCCATACTACTTCTAAAATATTAGCCTTGTAACTTGTTTGGTTTACGAGAAAACTTAAATCAAAAATGTGAATTTTTAAATTTTTTGTAAACTTTTTTCCTATTGCAGATAAACTTAAACTGTTATTGTTTTTAAATTTAGCGCACCCGAAAACCTAGGTAAACTGATGCTTTTCTTGGTCCAGAGCTTTTAGTTTGGCGGAAATAAAAAAAAAATCTAAACTCAAACAATACCCCGAAATCCAAAACTGAGTTCACTTTGAGAACCGGTAGCTCCTAAACCATTTTACACAGGGGACTATAATTAACACGAGAATAAAGCAACTGCCGCAGGGTATAAAATAAGCTATTAAGTGATTTCACAACTCAACGGGAAGTATTTTTAAAACCTGAAAATATGAGATTTTGGGGTACCCATTTGGTCGGAAATTTTTTCACAAGATTTTTTTGAATAATGAATTTGCCCTATTTTAACTCCTGTAAGCACTATTATGGAAAAGGCCATACTACTTCTAAAATATTAGCCTTGTAACTTGTTTGGTTTACGAGAAAACTTAAATCAAAAATGTGAATTTTTAAATTTTTTGTAAACTTTTTTCCTGTTGCAGATAAACTTAAACTGTTATTGTTTTTAGGTTTAGCGCACCGGAAAACCTAGGTAAACTGATGCTTTTTTTGGTCCAGAGCTTTTGGTTTGGCGGAAATGAAAAAAAATCAAAACTCAAACAATACCCCGAAATCCAAAACTGAGTTCATTTTGAGAACCGGTAGCTCCTAAACCATTTTACACAGGAGACTATAATTAACACGAGAATAAAGCAAGTGCCGCAGGGTATAAAATAAGCTATTAAGTGATTTCATAACTTACCGGGAAGTATTTTTAAAACCTGAAAATATGCGATTTTGGGGTACCCATTTGGTCGGAAATTTTTTCACAAGATTTTTTTGAATAATGAATTTGCCCTATTTTAACTCCTGTAAGCACTATTATGGAAAAGGCCATACTACTTCTAAAATATTAGCCTTGTAACTTGTTTGGTTTACGAGAAAACTTAAATCAAAAATGTGAATTTTTAAATTTTTTGTAAACTTTTTTCCTATTGCAGATAAACTTAAACTGTTATTGTTTTTAGGTTTAGCGCACCCGAAAACCTAGGTAAACTGATGCTTTTTTTGGTCCAGAGCTTTTAGTTTGGCGGAAATAAAAAAAAATCAAAACTCAACCAATACCCCGAAATCCAAAACTGAGTTCACTTTGAGAACCGGTAGCTCCTAAACCATTTTACACAGGGGACTATAATTAACACGAGAATAAAGCAAGTGCCGCAGGGTATAAAATAAGCTATTAAGTGATTTCATAACTTAACGAGAAGTATTTTTAAAACCTGAAAATATGCGATTTTGGGGTACCCATTTGGTCGGAAATTTTTTCACAAGATTTTTTTGAATAATGAATTTGCCCTATTTTAATTCCTGTAAGCACTATTATGGAAAAGGCCATACTACTTCTAAAATATTAGCCTTGTAACTTGTTTGGTTTACTAGAAAACTTAAATCAAAAATGTGAATTTTTAAATTTTTTGTAAACTTTTTTCCTATTGCAGATAAACTTAAACTGTTATTGTTTTTAGGTTTAGCGCACCCGAAAACCTAGGTAAACTGATACTTTTCTTGGTCCAGAGCTTTTAGTTTGGCGGAAATAAAAAAAAATCAAAACTCAAACAATACCCCGAAATCCAAAACTGAGTTCACTTTGAGAACCGGTAGCTCCTAAACCATTTTACACAGGGGACTATAATTAACACGAGAATAAAGCAAGTGCCGCAGTGTATAAAATAAGCTATTAAGTGATTTCATAACTCAACGGGAAGTATTTTTAAAACCTGAAAATATGCGATTTTGGGGTACCCATTTGGTCGGAAATTTTTCACAAGATTTTTTTGAATAATGAATTTACCCTATTTAAACTCCTGTAAGCACTATTATGGAAAAGGCCATAATACTTCTAAAATATTAGCCTTGTAACTTGTTTGGTTTACTAGAAAACTTAAATCAAAAATGTGAATTTTTAAATTTTTTGTAAACTTTTTTCCTATTGCAGATAAACTTAAACTGTTATTGTTTTTATGTTTAGCGCACCCGAAAACCTAGGTAAACTGATGCTTTTCTTGGTCCAGAGCTTTTAGTTTGGCGGAAATAAAAAAAAATCAAAACTCAAACAATACCCCGAAATCCAAAACTGAGTTCACTTTGAGAACCGGTAGCTCCTAAACCATTTTACACAGAGGACTATAATTAACACGAGAATAAAGCAAGTGCCGCAAGGTATAAAATAAGCTATTAATTGATTTCATAACTCAACGGGAAGTATTTTTAAAACCTGAAAATATGCGATTTTGGGGTACCCATTTGGTCGGAAATTTTTTCACAAGATTTTTTTGAATAATGAATTTACCCTATTTTAATTCCTGTAAGCACTATTATGGAAAAGGCCATACTACTTCTAAAATATTAGCCTTGTAACTTGTTTGGTTTACGAGAAAACTTAAATCAAAAATGTGAATTTTTAAATTTTTTGTAAACTTTTTTCCTATTGCAGATAAACTTAAACTGTTATTGTTTTTAGGTTTAGCGCACCCGAAAACCTAGGTAAACTGATGGTTTTCTTGGTCCAGAGCTTTTAGTTTGGCGGAAATAAAAAAAAATCAAAACTCAAACAATACCCCGAAATCCAAAACTGAGTTCACTTTGAGAACCGGTAGCTCCTAAACCATTTTACAAAGGGGACTATAATTAACACGAGAATAAAGCAAGTGCCGCAGGGTATAAAATAAGCTATTAATTGTTTTCATAACTCAACGGGAAGTATTTTTAAAACCTGAAAATATGCGATTTTGGGGTACCCATTTGGTCGGAAATTTTTTCACAAGATTTTTTTGAATAATGAATTTACCCCATTTTAACTCCTTTAAGCACTATTATGGAAAAGGCCATAATACTTCTAAAATATTAGCCTTGTAACTTGTTTGGTTTACGAGAAAACTTAAATCAAAAATGTGAATTTTTAAATTTTTTGTAAACTTTTTTCCTATTGCAGATAAACTTAAACTGTTATTGTTTTTAGGTTTAGCGCACCCGAAAACCTAGGTAAACTGATACTTTTCTTGGTCCAGAGCTTTTAGTTTGGTGGAAATAAAAAAAAATCAAAACTCAAACAATACCCCGAAATCCAAAACTGAGTTCACTTTAAGAACCGGTAGCTCCTAAACCATTTTACACAGAAGACTATAATTAACACGAGAATAAAGCAAGTGCCGCAGGGTATAAAATAAGCTATTAATTGATTTCATAACTCAACGGGAAGTATTTTTAAAACCTGAAAATATGCGATTTTGGGGTACCCATTTGGTCGGAAATTTTTTCACAAGATTTTTTTGAATAATGAATTTACCCTATTTTAATTCCTGTAAGCACTATTATGGAAAAGGCCATACTACTTCTAAAATATTAGCCTTGTAACTTGTTTGGTTTACGAGAAAACTTAAATCAAAAATGTGAATTTTTAAATTTTTTGTAAACTTTTTTCCTATTGCAGATAAACTTAAACTGTTATTGTTTTTAGGTTTAGCGCACCCGAAAACCTAGGTAAACTGATGCTTTTCTTGGTCCAGAGCTTTTAGTTTGGCGGAAATAAAAAAAAAATCTAAACTCAAACAATACCCCGAAATCCAAAACTGAGTTCACTTTGAGAACCGGTAGCTCCTAAACCATTTTACACAGGGGACTATAATTAACACGAGAATAAAGCAACTGCCGCAGGGTATAAAATAAGCTATTAAGTGATTTCACAACTCAACGGGAAGTATTTTTAAAACCTGAAAATATGCGATTTTGGGGTACCCATTTGGTCGGAAATTTTTTCACAAGATTTTTTTGAATAATGAATTTGCCCTATTTTAACTCCTGTAAGCACTATTATGGAAAAGGCCATACTACTTCTAAAATATTAGCCTTGTAACTTGTTTGGTTTACGAGAAAACTTAAATCAAAAATGTGAATTTTTAAATTTTTTGTAAACTTTTTTCCTGTTGCAGATAAACTTAAACTGTTATTGTTTTTAGGTTTAGCGCACCGGAAAACCTAGGTAAACTGATGCTTTTTTTGGTCCAGAGCTTTTGGTTTGGCGGAAATAAAAAAAAATCAAAACTCAACCAATACCCCGAAATCCAAAACTGAGTTCACTTTGAGAACCGGTAGCTCCTAAACCATTTTACACAGGGGACTATAATTAACACGAGAATAAAGCAAGTGCCGCAGGGTATAAAATAAGCTATTAAGTGATTTCATAACTTAACGAGAAGTATTTTTAAAACCTGAAAATATGCGATTTTGGGGTACCCATTTGGTCGGAAATTTTTTCACAAGATTTTTTTGAATAATGAATTTGCCCTATTTTAATTCCTGTAAGCACTATTATGGAAAAGGCCATACTACTTCTAAAATATTAGCCTTGTAACTTGTTTGGTTTACTAGAAAACTTAAATCAAAAATGTGAATTTTTAAATTTTTTGTAAACTTTTTTCCTATTGCAGATAAACTTAAACTGTTATTGTTTTTAGGTTTAGCGCACCCGAAAACCTAGGTAAACTGATACTTTTCTTGGTCCAGAGCTTTTAGTTTGGCGGAAATAAAAAAAAATCAAAACTCAATCACTACCCCGAAATCCAAAACTGAGTTCACTTTGAGAACCGGTAGCTCCTAAACCATTTTACACAGGGGACTATAATTAACACGAGAATAAAGCAACTGCCGCAGGGTATAAAATAAGCTATTAAGTGATTTCATAACTTAACGGGAAGTATTTTTAAAACCTGAAAATATGCGATTTTGGGGTACCCATTTGGTCGGAAATTTTTTCACAAGATTTTTTTGAATAATGAATTTGCCCTATTTTAACTCCTGTAAGCACTATTATGGAAAAGGCCATACTACTTCTAAAATATTAGCCTTGTTACTTGTTTGGTTTACGAGAAAACTTAAATCAAAAATGTGAATTTTGAAATTTTTTGTAAACTTTTTTCCTGTTGCAGATAAACTTAAACTGTTATTGTTTTTAGGTTTAGCGCACCCGAAAACCTAGGTAAACTGATGCTTTTTTTGGTCCAGAGCTTTTAGTTTGGCGGAAATAAAAAAAAATCAAAACTCAAGCAATACCCCGAAATCCAAAACTGAGTTCACTTTGAGAACCGGTAGCTCCTAAACCATTTTACACAGGGGACTATAATTAACACGAGAATAAAGCAAGTGCCGCAGGGTATAAAATAAGCTATTAAGTGATTTCATAACTCAACGGGAAGTATTTTTAAAACCTGAAAATATGCGATTTTGGGGTACCCATTTGGTCGGAAATTTTTTCACAAGATTTTTTTGAATAATGAATTTACCCTATTTTAATTCCTGTAAGCACTGTTATGTAAAAGGCCATACTACTTCTAAAATATTAGCCTTGTAACTTGTTTGGTTTACGAGAAAACTTAAATCAAAAATGTGAATTTTTAAATTTTTTGTAAACTTTTTTCCTATTGCAGATAAACTTAAACTGTTATTGTTTTTAGGTTTAGCGCACCCGAAAACCTAGGTAAACTGATGCTTTTCTTGGTCCAGAGCTTTTAGTTTGGCGGAAATAAAAAAAAATCAAAACTCAAACAATACCCCGAAATCCAAAACTGAGTTCACTTTGAGAACCGGTAGCTCCTAAACCATTTTACAAAGGGGACTATAATTAACACGAGAATAAAGCAAGTGCCGCAGGGTATAAAATAAGCTATTAAGTGATTTCATAACTCAACGGGAAGTATTTTTAAAACCTGAAAATATGCGATTTTGGGGTACCCATTTGGTCGGAAATTTTTTCACAAGATTTTTTTGAATAATGAATTTGCCCTATTTTAATTCCTGTAAGCACTATTATGGAAAAGGCCATACTACTTCTAAAATATTAGCCTTGTAACTTGTTTGGTTTACGAGAAAACTTAAATCAAAAATGTGAATTTTTAAATTTTTTGTAAACTTTTTTCCTATTGCAGATAAACTTAAACTGTTATTGTTTTTAGGTTTAGCGCACCCGAAAACCTAGGTAAACTGATACTTTTCTTGGTCCAGAGCTTTTAGTTTGGCGGAAATAAAAAAAAATCAAAACTCAAACAATACCCCGAAATCCAAAACTGAGTTCACTTTGAGAACCGGTAGCTCCTAAACCATTTTATACAGGGGACTATAATTAACACGAGAATAAAGCAAGTGCCGCAGGGTATAAAATAAGCTATTAAGTGATTTCATAACTCAACGGGAAGTATTTTTAAAACCTGAAAATATGCGATTTTGGGGTACCCATTTGGTCGGAAATTTTTTCACAAGATTTTTTTGAATATTGAATTTACCCTATTTTAACTCCTGTAAGCACTATTATGGAAAAGGCCATAATACTTCTAAAATATTAGCCTTGTAACTTGTTTGGTTTACTAGAAAACTTAAATCAAAAATGTGAATTTTTAAATTTTTTGTAAACTTTTTTCCTATTGCAGATAAACTTAAACTGTTATTGTTTTTAGGTTTAGCGCACCCGAAAACCTAGGTAAACTGATGCTTTTCTTGGTCCAGAGCTTTTAGTTTGGTGGAAATAAAAAAAAATCAAAACTCAAACAATACCCCGAAATCCAAAACTGAGTTCACTTTGAGAACCGGTAGCTCCTAAACCATTTTACACAGGGGACTATAATTAACACGAGAATAAAGCAAGTGCCGCAGGGTGTAATATAAGCTATTAAGTGATTTCATAACTTACCAGGAAGTATTTTTAAAACCTGAAAATATGCGATTTTGGGGTACCCATTTGGTCGGAAATTTTTTCACAAGATTTTTTTGAATAATGAATTTGCCCTATTTTAACTCCTGTAAGCACTATTATGGAAAAAGCCATACTACTTCTAAAATATTAGCCTTGTAACTTGTTTGGTTTACGAGAAAACTTAAATCAAAAATGTGAATTTTTAAATTTTTTGTAAACTTTTTTCCTATTGCAGATAAACTTAAACTGTTATTGTTTTTAGGTTTAGCGCACCCGAAAACCTAGGTAAACTGATGCTTTTTTTGGTCCAGAGCTTTTAGTTTGGCGGAAATAAAAAAAAATCAAAACTCAAACAATACCCCGAAATCCAAAACTGAGTTCACTTTGAGAACCGGTAGCTCCTAAACCATTTTACACAGGGGACTATAATTAACACGAGAATAAAGCAAGTGCCGCAGGGTATACAATAAGCTATTAAGTGATTTCATAACTTAACGAGAAGTATTTTTAAAACCTGAAAATATGCGATTTTGGGGTACCCATTTGGTCGGAAATTTTTTCACAAGATTTTTTTGAATAATGAATTTGCCCTATTTTAATTCCTGTAAGCACTATTATGGAAAAGGCCATACTACTTCTAAAATATTAGCCTTGTAACTTGTTTGGTTTACGAGAAAACTTAAATCAAAAATGTGAATTTTTAATTTTTTTGTAAACTTTTTTCCTATTGCAGATAAACTTAAACTGTTATTGTTTTTAGGTTTAACTTGTTTGGTTTACGAGAAAACTTAAATCAAAAATGTGAATTTTTAATTTTTTTGTAAACTTTTTTCCTATTGCAGATAAACTTAAACTGTTATTGTTTTTAGGTTTAGCGCACCCGAAAACCTAGGTAAACTGATAATTTTCTTGGTCCAGAGCTTTTAGTTTGGCGGAAATAAAAAAAAATCAAAACTCAAACAATACCCCGAAATCCAAAACTGAGTTCACTTTGAGAACCGGTAGCTCCTAAACCATTTTACACAGGGGACTATAATTAACACGAGAATAAAGCAAGTGCCGCAGGGTATAAAATAAGCTATTAAGTGATTTCATAACTCAACGGGAAGTATTTTTAAAACCTGAAAATATGCGATTTTGGGGTACCCATTTGGTCGGAAATTTTTTCACAAGATTTTTTTGAATAATGAATTTGTCCTATTTTAACTCCTGTAAGCACTATTATGGAAAAGGCCATACTACTTCTAAAATATTAGCCTTGTAACTTGTTTGGTTTACGAGAAAACTTAAATCAAAAATGTGAATTTTTAAATTTTTTGTAAACTTTTTTCCTATTGCAGATAAACTTAAACTGTTATTGTTTTTAGGTTTAGCGCACCCGAAAACCTAGGTAAACTGATGCTTTTCTTGGTCCAGAGCTTTTAGTTTGGCGGAAATAAAAAAAAATCAAAACTCAAACAATACCCCGAAATCCAAAACTGAGTTCACTTTGAGAACCGGTAGCTCCTAAACCATTTTACACAGGGGACTATAATTAACACGAGAATAAAGCAAGTGCCGCAGGGTATAAAATAAGCTATTAAGTGATTTAATAACTCAACGGGAAGTATTTTTAAAACCTGAAAATATGCGATTTTGGGGTACCCATTTGGTCGGAAATTTTTTCACAAGATTTTTTTGAATAATGAATTTACCCTATTTTAACTCCTGTAAGCACTATTATGGAAAAGGCCATAATACTTCTAAAATATTAGCCTTGTAACTTGTTTGGTTTACGAGAAAACTTAAATCAAAAATGTGAATTTTTAAATTTTTTGTAAACTTTTTTCCTATTGCAGATAAACTTAAACTGTTATTGTTTTTAGGTTTAGCGCACCCGAAAACCTAGGTAAACTGATGCTTTTCTTGGTCCAGAGCTTTTAGTTTGGCGGAAATAAAAAAAAATCAAAACTCAAACAATACCCCGAAATCCAAAACTGAGTTCACTTTGAGAACCGGTAGCTCCTAAACCATTTTACACAGGGGACTATAATTAACACGAGAATAAAGCAAGTGCCGCAGGGTATAAAATAAGCTATTAAGTGATTTCATAACTCAACGGGAAGTATTTTTAAAACCTGAAAATATGCGATTTTGGGGTACCCATTTGGTCGGAAATTTTTTCACAAGATTTTTTTGAATAAAGAATTTACCCTATTTTAACTCCTGTAAGCACTATTATGGAAAAGGCCATAATACTTCTAAAATATTAGCCTTGTAACTTGTTTGGTTTACGAGAAAACTTAAATCAAAAATGTGAATTTTTAAATTTTTTGTAAACTTTTTTCCTATTGCAGATAAACTTAAACTGTTATTGTTTTTAGGTTTAGCGCACCCGAAAACCTAGGAAAACTGATGCTTTTCTTGGTCCAGAGCTTTTAGTTTGGCGGAAATAAAAAAAAATCAAAACTCAAACAATACCCCGAAATCCAAAACTGAGTTCACTTTGAGAACCGGTAGCTCCTAAACCATTTTACACAGGGGACTATAATTAACACGAGAATAAAGCAAGTGCCGCAGGGTATAAAATAAGCTATTAAGTGATTTCATAACTTAACGGGAAGTATTTTTAAAACCTGAAAATATGCGATTTTGGGGTACCCATTTGGTCGGAAATTTTTTCACAAGATTTTTTTGAATAATGAATTTGCCCTATTTTAATTCTTGTAAGCACTATTATGGAAAAGTCCATACTACTTCTAAAATATTAGCCTTGTAACTTGTTTGGTTTACGAGAAAACTTAAATCAAAAATGTGAATTTTTAAATTTTTTGTAAACTTTTTTCCTATTGCAGATAAACTTAAACTGTTATAGTTTTTAGGCTTAGCGCACCCGAAAACCTAGGTAAACTGATGCTTTTCTTGGTCCAGAGCTTTTAGTTTGGCGGAAATAAAAAAAAATCAAAACTCAAAGAATACCCCGAAATCCAAAACTGAATTCACTTTGAGAACCGGTAGCTCCTAACCCATTTTACACAGGGGACTATAATTAACACGAGAATAAAGCAAGTGCCGCAGGGTATAAAATAAGCTATTAAGTGAATTTATAACTCAACGGGAAGTATTTTTAAAACCTGAAAATATGCGATTTTGGGGTACCCATTTGGTCGGAAATTTTTTCACAAGATTTTTTTGAATAATGAATTTACCCTATTTTAACTTCTTTAAGCACTATTATGGAAAAGGCCATAATACTTCTAAAATATTAGCCTTGTAACTTGTTTGGTTTACGAGAAAACTTAAATCAAAAATGTGAATTTTTAAATTTCTTGCAAACTTTTTTCCTATTGCAGATAAACTTAAACTGTTATTGTTTTTAGGTTTAGCGCACCCGAAAACCTAGGTAAACTGATGGTTTTCTTGGTCCAGGGCTTTTAGTTTGGCGGAAATAAAAAAAAATCAAAACTCAAACATTACCCCGAAATCCAAAACTGAGTTCACTTTGAGAAACGGTAGCTCCTAAACCATTTTACTCAGGGGACTATTATTAACACGAGAATAAAGCAAGAGCCGCAGGGTATAAAATAAGCTATTAAGTGATTTCATAACTTAACGGGAAGTATTTTTAAAACCTGAAAATATGCGATTTTGGGGTACCCATTTGGTCGGAAATTTTTTCACAAGATTTTTTTGAATAATGAATTTACCCTATTTTAACTCCTGTAAGCACTATTATGGAAAAGGCCATAATACTTCTGAAATATTAGCCTTGTAACTTGCTTGGTTTACTAGAAAACTTAAATCAAAAATGTGAATTTTTAAAGTTTTTGTAAACTTTTTTCCTATTGCAGATAAACTTAAACTGTTATTGTTTTTAGGTTTAGCGCACCCGAAAACCTAGGTAAACTGATGCTTTTCTTGGTCCAGAGCTTTTAGTTTGGTGGAAATAAAAAAAAATCAAAACTCAAACAATACCCCGAAATCCAAAACTGAGTTCACTTTGAGAACCGGTAGCTCCTAAACCATTTTACACAGAGGACTATAATTAACACGAGAATAAAGCAAGTGCCGCAGGGTATAAAATAAGCTATTAATTGATTTCATAACTCAACGGGAAGTATTTTTAAAACCTGAAAATATGCGATTTTGGGGTACCCATTTGGTCGGAAATTTTTTCACAAGATTTTTTTGAATAATGAATTAACCCTATTTTAACTCCTTTAAGCACTATTATGGAAAAGGCCATACTAATTCTAAAATATTAGCCTTGTAACTTGTTTGGTTTACGAGAAAACTTAAATCAAAAATGTGAATTTTTAAATTTTTTGTAAACTTTTTTCCTATTGCAGATAAACTTAAACTGTTATTGTTTTTAGGTTTAGCGCACCCGAAAACCTAGGTAAACTGATGCTTTTCTTGGTCCAGAGCTTTTAGTTTGGCGGAAATAAAAAAAAATCAAAACTCAAACAATACCCCGAAATCCAAAACTGAGTTCACTTTGAGAACCGGTAGCTCCTAAACCATTTTACAAAGGGGACTATAATTAACACGAGAATAAAGCAAGTGCCGCAGGGTATAAAATAAGCTATTAAGTGATTTCATAACTCAACGGGAAGTATTTTTAAAACCTGAAAATATGCGATTTTGGGGTACCCATTTGGTCGGAAATTTTTTCACAAGATTTTTTTGAATAATCATTTTGCCCTATTTTAATTCCTGTAAGCACTATTATAGAAAAGGCCATACTACTTCTAAAATATTAGCCTTGTAACTTGTTTGGTTTACAAGAAAACTTAAATCAAAAATGTGAATTTTTAAATTTTTTGTAAACTTTTTTCCTATTGCAGATAAACTTAAACTGTTATTGTTTTTAGGTTTAGCGCACCCGAAAACCTAGGTAAGCTGATGCTTTTCTTGGTCCAGAGCTTTTAGTTTGGCGGAAATAAAAAAAAATCAAAACTCAAACAATACCCCGAAATCCAAAACTGAGTTCAATTTGAGAACCGGTAGCTCCTAAACCATTTTACAAAGGGGACTATAATTAACACGAGAATAAAGCAAGTGCCGCAGGGTATAAAATAAGCTATTAAGTGATTTCATAACTCAACGGGAAGTATTTTTAAAACCTGAAAATATGCGATTTTGGGGTACCCATTTGGTCGGAAATTTTTTCACAAGATTTTTTTGAATAATGAATTTGCCCTATTTTAATTCCTGTAAGCACTATTATAGAAAAGGCCATACTACTTCTAAAATATTAGCCTTGTAACTTGGTTGGTTTACGAGAAAACTTAAATCAAAAATGTGAATTTTTAAATTTTTTGTAAACTTTTTTCCTATTGCAGATAAACGTAAACTGTTATTGTTTTTAGGTTTAGCGCACCCGAAAACCTAGGTAAACTGATGCTTTTCTTGGTCCAGAGCTTTTAGTTTGGCGGAAATAAAAAAAAAATCAAACCTCAAACAATACCCCGAAATCCAAAACTGAGTTCACTTTGAGAACCGGTAGCTCCTAAACCATTTTACACAGGGGACTATAATTAACACGAGAATAAAGCAAGTGCCGCAGGGTATAAAATAAGCTATTAAGTGATTTCATAACTTAACGGGAAGTATTTTTAAAACCTGAAAATATGCGATTTTGGGGTACCCATTTGGTCGGAAATTTTTTCACAAGATTTTTTTGTATAATCATGTTGCCCTATTTTAATTCCTGTAAGCACTATTATAGAAAAGGCCATACTACTTCTAAAATATTAGCCTTGTAACTTGTTTGGTTTACGAGAAAACTTAAATCAAAAATGTGAATTTTTAAATTTTTTGTAAACTTTTTTCCTGTTGCAGATAAACTTAAACTGTTATTGTTTTTAGGTTTAGCGCACCCGAAAACCTAGGTAAACTGATGCTTTTTTTGGTCCAGAGCTTTTAGTTTGGCGGAAATAAAAAAAATCAAAACTCAAGCAATACCCCGAAATCCAAAACTGAGTTCACTTTGAGAACCGGTAGCTCCTAAACCATTTTACACAGGGGACTATAATTAACACGAGAATAAAGCAAGTGCCGCAGGGTGTAATATAAGCTATTAAGTGATTTCATAACTTACCGGGAAGTATTTTTAAAACCTGAAAATATGCGATTTTGGGGTACCCATTTGGTCGGAAATTTTTTCACAAGATTTTTTTGAATAATGAATTTGCCCTATTTTAACTCCTGTAAGCACTATTATGGAAAAAGCCATACTACTTCTAAAATATTAGCCTTGTAACTTGTTTGGTTTACGAGAAAACTTAAATCAAAAATGTGAATTTTTAAATTTTTTGTAAACTTTTTTCCTATTGCAGATAAACTTAAACTGTTATTGTTTTTAGGTTTAGCGCACCCGAAAACCTAGGTAAACTGATGCTTTTTTTGGTCCAGAGCTTTTAGTTTGGCGGAAATAAAAAAAAATCAAAACTCAAACAATACCCCGAAATCCAAAAGCAAGTGCCGCAGGGTATAAAATAAGCTATTAAGTGATTTCATAACTTAACGAGAAGTATTTTTAAAACCTGAAAATATGCGATTTTGGGGTACCCATTTGGTCGGAAATTTTTTCACAAGATTTTTTTGAATAATGAATTTGCCCTATTTTAATTCCTGTAAGCACTATTATGGAAAAGGCCATACTACTTCTAAAATATTAGCCTTGTAACTTGTTTGGTTTACGAGAAAACTTAAATCAAAAATGTGAATTTTTAATTTTTTTGTAAACTTTTTTCCTATTGCAGATAAACTTAAACTGTTATTGTTTTTAGGTTTAGCGCACCCGAAAACCTAGGTAAACTGATACTTTTCTTGGTCCAGAGCTTTTAGTTTGGCGGAAATAAAAAAAAATCAAAACTCAAACAATACCCCGAAATCCAAAACTGAGTTCACTTTGAGAACCGGTAGCTCCTAAACCATTTTACATAGGGGACTATAATTAACACGAGAATAAAGCAAGTGCCGCAGGGTATAAAATAAGTTATTAAGTGATTTCATAACTCAACGGGAAGTATTTTTAAAACCTGAAAATATGCGATTTTGGGGTACCCATTTGGTCGGAAATTTTTTCACAAGATTTTTTTGAATAATGAATTTGTTCTATTTTAACTCCTGTAAGCACTATTATGGAAAAGGCCATACTACTTCTAAAATATTAGCCTTGTAACTTGTTTGGTTTACGAGAAAACTTAAATCAAAAATGTGAATTTTTAAATTTTTTGTAAACTTTTTTCCTATTGCAGATACACTTAAACTGTTATAGTTTTTAGGTTTAGCGCACCCGAAAACCTAGGTAAACTGATGCTTTTCTTGGTCCAGAGCTTTTAGTTTGGCGGAAATAAAAAAAAATCAAAACTCAAAGAATACCCCGAAATCCAAAACTGAATTCACTTTGAGAACCGGTAGCTCCTAAACCATTTTACACAGGGGACTATAATTAACACGAGAATAAAGCAAGTGCCGCAGGGTATAAAATAAGCTATTAAGTGGATTTATAACTCAACGGGAAGTATTTTTAAAACCTGAAAATATGCGATTTTGGGGTCGAAAATTTTTTCACAAGATTTTTTTGAATAATGAATTTACCCTATTTTAACTCCTTTAAGCACTATAATGGAAAAGGCCATAATACTTCTAAAATATTAGCCTTGTAACTTGTTTGGTTTACGAGAAAACTTAAATCAAAAATGTGAATTTTTAAATTTCTTGCAAACTTTTTTCCTATTGCAGATAAACTTAAACTGTTATTGTTTTTAGGTTTAGCGCACCCGAAAACCTAGGTAAACTGATGGTTTTCTTGGTCCAGAGCTTTTAGTTTGGCGGAAATAAAAAAAAATCAAAACTCAAACATTACCCCGAAATCCAAAACTGAGTTCACTTTGAGAACCGGTAGCTCCTAAACCATTTTACTCAGGGGACTATTATTAACACGAGAATAAAGCAAGTGCCGCAGGGTATAAAATAAGCTATTAAGTGATTTCATAACTTAACGGGAAGTATTTTTAAAACCTGAAAATATGCGATTTTGGGGTACCCATTTGGTCGGATATTTTTTCACAAGATTTTTTTGAATAATGAATTTACCCTATTTTAACTCCTGTAAGCACTATTATGGAAAAGGCCATAATACTTCTAAAATATTAGCCTTGTAACTTGTTTGGTTTACTAGAAAACTTAAATCAAAAATGTGAATTTTTAAATTTTTTGTAAACTTTTTTCCTATTGCAGATAAACTTAAACTGTTATTGTTTTTAGGTTTAGCGCACCCGAAAACCTAGGTAAACTGATGCTTTTCTTGGTCCAGAGCTTTTAGTTTGGTGGAAATAAAAAAAAATCAAAACTCAAACAATACCCCGAAATCCAAAACTGAGTTCACTTTGAGAACCGGTAGCTCCTAAACCATTTTACACAGAGGACTATAATTAACACGAGAATAAAGCAAGTGCCGCAGGGTATAAAATAAGCTATTAATTGATTTCATAACTCAACGGGAAGTATTTTTAAAACCTGAAAATATGCGATTTTGGGGTACCCATTTGGTCGGAAATTTTTTCACAAGATTTTTTTGAATAATGAATTTACCCTATTTTAACTGCTTTAAGCACTATTATGGAAAAGGCAATACTAATTCTAAAATATTAGCCTTGTAACTTGTTTGGTTTACGAGAAAACTTAAATCAAAAATGTGAATTTTTAAATTTTTTGTAAACTTTTTTCCTATTGCAGATAAACTTAAACTGTTATTGTTTTTAGGTTTAGCGCACCTGAAAACCTAGGTAAACTGATGCTTTTTTTGGTCCAGAGCTTTTAGTTTGGCGGAAATAAAAAAAAATCAAAACTCAAACAATACCCCGAAATCCAAAACTGAGTTCACTTTGAGAACCGGTAGCTCCTAAACCATTTTACACAGGGGACTATAATTAACACGAGAATAAAGCAAGTGCCGCAGGGTATAAAATAAGCTATTAAGTGATTTCATAACTTAACGAGAAGTATTTTTAAAACCTGAAAATATGCGATTTTGGGGTACCCATTTGGTCGGAAATTTTTTCACAAGATTTTTTTGAATAATGAATTTGCCCTATTTTAATTCCTGTAAGCACTATTATGGAAAAGGCCATACTACTTCTAAAATATTAGCCTTGTAACTTGTTTGGTTTACGAGAAAACTTAAATCAAAAATGTGAATTTTTAAATTTTTTGTAAACTTTTTTCCTATTGCAGATAAACTTAAACTGTTATTGTTTTTAGGTTTAGCGCACCCGAAAACCTAGGTAAACTGATACTTTTCTTGGTCCAGAGCTTTTAGTTTGGCGGAAATAAAAAAAAATCAAAACTCAAACAATACCCCGAAATCCAAAACTGAGTTCACTTTGAGAACCGGTAGCTCCTAAACCATTTTACACAGGGGACTATAATTAACACGAGAATAAAGCAAGTGCCGCAGGGTATAAAATAAGCTATTAAGTGATTTCATAACTCAACGGGAAGTATTTTTAAAACCTGAAAATATGCGATTTTGGGGTACCCATTTGGTCGGAAATTTTTTCACAAGATTTTTTTGAATAAAGAATTTACCCTATTTTAACTCCTGTAAGCACTATTATGGAAAAGGCCATAATACTTCTAAAATATTAGCCTTGTAACTTGTTTGGTTTACGAGAAAACTTAAATCAAAAATGTGAATTTTTAAATTTTTTGTAAACTTTTTTCCTATTGCAGATAAACTTAAACTGTTATTGTTTTTAGGTTTAGCGCACCCGAAAACCTAGGAAAACTGATGCTTTTCTTGGTCCAGAGCTTTTAGTTTGGCGGAAATAAAAAAAAATCAAAACTCAAACAATACCCCGAAATCCAAAACTGAGTTCACTTTGAGAACCGGTAGCTCCTAAACCATTTTACACAGGGGACTATAATTAACACGAGAATAAAGCAAGTGCCGCAGGGTATAAAATAAGCTATTAAGTGATTTCATAACTTAACGGGAAGTATTTTTAAAACCTGAAAATATGCGATTTTGGGGTACCCATTTGGTCGGAAATTTTTTCACAAGATTTTTTTGAATAATGAATTTGCCCTATTTTAATTCTTGTAAGCACTATTATGGAAAAGTCCATACTACTTCTAAAATATTAGCCTTGTAACTTGTTTGGTTTACGAGAAAACTTAAATCAAAAATGTGAATTTTTAAATTTTTTGTAAAATTTTTTCCTATTGCAGATAAACTTAAACTGTTATAGTTTTTAGGCTTAGCGCACCCGAAAACCTAGGTAAACTGATGCTTTTCTTGGTCCAGAGCTTTTAGTTTGGCGGAAATAAAAAAAAATCAAAACTCAAAGAATACCCCGAAATCCAAAACTGAATTCACTTTGAGAACCGGTAGCTCCTAACCCATTTTACACAGGGGACTATAATTAACACGAGAATAAAGCAAGTGCCGCAGGGTATAAAATAAGCTATTAAGTGAATTTATAACTCAACGGGAAGTATTTTTAAAACCTGAAAATATGCGATTTTGGGGTACCCATTTGGTCGGAAATTTTTTCACAAGATTTTTTTGAATAATGAATTTACCCTATTTTAACTCCTTTAAGCACTATTATGGAAAAGGCCATAATACTTCTAAAATATTAGCCTTGTAACTTGTTTGGTTTACGAGAAAACTTAAATCAAAAATGTGAATTTTTAAATTTCTTGCAAACTTTTTTCCTATTGCAGATAAACTTAAACTGTTATTGTTTTTAGGTTTAGCGCACCCGAAAACCTAGGTAAACTGATGGTTTTCTTGGTCCAGGGCTTTTAGTTTGGCGGAAATAAAAAAAAATCAAAACTCAAACATTACCCCGAAATCCAAAACTGAGTTCACTTTGAGAAACGGTAGCTCCTAAACCATTTTACTCAGGGGACTATTATTAACACGAGAATAAAGCAAGAGCCGCAGGGTATAAAATAAGCTATTAAGTGATTTCATAACTTAACGGGAAGTATTTTTAAAACCTGAAAATATGCGATTTTGGGGTACCCATTTGGTCGGAAATTTTTTCACAAGATTTTTTTGAATAATGAATTTACCCTATTTTAACTCCTGTAAGCACTATTATGGAAAAGGCCATAATACTTCTGAAATATTAGCCTTGTAACTTGCTTGGTTTACTAGAAAACTTAAATCAAAAATGTGAATTTTTAAATTTTTTGTAAACTTTTTTCCTATTGCAGATAAACTTAAACTGTTATTGTTTTTAGGTTTAGCGCACCCGAAAACCTAGGTAAACTGATGCTTTTCTTGGTCCAGAGCTTTTAGTTTGGTGGAAATAAAAAAAAATCAAAACTCAAACAATACCCCGAAATCCAAAACTGAGTTCACTTTGAGAACCGGTAGCTCCTAAACCATTTTACACAGAGGACTATAATTAACACGAGAATAAAGCAAGTGCCGCAGGGTATAAAATAAGCTATTAATTGATTTCATAACTCAACGGGAAGTATTTTTAAAACCTGAAAATATGCGATTTTGGGGTACCCATTTGGTCGGAAATTTTTTCACAAGATTTTTTTGAATAATGAATTAACCCTATTTTAACTCCTTTAAGCACTATTATGGAAAAGGCCATACTAATTCTAAAATATTAGCCTTGTAACTTGTTTGGTTTACGAGAAAACTTAAATCAAAAATGTGAATTTTTAAATTTTTTGTAAACTTTTTTCCTATTGCAGATAAACTTAAACTGTTATTGTTTTTAGGTTTAGCGCACCCGAAAACCTAGGTAAACTGATGCTTTTCTTGGTCCAGAGCTTTTAGTTTGGCGGAAATAAAAAAAAATCAAAACTCAAACAATACCCCGAAATCCAAAACTGAGTTCACTTTGAGAACCGGTAGCTCCTAAACCATTTTACAAAGGGGACTATAATTAACACGAGAATAAAGCAAGTGCCGCAGGGTATAAAATAAGCTATTAAGTGATTTCATAACTCAACGGGAAGTATTTTTAAAACCTGAAAATATGCGATTTTGGGGTACCCATTTGGTCGGAAATTTTTTCACAAGATTTTTTTGAATAATCATTTTGCCCTATTTTAATTCCTGTAAGCACTATTATAGAAAAGGCCATACTACTTCTAAAATATTAGCCTTGTAACTTGTTTGGTTTACAAGAAAACTTAAATCAAAAATGTGAATTTTTAAATTTTTTGTAAACTTTTTTCCTATTGCAGATAAACTTAAACTGTTATTGTTTTTAGGTTTAGCGCACCCGAAAACCTAGGTAAGCTGATGCTTTTCTTGGTCCAGAGCTTTTAGTTTGGCGGAAATAAAAAAAAATCAAAACTCAAACAATACCCCGAAATCCAAAACTGAGTTCAATTTGAGAACCGGTAGCTCCTAAACCATTTTACAATGGGGACTATAATTAACACGAGAATAAAGCAAGTGCCGCAGGGTATAAAATAAGCTATTAAGTGATTTCATAACTCAACGGGAAGTATTTTTAAAACCTGAAAATATGCGATTTTGGGGTACCCATTTGGTCGGAAATTTTTTCACAAGATTTTTTTGAATAATGAATTTGCCCTATTTTAATTCCTGTAAGCACTATTATAGAAAAGGCCATACTACTTCTAAAATATTAGCCTTGTAACTTGGTTGGTTTACGAGAAAACTTAAATCAAAAATGTGAATTTTTAAATTTTTTGTAAACTTTTTTCCTATTGCAGATAAACGTAAACTGTTATTGTTTTTAGGTTTAGCGCACCCGAAAACCTAGGTAAACTGATGCTTTTCTTGGTCCAGAGCTTTTAGTTTGGCGGAAATAAAAAAAAATCAAACCTCAAACAATACCCCGAAATCCAAAACTGAGTTCACTTTGAGAACCGGTAGCTCCTAAACCATTTTACACAGGGGACTATAATTAACACGAGAATAAAGCAAGTGCCGCAGGGTATAAAATAAGCTATTAAGTGATTTCATAACTTAACGGGAAGTATTTTTAAAACCTGAAAATATGCGATTTTGGGGTACCCATTTGGTCGGAAATTTTTTCACAAGATTTTTTTGTATAATCATGTTGCCCTATTTTAATTCCTGTAAGCACTATTATAGAAAAGGCCATACTACTTCTAAAATATTAGCCTTGTAACTTGTTTGGTTTACGAGAAAACTTAAATCAAAAATGTGAATTTTTAAATTTTTTGTAAACTTTTTTCCTGTTGCAGATAAACTTAAACTGTTATTGTTTTTAGGTTTAGCGCACCCGAAAACCTAGGTAAACTGATGCTTTTTTTGGTCCAGAGCTTTTAGTTTGGCGGAAATAAAAAAAATCAAAACTCAAGCAATACCCCGAAATCCAAAACTGAGTTCACTTTGAGAACCGGTAGCTCCTAAACCATTTTACACAGGGGACTATAATTAACACGAGAATAAAGCAAGTGCCGCAGGGTGTAATATAAGCTATTAAGTGATTTCATAACTTACCGGGAAGTATTTTTAAAACCTGAAAATATGCGATTTTGGGGTACCCATTTGGTCGGAAATTTTTTCACAAGATTTTTTTGAATAATGAATTTGCCCTATTTTAACTCCTGTAAGCACTATTATGGAAAAAGCCATACTACTTCTAAAATATTAGCCTTGTAACTTGTTTGGTTTACGAGAAAACTTAAATCAAAAATGTGAATTTTTAAATTTTTTGTAAACTTTTTTCCTATTGCAGATAAACTTAAACTGTTATTGTTTTTAGGTTTAGCGCACCCGAAAACCTAGGTAAACTGATGCTTTTTTTGGTCCAGAGCTTTTAGTTTGGCGGAAATAAAAAAAAATCAAAACTCAAACAATACCCCGAAATCCAAAAGCAAGTGCCGCAGGGTATAAAATAAGCTATTAAGTGATTTCATAACTTAACGAGAAGTATTTTTAAAACCTGAAAATATGCGATTTTGGGGTACCCATTTGGTCGGAAATTTTTTCACAAGATTTTTTTGAATAATGAATTTGCCCTATTTTAATTCCTGTAAGCACTATTATGGAAAAGGCCATACTACTTCTAAAATATTAGCCTTGTAACTTGTTTGGTTTACGAGAAAACTTAAATCAAAAATGTGAATTTTTAATTTTTTTGTAAACTTTTTTCCTATTGCAGATAAACTTAAACTGTTATTGTTTTTAGGTTTAGCGCACCCGAAAACCTAGGTAAACTGATACTTTTCTTGGTCCAGAGCTTTTAGTTTGGCGGAAATAAAAAAAAATCAAAACTCAAACAATACCCCGAAATCCAAAACTGAGTTCACTTTGAGAACCGGTAGCTCCTAAACCATTTTACATAGGGGACTATAATTAACACGAGAATAAAGCAAGTGCCGCAGGGTATAAAATAAGTTATTAAGTGATTTCATAACTCAACGGGAAGTATTTTTAAAACCTGAAAATATGCGATTTTGGGGTACCCATTTGGTCGGAAATTTTTTCACAAGATTTTTTTGAATAATGAATTTGTTCTATTTTAACTCCTGTAAGCACTATTATGGAAAAGGCCATACTACTTCTAAAATATTAGCCTTGTAACTTGTTTGGTTTACGAGAAAACTTAAATCAAAAATGTGAATTTTTAAATTTTTTGTAAACTTTTTTCCTATTGCAGATACACTTAAACTGTTATAGTTTTTAGGTTTAGCGCACCCGAAAACCTAGGTAAACTGATGCTTTTCTTGGTCCAGAGCTTTTAGTTTGGCGGAAATAAAAAAAAAATCAAAACTCAAAGAATACCCCGAAATCCAAAACTGAATTCACTTTGAGAACCGGTAGCTCCTAAACCATTTTACACAGGGGACTATAATTAACACGAGAATAAAGCAAGTGCCGCAGGGTATAAAATAAGCTATTAAGTGGATTTATAACTCAACGGGAAGTATTTTTAAAACCTGAAAATATGCGATTTTGGGGTACCCATTTGGTCGAAAATTTTTTCACAAGATTTTTTTGAATAATGAATTTACCCTATTTTAACTCCTTTAAGCACTATAATGGAAAAGGCCATAATACTTCTAAAATATTAGCCTTGTAACTTGTTTGGTTTACGAGAAAACTTAAATCAAAAATGTGAATTTTTAAATTTCTTGCAAACTTTTTTCCTATTGCAGATAAACTTAAACTGTTATTGTTTTTAGGTTTAGCGCACCCGAAAACCTAGGTAAACTGATGGTTTTCTTGGTCCAGAGCTTTTAGTTTGGCGGAAATAAAAAAAAATCAAAACTCAAACATTACCCCGAAATCCAAAACTGAGTTCACTTTGAGAACCGGTAGCTCCTAAACCATTTTACTCAGGGGACTATTATTAACACGAGAATAAAGCAAGTGCCGCAGGGTATAAAATAAGCTATTAAGTGATTTCATAACTTAACGGGAAGTATTTTTAAAACCTGAAAATATGCGATTTTGGGGTACCCATTTGGTCGGATATTTTTTCACAAGATTTTTTTGAATAATGAATTTACCCTATTTTAACTCCTGTAAGCACTATTATGGAAAAGGCCATAATACTTCTAAAATATTAGCCTTGTAACTTGTTTGGTTTACTAGAAAACTTAAATCAAAAATGTGAATTTTTAAATTTTTTGTAAACTTTTTTCCTATTGCAGATAAACTTAAACTGTTATTGTTTTTAGGTTTAGCGCACCCGAAAACCTAGGTAAACTGATGCTTTTCTTGGTCCAGAGCTTTTAGTTTGGTGGAAATAAAAAAAAATCAAAACTCAAACAATACCCCGAAATCCAAAACTGAGTTCACTTTGAGAACCGGTAGCTCCTAAACCATTTTACACAGAGGACTATAATTAACACGAGAATAAAGCAAGTGCCGCAGGGTATAAAATAAGCTATTAATTGATTTCATAACTCAACGGGAAGTATTTTTAAAACCTGAAAATATGCGATTTTGGGGTACCCATTTGGTCGGAAATTTTTTCACAAGATTTTTTTGAATAATGAATTTACCCTATTTTAACTGCTTTAAGCACTATTATGGAAAAGGCAATACTAATTCTAAAATATTAGCCTTGTAACTTGTTTGGTTTACGAGAAAACTTAAATCAAAAATGTGAATTTTTAAATTTTTTGTAAACTTTTTTCCTATTGCAGATAAACTTAAACTGTTATTGTTTTTAGGTTTAGCGCACCCGAAAACCTAGGTAAACTGATGCTTTTTTTGGTCCAGAGCTTTTAGTTTGGCGGAAATAAAAAAAAATCAAAACTCAAACAATACCCCGAAATCCAAAACTGAGTTCACTTTGAGAACCGGTAGCTCCTAAACCATTTTACACAGGGGACTATAATTAACACGAGAATAAAGCAAGTGCCGCAGGGTATAAAATAAGCTATTAAGTGATTTCATAACTTAACGAGAAGTATTTTTAAAACCTGAAAATATGCGATTTTGGGGTACCCATTTGGTCGGAAATTTTTTCACAAGATTTTTTTGAATAATGAATTTGCCCTATTTTAATTCCTGTAAGCACTATTATGGAAAAGGCCATACTACTTCTAAAATATTAGCCTTGTAACTTGTTTGGTTTACGAGAAAACTTAAATCAAAAATGTGAATTTTTAAATTTTTTGTAAACTTTTTTCCTATTGCAGATAAACTTAAACTGTTATTGTTTTTAGGTTTAGCGCACCCGAAAACCTAGGTAAACTGATACTTTTCTTGGTCCAGAGCTTTTAGTTTGGCGGAAATAAAAAAAAATCAAAACTCAAACAATACCCCGAAATCCAAAACTGAGTTCACTTTGAGAACCGGTAGCTCCTAAACCATTTTACACAGGGGACTATAATTAACACGAGAATAAAGCAAGTGCCGCAGGGTATAAAATAAGCTATTAAGTGATTTCATAACTCAACGGGAAGTATTTTTAAAACCTGAAAATATGCGATTTTGGGGTACCCATTTGGTCGGAAATTTTTTCACAAAATTTTTTTGAATAATGAATTTACCCTATTTTAACTCCTGTAAGCACTATTATGGAAAAGGCCATAATACTTCTAAAATATTAGCCTTGTAACTTGTTTGGTTTACTAGAAAACTTAAATCAAAAATGTGAATTTTTAAATTTTTTGTAAACTTTTTTCCTATTGCAGATAAACTTAAACTGTTATTGTTTTTAGGTTTAGCGCACCCGAAAACCTAGGTAAACTGATGCTTTTCTTGGTCCAGAGCTTTTAGTTTGGCGGAAATAAAAAAAAATCAAAACTCAAACAATACCCCGAAATCCAAAACTGAGTTCACTTTGAGAACCGGTAGCTCCTAAACCATTTTACAAAGGGGACTATAATTAACACGAGAATAAAGCAAGTGCCGCAGGGTATAAAATAAGCTATTAAGTGATTTCATAACTCAACGGGAAGTATTTTTAAAACCTGAAAATATGCGATTTTGGGGTACCCATTTGGTCGGAAATTTTTTCACAAGATTTTTTTGAATAATCATTTTGCCCTATTTTAATTCCTGTAAGCACTATTATAGAAAAGGCCATACTACTTCTAAAATATTAGCCTTGTAACTTGTTTGGTTTACAAGAAAACTTAAATCAAAAATGTGAATTTTTAAATTTTTTGTAAACTTTTTTCCTATTGCAGATAAACTTAAACTGTTATTGTTTTTAGGTTTAGCGCACCCGAAAACCTAGGTAAACTGATGCTTTTCTTGGTCCAGAGCTTTTAGTTTGGCGGAAATAAAAAAAAATCAAAACTCAAACAATACCCCGAAATCCAAAACTGAGTTCACTTTGAGAACCGGTAGCTCCTAAACCATTTTACAAAGGGGACTATAATTAACACGAGAATAAAGCAAGTGCCGCAGGGTATAAAATAAGCTATTAAGTGATTTCATAACTCAAGGGGAAGTATTTTTAAAACCTGAAAATATGCGATTTTGGGGTACCCATTTGGTCGGAAATTTTTTCACAAGATTTTTTTGAATAATCATTTTGCCCTATTTTAATTCCTGTAAGCACTATTATAGAAAAGGCCATACTACTTCTAAAATATTAGCCTTGTAACTTGTTTGGTTTACGAGAAAACTTAAATCAAAAATGTGAATTTTTAAATTTTTTGTAAACTTTTTTCCTGTTGCAGATAAACTTAAACTGTTATTGTTTTTAGGTTTAGCGCACCCGAAAACCTAGGTAAACTGATGCTTTTTTTGGTCCAGAGCTTTTAGTTTGGCGGAAATAAAAAAAAATCAAAACTCAAGCAATACCCCGAAATCCAAAACTGAGTTCACTTTGAGAACCGGTAGCTCCTAAACCATTTTACACAGGGGACTATAACTAACACGAGAATAAAGCAAGTGCCGCAGGGTGTAATATAAGCTATTAAGTGATTTCATAACTTACCGGGAAGTATTTTTAAAACCTGAAAATATGCGATTTTGGGGTACCCATTTGGTCGGAAATTTTTTCACAAGATTTTTTTGAATAATGAATTTGCCCTATTTTAACTCCTGTAAGCACTATTATGGAAAAAGCCATACTACTTCTAAAATATTAGCCTTGTAACTTGTTTGGTTTACGAGAAAACTTAAATCAAAAATGTGAATTTTTAAATTTTTTGTAAACTTTTTTCCATTTGCAGATAAACTTAAACTGTTACTGTTTTTAGGTTTAGCGCACCCGAAAACCTAGGTAAACTGATGCTTTTTTTGGTCCAGAGCTTTTAGTTTGGCGGAAATAAAAAAAAATCAAAACTCAAACAATACCCCGAATTCCAAAACTGAGTTCACTTTGAGAACCGGTAGCTCCTAAACCATTTTACACAGGGGACTATAATTAACACGAGAATAAAGCAAGTGCCGCAGGGTATAAAATAAGCTATTAAGTGATTTCACAACTTAACGAGAAGTATTTTTAAAACCTGAAAATATGCGATTTTGGGGTACCCATTTGGTCGGAAATTTTTTCACAAGATTTTTTTGAATAATGAATTTGCCCTATTTTAATTCCTGTAAGCACTATTATGGAAAAGGCCATACTACTTCTAAAATATTAGCCTTGTAACTTGTTTGGTTTACGAGAAAACTTAAATCAAAAATGTGAATTTTTAAATTTTTTGTAAACTTTTTTCCTATTGCAGATAAACTTAAACTGTTATTGTTTTTAGGTTTAGCGCACCCGAAAACCTAGGTAAACTGATGCTTTTCTTGGTCCAGAGCTTTTAGTTTGGTGGAAATAAAAAAAAATCAAAACTCAAACAATACCCCGAAATCCAAAACTGAGTTCACTTTGAGAACCGGTAGCTCCTAAACCATTTTACACAGAGGACTATAATTAACACGAGAATAAATCAAGTGCCGCAGGGAATAAAATAAGCTATTAATTGATTTCATAACTCAACGGGAAGTATTTTTAAAACCTGAAAATATGCGATTTTGGGGTACCCATTTGGTCGGAAATTTTTTCACAAGATTTTTTTGAATAATGAATTTACCCTATTTTAACTCCTGTAAGCACTATTATGGAAAAGGCCATAATACTTCTAAAATATTAGCCTTGTAACTTGTTTGGTTTACTAGAAAACTTAAATCAAAAATGTGAATTTTTAAATTTTTTGTAAACTTTTTTCCTATTGCAGATAAACTTAAACTGTTATTGTTTTTAGGTTTAGCGCACCCGAAAACCTAGGTAAACTGATGCTTTTCTTGGTCCAGAGCTTTTAGTTTGGTGGAAATAAAAAAAAATCAAAACTCAAACATACCCCGAAATCCAAAACTGAGTTCACTTTGAGAACCGGTAGCTCCTAAACCATTTTACACAGAGGACTATAATTAACACGAGAATAAAGCAAGTGCCGCAGGGAATAAAATAAGCTATTAATTGATTTCATAACTCAACGGGAAGTATTTTTAAAACCTGAAAATATGCGATTTTGGGGTACCCATTTGGTCGGAAATTTTTTCACAAGATTTTTTTGAATAATGAATTTACCCTATTTTAACTCCTTTAAGCACTATTATGGAAAACGCCATACTAATTCTAAAATATTAGCCTTGTAACTTGTTTGGTTTACGAGAAAACTTAAATCAAAAATGTGAATTTTTAAATTTTTTGTAAACTTATTTCCTATTGCAGATAAACTTAAACTGTTATTGTTTTTAGGTTTAGCGCACCCGAAAACCTAGGTAAACTGATGCTTTTTTTGGTCCAGAGCTTTTAGTTTGGCGGAAATAAAAAAAAATCAAAACTCAAACAATACCCCGAAATCCAAAACTGAGTTCACTTTGAGAACCGGTAGCTCCTAAACCATTTTACACAGGGGACTATAATTAACACGAGAATAAAGCAAGTGCCGCAGGGTATAAAATAAGCTATTAAGTGATTTCATAACTCAACGGGAAGTATTTTTAAAACCTGAAAATATGCGATTTTGGGGTACCCATTTGGTCGGAAATTTTTTCACAAGATTTTTTTGAATAATGAATTTACCCTATTTTAACTCCTGTAAGCACTATTATGGAAAAGGCCATAATACTTCTAAAATATTAGCCTTGTAACTTGTTTGGTTTACTAGAAAACTTAAATCAAAAATGTGAATTTTTAAATTTTTTGTAAACTTTTTTCCTATTGCAGATAAACTTAAACTGTTATTGTTTTTAGGTTTAGCGCACCCGAAAACCTAGGTAAACTGATGCTTTTCTTGGTCCAGAGCTTTTAGTTTGGTGGAAATAAAAAAAAATCAAAACTCAAACAATACCCCGAAATCCAAAACTGAGTTCACTTTGAGAACCGGTAGCTCCTAAACCATTTTACACAGAGGACTATAATTAACACGAGAATAAAGCAAGTGCCGCAGGGAATAAAATAAGCTATTAATTGATTTCATAACTCAACGGGAAGTATTTTTAAAACCTGAAAATATGCGATTTTGGGGTACCCATTTGGTCGGAAATTTTTTCACAAGATTTTTTTGAATAATGAATTTACCCTATTTTAACTCCTTTAAGCACTATTATGGAAAAGGCCATACTAATTCTAAAATATTAGCCTTGTAACTTGTTTGGTTTACGAGAAAACTTAAATCAAAAATGTGAATTTTTAAATTTTTTGTAAACTTTTTTCCTATTGCAGATAAACTTAAACTGTTATTGTTTTTAGGTTTAGCGCACCCGAAAACCTAGGTAAACTGATGCTTTTTTTGGTCCAGAGCTTTTAGTTTGGCGGAAATAAAAAAAAATCAAAACTCAAACAATACCCCGAAATCCAAAACTGACTTCACTTTGAGAACCGGTAGCTCCTAAACCATTTTACACAGGGGACTATAATTAACACGAGAATAAAGCAAGTGCCGCAGGGTATAAAATAAGCTATTAAGTGATTTCATAACTTAACGAGAAGTATTTTTAAAACCTGAAAATATGCGATTTTGGGGTACCCATTTGGTCGGAAATTTTTTCACAAGATTTTGTTGAATAATGAATTTGCCCTATTTTAATTCCTGTAAGCACTATTATGGAAAAGGCCATACTACTTCTAAAATATTAGCCTTGTAACTTGTTTGGTTTACGAGAAAACTTAAATCAAAAATGTGAATTTTTAAATTTTTTGGAAACTTTTTTCCTATTGCAGATAAACTTAAACTGTTATTGTTTTTAGGTTTAGCGCACCCGAAAACCTAGGTAAACTGATACTTTTCTTGGTCCAGAGCTTTTAGTTTGGCGGAAATAAAAAAAAATCAAAACTCAAACAATACCCCGAAATCCAAAACTGAGTTCACTTTGAGAACCGGTAGCTCCTAAACCATTTTACACAGGGGACTATAATTAACACGAGAATAAAGCAAGTGCCGCAGGGTATAAAATAAGCTATTAAGTGATTTCATAACTCAACGGGAAGTATTTTTAAAACCTGAAAATATGCGATTTTGGGGTACCCATTTGGTCGGAAATTTTTTCACAAGATTTTTTTGAATAATGAATTTACCCTATTTTAACTCCTGTAAGCACTATTATGGAAAAGGCCATAATACTTCTAAAATATTAGCCTTGTAACTTGTTTGGTTTACTAGAAAACTTAAATCAAAAATGTGAATTTTTAAATTTTTTGTAAACTTTTTTCCTATTGCAGATAAACTTAAACTGTTATTGTTTTTAGGTTTAGCGCACCCGAAAACCTAGGTAAACTGATGCTTTTCTTGGTCCAGAGCTTTTAGTTTGGCGGAAATAAAAAAAAATCAAAACTCAAACAATACCCCGAAATCCAAAACTGAGTTCACTTTGAGAACCGGTAGCTCCTAAACCATTTTACAAAGGGGACTATAATTAACACGAGAATAAAGCAAGTGCCGCAGGGTATAAAATAAGCTATTAAGTGATTTCATAACTCAACGGGAAGTATTTTTAAAACCTGAAAATATGCGATTTTGGGGTACCCATTTGGTCGGAAATTTTTTCACAAGATTTTTTTGAATAATCATTTTGCCCTATTTTAATTCCTGTAAGCACTATTATAGAAAAGGCCATACTACTTCTAAAATATTAGCCTTGTAACTTGTTTGGTTTACGAGAAAACTTAAATCAAAAATGTGAATTTTTAAATTTTTTGTAAACTTTTTTCCTATTGCAGATAAACTTAAACTGTTATTGTTTTTAGGTTTAGCGCACCCGAAAACCTAGGTAAACTGATGCTTTTCTTGGTCCAGAGCTTTTACTTTGGCGGAAATAAAAAAAAATCAAAACTCAAACAATACCCCGAAATCCAAAACTGAGTTCACTTTGAGAACCGGTAGCTCCTAAACCATTTTACACAGAGGACTATAATTAACACGAGAATAAAGCAAGTGCCGCAGGGAATAAAATAAGCTGTTAATTGATTTCATAACTCAACGGGAAGTATTTTTAAAACCTGAAAATATGCGATTTTGGGGTACCCATTTGGTCGGAAATTTTTTCACAAGATTTTTTTGAATAATGAATTTACCCTATTTTAACTCCTTTAAGCACTATTATGGAAAAGGCCATACTAATTCTAAAATATTAGCCTTGTAACTTGTTTGGTTTACGAGAAAACTTAAATCAAAAATGTGAATTTTTAAATTTTTTGTAAACTTTTTTCCTATTGCAGATAAACTTAAACTGTTATTGTTTTTAGGTTTAGCGCACCCGAAAACCTAGGTAAACTGATGCTTTTTTTGGTCCAGAGCTTTTAGTTTGGCGGAAATAAAAAAAAATCAAAACTCAAACAATACCCCGAAATCCAAAACTGAGTTCACTTTGAGAACCGGTAGCTCCTAAACCATTTTACACAGGGGACTATAATTAACACGAGAATAAAGCAAGTGCCGCAGGGTATAAAATAAGCTATTAAGTGATTTCTTAACTCAACGGGAAGTATTTTTAAAACCTGAAAATATGCGACTTTGGGGTACCCATTTGGTCGGAAATTTTTTCACAAGATTTTTTTGAATAATGAATTTACCCTATTTTAACTCCTGTAAGCACTATTATGGAAAAGGCCATAATACTTCTAAAATATTAGCCTTGTAACTTGTTTGGTTTACTAGAAAACTTAAATCAAAAATGTGAATTTTTAAATTTTTTGTAAACTTTTTTCCTATTGCAGATAAACTTAAACTGTTATTGTTTTTAGGTTTAGCGCACCCGAAAACCTAGGTAAACTGATGCTTTTCTTGGTCCAGAGCTTTTAGTTTGGTGGAAATAAAAAAAAATCAAAACTCAAACAATACCCCGAAATCCAAAACTGAGTTCACTTTGAGAACCGGTAGCTCCTAAACCATTTTACACAGAGGACTATAATTAACACGAGAATAAAGCAAGTGCCGCAGGGAATAAAATAAGCTATTAATTGATTTCATAACTCAACGGGAAGTATTTTTAAAACCAGAAAATATGCGATTTTGGGGTACCCATTTGGTCGGAAATTTTTTCACAAGATTTTTTTGAATAATGAATTTACCCTATTTTAACTCCTTTAAGCACTATTATGGAAAAGGCCATACTAATTCTAAAATATTAGCCTTGTAACTTGTTTGGTTTACGAGAAAACTTAAATCAAAAATGTGAATTTTTAAATTTTTTGTAAACTTTTTTCCTATTGCAGATAAACTTAAACTGTTATTGTTTTTAGGTTTAGCGCACCCGAAAACCTAGGTAAACTGATGCTTTTTTTGGTCCAGAGCTTTTAGTTTGGCGGAAATAAAAAAAAATCAAAACTCAAACAATACCCCGAAATCCAAAACTGACTTCACTTTGAGAACCGGTAGCTCCTAAACCATTTTACACAGGGGACTATAATTAACACGAGAATAAAGCAAGTGCCGCAGGGTATAAAATAAGCTATTAAGTGATTTCATAACTTAACGGGAAGTATTTTTAAAACCTGAAAATATGCGATTTTGGGGTACCCATTTGGTCGGAAATTTTTTCACAAGATTTTTTTGAATAATGAATTTGCCCTATTTTAACTCCTGTAAGCACTATTATGGAAAAAGCCATACTACTTCTAAAATATTAGCCTTGTAACTTGTTTGGTTTACGAGAAAACTTAAATCAAAAATGTGAATTTTTAAATTTTTTGTAAACTTTTTTCCTATTGCAGATAAACTTAAACTGTTATTGTTTTTAGGTTTAGCGCACCCGAAAACCTAGGTAAACTGATGCTTTTTTTGGTCCAGAGCTTTTAGTTTGGCGGAAATAAAAAAAAATCAAAACTCAAACAATACCCCGAAATCCAAAACTGAGTTCACTTTGAGAACCGGTAGCTCCTAAACCATTTTACACAGGGGACTATAATTAACACGAGAATAAAGCAAGTGCCGCAGGGTATACAATAAGCTATTAAGTGATTTCATAACTTAACGAGAAGTATTTTTAAAACCTGAAAATATGCGATTTTGGGGTACCCATTTGGTCGGAAATTTTTTCACAAGATTTTTTTGAATAATGAATTTGCCCTATTTTAATTCCTGTAAGCACTATTATGGAAAAGGCCATACTACTTCTAAAATATTAGCCTTGTAACTTGTTTGGTTTACGAGAAAACTTAAATCAAAAATGTGAATTTTTAATTTTTTTGTAAACTTTTTTCCTATTGCAGATAAACTTAAACTGTTATTGTTTTTAGGTTTAACTTGTTTGGTTTACGAGAAAACTTAAATCAAAAATGTGAATTTTTAATTTTTTTGTAAACTTTTTTCCTATTGCAGATAAACTTAAACTGTTATTGTTTTTAGGTTTAGCGCACCCGAAAACCTAGGTAAACTGATACTTTTCTTGGTCCAGAGCTTTTAGTTTGGCGGAAATAAAAAAAAAATCAAAACTCAAACAATACCCCGAAATCCAAAACTGAGTTCACTTTGAGAACCGGTAGCTCCTAAACCATTTTACACAGGGGACTATAATTAACACGAGAATAAAGCAAGTGCTGCAGGGTATAAAATAAGCTATTAAGTGATTTCATAACTCAACGGGAAGTATTTTTAAAACCTGAAAATATGCGATTTTGGGGTACCCATTTGGTCGGAAATTTTTTCACAAGATTTTTTTGAATAATGAATTTACCCTATTTTAACTCCTTTAAGCACTATTATGGAAAAGGCCATACTAATTCTAAAATATTAGCCTTGTAACTTGTTTGGTTTACGAGAAAACTTAAATCAAAAATGTGAATTTTTAAATTTTTTGTAAACTTTTTTCCTATTGCAGATAAACTTAAACTGTTATTGTTTTTAGGTTTAGCGCACCCGAAAACCTAGGTAAACTGATGCTTTTCTTGGTCCAGAGCTTTTAGTTTGGCGGAAATAAAAAAAAATCAAAACTCAAACAATACCCCGAAATCCAAAACTGAGTTCACTTTGAGAACCGGTAGCTCCTAAACCATTTTACACAGGGGACTATAATTAACACGAGAATAAAGCAAGTGCCGCAGGGTATAAAATAAGCTATTAAGTGATTTCTTAACTCAACGGGAAGTATTTTTAAAACCTGAAAATATGCGATTTTGGGGTACCCATTTGGTCGGAAATTTTTTCACAAGATTTTTTTGAATAATGAATTTACCCTATTTTAACTCCTGTAAGCACTATTATGGAAAAGGCCATAATACTTCTAAAATATTAGCCTTGTAACTTGTTTGGTTTACTAGAAAACTTAAATCAAAAATGTGAATTTTTAAATTTTTTGTAAACTTTTTTCCTATTGCAGATAAACTTAAACTGTTATTGTTTTTAGGTTTAGCGCACCCGAAAACCTAGGTAAACTGATGCTTTTCTTGGTCCAGAGCTTTTAGTTTGGTGGAAATAAAAAAAAATCAAAACTCAAACAATACCCCGAAATCCAAAACTGAGTTCACTTTGAGAACCGGTAGCTCCTAAACCATTTTACACAGAGGACTATAATTAACACGAGAATAAAGCAAGTGCCGCAGGGAATAAAATAAGCTATTAATTGATTTCATAACTCAACGGGAAGTATTTTTAAAACCTGAAAATATGCGATTTTGGGGTACCCATTTGGTCGGAAATTTTTTCACAAGATTTTTTTGAATAATGAATTTACCCTATTTTAACTCCTTTAAGCACTATTATGGAAAAGGCCATACTAATTCTAAAATATTAGCCTTGTAACTTGTTTGGTTTACGAGAAAACTTAAATCAAAAATGTGAATTTTTAAATTTTTTGTAAACTTTTTTCCTATTGCAGATAAACTTAAACTGTTATTGTTTTTAGGTTTAGCGCACCCGAAAACCTAGGTAAACTGATGCTTTTTTTGGTCCAGAGCTTTTAGTTTGGCGGAAATAAAAAAAAATCAAAACTCAAACAATACCCCGAAATCCAAAACTGACTTCACTTTGAGAACCGGTAGCTCCTAAACCATTTTACACAGGGGACTATAATTAACACGAGAATAAAGCAAGTGCCGCAGGGTATAAAATAAGCTATTAAGTGATTTCATAACTTAACGGGAAGTATTTTTAAAACCTGAAAATATGCGATTTTGGGGTACCCATTTGGTCGGAAATTTTTTCACAAGATTTTTTTGAATAATGAATTTGCCCTATTTTAACTCCTGTAAGCACTATTATGGAAAAAGCCATACTACTTCTAAAATATTAGCCTTGTAACTTGTTTGGTTTACGAGAAAACTTAAATCAAAAATGTGAATTTTTAAATTTTTTGTAAACTTTTTTCCTATTGCAGATAAACTTAAACTGTTATTGTTTTTAGGTTTAGCGCACCCGAAAACCTAGGTAAACTGATGCTTTTTTTGGTCCAGAGCTTTTAGTTTGGCGGAAATAAAAAAAAATCAAAACTCAAACAATACCCCGAAATCCAAAACTGAGTTCACTTTGAGAACCGGTAGCTCCTAAACCATTTTACACAGGGGACTATAATTAACACGAGAATAAAGCAAGTGCCGCAGGGTATACAATAAGCTATTAAGTGATTTCATAACTTAACGAGAAGTATTTTTAAAACCTGAAAATATGCGATTTTGGGGTACCCATTTGGTCGGAAATTTTTTCACAAGATTTTTTTGAATAATGAATTTGCCCTATTTTAATTCCTGTAAGCACTATTATGGAAAAGGCCATACTACTTCTAAAATATTAGCCTTGTAACTTGTTTGGTTTACGAGAAAACTTAAATCAAAAATGTGAATTTTTAATTTTTTTGTAAACTTTTTTCCTATTGCAGATAAACTTAAACTGTTATTGTTTTTAGGTTTAACTTGTTTGGTTTACGAGAAAACTTAAATCAAAAATGTGAATTTTTAATTTTTTTGTAAACTTTTTTCCTATTGCAGATAAACTTAAACTGTTATTGTTTTTAGGTTTAGCGCACCCGAAAACCTAGGTAAACTGATACTTTTCTTGGTCCAGAGCTTTTAGTTTGGCGGAAATAAAAAAAAATCAAAACTCAAACAATACCCCGAAATCCAAAACTGAGTTCACTTTGAGAACCGGTAGCTCCTAAACCATTTTACACAGGGGACTATAATTAACACGAGAATAAAGCAAGTGCTGCAGGGTATAAAATAAGCTATTAAGTGATTTCATAACTCAACGGGAAGTATTTTTAAAACCTGAAAATATGCGATTTTGGGGTACCCATTTGGTCGGAAATTTTTTCACAAGATTTTTTTGAATAATGAATTTGTCCTATTTTAACTCCTGTAAGCACTATTATGGAAAAGGCCATACTACTTCTAAAATATTAGCCTTGTAACTTGTTTGGTTTACGAGAAAACTTAAATCAAAAATGTGAATTTTAAAATTTTTTGTAAACTTTTTTCCTATTGCAGATAAACTTAAACTGTTATTGTTTTTAGGTTTAGCGCACCCGAAAACCTAGGTAAACTGATGCTTTTCTTGGTCCAGAGCTTTTAGTTTGGCGGAAATAAAAAAAAATCAAAACTCAAACAATACCCCGAAATCCAAAACTGAGTTCACTTTGAGAACCGGTAGCTCCTAAGCCATTTTACACAGGGGACTATAATTAACACGAGAATAAAGCAAGTGCCGCAGGGTATAAAATAAGCTATTAAGTGATTTAATAACTCAACGGGAAGTATTTTTAAAACCTGAAAATATGCGATTTTGGGGTACCCATTTGGTCGGAAATTTTTTCACAAGATTTTTTTGAATAATGAATTTACCCTATTTTAAATCCTGTAAGCACTATTATGGAAAAGGCCATAATACTTCTAAAATATTAGCCTTGTAACTTGTTTGGTTTACGAGAAAATTTAAATCAAAAATGTGAATTTTTAAATTTTTTGTAAACTTTTTTCCTATTGCAGATAAACTTAAACTGTTATTGTTTTTAGGTTTAGCGCACCCGAAAACCTAGGTAAACTGATGCTTTTCTTGGTCCAGATCTTTTAGTTTGGCGGAAATAAAAAAAAATCAAAACTCAAACAATACCCCGAAATCCAAAACTGAGTTCACTTTGAGAACCGGTAGCTCCTAAACCATTTTACACAGGGGACTATAATTAACACGAGAATAAAGCAAGTGCCGCAGGGTATAAAATAAGCTATTAAGTGATTTCATAACTCAACGGGAAGTATTTTTAAAACCTGAAAATATGCGATTTTGGGGTACCCATTTGGTCGGAAATTTTTTCACAAGATTTTTTTGAATAAAGAATTTACCCTATTTTAACTCCTGTAAGCACTATTATGGAAAAGGCCATAATACTTCTAAAATATTAGCCTTGTAACTTGTTTGGTTTACGAGAAAACTTAAATCAAAAATGTGAATTTTTAAATTTTTTGTAAACTTTTTTCCTATTGCAGATAAACTTAAACTGTTATTGTTTTTAGGTTTAGCGCACCCGAAAACCTAGGAAAACTGATGCTTTTCTTGGTCCAGAGCTTTTAGTTTGGCGGAAATAAAAAAAAATCAAAACTCAAACAATACCCCGAAATCCAAAACTGAGTTCACTTTGAGAACCGGTAGCTCCTAAACCATTTTACACATGGGACTATAATTAACACGAGAATAAAGCAAGTGCCGCAGGGTATAAAATAAGCTATTAAGTGATTTCATAACTTAACGGGAAGTATTTTTAAAATTTGAAAATATGCGATTTTGGGGTACCCATTTGGTCGGAAATTTTTTCACAAGATTTTTTTGAATAATGAATTTGCCCTATTTTAATTCCTGTAAGCACTATTATGGAAAAGTCCATACTACTTCTAAAATATTAGCCTTGTAACTTGTTTGGTTTACGAGAAAACTTAAATCAAAAATGTGAATTTTTAAATTTTTTGTAAACTTTTTTCCTATTGCAGATAAACTTAAACTGTTATAGTTTTTAGGTTTAGCGCACCCGAAAACCTAGGTAAACTGATGCTTTTCTTGGTCCAGAGCTTTTAGTTTGGCGGAAATAAAAAAAAATCAAAACTCAAAGAATACCCCGAAATCCAAAACTGAATTCACTTTGAGAACCGGTAGCTCCTAAACCATTTTACACAGGGGACTATAATTAACACGAGAATAAAGCAAGTGCCGCAGGGTATAAAATAAGCTATTAAGTGAATTTATAACTCAACGGGAAGTATTTTTAAAACCTGAAAATATGCGATTTTGGGGTACCCATTTGGTCGGAAATTTTTTCACAAGATTTTTTTGAATAATGAATTTACCCTATTTTAACTCCTTTAAGCACTATTATGGAAAAGGCCATAATACTTCTAAAATATTAGCCTTGTAACTTGTTTGGTTTACGAGAAAACTTAAATCAAAAATGTGAATTTTTAAATTTCTTGCAAACTTTTTTCCTATTGCAGATAAACTTAAACTGTTATTGTTTTTAGGTTTAGCGCACCCGAAAACCTAGGTAAACTGATGGTTTTCTTGGTCCAGGGCTTTTAGTTTTGCGGAAATAAAAAAAAAATCAAAACTCAAACATTACCCCGAAATCCAAAACTGAGTTCACTTTGAGAACCGGTAGCTCCTAAACCATTTTACACAGGGGACTATAATTAACACGAGAATAAAGCAAGTGCCGCAGGGTATAAAATAAGTTATTAAGTGATTTCATAACTCAACGGGAAGTATTTTTAAAACCTGAAAATATGCGATTTTGGGGTACCCATTTGGTCGGAAATTTTTTCACAAGATTTTTTTGAATAAAGAATTTACCCTATTTTAACTCCTGTAAGCACTATTATGGAAAAGGCCATAATACTTCTAAAATATTAGCCTTGTAACTTGTTTGGTTTACGAGAAAACTTAAATCAAAAATGTGAATTTTTAAATTTTTTGTAAACTTTTTTCCTATTGCAGATAAACTTAAACTGTTATTGTTTTTAGGTTTAGCGCACCCGAAAACCTAGGAAAACTGATGCTTTTCTTGGTCCAGAGCTTTTAGTTTGGCGGAAATAAAAAAAAATCAAAACTCAAACAATACCCCGAAATCCAAAACTGAGTTCACTTTGAGAACCGGTAGCTCCTAAACCATTTTACACAGGGGACTATAATTAACACGAGAATAAAGCAAGTGCCGCAGGGTATAAAATAAGCTATTAAGTGATTTCATAACTTAACGGGAAGTATTTTTAAAATTTGAAAATATGCGATTTTGGGGTACCCATTTGGTCGGAAATTTTTTCACAAGATTTTTTTGAATAATGAATTTGCCCTATTTTAATTCCTGTAAGCACTATTATGGAAAAGTCCATACTACTTCTAAAATATTAGCCTTGTAACTTGTTTGGTTTACGAGAAAACTTAAATCAAAAATGTGAATTTTTAAATTTTTTGTAAACTTTTTTCCTATTGCAGATAAACTTAAACTGTTATAGTTTTTAGGTTTAGCGCACCCGAAAACCTAGGTAAACTGATGCTTTTCTTGGTCCAGAGCTTTTAGTTTGGCGGAAATAAAAAAAAATCAAAACTCAAAGAATACCCCGAAATCCAAAACTGAGTTCACTTTGAGAACCGGTAGCTCCTAAACCATTTTACACAGGGGACTATAATTAACACGAGAATAAAGCAAGTGCCGCAGGGTATACAATAAGCTATTAAGTGATTTCATAACTTAACGAGAAGTATTTTTAAAACCTGAAAATATGCGATTTTGGGGTACCCATTTGGTCGGAAATTTTTTCACAAGATTTTTTTGAATAATGAATTTGCCCTATTTTAATTCCTGTAAGCACTATTATGGAAAAGGCCATACTACTTCTAAAATATTAGCCTTGTAACTTGTTTGGTTTACGAGAAAACTTAAATCAAAAATGTGAATTTTTAATTTTTTTGTAAACTTTTTTCCTATTGCAGATAAACTTAAACTGTTATTGTTTTTAGGTTTAACTTGTTTGGTTTACGAGAAAACTTAAATCAAAAATGTGAATTTTTAATTTTTTTGTAAACTTTTTTCCTATTGCAGATAAACTTAAACTGTTATTGTTTTTAGGTTTAGCGCACCCGAAAACCTAGGTAAACTGATACTTTTCTTGGTCCAGAGCTTTTAGTTTGGCGGAAATAAAAAAAAAATCAAAACTCAAACAATACCCCGAAATCCAAAACTGAGTTCACTTTGAGAACCGGTAGCTCCTAAACCATTTTACACAGGGGACTATAATTAACACGAGAATAAAGCAAGTGCTGCAGGGTATAAAATAAGCTATTAAGTGATTTCATAACTCAACGGGAAGTATTTTTAAAACCTGAAAATATGCGATTTTGGGGTACCCATTTGGTCGGAAATTTTTTCACAAGATTTTTTTGAATAATGAATTTACCCTATTTTAACTCCTTTAAGCACTATTATGGAAAAGGCCATACTAATTCTAAAATATTAGCCTTGTAACTTGTTTGGTTTACGAGAAAACTTAAATCAAAAATGTGAATTTTTAAATTTTTTGTAAACTTTTTTCCTATTGCAGATAAACTTAAACTGTTATTGTTTTTAGGTTTAGCGCACCCGAAAACCTAGGTAAACTGATGCTTTTCTTGGTCCAGAGCTTTTAGTTTGGCGGAAATAAAAAAAAATCAAAACTCAAACAATACCCCGAAATCCAAAACTGAGTTCACTTTGAGAACCGGTAGCTCCTAAACCATTTTACACAGGGGACTATAATTAACACGAGAATAAAGCAAGTGCCGCAGGGTATAAAATAAGCTATTAAGTGATTTCTTAACTCAACGGGAAGTATTTTTAAAACCTGAAAATATGCGATTTTGGGGTACCCATTTGGTCGGAAATTTTTTCACAAGATTTTTTTGAATAATGAATTTACCCTATTTTAACTCCTGTAAGCACTATTATGGAAAAGGCCATAATACTTCTAAAATATTAGCCTTGTAACTTGTTTGGTTTACTAGAAAACTTAAATCAAAAATGTGAATTTTTAAATTTTTTGTAAACTTTTTTCCTATTGCAGATAAACTTAAACTGTTATTGTTTTTAGGTTTAGCGCACCCGAAAACCTAGGTAAACTGATGCTTTTCTTGGTCCAGAGCTTTTAGTTTGGTGGAAATAAAAAAAAATCAAAACTCAAACAATACCCCGAAATCCAAAACTGAGTTCACTTTGAGAACCGGTAGCTCCTAAACCATTTTACACAGAGGACTATAATTAACACGAGAATAAAGCAAGTGCCGCAGGGAATAAAATAAGCTATTAATTGATTTCATAACTCAACGGGAAGTATTTTTAAAACCTGAAAATATGCGATTTTGGGGTACCCATTTGGTCGGAAATTTTTTCACAAGATTTTTTTGAATAATGAATTTACCCTATTTTAACTCCTTTAAGCACTATTATGGAAAAGGCCATACTAATTCTAAAATATTAGCCTTGTAACTTGTTTGGTTTACGAGAAAACTTAAATCAAAAATGTGAATTTTTAAATTTTTTGTAAACTTTTTTCCTATTGCAGATAAACTTAAACTGTTATTGTTTTTAGGTTTAGCGCACCCGAAAACCTAGGTAAACTGATGCTTTTTTTGGTCCAGAGCTTTTAGTTTGGCGGAAATAAAAAAAAATCAAAACTCAAACAATACCCCGAAATCCAAAACTGACTTCACTTTGAGAACCGGTAGCTCCTAAACCATTTTACACAGGGGACTATAATTAACACGAGAATAAAGCAAGTGCCGCAGGGTATAAAATAAGCTATTAAGTGATTTCATAACTTAACGGGAAGTATTTTTAAAACCTGAAAATATGCGATTTTGGGGTACCCATTTGGTCGGAAATTTTTTCACAAGATTTTTTTGAATAATGAATTTGCCCTATTTTAACTCCTGTAAGCACTATTATGGAAAAAGCCATACTACTTCTAAAATATTAGCCTTGTAACTTGTTTGGTTTACGAGAAAACTTAAATCAAAAATGTGAATTTTTAAATTTTTTGTAAACTTTTTTCCTATTGCAGATAAACTTAAACTGTTATTGTTTTTAGGTTTAGCGCACCCGAAAACCTAGGTAAACTGATGCTTTTTTTGGTCCAGAGCTTTTAGTTTGGCGGAAATAAAAAAAAATCAAAACTCAAACAATACCCCGAAATCCAAAACTGAGTTCACTTTGAGAACCGGTAGCTCCTAAACCATTTTACACAGGGGACTATAATTAACACGAGAATAAAGCAAGTGCCGCAGGGTATACAATAAGCTATTAAGTGATTTCATAACTTAACGAGAAGTATTTTTAAAACCTGAAAATATGCGATTTTGGGGTACCCATTTGGTCGGAAATTTTTTCACAAGATTTTTTTGAATAATGAATTTGCCCTATTTTAATTCCTGTAAGCACTATTATGGAAAAGGCCATACTACTTCTAAAATATTAGCCTTGTAACTTGTTTGGTTTACGAGAAAACTTAAATCAAAAATGTGAATTTTTAATTTTTTTGTAAACTTTTTTCCTATTGCAGATAAACTTAAACTGTTATTGTTTTTAGGTTTAACTTGTTTGGTTTACGAGAAAACTTAAATCAAAAATGTGAATTTTTAATTTTTTTGTAAACTTTTTTCCTATTGCAGATAAACTTAAACTGTTATTGTTTTTAGGTTTAGCGCACCCGAAAACCTAGGTAAACTGATACTTTTCTTGGTCCAGAGCTTTTAGTTTGGCGGAAATAAAAAAAAATCAAAACTCAAACAATACCCCGAAATCCAAAACTGAGTTCACTTTGAGAACCGGTAGCTCCTAAACCATTTTACACAGGGGACTATAATTAACACGAGAATAAAGCAAGTGCTGCAGGGTATAAAATAAGCTATTAAGTGATTTCATAACTCAACGGGAAGTATTTTTAAAACCTGAAAATATGCGATTTTGGGGTACCCATTTGGTCGGAAATTTTTTCACAAGATTTTTTTGAATAATGAATTTGTCCTATTTTAACTCCTGTAAGCACTATTATGGAAAAGGCCATACTACTTCTAAAATATTAGCCTTGTAACTTGTTTGGTTTACGAGAAAACTTAAATCAAAAATGTGAATTTTAAAATTTTTTGTAAACTTTTTTCCTATTGCAGATAAACTTAAACTGTTATTGTTTTTAGGTTTAGCGCACCCGAAAACCTAGGTAAACTGATGCTTTTCTTGGTCCAGAGCTTTTAGTTTGGCGGAAATAAAAAAAAATCAAAACTCAAACAATACCCCGAAATCCAAAACTGAGTTCACTTTGAGAACCGGTAGCTCCTAAGCCATTTTACACAGGGGACTATAATTAACACGAGAATAAAGCAAGTGCCGCAGGGTATAAAATAAGCTATTAAGTGATTTAATAACTCAACGGGAAGTATTTTTAAAACCTGAAAATATGCGATTTTGGGGTACCCATTTGGTCGGAAATTTTTTCACAAGATTTTTTTGAATAATGAATTTACCCTATTTTAAATCCTGTAAGCACTATTATGGAAAAGGCCATAATACTTCTAAAATATTAGCCTTGTAACTTGTTTGGTTTACGAGAAAATTTAAATCAAAAATGTGAATTTTTAAATTTTTTGTAAACTTTTTTCCTATTGCAGATAAACTTAAACTGTTATTGTTTTTAGGTTTAGCGCACCCGAAAACCTAGGTAAACTGATGCTTTTCTTGGTCCAGATCTTTTAGTTTGGCGGAAATAAAAAAAAATCAAAACTCAAACAATACCCCGAAATCCAAAACTGAGTTCACTTTGAGAACCGGTAGCTCCTAAACCATTTTACACAGGGGACTATAATTAACACGAGAATAAAGCAAGTGCCGCAGGGTATAAAATAAGCTATTAAGTGATTTCATAACTCAACGGGAAGTATTTTTAAAACCTGAAAATATGCGATTTTGGGGTACCCATTTGGTCGGAAATTTTTTCACAAGATTTTTTTGAATAAAGAATTTACCCTATTTTAACTCCTGTAAGCACTATTATGGAAAAGGCCATAATACTTCTAAAATATTAGCCTTGTAACTTGTTTGGTTTACGAGAAAACTTAAATCAAAAATGTGAATTTTTAAATTTTTTGTAAACTTTTTTCCTATTGCAGATAAACTTAAACTGTTATTGTTTTTAGGTTTAGCGCACCCGAAAACCTAGGAAAACTGATGCTTTTCTTGGTCCAGAGCTTTTAGTTTGGCGGAAATAAAAAAAAATCAAAACTCAAACAATACCCCGAAATCCAAAACTGAGTTCACTTTGAGAACCGGTAGCTCCTAAACCATTTTACACAGGGGACTATAATTAACACGAGAATAAAGCAAGTGCCGCAGGGTATAAAATAAGCTATTAAGTGATTTCATAACTTAACGGGAAGTATTTTTAAAATTTGAAAATATGCGATTTTGGGGTACCCATTTGGTCGGAAATTTTTTCACAAGATTTTTTTGAATAATGAATTTGCCCTATTTTAATTCCTGTAAGCACTATTATGGAAAAGTCCATACTACTTCTAAAATATTAGCCTTGTAACTTGTTTGGTTTACGAGAAAACTTAAATCAAAAATGTGAATTTTTAAATTTTTTGTAAACTTTTTTCCTATTGCAGATAAACTTAAACTGTTATAGTTTTTAGGTTTAGCGCACCCGAAAACCTAGGTAAACTGATGCTTTTCTTGGTCCAGAGCTTTTAGTTTGGCGGAAATAAAAAAAAATCAAAACTCAAAGAATACCCCGAAATCCAAAACTGAATTCACTTTGAGAACCGGTAGCTCCTAAACCATTTTACACAGGGGACTATAATTAACACGAGAATAAAGCAAGTGCCGCAGGGTATAAAATAAGCTATTAAGTGAATTTATAACTCAACGGGAAGTATTTTTAAAACCTGAAAATATGCGATTTTGGGGTACCCATTTGGTCGGAAATTTTTTCACAAGATTTTTTTGAATAATGAATTTACCCTATTTTAACTCCTTTAAGCACTATTATGGAAAAGGCCATAATACTTCTAAAATATTAGCCTTGTAACTTGTTTGGTTTACGAGAAAACTTAAATCAAAAATGTGAATTTTTAAATTTCTTGCAAACTTTTTTCCTATTGCAGATAAACTTAAACTGTTATTGTTTTTAGGTTTAGCGCACCCGAAAACCTAGGTAAACTGATGGTTTTCTTGGTCCAGGGCTTTTAGTTTTGCGGAAATAAAAAAAAAATCAAAACTCAAACATTACCCCGAAATCCAAAACTGAGTTCACTTTGAGAACCGGTAGCTCCTAAACCATTTTACACAGGGGACTATAATTAACACGAGAATAAAGCAAGTGCCGCAGGGTATAAAATAAGTTATTAAGTGATTTCATAACTCAACGGGAAGTATTTTTAAAACCTGAAAATATGCGATTTTGGGGTACCCATTTGGTCGGAAATTTTTTCACAAGATTTTTTTGAATAAAGAATTTACCCTATTTTAACTCCTGTAAGCACTATTATGGAAAAGGCCATAATACTTCTAAAATATTAGCCTTGTAACTTGTTTGGTTTACGAGAAAACTTAAATCAAAAATGTGAATTTTTAAATTTTTTGTAAACTTTTTTCCTATTGCAGATAAACTTAAACTGTTATTGTTTTTAGGTTTAGCGCACCCGAAAACCTAGGAAAACTGATGCTTTTCTTGGTCCAGAGCTTTTAGTTTGGCGGAAATAAAAAAAAATCAAAACTCAAACAATACCCCGAAATCCAAAACTGAGTTCACTTTGAGAACCGGTAGCTCCTAAACCATTTTACACAGGGGACTATAATTAACACGAGAATAAAGCAAGTGCCGCAGGGTATAAAATAAGCTATTAAGTGATTTCATAACTTAACGGGAAGTATTTTTAAAATTTGAAAATATGCGATTTTGGGGTACCCATTTGGTCGGAAATTTTTTCACAAGATTTTTTTGAATAATGAATTTGCCCTATTTTAATTCCTGTAAGCACTATTATGGAAAAGTCCATACTACTTCTAAAATATTAGCCTTGTAACTTGTTTGGTTTACGAGAAAACTTAAATCAAAAATGTGAATTTTTAAATTTTTTGTAAACTTTTTTCCTATTGCAGATAAACTTAAACTGTTATAGTTTTTAGGTTTAGCGCACCCGAAAACCTAGGTAAACTGATGCTTTTCTTGGTCCAGAGCTTTTAGTTTGGCGGAAATAAAAAAAAATCAAAACTCAAAGAATACCCCGAAATCCAAAACTGAATTCACTTTGAGAACCGGTAGCTCCTAAACCATTTTACACAGGGGACTATAATTAACACGAGAATAAAGCAAGTGCCGCAGGGTATAAAATAAGCTATTAAGTGAATTTATAACTCAACGGGAAGTATTTTTAAAACCTGAAAATATGCGATTTTGGGGTACCCATATGGTCGGAAATTTTTTCACAAGATTTTTTTGAATAATGAATTTACCCTATTTTAACTCCTTTAAGCACTATTATGGAAAAGGCCATAATACTTCTAAAATATTAGCCTTGTAACTTGTTTGGTTTACGAGAAAACTTAAATCAAAAATGTGAATTTTTAAATTTCTTGCAAACTTTTTTCCTATTGCAGATAAACTTAAACTGTTATTGTTTTTAGGTTTAGCGCACCCGAAAACCTAGGTAAACTGATGGTTTTCTTGGTCCAGGGCTTTTAGTTTGGCGGAAATAAAAAAAAAATCAAAACTCAAACATTACCCCGAAATCCAAAACTGAGTTCACTTTGAGAACCGGTAGCTCCTAAACCATTTTACACAGGGGACTATAATTAACACGAGAATAAAGCAAGTGCCGCAGGGTATAAAATAAGCTTTTAAGTGATTTCATAACTTAACGAGAAGTATTTTTAAAACCTGAAAATATGCGATTTTGGGGTACCCATTTGGTCGGAAATTTTTTCACAAGATTTTGTTGAATAATGAATTTGCCCTATTTTAATTCCTGTAAGCACTATTATGGAAAAGGCCATACTACTTCTAAAATATTAGCCTTGTAACTTGTTTGGTTTACGAGAAAACTTAAATCAAAAATGTGAATTTTTAAATTTTTTGTAAACTTTTTTCCTATTGCAGATAAACTTAAACTGTTATTGTTTTTAGGTTTAGCGCACCCGAAAACCTAGGTAAACTGATGCTTTTCTTGGTCCAGAGCTTTTAGTTTGGTGGAAATAAAAAAAAATCAAAACTCAAACAATACCCCGAAATCCAAAACTGAGTTCACTTTGAGAACCGGTAGCTCCTAAACCATTTTACACAGAGGACTATAATTAACACGAGAATAAAGCAAGTGCCGCAGGGAATAAAATAAGCTATTAATTGATTTCATAACTCAACGGGAAGTATTTTTAAAACCTGAAAATATGCGATTTTGGGGTACCCATTTGGTCGGAAATTTTTTCACAAGATTTTTTTGAATAATGAATTTACCCTATTTTAACTCCTTTAAGCACTATTATGGAAAAGGCCATACTAATTCTAAAATATTAGCCTTGTAACTTGTTTGGTTTACGAGAAAACTTAAATCAAAAATGTGAATTTTTAAATTTTTTGTAAACTTTTTTCCTATTGCAGATAAACTTAAACTGTTATTGTTTTTAGGTTTAGCGCACCCGAAAACCTAGGTAAACTGATGCTTTTTTTGGTCCAGAGCTTTTAGTTTGGCGGAAATAAAAAAAAATCAAAACTCAAACAATACCCCGAAATCCAAAACTGACTTCACTTTGAGAACCGGTAGCTCCTAAACCATTTTACACAGGGGACTATAATTAACACGAGAATAAAGCAAGTGCCGCAGGGTATAAAATAAGCTATTAAGTGATTTCATAACTTAACGAGAAGTATTTTTAAAACCTGAAAATATGCGATTTTGGGGTACCCATTTGGTCGGAAATTTTTTCACAAGATTTTTTTGAATAATGAATTTACCCTATTTTAACTCCTGTAAGCACTATTATGGAAAAGGCCATAATACTTCTAAAATATTAGCCTTGTAACTTGTTTGGTTTACTAGAAAACTTAAATCAAAAATGTGAATTTTTAAATTTTTTGTAAACTTTTTTCCTATTGCAGATAAACTTAAACTGTTATTGTTTTTAGGTTTAGCGCACCCGAAAACCTAGGTAAACTGATGCTTTTCTTGGTCCAGAGCTTTTAGTTTGGTGGAAATAAAAAAAAATCAAAACTCAAACAATACCCCGAAATCCAAAACTGAGTTCACTTTGAGAACCGGTAGCTCCTAAACCATTTTACACAGAGGACTATAATTAACACGAGAATAAAGCAAGTGCCGCAGGGTATAAAATAAGCTATTAATTGATTTCATAACTCAACGGGAAGTATTTTTAAAACCTGAAAATATGCGATTTTGGGGTACCCATTTGGTCGGAAATTTTTTCACAAGATTTTTTTGAATAATGAATTTACCCTATTTTAACTCCTTTAAGCACTATTATGGAAAAGGCCATACTAATTCTAAAATATTAGCCTTGTAACTTGTTTGGTTTACGAGAAAACTTAAATCAAAAATGTGAATTTTTAAATTTTTTGTAAACTTTTTTCCTATTGCAGATAAACTTAAACTGTTATTGTTTTTAGGTTTAGCGCACCCGAAAACCTAGGTAAACTGATGCTTTTTTTGGTCCAGAGCTTTTAGTTTGGCGGAAATAAAAAAAAATCAAAACTCAAACAATACCCCGAAATCCAAAACTGAGTTCACTTTGAGAACCGGTAGCTCCTAAACCATTTTACACAGGGGACTATAATTAACACGAGAATAAAGCAAGTGCCGCAGGGTATAAAATAAGCTATTAAGTGATTTCATAACTTAACGAGAAGTATTTTTAAAACCTGAAAATATGCGATTTTGGGGTACCCATTTGGTCGGAAATTTTTTCACAAGATTTTTTTGAATAATGAATTTGCCCTATTTTAATTCCTGTAAGCACTATTATGGAAAAGGCCATACTACTTCTAAAATATTAGCCTTGTAACTTGTTTGGTTTACGAGAAAACTTAAATCAAAAATGTGAATTTTTAAATTTTTTGTAAACTTTTTTCCTATTGCAGATAAACTTAAACTGTTATTGTTTTTAGGTTTAGCGCACCCGAAAACCTAGGTAAACTGATACTTTTCTTGGTCCAGAGCTTTTAGTTTGGCGAAAATAAAAAAAAATCAAAACTCAAACAATACCCCGAAATCCAAAACTGAGTTCACTTTGAGAACCGGTAGCTCCTAAACCATTTTACACAGGGGACTATAATTAACACGAGAATAAAGCAAGTGCCGCAGGGTATAAAATAAGCTATTAAGTGATTTCATAACTCAACGGGAAGTATTTTTAAAACCTGAAAATATGCGATTTTGGGGTACCCATTTGGTCGGAAATTTTTTCACAAGATTTTTTTGAATAATGAATTTACCCTATTTTAACTCCTGTAAGCACTATTATGGAAAAGGCCATAATACTTCTAAAATATTAGCCTTGTAACTTGTTTGGTTTACTAGAAAACTTAAATCAAAAATGTGAATTTTTAAATTTTTTGTAAACTTTTTTCCTATTGCAGATAAACTTAAACTGTTATTGTTTTTAGGTTTAGCGCACCCGAAAACCTAGGTAAACTGATGCTTTTCTTGGTCCAGAGCTTTTAGTTTGGCGGAAATAAAAAAAAATCAAAACTCAAACAATACCCCGAAATCCAAAACTGAGTTCACTTTGAGAACCGGTAGCTCCTAAACCATTTTACAAAGGGGACTATAATTAACACGAGAATAAAGCAAGTGCCGCAGGGTATAAAATAAGCTATTAAGTGATTTCAGAACTCAACGGGAAGTATTTTTAAAACCTGAAAATATGCGATTTTGGGGTACCCATTTGGTCGGAAATTTTTTCACAAGATTTTTTTGAATAATCATTTTGCCCTATTTTAATTCCTGTAAGCACTATTATAGAAAAGGCCATACTACTTCTAAAATATTAGCCTTGTAACTTGTTTGGTTTACAAGAAAACTTAAATCAAAAATGTGAATTTTTAAATTTTTTGTAAACTTTTTTCCTATTGCAGATAAACTTAAACTGTTATTGTTTTTAGGTTTAGCGCACCCGAAAACCTAGGTAAACTGATGCTTTTCTTGGTCCAGAGCTTTTAGTTTGGCGGAAATAAAAAAAAATCAAAACTCAAACAATACCCCGAAATCCAAAACTGAGTTCACTTTGAGAACCGGTAGCTCCTAAACCATTTTACAAAGGGGACTATAATTAACACGAGAATAAAGCAAGTGCCGCAGGGTATAAAATAAGCTATTAAGTGATTTCATAACTCAACGGGAAGTATTTTTAAAACCTGAAAATATGCGATTTTGGGGTACCCATTTGGTCGGAAATTTTTTCACAAGATTTTTTTGAATAATCATTTTGCCCTATTTTAATTCCTGTAAGCACTATTATAGAAAAGGCCATACTACTTCTAAAATATTAGCCTTGTAACTTGTTTGGTTTACGAGAAAACTTAAATCAAAAATGTGAATTTTTAAATTTTTTGTAAACTTTTTTCCTGTTGCAGATAAACTTAAATTGTTATTGTTTTTAGGTTTAGCGCACCCGAAAACCTAGGTAAACTGATGCTTTTTTTGGTCCAGAGCTTTTAGTTTGGCGGAAATAAAAAAAAATCAAAACTCAAGCAATACCCCGAAATCCAAAACTGAGTTCACTTTGAGAACCGGTAGCTCCTAAACCATTTTACACAGGGGACTATAACTAACACGAGAATAAAGCAAGTGCCGCAGGGTGTAATATAAGCTATTAAGTGATTTCATAACTTACCGGGAAGTATTTTTAAAACCTGAAAATATGCGATTTTGGGGTACCCATTTGGTCGGAAATTTTTTCACAAGATTTTTTTGAATAATGAATTTGCCCTATTTTAACTCCTGTAAGCACTATTATGGAAAAAGCCATACTACTTCTAAAATATTAGCCTTGTAACTTGTTTGGTTTACGAGAAAACTTAAATCAAAAATGTGAATTTTTAAATTTTTTGTAAACTTTTTTCCATTTGCAGATAAACTTAAACTGTTACTGTTTTTAGGTTTAGCGCACCCGAAAACCTAGGTAAACTGATGCTTTTTTTGGTCCAGAGCTTTTAGTTTGGCGGAAATAAAAAAAAATCAAAACTCAAACAATACCCCGAATTCCAAAACTGAGTTCACTTTGAGAACCGGTAGCTCCTAAACCATTTTACACAGGGGACTATAATTAACACGAGAATAAAGCAAGTGCCGCAGGGTATAAAATAAGCTATTAAGTGATTTCACAACTTAACGAGAAGTATTTTTAAAACCTGAAAATATGCGATTTTGGGGTACCCATTTGGTCGGAAATTTTTTCACAAGATTTTTTTGAATAATGAATTTGCCCTATTTTAATTCCTGTAAGCACTATTATGGAAAAGGCCATACTACTTCTAAAATATTAGCCTTGTAACTTGTTTGGTTTACGAGAAAACTTAAATCAAAAATGTGAATTTTTAAATTTTTTGTAAACTTTTTTCCTATTGCAGATAAACTTAAACTGTTATTGTTTTTAGGTTTAGCGCACCCGAAAACCTAGGTAAACTGATGCTTTTCTTGGTCCAGAGCTTTTAGTTTGGTGGAAATAAAAAAAAATCAAAACTCAAACAATACCCCGAAATCCAAAACTGAGTTCACTTTGAGAACCGGTAGCTCCTAAACCATTTTACACAGAGGACTATAATTAACACGAGAATAAATCAAGTGCCGCAGGGAATAAAATAAGCTATTAATTGATTTCATAACTCAACGGGAAGTATTTTTAAAACCTGAAAATATGCGATTTTGGGGTACCCATTTGGTCGGAAATTTTTTCACAAGATTTTTTTGAATAATGAATTTACCCTATTTTAACTCCTGTAAGCACTATTATGGAAAAGGCCATAATACTTCTAAAATATTAGCCTTGTAACTTGTTTGGTTTACTAGAAAACTTAAATCAAAAATGTGAATTTTTAAATTTTTTGTAAACTTTTTTCCTATTGCAGATAAACTTAAACTGTTATTGTTTTTAGGTTTAGCGCACCCGAAAACCTAGGCAAACTGATGCTTTTCTTGGTCCAGAGCTTTTAGTTTGGTGGAAATAAAAAAAAATCAAAACTCAAACAATACCCCGAAATCCAAAACTGAGTTCACTTTGAGAACCGGTAGCTCCTAAACCATTTCACACAGAGGACTATAATTAACACGAGAATAAAGCAAGTGCCGCAGGGAATAAAATAAGCTATTAATTGATTTCATAACTCAACGGGAAGTATTTTTAAAACCTGAAAATATGCGATTTTGGGGTACCCATTTGGTCGGAAATTTTTTCACAAGATTTTTTTGAATAATGAATTTACCCTATTTTAACTCCTTTAAGCACTATTATGGAAAAGGCCATACTAATTCTAAAATATTAGCCTTGTAACTTGTTTGGTTTACGAGAAAACTTAAATCAAAAATGTGAATTTTTAAATTTTTTGTAAACTTTTTTCCTATTGCAGATAAACTTAAACTGTTATTGTTTTTAGGTTTAGCGCACCCGAAAACCTAGGTAAACTGATGCTTTTTTTGGTCCAGAGCTTTTAGTTTGGCGGAAATAAAAAAAAATCAAAACTCAAACAATACCCCGAAATCCAAAACTGACTTCACTTTGAGAACCGGTAGCTCCTAAACCATTTTACACAGGGGACTATAATTAACACGAGAATAAAGCAAGTGCCGCAGGGTATAAAATAAGCTATTAAGTGATTTCATAACTTAACGAGAAGTATTTTTAAAACCTGAAAATATGCGATTTTGGGGTACCCATTTGGTCGGAAATTTTTTCACAAGATTTTGTTGAATAATGAATTTGCCCTATTTTAATTCCTGTAAGCACTATTATGGAAAAGGCCATACTACTTCTAAAATATTAGCCTTGTAACTTGTTTGGTTTACGAGAAAACTTAAATCAAAAATGTGAATTTTTAAATTTTTTGGAAACTTTTTTCCTATTGCAGATAAACTTAAACTGTTATTGTTTTTAGGTTTAGCGCACCCGAAAACCTAGGTAAACTGATACTTTTCTTAGTCCAGAGCTTTTAGTTTGGCGGAAATAAAAAAAAATCAAAACTCAAACAATACCCCGATATCCAAAACTGAGTTCACTTTGAGAACCGGTAGCTCCTAAACCATTTTACACAGGGGACTATAATTAACACGAGAATAAAGCAAGTGCCGCAGGGTATAAAATAAGCTATTAAGTGATTTCATAACTCAACGGGAAGTATTTTTAAAACCTGAAAATATGCGATTTTGGGGTACCCATTTGGTCGGAAATTTTTTCACAAGATTTTTTTGAATAATGAATTTACCCTATTTTAACTCCTGTAAGCACTATTATGGAAAAGGCCATAATACTTCTAAAATATTAGCCTTGTAACTTGTTTGGTTTACTAGAAAACTTAAATCAAAAATGTGAATTTTTAAATTTTTTGTAAACTTTTTTCCTATTGCAGATAAACTTAAACTGTTATTGTTTTTAGGTTTAGCGCACCCGAAAACCTAGGTAAACTGATGCTTTTCTTGGTCCAGAGCTTTTAGTTTGGCGGAAATAAAAAAAAATCAAAACTCAAACAATACCCCGAAATCCAAAACTGAGTTCACTTTGAGAACCGGTAGCTCCTAAACCATTTTACAAAGGGGACTATAATTAACACGAGAATAAAGCAAGTGCCGCAGGGTATAAAATAAGCTATTAAGTGATTTCATAACTCAACGGGAAGTATTTTTAAAACCTGAAAATATGCGATTTTGGGGTACCCATTTGGTCGGAAATTTTTTCACAAGATTTTTTTGAATAATCATTTTGCCCTATTTTAATTCCTGTAAGCACTATTATAGAAAAGGCCATACTACTTCTAAAATATTAGCCTTGTAACTTGTTTGGTTTACGAGAAAACTTAAATCAAAAATGTGAATTTTTAAATTTTTTGTAAACTTTTTTCCTATTGCAGATAAACTTAAACTGTTATTGTTTTTAGGTTTAGCGCACCCGAAAACCTAGGTAAACTGATGCTTTTCTTGGTCCAGAGCTTTTACTTTGGCGGAAATAAAAAAAAATCAAAACTCAAACAATACCCCGAAATCCAAAACTGAGTTCACTTTGAGAACCGGTAGCTCCTAAACCATTTTACACAGAGGACTATAATTAACACGAGAATAAAGCAAGTGCCGCAGGGAATAAAATAAGCTGTTAATTGATTTCATAACTCAACGGGAAGTATTTTTAAAACCTGAAAATATGCGATTTTGGGGTACCCATTTGGTCGGAAATTTTTTCACAAGATTTTTTTGAATAATGAATTTACCCTATTTTAACTCCTTTAAGCACTATTATGGAAAAGGCCATACTAATTCTAAAATATTAGCCTTGTAACTTGTTTGGTTTACGAGAAAACTTAAATCAAAAATGTGAATTTTTAAATTTTTTGTAAACTTTTTTCCTATTGCAGATAAACTTAAACTGTTATTGTTTTTAGGTTTAGCGCACCCGAAAACCTAGGTAAACTGATGCTTTTTTTGGTCCAGAGCTTTTAGTTTGGCGGAAATAAAAAAAAATCAAAACTCAAACAATACCCCGAAATCCAAAACTGAGTTCACTTTGAGAACCGGTAGCTCCTAAACCATTTTACACAGGGGACTATAATTAACACGAGAATAAAGCAAGTGCCGCAGGGTATAAAATAAGCTATTAAGTGATTTCTTAACTCAACGGGAAGTATTTTTAAAACCTGAAAATATGCGATTTTGGGGTACCCATTTGGTCGGAAATTTTTTCACAAGATTTTTTTGAATAATGAATTTACCCTATTTTAACTCCTGTAAGCACTATTATGGAAAAGGCCATAATACTTCTAAAATATTAGAATTGTAACTTGTTTGGTTTACTAGAAAACTTAAATCAAAAATGTGAATTTTTAAATTTTTTGTAAACTTTTTTCCTATTGCAGATAAACTTAAACTGTTATTGTTTTTAGGTTTAGCGCACCCGAAAACCTAGGTAAACTGATGCTTTTCTTGGTCCAGAGCTTTTAGTTTGGTGGAAATAAAAAAAAATCAAAACTCAAACAATACCCCGAAATCCAAAACTGAGTTCACTTTGAGAACCGGTAGCTCCTAAACCATTTTACACAGAGGACTATAATTAACACGAGAATAAAGCAAGTGCCGCAGGGAATAAAATAAGCTATTAATTGATTTCATAACTCAACGGGAAGTATTTTTAAAACCTGAAAATATGCGATTTTGGGGTACCCATTTGGTCGGAAATTTTTTCACAAGATTTTTTTGAATAATGAATTTACCCTATTTTAACTCCTTTAAGCACTATTATGGAAAAGGCCATACTAATTCTAAAATATTAGCCTTGTAACTTGTTTGGTTTACGAGAAAACTTAAATCAAAAATGTGAATTTTTAAATTTTTTGTAAACTTTTTTCCTATTGCAGATAAACTTAAACTGTTATTGTTTTTAGGTTTAGCGCACCCGAAAACCTAGGTAAACTGATGCTTTTTTTGGTCCAGAGCTTTTAGTTTGGCGGAAATAAAAAAAAATCAAAACTCAAACAATACCCCGAAATCCAAAACTGACTTCACTTTGAGAACCGGTAGCTCCTAAACCATTTTACACAGGGGACTATAATTAACACGAGAATAAAGCAAGTGCAGCAGGGTATAAAATAAGCTATTAAGTGATTTCATAACTTAACGGGAAGTATTTTTAAAACCTGAAAATATGCGATTTTGGGGTACCCATTTGGTCGGAAATTTTTTCACAAGATTTTTTTGAATAATGAATTTGCCCTATTTTAACTCCTGTAAGCACTATTATGGAAAAAGCCATACTACTTCTAAAATATTAGCCTTGTAACTTGTTTGGTTTACGAGAAAACTTAAATCAAAAATGTGAATTTTTAAATTTTTTGTAAACTTTTTTCCTATTGCAGATAAACTTAAACTGTTATTGTTTTTAGGTTTAGCGCACCCGAAAACCTAGGTAAACTGATGCTTTTTTTGGTCCAGAGCTTTTAGTTTGGCGGAAATAAAAAAAAATCAAAACTCAAACAATACCCCGAAATCCAAAACTGAGTTCACTTTGAGAACCGGTAGCTCCTAAACCATTTTACACAGGGGACTATAATTAACACGAGAATAAAGCAAGTGCCGCAGGGTATACAATAAGCTATTAAGTGATTTCATAACTTAACGAGAAGTATTTTTAAAACCTGAAAATATGCGATTTTGGGGTACCCATTTGGTCGGAAATTTTTTCACAAGATTTTTTTGAATAATGAATTTGCCCTATTTTAATTCCTGTAAGCACTATTATGGAAAAGGCCATACTACTTCTAAAATATTAGCCTTGTAACTTGTTTGGTTTACGAGAAAACTTAAATCAAAAATGTGAATTTTTAATTTTTTTGTAAACTTTTTTCCTATTGCAGATAAACTTAAACTGTTATTGTTTTTAGGTTTAACTTGTTTGGTTTACGAGAAAACTTAAATCAAAAATGTGAATTTTTAATTTTTTTGTAAACTTTTTTCCTATTGCAGATAAACTTAAACTGTTATTGTTTTTAGGTTTAGCGCACCCGAAAACCTAGGTAAACTGATACTTTTCTTGGTCCAGAGCTTTTAGTTTGGCGGAAATAAAAAAAAATCAAAACTCAAACAATACCCCGAAATCCAAAACTGAGTTCACTTTGAGAACCGGTAGCTCCTAAACCATTTTACACAGGGGACTATAATTAACACGAGAATAAAGCAAGTGCTGCAGGGTATAAAATAAGCTATTAAGTGATTTCATAACTCAACGGGAAGTATTTTTAAAACCTGAAAATATGCGATTTTGGGGTACCCATTTGGTCGGAAATTTTTTCACAAGATTTTTTTGAATAATGAATTTGTCCTATTTTAACTCCTGTAAGCACTATTATGGAAAAGGCCATACTACTTCTAAAATATTAGCCTTGTAACTTGTTTGGTTTACGAGAAAACTTAAATCAAAAATGTGAATTTTTAAATTTTTTGTAAACTTTTTTCCTATTGCAGATAAACTTAAACTGTTATTGTTTTTAGGTTTAGCGCACCCGAAAACCTAGGTAAACTGATGCTTTTCTTGGTCCAGAGCTTTTAGTTTGGCGGAAATAAAAAAAAATCAAAACTCAAACAATACCCCGAAATCCAAAACTGAGTTCACTTTGAGAACCGGTAGCTCCTAAGCCATTTTACACAGGGGACTATAATTAACACGAGAATAAAGCAAGTGCCGCAGGGTATAAAATAAGCTATTAAGTGATTTAATAACTCAACGGGAAGTATTTTTAAAACCTGAAAATATGCGATTTTGGGGTACCCATTTGGTCGGAAATTTTTTCACAAGATTTTTTTGAATAATGAATTTACCCTATTTTAACTCCTGTAAGCACTATTATGGAAAAGGCCATAATACTTCTAAAATATTAGCCTTGTAACTTGTTTGGTTTACGAGAAAATTTAAATCAAAAATGTGAATTTTTAAATTTTTTGTAAACTTTTTTCCTATTGCAGATAAACTTAAACTGTTATTGTTTTTAGGTTTAGCGCACCCGAAAACCTAGGTAAACTGATGCTTTTCTTGGTCCAGATCTTTTAGTTTGGCGGAAATAAAAAAAAATCAAAACTCAAACAATACCCCGAAATCCAAAACTGAGTTCACTTTGAGAACCGGTAGCTCCTAAACCATTTTACACAGGGGACTATAATTAACACGAGAATAAAGCAAGTGCCGCAGGGTATAAAATAAGCTATTAAGTGATTTCATAACTCAACGGGAAGTATTTTTAAAACCTGAAAATATGCGATTTTGGGGTACCCATTTGGTCGGAAATTTTTTCACAAGATTTTTTTGAATAAAGAATTTACCCTATTTTAACTCCTGTAAGCACTATTATGGAAAAGGCCATAATACTTCTAAAATATTAGCCTTGTAACTTGTTTGGTTTACGAGAAAACTTAAATCAAAAATGTGAATTTTTAAATTTTTTGTAAACTTTTTTCCTATTGCAGATAAACTTAAACTGTTATTGTTTTTAGGTTTAGCGCACCCGAAAACCTAGGAAAACTGATGCTTTTCTTGGTCCAGAGCTTTTAGTTTGGCGGAAATAAAAAAAAATCAAAACTCAAACAATACCCCGAAATCCAAAACTGAGTTCACTTTGAGAACCGGTAGCTCCTAAACCATTTTACACAGGGGACTAAAATTAACACGAGAATAAAGCAAGTGCCGCAGGGTATAAAATAAGCTATTAAGTGATTTCATAACTTAACGGGAAGTATTTTTAAAACCTGAAAATATGCGATTTTGGGGTACCCATTTGGTCGGAAATTTTTTCACAAGATTTTTTTGAATAATGAATTTGCCCTATTTTAATTCCTGTAAGCACTATTATGGAAAAGTCCATACTACTTCTAAAATATTAGCCTTGTAACTTGTTTGGTTTACGAGAAAACTTAAATCAAAAATGTGAATTTTTAAATTTTTTGTAAACTTTTTTCCTATTGCAGATAAACTTAAACTGTTATAGTTTTTAGGTTTAGCGCACCCGAAAACCTAGGTAAACTGATGCTTTTCTTGGTCCAGAGCTTTTAGTTTGGCGGAAATAAAAAAAAATCAAAACTCAAAGAATACCCCGAAATCCAAAACTGAATTCACTTTGAGAACCGGTAGCTCCTAAACCATTTTACACAGGGGACTATAATTAACACGAGAATAAAGCAAGTGCCGCAGGGTATAAAATAAGCTATTAAGTGAATTTATAACTCAACGGGAAGTATTTTTAAAACCTGAAAATATGCGATTTTGGGGTACCCATTTGGTCGGAAATTTTTTCACAAGATTTTTTTGAATAATGAATTTACCCTATTTTAACTCCTTTAAGCACTATTATGGAAAAGGCCATAATACTTCTAAAATATTAGCCTTGTAACTTGTTTGGTTTACGAGAAAACTTAAATCAAAAATGTGAATTTTTAAATTTCTTGCAAACTTTTTTCCTATTGCAGATAAACTTAAACTGTTATTGTTTTTAGGTTTAGCGCACCCGAAAACCTAGGTAAACTGATGGTTTTCTTGGTCCAGGGCTTTTAGTTTGGCGGAAATAAAAAAAAAATCAAAACTCAAACATTACCCCGAAATCCAAAACTGAGTTCACTTTGAGAACCGGTAGCTCCTAAACCATTTTACACAGGGGACTATAATTAACACGAGAATAAAGCAAGTGCCGCAGGGTATAAAATAAGTTATTAAGTGATTTCATAACTCAACGGGAAGTATTTTTAAAACCTGAAAATATGCGATTTTGGGGTACCCATTTGGTCGGAAATTTTTTCACAAGATTTTTTTGAATAAAGAATTTACCCTATTTTAACTCCTGTAAGCACTATTATGGAAAAGGCCATAATACTTCTAAAATATTAGCCTTGTAACTTGTTTGGTTTACGAGAAAACTTAAATCAAAAATGTGAATTTTTAAATTTTTTGTAAACTTTTTTCCTATTGCAGATAAACTTAAACTGTTATTGTTTTTAGGTTTAGCGCACCCGAAAACCTAGGAAAACTGATGCTTTTCTTGGTCCAGAGCTTTTAGTTTGGCGGAAATAAAAAAAAATCAAAACTCAAACAATACCCCGAAATCCAAAACTGAGTTCACTTTGAGAACCGGTAGCTCCTAAACCATTTTACACAGGGGACTATAATTAACACGAGAATAAAGCAAGTGCCGCAGGGTATAAAATAAGCTATTAAGTGATTTCATAACTTAACGGGAAGTATTTTTAAAATTTGAAAATATGCGATTTTGGGGTACCCATTTGGTCGGAAATTTTTTCACAAGATTTTTTTGAATAATGAATTTGCCCTATTTTAATTCCTGTAAGCACTATTATGGAAAAGTCCATACTACTTCTAAAATATTAGCCTTGTAACTTGTTTGGTTTACGAGAAAACTTAAATCAAAAATGTGAATTTTTAAATTTTTTGTAAACTTTTTTCCTATTGCAGATAAACTTAAACTGTTATAGTTTTTAGGTTTAGCGCACCCGAAAACCTAGGTAAACTGATGCTTTTCTTGGTCCAGAGCTTTTAGTTTGGCGGAAATAAAAAAAAATCAAAACTCAAAGAATACCCCGAAATCCAAAACTGAATTCACTTTGAGAACCGGTAGCTCCTAAACCATTTTACACAGGGGACTATAATTAACACGAGAATAAAGCAAGTGCCGCAGGGTATAAAATAAGCTATTAAGTGAATTTATAACTCAACGGGAAGTATTTTTAAAACCTGAAAATATGCGATTTTGGGGTACCCATATGGTCGGAAATTTTTTCACAAGATTTTTTTGAATAATGAATTTACCCTATTTTAACTCCTTTAAGCACTATTATGGAAAAGGCCATACTAATTCTAAAATATTAGTCTTGTAACTTGTTTGGTTTACGAGAAAACTTAAATCAAAAATGTGAATTTTTAAATTTCTTGCAAACTTTTTTCCTATTGCAGATAAACTTAAACTGTTATTGTTTTTAGGTTTAGCGCACCCGAAAACCTAGGTAAACTGATGGTTTTCTTGGTCCAGGGCTTTTAGTTTGGCGGAAATAAAAAAAAAATCAAAACTCAAACATTACCCCGAAATCCAAAACTGAGTTCACTTTGAGAACCGGTAGCTCCTAAACCATTTTACACAGGGGACTATAATTAACACGAGAATAAAGCAAGTGCCGCAGGGTATAAAATAAGCTATTAATTGATTTCATAACTCAACGGGAAGTATTTTTAAAACCTGAAAATATGCGATTTTGGGGTACCCATTTGGTCGGAAATTTTTTCACAAGATTTTTTTGAATAATGAATTTACCCTATTTTAACTCCTTTAAGCACTATTATGGAAAAGGCCATACTAATTCTAAAATATTAGCCTTGTAACTTGTTTGGTTTACGAGAAAACTTAAATCAAAAATGTGAATTTTTAAATTTTTTGTAAACTTTTTTCCTATTGCAGATAAACTTAAATTGTTATTGTTTTTAGGTTTAGCGCACCCGAAAACCTAGGTAAACTGATGCTTTTTTTGGTCCAGAGCTTTTAGTTTGGCGGAAATAAAAAAAAATCAAAACTCAAACAATACCCCGAAATCCAAAACTGACTTCACTTTGAGAACCGGTAGCTCCTAAACCATTTTACAAAGGGGACTATAATTAACACGAGAATAAAGCAAGTGCCGCAGGGTATAAAATAAGCTATTAAGTGATTTCATAACTCAACGGGAAGTATTTTTAAAACCTGAAAATATGCGATTTTGGGGTACCCATTTGGTCGGAAATTTTTTCACAAGATTTTTTTGAATAATCATTTTGCCCTATTTTAATTCCTGTAAGCACTATTATAGAAAAGGCCATACTACTTCTAAAATATTAGCCTTGTAACTTGTTTGGTTTACAAGAAAACTTAAATCAAAAATGTGAATTTTTAAATTTTTTGTAAACTTTTTTCCTATTGCAGATAAACTTAAACTGTTATTGTTTTTAGGTTTAGCGCACCCGAAAACCTAGGTAAACTGATGCTTTTCTTGGTCCAGAGCTTTTAGTTTGGCGGAAATAAAAAAAAATCAAAACTCAAACAATACCCCGAAATCCAAAACTGAGTTCACTTTGAGAACCGGTAGCTCCTAAACCATTTTACAAAGGGGACTATAATTAACACGAGAATAAAGCAAGTGCCGCAGGGTATAAAATAAGCTATTAAGTGATTTCATAACTCAACGGGAAGTATTTTTAAAACCTGAAAATATGCGATTTTGGGGTACCCATTTGGTCGGAAATTTTTTCACAAGATTTTTTTGAATAATCATTTTGCCCTATTTTAATTCCTGTAAGCACTATTATAGAAAAGGCCATACTACTTCTAAAATATTAGCCTTGTAACTTGTTTGGTTTACGAGAAAACTTAAATCAAAAATGTGAATTTTTAAATTTTTTGTAAACTTTTTTCCTGTTGCAGATAAACTTAAATTGTTATTGTTTTTAGGTTTAGCGCACCCGAAAACCTAGGTAAACTGATGCTTTTTTTGGTCCAGAGCTTTTAGTTTGGCGGAAATAAAAAAAAATCAAAACTCAAGCAATACCCCGAAATCCAAAACTGAGTTCACTTTGAGAACCGGTAGCTCCTAAACCATTTTACACAGGGGACTATAACTAACACGAGAATAAAGCAAGTGCCGCAGGGTGTAATATAAGCTATTAAGTGATTTCATAACTTACCGGGAAGTATTTTTAAAACCTGAAAATATGCGATTTTGGGGTACCCATTTGGTCGGAAATTTTTTCACAAGATTTTTTTGAATAATGAATTTGCCCTATTTTAACTCCTGTAAGCACTATTATGGAAAAAGCCATACTACTTCTAAAATATTAGCCTTGTAACTTGTTTGGTTTACGAGAAAACTTAAATCAAAAATGTGAATTTTTAAATTTTTTGTAAACTTTTTTCCATTTGCAGATAAACTTAAACTGTTACTGTTTTTAGGTTTAGCGCACCCGAAAACCTAGGTAAACTGATGCTTTTTTTGGTCCAGAGCTTTTAGTTTGGCGGAAATAAAAAAAAATCAAAACTCAAACAATACCCCGAATTCCAAAACTGAGTTCACTTTGAGAACCGGTAGCTCCTAAACCATTTTACACAGGGGACTATAATTAACACGAGAATAAAGCAAGTGCCGCAGGGTATAAAATAAGCTATTAAGTGATTTCACAACTTAACGAGAAGTATTTTTAAAACCTGAAAATATGCGATTTTGGGGTACCCATTTGGTCGGAAATTTTTTCACAAGATTTTTTTGAATAATGAATTTGCCCTATTTTAATTCCTGTAAGCACTATTATGGAAAAGGCCATACTACTTCTAAAATATTAGCCTTGTAACTTGTTTGGTTTACGAGAAAACTTAAATCAAAAATGTGAATTTTTAAATTTTTTGTAAACTTTTTTCCTATTGCAGATAAACTTAAACTGTTATTGTTTTTAGGTTTAGCGCACCCGAAAACCTAGGTAAACTGATGCTTTTCTTGGTCCAGAGCTTTTAGTTTGGTGGAAATAAAAAAAAATCAAAACTCAAACAATACCCCGAAATCCAAAACTGAGTTCACTTTGAGAACCGGTAGCTCCTAAACCATTTTACACAGACGACTATAATTAACACGAGAATAAATCAAGTGCCGCAGGGAATAAAATAAGCTATTAATTGATTTCATAACTCAACGGGAAGTATTTTTAAAACCTGAAAATATGCGATTTTGGGGTACCCATTTGGTCGGAAATTTTTTCACAAGATTTTTTTGAATAATGAATTTACCCTATTTTAACTCCTGTAAGCACTATTATGGAAAAGGCCATAATACTTCTAAAATATTAGCCTTGTAACTTGTTTGGTTTACTAGAAAACTTAAATCAAAAATGTGAATTTTTAAATTTTTTGTAAACTTTTTTCCTATTGCAGATAAACTTAAACTGTTATTGTTTTTAGGTTTAGCGCACCCGAAAACCTAGGTAAACTGATGCTTTTCTTGGTCCAGAGCTTTTAGTTTGGCGGAAATAAAAAAAAATCAAAACTCAAACAATACCCCGAAATCCAAAACTGAGTTCACTTTGAGAACCGGTAGCTCCTAAACCATTTTACAAAGGGGACTATAATTAACACGAGAATAAAGCAAGTGCCGCAGGGTATAAAATAAGCTATTAAGTGATTTCATAACTCAACGGGAAGTATTTTTAAAACCTGAAAATATGCGATTTTGGGGTACCCATTTGGTCGGAAATTTTTTCACAAGATTTTTTTGAATAATCATTTTGCCCTATTTTAATTCCTGTAAGCACTATTATAGAAAAGGCCATACTACTTCTAAAATATTAGCCTTGTAACTTGTTTGGTTTACGAGAAAACTTAAATCAAAAATGTGAATTTTTAAATTTTTTGTAAACTTTTTTCCTATTGCAGATAAACTTAAACTGTTATTGTTTTTAGGTTTAGCGCACCCGAAAACCTAGGTAAACTGATGCTTTTCTTGGTCCAGAGCTTTTACTTTGGCGGAAATAAAAAAAAATCAAAACTCAAACAATACCCCGAAATCCAAAACTGAGTTCACTTTGAGAACCGGTAGCTCCTAAACCATTTTACACAGAGGACTATAATTAACACGAGAATAAAGCAAGTGCCGCAGGGAATAAAATAAGCTGTTAATTGATTTCATAACTCAACGGGAAGTATTTTTAAAACCTGAAAATATGCGATTTTGGGGTACCCATTTGGTCGGAAATTTTTTCACAAGATTTTTTTGAATAATGAATTTACCCTATTTTAACTCCTTTAAGCACTATTATGGAAAAGGCCATACTAATTCTAAAATATTAGCCTTGTAACTTGTTTGGTTTACGAGAAAACTTAAATCAAAAATGTGAATTTTTAAATTTTTTGTAAACTTTTTTCCTATTGCAGATAAACTTAAACTGTTATTGTTTTTAGGTTTAGCGCACCCGAAAACCTAGGTAAACTGATGCTTTTTTTGGTCCAGAGCTTTTAGTTTGGCGGAAATAAAAAAAAATCAAAACTCAAACAATACCCCGAAATCCAAAACTGAGTTCACTTTGAGAACCGGTAGCTCCTAAACCATTTTACACAGGGGACTATAATTAACACGAGAATAAAGCAAGTGCCGCAGGGTATAAAATAAGCTATTAAGTGATTTCTTAACTCAACGGGAAGTATTTTTAAAACCTGAAAATATGCGATTTTGGGGTACCCATTTGGTCGGAAATTTTTTCACAAGATTTTTTTGAATAATGAATTTACCCTATTTTAACTCCTGTAAGCACTATTATGGAAAAGGCCATAATACTTCTAAAATATTAGAATTGTAACTTGTTTGGTTTACTAGAAAACTTAAATCAAAAATGTGAATTTTTAAATTTTTTGTAAACTTTTTTCCTATTGCAGATAAACTTAAACTGTTATTGTTTTTAGGTTTAGCGCACCCGAAAACCTAGGTAAACTGATGCTTTTCTTGGTCCAGAGCTTTTAGTTTGGTGGAAATAAAAAAAAATCAAAACTCAAACAATACCCCGAAATCCAAAACTGAGTTCACTTTGAGAACCGGTAGCTCCTAAACCATTTTACACAGAGGACTATAATTAACACGAGAATAAAGCAAGTGCCGCAGGGAATAAAATAAGCTATTAATTGATTTCATAACTCAACGGGAAGTATTTTTAAAACCTGAAAATATGCGATTTTGGGGTACCCATTTGGTCGGAAATTTTTTCACAAGATTTTTTTGAATAATGAATTTACCCTATTTTAACTCCTTTAAGCACTATTATGGAAAAGGCCATACTAATTCTAAAATATTAGCCTTGTAACTTGTTTGGTTTACGAGAAAACTTAAATCAAAAATGTGAATTTTTAAATTTTTTGTAAACTTTTTTCCTATTGCAGATAAACTTAAACTGTTATTGTTTTTAGGTTTAGCGCACCCGAAAACCTAGGTAAACTGATGCTTTTTTTGGTCCAGAGCTTTTAGTTTGGCGGAAATAAAAAAAAATCAAAACTCAAACAATACCCCGAAATCCAAAACTGACTTCACTTTGAGAACCGGTAGCTCCTAAACCATTTTACACAGGGGACTATAATTAACACGAGAATAAAGCAAGTGCAGCAGGGTATAAAATAAGCTATTAAGTGATTTCATAACTTAACGGGAAGTATTTTTAAAACCTGAAAATATGCGATTTTGGGGTACCCATTTGGTCGGAAATTTTTTCACAAGATTTTTTTGAATAATGAATTTGCCCTATTTTAACTCCTGTAAGCACTATTATGGAAAAAGCCATACTACTTCTAAAATATTAGCCTTGTAACTTGTTTGGTTTACGAGAAAACTTAAATCAAAAATGTGAATTTTTAAATTTTTTGTAAACTTTTTTCCTATTGCAGATAAACTTAAACTGTTATTGTTTTTAGGTTTAGCGCACCCGAAAACCTAGGTAAACTGATGCTTTTTTTGGTCCAGAGCTTTTAGTTTGGCGGAAATAAAAAAAAATCAAAACTCAAACAATACCCCGAAATCCAAAACTGAGTTCACTTTGAGAACCGGTAGCTCCTAAACCATTTTACACAGGGGACTATAATTAACACGAGAATAAAGCAAGTGCCGCAGGGTATACAATAAGCTATTAAGTGATTTCATAACTTAACGAGAAGTATTTTTAAAACCTGAAAATATGCGATTTTGGGGTACCCATTTGGTCGGAAATTTTTTCACAAGATTTTTTTGAATAATGAATTTGCCCTATTTTAATTCCTGTAAGCACTATTATGGAAAAGGCCATACTACTTCTAAAATATTAGCCTTGTAACTTGTTTGGTTTACGAGAAAACTTAAATCAAAAATGTGAATTTTTAATTTTTTTGTAAACTTTTTTCCTATTGCAGATAAACTTAAACTGTTATTGTTTTTAGGTTTAACTTGTTTGGTTTACGAGAAAACTTAAATCAAAAATGTGAATTTTTAATTTTTTTGTAAACTTTTTTCCTATTGCAGATAAACTTAAACTGTTATTGTTTTTAGGTTTAGCGCACCCGAAAACCTAGGTAAACTGATACTTTTCTTGGTCCAGAGCTTTTAGTTTGGCGGAAATAAAAAAAAATCAAAACTCAAACAATACCCCGAAATCCAAAACTGACTTCACTTTGAGAACCGGTAGCTCCTAAACCATTTTACACAGGGGACTATAATTAACACGAGAATAAAGCAAGTGCAGCAGGGTATAAAATAAGCTATTAAGTGATTTCATAACTTAACGGGAAGTATTTTTAAAACCTGAAAATATGCGATTTTGGGGTACCCATTTGGTCGGAAATTTTTTCACAAGATTTTTTTGAATAATGAATTTACCCTATTTTAACTCCTTTAAGCACTATTATGGAAAAAGCCATACTACTTCTAAAATATTAGCCTTGTAACTTGTTTGGTTTACGAGAAAACTTAAATCAAAAATGTGAATTTTTAAATTTTTTGTAAACTTTTTTCCTATTGCAGATAAACTTAAACTGTTATAGTTTTTAGGTTTAGCGCACCCGAAAACCTAGGTAAACTGATGCTTTTCTTGGTCCAGAGCTTTTAGTTTGGCGGAAATAAAAAAAAATCAAAACTCAAACAATACCCCGAAATCCAAAACTGAGTTCACTTTGAGAACCGGTAGCTCCTAAACCATTTTACACAGGGGACTAAAATTAACACGAGAATAAAGCAAGTGCCGCAGGGTATAAAATAAGCTATTAAGTGATTTCATAACTTAACGGGAAGTATTTTTAAAACCTGAAAATATGCGATTTTGGGGTACCCATTTGGTCGGAAATTTTTTCACAAGATTTTTTTGAATAATGAATTTGCCCTATTTTAATTCCTGTAAGCACTATTATGGAAAAGTCCATACTACTTCTAAAATATTAGCCTTGTAACTTGTTTGGTTTACGAGAAAACTTAAATCAAAAATGTGAATTTTTAAATTTTTTGTAAACTTTTTTCCTATTGCAGATAAACTTAAACTGTTATAGTTTTTAGGTTTAGCGCACCCGAAAACCTAGGTAAACTGATGCTTTTCTTGGTCCAGAGCTTTTAGTTTGGCGGAAATAAAAAAAAATCAAAACTCAAAGAATACCCCGAAATCCAAAACTGAATTCACTTTGAGAACCGGTAGCTCCTAAACCATTTTACACAGGGGACTATAATTAACACGAGAATAAAGCAAGTGCCGCAGGGTATAAAATAAGCTATTAAGTGAATTTATAACTCAACGGGAAGTATTTTTAAAACCTGAAAATATGCGATTTTGGGGTACCCATTTGGTCGGAAATTTTTTCACAAGATTTTTTTGAATAATGAATTTGTCCTATTTTAACTCCTGTAAGCACTATTATGGAAAAGGCCATACTACTTCTAAAATATTAGCCTTGTAACTTGTTTGGTTTACGAGAAAACTTAAATCAAAAATGTGAATTTTTAAATTTTTTGTAAACTTTTTTCCTATTGCAGATAAACTTAAACTGTTATTGTTTTTAGGTTTAGCGCACCCGAAAACCTAGGTAAACTGATGCTTTTCTTGGTCCAGAGCTTTTAGTTTGGCGGAAATAAAAAAAAATCAAAACTCAAACAATACCCCGAAATCCAAAACTGAGTTCACTTTGAGAACCGGTAGCTCCTAAGCCATTTTACACAGGGGACTATAATTAACACGAGAATAAAGCAAGTGCCGCAGGGTATAAAATAAGCTATTAAGTGATTTCATAACTCAACGGGAAGTATTTTTAAAACCTGAAAATATGCGATTTTGGGGTACCCATTTGGTCGGAAATTTTTTCACAAGATTTTTTTGAATAAAGAATTTACCCTATTTTAACTCCTGTAAGCACTATTATGGAAAAGGCCATAATACTTCTAAAATATTAGCCTTGTAACTTGTTTGGTTTACGAGAAAACTTAAATCAAAAATGTGAATTTTTAAATTTTTTGTAAACTTTTTTCCTATTGCAGATAAACTTAAACTGTTATTGTTTTTAGGTTTAGCGCACCCGAAAACCTAGGTAAACTGATGCTTTTCTTGGTCCAGAGCTTTTAGTTTGGCGGAAATAAAAAAAAATCAAAACTCAAACAATACCCCGAAATCCAAAACTGAGTTCACTTTGAGAACCGGTAGCTCCTAAACCATTTTACACAGGGGACTAAAATTAACACGAGAATAAAGCAAGTGCCGCAGGGTATAAAATAAGCTATTAAGTGATTTCATAACTTAACGGGAAGTATTTTTAAAACCTGAAAATATGCGATTTTGGGGTACCCATTTGGTCGGAAATTTTTTCACAAGATTTTTTTGAATAATGAATTTGCCCTATTTTAATTCCTGTAAGCACTATTATGGAAAAGTCCATACTACTTCTAAAATATTAGCCTTGTAACTTGTTTGGTTTACGAGAAAACTTAAATCAAAAATGTGAATTTTTAAATTTTTTGTAAACTTTTTTCCTATTGCAGATAAACTTAAACTGTTATAGTTTTTAGGTTTAGCGCACCCGAAAACCTAGGTAAACTGATGCTTTTCTTGGTCCAGAGCTTTTAGTTTGGCGGAAATAAAAAAAAATCAAAACTCAAAGAATACCCCGAAATCCAAAACTGAATTCACTTTGAGAACCGGTAGCTCCTAAACCATTTTACACAGGGGACTATAATTAACACGAGAATAAAGCAAGTGCCGCAGGGTATAAAATAAGCTATTAAGTGAATTTATAACTCAACGGGAAGTATTTTTAAAACCTGAAAATATGCGATTTTGGGGTACCCATTTGGTCGGAAATTTTTTCACAAGATTTTTTTGAATAATGAATTTACCCTATTTTAACTCCTTTAAGCACTATTATGGAAAAGGCCATAATACTTCTAAAATATTAGCCTTGTAACTTGTTTGGTTTACGAGAAAACTTAAATCAAAAATGTGAATTTTTAAATTTCTTGCAAACTTTTTTCCTATTGCAGATAAACTTAAACTGTTATTGTTTTTAGGTTTAGCGCACCCGAAAACCTAGGTAAACTGATGGTTTTCTTGGTCCAGGGCTTTTAGTTTGGCGGAAATAAAAAAAAAATCAAAACTCAAACATTACCCCGAAATCCAAAACTGAGTTCACTTTGAGAACCGGTAGCTCCTAAACCATTTTACACAGGGGACTATAATTAACACGAGAATAAAGCAAGTGCCGCAGGGTATAAAATAAGTTATTAAGTGATTTCATAACTCAACGGGAAGTATTTTTAAAACCTGAAAATATGCGATTTTGGGGTACCCATTTGGTCGGAAATTTTTTCACAAGATTTTTTTGAATAAAGAATTTACCCTATTTTAACTCCTGTAAGCACTATTATGGAAAAGGCCATAATACTTCTAAAATATTAGCCTTGTAACTTGTTTGGTTTACGAGAAAACTTAAATCAAAAATGTGAATTTTTAAATTTTTTGTAAACTTTTTTCCTATTGCAGATAAACTTAAACTGTTATTGTTTTTAGGTTTAGCGCACCCGAAAACCTAGGAAAACTGATGCTTTTCTTGGTCCAGAGCTTTTAGTTTGGCGGAAATAAAAAAAAATCAAAACTCAAACAATACCCCGAAATCCAAAACTGAGTTCACTTTGAGAACCGGTAGCTCCTAAACCATTTTACACAGGGGACTATAATTAACACGAGAATAAAGCAAGTGCCGCAGGGTATAAAATAAGCTATTAAGTGATTTCATAACTTAACGGGAAGTATTTTTAAAATTTGAAAATATGCGATTTTGGGGTACCCATTTGGTCGGAAATTTTTTCACAAGATTTTTTTGAATAATGAATTTGCCCTATTTTAATTCCTGTAAGCACTATTATGGAAAAGTCCATACTACTTCTAAAATATTAGCCTTGTAACTTGTTTGGTTTACGAGAAAACTTAAATCAAAAATGTGAATTTTTAAATTTTTTGTAAACTTTTTTCCTATTGCAGATAAACTTAAACTGTTATAGTTTTTAGGTTTAGCGCACCCGAAAACCTAGGTAAACTGATGCTTTTCTTGGTCCAGAGCTTTTAGTTTGGCGGAAATAAAAAAAAATCAAAACTCAAAGAATACCCCGAAATCCAAAACTGAATTCACTTTGAGAACCGGTAGCTCCTAAACCATTTTACACAGGGGACTATAATTAACACGAGAATAAAGCAAGTGCCGCAGGGTATAAAATAAGCTATTAAGTGAATTTATAACTCAACGGGAAGTATTTTTAAAACCTGAAAATATGCGATTTTGGGGTACCCATATGGTCGGAAATTTTTTCACAAGATTTTTTTGAATAATGAATTTACCCTATTTTAACTCCTTTAAGCACTATTATGGAAAAGGCCATACTAATTCTAAAATATTAGTCTTGTAACTTGTTTGGTTTACGAGAAAACTTAAATCAAAAATGTGAATTTTTAAATTTCTTGCAAACTTTTTTCCTATTGCAGATAAACTTAAACTGTTATTGTTTTTAGGTTTAGCGCACCCGAAAACCTAGGTAAACTGATGGTTTTCTTGGTCCAGGGCTTTTAGTTTGGCGGAAATAAAAAAAAAATCAAAACTCAAACATTACCCCGAAATCCAAAACTGAGTTCACTTTGAGAACCGGTAGCTCCTAAACCATTTTACACAGGGGACTATAATTAACACGAGAATAAAGCAAGTGCCGCAGGGTATAAAATAAGCTATTAATTGATTTCATAACTCAACCGGAAGTATTTTTAAAACCTGAAAATATGCGATTTTGGGGTACCCATTTGGTCGGAAATTTTTTCACAAGATTTTTTTGAATAATGAATTTACCCTATTTTAACTCCTTTAAGCACTATTATGGAAAAGGCCATACTAATTCTAAAATATTAGCCTTGTAACTTGTTTGGTTTACGAGAAAACTTAAATCAAAAATGTGAATTTTTAAATTTTTTGTAAACTTTTTTCCTATTGCAGATAAACTTAAACTGTTATTGTTTTTAGGTTTAGCGCACCCGAAAACCTAGGTAAACTGATGCTTTTTTTGGTCCAGAGCTTTTAGTTTGGCGGAAATAAAAAAAAATCAAAACTCAAACAATACCCCGAAATCCAAAACTGACTTCACTTTGAGAACCGGTAGCTCCTAAACCATTTTACACAGGGGACTATAATTAACACGAGAATAAAGCAAGTGCCGCAGGGTATAAAATAAGCTATTAAGTGATTTCATAACTTAACGAGAAGTATTTTTAAAACCTGAAAATATGCGATTTTGGGGTACCCATTTGGTCGGAAATTTTTTCACAAGATTTTGTTGAATAATGAATTTGCCCTATTTTAATTCCTGTAAGCACTATTATGGAAAAGGCCATACTACTTCTAAAATATTAGCCTTGTAACTTGTTTGGTTTACGAGAAAACTTAAATCAAAAATGTGAATTTTTAAATTTTTTGTAAACTTTTTTCCTATTGCAGATAAACTTAAACTGTTATTGTTTTTAGGTTTAGCGCACCCGAAAACCTAGGTAAACTGATGCTTTTTTTGGTCCAGAGCTTTTAGTTTGGCGGAAATAAAAAAAAATCAAAACTCAAACAATACCCCGAAATCCAAAACTGAGTTCACTTTGAGAACCGGTAGCTCCTAAACCATTTTACAAAGGGGACTATAATTAACACGAGAATAAAGCAAGTGCCGCAGGGTATAAAATAAGCTATTAAGTGATTTCATAACTCAACGGGAAGTATTTTTAAAACCTGAAAATATGCGATTTTGGGGTACCCATTTGGTCGGAAATTTTTTCACAAGATTTTTTTGAATAATGAATTTACCCTATTTTAACTCCTTTAAGCACTATTATGGAAAAGGCCATACTAATTCTAAAATATTAGCCTTGTAACTTGTTTGGTTTACGAGAAAACTTAAATCAAAAATGTGAATTTTTAAATTTCTTGCAAACTTTTTTCCTATTGCAGATAAACTTAAACTGTTATTGTTTTTAGGTTTAGCGCACCCGAAAACCTAGGTAAACTGATGGTTTTCTTGGTCCAGGGCTTTTAGTTTGGCGGAAATAAAAAAAAAATCAAAACTCAAACATTACCCCGAAATCCAAAACTGAGTTCACTTTGAGAACCGGTAGCTCCTAAACCATTTTACACAGGGGACTATAATTAACACGAGAATAAAGCAAGTGCCGCAGGGTATAAAATAAGCTATTAATTGATTTCATAACTCAACGGGAAGTATTTTTAAAACCTGAAAATATGCGATTTTGGGGTACCCATTTGGTCGGAAATTTTTTCACAAGATTTTTTTGAATAATGAATTTACCCTATTTTAACTCCTTTAAGCACTATTATGGAAAAGGCCATACTAATTCTAAAATATTAGCCTTGTAACTTGTTTGGTTTACGAGAAAACTTAAATCAAAAATGTGAATTTTTAAATTTTTTGTAAACTTTTTTCCTATTGCAGATAAACTTAAACTGTTATTGTTTTTAGGTTTAGCGCACCCGAAAACCTAGGTAAACTGATGCTTTTTTTGGTCCAGAGCTTTTAGTTTGGCGGAAATAAAAAAAAATCAAAACTCAAACAATACCCCGAAATCCAAAACTGACTTCACTTTGAGAACCGGTAGCTCCTAAACCATTTTACACAGGGGACTATAATTAACACGAGAATAAAGCAAGTGCCGCAGGGTATAAAATAAGCTATTAAGTGATTTCATAACTTAACGAGAAGTATTTTTAAAACCTGAAAATATGCGATTTTGGGGTACCCATTTGGTCGGAAATTTTTTCACAAGATTTTGTTGAATAATGAATTTGCCCTATTTTAATTCCTGTAAGCACTATTATGGAAAAGGCCATACTACTTCTAAAATATTAGCCTTGTAACTTGTTTGGTTTACGAGAAAACTTAAATCAAAAATGTGAATTTTTAAATTTTTTGTAAACTTTTTTCCTATTGCAGATAAACTTAAACTGTTATTGTTTTTAGGTTTAGCGCACCCGAAAACCTAGGTAAACTGATGCTTTTTTTGGTCCAGAGCTTTTAGTTTGGCGGAAATAAAAAAAAATCAAAACTCAAACAATACCCCGAAATCCAAAACTGAGTTCACTTTGAGAACCGGTAGCTCCTAAACCATTTTACAAAGGGGACTATAATTAACACGAGAATAAAGCAAGTGCCGCAGGGTATAAAATAAGCTATTAAGTGATTTCATAACTCAACGGGAAGTATTTTTAAAACCTGAAAATATGCGATTTTGGGGTACCCATTTGGTCGGAAATTTTTTCACAAGATTTTTTTGAATAATGAATTTACCCTATTTTAACTCCTGTAAGCACTATTATGGAAAAGGCCATAATACTTCTAAAATATTAGCCTTGTAACTTGTTTGGTTTACTAGAAAACTTAAATCAAAAATGTGAATTTTTAAATTTTTTGTAAACTTTTTTCCTATTGCAGATAAACTTAAACTGTTATTGTTTTTAGGTTTAGCGCACCCGAAAACCTAGGTAAACTGATGCTTTTCTTGGTCCAGAGCTTTTAGTTTGGCGGAAATAAAAAAAAATCAAAACTCAAACAATACCCCGAAATCCAAAACTGAGTTCACTTTGAGAACCGGTAGCTCCTAAACCATTTTACAAAGGGGACTATAATTAACACGAGAATAAAGCAAGTGCCGCAGGGTATAAAATAAGCTATTAAGTGATTTCATAACTCAACGGGAAGTATTTTTAAAACCTGAAAATATGCGATTTTGGGGTACCCATTTGGTCGGAAATTTTTTCACAAGATTTTTTTGAATAATCATTTTGCCCTATTTTAATTCCTGTAAGCACTATTATAGAAAAGGCCATACTACTTCTAAAATATTAGCCTTGTAACTTGTTTGGTTTACGAGAAAACTTAAATCAAAAATGTGAATTTTTAAATTTTTTGTAAACTTTTTTCCTATTGCAGATAAACTTAAACTGTTATTGTTTTTAGGTTTAGCGCACCCGAAAACCTAGGTAAACTGATGCTTTTCTTGGTCCAGAGCTTTTACTTTGGCGGAAATAAAAAAAAATCAAAACTCAAACAATACCCCGAAATCCAAAACTGAGTTCACTTTGAGAACCGGTAGCTCCTAAACCATTTTACACAGAGGACTATAATTAACACGAGAATAAAGCAAGTGCCGCAGGGAATAAAATAAGCTATTAATTGATTTCATAACTCAACGGGAAGTATTTTTAAAACCTGAAAATATGCGATTTTGGGGTACCCATTTGGTCGGAAATTTTTTCACAAGATTTTTTTGAATAATGAATTTACCCTATTTTAACTCCTTTAAGCACTATTATGGAAAAGGCCATACTAATTCTAAAATATTAGCCTTGTAACTTGTTTGGTTTACGAGAAAACTTAAATCAAAAATGTGAATTTTTAAATTTTTTGTAAACTTTTTTCCTATTGCAGATAAACTTAAACTGTTATTGTTTTTAGGTTTAGCGCACCCGAAAACCTAGGTAAACTGATGCTTTTTTTGGTCCAGAGCTTTTAGTTTGGCGGAAATAAAAAAAAATCAAAACTCAAACAATACCCCGAAATCCAAAACTGAGTTCACTTTGAGAACCGGTAGCTCCTAAACCATTTTACACAGGGGACTATAATTAACACGAGAATAAAGCAAGTGCCGCAGGGTATAAAATAAGCTATTAAGTGATTTCATAACTCAACGGGAAGTATTTTTAAAACCTGAAAATATGCGATTTTGGGGTACCCATTTGGTCGGAAATTTTTTCACAAGATTTTTTTGAATAATGAATTTACCCTATTTTAACTCCTTTAAGCACTATTATGGAAAAGGCCATAATACTTCTAAAATATTAGCCTTGTAACTTGTTTGGTTTACGAGAAAACTTAAATCAAAAATGTGAATTTTTAAATTTCTTGCAAACTTTTTTCCTATTGCAGATAAACTTAAACTGTTATTGTTTTTAGGTTTAGCGCACCCGAAAACCTAGGTAAACTGATGCTTTTCTTGGTCCAGAGCTTTTAGTTTGGCGGAAATAAAAAAAAATCAAAACTCAAAGAATACCCCGAAATCCAAAACTGAATTCACTTTGAGAACCGGTAGCTCCTAAACCATTTTACACAGGGGACTATAATTAACACGAGAATAAAGCAAGTGCCGCAGGGTATAAAATAAGCTATTAAGTGAATTTATAACTCAACGGGAAGTATTTTTAAAACCTGAAAATATGCGATTTTGGGGTACCCATTTGGTCGGAAATTTTTTCACAAGATTTTTTTGAATAATGAATTTACCCTATTTTAACTCCTTTAAGCACTATTATGGAAAAGGCCATAATACTTCTAAAATATTAGCCTTGTAACTTGTTTGGTTTACGAGAAAACTTAAATCAAAAATGTGAATTTTTAAATTTCTTGCAAACTTTTTTCCTATTGCAGATAAACTTAAACTGTTATTGTTTTTAGGTTTAGCGCACCCGAAAACCTAGGTAAACTGATGGTTTTCTTGGTCCAGGGCTTTTAGTTTGGCGGAAATAAAAAAAAATCAAAACTCAAACATTACCCCGAAATCCAAAACTGAGTTCACTTTGAGAACCGGTAGCTCCTAAACCATTTTACACAGGGGACAATAATTAACACGAGAATAAAGCAAGTGCCGCAGGGTATAAAATAAGCTATTAAGTGATTTCATAACTCAACGGGAAGTATTTTTAAAACCTGAAAATATGCGATTTTGGGGTACCCATTTGGTCGGAAATTTTTTCACAAGATTTTTTTGAATAAAGAATTTACCCTATTTTAACTCCTGTAAGCACTATTATGGAAAAGGCCATAATACTTCTAAAATATTAGCCTTGTAACTTGTTTGGTTTACGAGAAAACTTAAATCAAAAATGTGAATTTTTAAATTTTTTGTAAACTTTTTTCCTATTGCAGATAAACTTAAACTGTTATTGTTTTTAGGTTTAGCGCACCCGAAAACCTAGGAAAACTGATGCTTTTCTTGGTCCAGAGCTTTTAGTTTGGCGGAAATAAAAAAAAAATCAAAACTCAAACAATACCCCGAAATCCAAAACTGAGTTCACTTTGAGAACCGGTAGCTCCTAAACCATTTTACACAGGGGACTATAATTAACACGAGAATAAAGCAAGTGCCGCAGGGTATAAAATAAGCTATTAAGTGATTTCATAACTTAACGGGAAGTATTTTTAAAACCTGAAAATATGCGATTTTGGGGTACCCATTTGGTCGGAAATTTTTTCACAAGATTTTTTTGAATAATGAATTTGCCCTATTTTAATTCCTGTAAGCACTATTATGGAAAAGTCCATACTACTTCTAAAATATTAGCCTTGTAACTTGTTTGGTTTACGAGAAAACTTAAATCAAAAATGTGAATTTTTAAATTTTTTGTAAACTTTTTTCCTATTGCAGATAAACTTAAACTGTTATAGTTTTTAGGTTTAGCGCACCCGAAAACCTAGGTAAACTGATGCTTTTCTTGGTCCAGAGCTTTTAGTTTGGCGGAAATAAAAAAAAATCAAAACTCAAAGAATACCCCGAAATCCAAAACTGAATTCACTTTGAGAACCGGTAGCTCCTAAACCATTTTACACAGGGGACTATAATTAACACGAGAATAAAGCAAGTGCCGCAGGGTATAAAATAAGCTATTAAGTGAATTTATAACTCAACGGGAAGTATTTTTAAAACCTGAAAATATGCGATTTTGGGGTACCCATTTGGTCGGAAATTTTTTCACAAGATTTTTTTGAATAATGAATTTACCCTATTTTAACTCCTTTAAGCACTATTATGGAAAAGGCCATAATACTTCTAAAATATTAGCCTTGTAACTTGTTTGGTTTACGAGAAAACTTAAATCAAAAATGTGAATTTTTAAATTTCTTGCAAACTTTTTTCCTATTGCAGATAAACTTAAACTGTTATTGTTTTTAGGTTTAGCGCACCCGAAAACCTAGGTAAACTGATGGTTTTCTTGGTCCAGGGCTTTTAGTTTGGCGGAAATAAAAAAAAAATCAAAACTCAAACAATACCCCGAAATCCAAAACTGAGTTCACTTTGAGAACCGGTAGCTCCTAAACCATTTTGCACAGAGGACTATAATTAACACGAGAATAAAGCAAGTGCCGCAGGGAATAAAATAAGCTATTAATTGATTTCATAACTCAACGGGAAGTATTTTTAAAACCTGAAAATATGCGATTTTGGGGTACCCATTTGGTCGGAAATTTTTTCACAAGATTTTTTTGAATAATGAATTTACCCTATTTTAACTCCTTTAAGCACTATTATGGAAAAGGCCATACTAATTCTAAAATATTAGCCTTGTAACTTGTTTGGTTTACGAGAAAACTTAAATCAAAAATGTGAATTTTTAAATTTTTTGTAAACTTTTTTCCTATTGCAGATAAACTTAAACTGTTATTGTTTTTAGGTTTAGCGCACCCGAAAACCTAGGTAAACTGATGCTTTTTTTGGTCCAGAGCTTTTAGTTTGGCGGAAATAAAAAAAAATCAAAACTCAAACAATACCCCGAAATCCAAAACTGACTTCACTTTGAGAACCGGTAGCTCCTAAACCATTTTACACAGGGGACTATAATTAACACGAGAATAAAGCAAGTGCCGCAGGGTATAAAATAAGCTATTAAGTGATTTCATAACTTAACGAGAAGTATTTTTAAAACCTGAAAATATGCGATTTTGGGGTACCCATTTGGTCGGAAATTTTTTCACAAGATTTTGTTGAATAATGAATTTGCCCTATTTTAATTCCTGTAAGCACTATTATGGAAAAGGCCATACTACTTCTAAAATATTAGCCTTGTAACTTGTTTGGTTTACGAGAAAACTTAAATCAAAAATGTGAATTTTTAAATTTTTTGTAAACTTTTTTCCTATTGCAGATAAACTTAAACTGTTATTGTTTTTAGGTTTAGCGCACCCGAAAACCTAGGTAAACTGATGCTTTTTTTGGTCCAGAGCTTTTAGTTTGGCGGAAATAAAAAAAAATCAAAACTCAAACAATACCCCGAAATCCAAAACTGAGTTCACTTTGAGAACCGGTAGCTCCTAAACCATTTTACAAAGGGGACTATAATTAACACGAGAATAAAGCAAGTGCCGCAGGGTATAAAATAAGCTATTAAGTGATTTCATAACTCAACGGGAAGTATTTTTAAAACCTGAAAATATGCGATTTTGGGGTACCCATTTGGTCGGAAATTTTTTCACAAGATTTTTTTGAATAATGAATTTACCCTATTTTAACTCCTGTAAGCACTATTATGGAAAAGGCCATAATACTTCTAAAATATTAGCCTTGTAACTTGTTTGGTTTACTAGAAAACTTAAATCAAAAATGTGAATTTTTAAATTTTTTGTAAACTTTTTTCCTATTGCAGATAAACTTAAACTGTTATTGTTTTTAGGTTTAGCGCACCCGAAAACCTAGGTAAACTGATGCTTTTCTTGGTCCAGAGCTTTTAGTTTGGCGGAAATAAAAAAAAATCAAAACTCAAACAATACCCCGAAATCCAAAACTGAGTTCACTTTGAGAACCGGTAGCTCCTAAACCATTTTACAAAGGGGACTATAATTAACACGAGAATAAAGCAAGTGCCGCAGGGTATAAAATAAGCTATTAAGTGATTTCATAACTCAACGGGAAGTATTTTTAAAACCTGAAAATATGCGATTTTGGGGTACCCATTTGGTCGGAAATTTTTTCACAAGATTTTTTTGAATAATCATTTTGCCCTATTTTAATTCCTGTAAGCACTATTATAGAAAAGGCCATACTACTTCTAAAATATTAGCCTTGTAACTTGTTTGGTTTACGAGAAAACTTAAATCAAAAATGTGAATTTTTAAATTTTTTGTAAACTTTTTTCCTATTGCAGATAAACTTAAACTGTTATTGTTTTTAGGTTTAGCGCACCCGAAAACCTAGGTAAACTGATGCTTTTCTTGGTCCAGAGCTTTTACTTTGGCGGAAATAAAAAAAAATCAAAACTCAAACAATACCCCGAAATCCAAAACTGAGTTCACTTTGAGAACCGGTAGCTCCTAAACCATTTTACACAGAGGACTATAATTAACACGAGAATAAAGCAAGTGCCGCAGGGAATAAAATAAGCTATTAATTGATTTCATAACTCAACGGGAAGTATTTTTAAAACCTGAAAATATGCGATTTTGGGGTACCCATTTGGTCGGAAATTTTTTCACAAGATTTTTTTGAATAATGAATTTACCCTATTTTAACTCCTTTAAGCACTATTATGGAAAAGGCCATACTAATTCTAAAATATTAGCCTTGTAACTTGTTTGGTTTACGAGAAAACTTAAATCAAAAATGTGAATTTTTAAATTTTTTGTAAACTTTTTTCCTATTGCAGATAAACTTAACCTGTTATTGTTTTTAGGTTTAGCGCACCCGAAAACCTAGGTAAACTGATGCTTTTTTTGGTCCAGAGCTTTTAGTTTGGCGGAAATAAAAAAAAATCAAAACTCAAACAATACCCCGAAATCCAAAACTGAGTTCACTTTGAGAACCGGTAGCTCCTAAACCATTTTACACAGGGGACTATAATTAACACGAGAATAAAGCAAGTGCCGCAGGGTATAAAATAAGCTATTAAGTAATTTCATAACTCAACGGGAAGTATTTTTAAAACCTGAAAATATGCGATTTTGGGGTACCCATTTGGTCGGAAATTTTTTCACAAGATTTTTTTGAATAATGAATTTACCCTATTTTAACTCCTGTAAGCACTATTATGGAAAAGGCCATAATACTTCTAAAATATTAGCCTTGTAACTTGTTTGGTTTACTAGAAAACTTAAATCAAAAATGTGAATTTTTAAATTTTTTGTAAACTTTTTTCCTATTGCAGATAAACTTAAACTGTTATTGTTTTTAGGTTTAGCGCACCCGAAAACCTAGGTAAACTGATGCTTTTCTTGGTCCAGAGCTTTTAGTTTGGTGGAAATAAAAAAAAATCAAAACTCAAACAATACCCCGAAATCCAAAACTGAGTTCACTTTGAGAACCGGTAGCTCCTAAACCATTTTACACAGAGGACTATAATTAACACGAGAATAAAGCAAGTGCCGCAGGGAATAAAATAAGCTATTAATTGATTTCATAACTCAACGGGAAGTATTTTTAAAACCTGAAAATATGCGATTTTGGGGTACCCATTTGGTCGGAAATTTTTTCACAAGATTTTTTTGAATAATGAATTTACCCTATTTTAACTCCTTTAAGCACTATTATGGAAAAGGCCATACTAATTCTAAAATATTAGCCTTGTAACTTGTTTGGTTTACGAGAAAACTTAAATCAAAAATGTGAATTTTTAAATTTTTTGTAAACTTTTTTCCTATTGCAGATAAACTTAAACTGTTATTGTTTTTAGGTTTAGCGCACCCGAAAACCTAGGTAAACTGATGCTTTTTTTGGTCCAGAGCTTTTAGTTTGGCGGAAATAAAAAAAAATCAAAACTCAAACAATACCCCGAAATCCAAAACTGACTTCACTTTGAGAACCGGTAGCTCCTAAACCATTTTACACAGGGGACTATAATTAACACGAGAATAAAGCAAGTGCCGCAGGGTATAAAATATGCTATTAAGTGATTTCATAACTTAACGAGAAGTATTTTTAAAACCTGAAAATATGCGATTTTGGGGTACCCATTTGGTCGGAAATTTTTTCACAAGATTTTGTTGAATAATGAATTTGCCCTATTTTAATTCCTGTAAGCACTATTATGGAAAAGGCCATACTACTTCTAAAATATTAGCCTTGTAACGTGTTTGGTTTACGAGAAAACTTAAATCAAAAATGTGAATTTTTAAATTTTTTGTAAACTTTTTTCCTATTGCAGATAAACTTAAACTGTTATTGTTTTTAGGTTTAGCGCACCCGAAAACCTAGGTAAACTGATACTTTTCTTGGTCCAGAGCTTTTAGTTTGGCGGAAATAAAAAAAAATCAAAACTCAAACAATACCCCGAAATCCAAAACTGAGTTCACTTTGAGAACCGGTAGCTCCTAAACCATTTTACAAAGGGGACTATAATTAACACGAGAATAAAGCAAGTGCCGCAGGGTATAAAATAAGCTATTAAGTGATTTCATAACTCAACGGGAAGTATTTTTAAAAACTGAAAATATGCGATTTTGGGGTACCCATTTGGTCGGAAATTTTTTCACAAGATTTTTTTGAACAATGAATTTGCCCTATTTTAATTCCTGTAAGCACTATTATGGAAAAGGCCATACTACTTCTAAAATATAAGCCTTGTAACTTGGTTGGTTTACGAGAAAACTTAAATCAAAAATGTGAATTTTTAAATTTTTTGTAAACTTTTTTCCTATTGCAGATAAACGTAAACTGTTATTGTTTTTAGGTTTAGCGCACCCGAAAACCTAGGTAAACTGATGCTTTTCTTGGTCCAGAACTTTTAGTTTGGCGGAAATAAAAAAAAATCAAACCTCAAACAATACCCCGAAATCCAAAACTGAGTTCACTTTGAGAACCGGTAGCTCCTAAACCATTTTACACAGGGGACTATAATTAACACGACAATAAAGCAAGTGCCGCAGGGTATAAAATAAGCTATTAAGTGATTTCATAACTTAACGGGAAGTATTTTTAAAACCTGAAAATATGCGATTTTGGGGTACCCATTTGGTCGGAAATTTTTTCACAAGATTTTTTTGAATAATGAATTTGCCCTATTTTAACTCCTGTAAGCACTATTATGGAAAAAGCCATACTACTTCTAAAATATTAGCCTTGTAACTTGTTTGGTTTACGAGAAAACTTAAATCAAAAATGTGAATTTTTAAATTTTTTGTAAACTTTTTTCCTATTGCAGATAAACTTAAACTGTTATTGTTTTTAGGTTTAGCGCACCCGAAAACCTAGGTAAACTGATGCTTTTTTTGGTCCAGATCTTTTAGTTTGGCGGAAATAAAAAAAAATCAAAACTCAAACAATACCCCGAAATCCAAAACTGAGTTCACTTTGAGAACCGGTAGCTCCTAAACCATTTTACAAAGGGGACTATAATTAACACGAGAATAAAGCAAGTGCCGCAGGGTATAAAATAAGCTATTAAGTGATTTCATAACTCAACGGGAAGTATTTTTAAAACCTGAAAATATGCGATTTTGGGGTACCCATTTGGTCGGAAATTTTTTCACAAGATTTTTTTGAATAATGAATTTACCCTATTTTAACTCCTGTAAGCACTATTATGGAAAAGGCCATAATACTTCTAAAATATTAGCCTTGTAACTTGTTTGGTTTACTAGAAAACTTAAATCAAAAATGTGAATTTTTAAATTTTTTGTAAACTTTTTTCCTATTGCAGATAAACTTAAACTGTTATTGTTTTTAGGTTTAGCGCACCCGAAAACCTAGGTAAACTGATGCTTTTCTTGGTCCAGAGCTTTTAGTTTGGCGGAAATAAAAAAAAATCAAAACTCAAACAATACCCCGAAATCCAAAACTGAGTTCACTTTGAGAACCGGTAGCTCCTAAACCATTTTACAAAGGGGACTATAATTAACACGAGAATAAAGCAAGTGCCGCAGGGTATAAAATAAGCTATTAAGTGATTTCATAACTCAACGGGAAGTATTTTTAAAACCTGAAAATATGCGATTTTGGGGTACCCATTTGGTCGGAAATTTTTTCACAAGATTTTTTTGAATAATGAATTTGCCCTATTTTAATTCCTGTAAGCACTATTATGGAAAAGGCCATACTACTTCTAAAATATTAGCCTTGTAACTTGTTTGGTTTACGAGAAAACTTAAATCAAAAATGTGAATTTTTAATTTTTTTGTAAACTTTTTTCCTATTGCAGATAAACTTAAACTGTTATTGTTTTTAGGTTTAGCGCACCCGAAAACCTAGGTAAACTGATGCTTTTTTTGGTCCAGAGCTTTTAGTTTGGCGGAAATAAAAAAAAATCAAAACTCAAACAATACCCCGAAATCCAAAACTGAGTTCACTTTGAGAACCGGTAGCTCCTAAACCATTTTACAAAGGGGACTATAATTAACACGAGAATAAAGCAAGTGCCGCAGGGTATAAAATAAGCTATTAAGTGATTTCATAACTCAACGGGAAGTATTTTTAAAACCTGAAAATATGCGATTTTGGGGTACCCATTTGGTCGGAAATTTTTTCACAAGATTTTTTTGAATAATGAATTTACCCTATTTTAACTCCTGTAAGCACTATTATGGAAAAGGCCATAATACTTCTAAAATATTAGCCTTGTAACTTGTTTGGTTTACTAGAAAACTTAAATCAAAAATGTGAATTTTTAAATTTTTTGTAAACTTTTTTCCTATTGCAGATAAACTTAAACTGTTATTGTTTTTAGGTTTAGCGCACCCGAAAACCTAGGTAAACTGATGCTTTTCTTGGTCCAGAGCTTTTAGTTTGGCGGAAATAAAAAAAAATCAAAACTCAAACAATACCCCGAAATCCAAAACTGAGTTCACTTTGAGAACCGGTAGCTCCTAAACCATTTTACAAAGGGGACTATAATTAACACGAGAATAAAGCAAGTGCCGCAGGGTATAAAATAAGCTATTAAGTGATTTCATAACTCAACGGGAAGTATTTTTAAAACCTGAAAATATGCGATTTTGGGGTACCCATTTGGTCGGAAATTTTTTCACAAGATTTTTTTGAATAATGAATTTGCCCTATTTTAATTCCTGTAAGCACTATTATGGAAAAGGCCATACTACTTCTAAAATATTAGCCTTGTAACTTGTTTGGTTTACGAGAAAACTTAAATCAAAAATGTGAATTTTTAATTTTTTTGTAAACTTTTTTCCTATTGCAGATAAACTTAAACTGTTATTGTTTTTAGGTTTAACTTGTTTGGTTTACGAGAAAACTTAAATCAAAAATGTGAATTTTTAATTTTTTTGTAAACTTTTTTCCTATTGCAGATAAACTTAAACTGTTATTGTTTTTAGGTTTAGCGCACCCGAAAACCTAGGTAAACTGATACTTTTCTTGGTCCAGAGCTTTTAGTTTGGCGGAAATAAAAAAAAATCAAAACTCAAACAATACCCCGAAATCCAAAACTGAGTTCACTTTGAGAACCGGTAGCTCCTAAACCATTTTACACAGGGGACTATAATTAACACGAGAATAAAGCAAGTGCCGCAGGGTATAAAATAAGCTATTAAGTGATTTCATAACTCAACGGGAAGTATTTTTAAAACCTGAAAATATGCGATTTTGGGGTACCCATTTGGTCGGAAATTTTTTCACAAGATTTTTTTGAATAATGAATTTGTCCTATTTTAACTCCTGTAAGCACTATTATGGAAAAGGCCATACTACTTCTAAAATATTAGCCTTGTAACTTGTTTGGTTTACGAGAAAACTTAAATCAAAAATGTGAATTTTTAAATTTTTTGTAAACTTTTTTCCTATTGCAGATAAACTTAAACTGTTATTGTTTTTAGGTTTAGCGCACCCGAAAACCTAGGTAAACTGATGCTTTTCTTGGTCCAGAGCTTTTAGTTTGGCGGAAATAAAAAAAAATCAAAACTCAAACAATACCCCGAAATCCAAAACTGAGTTCACTTTGAGAACCGGTAGCTCCTAAGCCATTTTACACAGGGGACTATAATTAACACGAGAATAAAGCAAGTGCCGCAGGGTATAAAATAAGCTATTAAGTGATTTAATAACTCAACGGGAAGTATTTTTAAAACCTGAAAATATGCGATTTTGGGGTACCCATTTGGTCGGAAATTTTTTCACAAGATTTTTTTGAATAATGAATTTACCCTATTTTAACTCCTGTAAGCACTATTATGGAAAAGGCCATAATACTTCTAAAATATTAGCCTTGTAACTTGTTTGGTTTACGAGAAAATTTAAATCAAAAATGTGAATTTTTAAATTTTTTGTAAACTTTTTTCCTATTGCAGATAAACTTAAACTGTTATTGTTTTTAGGTTTAGCGCACCCGAAAACCTAGGTAAACTGATGCTTTTCTTGGTCCAGAGCTTTTAGTTTGGCGGAAATAAAAAAAAATCAAAACTCAAACAATACCCCGAAATCCAAAACTGAGTTCACTTTGAGAACCGGTAGCTCCTAAACCATTTTACACAGGGGACTATAATTAACACGAGAATAAAGCAAGTGCCGCAGGGTATAAAATAAGCTATTAAGTGATTTCATAACTCAACGGGAAGTATTTTTAAAACCTGAAAATATGCGATTTTGGGGTACCCATTTGGTCGGAAATTTTTTCACAAGATTTTTTTGAATAAAGAATTTACCCTATTTTAACTCCTGTAAGCACTATTATGGAAAAGGCCATAATACTTCTAAAATATTAGCCTTGTAACTTGTTTGGTTTACGAGAAAACTTAAATCAAAAATGTGAATTTTTAAATTTTTTGTAAACTTTTTTCCTATTGCAGATAAACTTAAACTGTTATTGTTTTTAGGTTTAGCGCACCCGAAAACCTAGGAAAACTGATGCTTTTCTTGGTCCAGAGCTTTTAGTTTGGCGGAAATAAAAAAAAATCAAAACTCAAACAATACCCCGAAATCCAAAACTGAGTTCACTTTGAGAACCGGTAGCTCCTAAACCATTTTACACAGGGGACTATAATTAACACGAGAATAAAGCAAGTGCCGCAGGGTATAAAATAAGCTATTAAGTGATTTCATAACTTAACGGGAAGTATTTTTAAAACCTGAAAATATGCGATTTTGGGGTACCCATTTGGTCGGAAATTTTTTCACAAGATTTTTTTGAATAATGAATTTGCCCTATTTTAATTCCTGTAAGCACTATTATGGAAAAGTCCATACTACTTCTAAAATATTAGCCTTGTAACTTGTTTGGTTTACGAGAAAACTTAAATCAAAAATGTGAATTTTTAAATTTTTTGTAAACTTTTTTCCTATTGCAGATAAACTTAAACTGTTATAGTTTTTAGGTTTAGCGCACCCGAAAACCTAGGTAAACTGATGCCTTTCTTGGTCCAGAGCTTTTAGTTTGGCGGAAATAAAAAAAAATCAAAACTCAAAGAATACCCCGAAATCCAAAACTGAATTCACTTTGAGAACCGGTAGCTCCTAAACCATTTTACACAGGGGACTATAATTAACACGAGAATAAAGCAAGTGCCGCAGGGTATAAAATAAGCTATTAAGTGAATTTATAACTCAACGGGAAGTATTTTTAAAACCTGAAAATATGCGATTTTGGGGTACCCATTTGGTCGGAAATTTTTTCACAAGATTTTTTTGAATAATGAATTTACCCTATTTTAACTCCTTTAAGCACTATTATGGAAAAGGCCATAATACTTCTAAAATATTAGCCTTGTAACTTGTTTGGTTTACGAGAAAACTTAAATCAAAAATGTGAATTTTTAAATTTCTTGCAAACTTTTTTCCTATTGCAGATAAACTTAAACTGTTATTGTTTTTAGGTTTAGCGCACCCGAAAACCTAGGTAAACTGATGGTTTTCTTGGTCCAGGGCTTTTAGTTTGGCGGAAATAAAAAAAAAATCAAAACTCAAACATTACCCCGAAATCCAAAACTGAGTTCACTTTGAGAACCGGTAGCTCCTAAACCATTTTACACAGGGGACTATAATTAACACGAGAATAAAGCAAGTGCCGCAGGGTATAAAATAAGCTATTAAGTGATTTCATAACTCAACGGGAAGTATTTTTAAAACCTGAAAATATGCGATTTTGGGGTACCCATTTGGTCGGAAATTTTTTCACAAGATTTTTTTGAATAAAGAATTTACCCTATTTTAACTCCTGTAAGCACTATTATGGAAAAGGCCATAATACTTCTAAAATATTAGCCTTGTAACTTGTTTGGTTTACGAGAAAACTTAAATCAAAAATGTGAATTTTTAAATTTTTTGTAAACTTTTTTCCTATTGCAGATAAACTTAAACTGTTATTGTTTTTAGGTTTAGCGCACCCGAAAACCTAGGAAAACTGATGCTTTTCTTGGTCCAGAGCTTTTAGTTTGGCGGAAATAAAAAAAAATCAAAACTCAAACAATACCCCGAAATCCAAAACTGAGTTCACTTTGAGAACCGGTAGCTCCTAAACCATTTTACACAGGGGACTATAATTCACACGAGAATAAAGCAAGTGCCGCAGGGTATAAAATAAGCTATTAAGTGATTTCATAACTTAACGGGAAGTATTTTTAAAACCTGAAAATATGCGATTTTGGGGTACCCATTTGGTCGGAAATTTTTTCACAAGATTTTTTTGAATAATGAATTTGCCCTATTTTAATTCCTGTAAGCACTATTATGGAAAAGTCCATACTACTTCTAAAATATTAGCCTTGTAACTTGTTTGGTTTACGAGAAAACTTAAATCAAAAATGTGAATTTTTAAATTTTTTGTAAACTTTTTTCCTATTGCAGATAAACTTAAACTGTTATAGTTTTTAGGTTTAGCGCACCCGAAAACCTAGGTAAACTGATGCTTTTCTTGGTCCAGAGCTTTTAGTTTGGCGGAAATAAAAAAAAATCAAAACTCAAAGAATACCCCGAAATCCAAAACTGAATTCACTTTGAGAACCGGTAGCTCCTAAACCATTTTACACAGGGGACTATAATTAACACGAGAATAAAGCAAGTGCCGCAGGGTATAAAATAAGCTATTAAGTGAATTTATAACTCAACGGGAAGTATTTTTAAAACCTGAAAATATGCGATTTTGGGGTACCCATTTGGTCGGAAATTTTTTCACAAGATTTTTTTGAATAATGAATTTACCCTATTTTAACTCCTTTAAGCACTATTATGGAAAAGGCCATAATACTTCTAAAATATTAGCCTTGTAACTTGTTTGGTTTACGAGAAAACTTAAATCAAAAATGTGAATTTTTAAATTTCTTGCAAACTTTTTTCCTATTGCAGATAAACTTAAACTGTTATTGTTTTTAGGTTTAGCGCACCCGAAAACCTAGGTAAACTGATGGTTTTCTTGGTCCAGGGCTTTTAGTTTGGCGGAAATAAAAAAAAAATCAAAACTCAAAGATTACCCCGAAATCCAAAACTGAGTTCACTTTGAGAACCGGTAGCTCCTAAACCATTTTACTCAGGGGACTATTATTAACACGAGAATAAAGCAAGTGCCGCAGGGTATAAAATAAGCTATTAAGTGATTTCATAACTTAACGGGAAGTATTTTTAAAACCTGAAAATATGCGATTTTGGGGTACCCATTTGGTCGGAAATTTTTTCACAAGATTTTTTTGAATAATGAATTTACCCTATTTTAACTCCTGTAAGCACTATTATGGAAAAGGCCATAATACTTCTAAAATATTAGCCTTGTAACTTGTTTGGTTTACTAGAAAACTTAAATCAAAAATGTGAATTTTTAAATTTTTTGTAAACTTTTTTCCTACTGCAGATAAACTTAAACTGTTATTGTTTTTAGGTTTAGCGCACCCGAAAACCTAGGTAAACTGATGCTTTTCTTGGTCCAGAGCTTTTAGTTTGGTGGAAATAAAAAAAAATCAAAACTCAAACAATACCCCGAAATCCAAAACTGAGTTCACTTTGAGAACCGGTAGCTCCTAAACCATTTTACACAGAGGACTATAATTAACACGAGAATAAAGCAAGTGCCGCAGGGTATAAAATAAGCTATTAATTGATTTCATAACTCAACGGGAAGTATTTTTAAAACCTGAAAATATGCGATTTTGGGGTACCCATTTGGTCGGAAATTTTTTCACAAGATTTTTTTGAATAATGAATTTACCCTATTTTAACTCCTTTAAGCACTATTATGGAAAAGGCCATACTAATTCTAAAATATTAGCCTTGTAACTTGTTTGGTTTACGAGAAAACTTAAATCAAAAATGTGAATTTTTAAATTTTTTGTAAACTATTGCAGATAAACTTAAACTGTTATTGTTTTTAGGTTTAGCGCACCCGAAAACCTAGGTAAACTGATGCTTTTTTTGGTCCAGAGCTTTTAGTTTGGCGGAAATAAAAAAAAAACAAAACTCAAACAATACCCCGAAATCCAAAACTGAGTTCACTTTGAGAACCGGTAGCTCCTAAACCATTTTACACAGGGGACTATAATTAACACGAGAATAAAGCAAGTGCCGCAGGGTATAAAATAAGCTATTAAGTGATTTCATAACTTAACGAGAAGTATTTTTAAAACCTGAAAATATGCGATTTTGGGGTACCCATTTGGTCGGAAATTTTTTCACAAGATTTTTTTGAATAATGAATTTGCCCTATTTTAATTCCTGTAAGCACTATTATGGAAAAGGCCATACTACTTCTAAAATATTAGCCTTGTAACTTGTTTGGTTTACGAGAAAACTTAAATCAAAAATGTGAATTTTTAAATTTTTTGTAAACTTTTTTCCTATTGCAGATAAACTTAAACTGTTATTGTTTTTAGGTTTAGCGCACCCGAAAACCTAGGTAAACTGATACTTTTCTTGGTCCAGAGCTTTTAGTTTGGCGGAAATAAAAAAAAATCAAAACTCAAACAATACCCCGAAATCCAAAACTGAGTTCACTTTGAGAACCGGTAGCTCCTAAACCATTTTACACAGGGGACTATAATTAACACGAGAATAAAGCAAGTGCCGCAGGGTATAAAATAAGCTATTAAGTGATTTCATAACTTAACGGGAAGTATTTTTAAAACCTGAAAATATGCGATTTTGGGGTACCCATTTGGTCGGAAATTTTTTCACAAGATTTTTTTGAATAATGAATTTGCCCTATTTTAATTCCTGTAAGCACTATTATGGAAAAGTCCATACTACTTCTAAAATATTAGCCTTGTAACTTGTTTGGTTTACGAGAAAACTTAAATCAAAAATGTGAATTTTTAAATTTTTTGTAAACTTTCTTCCTATTGCAGATAAACTTAAACTGTTATAGTTTTTAGGTTTAGCGCACCCGAAAACCTAGGTAAACTGATGCTTTTCTTGGTCCAGAGCTTTTAGTTTGGCGGAAATAAAAAAAAATCAAAACTCAAAGAATACCCCGAAATCCAAAACTGAATTCACTTTGAGAACCGGTAGCTCCTAAACCATTTTACACAGGGGACTATAATTAACACGAGAATAAAGCAAGTGCCGCAGGGTATAAAATAAGCTATTAAGTGAATTTATAACTCAACGGGAAGTATTTTTAAAACCTGAAAATATGCGATTTTGGGGTACCCATTTGGTCGGAAATTTTTTCACAAGATTTTTTTGAATAATGAATTTACCCTATTTTAACTCCTTTAAGCACTATTATGGAAAAGGCCATAATACTTCTAAAATATTAGCCTTGTAACTTGTTTGGTTTACGAGAAAACTTAAATCAAAAATGTGAATTTTTAAATTTTTTGTAAACTTTTTTCCTATTGCAGATAAACTTAAACTGTTATTGTTTTTAGGTTTAGCGCACCCGAAAACCTAGGTAAACTGATGCTTTTCTTGGTCCAGAGCTTTTAGTTTGGCGGAAATAAAAAAAAATCAAAACTCAAACAATACCCCGAAATCCAAAACTGAGTTCACTTTGAGAACCGGTAGCTCCTAAACCATTTTACACAGGGGACTATAATTAACACGAGAATAAAGCAAGTGCCGCAGGGTATAAAATAAGCCATTAAGTGATTTCATAACCTAACGGGAAGTATTTTTAAAACCTGAAAATATGCGATTTTGGGGTACCCATTTGGATGAAAATTTTTTCACAAGATTTTTTTGAATAATGAATTTGCCCTATTTTAATTCCTGTAAGCACTACTATGGAAAAGGCCATACTACTTCTAAAATATTAGCCTTGTAACTTGTTTGGTTTACGAGAAAACTTAAATCAAAAATGTGAATTTTTAAATTTTTTGTAAACTTTTTTCCTATTGCAGATAAACTTAAACTGTTATTGTTTTTAGGTTTAGCGCACCCGAAAACCTAGGTAAACTGATGCTTTTCTTGGTCCAGAGCTTATAGTTTGGCGGAAATAAAAAAAATCAAAACTCAAACAATACCCCGAAATCCAAAACTGAGTTCACTTTGAGAACCGGTAGCTCCTAAACCATTTTACACAGGGGACTATAATTACCACGAGAATAAAGCAAGTGCCGCAGGGTATAAAATAGGCTATTAAGTCATTTCATAACTCAACGGGAAGTATTTTTAAAACCTGAAAATATGCGATTTTGGGGTACCCATTTGGTCGGAAATTTTTTCACAAGATTTTTTTGAATAATGAATTTGCCATATTTTAATTCCTGTAAGCACTATTATGGAAAAGGCCATACTACTTCTAAAATATTAGCCTTGTAACTTGTTTGGTTTACGAGAAAACTTAAATCAAAAATGTGAATTTTTAAATTTTTTGTAAACTTTTTTCCTATTGCAGATAAACTTAAACTGTTATTGTTTTTAGGTTTAGCGCACCCGAAAACCTAGGTAAACTGATGCTTTTCTTGGTCCAGAGCTTATAGTTTGGCGGAAATAAAAAAAAAATCAAAACTCAAACAATACCACGAAATCCAAAACTGAGTTCACTTTGAGAACCGGTAGCTCCTAAACCATTTTACACAGGGGACTATAATTAACACGAGAATAAAGCAAGTGCTTTAGGTTATAAAATAGGCTATAAAGTGATTTTATAACTCAACGGGAAGTATTTTTAAAACCTGAAAATATGCGATTTTGGGGTACCCATTTGGTCGGAAATTTTTTCACAAGATTTTTTTGAATAATGAATTTGCTCTATTTTAACTCCTGTAAGCACTATTATGGAAAAGGCCATACTACTTCTAAAATATTAGCCTTGTAACTTGTTTGGTTTACGAGAAAACTTAAATCAAAAATATGAATGTTTAAATTTTTTGTAAACTTTTTTCCTATTGCAGATAAACTTAAACTGTTATTGTTTTTAGGTTTAGCGCACACGAAAACCTAGGTAAACTGATGCTTTTCTTGGTCCAGAGCTTATAGTTTGGCGGAAATAAAAAAAAATCAAAACTCAAACAATACCCCGAAATCCAAAACTGAGTTCACTTTGAGAACCGGTAGCTCCTAAACCATTTTACACAGGGGACTATAATTAACACGAGAATAAAGCAAAAGCTGCAGGGTATAAAATAAGCCGTTAAGTGATTTCATAACTTAACGGGAAGTATTTTTAAAACCTGAAAATATGCGATTTTGGGGTACCCATTTGGTCGGAAATTTTTTCACAAGATTTTTTTGAATAATGAATTTGCCCTATTTTAATTTCTGTAAGCACTATTATGGAAAAGGCCATACTACTTCTAAAATATTAGCCTTGTAACTTGTTTGGTTTACGAGAAATCTTAAATCAAAAGTGTGAATTTTTAAATATTTTGTAAACTTTTTTCCTATTGCAGATAAACTTAAACTGTTATTGTTTTTAGGTTTAGCGCACCCGAAAACCTAGGTAAACTGATGCTTTTCTTGGTCCAGAGCTTTTAGTTTGGCGGAAATAAAAAAAAAATCAAAACTCAAACAATACCCCGAAATCCAAAACTGAGTTCACTTTGAGAACCGGTAGCTTCTAAACCATTTTACACAGGGGACTATAATTAACACGAGAATAAAGCAAGTGCCGCAGGGTATAAAATAAGCTATTAAGTCATTTCATAACTCAACGGGAAGTATTTTTAAAACCTGAAAATATGCGATTTTGGGGTACCCATTTGGTCGGAAATTTTTTCACAAGATTTTTTTGAATAATGAATTTGCCCTATTTTAATTCCTGTAAGCACTATTATGGAAAAGGCCATACTACTTCTAAAATATTAGCCTTGTAACTTGTTTGGTTTACGAGAAAACTTAAATCAAAAATGTGAATTTTTAAATTTTTTGTAAACTTTTTTCCTATTGCAGATAAACTTAAACTGTTATTGTTTTTAGGTTTAGCGCACCAGAAAACCTAGGTAAACTAATGCTTTTCTTGGTCCAGAGCTTATAGTTTGGCGGAAATAAAAAAAAATCAAAACTCAAACAATACCCCGAAATCCAAAACTGAGTTCATTTTGAGAACCGGTAGCTCCTAAACCATTTTACACAGGGAACTATAATTAACACGAGAATAAAGCAAGTGCCGCAGGGTATAAAATAAGCTATTAAGTCATTTCATAACTCAACGGGAAGTATTTTTAAAACCTGAAAATATGCGATTTTGGGGTACCCATTTGGTCGGAAATTTTTTCACAAGATTTTTTTGAATAATGAATTTGCCCTATTTTAATTCCTGTAAGCACTATTATGGAAAAGGCCATACTACTTCTAAAATATTAGCCTTGTAACTTGTTTGGTTTACGAGAAAACTTAAATCAAAAATGTGAATTTTTAAATTTTTTGTAAACTTTTTTCCTATTGCAGATAAACTTAAACTGTTATTGTTTTTAGGTTTAGCGCACCCGAAAACCTAGGTAAACTGATGCTTTTCTTGGTCCAGAGCTTTTAGTTTGGCGGAAATAAAAAAAAAAATCAAAACTCAAACAATACCCCGAAATCCAAAACTGAGTTCACTTTGAGAACCGGTAGCTCCTAAACCATTTTACACAGGGGACTATAATTAACACGAGAATAAAGCAAGTGCCGCAGGGTATAAAATAAGCCATTAAGTGATTTCATAACCTAACGGGAAGTATTTTTAAAACCTGAAAATATGCGATTTTGGTGTACCCATTTGGACGGAAATTCTTTCACAAGATTTTTTTGAATAATGAACTTGCCCTATTTTAATTCCTGTAAGCACTACTATGGAAAAGGCCATACTACTTCTAAAATATTAGCCTTGTAACTTGTTTGGTTTACGAGAAAACTTAAATCAAAAATGTGAATTTTTAAATTTTTTGTAAACTTTTTTCCTATTGCAGATAAACTTAAACTGTTATTGTTTTTAGGTTTAGCGCACCCGAAAACCTAGGTAAACTGATACTTTTCTTGGTCCAGAGCTTATAGTTTGGCGGAAATAAAAAAAAATCAAAACTCAAACAATACCCCGAAATCCAAAACTGAGTTCACTTTGAGAACCGGTAGCTCCAAAACCATTTTACACAGGGGACTATAATTACCACGAGAATAAAGCAAGTGCCGCAGGGTATAAAATAGGCTATTAAGTCATTTCATAACTCAACGGTAAGTATTTTTAAAACCTGAAAATATGCGATTTTGGGGTACCCATTTGGTCGGAAATTTTTTCACAAGATTTTTTTGAATAATGAATTTGCCCTATTTTAATTCCTGTAAGCACTATTATGGAAAAGGCCATACTACTTCTAAAATATTAGCCTTGTAACTTGTTTGGTTTACGAGAAAACTTAAATCAAAAATGTGAATTATTAAATTTTTTGTAAACTTTTTTCTTATTGCAGATAAACTTAAACTGTTATTGTTTTTAGGTTTAGCGCACCCGAAAACCTAGGTAAACTGATGCATTTCTTGGTCCAGAGCTTATAGTTTGGCGTAAATAAAAAAAAATCAAAACTCAAACAATACCCCGAAATCCAAAACTGAGTTCACTTTGAGAACCGGTAGCTCCAAAACCATTTTACACAGGGGACTATAATTACCACGAGAATAAAGCAAGTGCCGCAGGGTAAAAAAATAGGCTATTAAGTCATTTCATAACTCAACGGGAAGTATTTTTAAAACCTGAAAATATGCGATTTTGGGGTACCCATTTGGTCGGAAATTTTTTCACAAGATTTTTTTGAATAATGAATTTGCCCTATTTTAATTCCTGTAAGCACTATTATGGAAAAGGCCATACTACTTCTAAAATATTAGCCTTGTAACTTGTTTGGTTTACGAGAAAACTTAAATCAAAAATGTGAATTTTTAAATTTTTTGTAAACTTTTTTCTTATTGCAGATAAACTTAAACTGTTATTGTTTTTAGGTTTAGCGCACCCGAAAACCTAGGTAAACTGATGCATTTCTTGGTCCAGAGCTTATAGTTTGGCGTAAATAAAAAAAAATCAAAACTCAAACAATACCCCGAAATCCAAAACTGAGTTCACTTTGAGAACCGGTAGCTCCTAAACCATTTTACACAGGGGACTATAATTAACACGAGAATAAAGCAAGTGCCGCAGGGTATAAAATAAGCTATTAAGTGATTTAATAACTCAACGGGAAGTATTTATAAAACCTGAAAATATACGATTTTGGGGTACCCATTTGGTCGGAAATTTTTTCACAAAATTTTTTTGAATAATGAATTTGCCCTATTTTAATTCCTGTAAGCACTATCATGGAAAAGGCCATACTACTTCTAAAATATTGGTCTTGTAACTTGTTTGGTTTACGAGAAATCTTAAATCAAAAATGTAAATTTTTAAATTTTTTGTAAACTTTTTTCCTATTGCAGATAAACTTAAACTGTTATTGTTTTTAGGTTTAGCGCACCCGAAAACCTAGGTAAACTGATGCTTTTCTTGGTCCAGAGCTTTTAGTTTGGCGGAAATAAAAAAAAAATCAAAACTCAAACAATACCCCGAAATCCAAAACTGAGTTCGCTTTGAGAACCGGTAGCTCCTAAACCATTTTACACAGAGGACTATAATTACCACGAGAATAAAGCAAGTGCCGCAGGGTATAAAATAAGCTATTAAGTCATTTCATAACTCAACGGGAAGTATTTTTAAAACCTGAAAATATGCGATTTTGGAATAACCATTTGGTCGGAAATTTTTTCACAAGATTTTTTTGAATAATGAATTTGTCCTATTTTAACTCCTGTAAGCACTATTATGGAAAAGGCCATACTACTTCTAAAATATTAGCCTTGTAACTTGTTTGGTTTACGAGAAAACTTAAATCAAAAATGTGAATTTTTAAATTTTTTGTAAACTTTTTTCCTATTGCAGATAAACTTAAACTGTTATTGTTTTTAGGTTTAGCGCACCCGAAAACCTAGGTAAACTAATGCTTTTCTTGGTCCAGAGTTTATAGTTTGGCGGAAATAAAAAAAAAATCAAAACTCAAACAATACCCCGAAATCCAAAACTGAGTTCACTTTGAGAACCGGTAGCTCCTAAACCATTTTACACAGGGGACTATAATTTCCACGAGAATAAAGCAAGTGCCGCAGGGTATAAAATAAGCTATTAAGTCATTTCATAACTCAACGGGAAGTATTTTTAAAACCTGAAAATATGCGATTTTGGGGTACCCATTTATTTGGTCGGAAATTTTTTCACAAGATTTTTTTGAATAATGAATTTGCCCTATTTTAATTCCTGTAAGCACTATTATGGAAAAGGCCATACTACTTCTAAAATATTAGCCTTGTAACTTGTTTGGTTTACGAAAAAACTTAAATCAAAAATGTGAATTTTTAAATTTTTTGTAAACTTTTTTCCTATTGCAGATAAACTTAAACTGTTATTGTTTTTAGGTTTAGCGCACCCGAAAACCTAGGTAAACTAATGCTTTTCTTGGTCCAGAGCTTATAGTTTGGCGGAAATAAAAAAAAATCAAAACTCAAACAATACCCCAAAATCCAAAACTGAGTTCACTTTGAGAACCGGTAGCTTCTAAACCATTTTACACAGGAGACTATAATTAACACGAGAATAAAGCAAGTGCCGCAGGGTATAAAATAAGCCGTTAAGTGATTTCATAACTTAACGGGAAGTATTTTTAAAACCTGAAAATATGCGATTTTGGGGTACCCATTTGGTCGGAAATTTTTTCACAAGATTTTTTTGAATAATGAATTTGCCCTATTTTAATTTCTGTAAGCACTATTATGGAAAAGGCCATACTACTTCTAAAATATTAGCCTTGTAACTTGTTTGGTTTACGAGAAAACTTAAACCAAAAATGTGAATTTTTAAATTTTTTGTAAACTTTTTTCCTATTGCAGATAAACTTAAACTGTTATTGTTTTTAGGTTTAGCGCACCCGAAAACCTAGGTAAACTGATGCTTTTCTTGGTCCAGAGCTTATAGTTTGGCGGAAATAAAAAAAAATCAAAACTCAAACAATACCCCGAAATCCAAAACTGAGTTCACTTTGAGAACCGGTAGCTCCTAAACCATTTTACACAGGGGACTATAATTAACACGAGAATAAAGCAAGTGCCGCAGGGTATAAAATAAGTCATTAAGTGATTTCATAACTTAACGGGAAGTATTTTTAAAACCTGAAAATATGCGATTTTGGGGTACCCATTTGGTCGGAAATTTTTTCACAAGATTTTTTTGAATAATGAATTTGCCCTAATTTAATTCCTGTAAGCACTATTATGGAAAAGTCCATACCACTTCTAAAATATTAGCCTTGTAACTTGTTTGGTTTACGAGAAAACTTAAATCAAAAATGTGAATTTTTAAATTTTTTGTAAACTTTTTTCCTATTGCAGATAAACTTAAACTGTTATTGTTTTTAGGTTTAGCGCACCCGAAAACCTAGGTAAACTGATGCTTTTCTTGGTCCAGAGCTTATAGTTTGGCGGAAATAAAAAAAAATCAAAACTCAAACAATACCCCGAAATCCAAAACTGAGTTCACTTTGAGAACCGGTAGCTCCTTAACCATTTTACACAGGGGACTATAATTAACACAAGAATAAAGCAAGTGCCGCAGGGTATAAAATAAGCCGTTAAGTGATTTCATAACTTAACGGGAAGTATTTTTAAAACCTGAAAATATGCGATTTTGGGGTACCCATTTGGTCGGAAATTTTTTCACAAGATTTTTTTGAATAATGAATTTGCCCTATTTTAATTCCTGTAAACACTATTATGGAAAAGGCCATACTGCTTCTAAAATATTAGCCTTGTCACTTGTTTGGTTTACGAGAAATCTTAAATGAAAAATGTGAATTTTTAAATTTTTTGTAAACTTTTTTCCTATTGCAGATAAACTTAAACAGTTATTGTTTTTAGGTTTAGCGCACCCAAAAACCTAGGTAAACTGATGCTTTTCTTGGTCCAGAGCTTTTAGTTTGGCGGAAATAAAAAAAAATCAAAACTCAAACAATACCCCGAAATCCAAAACTGAGTTCGCTTTGAGAACCGGTAGCTCCTAAACCATTTTACACAGAGGACTATAATTACCACGAGAATAAAGCAAGTGCCGCAGGGTATAAAATAAGCTATTAAGTCATTTCATAACTCAACGGGAAGTATTTTTAAAACCTGAAAATATGCGATTTTGGGGTACCCATTTGGTCGGAAATTTTTTCACAAGATTTTTTTGAATAATGAATTTGCCCTATTTTAATTCCTGTAAGCACTATTATGGAAAAGGCCATACTACTTCTAAAATATTAGCCTTGTAACTTGTTTGGTTTACGAGAAATCTTAAATCAAAAGTGTGAATTTTTAAATTTTTTGTAAACTTTTTTCCTATTGCAGATAAACTTAAACTGTTATTGTTTTTAGGTTTTTGCGCACCCGAAAACCTAGGTAAACTGATGCTTTTCTTGGTCCAGAGCTTTTAGTTTGGCGGAAATAAAAAAAAATCAAAACTCAAACAATACCCCGAAATCCAAAACTGAGTTCACTTTGAGAACCGGTAGCTCCTAAACCATTTTACACAGGGAACTATAATTAACACGAGAATAAAGCAAGTGCTGCAGGTTATAAAATAAGCTATAAAGTGATTTCATAACTCAACGGGAAGTATTTTTAAAACCTGAAAATATGCGATTTTGGGGTACCCATTTGGTTGGAAATTTTTTCACAAGATTTTTTTGAATAATGAATTTGCCTTATTTTAATTCCTGTAAGCACTATTATGGAAAAGGCCATACTACTTCTAAAATATTAGCCTTGTAACTTGTTTGGTTTACGAGAAATCTTAAATCAAAAGTGTGAATTTTTAAATTTTTTGTAAAGTTTTTTCCTATTGCAGATAAACTTAAACTGTTATTGTTTTTAGGTTTAGCGCACCCGAAAACCTAGGTAAACTAATGCTTTTCTTGGTCCAGAGCTTATAGTTTGGCGGAAATAAAAAAAAATCAAAACTCAAACAATACCCCGAAATCCAAAACTGAGTTCACTTTGAGAACCGGTAGCTCCTAAACCATTTTACACAGGGGACTATAATTTCCACGAGAATAAAGCAAGTGCCGCAGGGTATAAAATAAGCTATTAAGTCATTTCATAACTCAACCGGAAGTATTTTTAAAACCTGAAAATATGCGATTTTGGGGTACCCATTTGGTCGGAAATTTGTTCACAAATTTTTTTTGAATAATGAATTTGCCCTATTTTAATTACTGTAAGCACTATTATGGAAAAGGCCATACTACTTCTAAAATATTAGCTTTGTAACTTGTTGAGAAAACTTAAATCAAAAATGTGGATTTTTAAATTTTTTGTAAACTTTTTTCCTATTGCAGATAAACTTAAACTGTTATTGTTTTTAGGTTTAGCGCACCCGAAAACCTAGGTAAACTGATGCTTTTCTTGGTCCAGAGCTTATAGTTTGGCGGAAATAAAAAAAAATCAAAACTCAAACAATACCCCGAAATCCAAAACTGAGTTCACTTTGAGAACCGGTAGCTCCTAAACTATTTTACACAGGGGACTATAATTAACACGAGAATAAAGCAAGTGCCGCAGGGTATAAAATAAGCCATTAAGTGATTTCATAACCTAAAGGGAAGTATTTTTAAAACCTGAAAATATGCGATTTTGGGGTACCCATTTGGTCGGAAATTTTTTCACAAGATTTTTTTGAATAATGAATTTGCCCTATTTTAATTCCTGTAAGCACTATTATGGAAAAGGCCATACTACTTCTAAAATATTAGCCTTGTAACTTGTTTGGTTTACGAGAAAACTTAAATCAAAAATGTGAATTTTTAAATTTTTTGTAAACTTTTTTCCTATTGCAGATAAACTTAAACTGTTATTGTTTTTAGGTTTAGCGCACCCGAAAACTTAGGTAAACTAATGCTTTTCTTGGTCCAGAGCTTATAGTTTGGCGGAAATAAAAAAAAATCAAAACTCAAACAATACCCCGAAATCCAAAACTGAGTTCACTTTGAGAACCGGTAGCTCCTAAACCATTTTAGACAGGGGACTATAATTACCACGAGAATAAAGCAAGTGCCGCAGGGTATAAAATAAGCTATTAAGTCATTTCATAACTCAACGGGAAGTATTTTTAAAACCTGAAAATATGCGATTTTGGGGTACCCATTTGGTCGGAAATTTTTTCACAAGATTTTTTTGAATAATGAATTTGCCTTATTTTAATTCCTGTAAGCACTATTATGGAAAAGGCCATACTACTTCTAAAATATTAGCCTTGTAACTTGTTTGGTTTACGAGAAAACTTAAATCAAAAATGTGAATTTTTAAATTTTTTGTAAACTTTTTTCCTATTGCAGATAAACTTAAACTGTTATTGTTTTTAGGTTTAGCGCACCCGAAAACCTAGGTAAACTAATGCTTTTCTTGGTCCAGAGCTTATAGTTTGGCGGAAATAAAAAAAAATCAAAACTCAAACAATACCCCGAAATCCAAAACTGAGTTCACTTTGAGAACCGGTAGCTCCTAAACCATTTTACACAGGGGACTATAATTTCCACGAGAATAAAGCAAGTGCCGCAGGGTATAAAATAAGCTATTAAGTCATTTCATAACTCAACGGGAAGTATTTTTAAAACCTGAAAATATGCGATTTTGGGGTACCCATTTGGTCGGAAATTTTTTCACAAGATTTTTTTGAATAATGAATTTGCCCTATTTTAATTCCTGTAAGCACTATTATGGAAAAGGCCATACTACTTCTAAAATATTAGCCTTGTAACTTGTTTGGTTTACGAGAAAACTTAAATCAAAAATGTGAATTTTTAAATTTTTTGTAAACTTTTTTCCTATTGCAGATAAACTTAAACTGTTATTGTTTTTAGGTTTAGCGCACCAGAAAACCTAGGTAAACTAATGCTTTTCTTGGTCCAGAGCTTATAGTTTGGCGGAAATAAAAAAAAATCAAAACTCAAACAATACCCCGAAATCCAAAACTGAGTTCATTTTGAGAACCGGTAGCTCCTAAACCATTTTACACAGGGAACTATAATTAACACGAGAATAAAGCAAGTGCCGCAGGGTATAAAATAAGCTATTAAGTCATTTCATAACTCAACGGGAAGTATTTTTAAAACCTGAAAATATGCGATTTTGGGGTACCCATTTGGTCGGAAATTTTTTCACAAGATTTTTTTGAATAATGAATTTGCCCTATTTTAATTCCTGTAAGCACTATTATGGAAAAGGCCATACTACTTCTAAAATATTAGCCTTGTAACTTGTTTGGTTTACGAGAAAACTTAAATCAAAAATGTGAATTTTTAAATTTTTTGTAAACTTTTTTCCTATTGCAGATAAACTTAAACTGTTATTGTTTTTAGGTTTAGCGCACCCGAAAACCTAGGTAAACTGATGCTTTTCTTGGTCCAGAGCTTTTAGTTTGGCGGAAATTAAAAAAAAAATCAAAACTCAAACAATACCCCGAAATCCAAAACTGAGTTCACTTTGAGAACCGGTAGCTCCTAAACCATTTTACACAGGGGACTATAATTAACACGAGAATAAAGCAAGTGCCGCAGGGTATAAAATAAGCCATTAAGTGATTTCATAACCTAACGGGAAGTATTTTTAAAACCTGAAAATATGCGATTTTGGTGTACCCATTTGGACGGAAATTCTTTCACAAGATTTTTTTGAATAATGAACTTGCCCTATTTTAATTCCTGTAAGCACTACTATGGAAAAGGCCATACTACTTCTAAAATATTAGCCTTGTAACTTGTTTGGTTTACGAGAAAACTTAAATCAAAAATGTGAATTTTTAAATTTTTTGTAAACTTTTTTCCTATTGCAGATAAACTTAAACTGTTATTGTTTTTAGGTTTAGCGCACCCGAAAACCTAGGTAAACTGATGCTTTTCTTGGTCCAGAGCTTATAGTTTGGCGGAAATAAAAAAAAATCAAAACTCAAACAATACCCCGAAATCCAAAACTGAGTTCACTTTGAGAACCGGTAGCTCCAAAACCATTTTACACAGGGGACTATAATTACCACGAGAATAAAGCAAGTGCCGCAGGGTATAAAATAGGCTATTAAGTCATTTCATAACTCAACGGGAAGTATTTTTAAAACCTGAAAATATGCGATTTTGGGGTACCCATTTGGTCGGAAATTTTTTCACAAGATTTTTTTGAATAATGAATTTGCCCTATTTTAATTCCTGTAAGCACTATTATGGAAAAGGCCATACTACTTCTAAAATATTAGCCTTGTAACTTGTTTGGTTTACGAGAAAACTTAAATCAAAAATGTGAATTATTAAATTTTTTGTAAACTTTTTTCTTATTGCAGATAAACTTAAACTGTTATTGTTTTTAGGTTTAGCGCACCCGAAAACCTAGGTAAACTGATGCATTTCTTGGTCCAGAGCTTATAGTTTGGCGTAAATAAAAAAAAATCAAAACTCAAACAATACCCCGAAATCCAAAACTGAGTTCACTTTGAGAACCGGTAGCTCCTAAACCATTTTACACAGGGGACTATAATTAACACGAGTATAAAGCAAGTGCTCCAGGTTATAAAATAGGCTATAAAGTGATTTCATAACTCAACGGGAAGTATTTTTAAAACCTGAAAATATGCGATTTTGGGGTACCCATTTGGTCGGAAATTTTTTCACAAGATTTTTTTGAATAATGAATTTGCTCTATTTTAACTCCTGTAAGCACTATTATGGAAAAGGCCATACTACTTCTAAAATATTAGCCTTGTAACTTGTTTGGTTTACGAGAAAACTTAAATCAAAAATGTGAATTTTTAAATTTTTTGTAAACTTTTTTCTTATTGCAGATAAACTTAAACTGTTATTGTTTTTAGGTTTAGCGCACCCGAAAACCTAGGTAAACTGATGCATTTCTTGGTCCAGAGCTTATAGTTTGGCGTAAATAAAAAAAAATCAAAACTCAAACAATACCCCGAAATCCAAAACTGAGTTCACTTTGAGAACCGGTAGCTCCAAAACCATTTTACACAGGGGACTATAATTACCACGAGAATAAAGCAAGTGCCGCAGGGTATAAAATAGGCTATTAAGTCATTTCATAACTCAACGGGAAGTATTTTTAAAACCTGAAAATATGCGATTTTGGGGTACCCATTTGGTCGGAAATTTTTTCACAAGATTTTTTTGAATAATGAATTTGCCCTATTTTAATTCCTGTAAGCACTATTATGGAAAAGGCCATACTACTTCTAAAATATTAGCCTTGTAACTTGTTTGGTTTACGAGAAAACTTAAATCAAAAATGTGAATTTTTAAATTTTTTGTAAACTTTTTTCTTATTGCAGATAAACTTAAACTGTTATTGTTTTTAGGTTTAGCGCACCCGAAAACCTAGGTAAACTGATGCATTTCTTGGTCCAGAGCTTATAGTTTGGCGTAAATAAAAAAAAATCAAAACTCAAACAATACCCCGAAATCCAAAACTGAGTTCACTTTGAGAACCGGTAGCTCCTAAACCATTTTACACAGGGGACTATAATTAACACGAGAATAAAGCAAGTGCCGCAGGGTATAAAATAAGCTATTAAGTGATTTAATAACTCAACGGGAAGTATTTATAAAACCTGAAAATATACGATTTTGGGGTACCCATTTGGTCGGAAATTTTTTCACAAAATTTTTTTGAATAATGAATTTGCCCTATTTTAATTCCTGTAAGCACTATCATGGAAAAGGCCATACTACTTCTAAAATATTGGTCTTGTAACTTGTTTGGTTTACGAGAAATCTTAAATCAAAAATGTAAATTTTTAAATTTTTTGTAAACTTTTTTCCTATTGCAGATAAACTTAAACTGTTATTGTTTTTAGGTTTAGCGCACCCGAAAACCTAGGTAAACTGATGCTTTTCTTGGTCCAGAGCTTTTAGTTTGGCGGAAATAAAAAAAAAATCAAAACTCAAACAATACCCCGAAATCCAAAACTGAGTTCGCTTTGAGAACCGGTAGCTCTTAAACCATTTTACACAGAGGACTATAATTACCACGAGAATAAAGCAAGTGCCGCAGGGTATAAAATAAGCTATTAAGTCATTTTATAACTCAACGGGAAGTATTTTTAAAACCTGAAAATATGCGATTTTGGGGTACCCATTTGGTCGGAAATTTTTTCACAAGATTTTTTTGAATAATGAATTTGCTCTATTTTAACTCCTGTAAGCACTATTATGGAAAAGGCCATACTACTTCTAAAATATTAGCCTTGTAACTTGTTTGGTTTACGAGAAAACTTAAATCAAAAATATGAATGTTTAAATTTTTTGTAAACTTTTTTCCTATTGCAGATAAACTTAAACTGTTATTGTTTTTAGGTTTAGCGCACACGAAAACCTAGGTAAACTGATGCTTTTCTTGGTCCAGAGCTTATAGTTTGGCGGAAATAAAAAAAAATCAAAACTCAAACAATACCCCGAAATCCAAAACTGAGTTCACTTTGAGAACCGGTAGCTCCTAAACCATTTTACACAGGGGACTATAATTAACACGAGAATAAAGCAAAAGCTGCAGGGTATAAAATAAGCCGTTAAGTGATTTCATAACTTAACGGGAAGTATTTTTAAAACCTGAAAATATGCGATTTTGGGGTACCCATTTGGTCGGAAATTTTTTCACAAGATTTTTTTGAATAATGAATTTGCCCTATTTTAATTTCTGTAAGCACTATTATGGAAAAGGCCATACTACTTCTAAAATATTAGCCTTGTAACTTGTTTGGTTTACGAGAAATCTTAAATCAAAAGTGTGAATTTTTAAATATTTTGTAAACTTTTTTCCTATTGCAGATAAACTTAAACTGTTATTGTTTTTAGGTTTAGCGCACCCGAAAACCTAGGTAAACTGATGCTTTTCTTGGTCCAGAGCTTTTAGTTTGGCGGAAATAAAAAAAAAATCAAAACTCAAACAATACCCCGAAATCCAAAACTGAGTTCACTTTGAGAACCGGTAGCTTCTAAACCATTTTACACAGGGGACTATAATTAACACGAGAATAAAGCAAGTGCCGCAGGGTATAAAATAAGCTATTAAGTCATTTCATAACTCAACGGGAAGTATTTTTAAAACCTGAAAATATGCGATTTTGGGGTACCCATTTGGTCGGAAATTTTTTCACAAGATTTTTTTGAATAATGAATTTGCCCTATTTTAATTCCTGTAAGCACTATTATGGAAAAGGCCATACTACTTCTAAAATATTAGCCTTGTAACTTGTTTGGTTTACGAGAAAACTTAAATCAAAAATGTGAATTTTTAAATTTTTTGTAAACTTTTTTCCTATTGCAGATAAACTTAAACTGTTATTGTTTTTAGGTTTAGCGCACCAGAAAACCTAGGTAAACTAATGCTTTTCTTGGTCCAGAGCTTATAGTTTGGCGGAAATAAAAAAAAATCAAAACTCAAACAATACCCCGAAATCCAAAACTGAGTTCATTTTGAGAACCGGTAGCTCCTAAACCATTTTACACAGGGAACTATAATTAACACGAGAATAAAGCAAGTGCCGCAGGGTATAAAATAAGCTATTAAGTCATTTCATAACTCAACGGGAAGTATTTTTAAAACCTGAAAATATGCGATTTTGGGGTACCCATTTGGTCGGAAATTTTTTCACAAGATTTTTTTGAATAATGAATTTGCCCTATTTTAATTCCTGTAAGCACTATTATGGAAAAGGCCATACTACTTCTAAAATATTAGCCTTGTAACTTGTTTGGTTTACGAGAAAACTTAAATCAAAAATGTGAATTTTTAAATTTTTTGTAAACTTTTTTCCTATTGCAGATAAACTTAAACTGTTATTGTTTTTAGGTTTAGCGCACCCGAAAACCTAGGTAAACTGATGCTTTTCTTGGTCCAGAGCTTTTAGTTTGGCGGAAATAAAAAAAAAAATCAAAACTCAAACAATACCCCGAAATCCAAAACTGAGTTCACTTTGAGAACCGGTAGCTCCTAAACCATTTTACACAGGGGACTATAATTAACACGAGAATAAAGCAAGTGCCGCAGGGTATAAAATAAGCCATTAAGTGATTTCATAACCTAACGGGAAGTATTTTTAAAACCTGAAAATATGCGATTTTGGTGTACCCATTTGGACGGAAATTCTTTCACAAGATTTTTTTGAATAATGAACTTGCCCTATTTTAATTCCTGTAAGCACTACTATGGAAAAGGCCATACTACTTCTAAAATATTAGCCTTGTAACTTGTTTGGTTTACGAGAAAACTTAAATCAAAAATGTGAATTTTTAAATTTTTTGTAAACTTTTTTCCTATTGCAGATAAACTTAAACTGTTATTGTTTTTAGGTTTAGCGCACCCGAAAACCTAGGTAAACTGATACTTTTCTTGGTCCAGAGCTTATAGTTTGGCGGAAATAAAAAAAAATCAAAACTCAAACAATACCCCGAAATCCAAAACTGAGTTCACTTTGAGAACCGGTAGCTCCAAAACCATTTTACACAGGGGACTATAATTACCACGAGAATAAAGCAAGTGCCGCAGGGTATAAAATAGGCTATTAAGTCATTTCATAACTCAACGGTAAGTATTTTTAAAACCTGAAAATATGCGATTTTGGGGTACCCATTTGGTCGGAAATTTTTTCACAAGATTTTTTTGAATAATGAATTTGCCCTATTTTAATTCCTGTAAGCACTATTATGGAAAAGGCCATACTACTTCTAAAATATTAGCCTTGTAACTTGTTTGGTTTACGAGAAAACTTAAATCAAAAATGTGAATTATTAAATTTTTTGTAAACTTTTTTCTTATTGCAGATAAACTTAAACTGTTATTGTTTTTAGGTTTAGCGCACCCGAAAACCTAGGTAAACTGATGCATTTCTTGGTCCAGAGCTTATAGTTTGGCGTAAATAAAAAAAAATCAAAACTCAAACAATACCCCGAAATCCAAAACTGAGTTCACTTTGAGAACCGGTAGCTCCAAAACCATTTTACACAGGGGACTATAATTACCACGAGAATAAAGCAAGTGCCGCAGGGTAAAAAAATAGGCTATTAAGTCATTTCATAACTCAACGGGAAGTATTTTTAAAACCTGAAAATATGCGATTTTGGGGTACCCATTTGGTCGGAAATTTTTTCACAAGATTTTTTTGAATAATGAATTTGCCCTATTTTAATTCCTGTAAGCACTATTATGGAAAAGGCCATACTACTTCTAAAATATTAGCCTTGTAACTTGTTTGGTTTACGAGAAAACTTAAATCAAAAATGTGAATTTTTAAATTTTTTGTAAACTTTTTTCTTATTGCAGATAAACTTAAACTGTTATTGTTTTTAGGTTTAGCGCACCCGAAAACCTAGGTAAACTGATGCATTTCTTGGTCCAGAGCTTATAGTTTGGCGTAAATAAAAAAAAATCAAAACTCAAACAATACCCCGAAATCCAAAACTGAGTTCACTTTGAGAACCGGTAGCTCCTAAACCATTTTACACAGGGGACTATAATTAACACGAGAATAAAGCAAGTGCCGCAGGGTATAAAATAAGCTATTAAGTGATTTAATAACTCAACGGGAAGTATTTATAAAACCTGAAAATATACGATTTTGGGGTACCCATTTGGTCGGAAATTTTTTCACAAAATTTTTTTGAATAATGAATTTGCCCTATTTTAATTCCTGTAAGCACTATCATGGAAAAGGCCATACTACTTCTAAAATATTGGTCTTGTAACTTGTTTGGTTTACGAGAAATCTTAAATCAAAAATGTAAATTTTTAAATTTTTTGTAAACTTTTTTCCTATTGCAGATAAACTTAAACTGTTATTGTTTTTAGGTTTAGCGCACCCGAAAACCTAGGTAAACTGATGCTTTTCTTGGTCCAGAGCTTTTAGTTTGGCGGAAATAAAAAAAAAATCAAAACTCAAACAATACCCCGAAATCCAAAACTGAGTTCGCTTTGAGAACCGGTAGCTCCTAAACCATTTTACACAGAGGACTATAATTACCACGAGAATAAAGCAAGTGCCGCAGGGTATAAAATAAGCTATTAAGTCATTTCATAACTCAACGGGAAGTATTTTTAAAACCTGAAAATATGCGATTTTGGAATAACCATTTGGTCGGAAATTTTTTCACAAGATTTTTTTGAATAATGAATTTGTCCTATTTTAACTCCTGTAAGCACTATTATGGAAAAGGCCATACTACTTCTAAAATATTAGCCTTGTAACTTGTTTGGTTTACGAGAAAACTTAAATCAAAAATGTGAATTTTTAAATTTTTTGTAAACTTTTTTCCTATTGCAGATAAACTTAAACTGTTATTGTTTTTAGGTTTAGCGCACCCGAAAACCTAGGTAAACTAATGCTTTTCTTGGTCCAGAGTTTATAGTTTGGCGGAAATAAAAAAAAAATCAAAACTCAAACAATACCCCGAAATCCAAAACTGAGTTCACTTTGAGAACCGGTAGCTCCTAAACCATTTTACACAGGGGACTATAATTTCCACGAGAATAAAGCAAGTGCCGCAGGGTATAAAATAAGCTATTAAGTCATTTCATAACTCAACGGGAAGTATTTTTAAAACCTGAAAATATGCGATTTTGGGGTACCCATTTATTTGGTCGGAAATTTTTTCACAAGATTTTTTTGAATAATGAATTTGCCCTATTTTAATTCCTGTAAGCACTATTATGGAAAAGGCCATACTACTTCTAAAATATTAGCCTTGTAACTTGTTTGGTTTACGAAAAAACTTAAATCAAAAATGTGAATTTTTAAATTTTTTGTAAACTTTTTTCCTATTGCAGATAAACTTAAACTGTTATTGTTTTTAGGTTTAGCGCACCCGAAAACCTAGGTAAACTAATGCTTTTCTTGGTCCAGAGCTTATAGTTTGGCGGAAATAAAAAAAAATCAAAACTCAAACAATACCCCAAAATCCAAAACTGAGTTCACTTTGAGAACCGGTAGCTTCTAAACCATTTTACACAGGAGACTATAATTAACACGAGAATAAAGCAAGTGCCGCAGGGTATAAAATAAGCCGTTAAGTGATTTCATAACTTAACGGGAAGTATTTTTAAAACCTGAAAATATGCGATTTTGGGGTACCCATTTGGTCGGAAATTTTTTCACAAGATTTTTTTGAATAATGAATTTGCCCTATTTTAATTTCTGTAAGCACTATTATGGAAAAGGCCATACTACTTCTAAAATATTAGCCTTGTAACTTGTTTGGTTTACGAGAAAACTTAAACCAAAAATGTGAATTTTTAAATTTTTTGTAAACTTTTTTCCTATTGCAGATAAACTTAAACTGTTATTGTTTTTAGGTTTAGCGCACCCGAAAACCTAGGTAAACTGATGCTTTTCTTGGTCCAGAGCTTATAGTTTGGCGGAAATAAAAAAAAATCAAAACTCAAACAATACCCCGAAATCCAAAACTGAGTTCACTTTGAGAACCGGTAGCTCCTAAACCATTTTACACAGGGGACTATAATTAACACGAGAATAAAGCAAGTGCCGCAGGGTATAAAATAAGTCATTAAGTGATTTCATAACTTAACGGGAAGTATTTTTAAAACCTGAAAATATGCGATTTTGGGGTACCCATTTGGTCGGAAATTTTTTCACAAGATTTTTTTGAATAATGAATTTGCCCTAATTTAATTCCTGTAAGCACTATTATGGAAAAGTCCATACCACTTCTAAAATATTAGCCTTGTAACTTGTTTGGTTTACGAGAAAACTTAAATCAAAAATGTGAATTTTTAAATTTTTTGTAAACTTTTTTCCTATTGCAGATAAACTTAAACTGTTATTGTTTTTAGGTTTAGCGCACCCGAAAACCTAGGTAAACTGATGCTTTTCTTGGTCCAGAGCTTATAGTTTGGCGGAAATAAAAAAAAATCAAAACTCAAACAATACCCCGAAATCCAAAACTGAGTTCACTTTGAGAACCGGTAGCTCCTTAACCATTTTACACAGGGGACTATAATTAACACAAGAATAAAGCAAGTGCCGCAGGGTATAAAATAAGCCGTTAAGTGATTTCATAACTTAACGGGAAGTATTTTTAAAACCTGAAAATATGCGATTTTGGGGTACCCATTTGGTCGGAAATTTTTTCACAAGATTTTTTTGAATAATGAATTTGCCCTATTTTAATTCCTGTAAACACTATTATGGAAAAGGCCATACTGCTTCTAAAATATTAGCCTTGTCACTTGTTTGGTTTACGAGAAATCTTAAATGAAAAATGTGAATTTTTAAATTTTTTGTAAACTTTTTTCCTATTGCAGATAAACTTAAACAGTTATTGTTTTTAGGTTTAGCGCACCCAAAAACCTAGGTAAACTGATGCTTTTCTTGGTCCAGAGCTTTTAGTTTGGCGGAAATAAAAAAAAATCAAAACTCAAACAATACCCCGAAATCCAAAACTGAGTTCGCTTTGAGAACCGGTAGCTCCTAAACCATTTTACACAGAGGACTATAATTACCACGAGAATAAAGCAAGTGCCGCAGGGTATAAAATAAGCTATTAAGTCATTTCATAACTCAACGGGAAGTATTTTTAAAACCTGAAAATATGCGATTTTGGGGTACCCATTTGGTCGGAAATTTTTTCACAAGATTTTTTTGAATAATGAATTTGCCCTATTTTAATTCCTGTAAGCACTATTATGGAAAAGGCCATACTACTTCTAAAATATTAGCCTTGTAACTTGTTTGGTTTACGAGAAATCTTAAATCAAAAGTGTGAATTTTTAAATTTTTTGTAAACTTTTTTCCTATTGCAGATAAACTTAAACTGTTATTGTTTTTAGGTTTTTGCGCACCCGAAAACCTAGGTAAACTGATGCTTTTCTTGGTCCAGAGCTTTTAGTTTGGCGGAAATAAAAAAAAATCAAAACTCAAACAATACCCCGAAATCCAAAACTGAGTTCACTTTGAGAACCGGTAGCTCCTAAACCATTTTACACAGGGAACTATAATTAACACGAGAATAAAGCAAGTGCTGCAGGTTATAAAATAAGCTATAAAGTGATTTCATAACTCAACGGGAAGTATTTTTAAAACCTGAAAATATGCGATTTTGGGGTACCCATTTGGTTGGAAATTTTTTCACAAGATTTTTTTGAATAATGAATTTGCCTTATTTTAATTCCTGTAAGCACTATTATGGAAAAGGCCATACTACTTCTAAAATATTAGCCTTGTAACTTGTTTGGTTTACGAGAAATCTTAAATCAAAAGTGTGAATTTTTAAATTTTTTGTAAAGTTTTTTCCTATTGCAGATAAACTTAAACTGTTATTGTTTTTAGGTTTAGCGCACCCGAAAACCTAGGTAAACTAATGCTTTTCTTGGTCCAGAGCTTATAGTTTGGCGGAAATAAAAAAAAATCAAAACTCAAACAATACCCCGAAATCCAAAACTGAGTTCACTTTGAGAACCGGTAGCTCCTAAACCATTTTACACAGGGGACTATAATTTCCACGAGAATAAAGCAAGTGCCGCAGGGTATAAAATAAGCTATTAAGTCATTTCATAACTCAACCGGAAGTATTTTTAAAACCTGAAAATATGCGATTTTGGGGTACCCATTTGGTCGGAAATTTTTTCACAAATTTTTTTTGAATAATGAATTTGCCCTATTTTAATTACTGTAAGCACTATTATGGAAAAGGCCATACTACTTCTAAAATATTAGCTTTGTAACTTGTTGAGAAAACTTAAATCAAAAATGTGGATTTTTAAATTTTTTGTAAACTTTTTTCCTATTGCAGATAAACTTAAACTGTTATTGTTTTTAGGTTTAGCGCACCCGAAAACCTAGGTAAACTGATGCTTTTCTTGGTCCAGAGCTTATAGTTTGGCGGAAATAAAAAAAAATCAAAACTCAAACAATACCCCGAAATCCAAAACTGAGTTCACTTTGAGAACCGGTAGCTCCTAAACTATTTTACACAGGGGACTATAATTAACACGAGAATAAAGCAAGTGCCGCAGGGTATAAAATAAGCCATTAAGTGATTTCATAACCTAAAGGGAAGTATTTTTAAAACCTGAAAATATGCGATTTTGGGGTACCCATTTGGTCGGAAATTTTTTCACAAGATTTTTTTGAATAATGAATTTGCCCTATTTTAATTCCTGTAAGCACTATTATGGAAAAGGCCATACTACTTCTAAAATATTAGCCTTGTAACTTGTTTGGTTTACGAGAAAACTTAAATCAAAAATGTGAATTTTTAAATTTTTTGTAAACTTTTTTCCTATTGCAGATAAACTTAAACTGTTATTGTTTTTAGGTTTAGCGCACCCGAAAACTTAGGTAAACTAATGCTTTTCTTGGTCCAGAGCTTATAGTTTGGCGGAAATAAAAAAAAATCAAAACTCAAACAATACCCCGAAATCCAAAACTGAGTTCACTTTGAGAACCGGTAGCTCCTAAACCATTTTAGACAGGGGACTATAATTACCACGAGAATAAAGCAAGTGCCGCAGGGTATAAAATAAGCTATTAAGTCATTTCATAACTCAACGGGAAGTATTTTTAAAACCTGAAAATATGCGATTTTGGGGTACCCATTTGGTCGGAAATTTTTTCACAAGATTTTTTTGAATAATGAATTTGCCTTATTTTAATTCCTGTAAGCACTATTATGGAAAAGGCCATACTACTTCTAAAATATTAGCCTTGTAACTTGTTTGGTTTACGAGAAAACTTAAATCAAAAATGTGAATTTTTAAATTTTTTGTAAACTTTTTTCCTATTGCAGATAAACTTAAACTGTTATTGTTTTTAGGTTTAGCGCACCCGAAAACCTAGGTAAACTAATGCTTTTCTTGGTCCAGAGCTTATAGTTTGGCGGAAATAAAAAAAAATCAAAACTCAAACAATACCCCGAAATCCAAAACTGAGTTCACTTTGAGAACCGGTAGCTCCTAAACCATTTTACACAGGGGACTATAATTTCCACGAGAATAAAGCAAGTGCCGCAGGGTATAAAATAAGCTATTAAGTCATTTCATAACTCAACGGGAAGTATTTTTAAAACCTGAAAATATGCGATTTTGGGGTACCCATTTGGTCGGAAATTTTTTCACAAGATTTTTTTGAATAATGAATTTGCCCTATTTTAATTCCTGTAAGCACTATTATGGAAAAGGCCATACTACTTCTAAAATATTAGCCTTGTAACTTGTTTGGTTTACGAGAAAACTTAAATCAAAAATGTGAATTTTTAAATTTTTTGTAAACTTTTTTCCTATTGCAGATAAACTTAAACTGTTATTGTTTTTAGGTTTAGCGCACCAGAAAACCTAGGTAAACTAATGCTTTTCTTGGTCCAGAGCTTATAGTTTGGCGGAAATAAAAAAAAATCAAAACTCAAACAATACCCCGAAATCCAAAACTGAGTTCATTTTGAGAACCGGTAGCTCCTAAACCATTTTACACAGGGAACTATAATTAACACGAGAATAAAGCAAGTGCCGCAGGGTATAAAATAAGCTATTAAGTCATTTCATAACTCAACGGGAAGTATTTTTAAAACCTGAAAATATGCGATTTTGGGGTACCCATTTGGTCGGAAATTTTTTCACAAGATTTTTTTGAATAATGAATTTGCCCTATTTTAATTCCTGTAAGCACTATTATGGAAAAGGCCATACTACTTCTAAAATATTAGCCTTGTAACTTGTTTGGTTTACGAGAAAACTTAAATCAAAAATGTGAATTTTTAAATTTTTTGTAAACTTTTTTCCTATTGCAGATAAACTTAAACTGTTATTGTTTTTAGGTTTAGCGCACCCGAAAACCTAGGTAAACTGATGCTTTTCTTGGTCCAGAGCTTTTAGTTTGGCGGAAATTAAAAAAAAAATCAAAACTCAAACAATACCCCGAAATCCAAAACTGAGTTCACTTTGAGAACCGGTAGCTCCTAAACCATTTTACACAGGGGACTATAATTAACACGAGAATAAAGCAAGTGCCGCAGGGTATAAAATAAGCCATTAAGTGATTTCATAACCTAACGGGAAGTATTTTTAAAACCTGAAAATATGCGATTTTGGTGTACCCATTTGGACGGAAATTCTTTCACAAGATTTTTTTGAATAATGAACTTGCCCTATTTTAATTCCTGTAAGCACTACTATGGAAAAGGCCATACTACTTCTAAAATATTAGCCTTGTAACTTGTTTGGTTTACGAGAAAACTTAAATCAAAAATGTGAATTTTTAAATTTTTTGTAAACTTTTTTCCTATTGCAGATAAACTTAAACTGTTATTGTTTTTAGGTTTAGCGCACCCGAAAACCTAGGTAAACTGATGCTTTTCTTGGTCCAGAGCTTATAGTTTGGCGGAAATAAAAAAAAATCAAAACTCAAACAATACCCCGAAATCCAAAACTGAGTTCACTTTGAGAACCGGTAGCTCCAAAACCATTTTACACAGGGGACTATAATTACCACGAGAATAAAGCAAGTGCCGCAGGGTATAAAATAGGCTATTAAGTCATTTCATAACTCAACGGGAAGTATTTTTAAAACCTGAAAATATGCGATTTTGGGGTACCCATTTGGTCGGAAATTTTTTCACAAGATTTTTTTGAATAATGAATTTGCCCTATTTTAATTCCTGTAAGCACTATTATGGAAAAGGCCATACTACTTCTAAAATATTAGCCTTGTAACTTGTTTGGTTTACGAGAAAACTTAAATCAAAAATGTGAATTATTAAATTTTTTGTAAACTTTTTTCTTATTGCAGATAAACTTAAACTGTTATTGTTTTTAGGTTTAGCGCACCCGAAAACCTAGGTAAACTGATGCATTTCTTGGTCCAGAGCTTATAGTTTGGCGTAAATAAAAAAAAATCAAAACTCAAACAATACCCCGAAATCCAAAACTGAGTTCACTTTGAGAACCGGTAGCTCCTAAACCATTTTACACAGGGGACTATAATTAACACGAGTATAAAGCAAGTGCTCCAGGTTATAAAATAGGCTATAAAGTGATTTCATAACTCAACGGGAAGTATTTTTAAAACCTGAAAATATGCGATTTTGGGGTACCCATTTGGTCGGAAATTTTTTCACAAGATTTTTTTGAATAATGAATTTGCTCTATTTTAACTCCTGTAAGCACTATTATGGAAAAGGCCATACTACTTCTAAAATATTAGCCTTGTAACTTGTTTGGTTTACGAGAAAACTTAAATCAAAAATGTGAATTTTTAAATTTTTTGTAAACTTTTTTCTTATTGCAGATAAACTTAAACTGTTATTGTTTTTAGGTTTAGCGCACCCGAAAACCTAGGTAAACTGATGCATTTCTTGGTCCAGAGCTTATAGTTTGGCGTAAATAAAAAAAAATCAAAACTCAAACAATACCCCGAAATCCAAAACTGAGTTCACTTTGAGAACCGGTAGCTCCAAAACCATTTTACACAGGGGACTATAATTACCACGAGAATAAAGCAAGTGCCGCAGGGTATAAAATAGGCTATTAAGTCATTTCATAACTCAACGGGAAGTATTTTTAAAACCTGAAAATATGCGATTTTGGGGTACCCATTTGGTCGGAAATTTTTTCACAAGATTTTTTTGAATAATGAATTTGCCCTATTTTAATTCCTGTAAGCACTATTATGGAAAAGGCCATACTACTTCTAAAATATTAGCCTTGTAACTTGTTTGGTTTACGAGAAAACTTAAATCAAAAATGTGAATTTTTAAATTTTTTGTAAACTTTTTTCTTATTGCAGATAAACTTAAACTGTTATTGTTTTTAGGTTTAGCGCACCCGAAAACCTAGGTAAACTGATGCATTTCTTGGTCCAGAGCTTATAGTTTGGCGTAAATAAAAAAAAATCAAAACTCAAACAATACCCCGAAATCCAAAACTGAGTTCACTTTGAGAACCGGTAGCTCCTAAACCATTTTACACAGGGGACTATAATTAACACGAGAATAAAGCAAGTGCCGCAGGGTATAAAATAAGCTATTAAGTGATTTAATAACTCAACGGGAAGTATTTATAAAACCTGAAAATATACGATTTTGGGGTACCCATTTGGTCGGAAATTTTTTCACAAAATTTTTTTGAATAATGAATTTGCCCTATTTTAATTCCTGTAAGCACTATCATGGAAAAGGCCATACTACTTCTAAAATATTGGTCTTGTAACTTGTTTGGTTTACGAGAAATCTTAAATCAAAAATGTAAATTTTTAAATTTTTTGTAAACTTTTTTCCTATTGCAGATAAACTTAAACTGTTATTGTTTTTAGGTTTAGCGCACCCGAAAACCTAGGTAAACTGATGCTTTTCTTGGTCCAGAGCTTTTAGTTTGGCGGAAATAAAAAAAAAATCAAAACTCAAACAATACCCCGAAATCCAAAACTGAGTTCGCTTTGAGAACCGGTAGCTCTTAAACCATTTTACACAGAGGACTATAATTACCACGAGAATAAAGCAAGTGCCGCAGGGTATAAAATAAGCTATTAAGTCATTTTATAACTCAACGGGAAGTATTTTTAAAACCTGAAAATATGCGATTTTGGAATAACCATTTGGTCGGAAATTTTTTCACAAGATTTTTTTGAATAATGAATTTGCCCTATTTTAATTCCTGTAAGCACTATTATGGAAAAGGCCATACTACTTCTAAAATATTAGCCTTGTAACTTGTTTGGTTTACGAGAAAACTTAAATCAAAAATGTGAATTTTTAAATTTTTTGTAAACTTTTTTCCTATTGCAGATAAACTTAAACTGTTATTGTTTTTAGGTTTAGCGCACCCGAAAACCTAGGTAAACTAATGCTTTTCTTGGTCCAGAGTTTATAGTTTGGCGGAAATAAAAAAAAATCAAAACTCAAACAATACCCCGAAATCCAAAACTGAGTTCACTTTGAGAACCGGTAGCTCCTAAACCATTTTACACAGGGGACTATAATTTCCACGAGAATAAAGCAAGTGCCGCAGGGTATAAAATAAGCTATTAAGTCATTTCATAACTCAACGGGAAGTATTTTTAAAACCTGAAAATATGCGATTTTGGGGTACCCATTTGGTCGGAAATTTTTTCACAAGATTTTTTTGAATAATGAATTTGCCCTATTTTAATTCCTGTAAGCACTATTATGGAAAAGGCCATACTACTTCTAAAATATTAGCCTTGTAACTTGTTTGGTTTACGAAAAAACTTAAGTCAAAAATGTGAATTTTTAAATTTTTTGTAAACTTTTTTCCTATTGCAGATAAACTTAAACTGTTATTGTTTTTAGGTTTAGCGCACCCGAAAACCTAGGTAAACTAATGCTTTTCTTGGTCCAGAGCTTATAGTTTGGCGGAAATAAAAAAAAATCAAAACTCAAACAATACCCCAAAATCCAAAACTGAGTTCACTTTGAGAACCGGTAGCTTCTAAACCATTTTACACAGGAGACTATAATTAACACGAGAATAAAGCAAGTGCCGCAGGGTATAAAATAAGCCGTTAAGTGATTTCATAACTTAACGGGAAGTATTTTTAAAACCTGAAAATATGCGATTTTGGGGTACCCATTTGGTCGGAAATTTTTTCACAAGATTTTTTTGAATAATGAATTTGCCCTATTTTAATTTCTGTAAGCACTATTATGGAAAAGGCCATACTACTTCTAAAATATTAGCCTTGTAACTTGTTTGGTTTACGAGAAAACTTAAACCAAAAATGTGAATTTTTAAATTTTTTGTAAACTTTTTTCCTATTGCAGATAAACTTAAACTGTTATTGTTTTTAGGTTTAGCGCACCCGAAAACCTAGGTAAACTGATGCTTTTCTTGGTCCAGAGCTTATAGTTTGGCGGAAATAAAAAAAAATCAAAACTCAAACAATACCCCGAAATCCAAAACTGAGTTCACTTTGAGAACCGGTAGCTCCTAAACCATTTTACACAGGGGACTATAATTAACACGAGAATAAAGCAAGTGCCGCAGGGTATAAAATAAGTCATTAAGTGATTTCATAACTTAACGGGAAGTATTTTTAAAACCTGAAAATATGCGATTTTGGGGTACCCATTTGGTCGGAAATTTTTTCACAAGATTTTTTTGAATAATGAATTTGCCCTAATTTAATTCCTGTAAGCACTATTATGGAAAAGTCCATACCACTTCTAAAATATTAGCCTTGTAACTTGTTTGGTTTACGAGAAAACTTAAATCAAAAATGTGAATTTTTAAATTTTTTGTAAACTTTTTTCCTATTGCAGATAAACTTAAACTGTTATTGTTTTTAGGTTTAGCGCACCCGAAAACCTAGGTAAACTGATGCTTTTCTTGGTCCAGAGCTTATAGTTTGGCGGAAATAAAAAAAAATCAAAACTCAAACAATACCCCGAAATCCAAAACTGAGTTCACTTTGAGAACCGGTAGCTCCTTAACCATTTTACACAGGGGACTATAATTAACACGAGAATAAAGCAAGTGCCGCAGGGTATAAAATAAGCCGTTAAGTGATTTCATAACTTAACGGGAAGTATTTTTAAAACCTGAAAATATGCGATTTTGGGGTACCCATTTGGTCGGAAATTTTTTCACAAGATTTTTTTGAATAATGAATTTGCCCTATTTTAATTCCTGTAAACACTATTATGGAAAAGGCCATACTGCTTCTAAAATATTAGCCTTGTCACTTGTTTGGTTTACGAGAAATCTTAAATGAAAAATGTGAATTTTTAAATTTTTTGTAAACTTTTTTCCTATTGCAGATAAACTTAAACAGTTATTGTTTTTAGGTTTAGCGCACCCAAAAACCTAGGTAAACTGATGCTTTTCTTGGTCCAGAGCTTTTAGTTTGGCGGAAATAAAAAAAAATCAAAACTCAAACAATACCCCGAAATCCAAAACTGAGTTCGCTTTGAGAACCGGTAGCTCCTAAACCATTTTACACAGAGGACTATAATTACCACGAGAATAAAGCAAGTGCCGCAGGGTATAAAATAAGCTATTAAGTCATTTCATAACTCAACGGGAAGTATTTTTAAAACCTGAAAATATGCGATTTTGGGGTACCCATTTGGTCGGAAATTTTTTCACAAGATTTTTTTGAATAATGAATTTGCCCTATTTTAATTCCTGTAAGCACTATTATGGAAAAGGCCATACTACTTCTAAAATATTAGCCTTGTAACTTGTTTGGTTTACGAGAAATCTTAAATCAAAAGTGTGAATTTTTAAATTTTTTGTAAACTTTTTTCCTATTGCAGATAAACTTAAACTGTTATTGTTTTTAGGTTTTTGCGCACCCGAAAACCTAGGTAAACTGATGCTTTTCTTGGTCCAGAGCTTTTAGTTTGGCGGAAATAAAAAAAAATCAAAACTCAAACAATACCCCGAAATCCAAAACTGAGTTCACTTTGAGAACCGGTAGCTCCTAAACCATTTTACACAGGGAACTATAATTAACACGAGAATAAAGCAAGTGCTGCAGGTTATAAAATAAGCTATAAAGTGATTTCATAACTCAACGGGAAGTATTTTTAAAACCTGAAAATATGCGATTTTGGGGTACCCATTTGGTTGGAAATTTTTTCACAAGATTTTTTTGAATAATGAATTTGCCCTATTTTAATTCCTGTAAGCACTATTATGGAAAAGGCCATACTACTTCTAAAATATTAGCCTTGTAACTTGTTTGGTTTACGAGAAATCTTAAATCAAAAGTGTGAATTTTTAAATTTTTTGTAAACTTTTTTCCTATTGCAGATAAACTTAAACTGTTATTGTTTTTAGGTTTAGCGCACCCGAAAACCTAGGTAAACTAATGCTTTTCTTGGTCCAGAGCTTATAGTTTGGCGGAAATAAAAAAAAATCAAAACTCAAACAATACCCCGAAATCCAAAACTGAGTTCACTTTGAGAACCGGTAGCTCCTAAACCATTTTACACAGGGGACTATAATTTCCACGAGAATAAAGCAAGTGCCGCAGGGTATAAAATAAGCTATTAAGTCATTTCATAACTCAACCGGAAGTATTTTTAAAACCTGAAAATATGCGATTTTGGGGTACCCATTTGGTCGGAAATTTTTTCACAAAATTTTTTTGAATAATGAATTTGCCCTATTTTAATTCCTGTAAGCACTATTATGGAAAAGGCCATACTACTTCTAAAATATTAGCCTTGCAACTCTGTTGAGAAAACTTAAATCAAAAATGTGGATTTTTAAATTTTTTGTAAACTTTTTTCCTATTGCAGATAAACTTAAACTGTTATTGTTTTTAGGTTTAGCGCACCCGAAAACCTAGGTAAACTGATGCTTTTCTTGGTCCAGAGCTTATAGTTTGGCGGAAATAAAAAAAAATCAAAACTCAAACAATACCCCGAAATCCAAAACTGAGTTCACTTTGAGAACCGGTAGCTCCTAAACTATTTTACACAGGGGACTATAATTAACACGAGAATAAAGCAAGTGCCGCAGGGTATAAAATAAGCCATTAAGTGATTTCATAACCTAAAGGGAAGTATTTTTAAAACCTGAAAATATGCGATTTTGGGGTACCCATTTGGTCGGAAATTTTTTCACAAGATTTTTTTGAATAATGAATTTGCCCTATTTTAATTCCTGTAAGCACTATTATGGAAAAGGCCATACTACTTCTAAAATATTAGCCTTGTAACTTGTTTGGTTTACGAGAAAACTTAAATCAAAAATTTGAATTTTTAAATTTTTTGTAAACTTTTTTCCTATTGCAGATAAACTTAAACTGTTATTGTTTTTAGGTTTAGCGCACCCGAAAACCTAGGTAAACTAATGCTTTTCTTGGTCCAGAGCTTATAGTTTGGCGGAAATAAAAAAAAATCAAAACTCAAACAATACCCCGAAATCCAAAACTGAGTTCACTTTGAGAACCGGTAGCTCCTAAACCATTTTAGACAGGGGACTATAATTACCACGAGAATAAAGCAAGTGCCGCAGGGTATAAAATAAGCTATTAAGTCATTTCATAACTCAACGGGAAGTATTTTTAAAACCTGAAAATATGCGATTTTGGGGTACCCATTTGGTCGGAAATTTTTTCACAAGATTTTTTTGAATAATGAATTTGCCTTATTTTAATTCCTGTAAGCACTATTATGGAAAAGGCCATACTACTTCTAAAATATTAGCCTTGTAACTTGTTTGGTTTACGAGAAAACTTAAATCAAAAATGTGAATTTTTAAATTTTTTGTAAACTTTTTTCCTATTGCAGATAAACTTAAACTGTTATTGTTTTTAGGTTTAGCGCACCCGAAAACCTAGGTAAACTGATGCTTTTCTTGGTCCAGAGCTTATAGTTTGGCGGAAATAAAAAAAAATCAAAACTCAAACAATACCCCGAAATCCAAAACTGAGTTCACTTTGAGAACCGGTAGCTCCTTAACCATTTTACACAGGGGACTATAATTAACACGAGAATAAAGCAAGTGCCGCAGGGTATAAAATAAGCCGTTAAGTGATTTCATAACTTAACGGGAAGTATTTTTAAAACCTGAAAATATGCGATTTTGGGGTACCCATTTGGTCGGAAATTTTTTCACAAGATTTTTTTGAATAATGAATTTGCCCTATTTTAATTCCTGTAAACACTATTATGGAAAAGGCCATACTGCTTCTAAAATATTAGCCTTGTCACTTGTTTGGTTTACGAGAAATCTTAAATGAAAAATGTGAATTTTTAAATTTTTTGTAAACTTTTTTCCTATTGCAGATAAACTTAAACAGTTATTGTTTTTAGGTTTAGCGCACCCAAAAACCTAGGTAAACTGATGCTTTTCTTGGTCCAGAGCTTTTAGTTTGGCGGAAATAAAAAAAAATCAAAACTCAAACAATACCCCGAAATCCAAAACTGAGTTCGCTTTGAGAACCGGTAGCTCCTAAACCATTTTACACAGAGGACTATAATTACCACGAGAATAAAGCAAGTGCCGCAGGGTATAAAATAAGCTATTAAGTCATTTCATAACTCAACGGGAAGTATTTTTAAAACCTGAAAATATGCGATTTTGGGGTACCCATTTGGTCGGAAATTTTTTCACAAGATTTTTTTGAATAATGAATTTGCCCTATTTGAATTCCTGTAAGCACTATTATGGAAAAGGCCATACTACTTCTAAAATATTAGCCTTGTAACTTGTTTGGTTTACGAGAAATCTTAAATCAAAAGTGTGAATTTTTAAATTTTTTGTAAACTTTTTTCCTATTGCAGATAAACTTAAACTGTTATTGTTTTTAGGTTTTTGCGCACCCGAAAACCTAGGTAAACTGATGCTTTTCTTGGTCCAGAGCTTTTAGTTTGGCGGAAATAAAAAAAAATCAAAACTCAAACAATACCCCGAAATCCAAAACTGAGTTCACTTTGAGAACCGGTAGCTCCTAAACCATTTTACACAGGGAACTATAATTTCCACGAGAATAAAGCAAGTGCCGCAGGGTATAAAATAAGCTATTAAGTCATTTCATAACTCAACCGGAAGTATTTTTAAAACCTGAAAATATGCGATTTTGGGGTACCCATTTGGTCGGAAATTTTTTCACAAGATTTTTTTGAATAATGAATTTGCCCTATTTTAATTCCTGTAAGCACTATTATGGAAAAGGCCATACTACTTCTAAAATATTAGCCTTGTAACTTGTTTGGTTTACGAGAAAACTTAAATCAAAAATGTGAATTTTTAAATTTTTTGTAAACTTTTTTCCTATTGCAGATAAACTTAAACTGTTATTGTTTTTAGGTTTAGCGCACCCGAAAACCTAGGTAAACTAATGCTTTTCTTGGTCCAGAGCTTATAGTTTGGCGGAAATAAAAAAAAATCAAAACTCAAACAATACCCCGAAATCCAAAACTGAGTTCACTTTGAGAACCGGTAGCTCCTAAACCATTTTACACAGGGGACTATAATTTCCACGAGAATAAAGCAAGTGCCGCAGGGTATAAAATAAGCTATTAAGTCATTTCATAACTCAACGGGAAGTATTTTTAAAACCTGAAAATATGCGATTTTGGGGTACCCATTTGGTCGGAAATTTTTTCACAAGATTTTTTTGAATAATGAATTTGCCCTATTTTAATTCCTGTAAGCACTATTATGGAAAAGGCCATACTACTTCTAAAATATTAGCCTTGTAACTTGTTTGGTTTACGAGAAAACTTAAATCAAAAATGTGAATTTTTAAATTTTTTGTAAACTTTTTTCCTATTGCAGATAAACTTAAACTGTTATTGTTTTTAGGTTTAGCGCACCCGAAAACCTAGGTAAACTGATGCTTTTCTTGGTCCAGAGCTTATAGTTTGGCGGAAATAAAAAAAAATCAAAACTCAAACAATACCCCGAAATCCAAAACTGAGTTCACTTTGAGAACCGGTAGCTCCTAAACCATTTTACACAGGGGACTATAATTAACACGAGAATAAAGCAAGTGCCGCAGGGTATAAAATAAGCCATTAAGTGATTTCATAACCTAAAGGGAAGTATTTTTAAAACCTGAAAATATGCGATTTTGGGGTACCCATTTGGTCGGAAATTTTTTCACAAGATTTTTTTGAATAATGAATTTGCCCTATTTTAATTCCTGTAAGCACTATTATGGAAAAGGCCATACTACTTCTAAAATATTAGCCTTGTAACTTGTTTGGTTTACGAGAAAACTTAAATCAAAAATGTGAATTTTTAAATTTTTTGTAAACTTTTTTCCTATTGCAGATAAACTTAAACTGTTATTGTTTTTAGGTTTAGCGCACCCGAAAACCTAGGTAAACTAATGCTTTTCTTGGTCCAGAGCTTATAGTTTGGCGGAAATAAAAAAAAATCAAAACTCAAACAATACCCCGAAATCCAAAACTGAGTTCACTTTGAGAACCGGTAGCTCCTAAACCATTTTACACAGGGGACTATAATTTCCACGAGAATAAAGCAAGTGCCGCAGGGTATAAAATAAGCTATTAAGTCATTTCATAACTCAACGGGAAGTATTTTTAAAACCTGAAAATATGCGATTTTGGGGTACCCATTTGGTCGGAAATTTTTTCACAAGATTTTTTTGAATAATGAATTTGCCCTATTTTAATTCCTGTAAGCACTATTATGGAAAAGGCCATACTACTTCTAAAATATTAGCCTTGTAACTTGTTTGGTTTACGAGAAAACTTAAATCAAAAATGTGAATTTTTAAATTTTTTGTAAACTTTTTTCCTATTGCAGATAAACTTAAACTGTTATTGTTTTTAGGTTTAGCGCACCCGAAAACCTAGGTAAACTGATGCTTTTCTTGGTCCAGAGCTTATAGTTTGGCGGAAATAAAAAAAAATCAAAACTCAAACAATACCCCGAAATCCAAAACTGAGTTCACTTTGAGAACCGGTAGCTCCTAAACCATTTTACACAGGGGACTATAATTAACACGAGAATAAAGCAAGTGCCGCAGGGTATAAAATAAGCCATTAAGTGATTTCATAACTTAACGGGAAGTATTTTTAAAACCTGAAAATATGCGATTTTGGGGTACCCATTTGGTCGGAAATTTTTTCACAAGATTTTTTTGAATAATGAATTTGCCCTAATTTAATTCCTGTAAGCACTATTATGGAAAAGGCCATAATACTTCTAAAATATTAGCATTGTAACTTGTTTGGTTTACGAGAAAACTTAAATCAAAAATGTGAATTTTTAAATTTTTTGTAAACTTTTTTCCTATTGCAGATAAACTTAAACTGTTATTGTTTTTAGGTTTAGCGCACCCGAAAACCTAGGCAAACTGATGCTTTTCTTGGTCCAGAGCTTTTAGTTTGGCGGAAATAAAAAAAAATTAAAACTCAAACAATACCCCGAAATCCAAAACTGAGTTCGCTTTGAGAACCGGTAGCTCCTAAACCATTTTACACAGAGGACTATAATTACCACGAGAATAAAGCAAGTGCCGCAGGGTATAAAATAAGCTATTAAGTCATTTCATAACTCAACGGGAAGTATTTTTAAAACCTGAAAATATGCGATTTTGGGGTACCCATTTGGTCGGAAATTTTTTCACAAGATTTTTTTGAATAATGAATTTGCCCTATTTTAATTTCTGTAAGCACTATTATGGAAAAGGCCATAATACTTCTAAAATATTAGCATTGTAACTTGTTTGGTTTACGAGAAAACTTAAATCAAAAATGTGAATTTTTAAATTTTTTGTAAACTTTTTTCCTATTGCAGATAAACATAAACTGTTATTGTTTTTAGGTTTAGCGCACCCGAAAACCTAGGTAAACTGATGCTTTTCTTGGTCCAGAGCTTATAGTTTGGCGGAAATAAAAAAAAATCAAAACTCAAACAATACCCCGAAATCCAAAACTGAGTTCACTTTGAGAACCGGTAGCTCCTAAACTATTTTACACAGGGGACTATAATTAACACGAGAATAAAGCAAGTGCCGCAGGGTATAAAATAAGCCATTAAGTGATTTCATAACCTAAAGGGAAGTATTTTTAAAACCTGAAAATATGCGATTTTGGGGTACCCATTTGGTCGGAAATTTTTTCACAAAATTTTTTTGAATAATGAATTTGCCCTATTTTAATTCCTGTAAGCACTATTATGGAAAAGGCCATACTACTTCTAAAATATTAGCCTTGTAACTTGTTTGGTTTACGAGAAAACTTAAATCAAAAATGTGAATTTTTAAATTTTTTGTAAACTTTTTTCCTATTGCAGATAAACTTAAACTGTTATTGTTTTTAGGTTTAGCGCACCCGAAAACCTAGGTAAACTAATGCTTTTCTTGGTCCAGAGCTTATAGTTTGGCGGAAATAAAAAAAAATCAAAACTCAAACAATACCCCGAAATCCAAAACTGAGTTCACTTTGAGAACCGGTAGCTCCTAAACCATTTTACACAGGGGACTATAATTTCCACGAGAATAAAGCAAGTGCCGCAGGGTATAAAATAAGCTATTAAGTCATTTCATAACTCAACGGGAAGTATTTTTAAAACCTGAAAATATGCGATTTTGGGGTACCCATTTGGTCGGAAATTTTTTCACAAGATTTTTTTGAATAATGAATTTGCCCTATTTTAATTCCTGTAAGCACTATTATGGAAAAGGCCATACTACTTCTAAAATATTAGCCTTGTAACTTGTTTGGTTTACGAGAAAACTTAAATCAAAATGTGAATTTTTAAATTTTTTGTAAACTTTTTTCCTATTGCAGATAAACTTAAACTGTTATTGTTTTTAGGTTTAGCGCACCCGAAAACCTAGGTAAACTAATGCTTTTCTTGGTCCAGAGCTTATAGTTTGGCGGAAATAAAAAAAAATCAAAACTCAAACAATACCCCGAAATCCAAAACTGAGTTCACTTTGAGAACCGGTAGCTCCTAAACCATTTTACACAGGGGACTATAATTTCCACGAGAATAAAGCAAGTGCCGCAGGGTATAAAATAAGCTATTAAGTCATTTCATAACTCAACGGGAAGTATTTTTAAAACCTGAAAATATGCGATTTTGGGGTACCCATTTGGTCGGAAATTTTTTCACAAGATTTTTTTGAATAATGAATTTGCCCTATTTTAATTCCTGTAAGCACTATTATGGAAAAGGCCATACTACTTCTAAAATATTAGCCTTGTAACTTGTTTGGTTTACGAGAAAACTTAAATCAAAAATGTGAATTTTTAAATTTTTTGTAAACTTTTTTCCTATTGCAGATAAACTTAAACTGTTATTGTTTTTAGGTTTAGCGAACCCGAAAACCTAGGTAAACTGATGCTTTTCTTGGTCCAGAGCTTATAGTTTGGCGGAAATAAAAAAAAATCAAAACTCAAACAATACCCCGAAATCCAAAACTGAGTTCACTTTGAGAACCGTTAGCTCCTAAACCATTTTACACAGGGGACTATAATTAACACGAGAATAAATCAAGTGCCGCAGGGTATAAAATAAGCCATTAAGTGATTTCATAACTTAACGGGAAGTATTTTTAAAACCTGAAAATATGCGATTTTGGGGTACCCATTTGGTCGGAAATTTTTTCACAAGATTTTTTTGAATAATGAATTTGCAATAATTTAATTCCTGTAAGCACTATTATGGAAAAGGCCATAATACTTCTAAAATATTAGCATTGTAACTTGTTTGGTTTACGAGAAAACTTAAATCAAAAATGTGAATTTTTAAATTATTTGTAAACTTTTTTCCTATTGCAGATAAACTTAAACTGTTATTGTTTTTAGGTTTAGCGCACCCGAAAACCTAGGTAAACTGATGCTTTTCTTGGTCCAGAGCTTTTAGTTTGGCGGAAATAAAAAAAAATCAAAACTCAAACAATACCCCGAAATCCAAAACTGAGTTCGCTTTGAGAACCGGTAGCTCCTAAACCATTTTACACAGAGGACTATAATTACCACGAGAATAAAGCAAGTGCCGCAGGGTATAAAATAAGCTATTAAGTCATTTCATAACTCAACGGGAAGTATTTTTAAAACCTGAAAATATGCGATTTTGGGGTACCCATTTGGTCGGAAATTTTTTCACAAGATTTTTTTGAATAATGAATTTGCCCTATTTTAATTTCTGTAAGCACTATTATGGAAAAGGCCATACTACTTCTAAAATATTAGCCTTGTAACTTGTTTGGTTTACGAGAAAACTTAAATCAAAAATGTGAATTTTTAAATTTTTTGTAAACTTTTTTCCTATTGCAGATAAACTTAAACTGTTATTGTTTTTAGGTTTAGCGCACCCGAAAACCTAGGTAAACTGATGCTTTTCTTGGTCCAGAGCTTATAGTTTGGCGGAAATAAAAAAAAATCAAAACTCAAACAATACCCCGAAATCCAAAACTGAGTTCACTTTGAGAACCGGTAGCTCCTAAACTATTTTACACAGGGGACTATAATTAACACGAGAATAAAGCAAGTGCCGCAGGGTATAAAATAAGCCATTAAGTGATTTCATAACCTAAAGGGAAGTATTTTTAAAACCTGAAAATATGCGATTTTGGGGTACCCATTTGGTCGGAAATTTTTTCACAAGATTTTTTTGAATAATGAATTTGCCCTATTTTAATTCCTGTAAGCACTATTATGGAAAAGGCCATACTACTTCTAAAATATTAGCCTTGTAACTTGTTTGGTTTACGAGAAAACTTAAATCAAAAATGTGAATTTTTAAATTTTTTGTAAACTTTTTTCCTATTGCAGATAAACTTAAACTGTTATTGTTTTTAGGTTTAGCGCACCCGAAAACCTAGGTAAACTGATGCTTTTCTTGGTCCAGAGCTTATAGTTTGGCGGAAATAAAAAAAAATCAAAACTCAAACAATACCCCGAAATCCAAAACTGAGTTCACTTTGAGAACCGGTAGCTCCTAAACCATTTTACACAGGGGACTATAATTAACACGAGAATAAAGCAAGTGCCGCAGGGTATAAAATAAGCCATTAAGTGATTTCATAACTTAACGGGAAGTATTTTTAAAACCTGAAAATATGCGATTTTGGGGTACCCATTTGGTCGGAAATTTTTTCACAAGATTTTTTTGAATAATGAATTTGCCCTAATTTAATTCCTGTAAGCACTATTATGGAAAAGGCCATAATACTTCTAAAATATTAGCATTGTAACTTGTTTGGTTTACGAGAAAACTTAAATCAAAAATGTGAATTTTTAAATTTTTTGTAAACTTTTTTCCTATTGCAGATAAACTTAAACTGTTATTGTTTTTAGGTTTAGCGCACCCGAAAACCTAGGTAAACTGATGCTTTTCTTGGTCCAGAGCTTTTAGTTTGGCGGAAATAAAAAAAAATCAAAACTCAAACAATACCCCGAAATCCAAAACTGAGTTCGCTTTGAGAACCGGTAGCTCCTAAACCATTTTACACAGAGGACTATAATTACCACGAGAATAAAGCAAGTGCCGCAGGGTATAAAATAAGCTATTAAGTCATTTCATAACTCAACGGGAAGTATTTTTAAAACCTGAAAATATGCGATTTTGGGGTACCCATTTGGTCGGAAATTTTTTCACAAGATTTTTTTGAATAATGAATTTGCCCTATTTTAATTCCTGTAAGCACTATTATGGAAAAGGCCATACTACTTCTAAAATATTAGCCTTGTAACTTGTTTGGTTTACGAGAAAACTTAAATCAAAAATGTGAATTTTTAAATTTTTTGTAAACTTTTTTCCTATTGCAGATAAACTTAAACTGTTATTGTTTTTAGGTTTAGCGCACCAAAAACTAGGTAAACTGATGCTTTTCTTGGTCCAGAGCTTTTAGTTTGGCGGAAATAAAAAAAAATCAAAACTCAAACAATACCCCGAAATCCAAAACTGAGTTCACTTTGAGAACCGGTAGCTCCTAAACCATTTTACACAGGGTACTATAATTTTCACGAGAATAAAGCAAGTGCCGCAGGGTATAAAATAAGCTATTAAGTCATTTCATAACTCAACGGGAAGTATTTTTAAAACCTGAAAATATGCGATTTTGGGGTACCCATTTGGTCGGAAATTTTTTCACAAGATTTTTTTGAATAATGAATTTGCCCTATTTTAATTCCTGTAAGCACTATTATGGAAAAGGCCATACTACTTCTAAAATATTAGCCTTGTAACTTGTTTGGTTTACGAGAAAACTTAAATCAAATATGTGAATTTTTAAATTTTATGTAAACTTTTTTCCTTTTGCAGATAAACTTAAACTGTTATTGTTTTTAGGTTTAGCGCACCCGAAAACCTAGGTAAACTGATGCTTTTCTTGGTCCAGAGCTTATAGTTTGGCAGAAATAAAAAAAAATCAAAACTCAAACAATACCCCGAAATCCAAAACTGAGTTCACTTTGAGAACCGGTAGCTCCTAAACCATTTTACACAGGGGACTATAATTAACACGAGAATAAAGCAAGTGCCGCAGGATATAAAATAAGCCATTAAGTGATTTCATAACCTAACGGGAAGTATTTTTAAAACCTGAAAATATGCGATTTTGGGGTACCCATTTGGTCGGAAATTTTTTCACAAGATTTTTTTGAATAATGAATTTGCCCTATTTTAATTTCTGTAAGCACTATTATGGAAAAGGCCATACTACTTCTAAAATATTAGCCTTGTAACTTGTTTGGTTTACGAGAAAACTTAAATCAAATATGTGAATTTTTAAATTTTATGTAAACTTTTTTCCTTTTGCAGATAAACTTAAACTGTTATTGTTTTTAGGTTTAGCGCACCCGAAAACCTAGGTAAACTGATGCTTTTCTTGGTCCAGAGCTTATAGTTTGGCGGAAATAAAAAAAAATCAAAACTCAAACAATACCCCGAAATCCAAAACTGAGTTCACTTTGAGAACCGGTAGCTCCTAAACCATTTTACACAGGGGACTATAATTAACACGAGAATAAAGCAAGTGCCGCAGGGTATAAAATAAGCTATTAAGTCATTTCATAACTCAACGGGAAGTATTTTTAAAACCTGAAAATATGCGATTTTGGGGTACCCATTTGGTCGGAAATTTTTTCACAAGATTTTTTTGAATAATGAATTTGCCCTATTTTAATTCCTGTAAGCACTATTATGGAAAAGGCCATACTACTTCTAAAATATTAGCCTTGTAACTTGTTTGGTTTACGAGAAAACTTAAATCAAAAATGTGAATTTTTAAATTTTTTGTAAACTTTTTTCCTATTGCAGATAAACTTAAACTGTTATTGTTTTTAGGTTTAGCGAACCCGAAAACCTAGGTAAACTGATGCTTTTCTTGGTCCAGAGCTTATAGTTTGGCGGAAATAAAAAAAAATCAAAACTCAAACAATACCCCGAAATCCAAAACTGAGTTCACTTTGAGAACCGTTAGCTCCTAAACCATTTTACACAGGGGACTATAATTAACACGAGAATAAATCAAGTGCCGCAGGGTATAAAATAAGCCATTAAGTGATTTCATAACTTAACGGGAAGTATTTTTAAAACCTGAAAATATGCGATTTTGGGGTACCCATTTGGTCGGAAATTTTTTCACAAGATTTTTTTGAATAATGAATTTGCAATAATTTAATTCCTGTAAGCACTATTATGGAAAAGGCCATAATACTTCTAAAATATTAGCATTGTAACTTGTTTGGTTTACGAGAAAACTTAAATCAAAAATGTGAATTTTTAAATTATTTGTAAACTTTTTTCCTATTGCAGATAAACTTAAACTGTTATTGTTTTTAGGTTTAGCGCACCCGAAAACCTAGGTAAACTGATGCTTTTCTTGGTCCAGAGCTTTTAGTTTGGCGGAAATAAAAAAAAATCAAAACTCAAACAATACCCCGAAATCCAAAACTGAGTTCGCTTTGAGAACCGGTAGCTCCTAAACCATTTTACACAGAGGACTATAATTACCACGAGAATAAAGCAAGTGCCGCAGGGTATAAAATAAGCTATTAAGTCATTTCATAACTCAACGGGAAGTATTTTTAAAACCTGAAAATATGCGATTTTGGGGTACCCATTTGGTCGGAAATTTTTTCACAAGATTTTTTTGAATAATGAATTTGCCCTATTTTAATTTCTGTAAGCACTATTATGGAAAAGGCCATACTACTTCTAAAATATTAGCCTTGTAACTTGTTTGGTTTACGAGAAAACTTAAATCAAAAATGTGAATTTTTAAATTTTTTGTAAACTTTTTTCCTATTGCAGATAAACTTAAACTGTTATTGTTTTTAGGTTTAGCGCACCCGAAAACCTAGGTAAACTGATGCTTTTCTTGGTCCAGAGCTTATAGTTTGGCGGAAATAAAAAAAAATCAAAACTCAAACAATACCCCGAAATCCAAAACTGAGTTCACTTTGAGAACCGGTAGCTCCTAAACTATTTTACACAGGGGACTATAATTAACACGAGAATAAAGCAAGTGCCGCAGGGTATAAAATAAGCCATTAAGTGATTTCATAACCTAAGGGGAAGTATTTTTAAAACCTGAAAATATGCGATTTTGGGGTACCCATTTGGTCGGAAATTTTTTCACAAGATTTTTTTGAATAATGAATTTGCCCTATTTTAATTCCTGTAAGCACTATTATGGAAAAGGCCATACTACTTCTAAAATATTAGCCTTGTAACTTGTTTGGTTTACGAGAAAACTTAAATCAAAAATGTGAATTTTTAAATTTTTTGTAAACTTTTTTCCTATTGCAGATAAACTTAAACTGTTATTGTTTTTAGGTTTAGCGCACCCGAAAACCTAGGTAAACTGATGCTTTTCTTGGTCCAGAGCTTATAGTTTGGCGGAAATAAAAAAAAATCAAAACTCAAACAATACCCCGAAATCCAAAACTGAGTTCACTTTGAGAACCGGTAGCTCCTAAACCATTTTACACAGGGGACTATAATTAACACGAGAATAAAGCAAGTGCCGCAGGGTATAAAATAAGCCATTAAGTGATTTCATAACTTAACGGGAAGTATTTTTAAAACCTGAAAATATGCGATTTTGGGGTACCCATTTGGTCGGAAATTTTTTCACAAGATTTTTTTGAATAATGAATTTGCCCTAATTTAATTCCTGTAAGCACTATTATGGAAAAGGCCATAATACTTCTAAAATATTAGCATTGTAACTTGTTTGGTTTACGAGAAAACTTAAATCAAAAATGTGAATTTTTAAATTTTTTGTAACCTTTTTTCCTATTGCAGATAAACTTAAACTGTTATTGTTTTTAGGTTTAGCGCACCCGAAAACCTAGGTAAACTGATGCTTTTCTTGGTCCAGAGCTTTTAGTTTGGCGGAAATAAAAAAAAATCAAAACTCAAACAATACCCCGAAATCCAAAACTGAGTTCGCTTTGAGAACCGGTAGCTCCTAAACCATTTTACACAGAGGACTATAATTACCACGAGAATAAAGCAAGTGCCGCAGGGTATAAAATAAGCTATTAAGTCATTTCATAACTCAACGGGAAGTATTTTTAAAACCTGAAAATATGCGATTTTGGGGTACCCATTTGGTCGGAAATTTTTTCACAAGATTTTTTTGAATAATGAATTTGCCCTATTTTAATTTCTGTAAGCACTATTATGGAAAAGGCCATACTACTTCTAAAATATTAGCCTTGTAACTTGTTTGGTTTACGAGAAAACTTAAATCAAATATGTGAATTTTTAAATTTTATGTAAACTTTTTTCCTTTTGCAGATAAACTTAAACTGTTATTGTTTTTAGGTTTAGCGCACCCGAAAACCTAGGTAAACTGATGCTTTTCTTGGTCCAGAGCTTATAGTTTGGCGGAAATAAAAAAAAATCAAAACTCAAACAATACCCCGAAATCCAAAACTGAGTTCACTTTGAGAACCGGTAGCTCCTAAACCATTTTACACAGGGGACTATAATTAACACGAGAATAAAGCAAGTGCCGCAGGATATAAAATAAGCCATTAAGTGATTTCATAACCTAACGGGAAGTATTTTTAAAACCTGAAAATATGCGATTTTGGGGTACCCATTTGGTCGGAAATTTTTTCACAAGATTTTTTTGAATAATGAATTTGCCCTATTTTAATTTCTGTAAGCACTATTATGGAAAAGGCCATACTACTTCTAAAATATTAGCCTTGTAACTTGTTTGGTTTACGAGAAAACTTAAATCAAAAATGTGAATTTTTAAATTTTTTGTAAACTTTTTTCCTATTGCAGATAAACTTAAACTGTTATTGTTTTTAGGTTTAGCGCACCCGAAAACCTAGGTAAACTGATGCTTTTCTTGGCCAGAGCTTATAGTTTGGCGGAAATAAAAAAAAATCAAAACTCAAACAATACCCCGAAATCCAAAACTGAGTTCACTTTGAGAACCGGTAGCTCCTAAACCATTTTACACAGGGGACTATAATTAACACGAGAATAAAGCAAGTGCCGCAGGGTATAAAATAAGCCATTAAGTGATTTCATAACTTAACGGGAAGTATTTTTAAAACCTGAAAATATGCGATTTTGGGGTACCCATTTGGTCGGAAATTTTTTCACAAGATTTTTTTGAATAATGAATTTGCCCTAATTTAATTCCTGTAAGCACTATTATGGAAAAGGCCATAATACTTCTAAAATATTAGCATTGTAACTTGTTTGGTTTACGAGAAAACTTAAATCAAAAATGTGAATTTTTAAATTTTTTGTAAACTTTTTTCCTATTGCAGATAAACTTAAACTGTTATTGTTTTTAGGTTTAGCGCACCCGAAAACCTAGGTAAACTGATGCTTTTCTTGGTCCAGAGCTTTTAGTTTGGCGGAAATAAAAAAAAAATCAAAACTCAAACAATACCCCGAAATCCAAAACTGAGTTCGCTTTGAGAACCGGTAGCTCCTAAACCATTTTACACAGAGGACTATAATTACCACGAGAATAAAGCAAGTGCCGCAGGGTATAAAATAAGCTATTAAGTCATTTCATAACTCAACGGGAAGTATTTTTAAAACCTGAAAATATGCGATTTTGGGGTACCCATTTGGTCGGAAATTTTTTCACAAGATTTTTTTGAATAATGAATTTGCCCTATTTTAATTCCTGTAAGCACTATTATGGAAAAGGCCATACTACTTCTAAAATATTAGCCTTGTAACTTGTTTGGTTTACGAGAAAACTTAAATCAAAAATGTGAATTTTTAAATTTTTTGTAAACTTTTTTCCTATTGCAGATAAACTTAAACTGTTATTGTTTTTAGGTTTAGCGCACCAAAACCTAGGTAAACTGATGCTTTTCTTGGTCCAGAGCTTTTAGTTTGGCGGAAATAAAAAAAAATCAAAACTCAAACAATACCCCGAAATCCAAAACTGAGTTCGCTTTGAGAACCGGTAGCTCCTAAACCATTTTACACAGAGGACTATATTTACTACGAGAATAAAGCAAGTGCCGCAGGGTATAAAATAAGCTATTAAGTCATTTCATAACTCAACGGGAAGTATTTTTAAAACCTGAAAATATGCGATTTTGGGGTACCCATTTGGTCGGAAATTTTTTCACAAGATTTTTTTGAATAATGAATTTGCCCTATTTTAATTTCTGTAAGCACTATTATGGAAAAGGCCATACTACTTCTAAAATATTAGCCTTGTAACTTGTTTGGTTTACGAGAAAACTTAAATCAAAAATGTGAATTTTTAAATTTTTTGTAAACTTTTTTCCTATTGCAGATAAACTTAAACTGTTATTGTTTTTAGGTTTAGCGCACCCGAAAACCTAGGTAAACTGATGCTTTTCTTGGTCCAGAGCTTATAGTTTGGCGGAAATAAAAAAAAATCAAAACTCAAACAATACCCCGAAATCCAAAACTGAGTTCACTTTGAGAACCGGTAGCTCCTAAACTATTTTACACAGGGGACTATAATTAACACGAGAATAAAGCAAGTGCCGCAGGGTATAAAATAAGCCATTAAGTGATTTCATAACCTAAAGGGAAGTATTTTTAAAACCTGAAAATATGCGATTTTGGGGTACCCATTTGGTCGGAAATTTTTTCACAAGATTTTTTTGAATAATGAATTTGCCCTAATTTAATTCCTGTAAGCACTATTATGGAAAAGGCCATAATACTTCTAAAATATTAGCATTGTAACTTGTTTGGTTTACGAGAAAACTTAAATCAAAAATGTGAATTTTTAAATTTTTTGTAACCTTTTTTCCTATTGCAGATAAACTTAAACTGTTATTGTTTTTAGGTTTAGCGCACCCGAAAACCTAGGTAAACTGATGCTTTTCTTGGTCCAGAGCTTTTAGTTTGGCGGAAATAAAAAAAAATCAAAACTCAAACAATACCCCGAAATCCAAAACTGAGTTCGCTTTGAGAACCGGTAGCTCCTAAACCATTTTACACAGAGGACTATAATTACCACGAGAATAAAGCAAGTGCCGCAGGGTATAAAATAAGCTATTAAGTCATTTCATAACTCAACGGGAAGTATTTTTAAAACCTGAAAATATGCGATTTTGGGGTACCCATTTGGTCGGAAATTTTTTCACAAGATTTTTTTGAATAATGAATTTGCCCTATTTTAATTTCTGTAAGCACTATTATGGAAAAGGCCATACTACTTCTAAAATATTAGCCTTGTAACTTGTTTGGTTTACGAGAAAACTTAAATCAAAAATGTGAATTTTTAAATTTTTTGTAAACTTTTTTCCTATTGCAGATAAACTTAAACTGTTATTGTTTTTAGGTTTAGCGCACCCGAAAACCTAGGTAAACTGATGCTTTTCTTGGTCCAGAGCTTATAGTTTGGCGGAAATAAAAAAAAATCAAAACTCAAACAATACCCCGAAATCCAAAACTGAGTTCACTTTGAGAACCGGTAGCTCCTAAACCATTTTACACAGGGGACTATAATTAACACGAGAATAAAGCAAGTGCCGCAGGGTATAAAATAAGCCATTAAGTGATTTCATAACTTAACGGGAAGTATTTTTAAAACCTGAAAATATGCGATTTTGGGGTACCCATTTGGTCGGAAATTTTTTCACAAGATTTTTTTGAATAATGAATTTGCCCTAATTTAATTCCTGTAAGCACTATTATGGAAAAGGCCATAATACTTCTAAAATATTAGCATTGTAACTTGTTTGGTTTACGAGAAAACTTAAATCAAAAATGTGAATTTTTAAATTTTTTGTAAACTTTTTTCCTATTGCAGATAAACTTAAACTGTTATTGTTTTTAGGTTTAGCGCACCCGAAAACCTAGGTAAACTGATGCTTTTCTTGGTCCAGAGCTTTTAGTTTGGCGGAAATAAAAAAAAAATCAAAACTCAAACAATACCCCGAAATCCAAAACTGAGTTCGCTTTGAGAACCGGTAGCTCCTAAACCATTTTACACAGAGGACTATAATTACCACGAGAATAAAGCAAGTGCCGCAGGGTATAAAATAAGCTATTAAGTCATTTCATAACTCAACGGGAAGTATTTTTAAAACCTGAAAATATGCGATTTTGGGGTACCCATTTGGTCGGAAATTTTTTCACAAGATTTTTTTGAATAATGAATTTGCCCTATTTTAATTCCTGTAAGCACTATTATGGAAAAGGCCATACTACTTCTAAAATATTAGCCTTGTAACTTGTTTGGTTTACGAGAAAACTTAAATCAAAAATGTGAATTTTTAAATTTTTTGTAAACTTTTTTCCTATTGCAGATAAACTTAAACTGTTATTGTTTTTAGGTTTAGCGCACCAAAACCTAGGTAAACTGATGCTTTTCTTGGTCCAGAGCTTTTAGTTTGGCGGAAATAAAAAAAAATCAAAACTCAAACAATACCCCGAAATCCAAAACTGAGTTCGCTTTGAGAACCGGTAGCTCCTAAACCATTTTACACAGAGGACTATATTTACTACGAGAATAAAGCAAGTGCCGCAGGGTATAAAATAAGCTATTAAGTCATTTCATAACTCAACGGGAAGTATTTTTAAAACCTGAAAATATGCGATTTTGGGGTACCCATTTGGTCGGAAATTTTTTCACAAGATTTTTTTGAATAATGAATTTGCCCTATTTTAATTCTTGTAAGCACTATTATGGAAAAGGCCATACTACTTCTAAAATATTAGCCTTGTAACTTATTTGGTTTACGAGAAAACTTAAATAAAAAATGTGAATTTTTAAATTTTTTGTAAACTTTTTTCCTATTGCAGATAAACTTAAACTGTTATTGTTTTTAGGTTTAGCGCACCCGAAAACCTAGGTAAACTAATGCTTTTCTTGGTCCAGAGCTTATAGTTTGGCGGAAATAAAAAAAAATCAAAACTCAAACAATACCCCGAAATCCAAAACTGAGTTCACTTTGAGAACCGGTTGCTCCTAAACCATTTTACACAGGGGACTATAATTTTCACGAGAATAAAGCAAGTGCCGCAGGGTATAAAATAAGCTATTAAGTCATTTCATAACTTAACGGGAAGTATTTTTAAAACCTGAAAATATGCGATTTTGGGGTACCCATTTGGTCGGAAATTTTTTCACAAGATTTTTTTGAATAATGAATTTGCCCTATTTTAATTCTTGTAAGCACTATTATGGAAAAGGCCATACTACTTCTAAAATATTAGCCTTGTAACTTATTTGGTTTACGAGAAAACTTAAATCAAAAATGTGAATTTTTAAATTTTTTGTAAACTTTTTTCCTATTGCAGATAAACTTAAACTGTTATTGTTTTTAGGTTTAGCGCACCCGAAAACCTAGGTAAACTAATGCTTTTCTTGGTCCAGAGCTTATAGTTTGGCGGAAATAAAAAAAAATCAAAACTCAAACAATACCCCGAAATCCAAAACTGAGTTCACTTTGAGAACCGGTAGCTCCTAAACCATTTTACACAGGGGACTATAATTTTCACGAGAATAAAGCAAGTGCCGCAGGGTATAAAATAAGCTATTAAGTCATTTCATAACTCAACGGGAAGTATTTTTAAAACCTGAAAATATGCGATTTTGGGGTACCCATTTGGTCGGAAATTTTTTCACAAGATTTTTTTGAATAATGAATTTGCCCTATTTTAATTCCTGTAAGCACTATTATGGAAAAGGCCATACTACTTCTAAAATATTAGCCTTGTAACTTGTTTGGTTTACGAGAAAACTTAAATCAAATATGTGAATTTTTAAATTTTATGTAAACTTTTTTCCTTTTGCAGATAAACTTAAACTGTTATTGTTTTTAGGTTTAGCGCACCCGAAAACCTAGGTAAACTGATGCTTTTCTTGGTCCAGAGCTTATAGTTTGGCGGAAATAAAAAAAAATCAAAACTCAAACAATACCCCGAAATCCAAAACTGAGTTCACTTTGAGAACCGGTAGCTCCTAAACCATTTTACACAGGGGACTATAATTAACACGAGAATAAAGCAAGTGCCGCAGGATATAAAATAAGCCATTAAGTGATTTCATAACCTAACGGGAAGTATTTTTAAAACCTGAAAATATGCGATTTTGGGGTACCCATTTGGTCGGAAATTTTTTCACAAGATTTTTTTGAATAATGAATTTGCCCTATTTTAATTTCTGTAAGCACTATTATGGAAAAGGCCATACTACTTCTAAAATATTAGCCTTGTAACTTGTTTGGTTTACGAGAAAACTTAAATCAAAAATGTGAATTTTTAAATTTTTTGTAAACTTTTTTCCTATTGCAGATAAACTTAAACTGTTATTGTTTTTAGGTTTAGCGCACCCGAAAACCTAGGTAAACTGATGCTTTTCTTGGTCCAGAGCTTATAGTTTGGCGGAAATAAAAAAAAATGAAAACTCAAACAATACCCCGAAATCCAAAACTGAGTTCATTTTGAGAACCGGTAGCTCCTAAACCATTTTACACAGGGGACTATAATTAACACGAGAATAAAGCAAGTGCCGCAGGGTATAAAATAAGCCATTAAGTGATTTCATAACTTAACGGGAAGTATTTTTAAAACCTGAAAATATGCGATTTTGGGGTACCCATTTGGTCGGAAATTTTTTCACAAGATTTTTTTAAATAATGAATTTGCCCTAATTTAATTCCTGTAAGCACTATTATGGAAAAGGCCATAATACTTCTAAAATATTAGCATTGTAACTTGTTTGGTTTACGAGAAAACTTAAATCAAAAATGTGAATTTTTAAATTTTTTGTAAACTTTTTTCCTATTGCAGATAAACTTAAACTGTTATTGTTTTTAGGTTTAGCGCACCCGAAAACCTAGGTAAACTGATGCTTTTCTTGGTCCAGAGCTTTTAGTTTGGCGGAAATAAAAAAAAATCAAAACTCAAACAATACCCCGAAATCCAAAACTGAGTTCGCTTTGAGAACCGGTAGCTCCTAAACCATTTTACACAGAGGACTATAATTACCACGAGAATAAAGCAAGTGACGCAGGGTATAAAATAAGCTATTAAGTCATTTCATAACTCAACGGGAAGTATTTTTAAAACCTGAAAATATGCGATTTTGGGGTACCCATTTGGTCGGAAATTTTTTCACAAGATTTTTTTGAATAATGAATTTGCCCTATTTTAATTTCTGTAAGCACTATTATGGAAAAGGCCATACTACTTCTAAAATATTAGCCTTGTAACTTGTTTGGTTTACGAGAAAACTTAAATCAAAAATGTGAATTTTTAAATTTTTTGTAAACTTTTTTCCTATTGCAGATAAACTTAAACTGTTATTGTTTTTAGGTTTAGCGCACCCGAAAACCTAGGTAAACTGATGCTTTTCTTGGTCCAGAGCTTTTAGTTTGGCGGAAATAAAAAAAAATCAAAACTCAAACAATACTCCGAAATTCAAAACTGAGTTCAATTTGAGAACCGGTAGCTCCTAAACCATTTTACACAGGGGACTATAATTAACACGAGAATAAAGCAAGTGCCGCAGGGTATAAAATAAGCTATTAAGTGATTTCATAACTCAACGGGAAGTATTTATAAAACCTGAAAATATACGATTTTGGGGTACCCATTTGGTCGGAAATTTTTTCACAAGATTTTTTTGAATAATGAATTTGCCCTATTTTAATTCCTGTAAGCACTATCATGGAAAAGGCCATATTACTTCTAAAATATTGGTCTTGTAACTTGTTTGGTTTACGAGAAATCTTAAATCAAAAATGTAAATTTTTAAATTTTTTGTAAACTTTTTTCCTATTGCAGATAAACTTAAACTGTTATTGTTTTTAGGTTTATCGCACCCGAAAACCTAGGTAAACTGATGCTTTTCTTGGTCCAGAGCTTTTAGTTTGGCGGAAATAAAAAAAAATCAAAACTCAAACAATACCCCGAAATCCAAAACTGAGTTCGCTTTGAGAACCGGTAGCTCCTAAACCATTTTACACAGAGGACTATAATTACCACGAGAATAAAGCAAGTGCCGCAGGGTATAAAATAAGCTATTAAGTCATTTCATAACTCAACGGGAAGTATTTTTAAAACCTGAAAATATGCGATTTTGGAATACCCATTTGGTCGGAAATTTTTTCACAAGATTTTTTTGAATAATGAATTTGCCCTATTTTAATTCCTGTAAGCACTATTATGGAAAAGGCCATACTACTTCTAAAATATTAGCCTTGTAACTTGTTTGGTTTACGAGAAAACTTAAATCAAAAATGTGAATTTTTAAATTTTTTGTAAACTTTTTTCCTATTGCAGATAAACTTAAACTGTTATTGTTTTTAGGTTTAGCGCACCCGAAAACCTAGGTAAACTAATGCTTTTCTTGGTCCAGAGTTTATAGTTTGGCGGAAATAAAAAAAAATCAAAACTCAAACAATACCCCGAAATCCAAAACTGAGTTCACTTTGAGAACCGGTAGCTCCTAAACCATTTTACACAGGGGACTATAATTTCCACGAGAATAAAGCAAGTGCCGCAGGGTATAAAATAAGCTATTAAGTCATTTCATAACTCAACGGGAAGTATTTTTAAAACCTGAAAATATGCGATTTTGGGGTACCCATTTGGTCGGAAATTTTTTCACAAGATTTTTTTGAATAATGAATTTGCCCTATTTTAATTCCTGTAAGCACTATTATGGAAAAGGCCATACTACTTCTAAAATATTAGCCTTGTAACTTGTTTGGTTTACGAGAAAACTTAAATCAAAAATGTGAATTTTTAAATTTTTTGTAAACTTTTTTCCTATTGCAGATAAACTTAAACTGTTATTGTTTTTAGGTTTAGCGCACCCGAAAACCTAGGTAAACTGATGCTTTTCTTGGTCCAGAGCTTATAGTTTGGCGGAAATAAAAAAAAATCAAAACTCAAACAATACCCCAAAATCCAAAACTGAGTTCACTTTGAGAACCGGTAGCTTCTAAACCATTTTACACAGGAGACTATAATTAACACGAGAATAAAGCAAGTGCCGCAGGGTATAAAATAAGCCGTTAAGTGATTTCATAACTTAACGGGAAGTATTTTTAAAACCTGAAAATATGCGATTTTGGGGTACCCATTTGGTCGGAATTTTTTTCACAAGATTTTTTTGAATAATGAATTTGCCCTATTTTAATTTCTGTAAGCACTATTATGGAAAAGGCCATACTACTTCTAAAATATTAGCCTTGTAACTTGTTTGGTTTACGAGAAAACTTAAACCAAAAATGTGAATTTTTAAATTTTTTGTAAACTTTTTTCCTATTGCAGATAAACTTAAACTGTTATTGTTTTTAGGTTTAGCGCACCCGAAAACCTAGGTAAACTGATGCTTTTCTTGGTCCAGAGCTTATAGTTTGGCGGAAATTAAAAAAAATCAAAACTCAAACAATACCCCGAAATCCAAAACTGAGTTCACTTTGAGAACCGGTAGCTCCTAAACCATTTTACACAGGGGACTATAATTAACACGAGAATAAAGCAAGTGCCGCAGGGTATAAAGTAAGCCATTAAGTGATTTCATAACTTAACGGGAAGTATTTTTAAAACCTGAAAATATGCGATTTTGGGGTACCCATTTGGTCGGAAATTTTTTCACAAGATTTTTTTGAATAATGAATTTGCCCTAATTTAATTCCTGTAAGCACTATTATGGAAAAGTCCATACTACTTCTAAAATATTAGCCTTGTAACTTGTTTGGTTTACGAGAAAACTTAAATCAAAAATGTGAATTTTTAAATTTTTTGTAAACTTTTTTCCTATTGCAGATAAACTTAAACTGTTATTATTTTTAGGTTTAGCGCACCCGAAAACCTAGGTAAACTGATGCTTTTCTTGGTCCAGAGCTTATAGTTTGGCGGAAATAAAAAAAAATCAAAACTCAAACAATACCCCGAAATCCAAAACTGAGTTCACTTTGAGAACCGGTAGCTCCTTAACCATTTTACACAAGGGACTATAATTAACACGAGAATAAAGCAAGTGCCGCAGGGTATAAAATAAGCCGTTAAGTGATTTCATAACTTAACGGGAAGTATTTTTAAAACCTGAAAATATGCGATTTTGGGGTACCCATTTGGTCGGAAATTTTTTCACAAGATTTTTTTGAATAATGAATTTGCCCTATTTTAATTCCTGTAAACACTATTATGGAAAAGGCCATACTGCTTCTAAAATATTAGCCTTGTCACTTGTTTGGTTTACGAGAAATCTTAAATGAAAAATGTGAATTTTTAAATTTTTTGTAAACTTTTTTCCTATTGCAGATAAACTTTAACAGTTATTGTTTTTAGGTTTAGCGCACCCGAAAACCTAGGTAAACTGATGCTTTTCTTGGTCCAGAGCTTTTAGTTTGGCGGAAATAAAAAAAAATCAAAACTCAAACAATACCCCGAAATCCAAAATTGAGTTCGCTTTGAGAACCGGTAGCTCCTAAACCATTTTACACAGAGGACTATAATTACCACAAGAATAAAGCAAGTGCCGCAGGGTATAAAATAAGCTATTAAGTCATTTCATAACTCAACGGGAAGTATTTTTAAAACCTGAAAATATGCGATTTTGGGGTACCCATTTGGTCGGAAATTTTTTCACAAGATTTTTTTGAATAATGAATTTGCCCTATTTTAATTCCTGTAAGCACTATTATGGAAAAGGCCATACTACTTCTAAAATATTAGCCTTGTAACTTGTTTGGTTTACGAGAAATCTTAAATCAAAAGTGTGAATTTTTAAATTTTTTGTAAACTTTTTCCTATTGCAGATAAACTTAAACTGTTATTGTTTTTAGGTTTAGCGCACCAGAAAACCTAGGTAAACTGATGCTTTTCTTGGTCCAGAGCTTTTAGTTTGGCGGAAATAAAAAAAAATCAAAACTCAAACAATACCCCGAAATCCAAAACTGAGTTCACTTTGAGAACCGGTAGCTCCTAAACCATTTTACACAGGGTACTATAATTAACACGAGAATAAAGCAAGTGCCGCAGGGTATAAAATAAGCCATTAAGTGATTTCATAACCTAACGGTAAGTATTTTTAAAACCTGAAAATATGCGATTTTGGGGTACCCATTTGGACGGAAATTTTTTCACAAGATTTTTTTGAATAATGAATTTGCCCTATTTTAATTCCTGTAAGCACTACTATGGAAAAGGCCATACTACTTCTAAAATATTAGCCTTGTAACTTGTTTGGTTTACGAGAAAACTTAAATCAAAAATGTGAATTTTTAAATTTTTTGTAAACTTTTTTCCTATTGCAGATAAACTTAAACTGTTATTGTTTTTAGGTTTAGCGCACCCGAAAACCTAGGTAAACTGATGCTTTTCTTGGTCCAGAGCTTATAGTTTGGCGGAAATAAAAAAAATCAAAACTCAAACAATACCCCGAAATCCAAAACTGAGTTCACTTTGAGAACCGGTAGCTCCTAAACCATTTTACACAGGGGACTATAATTACCACGAGAATAAAGCAAGTGCCGCAGGGTATAAAATAGGCTATTAAGTCATTTCATAACTCAACGGGAAGTATTTTTAAAACCTGAAAATATGCGATTTTGGGGTACCCATTTGGTCGGAAATTTTTTCACAAGATTTTTTTGAATAATGAATTTGCCCTATTTTAATTCCTGTAAGCACTATTATGGAAAAGGCCAAACGACTTCTAAAATATTAGCCTTGTAACTTGTTTGGTTTACGAGAAAACTTAAATCAAAAATGTGAATTTTTAAATTTTTTGTAAACTTTTTTCCTATTGCAGATAAACTTAAACTGTTATTGTTTTTAGGTTTAGCGCACCCGAAAACCTAGGTAAACTGATGCTTTTCTTGGTCCAGAGCTTTTAGTTTGGCGGAAATAAAAAAAAATCAAAATTCAAACAATACCCCAAAATCCAAAACTGAGTTCACTTTGAGAACCGGTAGCTTCTAAACCATTTTACACAGGGGACTATAATTATCACGAGAATAAAGCAAGTGCCGCAGGGTATAAAATAAGCCATTAAGTGATTTCATAACTTAACGGGAAGTATTTTTAAAACCTGAAAATATGCGATTTTGGGGTACCCATTTGGTCGGAAATTTTTTCACAAGATTTTTTTGAATAATGAATTTGCCCTATTTTAATTCCTGTAAGCACTATTATCGGAAAGGCCATACTACTTCTAAAATATTAGCCTTGTAACTTGTTTGGTTTACGAGAAATCTTAAATCAAATGTGTGAATTTTTAAATTTTTTGTAAACTTTTTTCCTATTGCAGATAAACTTAAACTGTTATTGTTTTTAGGTTTAGCGCACCCGAAAACCTAGGTAAACTGATGCTTTTCTTGGTCCAGAGCTTTTAGTTTGGCGGAAATAAAAAAAAATCAAAACTCAAACAATACCCCGAAATCCAAAACTGAGTTCACTTTGAGAACCGGTAGCTCCTAAACCATTTTACACAGGGGACTATAATTAACACGAGAATAAAGCAAGTGCCGCAGGGTATAAAATAAGCCATTAAGTGATTTCATAACCTAACGGGAAGTATTTTTAAAACCTGAAAATATGCGATTTTGGGGTACCCATTTGGATGGAAATTTTTTCACAAGATTTTTTTGAATAATGAATTTGCCCTATTTTAATTCCTGTAAGCACTACTATGGAAAAGGCCATACTACTTCTAAAATATTAGCCTTGTAACTTGTTTGGTTTACGAGAAAACTTAAATCAAAAATGTGAATTTTTAAATTTTTTGTAAACTTTTTTCCTATTGCAGATAAACTTAAACTGTTATTGTTTTTAGGTTTAGCGCATCCGAAAACCTAGGTAAACTGATGCTTTTCTTGGTCCAGAGCTTTTAGTTTGGCGGAAATAAAAAAAAATCAAAATTCAAACAATACCCCAAAATCCAAAACTGAGTTCACTTTGAGAACCGGTAGCTTCTAAACCATTTTACACAGGGGACTATAATTATCACGAGAATAAAGCAAGTGCCGCAGGGTATAAAATAAGCCATTAAGTGATTTCATAACTTAACGGGAAGTATTTTTAAAACCTGAAAATATGCGATTTTGGGGTACCCATTTGGTCGGAAATTTTTTCACAAGATTTTTTTGAATAATGAATTTGCCCTATTTTAATTCCTGTAAGCACTATTATCGAAAAGGCCATACTACTTCTAAAATATTAGCCTTGTAACTTGTTTGGTTTACGAGAAATCTTAAATCAAATGTGTGAATTTTTAAATTTTTTGTAAACTTTTTTCCTATTGCAGATAAACTTAAACTGTTATTGTTTTTAGGTTTAGCGCACCCGAAAACCTAGGTAAACTGATGCTTTTCTTGGTCCAGAGCTTTTAGTTTGGCGGAAATAAAAAAAAATCAAAACTCAAACAATACCCCGAAATCCAAAACTGAGTTCACTTTGAGAACCGGTAGCTCCTAAACCATTTTACACAGGGGACTATAATTAACACGAGAATAAAGCAAGTGCCGCAGGGTATAAAATAAGCCATTAAGTGATTTCATAACTTAACGGGAAGTATTTTTAAAACCTGAAAATATGCGATTTTGGGGTACCCATTTGGATGGAAATTTTTTCACAAGATTTTTTTGAATAATGAATTTGCCCTATTTTAATTCCTGTAAGCACTACTATGGAAAAGGCCATACTACTTCTAAAATATTAGCCTTGTAACTTGTTTGGTTTACGAGAAAACTTAAATCAAAAATGTGAATTTTTAAATTTTTTGTAAACTTTTTTCCTATTGCAGATAAACTTAAACTGTTATTGTTTTTAGGTTTAGCGCACCCGAAAACCTAGGTAAACTGATGCTTTTCTTGGTCCAGAGCTTATAGTTTGGCGGAAATAAAAAAAAATCAAAACTCAAACAATACCCCGAAATCCAAAACTGAGTTCACTTTGAGAACCGGTAGCTCCTAAACCATTTTACACAGGGGACTATAATTAACACGAGAATAAAGCAAGTGCTTCAGGTTATAAAATAGGCTATAAAGTGATTTCATAACTCAACGGGAAGTATTTTTAAAACCTGAAAATATGCGATTTTGGGGTACCCATTTGGTCGGAAATTTTTTCACAAGATTTTTTTGAATAATGAATTTGCTCTATTTTAACTCCTGTAAGCACTATTATGGAAAAGGCCATACTACTTCTAAAATATTAGCCTTGTAACTTGTTTGGTTTACGAGAAAACTTAAATCAAAAATATGAATGTTTAAATTTTTTGTAAACTTTTTTCCTATTGCAGATAAACTTAAACTGTTATTGTTTTTAGGTTTAGCGCACACGAAAACCTAGGTAAACTGATGCTTTTCTTGGTCCAGAGCTTATAGTTTGGCGGAAATAAAAAAAAATCAAAACTCAAACAATACCCCGAAATCCAAAACTGAGTTCACTTTGAGAACCGGTAGCTCCTAAACCATTTTACACAGGGGACTATAATTAACACGAGAATAAAGCAAAAGCTGCAGGGTATAAAATAAGCCGTTAAGTGATTTCATAACTTAACGGGAAGTATTTTTAAAACCTGAAAATATGCGATTTTGGGGTACCCATTTGGTCGGAAATTTTTTCACAAGATTTTTTTGAATAATGAATTTGCCCTATTTTAATTTCTGTAAGTACTATTATGGAAAAGGCCATACTGCTTCTAAAATATTAGCCTTGTCACTTGTTTGGTTTACGAGAAATCTTAAATCAAAAATGTGAATTTTTAAATTTTTTGTAAACTTTTTTCCTATTGCAGATAAACTTAAACTGTTATTGTTTTTAGGTTTAGCGCACACGAAAACCTAGGTAAACTGATGCTTTTCTTGGTCCAGAGCTTATAGTTTGGCGGAAATAAAAAAAAATCAAAACTCAAACAATACCCCGAAATCCAAAACTGAGTTCACTTTGAGAACCGGTAGCTCCTAAACCATTTTACACAGGGGACTATAATTAACACGAGAATAAAGCAAAAGCTGCAGGGTATAAAATAAGCTGTTAAGTGATTTCATAACTTAACGGGAAGTATTTTTAAAACCTGAAAATATGCGATTTTGGGGTACCCATTTGGTCGGAAATTTTTTCACAAGATTTTTTTGAATAATGAATTTGCCCTATTTTAATTTCTGTAAGCACTATTATGGAAAAGGCCATACTGCTTCTAAAATATTAGCCTTGTCACTTGTTTGGTTTACGAGAAATCTTAAATCAAAAATGTGAATTATTAAATTTTTTGTAAACTTTTTTCCTATTGCAGATAAACTTAAACTGTTATTGTTTTTAGGTTTAGCGCACCCGAAAACCTAGGTAAACTGATGCTTTTCTTGGTCCAGAGCTTTTAGTTTGGCGGAAATAAAAAAAAATCAAAACTCAAACAATACCCCGAAATCCAAAACTGAGTTCGCTTTGAGAACCGGTAGCTCCTAAACCATTTTACACAGAGGACTATAATTACCACGAGAATAAAGCAAGTGCCGCAGGGTATAAAATAAGCTATTAAGTCATTTCATAACTCAACGGGAAGTATTTTTAAAACCTGAAAATATGCGATTTTGGGGTACCCATTTGGTCGGAAATTTTTTCACAAGATTTTTTTGAATAATGAATTTGCCCTATTTTAATTCCTGTAAGCACTATTATGGAAAAGGCCATACTACTTCTAAAATATTAGCCTTGTAACTTGTTTGGTTTACGAGAAATCTTAAATCAAAAGTGTGAATTTTTAAATTTTTTGTAAACTTTTTTCCTATTGCAGATAAACTTAAACTGTTATTGTTTTTAGGTTTAGCGCACCCGAAAACCTAGGTAAACTGATGCTTTTCTTGGTCCAGAGCTTTTAGTTTGGCGGAAATAAAAAAAAATCAAAACTCAAACAATACCCCGAAAACCAAAACTGAGTTCACTTTGAGAACCGGTAGCTCCTAAACCATTTTACACAGGGGACTATAATTAACACGAGAATAAAGCAAGTGCCGCAGGGTATAAAATAAGCTATTAAGTCATTTCATAACTCAACGGGAAGTATTTTTAAAACCTGAAAATATGAGATTTTGGGGTACCCATTTGGTCGGAAATTTTTTCACAAGATTTTTTTGAATAATGAATTTGCCCTATTTTAATTCCTGTAAGCACTATTATGGAAAAGGCCATACTACTTCTAAAATATTAGCCTTGTAACTTGTTTGGTTTACGAGAAAACTTAAATCAAAAATGTGAATTTTTAAATTTTTTGTAAACTTTTTTCCTATTGCAGATAAACTTAAACTGTTATTGTTTTTAGGTTTAGCGCACCAGAAAACCTAGGTAAACTAATGCTTTTCTTGGTCCAGAGCTTATAGTTTGGCGGAAATAAAAAAAAATCAAAACTCAAACAATACCCCGAAATCCAAAACTGAGTTCATTTTGAGAACCGGTAGCTCCTAAACCATTTTACACAGGGAACTATAATTAACACAAGAATAAAGCAAGTGCTGCAGGTTATAAAATAAGCTATAAAGTGATTTCATAACTCAACGGGAAGTATTTTTAAAACCTGAAAATATGCGATTTTGGGGTACCCATTTGGTCGGAAATTTTTTCAAAAGATTTTTTTGAATAATGAATTTGCCCTATTTTAATTCCTGTAAGCACTATTATGGAAAAGGCCATACTACTTCTAAAATATTAGCCTTGTAACTTGTTTGGTTTACGAGAAAACTTAAATGAAAAATGTGAATTTTTAAATTTTTTGTAAACTTTTTTCCTATTGCAGATAAACTTAAACTGTTATTGTTTTTAGGTTTAGCGCACCCGAAAACCTAGGTAAACTGATGCTTTTCTTGGTCCAGAGCTTTTAGTTTGGCGGAAATAAAAAAAAAATCAAAACTCAAACAATACCCCGAAATCCAAAACTGAGTTCAATTTGAGAACCGGTAGCTCCTAAACCATTTTACACAGGGGACTATAATTAACACGAGAATAAAGCAAGTGCCGCAGGGTATAAAATAGGCTATTAAGTCATTTCATAACTCAACGGGAAGTATTTTTAAAACCTGAAAATATGCGATTTTGGGGTACCCATTTGGTCGGAAATTTTTTCACAAGATTTTTTTGAATAATGAATTTGCCCTATTTTAATTCCTGTAAGCACTATTATGGAAAAGGCCATACTACTTCTAAAATATTAGCCTTGTAACTTGTTTGGTTTACGAGAAAACTTAAATCAAAAATGTGAATTTTTAAATTTTTTGTAAACTTTTTTCCTATTGCAGATAAACTTAAACTGTTATTGTTTTTAGGTTTAGCGCATCCGAAAACCTAGGTAAACTGATGCTTTTCTTGGTCCAGAGCTTATAGTTTGGCGGAAATAAAAAAAAATCAAAACTCAAACAATACCCCGAAATCCAAAACTGAGTTCACTTTGAGAACCGGTAGCTCCTAAACCATTTTACACAGGGGACTATAATTAACACGAGTATAAAGCAAGTGCTCCAGGTTATAAAATAGGCTATAAAGTGATTTCATAACTCAACGGGAAGTATTTTTAAAACCTGAAAATATGCGATTTTGGGGTACCCATTTGGTCGGAAATTTTTTCACAAGATTTTTTTGAATAATGAATTTGCCCTATTTTAATTCCTGTAAGCACTATTATGGAAAAGGCCATACTACTTCTAAAATATTAGCCTTGTAACTTGTTTGGTTTACGAGAAAACTTAAATCAAAAATGTGAATTTTTAAATTTTTTGTAAACTTTTTTCCTATTGCAGATAAACTTAAACTGTTATTGTTTTTAGGTTTAGCGCACCCAAAAACCTAGGTAAACTGATGCTTTTCTTGGTCCAGAGCTTTTAGTTTGGCGGAAATAAAAAAAAATCAAAACTCAAACAATACCCCAAAATCCAAAACTGAGTTCACTTTGAGAACCGGTAGCTTCTAAACCATTTTACACAGGGGACTATAATTAACACGAGAATAAAGCAAGTGCCGCAGGGTATAAAATAAGCCATTAAGTGATTTCATAACTTAACGGGAAGTATTTTTAAAACCTGAAAATATGCGATTTTGGGGTACCCATTTGGTCGGAAATTTTTTCACAAGATTTTTTTGAATAATGAATTTGCCCTATTTTAATTCCTGTAAGCACTATTATGGAAAAGGCCATACTACTTCTAAAATATTAGCCTTGTAACTTGTTTGGTTTACGAGAAATCTTAAATCAAAAGTGTGAATTTTTAAATTTTTTGTAAACTTTTTCCTATTGCAGATAAACTTAAACTGTTATTGTTTTTAGGTTTAGCGCACCCGAAAACCTAGGTAAACTGATGCTTTTCTTGGTCCAGAGCTTTTAGTTTGGCGGAAATAAAAAAAAATCAAAACTCAAACAATACCCCGAAATCCAAAACTGAGTTCACTTTGAGAACCGGTAGCTCCTAAACCATTTTACACAGGGTACTATAATTAACACGAGAATAAAGCAAGTGCCGCAGGGTATAAAATAAGCCATTAAGTGATTTCATAACCTAACGGTAAGTATTTTTAAAACCTGAAAATATGCGATTTTGGGGTACCCATTTGGACGGAAATTTTTTCACAAGATTTTTTTGAATAATGAATTTGCCCTATTTTAATTCCTGTAAGCACTACTATGGAAAAGGACATACTACTTCTAAAATATTAGCCTTGTAACTTGTTTGGTTTACGAGAAAACTTAAATCAAAAATGTGAATTTTTAAATTTTTTGTAAACTTTTTTCCTATTGCAGATAAACTTAAACTGTTATTGTTTTTAGGTTTAGCGCACCCGAAAACCTAGGTAAACTGATGCTTTTCTTGGTCCAGAGCTTATAGTTTGGCGGAAATAAAAAAAATCAAAACTCAAACAATACCCCGAAATCCAAAACTGAGTTCACTTTGAGAACCGGTAGCTCCTAAACCATTTTACACAGGGGACTATAATTACCACGAGAATAAAGCAAGTGCCGCAGGGTATAAAATAGGCTATTAAGTCATTTCATAACTCAACGGGAAGTATTTTTAAAACCTGAAAATATGCGATTTTGGGGTACCCATTTGGTCGGAAATTTTTTCACAAGATTTTTTTGAATAATGAATTTGCCCTATTTTAATTCCTGTAAGCACTATTATGGAAAAGGCCAAACGACTTCTAAAATATTAGCCTTGTAACTTGTTTGGTTTACGAGAAAACTTAAATCAAAAATGTGAATTTTTAAATTTTTTGTAAACTTTTTTCCTATTGCAGATAAACTTAAACTGTTATTGTTTTTAGGTTTAGCGCACCCGAAAACCTAGGTAAACTGATGCTTTTCTTGGTCCAGAGCTTTTAGTTTGGCGGAAATAAAAAAAAATCAAAATTCAAACAATACCCCAAAATCCAAAACTGAGTTCACTTTGAGAACCGGTAGCTTCTAAACCATTTTACACAGGGGACTATAATTATCACGAGAATAAAGCAAGTGCCGCAGGGTATAAAATAAGCCATTAAGTGATTTCATAACTTAACGGGAAGTATTTTTAAAACCTGAAAATATGCGATTTTGGGGTACCCATTTGGTCGGAAATTTTTTCACAAGATTTTTTTGAATAATGAATTTGCCCTATTTTAATTCCTGTAAGCACTATTATCGAAAAGGCCATACTACTTCTAAAATATTAGCCTTGTAACTTGTTTGGTTTACGAGAAATCTTAAATCAAATGTGTGAATTTTTAAATTTTTTGTAAACTTTTTTCCTATTGCAGATAAACTTAAACTGTTATTGTTTTTAGGTTTAGCGCACCCGAAAACCTAGGTAAACTGATGCTTTTCTTGGTCCAGAGCTTTTAGTTTGGCGGAAATAAAAAAAAATCAAAACTCAAACAATACCCCGAAATCCAAAACTGAGTTCACTTTGAGAACCGGTAGCTCCTAAACCATTTTACACAGGGGACTATAATTAACACGAGAATAAAGCAAGTGCCGCAGGGTATAAAATAAGCCATTAAGTGATTTCATAACCTAACGGGAAGTATTTTTAAAACCTGAAAATATGCGATTTTGGGGTACCCATTTGGATGGAAATTTTTTCACAAGATTTTTTTGAATAATGAATTTGCCCTATTTTAATTCCTGTAAGCACTACTATGGAAAAGGCCATACTACTTCTAAAATATTAGCCTTGTAACTTGTTTGGTTTACGAGAAAACTTAAATCAAAAATGTGAATTTTTAAATTTTTTGTAAACTTTTTTCCTATTGCAGATAAACTTAAACTGTTATTGTTTTTAGGTTTAGCGCACCCGAAAACCTAGGTAAACTGATGCTTTTCTTGGTCCAGAGCTTATAGTTTGGCGGAAATAAAAAAAATCAAAACTCAAACAATACCCCGAAATCCAAAACTGAGTTCACTTTGAGAACCGGTAGCTCCTAAACCATTTTACACAGGGGACTATAATTACCACGAGAATAAAGCAAGTGCCGCAGGGTATAAAATAGGCTATTAAGTCATTTCATAACTCAACGGGAAGTATTTTTAAAACCTGAAAATATGCGATTTTGGGGTACCCATTTGGTCGGAAATTTTTTCACAAGATTTTTTTGAATAATGAATTTGCCATATTTTAATTCCTGTAAGCACTATTATGGAAAAGGCCATACTACTTCTAAAATATTAGCCTTGTAACTTGTTTGGTTTACGAGAAAACTTAAATCAAAAATGTGAATTTTTAAATTTTTTGTAAACTTTTTTCCTATTGCAGATAAACTTAAACTGTTATTGTTTTTAGGTTTAGCGCACCCGAAAACCTAGGTAAACTGATGCTTTTCTTGGTCCAGAGCTTATAGTTTGGCGGAAATAAAAAAAAAATCAAAACTCAAACAATACCACGGAATCCAAAACTGAGTTCACTTTGAGAACCGGTAGCTCCTAAACCATTTTACACAGGGGACTATAATTAACACGAGAATAAAGCAAGTGCTTCAGGTTATAAAATAGGCTATAAAGTGATTTTATAACTCAACGGGAAGTATTTTTAAAACCTGAAAATATGCGATTTTGGGGTACCCATTTGGTCGGAAATTTTTTCACAAGATTTTTTTGAATAATGAATTTGCTCTATTTTAACTCCTGTAAGCACTATTATGGAAAAGGCCATACTACTTCTAAAATATTAGCCTTGTAACTTGTTTGGTTTACGAGAAAACTTAAATCAAAAATATGAATGTTTAAATTTTTTGTAAACTTTTTTCCTATTGCAGATAAACTTAAACTGTTATTGTTTTTAGGTTTAGCGCACACGAAAACCTAGGTAAACTGATGCTTTTCTTGGTCCAGAGCTTATAGTTTGGCGGAAATAAAAAAAAATCAAAACTCAAACAATACCCCGAAATCCAAAACTGAGTTCACTTTGAGAACCGGTAGCTCCTAAACCATTTTACACAGGGGACTATAATTAACACGAGAATAAAGCAAAAGCTGCAGGGTATAAAATAAGCCGTTAAGTGATTTCATAACTTAACGGGAAGTATTTTTAAAACCTGAAAATATGCGATTTTGGGGTACCCATTTGGTCGGAAATTTTTTCACAAGATTTTTTTGAATAATGAATTTGCCCTATTTTAATTTCTGTAAGCACTATTATGGAAAAGGCCATACTACTTCTAAAATATTAGCCTTGTAACTTGTTTGGTTTACGAGAAATCTTAAATCAAAAGTGTGAATTTTTAAATATTTTGTAAACTTTTTTCCTATTGCAGATAAACTTAAACTGTTATTGTTTTTAGGTTTAGCGCACCCGAAAACCTAGGTAAACTGATGCTTTTCTTGGTCCAGAGCTTTTAGTTTGGCGGAAATAAAAAAAAAATCAAAACTCAAACAATACCCCGAAATCCAAAACTGAGTTCACTTTGAGAACCGGTAGCTTCTAAACCATTTTACACAGGGGACTATAATTAACACGAGAATAAAGCAAGTGCCGCAGGGTATAAAATAAGCTATTAAGTCATTTCATAACTCAACGGGAAGTATTTTTAAAACCTGAAAATATGCGATTTTGGGGTACCCATTTGGTCGGAAATTTTTTCACAAGATTTTTTTGAATAATGAATTTGCCCTATTTTAATTCCTGTAAGCACTATTATGGAAAAGGCCATACTACTTCTAAAATATTAGCCTTGTAACTTGTTTGGTTTACGAGAAAACTTAAATCAAAAATGTGAATTTTTAAATTTTTTGTAAACTTTTTTCCTATTGCAGATAAACTTAAACTGTTATTGTTTTTAGGTTTAGCGCACCAGAAAACCTAGGTAAACTAATGCTTTTCTTGGTCCAGAGCTTATAGTTTGGCGGAAATAAAAAAAAATCAAAACTCAAACAATACCCCGAAATCCAAAACTGAGTTCATTTTGAGAACCGGTAGCTCCTAAACCATTTTACACAGGGAACTATAATTAACACGAGAATAAAGCAAGTGCCGCAGGGTATAAAATAAGCTATTAAGTCATTTCATAACTCAACGGGAAGTATTTTTAAAACCTGAAAATATGCGATTTTGGGGTACCCATTTGGTCGGAAATTTTTTCACAAGATTTTTTTGAATAATGAATTTGCCCTATTTTAATTCCTGTAAGCACTATTATCGAAAAGGCCATACTACTTCTAAAATATTAGCCTTGTAACTTGTTTGGTTTACGAGAAATCTTAAATCAAATGTGTGAATTTTTAAATTTTTTGTAAACTTTTTTCCTATTGCAGATAAACTTAAACTGTTATTGTTTTTAGGTTTAGCGCACCCGAAAACCTAGGTAAACTGATGCTTTTCTTGGTCCAGAGCTTTTAGTTTGGCGGAAATAAAAAAAAATCAAAACTCAAACAATACCCCGAAATCCAAAACTGAGTTCACTTTGAGAACCGGTAGCTCCTAAACCATTTTACACAGGGGACTATAATTAACACGAGAATAAAGCAAGTGCCGCAGGGTATAAAATAAGCCATTAAGTGATTTCATAACCTAACGGGAAGTATTTTTAAAACCTGAAAATATGCGATTTTGGGGTACCCATTTGGATGGAAATTTTTTCACAAGATTTTTTTGAATAATGAATTTGCCCTATTTTAATTCCTGTAAGCACTACTATGGAAAAGGCCATACTACTTCTAAAATATTAGCCTTGTAACTTGTTTGGTTTACGAGAAAACTTAAATCAAAAATGTGAATTTTTAAATTTTTTGTAAACTTTTTTCCTATTGCAGATAAACTTAAACTGTTATTGTTTTTAGGTTTAGCGCACCCGAAAACCTAGGTAAACTGATGCTTTTCTTGGTCCAGAGCTTATAGTTTGGCGGAAATAAAAAAAAATCAAAACTCAAACAATACCCCGAAATCCAAAACTGAGTTCACTTTGAGAACCGGTAGCTCCTAAACCATTTTACACAGGGGACTATAATTAACACGAGAATAAAGCAAGTGCTTCAGGTTATAAAATAGGCTATAAAGTGATTTCATAACTCAACGGGAAGTATTTTTAAAACCTGAAAATATGCGATTTTGGGGTACCCATTTGGTCGGAAATTTTTTCACAAGATTTTTTTGAATAATGAATTTGCTCTATTTTAACTCCTGTAAGCACTATTATGGAAAAGGCCATACTACTTCTAAAATATTAGCCTTGTAACTTGTTTGGTTTACGAGAAAACTTAAATCAAAAATATGAATGTTTAAATTTTTTGTAAACTTTTTTCCTATTGCAGATAAACTTAAACTGTTATTGTTTTTAGGTTTAGCGCACACGAAAACCTAGGTAAACTGATGCTTTTCTTGGTCCAGAGCTTATAGTTTGGCGGAAATAAAAAAAAATCAAAACTCAAACAATACCCCGAAATCCAAAACTGAGTTCACTTTGAGAACCGGTAGCTCCTAAACCATTTTACACAGGGGACTATAATTAACACGAGAATAAAGCAAAAGCTGCAGGGTATAAAATAAGCCGTTAAGTGATTTCATAACTTAACGGGAAGTATTTTTAAAACCTGAAAATATGCGATTTTGGGGTACCCATTTGGTCGGAAATTTTTTCACAAGATTTTTTTGAATAATGAATTTGCCCTATTTTAATTTCTGTAAGCACTATTATGGAAAAGGCCATACTGCTTCTAAAATATTAGCCTTGTCACTTGTTTGGTTTACGAGAAATCTTAAATCAAAAATGTGAATTATTAAATTTTTTGTAAACTTTTTTCCTATTGCAGATAAACTTAAACTGTTATTGTTTTTAGGTTTAGCGCACCCGAAAACCTAGGTAAACTGATGCTTTTCTTGGTCCAGAGCTTTTAGTTTGGCGGAAATAAAAAAAAATCAAAACTCAAACAATACCCCGAAATCCAAAACTGAGTTCGCTTTGAGAACCGGTAGCTCCTAAACCATTTTACACAGAGGACTATAATTACCACGAGAATAAAGCAAGTGCCGCAGGGTATAAAATAAGCTATTAAGTCATTTCATAACTCAACGGGAAGTATTTTTAAAACCTGAAAATATGCGATTTTGGGGTACCCATTTGGTCGGAAATTTTTTCACAAGATTTTTTTGAATAATGAATTTGCCCTATTTTAATTCCTGTAAGCACTATTATGGAAAAGGCCATACTACTTCTAAAATATTAGCCTTGTAACTTGTTTGGTTTACGAGAAATCTTAAATCAAAAGTGTGAATTTTTAAATTTTTTGTAAACTTTTTTCCTATTGCAGATAAACTTAAACTGTTATTGTTTTTAGGTTTAGCGCACCCGAAAACCTAGGTAAACTGATGCTTTTCTTGGTCCAGAGCTTTTAGTTTGGCGGAAATAAAAAAAAATCAAAACTCAAACAATACCCCGAAAACCAAAACTGAGTTCACTTTGAGAACCGGTAGCTCCTAAACCATTTTACACAGGGGACTATAATTAACACGAGAATAAAGCAAGTGCCGCAGGGTATAAAATAAGCTATTAAGTCATTTCATAACTCAACGGGAAGTATTTTTAAAACCTGAAAATATGAGATTTTGGGGTACCCATTTGGTCGGAAATTTTTTCACAAGATTTTTTTGAATAATGAATTTGCCCTATTTTAATTCCTGTAAGCACTATTATGGAAAAGGCCATACTACTTCTAAAATATTAGCCTTGTAACTTGTTTGGTTTACGAGAAAACTTAAATCAAAAATGTGAATTTTTAAATTTTTTGTAAACTTTTTTCCTATTGCAGATAAACTTAAACTGTTATTGTTTTTAGGTTTAGCGCACCAGAAAACCTAGGTAAACTAATGCTTTTCTTGGTCCAGAGCTTATAGTTTGGCGGAAATAAAAAAAAATCAAAACTCAAACAATACCCCGAAATCCAAAACTGAGTTCATTTTGAGAACCGGTAGCTCCTAAACCATTTTACACAGGGAACTATAATTAACACAAGAATAAAGCAAGTGCTGCAGGTTATAAAATAAGCTATAAAGTGATTTCATAACTCAACGGGAAGTATTTTTAAAACCTGAAAATATGCGATTTTGGGGTACCCATTTGGTCGGAAATTTTTTCAAAAGATTTTTTTGAATAATGAATTTGCCCTATTTTAATTCCTGTAAGCACTATTATGGAAAAGGCCATACTACTTCTAAAATATTAGCCTTGTAACTTGTTTGGTTTACGAGAAAACTTAAATGAAAAATGTGAATTTTTAAATTTTTTGTAAACTTTTTTCCTATTGCAGATAAACTTAAACTGTTATTGTTTTTAGGTTTAGCGCACCCGAAAACCTAGGTAAACTGATGCTTTTCTTGGTCCAGAGCTTTTAGTTTGGCGGAAATAAAAAAAAAATCAAAACTCAAACAATACCCCGAAATCCAAAACTGAGTTCAATTTGAGAACCGGTAGCTCCTAAACCATTTTACACAGGGGACTATAATTAACACGAGAATAAAGCAAGTGCCGCAGGGTATAAAATAGGCTATTAAGTCATTTCATAACTCAACGGGAAGTATTTTTAAAACCTGAAAATATGCGATTTTGGGGTACCCATTTGGTCGGAAATTTTTTCACAAGATTTTTTTGAATAATGAATTTGCCCTATTTTAATTCCTGTAAGCACTATTATGGAAAAGGCCATACTACTTCTAAAATATTAGCCTTGTAACTTGTTTGGTTTACGAGAAAACTTAAATCAAAAATGTGAATTTTTAAATTTTTTGTAAACTTTTTTCCTATTGCAGATAAACTTAAACTGTTATTGTTTTTAGGTTTAGCGCATCCGAAAACCTAGGTAAACTGATGCTTTTCTTGGTCCAGAGCTTATAGTTTGGCGGAAATAAAAAAAAATCAAAACTCAAACAATACCCCGAAATCCAAAACTGAGTTCACTTTGAGAACCGGTAGCTCCTAAACCATTTTACACAGGGGACTATAATTAACACGAGTATAAAGCAAGTGCTCCAGGTTATAAAATAGGCTATAAAGTGATTTCATAACTCAACGGGAAGTATTTTTAAAACCTGAAAATATGCGATTTTGGGGTACCCATTTGGTCGGAAATTTTTTCACAAGATTTTTTTGAATAATGAATTTGCCCTATTTTAATTCCTGTAAGCACTATTATGGAAAAGGCCATACTACTTCTAAAATATTAGCCTTGTAACTTGTTTGGTTTACGAGAAAACTTAAATCAAAAATGTGAATTTTTAAATTTTTTGTAAACTTTTTTCCTATTGCAGATAAACTTAAACTGTTATTGTTTTTAGGTTTAGCGCACCCAAAAACCTAGGTAAACTGATGCTTTTCTTGGTCCAGAGCTTATAGTTTGGCGGAAATAAAAAGAAATCAAAACTCAAACAATACCCCGAAATCCAAAACTGAGTTCACTTTGAGAACCGGTAGCTCCTAAACCATTTTACACAGGGGACTATAATTAACACGAGAATAAAGCAAAAGCTGCAGGGTATAAAATAAGCCGTTAAGTGATTTCATAACTTAACGGGAAGTATTTTTAAAACCTGAAAATATGCGATTTTGGGGTACCCATTTGGTCGGAAATTTTTTCACAAGATTTTTTTGAATAATGAATTTGCCCTATTTTAATTTCTGTAAGCACTATTATGGAAAAGGCCATACTACTTCTAAAATATTAGCCTTGTAACTTGTTTGGTTTACGAGAAATCTTAAATCAAAAGTGTGAATTTTTAAATATTTTGTAAACTTTTTTCCTATTGCAGATAAACTTAAACTGTTATTGTTTTTAGGTTTAGCGCACCCGAAAACCTAGGTAAACTGATGCTTTTCTTGGTCCAGAGCTTTTAGTTTGGCGGAAATAAAAAAAAAATCAAAACTCAAACAATACCCCGAAATCCAAAACTGAGTTCACTTTGAGAACCGGTAGCTTCTAAACCATTTTACACAGGGGACTATAATTAACACGAGAATAAAGCAAGTGCCGCAGGGTATAAAATAAGCTATTAAGTCATTTCATAACTCAACGGGAAGTATTTTTAAAACCTGAAAATATGCGATTTTGGGGTACCCATTTGGTCGGAAATTTTTTCACAAGATTTTTTTGAATAATGAATTTGCCCTATTTTAATTCCTGTAAGCACTATTATGGAAAAGGCCATACTACTTCTAAAATATTAGCCTTGTAACTTGTTTGGTTTACGAGAAAACTTAAATCAAAAATGTGAATTTTTAAATTTTTTGTAAACTTTTTTCCTATTGCAGATAAACTTAAACTGTTATTGTTTTTAGGTTTAGCGCACCAGAAAACCTAGGTAAACTAATGCTTTTCTTGGTCCAGAGCTTATAGTTTGGCGGAAATAAAAAAAAATCAAAACTCAAACAATACCCCGAAATCCAAAACTGAGTTCATTTTGAGAACCGGTAGCTCCTAAACCATTTTACACAGGGAACTATAATTAACACGAGAATAAAGCAAGTGCCGCAGGGTATAAAATAAGCTATTAAGTCATTTCATAACTCAACGGGAAGTATTTTTAAAACCTGAAAATATGCGATTTTGGGGTACCCATTTGGTCGGAAATTTTTTCACAAGATTTTTTTGAATAATGAATTTGCCCTATTTTAATTCCTGTAAGCACTATTATGGAAAAGGCCATACTACTTCTAAAATATTAGCCTTGTAACTTGTTTGGTTTACGAGAAAACTTAAATCAAAAATGTGAATTTTTAAATTTTTTGTAAACTTTTTTCCTATTGCAGATAAACTTAAACTGTTATTGTTTTTAGGTTTAGCGCACCCGAAAACCTAGGTAAACTGATGCTTTTCTTGGTCCAGAGCTTTTAGTTTGGCGGAAATAAAAAAAAAAATCAAAACTCAAACAATACCCCGAAATCCAAAACTGAGTTCACTTTGAGAACCGGTAGCTCCTAAACCATTTTACACAGGGGACTATAATTAACACGAGAATAAAGCAAGTGCCGCAGGGTATAAAATAAGCCATTAAGTGATTTCATAACCTAACGGGAAGTATTTTTAAAACCTGAAAATATGCGATTTTGGTGTACCCATTTGGACGGAAATTCTTTCACAAGATTTTTTTGAATAATGAACTTGCCCTATTTTAATTCCTGTAAGCACTACTATGGAAAAGGCCATACTACTTCTAAAATATTAGCCTTGTAACTTGTTTGGTTTACGAGAAAACTTAAATCAAAAATGTGAATTTTTAAATTTTTTGTAAACTTTTTTCCTATTGCAGATAAACTTAAACTGTTATTGTTTTTAGGTTTAGCGCACCCGAAAACCTAGGTAAACTGATACTTTTCTTGGTCCAGAGCTTATAGTTTGGCGGAAATAAAAAAAAATCAAAACTCAAACAATACCCCGAAATCCAAAACTGAGTTCACTTTGAGAACCGGTAGCTCCAAAACCATTTTACACAGGGGACTATAATTACCACGAGAATAAAGCAAGTGCCGCAGGGTATAAAATAGGCTATTAAGTCATTTCATAACTCAACGGGAAGTATTTTTAAAACCTGAAAATATGCGATTTTGGGGTACCCATTTGGTCGGAAATTTTTTCACAAGATTTTTTTGAATAATGAATTTGCCCTATTTTAATTCCTGTAAGCACTATTGTGGAAAAGGCCATACTACTTCTAAAATATTAGCCTTGTAACTTGTTTGGTTTACGAGAAAACTTAAATCAAAAATGTGAATTATTAAATTTTTTGTAAACTTTTTTCTTATTGCAGATAAACTTAAACTGTTATTGTTTTTAGGTTTAGCGCACCCGAAAACCTAGGTAAACTGATGCATTTCTTGGTCCAGAGCTTATAGTTTGGCGTAAATAAAAAAAAATCAAAACTCAAACAATACCCCGAAATCCAAAACTGAGTTCACTTTGAGAACCGGTAGCTCCTAAACCATTTTACACAGGGGACTATAATTAACACGAGTATAAAGCAAGTGCTCCAGGTTATAAAATAGGCTATAAAGTGATTTCATAACTCAACGGGAAGTATTTTTAAAACCTGAAAATATGCGATTTTGGGGTACCCATTTGGTCGGAAATTTTTTCACAAGATTTTTTTGAATAATGAATTTGCTCTATTTTAACTCCTGTAAGCACTATTATGGAAAAGGCCATACTACTTCTAAAATATTAGCCTTGTAACTTGTTTGGTTTACGAGAAAACTTAAATCAAAAATGTGAATTTTTAAATTTTTTGTAAACTTTTTTCTTATTGCAGATAAACTTAAACTGTTATTGTTTTTAGGTTTAGCGCACCCGAAAACCTAGGTAAACTGATGCATTTCTTGGTCCAGAGCTTATAGTTTGGCGTAAATAAAAAAAAATCAAAACTCAAACAATACCCCGAAATCCAAAACTGAGTTCACTTTGAGAACCGGTAGCTCCAAAACCATTTTACACAGGGGACTATAATTACCACGAGAATAAAGCAAGTGCCGCAGGGTATAAAATAGGCTATTAAGTCATTTCATAACTCAACGGGAAGTATTTTTAAAACCTGAAAATATGCGATTTTGGGGTACCCATTTGGTCGGAAATTTTTTCACAAGATTTTTTTGAATAATGAATTTGCCCTATTTTAATTCCTGTAAGCACTATTATGGAAAAGGCCATACTACTTCTAAAATATTAGCCTTGTAACTTGTTTGGTTTACGAGAAAACTTAAATCAAAAATGTGAATTTTTAAATTTTTTGTAAACTTTTTTCTTATTGCAGATAAACTTAAACTGTTATTGTTTTTAGGTTTAGCGCACCCGAAAACCTAGGTAAACTGATGCATTTCTTGGTCCAGAGCTTATAGTTTGGCGTAAATTAAAAAAAATCAAAACTCAAACAATACCCCGAAATCCAAAACTGAGTTCACTTTGAGAACCGGTAGCTCCTAAACCATTTTACACAGGGGACTATAATTAACACGAGAATAAAGCAAGTGCCGCAGGGTATAAAATAAGCTATTAAGTGATTTAATAACTCAACGGGAAGTATTTATAAAACCTGAAAATATACGATTTTGGGGTACCCATTTGGTCGGAAATTTTTTCACAAAATTTTTTTGAATAATGAATTTGCCCTATTTTAATTCCTGTAAGCACTATCATGGAAAAGGCCATACTACTTCTAAAATATTGGTCTTGTAACTTGTTTGGTTTACGAGAAATCTTAAATCAAAAATGTAAATTTTTAAATTTTTTGTAAACTTTTTTCCTATTGCAGATAAACTTAAACTGTTATTGTTTTTAGGTTTAGCGCACCCGAAAACCTAGGTAAACTGATGCTTTTCTTGGTCCAGAGCTTTTAGTTTGGCGGAAATAAAAAAAAATCAAAACTCAAACAATACCCCGAAAACCAAAACTGAGTTCACTTTGAGAACCGGTAGCTCCTAAACCATTTTACACAGGGGACTATAATTAACACGAGAATAAAGCAAGTGCCGCAGGGTATAAAATAAGCTATTAAGTCATTTCATAACTCAACGGGAAGTATTTTTAAAACCTGAAAATATGAGATTTTGGGGTACCCATTTGGTCGGAAATTTTTTCACAAGATTTTTTTGAATAATGAATTTGCCCTATTTTAATTCCTGTAAGCACTATTATGGAAAAGGCCATACTACTTCTAAAATATTAGCCTTGTAACTTGTTTGGTTTACGAGAAAACTTAAATCAAAAATGTGAATTTTTAAATTTTTTGTAAACTTTTTTCCTATTGCAGATAAACTTAAACTGTTATTGTTTTTAGGTTTAGCGCACCAGAAAACCTAGGTAAACTAATGCTTTTCTTGGTCCAGAGCTTATAGTTTGGCGGAAATAAAAAAAAATCAAAACTCAAACAATACCCCGAAATCCAAAACTGAGTTCATTTTGAGAACCGGTAGCTCCTAAACCATTTTACACAGGGAACTATAATTAACACAAGAATAAAGCAAGTGCTGCAGGTTATAAAATAAGCTATAAAGTGATTTCATAACTCAACGGGAAGTATTTTTAAAACCTGAAAATATGCGATTTTGGGGTACCCATTTGGTCGGAAATTTTTTCAAAAGATTTTTTTGAATAATGAATTTGCCCTATTTTAATTCCTGTAAGCACTATTATGGAAAAGGCCATACTACTTCTAAAATATTAGCCTTGTAACTTGTTTGGTTTACGAGAAAACTTAAATGAAAAATGTGAATTTTTAAATTTTTTGTAAACTTTTTTCCTATTGCAGATAAACTTAAACTGTTATTGTTTTTAGGTTTAGCGCACCCGAAAACCTAGGTAAACTGATGCTTTTCTTGGTCCAGAGCTTTTAGTTTGGCGGAAATAAAAAAAAAATCAAAACTCAAACAATACCCCGAAATCCAAAACTGAGTTCAATTTGAGAACCGGTAGCTCCTAAACCATTTTACACAGGGGACTATAATTAACACGAGAATAAAGCAAGTGCCGCAGGGTATAAAATAGGCTATTAAGTCATTTCATAACTCAACGGGAAGTATTTTTAAAACCTGAAAATATGCGATTTTGGGGTACCCATTTGGTCGGAAATTTTTTCACAAGATTTTTTTGAATAATGAATTTGCCCTATTTTAATTCCTGTAAGCACTATTATGGAAAAGGCCATACTACTTCTAAAATATTAGCCTTGTAACTTGTTTGGTTTACGAGAAAACTTAAATCAAAAATGTGAATTTTTAAATTTTTTGTAAACTTTTTTCCTATTGCAGATAAACTTAAACTGTTATTGTTTTTAGGTTTAGCGCACCAGAAAACCTAGGTAAACTAATGCTTTTCTTGGTCCAGAGCTTATAGTTTGGCGGAAATAAAAAAAAATCAAAACTCAAACAATACCCCGAAATCCAAAACTGAGTTCATTTTGAGAACCGGTAGCTCCTAAACCATTTTACACAGGGAACTATAATTAACACGAGAATAAAGCAAGTGCCGCAGGGTATAAAATAAGCTATTAAGTCATTTCATAACTCAACGGGAAGTATTTTTAAAACCTGAAAATATGCGATTTTGGGGTACCCATTTGGTCGGAAATTTTTTCACAAGATTTTTTTGAATAATGAATTTGCCCTATTTTAATTCCTGTAAGCACTATTATGGAAAAGGCCATACTACTTCTAAAATATTAGCCTTGTAACTTGTTTGGTTTACGAGAAAACTTAAATCAAAAATGTGAATTTTTAAATTTTTTGTAAACTTTTTTCCTATTGCAGATAAACTTAAACTGTTATTGTTTTTAGGTTTAGCGCACCCGAAAACCTAGGTAAACTGATGCTTTTCTTGGTCCAGAGCTTTTAGTTTGGCGGAAATAAAAAAAAAAATCAAAACTCAAACAATACCCCGAAATCCAAAACTGAGTTCACTTTGAGAACCGGTAGCTCCTAAACCATTTTACACAGGGGACTATAATTAACACGAGAATAAAGCAAGTGCCGCAGGGTATAAAATAAGCCATTAAGTGATTTCATAACCTAACGGGAAGTATTTTTAAAACCTGAAAATATGCGATTTTGGTGTACCCATTTGGACGGAAATTCTTTCACAAGATTTTTTTGAATAATGAACTTGCCCTATTTTAATTCCTGTAAGCACTACTATGGAAAAGGCCATACTACTTCTAAAATATTAGCCTTGTAACTTGTTTGGTTTACGAGAAAACTTAAATCAAAAATGTGAATTTTTAAATTTTTTGTAAACTTTTTTCCTATTGCAGATAAACTTAAACTGTTATTGTTTTTAGGTTTAGCGCACCCGAAAACCTAGGTAAACTGATACTTTTCTTGGTCCAGAGCTTATAGTTTGGCGGAAATAAAAAAAAATCAAAACTCAAACAATACCCCGAAATCCAAAACTGAGTTCACTTTGAGAACCGGTAGCTCCAAAACCATTTTACACAGGGGACTATAATTACCACGAGAATAAAGCAAGTGCCGCAGGGTATAAAATAGGCTATTAAGTCATTTCATAACTCAACGGGAAGTATTTTTAAAACCTGAAAATATGCGATTTTGGGGTACCCATTTGGTCGGAAATTTTTTCACAAGATTTTTTTGAATAATGAATTTGCCCTATTTTAATTCCTGTAAGCACTATTGTGGAAAAGGCCATACTACTTCTAAAATATTAGCCTTGTAACTTGTTTGGTTTACGAGAAAACTTAAATCAAAAATGTGAATTATTAAATTTTTTGTAAACTTTTTTCTTATTGCAGATAAACTTAAACTGTTATTGTTTTTAGGTTTAGCGCACCCGAAAACCTAGGTAAACTGATGCATTTCTTGGTCCAGAGCTTATAGTTTGGCGTAAATAAAAAAAAATCAAAACTCAAACAATACCCCGAAATCCAAAACTGAGTTCACTTTGAGAACCGGTAGCTCCTAAACCATTTTACACAGGGGACTATAATTAACACGAGTATAAAGCAAGTGCTCCAGGTTATAAAATAGGCTATAAAGTGATTTCATAACTCAACGGGAAGTATTTTTAAAACCTGAAAATATGCGATTTTGGGGTACCCATTTGGTCGGAAATTTTTTCACAAGATTTTTTTGAATAATGAATTTGCTCTATTTTAACTCCTGTAAGCACTATTATGGAAAAGGCCATACTACTTCTAAAATATTAGCCTTGTAACTTGTTTGGTTTACGAGAAAACTTAAATCAAAAATGTGAATTTTTAAATTTTTTGTAAACTTTTTTCTTATTGCAGATAAACTTAAACTGTTATTGTTTTTAGGTTTAGCGCACCCGAAAACCTAGGTAAACTGATGCATTTCTTGGTCCAGAGCTTATAGTTTGGCGTAAATAAAAAAAAATCAAAACTCAAACAATACCCCGAAATCCAAAACTGAGTTCACTTTGAGAACCGGTAGCTCCAAAACCATTTTACACAGGGGACTATAATTACCACGAGAATAAAGCAAGTGCCGCAGGGTATAAAATAGGCTATTAAGTCATTTCATAACTCAACGGGAAGTATTTTTAAAACCTGAAAATATGCGATTTTGGGGTACCCATTTGGTCGGAAATTTTTTCACAAGATTTTTTTGAATAATGAATTTGCCCTATTTTAATTCCTGTAAGCACTATTATGGAAAAGGCCATACTACTTCTAAAATATTAGCCTTGTAACTTGTTTGGTTTACGAGAAAACTTAAATCAAAAATGTGAATTTTTAAATTTTTTGTAAACTTTTTTCTTATTGCAGATAAACTTAAACTGTTATTGTTTTTAGGTTTAGCGCACCCGAAAACCTAGGTAAACTGATGCATTTCTTGGTCCAGAGCTTATAGTTTGGCGTAAATTAAAAAAAATCAAAACTCAAACAATACCCCGAAATCCAAAACTGAGTTCACTTTGAGAACCGGTAGCTCCTAAACCATTTTACACAGGGGACTATAATTAACACGAGAATAAAGCAAGTGCCGCAGGGTATAAAATAAGCTATTAAGTGATTTAATAACTCAACGGGAAGTATTTATAAAACCTGAAAATATACGATTTTGGGGTACCCATTTGGTCGGAAATTTTTTCACAAAATTTTTTTGAATAATGAATTTGCCCTATTTTAATTCCTGTAAGCACTATCATGGAAAAGGCCATACTACTTCTAAAATATTGGTCTTGTAACTTGTTTGGTTTACGAGAAATCTTAAATCAAAAATGTAAATTTTTAAATTTTTTGTAAACTTTTTTCCTATTGCAGATAAACTTAAACTGTTATTGTTTTTAGGTTTAGCGCACCCGAAAACCTAGGTAAACTGATGCTTTTCTTGGTCCAGAGCTTTTAGTTTGGCGGAAATTAAAAAAAAATCAAAACTCAAACAATACCCCGAAATCCAAAACTGAGTTCGCTTTGAGAACCGGTAGCTCCTAAACCATTTTACACAGAGGACTATATTTACCACGAGAATAAAGCAAGTGCCGCAGGGTATAAAATAAGCTATTAAGTCATTTCATAACTCAACGGGAAGTATTTTTAAAACCTGAAAATATGCGATTTTGGAATAACCATTTGGTCGGAAATTTTTTCACAAGATTTTTTTGAATAATGAATTTGCCCTATCTTAATTCCTGTAAGCACTATTATGGAAAAGGCCATACTACTTCTAAAATATTAGCCTTGTAACTTGTTTGGTTTACGAGAAAACTTAAATCAAAAATGTGAATTTTTAAATTTTTTGTAAACTTTTTTCCTATTGCAGATAAACTTAAACTGTTATTGTTTTTAGGTTTAGCGCACCCGAAAACCTAGGTAAACTAATGCTTTTCTTGGTCCAGAGTTTATAGTTTGGCGGAAATAAAAAAAAATCAAAACTCAAACAATACCCCGAAATCCAAAACTGAGTTCACTTTGAGAACCGGTAGCTCCTAAACCATTTTACACAGGGGACTATAATTTCCACGAGAATAAAGCAAGTGCCGCAGGGTATAAAATAAGCTATTAAGTCATTTCATAACTCAACGGGAAGTATTTTTAAAACCTGAAAATATGCGATTTTGGGGTACCCATTTGGTCGGAAATTTTTTCACAAGATTTTTTTGAATAATGAATTTGCCCTATTTTAATTTCTGTAAGCACTATTATGGAAAAGGCCATACTACTTCTAAAATATTAGCCTTGTAACTTGTTTGGTTTACGAGAAAACTTAAACAAAAAAGGTGAATTTTTAAATTTTTTGTAAACTTTTTTCCTATTGCAGATAAACTTAAACTGTTATTGTTTTTAGGTTTAGCGCACCCGAAAACCTAGGTAAACTGATGCTTTTCTTGGTCCAGAGCTTATAGTTTGGCGGAAATAAAAAAAAATCAAAACTCAAACAATACCCCGAAATCCAAAACTGAGTTCACTTTGAGAACCGGTAGCTCCTAAACCATTTTACACAGGGGACTATAATTAACACGAGAATAAAGCAAGTGCCGCAGGGTATAAAATAAGTCATTAAGTGATTTCATAACTTAACGGGAAGTATTTTTAAAACCTGAAAATATGCGATTTTGGGGTACCCATTTGGTCGGAAATTTTTTCACAAGATTTTTTTGAATAATGAATTTGCCCTAATTTAATTCCTGTAAGCACTATTATGGAAAAGTCCATACCACTTCTAAAATATTAGCCTTGTAACTTGTTTGGTTTACGAGAAAACTTAAATCAAAAATGTGAATTTTTAAATTTTTTGTAAACTTTTTTCCTATTGCAGATAAACTTAAACTGTTATTGTTTTTAGGTTTAGCGCACCCGAAAACCTAGGTAAACTGATGCTTTTCTTGGTCCAGAGCTTATAGTTTGGCGGAAATAAAAAAAAATCAAAACTCAAACAATACCCCGAAATCCAAAACTGAGTTCACTTTGAGAACCGGTAGCTCCTTAACCATTTTACACAGGGGACTATAATTAACACAAGAATAAAGCAAGTGCCGCAGGGTATAAAATAAGCCGTTAAGTGATTTCATAACTTAACGGGAAGTATTTTTAAAACCTGAAAATATGCGATTTTGGGGTACCCATTTGGTCGGAAATTTTTTCACAAGATTTTTTTGAATAATGAATTTGCCCTATTTTAATTCCTGTAAACACTATTATGGAAAAGGCCATACTGCTTCTAAAATATTAGCCTTGTCACTTGTTTGGTTTACGAGAAATCTTAAATGAAAAATGTGAATTTTTAAATTTTTTGTAAACTTTTTTCCTATTGCAGATAAACTTAAACAGTTATTGTTTTTAGGTTTAGCGCACCCAAAAACCTAGGTAAACTGATGCTTTTCTTGGTCCAGAGCTTTTAGTTTGGCGGAAATAAAAAAAAATCAAAACTCAAACAATACCCCGAAATCCAAAACTGAGTTCGCTTTGAGAACCGGTAGCTCCTAAACCATTTTACACAGAGGACTATAATTACCACGAGAATAAAGCAAGTGCCGCAGGGTATAAAATAAGCTATTAAGTCATTTCATAACTCAACGGGAAGTATTTTTAAAACCTGAAAATATGCGATTTTGGGGTACCCATTTGGTCGGAAATTTTTTCACAAGATTTTTTTGAATAATGAATTTGCCCTATTTTAATTCCTGTAAGCACTATTATGGAAAAGGCCATACTACTTCTAAAATATTAGCCTTGTAACTTGTTTGGTTTACGAGAAATCTTAAATCAAAAGTGTGAATTTTTAAATTTTTTGTAAACTTTTTTCCTATTGCAGATAAACTTAAACTGTTATTGTTTTTAGGTTTTTGCGCACCCGAAAACCTAGGTAAACTGATGCTTTTCTTGGTCCAGAGCTTTTAGTTTGGCGGAAATAAAAAAAAATCAAAACTCAAACAATACCCCGAAATCCAAAACTGATTTCACTTTGAGAACCGGTAGCTCCTAAACCATTTTACACAGGGAACTATAATTAACACGAGAATAAAGCAAGTGCTGCAGGTTATAAAATAAGCTATAAAGTGATTTCATAACTCAACGGGAAGTATTTTTAAAACCTGAAAATATGCGATTTTGGGGTACCCATTTGGTTGGAAATTTTTTCACAAGATTTTTTTGAATAATGAATTTGCCTTATTTTAATTCCTGTAAGCACTATTATGGAAAAGGCCATACTACTTCTAAAATATTAGCCTTGTAACTTGTTTGGTTTACGAGAAATCTTAAATCAAAAGTGTGAATTTTTAAATTTTTTGTAAAGTTTTTTCCTATTGCAGATAAACTTAAACTGTTATTGTTTTTAGGTTTAGCGCACCCGAAAACCTAGGTAAACTAATGCTTTTCTTGGTCCAGAGCTTATAGTTTGGCGGAAATAAAAAAAAATCAAAACTCAAACAATACCCCGAAATCCAAAACTGAGTTCACTTTGAGAACCGGTAGCTCCTAAACCATTTTACACAGGGGACTATAATTTCCACGAGAATAAAGCAAGTGCCGCAGGGTATAAAATAAGCTATTAAGTCATTTCATAACTCAACCGGAAGTATTTTTAAAACCTGAAAATATGCGATTTTGGGGTAACCATTTGGTCGGAAATTTTTTCACAAAATTTTTTTGAATAATGAATTTGCCCTATTTTAATTCCTGTAAGCACTATTATGGAAAAGGCCATACTACTTCTAAAATATTAGCCTTGTAACTTGTTGAGAAAACTTAAATCAAAAATGTGGATTTTTAAATTTTTTGTAAACTTTTTTCCTATTGCAGATAAACTTAAACTGTTATTGTTTTTAGGTTTAGCGCACCCGAAAACCTAGGTAAACTGATGCTTTTCTTGGTCCAGAGCTTATAGTTTGGCGGAAATAAAAAAAAATCAAAACTCAAACAATACCCCGAAATCCAAAACTGAGTTCACTTTGAGAACCGGTAGCTCCTAAACTATTTTACACAAGGGACTATAATTAACACGAGAATAAAGCAAGTGCCGCAGGGTATAAAATAAGCCATTAAGTGATTTCATAACCTAAAGGGAAGTATTTTTAAAACCTGAAAATATGCGATTTTGGGGTACCCATTTGGTCGGAAATTTTTTCACAAGATTTTTTTGAATAATGAATTTGCCCTATTTTAATTCCTGTAAGCACTATTATGGAAAAGGCCATACTACTTCTAAAATATTAGCCTTGTAACTTGTTTGGTTTACGAGAAAACTTAAATCAAAAATGTGAATTTTTAAATTTTTGGTAAACTTTTTTCCTATTGCAGATAAACTTAAACTGTTATTGTTTTTAGGTTTAGCGCACCCGAAAACCTAGGTAAACTAATGCTTTTCTTGGTCCAGAGCTTATAGTTTGGCGGAAATAAAAAAAAATCAAAACTCAAACAATACCCCGAAATCCAAAACTGAGTTCACTTTGAGAACCGGTAGCTCCTAAACCATTTTAGACAGGGGACTATAATTACCACGAGAATAAAGCAAGTGCCGCAGGGTATAAAATAAGCTATTAAGTCATTTCATAACTCAACGGGAAGTATTTTTAAAACCTGAAAATATGCGATTTTGGGGTACCCATTTGGTCGGAAATTTTTTCACAAGATTTTTTTGAATAATGAATTTGCCTTATTTTAATTCCTGTAAGCACTATTATGGAAAAGGCCATACTACTTCTAAAATATTAGCCTTGTAACTTGTTTGGTTTACGAGAAAACTTAAATCAAAAATGTGAATTTTTAAATTTTTTGTAAACTTTTTTCCTATTGCAGATAAACTTAAACTGTTATTGTTTTTAGGTTTAGCGCACCCGAAAACCTAGGTAAACTAATGCTTTTCTTGGTCCAGAGCTTATAGTTTGGCGGAAATAAAAAAAAATCAAAACTCAAACAATACCCCGAAATCCAAAACTGAGTTCACTTTGAGAACCGGTAGCTCCTAAACCATTTTACACAGGGGACTATAATTTCCACGAGAATAAAGCAAGTGCCGCAGGGTATAAAATAAGCTATTAAGTCATTTCATAACTCAACGGGAAGTATTTTTAAAACCTGAAAATATGCGATTTTGGGGTACCCATTTGGTCGGAAATTTTTTCACAAGATTTTTTTGAATAATGAATTTGCCCTATTTTAATTCCTGTAAGCACTATTATGGAAAAGGCCATACTACTTCTAAAATATTAGCCTTGTAACTTGTTTGGTTTACGAGAAAACTTAAATCAAAAATGTGAATTTTTAAATTTTTTGTAAACTTTTTTCCTATTGCAGATAAACTTAAACTGTTATTGTTTTTAGGTTTAGCGCACCCGAAAACCTAGGTAAACTGATGCTTTTCTTGGTCCAAAGCTTATAGTTTGGCGGAAATAAAAAAAAATCAAAACTCAAACAATACCCCGAAATCCAAAACTGAGTTCACTTTGAGAACCGGTAGCTCCTAAACCATTTTACACAGGGGACTATAATTAACACGAGAATAAAGCAAGTGCCGCAGGGTATAAAATAAGCCATTAAGTGATTTCATAACCTAAAGGGAAGTATTTTTAAAACCTGAAAATATGCGATTTTGGGGTACCCATTTGGTCGGAAATTTTTTCACAAGATTTTTTTGAATAATGAATTTGCCCTATTTTAATTCCTGTAAGCACTATTATGGAAAAGGCCATACTACTTCTAAAATATTAGCCATGTAACTTGTTTGGTTTACGAGAAAACTTAAATCAAAAATGTGAATTTTTAAATTTTTTGTAAACTTTTTTCCTATTGCAGATAAACTTAAACTGTTATTGTTTTTAGGTTTAGCGCACCAGAAAACCTAGGTAAACTAATGCTTTTCTTGGTCCAGAGCTTATAGTTTGGCGGAAATAAAAAAAAATCAAAACTCAAACAATACCCCGAAATCCAAAACTGAGTTCATTTTGAGAACCGGTAGCTCCTAAACCATTTTACACAGGGAACTATAATTAACACGAGAATAAAGCAAGTGCCGCAGGGTATAAAATAAGCTATTAAGTCATTTCATAACTCAACGGGAAGTATTTTTAAAACCTGAAAATATGCGATTTTGGGGTACCCATTTGGTCGGAAATTTTTTCACAAGATTTTTTTGAATAATGAATTTGCCCTATTTTAATTCCTGTAAGCACTATTATGGAAAAGGCCATACTACTTCTAAAATATTAGCCTTGTAACTTGTTTGGTTTACGAGAAAACTTAAATCAAAAATGTGAATTTTTAAATTTTTTGTAAACTTTTTTCCTATTGCAGATAAACTTAAACTGTTATTGTTTTTAGGTTTAGCGCACCCGAAAACCTAGGTAAACTGATGCTTTTCTTGGTCCAGAGCTTTTAGTTTGGCGGAAATAAAAAAAAAAATCAAAACTCAAACAATACCCCGAAATCCAAAACTGAGTTCACTTTGAGAACCGGTAGCTCCTAAACCATTTTACACAGGGGACTATAATTAACACGAGAATAAAGCAAGTGCCGCAGGGTATAAAATAAGCCATTAAGTGATTTCATAACCTAACGGGAAGTATTTTTAAAACCTGAAAATATGCGATTTTGGTGTACCCATTTGGACGGAAATTCTTTCACAAGATTTTTTTGAATAATGAACTTGCCCTATTTTAATTCCTGTAAGCACTACTATGGAAAAGGCCATACTACTTCTAAAATATTAGCCTTGTAACTTGTTTGGTTTACGAGAAAACTTAAATCAAAAATGTGAATTTTTAAATTTTTTGTAAACTTTTTTCCTATTGCAGATAAACTTAAACTGTTATTGTTTTTAGGTTTAGCGCACCCGAAAACCTAGGTAAACTGATGCTTTTCTTGGTCCAGAGCTTATAGTTTGGCGGAAATAAAAAAAAATCAAAACTCAAACAATACCCCGAAATCCAAAACTGAGTTCACTTTGAGAACCGGTAGCTCCAAAACCATTTTACACAGGGGACTATAATTACCACGAGAATAAAGCAAGTGCCGCAGGGTATAAAATAGGCTATTAAGTCATTTCATAACTCAACGGGAAGTATTTTTAAAACCTGAAAATATGCGATTTTGGGGTACCCATTTGGTCGGAAATTTTTTCACAAGATTCTTTTGAATAATGAATTTGCCCTATTTTAATTCCTGTAAGCACTATTATGGAAAAGGCCATACTACTTCTAAAATATTAGCCTTGTAACTTGTTTGGTTTACGAGAAAACTTAAATCAAAAATGTGAATTATTAAATTTTTTGTAAACTTTTTTCTTATTGCAGATAAACTTAAACTGTTATTGTTTTTAGGTTTAGCGCACCCGAAAACTTAGGTAAACTGATGCATTTCTTGGTCCAGAGCTTATAGTTTGGCGTAAATAAAAAAAAATCAAAACTCAAACAATACCCCGAAATCCAAAACTGAGTTCACTTTGAGAACCGGTAGCTCCTAAACCATTTTACACAGGGGACTATAATTAACACGAGTATAAAGCAAGTGCTCCAGGTTATAAAATAGGCTATAAAGTGATTTCATAACTCAACGGGAAGTATTTTTAAAACCTGAAAATATGCGATTTTGGGGTACCCATTTGGTCGGAAATTTTTTCACAAGATTTTTTTGAATAATGAATTTGCTCTATTTTAACTCCTGTAAGCACTATTATGGAAAAGGCCATACTACTTCTAAAATTTTAGCCTTGTAACTTGTTTGGTTTACGAGAAAACTTAAATCAAAAATGTGAATTTTTAAATTTTTTGTAAACTTTTTTCTTATTGCAGATAAACTTAAACTGTTATTGTTTTTAGGTTTAGCGCACCCGAAAACCTAGGTAAACTGATGCATTTCTTGGTCCAGAGCTTATAGTTTGGCGTAAATAAAAAAAAATCAAAACTCAAACAATACCCCGAAATCCAAAACTGAGTTCACTTTGAGAACCGGTAGCTCCAAAACCATTTTACACAGGGGACTATAATTACCACGAGAATAAAGCAAGTGCCGCAGGGTATAAAATAGGCTATTAAGTCATTTCATAACTCAACGGGAAGTATTTTTAAAACCTGAAAATATGCGATTTTGGGGTACCCATTTGGTCGGAAATTTTTTCACAAGATTTTTTTGAATAATGAATTTGCCCTATTTTAATTCCTGTAAGCACTATTATGGAAAAGGCCATACTACTTCTAAAATATTAGCCTTGTAACTTGTTTGGTTTACGAGAAAACTTAAATCAAAAATGTGAATTTTTAAATTTTTTGTAAACTTTTTTCTTATTGCAGATAAACTTAAACTGTTATTGTTTTTAGGTTTAGCGCACCCGAAAACCTAGGTAAACTGATGCATTTCTTGGTCCAGAGCTTATAGTTTGGCGTAAATAAAAAAAAATCAAAACTCAAACAATACCCCGAAATCCAAAACTGAGTTCACTTTGAGAACCAGTAGCTCCTAAACCATTTTACACAGGGGACTATAATTAACACAAAAATAAAGCAAGTGCCGCAGGGTATAAAATAAGCTATTAAGTGATTTAATAACTCAACGGGAAGTATTTATAAAACCTGAAAATATACGATTTTGGGGTACCCATTTGGTCGGAAATTTTTTCACAAAATTTTTTTGAATAATGAATTTGCCCTATTTTAATTCCTGTAAGCACTATCATGGAAAAGGCCATACTACTTCTAAAATATTGGTCTTGTAACTTGTTTGGTTTACGAGAAATCTTAAATCAAAAATGTAAATTTTTAAATTTTTTGTAAACTTTTTTCCTATTGCAGATAAACTTAAACTGTTATTGTTTTTAGGTTTAGCGCACCCGAAAACCTAGGTAAACTGATGCTTTTCTTGGTCCAGAGCTTTTAGTTTGGCGGAAATAAAAAAAAAATCAAAACTCAAACAATACCCCGAAATCCAAAACTGAGTTCGCTTTGAGAACCGGTAGCTCCTAAACCATTTTACACAGAGGACTATAATTACCACGAGAATAAAGCAAGTGCCGCAGGGTATAAAATAAGCTATTAAGTCATTTCATAACTCAACGGGAAGTATTTTTAAAACCTGAAAATATGCGATTTTGGAATAACCATTTGGTCGGAAATTTTTTCACAAGATTTTTTTGAATAATGAATTTGCCCTATTTTAATTCCTGTAAGCACTGTTATGGAAAAGGCCATACTACTTCTAAAATATTAGCCTTGTAACTTGTTTGGTTTACGAGAAAACTTAAATCAAAAATGTGAATTTTTAAATTTTTTGTAAACTTTTTTCCTATTGCAGATAAACTTAAACTGTTATTGTTTTTAGGTTTAGCGCACCCGAAAACCTAGGTAAACTAATGCTTTTCTTGGTCCAGAGTTTATAGTTTGGCGGAAATAAAAAAAAATCAAAACTCAAACAATACCCCGAAATCCAAAACTGAGTTCACTTTGAGAACCGGTAGCTCCTAAACCATTTTACACAGGGGACTATAACTTCCACGAGAATAAAGCAAGTGCCGCAGGGTATAAAATAAGCTATTAAGTCATTTCATAACTCAACGGGAAGTATTTTTAAAACCTAAAAATATGCGATTTTGGGGTACCCATTTGGTCGGAAATTTTTTCACAAGATTTTTTTTAATAATGAATTTGCCCTATTTTAATTCCTGTAAGCACTATTATGGAAAAGGCCATACTACTTCTAAAATATTAGCCTTGTAACTTGTTTGGTTTACGAAAAAACTTAAATCAAAAATGTGAATTTTTAAATTTTTTGTAAACTTTTTTCCTATTGCAGATAAACTTAAACTGTTATTGTTTTTAGGTTTAGCGCACCCGAAAACCTAGGTAAACTAATGCTTTTCTTGGTCCAGAGCTTATAGTTTGGCGGAAATAAAAAAAAATCAAAACTCAAACAATACCCCAAAATCCAAAACTGAGTTCACTTTGAGAACCGGTAGCTTCTAAACCATTTTACACAGGAGACTATAATTAACACGAGAATAAAGCAAGTGCCGCAGGGTATAAAATAAGCCGTTAAGTGATTTCATAACTTAACGGGAAGTATTTTTAAAACCTGAAAATATGCGATTTTGGGGTACCCATTTGGTCGGAAATTTTTTCACAAGATTTTTTTGAATAATGAATTTGCCCTATTTTAATTTCTGTAAGCACTATTATGGAAAAGGCCATACTACTTCTAAAATATTAGCCTTGTAACTTGTTTGGTTTACGAGAAAACTTAAACCAAAAATGTGAATTTTTAAATTTTTTGTAAACTTTTTTCCTATTGCAGATAAACTTAAACTGTTATTGTTTTTAGGTTTAGCGCACCCGAAAACCTAGGTAAACTGATGCTTTTCTTGGTCCAGAGCTTATAGTTTGGCGGAAATAAAAAAAAATCAAAACTCAAACAATACCCCGAAATCCAAAACTGAGTTCACTTTGAGAACCGGTAGCTCCCAAACCATTTTACACAGGGGACTATAATTAACACGAGAATAAAGCAAGTGCCGCAGGGTATAAAATAAGTCATTAAGTGATTTCATAACTTAACGGGAAGTATTTTTAAAACCTGAAAATATGCGATTTTGGGGTACCCATTTGGTCGGAAATTTTTTCACAAGATTTTTTTGAATAATGAATTTGCCCTAATTTAATTCCTGTAAGCACTATTATGGAAAAGTCCATACCACTTCTAAAATATTAGCCTTGTAACTTGTTTGGTTTACGAGAAAACTTAAATCAAAAATGTGAATTTTTAAATTTTTTGTAAACTTTTTTCCTATTGCAGATAAACTTAAACTGTTATTGTTTTTAGGTTTAGCGCACCCGAAAACCTAGGTAAACTGATGCTTTTCTTGGTCCAGAGCTTATAGTTTGGCGGAAATAAAAAAAAATCAAAACTCAAACAATACCCCGAAATCCAAAACTGAGTTCACTTTGAGAACCGGTAGCTCCTTAACCATTTTACACAGGGGACTATAATTAACACGAGAATAAAGCAAGTGCCGCAGGGTATAAAATAAGCCGTTAAGTGATTTCATAACTTAACGGGAAGTATTTTTAAAACCTGAAAATATGCGATTTTGGGGTACCCATTTGGTCGGAAATTTTTTCACAAGATTTTTTTGAATAATGAATTTGCCCTATTTTAATTCCTGTAAACACTATTATGGAAAAGGCCATACTGCTTCTAAAATATTAGCCTTGTCACTTGTTTGGTTTACGAGAAATCTTAAATGAAAAATGTGAATTTTTAAATTTTTTGTAAACTTTTTTCCTATTGCAGATAAACTTAAACAGTTATTGTTTTTAGGTTTAGCGCACCCAAAAACCTAGGTAAACTGATGCTTTTCTTGGTCCAGAGCTTTTAGTTTGGCGGAAATAAAAAAAAATCAAAACTCAAACAATACCCCGAAATCCAAAACTGAGTTCGCTTTGAGAACCGGTAGCTCCTAAACCATTTTACACAGAGGACTATAATTACCACGAGAATAAAGCAAGTGCCGCAGGGTATAAAATAAGCTATTAAGTCATTTCATAACTCAACGGGAAGTATTTTTAAAACCTGAAAATATGCGATTTTGGGGTACCCATTTGGTCGGAAATTTTTTCACAAGATTTTTTTGAATAATGAATTTGCCCTATTTTAATTCCTGTAAGCACTATTATGGAAAAGGCCATACTACTTCTAAAATATTAGCCTTGTAACTTGTTTGGTTTACGAGAAATCTTAAATCAAAAGTGTGAATTTTTAAATTTTTTGTAAACTTTTTTCCTATTGCAGATAAACTTAAACTGTTATTGTTTTTAGGTTTTTGCGCACCCGAAAACCTAGGTAAACTGATGCTTTTCTTGGTCCAGAGCTTTTAGTTTGGCGGAAATAAAAAAAAATCAAAACTCAAACAATACCCCGAAATCCAAAACTGAGTTCACTTTGAGAACCGGTAGCTCCTAAACCATTTTACACAGGGAACTATAATTAACACGAGAATAAAGCAAGTGCTGCAGGTTATAAAATAAGCTATAAAGTGATTTCATAACTCAACGGGAAGTATTTTTAAAACCTGAAAATATGCGATTTTGGGGTACCCATTTGGTTGGAAATTTTTTCACAAGATTTTTTTGAATAATGAATTTGCCCTATTTTAATTCCTGTAAGCACTATTATGGAAAAGGCCATACTACTTCTAAAATATTAGCCTTGTAACTTGTTTGGTTTACGAGAAATCTTAAATCAAAAGTGTGAATTTTTAAATTTTTTGTAAACTTTTTTCCTATTGCAGATAAACTTAAACTGTTATTGTTTTTAGGTTTAGCGCACCCGAAAACCTAGGTAAACTAATGCTTTTCTTGGTCCAGAGCTTATAGTTTGGCGGAAATAAAAAAAAATCAAAACTCAAACAATACCCCGAAATCCAAAACTGAGTTCACTTTGAGAACCGGTAGCTCCTAAACCATTTTACACAGGGGACTATAATTTCCACGAGAATAAAGCAAGTGCCGCAGGGTATAAAATAAGCTATTAAGTCATTTCATAACTCAACCGGAAGTATTTTTAAAACCTGAAAATATGCGATTTTGGGGTACCCATTTGGTCGGAAATTTTTTCACAAAATTTTTTTGAATAATGAATTTGCCCTATTTTAATTCCTGTAAGCACTATTATGGAAAAGGCCATACTACTTCTAAAATATTAGCCTTGTAACTTGTTGAGAAAACTTAAATCAAAAATGTGGATTTTTAAATTTTTTGTAAACTTTTTTCCTATTGCAGATAAACTTAAACTGTTATTGTTTTTAGGTTTAGCGCACCCGAAAACCTAGGTAAACTGATGCTTTTCTTGGTCCAGAGCTTATAGTTTGGCGGAAATAAAAAAAAATCAAAACTCAAACAATACCCCGAAATCCAAAACTGAGTTCACTTTGAGAACCGGTAGCTCCTAAACTATTTTACACAGGGGACTATAATTACCACGAGAATAAAGCAAGTGCCGCAGGGTATAAAATAAGCTATTAAGTCATTTCATAACTCAACGGGAAGTATTTTTAAAACCTGAAAATATGCGATTTTGGGGTACCCATTTGGTCGGAAATTTTTTCACAAGATTTTTTTGAATAATGAATTTGCCTTATTTTAATTCCTGTAAGCACTATTATGGAAAAGGCCATACTACTTCTAAAATATTAGCCTTGTAACTTGTTTGGTTTACGAGAAAACTTAAATCAAAAATGTGAATTTTTAAATTTTTTGTAAACTTTTTTCCTATTGCAGATAAACTTAAACTGTTATTGTTTTTAGGTTTAGCGCACCCGAAAACCTAGGTAAACTAATGCTTTTCTTGGTCCAGAGCTTATAGTTTGGCGGAAATAAAAAAAAATCAAAACTCAAACAATACCCCGAAATCCAAAACTGAGTTCACTTTGAGAACCGGTAGCTCCTAAACCATTTTAGACAGGAGACTATAATTACCACGAGAATAAAGCAAGTGCCGCAGGGTATAAAATAAGCTATTAAGTCATTTCATAACTCAACGGGAAGTATTTTTAAAACCTGAAAATATGCGATTTTGGGGTACCCATTTGGTCGGAAATTTTTTCACAAGATTTTTTTGAATAATGAATTTGCCTTATTTTAATTCCTGTAAGCACTATTATGGAAAAGGCCATACTACTTCTAAAATATTAGCCTTGTAACTTGTTTGGTTTACGAGAAAACTTAAATCAAAAATGTGAATTTTTAAATTTTTTGTAAACTTTTTTCCTATTGCAGATAAACTTAAACTGTTATTGTTTTTAGGTTTAGCGCACCCGAAAACCTAGGTAAACTAATGCTTTTCTTGGTCCAGAGCTTATAGTTTGGCGGAAATAAAAAAAATCAAAACTCAAACAATACCCCGAAATCCAAAACTGAGTTCACTTTGAGAACCGGTAGCTCCTAAACCATTTTACACAGGGGACTATAATTTCCACGAGAATAAAGCAAGTGCCGCAGGGTATAAAATAAGCTATTAAGTCATTTCATAACTCAACGGGAAGTATTTTTAAAACCTGAAAATATGCGATTTTGGGGTACCCATTTGGTCGGAAATTTTTTCACAAGATTTTTTTGAATAATGAATTTGCCCTATTTTAATTCCTGTAAGCACTATTATGGAAAAGGCCATACTACTTCTAAAATATTAGCCTTGTAACTTGTTTGGTTTACGAGAAAACTTAAATCAAAAATGTGAATTTTTAAATTTTTTGTAAACTTTTTTCCTATTGCAGATAAACTTAAACTGTTATTGTTTTTAGGTTTAGCGCACCCGAAAACCTAGGTAAACTGATGCTTTTCTTGGTCCAGAGCTTATAGTTTGGCGGAAATAAAAAAAAATCAAAACTCAAACAATACCCCGAAATCCAAAACTGAGTTCACTTTGAGAACCGGTAGCTCCTAAACCATTTTACACAGGGGACTATAATTAACACGAGAATAAAGCAAGTGCCGCAGGGTATAAAATAAGCCATTAAGTGATTTCATAACCTAAAGGGAAGTATTTTTAAAACCTGAAAATATGCGATTTTGGGGTACCCATTTGGTCGGAAATTTTTTCACAAGATTTTTTTGAATAATGAATTTGCCCTATTTTAATTCCTGTAAGCACTATTATGGAAAAGGCCATACTACTTCTAAAATATTAGCCTTGTAACTTGTTTGGTTTACGAGAAAACTTAAATCAAAAATGTGAATTTTTAAATTTTTTGTAAACTTTTTTCCTATTGCAGATAAACTTAAACTGTTATTGTTTTTAGGTTTAGCGCACCCGAAAACCTAGGTAAACTAATGCTTTTCTTGGTCCAGAGCTTATAGTTTGGCGGAAATAAAAAAAAATCAAAACTCAAACAATACCCCGAAATCCAAAACTGAGTTCACTTTGAGAACCGGTAGCTCCTAAACCATTTTACACAGGGGACTATAATTTCCACGAGAATAAAGCAAGTGCCGCAGGGTATAAAATAAGCTATTAAGTCATTTCATAACTCAACGGGAAGTATTTTTAAAACCTGAAAATATGCGATTTTGGGGTACCCATTTGGTCGGAAATTTTTTCACAAGATTTTTTTGAATAATGAATTTGCCCTATTTTAATTCCTGTAAGCACTATTATGGAAAAGGCCATACTACTTCTAAAATATTAGCCTTGTAACTTGTTTGGTTTACGAGAAAACTTAAATCAAAAATGTGAATTTTTAAATTTTTTGTAAACTTTTTTCCTATTGCAGATAAACTTAAACTGTTATTGTTTTTAGGTTTAGCGCACCCGAAAACCTAGGTAAACTAATGCTTTTCTTGGTCCAGAGCTTATAGTTTGGCGGAAATAAAAAAAAATCAAAACTCAAACAATACCCCGAAATCCAAAACTGAGTTCACTTTGAGAACCGGTAGCTCCTAAACCATTTTACACAGGGGACTATAATTTCCACGAGAATAAAGCAAGTGCCGCAGGGTATAAAATAAGCTATTAAGTCATTTCATAACTCAACGGGAAGTATTTTTAAAACCTGAAAATATGCGATTTTGGGGTACCCATTTGGTCGGAAATTTTTTCACAAGATTTTTTTGAATAATGAATTTGCCCTATTTTAATTCCTGTAAGCACTATTATGGAAAAGGCCATACTACTTCTAAAATATTAGCCTTGTAACTTGTTTGGTTTACGAGAAAACTTAAATCAAAAATGTGAATTTTTAAATTTTTTGTAAACTTTTTTCCTATTGCAGATAAACTTAAACTGTTATTGTTTTTAGGTTTAGCGCACCCGAAAACCTAGGTAAACTGATGCTTTTCTTGGTCCAGAGCTTATAGTTTGGCGGAAATAAAAAAAAATCAAAACTCAAACAATACCCCGAAATCCAAAACTGAGTTCACTTTGAGAACCGGTAGCTCCTAAACCATTTTACACAGGGGACTATAATTAACACGAGAATAAAGCAAGTGCCGCAGGGTATAAAATAAGCCATTAAGTGATTTCATAACCTAAAGGGAAGTATTTTTAAAACCTGAAAATATGCGATTTTGGGGTATCCATTTGGTCGGAAATTTTTTCACAAGATTTTTTTGAATAATGAATTTGCCCTATTTTAATTCCTGTAAGCACTATTATGGAAAAGGCCATACTACTTCTAAAATATTAGCCTTGTAACTTGTTTGGTTTACGAGAAAACTTAAATCAAAAATGTGAATTTTTAAATTTTTTGTAAACTTTTTTCCTATTGCAGATAAACTTAAACTGTTATTGTTTTTAGGTTTAGCGCACCCGAAAACCTAGGTAAACTAATGCTTTTCTTGGTCCAGAGCTTATAGTTTGGCGGAAATAAAAAAAAATCAAAACTCAAACAATACCCCGAAATCCAAAACTGAGTTCACTTTGAGAACCGGTAGCTCCTAAACCATTTTACACAGGGGACTATAATTTCCACGAGAATAAAGCAAGTGCCGCAGGGTATAAAATAAGCTATTAAGTCATTTCATAACTCAACGGGAAGTATTTTTAAAACCTGAAAATATGCGATTTTGGGGTACCCATTTGGTCGGAAATTTTTTCACAAGATTTTTTTGAATAATGAATTTGCCCTATTTTAATTCCTGTAAGCACTATTATGGAAAAGGCCATACTACTTCTAAAATATTAGCCTTGTAACTTGTTTGGTTTACGAGAAAACTTAAATCAAAAATGTGAATTTTTAAATTTTTTGTAAACTTTTTTCCTATTGCAGATAAACTTAAACTGTTATTGTTTTTAGGTTTAGCGCACCCGAAAACCTAGGTAAACTGATGCTTTTCTTGGTCCAGAGCTTATAGTTTGGCGGAAATAAAAAAAAATCAAAACTCAAACAATACCCCGAAATCCAAAACTGAGTTCACTTTGAGAACCGGTAGCTCCTAAACCATTTTACACAGGGGACTATAATTAACACGAGAATAAAGCAAGTGCCGCAGGGTATAAAATAAGCCATTAAGTGATTTCATAACTTAACGGGAAGTATTTTTAAAACCTGAAAATATGCGATTTTGGGGTACCCATTTGGTCGGAAATTTTTTCACAAGATTTTTTTGAATAATGAATTTGCCCTAATTTAATTCCTGTAAGCACTATTATGGAAAAGGCCATAATACTTCTAAAATATTAGCATTGTAACTTGTTTGGTTTACGAGAAAACTTAAATCAAAAATGTGAATTTTTAAATTTTTTGTAAACTTTTTTCCTATTGCAGATAAACTTAAACTGTTATTGTTTTTAGGTTTAGCGCACCCGAAAACCTAGGCAAACTGATGCTTTTCTTGGTCCAGAGCTTTTAGTTTGGCGGAAATAAAAAAAAATTAAAACTCAAACAATACCCCGAAATCCAAAACTGAGTTCGCTTTGAGAACCGGTAGCTCCTAAACCATTTTACACAGAGGACTATAATTACCACGAGAATAAAGCAAGTGCCGCAGGGTATAAAATAAGCTATTAAGTCATTTCATAACTCAACGGGAAGTATTTTTAAAACCTGAAAATATGCGATTTTGGGGTACCCATTTGGTCGGAAATTTTTTCACAAGATTTTTTTGAATAATGAATTTGCCCTATTTTAATTCCTGTAAGCACTATTATGGAAAAGGCCATACTACTTCTAAAATATTAGCCTTGTAACTTGTTTGGTTTACGAGAAAACTTAAATCAAAAATGTGAATTTTTAAATTTTTTGTAAACTTTTTTCCTATTGCAGATAAACTTAAACTGTTATTGTTTTTAGGTTTAGCGCACCCGAAAACCTAGGTAAACTGATGCTTTTCTTGGTCCAGAGCTTATAGTTTGGCGGAAATAAAAAAAAATCAAAACTCAAACAATACCCCGAAATCCAAAACTGAGTTCACTTTGAGAACCGGTAGCTCCTAAACCATTTTACACAGGGGACTATAATTAACACGAGAATAAAGCAAGTGCCGCAGGGTATAAAATAAGCTATTAAGTCATTTCATAACTCAACGGGAAGTATTTTTAAAACCTGAAAATATGCGATTTTGGGGTACCCATTTGGTCGGAAATTTTTTCACAAGATTTTTTTGAATAATGAATTTGCCCTATTTTAATTTCTGTAAGCACTATTATGGAAAAGGCCATACTGCTTCTAAAATATTAGCCTTGTCACTTGTTTGGTTTACGAGAAATCTTAAATCAAAAATGTGAATTTTTAAATTTTTTGTAAACTTTTTTCCTATTGCAGATAAACTTAAACTGTTATTGTTTTTAGGTTTAGCGCACCCGAAAACCTAGGTAAACTGATGCTTTTCTTGGTCCAGAGCTTTTAGTTTGGCGGAAATAAAAAAAAATCAAAACTCAAACAATACCCCGAAATCCAAAACTGAGTTCGCTTTGAGAACCGGTAGCTCCTAAACCATTTTACACAGAGGACTATAATTACCACGAGAATAAAGCAAGTGCCGCAGGGTATAAAATAAGCTATTAAGTCATTTCATAACTCAACGGGAAGTATTTTTAAAACCTGAAAATATGCGATTTTGGGGTACCCATTTGGTCGGAAATTTTTTCACAAGATTTTTTTGAATAATGAATTTGCCCTATTTTAATTCCTGTAAGCACTATTATGGAAAAGGCCATACTACTTCTAAAATATTAGCCTTGTAACTTGTTTGGTTTACGAGAAAACTTAAATCAAAAATGTGAATTTTTAAATTTTTTGTAAACTTTTTTCCTATTGCAGATAAACTTAAACTGTTATTGTTTTTAGGTTTAGCGCACCCGAAAACCTAGGTAAACTGATGCTTTTCTTGGTCCAGAGCTTATAGTTTGGCGGAAATAAAAAAAAATCAAAACTCAAACAATACCCCGAAATCCAAAACTGAGTTCACTTTGAGAACCGGTAGCTCCTAAACCATTTTACACAGGGGACTATAATTAACACGAGAATAAAGCAAGTGCTTCAGGTTATAAAATAGGCTATAAAGTGATTTCATAACTCAACGGGAAGTATTTTTAAAACCTGAAAATATGCGATTTTGGGGTACCCATTTGGTCGGAAATTTTTTCACAAGATTTTTTTGAATAATGAATTTGCTCTATTTTAACTCCTGTAAGCACTATTATGGAAAAGGCCATACTACTTCTAAAATATTAGTCTTGTAACTTGTTTGGTTTACGAGAAAACTTAAATCAAAAATATGAATGTTTAAATTTTTTGTAAACTTTTTTCCTATTGCAGATAAACTTAAACTGTTATTGTTTTTAGGTTTAGCGCACACGAAAACCTAGGTAAACTGATGCTTTTTTTGGTCCAGAGCTTATAGTTTGGCGGAAATAAAAAAAAATCAAAACTCAAACAATACCCCGAAATCCAAAACTGAGTTCACTTTGAGAACCGGTAGCTCCTAAACCATTTTACACAGGGGACTATAATTAACACGAGAATAAAGCAAAAGCTGCAGGGTATAAAATAAGCTGTTAAGTGATTTCATAACTTAACGGGAAGTATTTTTAAAACCTGAAAATATGCGATTTTGGGGTACCCATTTGGTCGGAAATTTTTTCACAAGATTTTTTTGAATAATGAATTTGCCCTATTTTAATTTCTGTAAGCACTATTATGGAAAAGGCCATACTGCTTCTAAAATATTAGCCTTGTCACTTGTTTGGTTTACGAGAAATCTTAAATCAAAAATGTGAATTATTAAATTTTTTGTAAACTTTTTTCCTATTGCAGATAAACTTAAACTGTTATTGTTTTTAGGTTTAGCGCACCCGAAAACCTAGGTAAACTGATGCTTTTCTTGGTCCAGAGCTTTTAGTTTGGCGGAAATAAAAAAAAATCAAAACTCAAACAATACCCCGAAATCCAAAACTGAGTTCGCTTTGAGAACCGGTAGCTCCTAAACCATTTTACACAGAGGACTATAATTACCACGAGAATAAAGCAAGTGCCGCAGGGTATAAAATAAGCTATTAAGTCATTTCATAACTCAACGGGAAGTATTTTTAAAACCTGAAAATATGCGATTTTGGGGTACCCATTTGGTCGGAAATTTTTTCACAAGATTTTTTTGAATAATGAATTTGCCCTATTTTAATTCCTGTAAGCACTATTATGGAAAAGGCCATACTACTTCTAAAATATTAGCCTTGTAACTTGTTTGGTTTACGAGAAATCTTAAATCAAAAGTGTGAATTTTTAAATTTTTTGTAAACTTTTTTCCTATTGCAGATAAACTTAAACTGTTATTGTTTTTAGGTTTAGCGCACCCGAAAACCTAGGTAAACTGATGCTTTTCTTGGTCCAGAGCTTTTAGTTTGGCGGAAATAAAAAAAAATCAAAACTCAAACAATACCCCGAAAACCAAAACTGAGTTCACTTTGAGAACCGGTAGCTCCTAAACCATTTTACACAGGGGACTATAATTAACACGAGAATAAAGCAAGTGCCGCAGGGTATAAAATAAGCTATTAAGTCATTTCATAACTCAACGGGAAGTATTTTTAAAACCTGAAAATATGAGATTTTGGGGTACCCATTTGGTCGGAAATTTTTTCACAAGATTTTTTTGAATAATGAATTTGCCCTATTTTAATTCCTGTAAGCACTATTATGGAAAAGGCCATACTACTTCTAAAATATTAGCCTTGTAACTTGTTTGGTTTACGAGAAAACTTAAATCAAAAATGTGAATTTTTAAATTTTTTGTAAACTTTTTTCCTATTGCAGATAAACTTAAACTGTTATTGTTTTTAGGTTTAGCGCACCAGAAAACCTAGGTAAACTAATGCTTTTCTTGGTCCAGAGCTTATAGTTTGGCGGAAATAAAAAAAAATCAAAACTCAAACAATACCCCGAAATCCAAAACTGAGTTCATTTTGAGAACCGGTAGCTCCTAAACCATTTTACACAGGGAACTATAATTAACACAAGAATAAAGCAAGTGCTGCAGGTTATAAAATAAGCTATAAAGTGATTTCATAACTCAACGGGAAGTATTTTTAAAACCTGAAAATATGCGATTTTGGGGTACCCATTTGGTCGGAAATTTTTTCAAAAGATTTTTTTGAATAATGAATTTGCCCTATTTTAATTCCTGTAAGCACTATTATGGAAAAGGCCATACTACTTCTAAAATATTAGCCTTGTAACTTGTTTGGTTTACGAGAAAACTTAAATGAAAAATGTGAATTTTTAAATTTTTTGTAAACTTTTTTCCTATTGCAGATAAACTTAAACTGTTATTGTTTTTAGGTTTAGCGCACCCGAAAACCTAGGTAAACTGATGCTTTTCTTGGTCCAGAGCTTTTAGTTTGGCGGAAATAAAAAAAAAATCAAAACTCAAACAATACCCCGAAATCCAAAACTGAGTTCAATTTGAGAACCGGTAGCTCCTAAACCATTTTACACAGGGGACTATAATTAACACGAGAATAAAGCAAGTGCCGCAGGGTATAAAATAGGCTATTAAGTCATTTCATAACTCAACGGGAAGTATTTTTAAAACCTGAAAATATGCGATTTTGGGGTACCCATTTGGTCGGAAATTTTTTCACAAGATTTTTTTGAATAATGAATTTGCCCTATTTTAATTCCTGTAAGCACTATTATGGAAAAGGCCATACTACTTCTAAAATATTAGCCTTGTAACTTGTTTGGTTTACGAGAAAACTTAAATCAAAAATGTGAATTTTTAAATTTTTTGTAAACTTTTTTCCTATTGCAGATAAACTTAAACTGTTATTGTTTTTAGGTTTAGCGCACCCGAAAACCTAGGTAAACTGATGCTTTTCTTGGTCCAGAGCTTATAGTTTGGCGGAAATAAAAAAAATCAAAACTCAAACAATACCCCGAAATCCAAAACTGAGTTCACTTTGAGAACCGGTAGCTCCTAAACCATTTTACACAGGGGACTATAATTATCACGAGAATAAAGCAAGTGCCGCAGGGTATAAAATAAGCCATTAAGTGATTTCATAACTTAACGGGAAGTATTTTTAAAACCTGAAAATATGCGATTTTGGGGTACCCATTTGGTCGGAAATTTTTTCACAAGATTTTTTTGAATAATGAATTTGCCCTATTTTAATTCCTGTAAGCACTATTATCGAAAAGGCCATACTACTTCTAAAATATTAGCCTTGTAACTTGTTTGGTTTACGAGAAATCTTAAATCAAATGTGTGAATTTTTAAATTTTTTGTAAACTTTTTTCCTATTGCAGATAAACTTAAACTGTTATTGTTTTTAGGTTTAGCGCACCCGAAAACCTAGGTAAACTGATGCTTTTCTTGGTCCAGAGCTTATAGTTTGGCGGAAATAAAAAAAATCAAAACTCAAACAATACCCCGAAATCCAAAACTGAGTTCACTTTGAGAACCGGTAGCTCCTAAACCATTTTACACAGGGGACTATAATTACCACGAGAATAAAGCAAGTGCCGCAGGGTATAAAATAGGCTATTAAGTCATTTCATAACTCAACGGGAAGTATTTTTAAAACCTGAAAATATGCGATTTTGGGGTACCCATTTGGTCGGAAATTTTTTCACAAGATTTTTTTGAATAATGAATTTGCCATATTTTAATTCCTGTAAGCACTATTATGGAAAAGGCCATACTACTTCTAAAATATTAGCCTTGTAACTTGTTTGGTTTACGAGAAAACTTAAATCAAAAATGTGAATTTTTAAATTTTTTGTAAACTTTTTTCCTATTGCAGATAAACTTAAACTGTTATTGTTTTTAGGTTTAGCGCACCCGAAAACCTAGGTAAACTGATGCTTTTCTTGGTCCAGAGCTTATAGTTTGGCGGAAATAAAAAAAAAATCAAAACTCAAACAATACCACGAAATCCAAAACTGAGTTCACTTTGAGAACCGGTAGCTCCTAAACCATTTTACACAGGGGACTATAATTAACACGAGAATAAAGCAAGTGCTTCAGGTTATAAAATAGGCTATAAAGTGATTTTATAACTCAACGGGAAGTATTTTTAAAACCTGAAAATATGCGATTTTGGGGTACCCATTTGGTCGGAAATTTTTTCACAAGATTTTTTTGAATAATGAATTTGCTCTATTTTAACTCCTGTAAGCACTATTATGGAAAAGGCCATACTACTTCTAAAATATTAGCCTTGTAACTTGTTTGGTTTACGAGAAAACTTAAATCAAAAATATGAATGTTTAAATTTTTTGTAAACTTTTTTCCTATTGCAGATAAACTTAAACTGTTATTGTTTTTAGGTTTAGCGCACACGAAAACCTAGGTAAACTGATGCTTTTCTTGGTCCAGAGCTTATAGTTTGGCGGAAATAAAAAAAAATCAAAACTCAAACAATACCCCGAAATCCAAAACTGAGTTCACTTTGAGAACCGGTAGCTCCTAAACCATTTTACACAGGGGATTATAATTAACACGAGAATAAAGCAAAAGCTGCAGGGTATAAAATAAGCCGTTAAGTGATTTCATAACTTAACGGGAAGTATTTTTAAAACCTGAAAATATGCGATTTTGGGGTACCCATTTGGTCGGAAATTTTTTCACAAGATTTTTTTGAATAATGAATTTGCCCTATTTTAATTTCTGTAAGCACTATTATGGAAAAGGCCATACTACTTCTAAAATATTAGCCTTGTAACTTGTTTGGTTTACGAGAAATCTTAAATCAAAAGTGTGAATTTTTAAATATTTTGTAAACTTTTTTCCTATTGCAGATAAACTTAAACTGTTATTGTTTTTAGGTTTAGCGCACCCGAAAACCTAGGTAAACTGATGCTTTTCTTGGTCCAGAGCTTTTAGTTTGGCGGAAATAAAAAAAAAATCAAAACTCAAACAATACCCCGAAATCCAAAACTGAGTTCACTTTGAGAACCGGTAGCTTCTAAACCATTTTACACAGGGGACTATAATTAACACGAGAATAAAGCAAGTGCCGCAGGGTATAAAATAAGCTATTAAGTCATTTCATAACTCAACGGGAAGTATTTTTAAAACCTGAAAATATGCGATTTTGGGGTACCCATTTGGTCGGAAATTTTTTCACAAGATTTTTTTGAATAATGAATTTGCCCTATTTTAATTCCTGTAAGCACTATTATGGAAAAGGCCATACTACTTCTAAAATATTAGCCTTGTAACTTGTTTGGTTTACGAGAAAACTTAAATCAAAAATGTGAATTTTTAAATTTTTTGTAAACTTTTTTCCTATTGCAGATAAACTTAAACTGTTATTGTTTTTAGGTTTAGCGCACCAGAAAACCTAGGTAAACTAATGCTTTTCTTGGTCCAGAGCTTATAGTTTGGCGGAAATAAAAAAAAATCAAAACTCAAACAATACCCCGAAATCCAAAACTGAGTTCATTTTGAGAACCGGTAGCTCCTAAACCATTTTAAACAGGGAACTATAATTAACACGAGAATAAAGCAAGTGCCGCAGGGTATAAAATAAGCTATTAAGTCATTTCATAACTCAACGGGAAGTATTTTTAAAACCTGAAAATATGCGATTTTGGGGTACCCATTTGGTCGGAAATTTTTTCACAAGATTTTTTTGAATAATGAATTTGCCCTATTTTAATTTCTGTAAGCACTATTATGGAAAAGGCCATACTACTTCTAAAATATTAGCCTTGTAACTTGTTTGGTTTACGAGAAAACTTAAATCAAAAATGTGAATTTTTAAATTTTTTGTAAACTTTTTTCCTATTGCAGATAAACTTAAACTGTTATTGTTTTTAGGTTTAGCGCACCCGAAAACCTAGGTAAACTGATGCTTTTCTTGGTCCAGAGCTTTTAGTTTGGCGGAAATAAAAAAAAAAATCAAAACTCAAACAATACCCCGAAATCCAAAACTGAGTTCACTTTGAGAACCGGTAGCTCCTAAACCATTTTACACAGGGGACTATAATTAACACGAGAATAAAGCAAGTGCCGCAGGGTATAAAATAAGCCATTAAGTGATTTCATAACCTAACGGGAAGTATTTTTAAAACCTGAAAATATGCGATTTTGGTGTACCCATTTGGACGGAAATTCTTTCACAAGATTTTTTTGAATAATGAACTTGCCCTATTTTAATTCCTGTAAGCACTACTATGGAAAAGGCCATACTACTTCTAAAATATTAGCCTTGTAACTTGTTTGGTTTACGAGAAAACTTAAATCAAAAATGTGAATTTTTAAATTTTTTGTAAACTTTTTTCCTATTGCAGATAAACTTAAACTGTTATTGTTTTTAGGTTTAGCGCACCCGAAAACCTAGGTAAACTGATACTTTTCTTGGTCCAGAGCTTATAGTTTGGCGGAAATAAAAAAAAATCAAAACTCAAACAATACCCCGAAATCCAAAACTGAGTTCACTTTGAGAACCGGTAGCTCCAAAACCATTTTACACAGGGGACTATAATTACCACGAGAATAAAGCAAGTGCCGCAGGGTATAAAATAGGCTATTAAGTCATTTCATAACTCAACGGGAAGTATTTTTAAAACCTGAAAATATGCGATTTTGGGGTACCCATTTGGTCGGAAATTTTTTCACAAGATTTTTTTGAATAATGAATTTGCCCTATTTTAATTCCTGTAAGCACTATTATGGAAAAGGCCATACTACTTCTAAAATATTAGCCTTGTAACTTGTTTGGTTTACGAGAAAACTTAAATCAAAAATGTGAATTATTAAATTTTTTGTAAACTTTTTTCTTATTGCAGATAAACTTAAACTGTTATTGTTTTTAGGTTTAGCGCACCCGAAAACCTAGGTAAACTGATGCATTTCTTGGTCCAGAGCTTATAGTTTGGCGTAAATAAAAAAAAATCAAAACTCAAACAATACCCCGAAATCCAAAACTGAGTTCACTTTGAGAACCGGTAGCTCCTAAACCATTTTACACAGGGGACTATAATTAACACGAGTATAAAGCAAGTGCTCCAGGTTATAAAATAGGCTATAAAGTGATTTCATAACTCAACGGGAAGTATTTTTAAAACCTGAAAATATGCGATTTTGGGGTACCCATTTGGTCGGAAATTTTTTCACAAGATTTTTTTGAATAATGAATTTGCTCTATTTTAACTCCTGTAAGCACTATTATGGAAAAGGCCATACTACTTCTAAAATATTAGCCTTGTAACTTGTTTGGTTTACGAGAAAACTTAAATCAAAAATGTGAATTTTTAAATTTTTTGTAAACTTTTTTCTTATTGCAGATAAACTTAAACTGTTATTGTTTTTAGGTTTAGCGCACCCGAAAACCTAGGTAAACTGATGCATTTCTTGGTCCAGAGCTTATAGTTTGGCGTAAATAAAAAAAAATCAAAACTCAAACAATACCCCGAAATCCAAAACTGAGTTCACTTTGAGAACCGGTAGCTCCAAAACCATTTTACACAGGGGACTATAATTACCACGAGAATAAAGCAAGTGCCGCAGGGTATAAAATAGGCTATTAAGTCATTTCATAACTCAACGGGAAGTATTTTTAAAACCTGAAAATATGCGATTTTGGGGTACCCATTTGGTCGGAAATTTTTTCACAAGATTTTTTTGAATAATGAATTTGCCCTATTTTAATTCCTGTAAGCACTATTATGGAAAAGGCCATACTACTTCTAAAATATTAGCCTTGTAACTTGTTTGGTTTACGAGAAAACTTAAATCAAAAATGTGAATTTTTAAATTTTTTGTAAACTTTTTTCTTATTGCAGATAAACTTAAACTGTTATTGTTTTTAGGTTTAGCGCACCCGAAAACCTAGGTAAACTGATGCATTTCTTGGTCCAGAGCTTATAGTTTGGCGTAAATAAAAAAAAATCAAAACTCAAACAATACCCCGAAATCCAAAACTGAGTTCACTTTGAGAACCGGTAGCTCCTAAACCATTTTACACAGGGGACTATAATTAACACGAGAATAAAGCAAGTGCCGCAGGGTATAAAATAAGCTATTAAGTGATTTAATAACTCAACGGGAAGTATTTATAAAACCTGAAAATATTCGATTTTGGGGTACCCATTTGGTCGGAAATTTTTTCACAAAATTTTTTTGAATAATGAATTTGCCCTATTTTAATTCCTGTAAGCACTATCATGGAAAAGGCCATACTACTTCTAAAATATTGGTCTTGTAACTTGTTTGGTTTACGAGAAATCTTAAATCAAAAATGTAAATTTTTAAATTTTTTGTAAACTTTTTTCCTATTGCAGATAAACTTAAACTGTTATTGTTTTTAGGTTTAGCGCACCCGAAAACCTAGGTAAACTGATGCTTTTCTTGGTCCAGAGCTTTTAGTTTGGCGGAAATAAAAAAAAAATCAAAACTCAAACAATACCCCGAAATCCAAAACTGAGTTCGCTTTGAGAACCGGTAGCTCCTAAACCATTTTACACAGAGGACTATAATTACCACGAGAATAAAGCAAGTGCCGCAGGGTATAAAATAAGCTATTAAGTCATTTCATAACTCAACGGGAAGTATTTTTAAAACCTGAAAATATGCGATTTTGGAATAACCATTTGGTCGGAAATTTTTTCACAAGATTTTTTTGAATAATGAATTTGCCCTATCTTAATTCCTGTAAGCACTATTATGGAAAAGGCCATACTACTTCTAAAATATTAGCCTTGTAACTTGTTTGGTTTACGAGAAAACTTAAATCAAAAATGTGAATTTTTAAATTTTTTGTAAACTTTTTTCCTATTGCAGATAAACTTAAACTGTTATTGTTTTTAGGTTTAGCGCACCCGAAAACCTAGGTAAACTAATGCTTTTCTTGGTCCAGAGTTTATAGTTTGGCGGAAATAAAAAAAAATCAAAACTCAAACAATACCCCGAAATCCAAAACTGAGTTCACTTTGAGAACCGGTAGCTCCTAAACCATTTTACACAGGGGACTATAATTTCCACGAGAATAAAGCAAGTGCCGCAGGGTATAAAATAAGTCATTAAGTGATTTCATAACTTAACGGGAAGTATTTTTAAAACCTGAAAATATGCGATTTTGGGGTACCCATTTGGTCGGAAATTTTTTCACAAGATTTTTTTGAATAATGAATTTGCCCTAATTTAATTCCTGTAAGCACTATTATGGAAAAGTCCATACCACTTCTTAAATATTAGCCTTGTAACTTGTTTGGTTTACGAGAAAACTTAAATCAAAAATGTGAATTTTTAAATTTTTTGTAAACTTTTTTCCTATTGCAGATAAACTTAAACTGTTATTGTTTTTAGGTTTAGCGCACCCGAAAACCTAGGTAAACTGATGCTTTTCTTGGTCCAGAGCTTATAGTTTGGCGGAAATAAAAAAAAATCAAAACTCAAACAATACCCCGAAATCCAAAACTGAGTTCACTTTGAGAACCGGTAGCTCCTTAACCATTTTACACAGGGGACTATAATTAACACAAGAATAAAGCAAGTGCCGCAGGGTATAAAATAAGCCGTTAAGTGATTTCATAACTTAACGGGAAGTATTTTTAAAACCTGAAAATATGCGATTTTGGGGTACCCATTTGGTCGGAAATTTTTTCACAAGATTTTTTTGAATAATGAATTTGCCCTATTTTAATTCCTGTAAACACTATTATGGAAAAGGCCATACTGCTTCTAAAATATTAGCCTTGTCACTTGTTTGGTTTACGAGAAATCTTAAATGAAAAATGTGAATTTTTAAATTTTTTGTAAACTTTTTTCCTATTGCAGATAAACTTAAACAGTTATTGTTTTTAGGTTTAGCGCACCCAAAAACCTAGGTAAACTGATGCTTTTCTTGGTCCAGAGCTTTTAGTTTGGCGGAAATAAAAAAAAATCAAAACTCAAACAATACCCCGAAATCCAAAACTGAGTTCGCTTTGAGAACCGGTAGCTCCTAAACCATTTTACACAGAGGACTATAATTACCACGAGAATAAAGCAAGTGCCGCAGGGTATAAAATAAGCTATTAAGTCATTTCATAACTCGACGGGAAGTATTTTTAAAACCTGAAAATATGCGATTTTGGGGTACCCATTTGGTCGGAAATTTTTTCACAAGATTTTTTTGAATAATGAATTTGCCCTATTTTAATTCCTGTAAGCACTATTATGGAAAAGGCCATACTACTTCTAAAATATTAGCCTTGTAACTTGTTTGGTTTACGAGAAATCTTAAATCAAAAGTGTGAATTTTTAAATTTTTTGTAAACTTTTTTCCTATTGCAGATAAACTTAAACTGTTATTGTTTTTAGGTTTTTGCGCACCCGAAAACCTAGGTAAACTGATGCTTTTCTTGGTCCAGAGCTTTTAGTTTGGCGGAAATAAAAAAAAATCAAAACTCAAACAATACCCCGAAATCCAAAACTGAGTTCACTTTGAGAACCGGTAGCTCCTAAACCATTTTACACAGGGAACTATAATTAACACGAGAATAAAGCAAGTGCTGCAGGTTATAAAATAAGCTATAAAGTGATTTCATAACTCAACGGGAAGTATTTTTAAAACCTGAAAATATGCGATTTTGGGGTACCCATTTGGTTGGAAATTTTTTCACAAGATTTTTTTGAATAATGAATTTGCCTTATTTTAATTCCTGTAAGCACTATTATGGAAAAGGCCATACTACTTCTAAAATATTAGCCTTGTAACTTGTTTGGTTTACGAGAAATCTTAAATCAAAAGTGTGAATTTTTAAATTTTTTGTAAAGTTTTTTCCTATTGCAGATAAACTTAAACTGTTATTGTTTTTAGGTTTAGCGCACCCGAAAACCTAGGTAAACTAATGCTTTTCTTGGTCCAGAGCTTATAGTTTGGCGGAAATAAAAAAAAATCAAAACTCAAACAATACCCCGAAATCCAAAACTGAGTTCACTTTGAGAACCGGTAGCTCCTAAACCATTTTACACAGGGGACTATAATTTCCACGAGAATAAAGCAAGTGCCGCAGGGTATAAAATAAGCTATTAAGTCATTTCATAACTCAACCGGAAGTATTTTTAAAACCTGAAAATATGCGATTTTGGGGTACCCATTTGGTCGGAAATTTTTTCACAAAATTTTTTTGAATAATGAATTTGCCCTATTTTAATTCCTGTAAGCACTATTATGGAAAAGGCCATACTACTTCTAAAATATTAGCCTTGTAACTTGTTGAGAAAACTTAAATCAAAAATGTGGATTTTTAAATTTTTTGTAAACTTTTTTCCTATTGCAGATAAACTTAAACTGTTATTGTTTTTAGGTTTAGCGCACCCGAAAACCTAGGTAAACTGATGCTTTTCTTGGTCCAGAGCTTATAGTTTGGCGGAAATAAAAAAAAATCAAAACTCAAACAATACCCCGAAATCCAAAACTGAGTTCACTTTGAGAACCGGTAGCTCCTAAATCATTTTACACAGGGGACTATAATTTCCACGAGAATAAAGCAAGTGCCGCAGGGTATAAAATAAGTCATTAAGTGATTTCATAACTTAACGGGAAGTATTTTTAAAACCTGAAAATATGCGATTTTGGGGTACCCATTTGGTCGGAAATTTTTTCACAAGATTTTTTTGAATAATGAATTTGCCCTAATTTAATTCCTGTAAGCACTATTATGGAAAAGTCCATACCACTTCTTAAATATTAGCCTTGTAACTTGTTTGGTTTACGAGAAAACTTAAATCAAAAATGTGAATTTTTAAATTTTTTGTAAACTTTTTTCCTATTGCAGATAAACTTAAACTGTTATTGTTTTTAGGTTTAGCGCACCCGAAAACCTAGGTAAACTGATGCTTTTCTTGGTCCAGAGCTTATAGTTTGGCGGAAATAAAAAAAAATCAAAACTCAAACAATACCCCGAAATCCAAAACTGAGTTCACTTTGAGAACCGGTAGCTCCTTAACCATTTTACACAGGGGACTATAATTAACACAAGAATAAAGCAAGTGCCGCAGGGTATAAAATAAGCCGTTAAGTGATTTCATAACTTAACGGGAAGTATTTTTAAAACCTGAAAATATGCGATTTTGGGGTACCCATTTGGTCGGAAATTTTTTCACAAGATTTTTTTGAATAATGAATTTGCCCTATTTTAATTCCTGTAAACACTATTATGGAAAAGGCCATACTGCTTCTAAAATATTAGCCTTGTCACTTGTTTGGTTTACGAGAAATCTTAAATGAAAAATGTGAATTTTTAAATTTTTTGTAAACTTTTTTCCTATTGCAGATAAACTTAAACAGTTATTGTTTTTAGGTTTAGCGCACCCAAAAACCTAGGTAAACTGATGCTTTTCTTGGTCCAGAGCTTTTAGTTTGGCGGAAATAAAAAAAAAACAAAACTCAAACAATACCCCGAAATCCAAAACTGAGTTCGCTTTGAGAACCGGTAGCTCCTAAACCATTTTACACAGAGGACTATAATTACCACGAGAATAAAGCAAGTGCCGCAGGGTATAAAATAAGCTATTAAGTCATTTCATAACTCGACGGGAAGTATTTTTAAAACCTGAAAATATGCGATTTTGGGGTACCCATTTGGTCGGAAATTTTTTCACAAGATTTTTTTGAATAATGAATTTGCCCTATTTTAATTCCTGTAAGCACTATTATGGAAAAGGCCATACTACTTCTAAAATATTAGCCTTGTAACTTGTTTGGTTTACGAGAAATCTTAAATCAAAAGTGTGAATTTTTAAATTTTTTGTAAACTTTTTTCCTATTGCAGATAAACTTAAACTGTTATTGTTTTTAGGTTTTTGCGCACCCGAAAACCTAGGTAAACTGATGCTTTTCTTGGTCCAGAGCTTTTAGTTTGGCGGAAATAAAAAAAAATCAAAACTCAAACAATACCCCGAAATCCAAAACTGAGTTCACTTTGAGAACCGGTAGCTCCTAAACCATTTTACACAGGGAACTATAATTAACACGAGAATAAAGCAAGTGCTGCAGGTTATAAAATAAGCTATAAAGTGATTTCATAACTCAACGGGAAGTATTTTTAAAACCTGAAAATATGCGATTTTGGGGTACCCATTTGGTTGGAAATTTTTTCACAAGATTTTTTTGAATAATGAATTTGCCTTATTTTAATTCCTGTAAGCACTATTATGGAAAAGGCCATACTACTTCTAAAATATTAGCCTTGTAACTTGTTTGGTTTACGAGAAATCTTAAATCAAAAGTGTGAATTTTTAAATTTTTTGTAAAGTTTTTTCCTATTGCAGATAAACTTAAACTGTTATTGTTTTTAGGTTTAGCGCACCCGAAAACCTAGGTAAACTAATGCTTTTCTTGGTCCAGAGCTTATAGTTTGGCGGAAATAAAAAAAAATCAAAACTCAAACAATACCCCGAAATCCAAAACTGAGTTCACTTTGAGAACCGGTAGCTCCTAAACCATTTTACACAGGGGACTATAATTTCCACGAGAATAAAGCAAGTGCCGCAGGGTATAAAATAAGCTATTAAGTCATTTCATAACTCAACCGGAAGTATTTTTAAAACCTGAAAATATGCGATTTTGGGGTACCCATTTGGTCGGAAATTTTTTCACAAAATTTTTTTGAATAATGAATTTGCCCTATTTTAATTCCTGTAAGCACTATTATGGAAAAGGCCATACTACTTCTAAAATATTAGCCTTGTAACTTGTTGAGAAAACTTAAATCAAAAATGTGGATTTTTAAATTTTTTGTAAACTTTTTTCCTATTGCAGATAAACTTAAACTGTTATTGTTTTTAGGTTTAGCGCACCCGAAAACCTAGGTAAACTGATGCTTTTCTTGGTCCAGAGCTTATAGTTTGGCGGAAATAAAAAAAAATCAAAACTCAAACAATACCCCGAAATCCAAAACTGAGTTCACTTTGAGAACCGGTAGCTCCTAAACTATTTTACACAAGGGACTATAATTAACACGAGAATAAAGCAAGTGCCGCAGGGTATAAAATAAGCCATTAAGTGATTTCATAACCTAAAGGGAAGTATTTTTAAAACCTGAAAATATGCGATTTTGGGGTACCCATTTGGTCGGAAATTTTTTCACAAGATTTTTTTGAATAATGAATTTGCCCTATTTTAATTCCTGTAAGCACTATTATGGAAAAGGCCATACTACTTCTAAAATATTAGCCTTGTAACTTGTTTGGTTTACGAGAAAACTTAAATCAAAAATGTGAATTTTTAAATTTTTTGTAAACTTTTTTCCTATTGCAGATAAACTTAAACTGTTATTGTTTTTAGGTTTAGCGCACCCGAAAACCTAGGTAAACTAATGCTTTTCTTGGTCCAGAGCTTATAGTTTGGCGGAAATAAAAAAAAATCAAAACTCAAACAATACCCCGAAATCCAAAACTGAGTTCACTTTGAGAACCGGTAGCTCCTAAACCATTTTAGACAGGGGACTATAATTACCACGAGAATAAAGCAAGTGCCGCAGGGTATAAAATAAGCTATTAAGTCATTTCATAACTCAACGGGAAGTATTTTTAAAACCTGAAAATATGCGATTTTGGGGTACCCATTTGGTCGGAAATTTTTTCACAAGATTTTTTTGAATAATGAATTTGCCTTATTTTAATTCCTGTAAGCACTATTATGGAAAAGGCCATACTACTTCTAAAATATTAGCCTTGTAACTTGTTTGGTTTACGAGAAAACTTAAATCAAAAATGTGAATTTTTAAATTTTTTGTAAACTTTTTTCCTATTGCAGATAAACTTAAACTGTTATTGTTTTTAGGTTTAGCGCACCCGAAAACCTAGGTAAACTAATGCTTTTCTTGGTCCAGAGCTTATAGTTTGGCGGAAATAAAAAAAAATCAAAACTCAAACAATACCCCGAAATCCAAAACTGAGTTCACTTTGAGAACCGGTAGCTCCTAAACCATTTTACACAGGGGACTATAATTTCCACGAGAATAAAGCAAGTGCCGCAGGGTATAAAATAAGCTATTAAGTCATTTCATAACTCAACGGGAAGTATTTTTAAAACCTGAAAATATGCGATTTTGGGGTACCCATTTGGTCGGAAATTTTTTCACAAGATTTTTTTGAATAATGAATTTGCCCTATTTTAATTCCTGTAAGCACTATTATGGAAAAGGCCATACTACTTCTAAAATATTAGCCTTGTAACTTGTTTGGTTTACGAGAAAACTTAAATCAAAAATGTGAATTTTTAAATTTTTTGTAAACTTTTTTCCTATTGCAGATAAACTTAAACTGTTATTGTTTTTAGGTTTAGCGCACCCGAAAACCTAGGTAAACTGATGCTTTTCTTGGTCCAGAGCTTATAGTTTGGCGGAAATAAAAAAAAATCAAAACTCAAACAATACCCCGAAATCCAAAACTGAGTTCACTTTGAGAACCGGTAGCTCCTAAACCATTTTACACAGGGGACTATAATTAACACGAGAATAAAGCAAGTGCCGCAGGGTATAAAATAAGCCATTAAGTGATTTCATAACCTAAAGGGAAGTATTTTTAAAACCTGAAAATATGCGATTTTGGGGTACCCATTTGGTCGGAAATTTTTTCACAAGATTTTTTTGAATAATGAATTTGCCCTATTTTAATTCCTGTAAGCACTATTATGGAAAAGGCCATACTACTTCTAAAATATTAGCCTTGTAACTTGTTTGGTTTACGAGAAAACTTAAATCAAAAATGTGAATTTTTAAATTTTTTGTAAACTTTTTTCCTATTGCAGATAAACTTAAACTGTTATTGTTTTTAGGTTTAGCGCACCAGAAAACCTAGGTAAACTAATGCTTTTCTTGGTCCAGAGCTTATAGTTTGGCGGAAATAAAAAAAAATCAAAACTCAAACAATACCCCGAAATCCAAAACTGAGTTCATTTTGAGAACCGGTAGCTCCTAAACCATTTTACACAGGGAACTATAATTAACACGAGAATAAAGCAAGTGCCGCAGGGTATAAAATAAGCTATTAAGTCATTTCATAACTCAACGGGAAGTATTTTTAAAACCTGAAAATATGCGATTTTGGGGTACCCATTTGGTCGGAAATTTTTTCACAAGATTTTTTTGAATAATGAATTTGCCCTATTTTAATTCCTGTAAGCACTATTATGGAAAAGGCCATACTACTTCTAAAATATTAGCCTTGTAACTTGTTTGGTTTACGAGAAAACTTAAATCAAAAATGTGAATTTTTAAATTTTTTGTAAACTTTTTTCTTATTGCAGATAAACTTAAACTGTTATTGTTTTTAGGTTTAGCGCACCCGAAAACCTAGGTAAACTGATGCATTTCTTGGTCCAGAGCTTATAGTTTGGCGTAAATAAAAAAAATCAAAACTCAAACAATACCCCGAAATCCAAAACTGAGTTCACTTTGAGAACCGGTAGCTCCAAAACCATTTTACACAGGGGACTATAATTACCACGAGAATAAAGCAAGTGCCGCAGGGTATAAAATAGGCTATTAAGTCATTTCATAACTCAACGGGAAGTATTTTTAAAACCTGAAAATATGCGATTTTGGGGTACCCATTTGGTCGGAAATTTTTTCACAAGATTTTTTTGAATAATGAATTTGCCCTATTTTAATTCCTGTAAGCACTATTATGGAAAAGGCCATACTACTTCTAAAATATTAGCCTTGTAACTTGTTTGGTTTACGAGAAAACTTAAATCAAAAATGTGAATTTTTAAATTTTTTGTAAACTTTTTTCTTATTGCAGATAAACTTAAACTGTTATTGTTTTTAGGTTTAGCGCACCCGAAAACCTAGGTAAACTGATGCATTTCTTGGTCCAGAGCTTATAGTTTGGCGTAAATAAAAAAAAATCAAAACTCAAACAATACCCCGAAATCCAAAACTGAGTTCACTTTGAGAACCGGTAGCTCCTAAACCATTTTACACAGGGGACTATAATTAACACGAGAATAAAGCAAGTGCCGCAGGGTATAAAATAAGCTATTAAGTGATTTAATAACTCAACGGGAAGTATTTATAAAACCTGAAAATATACGATTTTGGGGTACCCATTTGGTCGGAAATTTTTTCACAAAATTTTTTTGAATAATGAATTTGCCCTATTTTAATTCCTGTAAGCACTATCATGGAAAAGGCCATACTACTTCTAAAATATTGGTCTTGTAACTTGTTTGGTTTACGAGAAATCTTAAATCAAAAATGTAAATTTTTAAATTTTTTGTAAACTTTTTTCCTATTGCAGATAAACTTAAACTGTTATTGTTTTTAGGTTTAGCGCACCCGAAAACCTAGGTAAACTGATGCTTTTCTTGGTCCAGAGCTTTTAGTTTGGCGGAAATAAAAAAAAAATCAAAACTCAAACAATACCCCGAAATCCAAAACTGAGTTCGCTTTGAGAACCGGTAGCTCCTAAACCATTTTACACAGAGGACTATAATTACCACGAGAATAAAGCAAGTGCCGCAGGGTATAAAATAAGCTATTAAGTCATTTCATAACTCAACGGGAAGTATTTTTAAAACCTGAAAATATGCGATTTTGGAATAACCATTTGGTCGGAAATTTTTTCACAAGATTTTTTTGAATAATGAATTTGCCCTATTTTAATTCCTGTAAGCACTATTATGGAAAAGGCCATACTACTTCTAAAATATTAGCCTTGTAACTTGTTTGGTTTACGAGAAAACTTAAATCAAAAATGTGAATTTTTAAATTTTTTGTAAACTTTTTTCCTATTGCAGATAAACTTAAACTGTTATTGTTTTTAGGTTTAGCGCACCCGAAAACCTAGGTAAACTAATGCTTTTCTTGGTCCAGAGTTTATAGTTTGGCGGAAATAAAAAAAAATCAAAACTCAAACAATACCCCGAAATCCAAAACTGAGTTCACTTTGAGAACCGGTAGCTCCTAAACCATTTTACACAGGGGACTATAATTTCCACGAGAATAAAGCAAGTGCCGCAGGGTATAAAATAAGCTATTAAGTCATTTCATAACTCAACGGGAAGTATTTTTAAAACCTGAAAATATGCGATTTTGGGGTACCCATTTGGTCGGAAATTTTTTCACAAGATTTTTTTGAATAATGAATTTGCCCTATTTTAATTCCTGTAAGCACTATTATGGAAAAGGCCATACTGCTTCTAAAATATTAGCCTTGTCACTTGTTTGGTTTACGAGAAATCTTAAATGAAAAATGTGAATTTTTAAATTTTTTGTAAACTTTTTTCCTATTGCAGATAAACTTAAACAGTTATTGTTTTTAGGTTTAGCGCACCCAAAAACCTAGGTAAACTGATGCTTTTCTTGGTCCAGAGCTTTTAGTTTGGCGGAAATAAAAAAAAATCAAAACTCAAACAATACCCCGAAATCCAAAACTGAGTTCGCTTTGAGAACCGGTAGCTCCTAAACCATTTTACACAGAGGACTATAATTACCACGAGAATAAAGCAAGTGCCGCAGGGTATAAAATAAGCTATTAAGTCATTTCATAACTCAACGGGAAGTATTTTTAAAACCTGAAAATATGCGATTTTGGGGTACCCATTTGGTCGGAAATTTTTTCACAAGATTTTTTTGAATAATGAATTTGCCCTATTTTAATTCCTGTAAGCACTATTATGGAAAAGGCCATACTACTTCTAAAATATTAGCCTTGTAACTTGTTTGGTTTACGAGAAATCTTAAATCAAAAGTGTGAATTTTTAAATTTTTTGTAAACTTTTTTCCTATTGCAGATAAACTTAAACTGTTATTGTTTTTAGGTTTTTGCGCACCCGAAAACCTAGGTAAACTGATGCTTTTCTTGGTCCAGAGCTTTTAGTTTGGCGGAAATAAAAAAAAATCAAAACTCAAACAATACCCCGAAATCCAAAACTGAGTTCACTTTGAGAACCGGTAGCTCCTAAACCATTTTACACAGGGAACTATAATTAACACGAGAATAAAGCAAGTGCTGCAGGTTATAAAATAAGCTATAAAGTGATTTCATAACTCAACGGGAAGTATTTTTAAAACCTGAAAATATGCGATTTTGGGGTACCCATTTGGTTGGAAATTTTTTCACAAGATTTTTTTGAATAATGAATTTGCCCTATTTTAATTCCTGTAAGCACTATTATGGAAAAGGCCATACTACTTCTAAAATATTAGCCTTGTAACTTGTTTGGTTTACGAGAAATCTTAAATCAAAAGTGTGAATTTTTAAATTTTTTGTAAACTTTTTTCCTATTGCAGATAAACTTAAACTGTTATTGTTTTTAGGTTTAGCGCACCCGAAAACCTAGGTAAACTAATGCTTTTCTTGGTCCAGAGCTTATAGTTTGGCGGAAATAAAAAAAAATCAAAACTCAAACAATACCCCGAAATCCAAAACTGATTCACTTTGAGAACCGGTAGCTCCTAAACCATTTTACACAGGGGACTATAATTTCCACGAGAATAAAGCAAGTGCCGCAGGGTATAAAATAAGCTATTAAGTCATTTCATAACTCAACGGGAAGTATTTTTAAAACCTGAAAATATGCGATTTTGGGGTACCCATTTGGTCGGAAATTTTTTCACAAGATTTTTTTGAATAATGAATTTGCCCTATTTTAATTCCTGTAAGCACTATTATGGAAAAGGCCATACTACTTCTAAAATATTAGCCTTGTAACTTGTTTGGTTTACGAGAAAACTTAAATCAAAAATGTGAATTTTTAAATTTTTTGTAAACTTTTTTCCTATTGCAGATAAACTTAAACTGTTATTGTTTTTAGGTTTAGCGCACCCGAAAACCTAGGTAAACTGATGCTTTTCTTGGTCCAGAGCTTATAGTTTGGCGGAAATAAAAAAAAATCAAAACTCAAACAATACCCCGAAATCCAAAACTGAGTTCACTTTGAGAACCGGTAGCTCCTAAACCATTTTACACAGGGGACTATAATTAACACGAGAATAAAGCAAGTGCCGCAGGGTATAAAATAAGCCATTAAGTGATTTCATAACCTAAAGGGAAGTATTTTTAAAACCTGAAAATATGCGATTTTGGGGTACCCATTTGGTCGGAAATTTTTTCACAAAATTTTTTTGAATAATGAATTTGCCCTATTTTAATTCCTGTAAGCACTATTATGGAAAAGGCCATACTACTTCTAAAATATTAGCCTTGTAACTTGTTGAGAAAACTTAAATCAAAAATGTGGATTTTTAAATTTTTTGTAAACTTTTTTCCTATTGCAGATAAACTTAAACTGTTATTGTTTTTAGGTTTAGCGCACCCGAAAACCTAGGTAAACTGATGCTTTTCTTGGTCCAGAGCTTATAGTTTGGCGGAAATAAAAAAAAATCAAAACTCAAACAATACCCCGAAATCCAAAACTGAGTTCACTTTGAGAACCGGTAGCTCCTAAACTATTTTACACAGGGGACTATAATTAACACGAGAATAAAGCAAGTGCCGCAGGGTATAAAATAAGCCATTAAGTGATTTCATAACCTAAAGGGAAGTATTTTTAAAACCTGAAAATATGCGATTTTGGGGTACCCATTTGGTCGGAAATTTTTTCACAAGATTTTTTTGAATAATGAATTTGCCCTATTTTAATTCCTGTAAGCACTATTATGGAAAAGGCCATACTACTTCTAAAATATTAGCCTTGTAACTTGTTTGGTTTACGAGAAAACTTAAATCAAAAATGTGAATTTTTAAATTTTTTGTAAACTTTTTTCCTATTGCAGATAAACTTAAACTGTTATTGTTTTTAGGTTTAGCGCACCCGAAAACCTAGGTAAACTAATGCTTTTCTTGGTCCAGAGCTTATAGTTTGGCGGAAATAAAAAAAAATCAAAACTCAAACAATACCCCGAAATCCAAAACTGAGTTCACTTTGAGAACCGGTAGCTCCTAAACCATTTTAGACAGGGGACTATAATTACCACGAGAATAAAGCAAGTGCCGCAGGGTATAAAATAAGCTATTAAGTCATTTCATAACTCAACGGGAAGTATTTTTAAAACCTGAAAATATGCGATTTTGGGGTACCCATTTGGTCGGAAATTTTTTCACAAGATTTTTTTGAATAATGAATTTGCCTTATTTTAATTCCTGTAAGCACTATTATGGAAAAGGCCATACTACTTCTAAAATATTAGCCTTGTAACTTGTTTGGTTTACGAGAAAACTTAAATCAAAAATGTGAATTTTTAAATTTTTTGTAAACTTTTTTCCTATTGCAGATAAACTTAAACTGTTATTGTTTTTAGGTTTAGCGCACCCGAAAACCTAGGTAAACTAATGCTTTTCTTGGTCCAGAGCTTATAGTTTGGCGGAAATAAAAAAAAATCAAAACTCAAACAATACCCCGAAATCCAAAACTGAGTTCACTTTGAGAACCGGTAGCTCCTAAACCATTTTACACAGGGGACTATAATTTCCACGAGAATAAAGCAAGTGCCGCAGGGTATAAAATAAGCTATTAAGTCATTTCATAACTCAACGGGAAGTATTTTTAAAACCTGAAAATATGCGATTTTGGGGTACCCATTTGGTCGGAAATTTTTTCACAAGATTTTTTTGAATAATGAATTTGCCCTATTTTAATTCCTGTAAGCACTATTATGGAAAAGGCCATACTACTTCTAAAATATTAGCCTTGTAACTTGTTTGGTTTACGAGAAAACTTAAATCAAAAATGTGAATTTTTAAATTTTTTGTAAACTTTTTTCCTATTGCAGATAAACTTAAACTGTTATTGTTTTTAGGTTTAGCGCACCCGAAAACCTAGGTAAACTAATGCTTTTCTTGGTCCAGAGCTTATAGTTTGGCGGAAATAAAAAAAAATCAAAACTCAAACAATACCCCGAAATCCAAAACTGAGTTCACTTTGAGAACCGGTAGCTCCTAAACCATTTTACACAGGGGACTATAATTTCCACGAGAATAAAGCAAGTGCCGCAGGGTATAAAATAAGCTATTAAGTCATTTCATAACTCAACGGGAAGTATTTTTAAAACCTGAAAATATGCGATTTTGGGGTACCCATTTGGTCGGAAATTTTTTCACAAGATTTTTTTGAATAATGAATTTGCCCTATTTTAATTCCTGTAAGCACTATTATGGAAAAGGCCATACTACTTCTAAAATATTAGCCTTGTAACTTGTTTGGTTTACGAGAAAACTTAAATCAAAAATGTGAATTTTTAAATTTTTTGTAAACTTTTTTCCTATTGCAGATAAACTTAAACTGTTATTGTTTTTAGGTTTAGCGCACCCGAAAACCTAGGTAAACTAATGCTTTTCTTGGTCCAGAGCTTATAGTTTGGCGGAAATAAAAAAAAATCAAAACTCAAACAATACCCCGAAATCCAAAACTGATTCACTTTGAGAACCGGTAGCTCCTAAACCATTTTACACAGGGGACTATAATTTCCACGAGAATAAAGCAAGTGCCGCAGGGTATAAAATAAGCTATTAAGTCATTTCATAACTCAACGGGAAGTATTTTTAAAACCTGAAAATATGCGATTTTGGGGTACCCATTTGGTCGGAAATTTTTTCACAAGATTTTTTTGAATAATGAATTTGCCCTATTTTAATTCCTGTAAGCACTATTATGGAAAAGGCCATACTACTTCTAAAATATTAGCCTTGTAACTTGTTTGGTTTACGAGAAAACTTAAATCAAAAATGTGAATTTTTAAATTTTTTGTAAACTTTTTTCCTATTGCAGATAAACTTAAACTGTTATTGTTTTTAGGTTTAGCGCACCCGAAAACCTAGGTAAACTGATGCTTTTCTTGGTCCAGAGCTTATAGTTTGGCGGAAATAAAAAAAAATCAAAACTCAAACAATACCCCGAAATCCAAAACTGAGTTCACTTTGAGAACCGGTAGCTCCTAAACCATTTTACACAGGGGACTATAATTAACACGAGAATAAAGCAAGTGCCGCAGGGTATAAAATAAGCCATTAAGTGATTTCATAACCTAAAGGGAAGTATTTTTAAAACCTGAAAATATGCGATTTTGGGGTACCCATTTGGTCGGAAATTTTTTCACAAGATTTTTTTGAATAATGAATTTGCCCTATTTTAATTCCTGTAAGCACTATTATGGAAAAGGCCATACTACTTCTAAAATATTAGCCTTGTAACTTGTTTGGTTTACGAGAAAACTTAAATCAAAAATGTGAATTTTTAAATTTTTTGTAAACTTTTTTCCTATTGCAGATAAACTTAAACTGTTATTGTTTTTAGGTTTAGCGCACCCGAAAACCTAGGTAAACTAATGCTTTTCTTGGTCCAGAGCTTATAGTTTGGCGGAAATAAAAAAAAATCAAAACTCAAACAATACCCCGAAATCCAAAACTGAGTTCACTTTGAGAACCGGTAGCTCCTAAACCATTTTACACAGGGGACTATAATTTCCACGAGAATAAAGCAAGTGCCGCAGGGTATAAAATAAGCTATTAAGTCATTTCATAACTCAACGGGAAGTATTTTTAAAACCTGAAAATATGCGATTTTGGGGTACCCATTTGGTCGGAAATTTTTTCACAAGATTTTTTTGAATAATGAATTTGCCCTATTTTAATTCCTGTAAGCACTATTATGGAAAAGGCCATACTACTTCTAAAATATTAGCCTTGTAACTTGTTTGGTTTACGAGAAAACTTAAATCAAAAATGTGAATTTTTAAATTTTTTGTAAACTTTTTTCCTATTGCAGATAAACTTAAACTGTTATTGTTTTTAGGTTTAGCGCACCCGAAAACCTAGGTAAACTGATGCTTTTCTTGGTCCAGAGCTTATAGTTTGGCGGAAATAAAAAAAAATCAAAACTCAAACAATACCCCGAAATCCAAAACTGAGTTCACTTTGAGAACCGGTAGCTCCTAAACCATTTTACACAGGGGACTATAATTAACACGAGAATAAAGCAAGTGCCGCAGGGTATAAAATAAGCCATTAAGTGATTTCATAACTTAACGGGAAGTATTTTTAAAACCTGAAAATATGCGATTTTGGGGTACCCATTTGGTCGGAAATTTTTTCACAAGATTTTTTTGAATAATGAATTTGCCCTAATTTAATTCCTGTAAGCACTATTATGGAAAAGGCCATAATACTTCTAAAATATTAGCATTGTAACTTGTTTGGTTTACGAGAAAACTTAAATCAAAAATGTGAATTTTTAAATTTTTTGTAAACTTTTTTCCTATTGCAGATAAACTTAAACTGTTATTGTTTTTAGGTTTAGCGCACCCGAAAACCTAGGCAAACTGATGCTTTTCTTGGTCCAGAGCTTTTAGTTTGGCGGAAATAAAAAAAAATTAAAACTCAAACAATACCCCGAAATCCAAAACTGAGTTCGCTTTGAGAACCGGTAGCTCCTAAACCATTTTACACAGAGGACTATAATTACCACGAGAATAAAGCAAGTGCCGCAGGGTATAAAATAAGCTATTAAGTCATTTCATAACTCAACGGGAAGTATTTTTAAAACCTGAAAATATGCGATTTTGGGGTACCCATTTGGTCGGAAATTTTTTCACAAGATTTTTTTGAATAATGAATTTGCCCTATTTTAATTCCTGTAAGCACTATTATGGAAAAGGCCATACTACTTCTAAAATATTAGCCTTGTAACTTGTTTGGTTTACGAGAAAACTTAAATCAAAAATGTGAATTTTTAAATTTTTTGTAAACTTTTTTCCTATTGCAGATAAACTTAAACTGTTATTGTTTTTAGGTTTAGCGCACCCGAAAACCTAGGTAAACTGATGCTTTTCTTGGTCCAGAGCTTATAGTTTGGCGGAAATAAAAAAAAATCAAAACTCAAACAATACCCCGAAATCCAAAACTGAGTTCACTTTGAGAACCGGTAGCTCCTAAACCATTTTACACAGGGGACTATAATTAACACGAGAATAAAGCAAGTGCCGCAGGGTATAAAATAAGCCATTAAGTGATTTCATAACTTAACGGGAAGTATTTTTAAAACCTGAAAATATGCGATTTTGGGGTACCCATTTGGTCGGAAATTTTTTCACAAGATTTTTTTGAATAATGAATTTGCCCTAATTTAATTCCTGTAAGCACTATTATGGAAAAGGCCATAATACTTCTAAAATATTAGCATTGTAACTTGTTTGGTTTACGAGAAAACTTAAATCAAAAATGTGAATTTTTAAATTTTTTGTAAACTTTTTTCCTATTGCAGATAAACTTAAACTGTTATTGTTTTTAGGTTTAGCGCACCCGAAAACCTAGGCAAACTGATGCTTTTCTTGGTCCAGAGCTTTTAGTTTGGCGGAAATAAAAAAAAATTAAAACTCAAACAATACCCCGAAATCCAAAACTGAGTTCGCTTTGAGAACCGGTAGCTCCTAAACCATTTTACACAGAGGACTATAATTACCACGAGAATAAAGCAAGTGCCGCAGGGTATAAAATAAGCTATTAAGTCATTTCATAACTCAACGGGAAGTATTTTTAAAACCTGAAAATATGCGATTTTGGGGTACCCATTTGGTCGGAAATTTTTTCACAAGATTTTTTTGAATAATGAATTTGCCCTATTTTAATTTCTGTAAGCACTATTATGGAAAAGGCCATACTACTTCTAAAATATTAGCCTTGTAACTTGTTTGGTTTACGAGAAAACTTAAATCAAAAATGTGAATTTTTAAATTTTTTGTAAACTTTTTTCCTATTGCAGATAAACTTAAACTGTTATTGTTTTTAGGTTTAGCGCACCCGAAAACCTAGGTAAACTGATGCTTTTCTTGGTCCAGAGCTTATAGTTTGGCGGAAATAAAAAAAAATCAAAACTCAAACAATACCCCGAAATCCAAAACTGAGTTCACTTTGAGAACCGGTAGCTCCTAAACCATTTTACACAGGGGACTATTATTAACACGAGAATAAAGCAAGTTCCGCAGGGTATAAAATTAGCCATTAAGTGATTTCATAACTTAACGGGAAGTATTTTTAAAACCTGTAAATATGCGATTTTGGGGTACCCATTTGGTCGGAAATTTTTTCACAAGATTTTTTTGAATAATGAATTTGCCCTAATTTAATTCCTGTAAGCACTATTATGGAAAAGGCCATAATACTTCTAAAATATTAGCATTGTAACTTGTTTGGTTTACGAGAAAACTTAAATCAAAAATGTGAATTTTTAAATTTTTTGTAAACTTTTTTCCTATTGCAGATAAACTTAAACTGTTATTGTTTTTAGGTTTAGCGCACCCGAAAACCTAGGTAAACTGATGCTTTTCTTGGTCCAGAGCTTATAGTTTGGCGGAAATAAAAAAAAATCAAAACTCAAACAATACCCCGAAATCCAAAACTGAGTTCACTTTGAGAACCGGTAGCTCCTAAACTATTTTACACAGGGGACTATAATTAACACGAGAATAAAGCAAGTGCCGCAGGGTATAAAATAAGCCATTAAGTGATTTCATAACCTAAAGGGAAGTATTTTTAAAACCTGAAAATATGCGATTTTGGGGTACCCATTTGGTCGGAAATTTTTTCACAAAATTTTTTTGAATAATGAATTTGCCCTATTTTAATTCCTGTAAGCACTATTATGGAAAAGGCCATACTACTTCTAAAATATTAGCCTTGTAACTTGTTTGGTTTACGAGAAAACTTAAATCAAAAATGTGAATTTTTAAATTTTTTGTAAACTTTTTTCCTATTGCAGATAAACTTAAACTGTTATTGTTTTTAGGTTTAGCGCACCCGAAAACCTAGGTAAACTAATGCTTTTCTTGGTCCAGAGCTTATAGTTTGGCGGAAATAAAAAAAAATCAAAACTCAAACAATACCCCGAAATCCAAAACTGAGTTCACTTTGAGAACCGGTAGCTCCTAAACCATTTTACACAGGGGACTATAATTTCCACGAGAATAAAGCAAGTGCCGCAGGGTATAAAATAAGCTATTAAGTCATTTCATAACTCAACGGGAAGTATTTTTAAAACCTGAAAATATGCGATTTTGGGGTACCCATTTGGTCGGAAATTTTTTCACAAGATTTTTTTGAATAATGAATTTGCCCTATTTTAATTCCTGTAAGCACTATTATGGAAAAGGCCATACTACTTCTAAAATATTAGCCTTGTAACTTGTTTGGTTTACGAGAAAACTTAAATCAAAAATGTGAATTTTTAAATTTTTTGTAAACTTTTTTCCTATTGCAGATAAACTTAAACTGTTATTGTTTTTAGGTTTAGCGCACCCGAAAACCTAGGCAAACTGATGCTTTTCTTGGTCCAGAGCTTTTAGTTTGGCGGAAATAAAAAAAAATTAAAACTCAAACAATACCCCGAAATCCAAAACTGAGTTCGCTTTGAGAACCGGTAGCTCCTAAACCATTTTACACAGAGGACTATAATTACCACGAGAATAAAGCAAGTGCCGCAGGGTATAAAATAAGCTATTAAGTCATTTCATAACTCAACGGGAAGTATTTTTAAAACCTGAAAATATGCGATTTTGGGGTACCCATTTGGTCGGAAATTTTTTCACAAGATTTTTTTGAATAATGAATTTGCCCTATTTTAATTTCTGTAAGCACTATTATGGAAAAGGCCATACTACTTCTAAAATATTAGCCTTGTAACTTGTTTGGTTTACGAGAAAACTTAAATCAAAAATGTGAATTTTTAAATTTTTTGTAAACTTTTTTCCTATTGCAGATAAACTTAAACTGTTATTGTTTTTAGGTTTAGCGCACCCGAAAACCTAGGTAAACTGATGCTTTTCTTGGTCCAGAGCTTATAGTTTGGCGGAAATAAAAAAAAATCAAAACTCAAACAATACCCCGAAATCCAAAACTGAGTTCACTTTGAGAACCGGTAGCTCCTAAACCATTTTACACAGGGGACTATTATTAACACGAGAATAAAGCAAGTTCCGCAGGGTATAAAATTAGCCATTAAGTGATTTCATAACTTAACGGGAAGTATTTTTAAAACCTGAAAATATGCGATTTTGGGGTACCCATTTGGTCGGAAATTTTTTCACAAGATTTTTTTGAATAATGAATTTGCCCTAATTTAATTCCTGTAAGCACTATTATGGAAAAGGCCATAATACTTCTAAAATATTAGCATTGTAACTTGTTTGGTTTACGAGAAAACTTAAATCAAAAATGTGAATTTTTAAATTTTTTGTAAACTTTTTTCCTATTGCAGATAAACTTAAACTGTTATTGTTTTTAGGTTTAGCGCACCCGAAAACCTAGGTAAACTGATGCTTTTCTTGGTCCAGAGCTTATAGTTTGGCGGAAATAAAAAAAAATCAAAACTCAAACAATACCCCGAAATCCAAAACTGAGTTCACTTTGAGAACCGGTAGCTCCTAAACTATTTTACACAGGGGACTATAATTAACACGAGAATAAAGCAAGTGCCGCAGGGTATAAAATAAGCCATTAAGTGATTTCATAACCTAAAGGGAAGTATTTTTAAAACCTGAAAATATGCGATTTTGGGGTACCCATTTGGTCGGAAATTTTTTCACAAAATTTTTTTGAATAATGAATTTGCCCTATTTTAATTCCTGTAAGCACTATTATGGAAAAGGTCATACTACTTCTAAAATATTAGCCTTGTAACTTGTTTGGTTTACGAGAAAACTTAAATCAAAAATGTGAATTTTTAAATTTTTTGTAAACTTTTTTCCTATTGCAGATAAACTTAAACTGTTATTGTTTTTAGGTTTAGCGCACCCGAAAACCTAGGTAAACTAATGCTTTTCTTGGTCCAGAGCTTATAGTTTGGCGGAAATAAAAAAAAATCAAAACTCAAACAATACCCCGAAATCCAAAACTGAGTTCACTTTGAGAACCGGTAGCTCCTAAACCATTTTACACAGGGGACTATAATTTCCACGAGAATAAAGCAAGTGCCGCAGGGTATAAAATAAGCTATTAAGTCATTTCATAACTCAACGGGAAGTATTTTTAAAACCTGAAAATATGCGATTTTGGGGTACCCATTTGGTCGGAAATTTTTTCACAAGATTTTTTTGAATAATGAATTTGCCCTATTTTAATTCCTGTAAGCACTATTATGGAAAAGGCCATACTACTTCTAAAATATTAGCCTTGTAACTTGTTTGGTTTACGAGAAAACTTAAATCAAAAATGTGAATTTTTAAATTTTTTGTAAACTTTTTTCCTATTGCAGATAAACTTAAACTGTTATTGTTTTTAGGTTTAGCGAACCCGAAAACCTAGGTAAACTGATGCTTTTCTTGGTCCAGAGCTTATAGTTTGGCGGAAATAAAAAAAAATCAAAACTCAAACAATACCCCGAAATCCAAAACTGAGTTCACTTTGAGAACCGTTAGCTCCTAAACCATTTTACACAGGGGACTATAATTAACACGAGAATAAATCAAGTGCCGCAGGGTATAAAATAAGCCATTAAGTGATTTCATAACTTAACGGGAAGTATTTTTAAAACCTGAAAATATGCGATTTTGGGGTACCCATTTGGTCGGAAATTTTTTCACAAGATTTTTTTGAATAATGAATTTGCAATAATTTAATTCCTGTAAGCACTATTATGGAAAAGGCCATAATACTTCTAAAATATTAGCATTGTAACTTGTTTGGTTTACGAGAAAACTTAAATCAAAAATGTGAATTTTTAAATTATTTGTAAACTTTTTTCCTATTGCAGATAAACTTAAACTGTTATTGTTTTTAGGTTTAGCGCACCCGAAAACCTAGGTAAACTGATGCTTTTCTTGGTCCAGAGCTTTTAGTTTGGCGGAAATAAAAAAAAATCAAAACTCAAACAATACCCCGAAATCCAAAACTGAGTTCGCTTTGAGAACCGGTAGCTCCTAAACCATTTTACACAGAGGACTATAATTACCACGAGAATAAAGCAAGTGCCGCAGGGTATAAAATAAGCTATTAAGTCATTTCATAACTCAACGGGAAGTATTTTTAAAACCTGAAAATATGCGATTTTGGGGTACCCATTTGGTCGGAAATTTTTTCACAAGATTTTTTTGAATAATGAATTTGCCCTATTTTAATTTCTGTAAGCACTATTATGGAAAAGGCCATACTACTTCTAAAATATTAGCCTTGTAACTTGTTTGGTTTACGAGAAAACTTAAATCAAAAATGTGAATTTTTAAATTTTTTGTAAACTTTTTTCCTATTGCAGATAAACTTAAACTGTTATTGTTTTTAGGTTTAGCGCACCCGAAAACCTAGGTAAACTGATGCTTTTCTTGGTCCAGAGCTTATAGTTTGGCGGAAATAAAAAAAAATCAAAACTCAAACAATACCCCGAAATCCAAAACTGAGTTCACTTTGAGAACCGGTAGCTCCTAAACTATTTTACACAGGGGACTATAATTAACACGAGAATAAAGCAAGTGCCGCAGGGTATAAAATAAGCCATTAAGTGATTTCATAACCTAAAGGGAAGTATTTTTAAAACCTGAAAATATGCGATTTTGGGGTACCCATTTGGTCGGAAATTTTTTCACAAGATTTTTTTGAATAATGAATTTGCCCTATTTTAATTCCTGTAAGCACTATTATGGAAAAGGCCATACTACTTCTAAAATATTAGCCTTGTAACTTGTTTGGTTTACGAGAAAACTTAAATCAAAAATGTGAATTTTTAAATTTTTTGTAAACTTTTTTCCTATTGCAGATAAACTTAAACTGTTATTGTTTTTAGGTTTAGCGCACCCGAAAACCTAGGTAAACTGATGCTTTTCTTGGTCCAGAGCTTATAGTTTGGCGGAAATAAAAAAAAATCAAAACTCAAACAATACCCCGAAATCCAAAACTGAGTTCACTTTGAGAACCGGTAGCTCCTAAACCATTTTACACAGGGGACTATAATTAACACGAGAATAAAGCAAGTGCCGCAGGGTATAAAATAAGCCATTAAGTGATTTCATAACTTAACGGGAAGTATTTTTAAAACCTGAAAATATGCGATTTTGGGGTACCCATTTGGTCGGAAATTTTTTCACAAGATTTTTTTGAATAATGAATTTGCCCTAATTTAATTCCTGTAAGCACTATTATGGAAAAGGCCATAATACTTCTAAAATATTAGCATTGTAACTTGTTTGGTTTACGAGAAAACTTAAATCAAAAATGTGAATTTTTAAATTTTTTGTAAACTTTTTTCCTATTGCAGATAAACTTAAACTGTTATTGTTTTTAGGTTTAGCGCACCCGAAAACCTAGGTAAACTGATGCTTTTCTTGGTCCAGAGCTTTTAGTTTGGCGGAAATAAAAAAAAATCAAAACTCAAACAATACCCCGAAATCCAAAACTGAGTTCGCTTTGAGAACCGGTAGCTCCTAAACCATTTTACACAGAGGACTATAATTACCACGAGAATAAAGCAAGTGCCGCAGGGTATAAAATAAGCTATTAAGTCATTTCATAACTCAACGGGAAGTATTTTTAAAACCTGAAAATATGCGATTTTGGGGTACCCATTTGGTCGGAAATTTTTTCACAAGATTTTTTTGAATAATGAATTTGCCCTATTTTAATTCCTGTAAGCACTATTATGGAAAAGGCCATACTACTTCTAAAATATTAGCCTTGTAACTTGTTTGGTTTACGAGAAAACTTAAATCAAAAATGTGAATTTTTAAATTTTTTGTAAACTTTTTTCCTATTGCAGATAAACTTAAACTGTTATTGTTTTTAGGTTTAGCGAACCCGAAAACCTAGGTAAACTGATGCTTTTCTTGGTCCAGAGCTTATAGTTTGGCGGAAATAAAAAAAAATCAAAACTCAAACAATACCCCGAAATCCAAAACTGAGTTCACTTTGAGAACCGTTAGCTCCTAAACCATTTTACACAGGGGACTATAATTAACACGAGAATAAATCAAGTGCCGCAGGGTATAAAATAAGCCATTAAGTGATTTCATAACTTAACGGGAAGTATTTTTAAAACCTGAAAATATGCGATTTTGGGGTACCCATTTGGTCGGAAATTTTTTCACAAGATTTTTTTGAATAATGAATTTGCAATAATTTAATTCCTGTAAGCACTATTATGGAAAAGGCCATAATACTTCTAAAATATTAGCATTGTAACTTGTTTGGTTTACGAGAAAACTTAAATCAAAAATGTGAATTTTTAAATTATTTGTAAACTTTTTTCCTATTGCAGATAAACTTAAACTGTTATTGTTTTTAGGTTTAGCGCACCCGAAAACCTAGGTAAACTGATGCTTTTCTTGGTCCAGAGCTTTTAGTTTGGCGGAAATAAAAAAAAATCAAAACTCAAACAATACCCCGAAATCCAAAACTGAGTTCGCTTTGAGAACCGGTAGCTCCTAAACCATTTTACACAGAGGACTATAATTACCACGAGAATAAAGCAAGTGCCGCAGGGTATAAAATAAGCTATTAAGTCATTTCATAACTCAACGGGAAGTATTTTTAAAACCTGAAAATATGCGATTTTGGGGTACCCATTTGGTCGGAAATTTTTTCACAAGATTTTTTTGAATAATGAATTTGCCCTATTTTAATTTCTGTAAGCACTATTATGGAAAAGGCCATACTACTTCTAAAATATTAGCCTTGTAACTTGTTTGGTTTACGAGAAAACTTAAATCAAAAATGTGAATTTTTAAATTTTTTGTAAACTTTTTTCCTATTGCAGATAAACTTAAACTGTTATTGTTTTTAGGTTTAGCGCACCCGAAAACCTAGGTAAACTGATGCTTTTCTTGGTCCAGAGCTTATAGTTTGGCGGAAATAAAAAAAAATCAAAACTCAAACAATACCCCGAAATCCAAAACTGAGTTCACTTTGAGAACCGGTAGCTCCTAAACTATTTTACACAGGGGACTATAATTAACACGAGAATAAAGCAAGTGCCGCAGGGTATAAAATAAGCCATTAAGTGATTTCATAACCTAAAGGGAAGTATTTTTAAAACCTGAAAATATGCGATTTTGGGGTACCCATTTGGTCGGAAATTTTTTCACAAGATTTTTTTGAATAATGAATTTGCCCTATTTTAATTCCTGTAAGCACTATTATGGAAAAGGCCATACTACTTCTAAAATATTAGCCTTGTAACTTGTTTGGTTTACGAGAAAACTTAAATCAAAAATGTGAATTTTTAAATTTTTTGTAAACTTTTTTCCTATTGCAGATAAACTTAAACTGTTATTGTTTTTAGGTTTAGCGCACCCGAAAACCTAGGTAAACTGATGCTTTTCTTGGTCCAGAGCTTATAGTTTGGCGGAAATAAAAAAAAATCAAAACTCAAACAATACCCCGAAATCCAAAACTGAGTTCACTTTGAGAACCGGTAGCTCCTAAACCATTTTACACAGGGGACTATAATTAACACGAGAATAAAGCAAGTGCCGCAGGGTATAAAATAAGCCATTAAGTGATTTCATAACTTAACGGGAAGTATTTTTAAAACCTGAAAATATGCGATTTTGGGGTACCCATTTGGTCGGAAATTTTTTCACAAGATTTTTTTGAATAATGAATTTGCCCTAATTTAATTCCTGTAAGCACTATTATGGAAAAGGCCATAATACTTCTAAAATATTAGCATTGTAACTTGTTTGGTTTACGAGAAAACTTAAATCAAAAATGTGAATTTTTAAATTTTTTGTAAACTTTTTTCCTATTGCAGATAAACTTAAACTGTTATTGTTTTTAGGTTTAGCGCACCCGAAAACCTAGGTAAACTGATGCTTTTCTTGGTCCAGAGCTTTTAGTTTGGCGGAAATAAAAAAAAATCAAAACTCAAACAATACCCCGAAATCCAAAACTGAGTTCGCTTTGAGAACCGGTAGCTCCTAAACCATTTTACACAGAGGACTATAATTACCACGAGAATAAAGCAAGTGCCGCAGGGTATAAAATAAGCTATTAAGTCATTTCATAACTCAACGGGAAGTATTTTTAAAACCTGAAAATATGCGATTTTGGGGTACCCATTTGGTCGGAAATTTTTTCACAAGATTTTTTTGAATAATGAATTTGCCCTATTTTAATTCCTGTAAGCACTATTATGGAAAAGGCCATACTACTTCTAAAATATTAGCCTTGTAACTTGTTTGGTTTACGAGAAAACTTAAATCAAAAATGTGAATTTTTAAATTTTTTGTAAACTTTTTTCCTATTGCAGATAAACTTAAACTGTTATTGTTTTTAGGTTTAGCGCACCAAAAACTAGGTAAACTGATGCTTTTCTTGGTCCAGAGCTTTTAGTTTGGCGGAAATAAAAAAAAATCAAAACTCAAACAATACCCCGAAATCCAAAACTGAGTTCACTTTGAGAACCGGTAGCTCCTAAACCATTTTACACAGGGGACTATAATTTTCACGAGAATAAAGCAAGTGCCGCAGGGTATAAAATAAGCTATTAAGTCATTTCATAACTCAACGGGAAGTATTTTTAAAACCTGAAAATATGCGATTTTGGGGTACCCATTTGGTCGGAAATTTTTTCACAAGATTTTTTTGAATAATGAATTTGCCCTATTTTAATTCCTGTAAGCACTATTATGGAAAAGGCCATACTACTTCTAAAATATTAGCCTTGTAACTTGTTTGGTTTACGAGAAAACTTAAATCAAATATGTGAATTTTTAAATTTTATGTAAACTTTTTTCCTTTTGCAGATAAACTTAAACTGTTATTGTTTTTAGGTTTAGCGCACCCGAAAACCTAGGTAAACTGATGCTTTTCTTGGTCCAGAGCTTATAGTTTGGCGGAAATAAAAAAAAATCAAAACTCAAACAATACCCCGAAATCCAAAACTGAGTTCACTTTGAGAACCGGTAGCTCCTAAACCATTTTACACAGGGGACTATAATTAACACGAGAATAAAGCAAGTGCCGCAGGATATAAAATAAGCCATTAAGTGATTTCATAACCTAACGGGAAGTATTTTTAAAACCTGAAAATATGCGATTTTGGGGTACCCATTTGGTCGGAAATTTTTTCACAAGATTTTTTTGAATAATGAATTTGCCCTATTTTAATTTCTGTAAGCACTATTATGGAAAAGGCCATACTACTTCTAAAATATTAGCCTTGTAACTTGTTTGGTTTACGAGAAAACTTAAATCAAATATGTGAATTTTTAAATTTTATGTAAACTTTTTTCCTTTTGCAGATAAACTTAAACTGTTATTGTTTTTAGGTTTAGCGCACCCGAAAACCTAGGTAAACTGATGCTTTTCTTGGTCCAGAGCTTATAGTTTGGCGGAAATAAAAAAAAATCAAAACTCAAACAATACCCCGAAATCCAAAACTGAGTTCACTTTGAGAACCGGTAGCTCCTAAACCATTTTACACAGGGGACTATAATTAACACGAGAATAAAGCAAATGCCGCAGGATATAAAATAAGCCATTAAGTGATTTCATAACCTAACGGGAAGTATTTTTAAAACCTGAAAATATGCGATTTTGGGGTACCCATTTGGTCGGAAATTTTTTCACAAGATTTTTTTGAATAATGAATTTGCCCTATTTTAATTTCTGTAAGCACTATTATGGAAAAAGCCATACTACTTCTAAAATATTAGCCTTGTAACTTGTTTGGTTTACGAGAAAACTTAAATCAAAAATGTGAATTTTTAAATTTTTTGTAAACTTTTTTCCTATTGCAGATAAACTTAAACTGTTATTGTTTTTAGGTTTAGCGCACCCGAAAACCTAGGTAAACTGATGCTTTTCTTGGTCCAGAGCTTATAGTTTGGCGGAAATAAAAAAAAATCAAAACTCAAACAATACCCCGAAATCCAAAACTGAGTTCACTTTGAGAACCGGTAGCTCCTAAACCATTTTACACAGGGGACTATAATTAACACGAGAATAAAGCAAGTGCCGCAGGGTATAAAATAAGCCATTAAGTGATTTCATAACTTAACGGGAAGTATTTTTAAAACCTGAAAATATGCGATTTTGGGGTACCCATTTGGTCGGAAATTTTTTCACAAGATTTTTTTGAATAATGAATTTGCCCTAATTTAATTCCTGTAAGCACTATTATGGAAAAGGCCATAATACTTCTAAAATATTAGCATTGTAACTTGTTTGGTTTACGAGAAAACTTAAATCAAAAATGTGAATTTTTAAATTTTTTGTAAACTTTTTTCCTATTGCAGATAAACTTAAACTGTTATTGTTTTTAGGTTTAGCGCACCCGAAAACCTAGGTAAACTGATGCTTTTCTTGGTCCAGAGCTTTTAGTTTGGCGGAAATAAAAAAAAAATCAAAACTCAAACAATACCCCGAAATCCAAAACTGAGTTCGCTTTGAGAACCGGTAGCTCCTAAACCATTTTACACAGAGGACTATAATTACCACGAGAATAAAGCAAGTGCCGCAGGGTATAAAATAAGCTATTAAGTCATTTCATAACTCAACGGGAAGTATTTTTAAAACCTGAAAATATGCGATTTTGGGGTACCCATTTGGTCGGAAATTTTTTCACAAGATTTTTTTGAATAATGAATTTGCCCTATTTTAATTCCTGTAAGCACTATTATGGAAAAGGCCATACTACTTCTAAAATATTAGCCTTGTAACTTGTTTGGTTTACGAGAAAACTTAAATCAAAAATGTGAATTTTTAAATTTTTTGTAAACTTTTTTCCTATTGCAGATAAACTTAAACTGTTATTGTTTTTAGGTTTAGCGCACCAAAACCTAGGTAAACTGATGCTTTTCTTGGTCCAGAGCTTTTAGTTTGGCGGAAATAAAAAAAAATCAAAACTCAAACAATACCCCGAAATCCAAAACTGAGTTCGCTTTGAGAACCGGTAGCTCCTAAACCATTTTACACAGAGGACTATATTTACTACGAGAATAAAGCAAGTGCCGCAGGGTATAAAATAAGCTATTAAGTCATTTCATAACTCAACGGGAAGTATTTTTAAAACCTGAAAATATGCGATTTTGGGGTACCCATTTGGTCGGAAATTTTTTCACAAGATTTTTTTGAATAATGAATTTGCCCTATTTTAATTCTTGTAAGCACTATTATGGAAAAGGCCATACTACTTCTAAAATATTAGCCTTGTAACTTATTTGGTTTACGAGAAAACTTAAATAAAAAATGTGAATTTTTAAATTTTTTGTAAACTTTTTTCCTATTGCAGATAAACTTAAACTGTTATTGTTTTTAGGTTTAGCGCACCCGAAAACCTAGGTAAACTAATGCTTTTCTTGGTCCAGAGCTTATAGTTTGGCGGAAATAAAAAAAAATCAAAACTCAAACAATACCCCGAAATCCAAAACTGAGTTCACTTTGAGAACCGGTTGCTCCTAAACCATTTTACACAGGGGACTATAATTTTCACGAGAATAAAGCAAGTGCCGCAGGGTATAAAATAAGCTATTAAGTCATTTCATAACTTAACGGGAAGTATTTTTAAAACCTGAAAATATGCGATTTTGGGGTACCCATTTGGTCGGAAATTTTTTCACAAGATTTTTTTGAATAATGAATTTGCCCTATTTTAATTCTTGTAAGCACTATTATGGAAAAGGCCATACTACTTCTAAAATATTAGCCTTGTAACTTATTTGGTTTACGAGAAAACTTAAATCAAAAATGTGAATATTTAAATTTTTTGTAAACTTTTTTCCTATTGCAGATAAACTTAAACTGTTATTGTTTTTAGGTTTAGCGCACCCGAAAACCTAGGTAAACTAATGCTTTTCTTGGTCCAGAGCTTATAGTTTGGCGGAAATAAAAAAAAATCAAAACTCAAACAATACCCCGAAATCCAAAACTGAGTTCACTTTGAGAACCGGTAGCTCCTAAACCATTTTACACAGGGGACTATAATTTTCACGAGAATAAAGCAAGTGCCGCAGGGTATAAAATAAGCTATTAAGTCATTTCATAACTCAACGGGAAGTATTTTTAAAACCTGAAAATATGCGATTTTGGGGTACCCATTTGGTCGGAAATTTTTTCACAAGATTTTTTTGAATAATGAATTTGCCCTATTTTAATTCCTGTAAGCACTATTATGGAAAAGGCCATACTACTTCTAAAATATTAGCCTTGTAACTTGTTTGGTTTACGAGAAAACTTAAATCAAATATGTGAATTTTTAAATTTTATGTAAACTTTTTTCCTTTTGCAGATAAACTTAAACTGTTATTGTTTTTAGGTTTAGCGCACCCGAAAACCTAGGTAAACTGATGCTTTTCTTGGTCCAGAGCTTATAGTTTGGCGGAAATAAAAAAAAATCAAAACTCAAACAATACCCCGAAATCCAAAACTGAGTTCACTTTGAGAACCGGTAGCTCCTAAACCATTTTACACAGGGGACTATAATTAACACGAGAATAAAGCAAGTGCCGCAGGATATAAAATAAGCCATTAAGTGATTTCATAACCTAACGGGAAGTATTTTTAAAACCTGAAAATATGCGATTTTGGGGTACCCATTTGGTCGGAAATTTTTTCACAAGATTTTTTTGAATAATGAATTTGCCCTATTTTAATTTCTGTAAGCACTATTATGGAAAAGGCCATACTACTTCTTAAATATTAGCCTTGTAACTTGTTTGGTTTACGAGAAAACTTAAATCAAAAATGTGAATTTTTAAATTTTTTGTAAACTTTTTTCCTATTGCAGATAAACTTAAACTGTTATTGTTTTTAGGTTTAGCGCACCCGAAAACCTAGGTAAACTGATGCTTTTCTTGGTCCAGAGCTTATAGTTTGGCGGAAATAAAAAAAAATCAAAACTCAAACAATACCCCGAAATCCAAAACTGAGTTCACTTTGAGAACCGGTAGCTCCTAAACCATTTTACACAGGGGACTATAATTAACACGAGAATAAAGCAAGTGCCGCAGGGTATAAAATAAGCCATTAAGTGATTTCATAACTTAACGGGAAGTATTTTTAAAACCTGAAAATATGCGATTTTGGGGTACCCATTTGGTCGGAAATTTTTTCACAAGATTTTTTTAAATAATGAATTTGCCCTAATTTAATTCCTGTAAGCACTATTATGGAAAAGGCCATAATACTTCTAAAATATTAGCATTGTAACTTGTTTGGTTTACGAGAAAACTTAAATCAAAAATGTGAATTTTTAAATTTTTTGTAAACTTTTTTCCTATTGCAGATAAACTTAAACTGTTATTGTTTTTAGGTTTAGCGCACCCGAAAACCTGATGCTTTTCTTGGTCCAGAGCTTTTAGTTTGGCGGAAATAAAAAAAAATCAAAACTCAAACAATACCCCGAAATCCAAAACTGAGTTCGCTTTGAGAACCGGTAGCTCCTAAACCATTTTACACAGAGGACTATAATTACCACGAGAATAAAGCAAGTGACGCAGGGTATAAAATAAGCTATTAAGTCATTTCATAACTCAACGGGAAGTATTTTTAAAACCTGAAAATATGCGATTTTGGGGTACCCATTTGGTCGGAAATTTTTTCACAAGATTTTTTTGAATAATGAATTTGCCCTATTTTAATTTCTGTAAGCACTATTATGGAAAAGGCCATACTACTTCTAAAATATTAGCCTTGTAACTTGTTTGGTTTACGAGAAAACTTAAATCAAAAATGTGAATTTTTAAATTTTTTGTAAACTTTTTTCCTATTGCAGATAAACTTAAACTGTTATTGTTTTTAGGTTTAGCGCACCCGAAAACCTAGGTAAACTGATGCTTTTCTTGGTCCAGAGCTTTTAGTTTGGCGGAAATAAAAAAAAATCAAAACTCAAACAATACTCCGAAATTCAAAACTGAGTTCAATTTGAGAACCGGTAGCTCCTAAACCATTTTACACAGGGGACTATAATTAACACGAGAATAAAGCAAGTGCCGCAGGGTATAAAATAAGCTATTAAGTGATTTCATAACTCAACGGGAAGTATTTATAAAACCTGAAAATATACGATTTTGGGGTACCCATTTGGTCGGAAATTTTTTCACAAGATTTTTTTGAATAATGAATTTGCCCTATTTTAATTCCTGTAAGCACTATCATGGAAAAGGCCATATTACTTCTAAAATATTGGTCTTGTAACTTGTTTGGTTTACGAGAAATCTTAAATCAAAAATGTAAATTTTTAAATTTTTTGTAAACTTTTTTCCTATTGCAGATAAACTTAAACTGTTATTGTTTTTAGGTTTATCGCACCCGAAAACCTAGGTAAACTGATGCTTTTCTTGGTCCAGAGCTTTTAGTTTGGCGGAAATAAAAAAAAATCAAAACTCAAACAATACCCCGAAATCCAAAACTGAGTTCGATTTGAGAACCGGTAGCTCCTAAACCATTTTACACAGAGGACTATAATTACCACGAGAATAAAGCAAGTGCCGCAAAGTATAAAATAAGCTATTAAGTCATTTCATAACTCAACGGGAAGTATTTTTAAAACCTGAAAATATGCGATTTTGGAATACCCATTTGGTCGGAAATTTTTTCACAAGATTTTTTTGAATAATGAATTTGCCCTATTTTAATTCCTGTAAGCACTATTATGGAAAAGGCCATACTACTTCTAAAATATTAGCCTTGTAACTTGTTTGGTTTACGAGAAAACTTAAATCAAAAATGTGAATTTTTAAATTTTTTGTAAACTTTTTTCCTATTGCAGATAAACTTAAACTGTTATTGTTTTTAGGTTTAGCGCACCCGAAAACCTAGGTAAACTAATGCTTTTCTTGGTCCAGAGTTTATAGTTTGGCGGAAATAAAAAAAAATCAAAACTCAAACAATACCCCGAAATCCAAAACTGAGTTCACTTTGAGAACCGGTAGCTCCTAAACCATTTTACACAGGGGACTATAATTTCCACGAGAATAAAGCAAGTGCCGCAGGGTATAAAATAAGCTATTAAGTCATTTCATAACTCAACGGGAAGTATTTTTAAAACCTGAAAATATGCGATTTTGGGGTACCCATTTGGTCGGAAATTTTTTCACAAGATTTTTTTGAATAATGAATTTGCCCTATTTTAATTCCTGTAAGCACTATTATGGAAAAGGCCATACTACTTCTAAAATATTAGCCTTGTAACTTGTTTGGTTTACGAGAAAACTTAAATCAAAAATGTGAATTTTTAAATTTTTTGTAAACTTTTTTCCTATTGCAGATAAACTTAAACTGTTATTGTTTTTAGGTTTAGCGCACCCGAAAACCTAGGTAAACTGATGCTTTTCTTGGTCCAGAGCTTATAGTTTGGCGGAAATAAAAAAAAATCAAAACTCAAACAATACCCCAAAATCCAAAACTGAGTTCACTTTGAGAACCGGTAGCTTCTAAACCATTTTACACAGGAGACTATAATTAACACGAGAATAAAGCAAGTGCCGCAGGGTATAAAATAAGCCGTTAAGTGATTTCATAACTTAACGGGAAGTATTTTTAAAACCTGAAAATATGCGATTTTGGGGTACCCATTTGGTCGGAAATTTTTTCACAAGATTTTTTTGAATAATGAATTTGCCCTATTTTAATTTCTGTAAGCACTATTATGGAAAAGGCCATACTACTTCTAAAATATTAGCCTTGTAACTTGTTTGGTTTACGAGAAAACTTAAACCAAAAATGTGAATTTTTAAATTTTTTGTAAACTTTTTTCCTATTGCAGATAAACTTAAACTGTTATTGTTTTTAGGTTTAGCGCACCCGAAAACCTAGGTAAACTGATGCTTTTCTTGGTCCAGAGCTTATAGTTTGGCGGAAATAAAAAAAAATCAAAACTCAAACAATACCCCGAAATCCAAAACTGAGTTCACTTTGAGAACCGGTAGCTCCTAAACCATTTTACACAGGGGACTATAATTAACACGAGAATAAAGCAAGTGCCGCAGGGTATAAAATAAGCCATTAAGTGATTTCATAACTTAACGGGAAGTATTTTTAAAACCTGAAAATATGCGATTTTGGGGTACCCATTTGGTCGGAAATTTTTTCACAAGATTTTTTTGAATAATGAATTTGCCCTAATTTAATTCCTGTAAGCACTATTATGGAAAAGTCCATACTACTTCTAAAATATTAGCCTTGTAACTTGTTTGGTTTACGAGAAAACTTAAATCAAAAATGTGAATTTTTAAATTTTTTGTAAACTTTTTTCCTATTGCAGATAAACTTAAACTGTTATTATTTTTAGGTTTAGCGCACCCGAAAACCTAGGTAAACTGATGCTTTTCTTGGTCCAGAGCTTATAGTTTGGCGGAAATAAAAAAAAATCAAAACTCAAACAATACCCCGAAATCCAAAACTGAGTTCACTTTGAGAACCGGTAGCTCCTTAACCATTTTACACAAGGGACTATAATTAACACGAGAATAAAGCAAGTGCCGCAGGGTATAAAATAAGCCGTTAAGTGATTTCATAACTTAACGGGAAGTATTTTTAAAACCTGAAAATATGCGATTTTGGGGTACCCATTTGGTCGGAAATTTTTTCACAAGATTTTTTTGAATAATGAATTTGCCCTATTTTAATTCCTGTAAACACTATTATGGAAAAGGCCATACTGCTTCTAAAATATTAGCCTTGTCACTTGTTTGGTTTACGAGAAATCTTAAATGAAAAATGTGAATTTTTAAATTTTTTGTAAACTTTTTTCCTATTGCAGATAAACTTTAACAGTTATTGTTTTTAGGTTTAGCGCACCCGAAAACCTAGGTAAACTGATGCTTTTCTTGGTCCAGAGCTTTTAGTTTGGCGGAAATAAAAAAAAATCAAAACTCAAACAATACCTCGAAATCCAAAACTGAGTTCGCTTTGAGAACCGGTAGCTCCTAAACCATTTTACACAGAGGACTATAATTACCACGAGAATAAAGCAAGTGCCGCAGGGTATAAAATAAGCTATTAAGTCATTTCATAACTCAACGGGAAGTATTTTTAAAACCTGAAAATATGCGATTTTGGGGTACCCATTTGGTCGGAAATTTTTTCACAAGATTTTTTTGAATAATGAATTTGCCCTATTTTAATTCCTGTAAGCACTATTATGGAAAAGGCCATACTACTTCTAAAATATTAGCCTTGTAACTTGTTTGGTTTACGAGAAATCTTAAATCAAAAGTGTGAATTTTTAAATTTTTTGTAAACTTTTTTCCTATTGCAGATAAACTTAAACTGTTATTGTTTTTAAATTTTTGCGCACCCGAAAACCTAGGTAAACTGATGCTTTTCTTGGTCCAGAGCTTTTAGTTTGGCGGAAATAAAAAAAAATCAAAACTCAAACAATACCCCGAAATCCAAAACTGAGTTCACTTTGAGAAACGGTAGCTCCTAAACCATTTTACACAGGGAACTATAATTAACACGAGAATAAAGCAAGTGCTGCAGGTTATAAAATAAGCTATAAAGTGATTTCATAACTCAACGGGAAGTATTTTTAAAACCTGAAAATATGCGATTTTGGGGTACCCATTTGGTTGGAAATTTTTTCACAAGATTTTTTTGAATAATGAATTTGCCCTATTTTAATTCCTGTAAGCACTATTATGGAAAAGGCCATACTACTTCTAAAATATTAGCCTTGTAACTTGTTTGGTTTACGAGAAATCTTAAATCAAAAGTGTGAATTTTTAAATTTTTTGTAAACTTTTTTCCTATTGCAGATAAACTTAAACTGTTATTGTTTTTAGGTTTAGCGCACCCGAAAACCTAGGTAAACTAATGCTTTTCTTGGTCCAGAGCTTATAGTTTGGCGGAAATAAAAAAAAATCAAAACTCAAACAATACCCCGAAATCCAAAACTGAGTTCACTTTGAGAACCGGTAGCTCCTAAACCATTTTACACAGGGGACTATAATTTCCACGAGAATAAAGCAAGTGCCGCAGGGTATAAAATAAGCTATTAAGTCATTTCATAACTCAACCGGAAGTATTTTTAAAACCTGAAAATATGCGATTTTGGGGTACCCATTTGGTCGGAAATTTTTTCACAAGATTTTTTTGAATAATGAATTTGCCCTATTTTAATTCCTGTAAGCACTATTATGGAAAAGGCCATACTACTTCTAAAATATTAGCCTTGTAACTTGTTGAGAAAACTTAAATCAAAAATGTGAATTTTTAAATTTTTTGTAAACTTTTTTCCTATTGCAGATAAACTTAAACTGTTATTGTTTTTAGGTTTAGCGCATCCGAAAACCTAGGTAAACTGATGCTTTTCTTGGTCCAGAGCTTATAGTTTGGCGGAAATAAAAAAAAATCAAAACTCAAACAATACCCCGAAATCCAAAACTGAGTTCACTTTGAGAACCGGTAGCTCCTAAACTATTTTACACAGGAGACTATAATTAACACGAGAATAAAGCAAGTGCCGCAGGGTATAAAATAAGCCATTAAGTGATTTCATAACCTAAAGGGAAGTATTTTTAAAACCTGAAAATATGCGATTTTGGGGTACCCATTTGGTCGGAAATTTTTTCACAAGATTTTTTTGAATAATGAATTTGCCCTATTTTAATTCCTGTAAGCACTATTATGGAAAAGGCCATACTACTTCTAAAATATTAGCCTTGTAACTTGTTTGGTTTACGAGAAAACTTAAATCAAAAATGTGAATTTTTAAATTTTTTGTAAACTTTTTTCCTATTGCAGATAAACTTAAACTGTTATTGTTTTTAGGTTTAGCGCACCCGAAAACCTAGGTAAACTGATGCTTTTCTTGGTCCAGAGCTTTTAGTTTGGCGGAAATAAAAAAAAATCAAAACTCAAACAATACCCCGAAATCCAAAACTGAGTTCGCTTTGAGAACCGGTAGCTCCTAAACCATTTTACACAGAGGACTATAATTACCACGAGAATAAAGCAAGTGCCGCAGGGTATAAAATAAGCTATTAAGTCATTTCATAACTCAACGGGAAGTATCTTTAAAACCTGAAAATATGCGATTTTGGGGTACCCATTTGGTCGGAAATTTTTTCACAAGATTTTTTTGAATAATGAATTTGCCCTATTTTAATTTCTGTAAGCACTATTATGGAAAAGGCCATACTACTTCTAAAATATTAGCCTTGTAACTTGTTTGGTTTACGAGAAAACTTAAATCAAAAATGTGAATTTTTAAATTTTTTGTAAACTTTTTTCCTATTGCAGATAAACTTAAACTGTTATTGTTTTTAGGTTAAGCGCACCCGAAAACCTAGGTAAACTGATGCTTTTCTTGGTCCAGAGCTTATAGTTTGGCGGAAATAAAAAAAAATCAAAACTCAAACAATACCCCGAAATCCAAAACTGAGTTCACTTTGAGAACCGGTAGCTCCTAAACCATTTTACACAGGGGACTATAATTAACACGAGAATAAAGCAAGTGCCGCAGGGTATAAAATAAGCTATTAAGTCATTTCATAACTCAACGGGAAGTATTTTTAAAACCTGAAAATATGCGATTTTGGGGTACCCATTTGGTCGGAAATTTTTTCACAAGATTTTTTTGAATAATGAATTTGCCCTATTTTAATTCCTGTAAGCACTATTATGGAAAAGGCCATACTACTTCTAAAATATTAGCCTTGTAACTTGTTTGGTTTACGAGAAAACTTAAATCAAAAATGTGAATTTTTAAATTTTTTGTAAACTTTTTTCCTATTGCAGATAAACTTAAACTGTTATTGTTTTTAGGTTTAGCGCACCCGAAAACCTAGGTAAACTAATGCTTTTCTTGGTCCAGAGCTTATAGTTTGGCGGAAATAAAAAAAAATCAAAACTCAAACAATACCCCGAAATCCAAAACTGAGTTCACTTTGAGAACCGGTAGCTCCTAAACCATTTTACACAGGGAACTATAATTAACACGAGAATAAAGCAAGTGCTGCAGGTTATAAAATAAGCTATAAAGTGATTTTATAACTCAACGGGAAGTATTTTTAAAACCTGAAAATATGCGATTTTGGGGTACCCATTTGGTCGGAAATTTTTTCACAAGATTTTTTTTGAATAATGAATTTGCCCTATTTTAATTCCTGTAAGCACTATTATGGAAAAGGCCATACTACTTCTAAAATATTAGCCTTGTAACTTGTTTGGTTTACGAGAAATCTTAAATCAAAAGTGTGAACTTTTAAATTTTTTGTAAACTTTTTTCCTATTGCAGATAAACTTAAACTGTTATTGTTTTTAGGTTTAGCGCACCCGAAAACCTAGGTAAACTGATGCTTTTCTTGGTCCAGAGCTTTTAGTTTGGCGGAAATAAAAAAAAATCAAAACTCAAACAATACCCCGAAATCCAAAACTGAGTTCACTTTGAGAACCGGTAGCTCCTAAACCATTTTACACAGGGAACTATAATTACCATGAGAATAAAGCAAGTGCCGCAGGGTATAAAATAGGCTATTAAGTCATTTCATAACTCAACGGGAAGTATTTTTAAAACCTGAAAATATGCGATTTTGGGGTACCCATTTGGTCGGAAATTTTTTCACAAGATTTTTTTGAATAATGAATTTGCCCTATTTTAATTCCTGTAAGCACTATTATGGAAAAGGCCATACTACTTCTAAAATATTAGCCTTGTAACTTGTTTGGTTTACGAGAAAACTTAAATCAAAAATGTGAATTTTTAAATTTTTTGTAAACTTTTTTCCTACTGCAGATAAACTTAAACTGTTATTGTTTTTAGGTTTAGCGCACCCGAAAACCTAGGTAAACTGATGCTTTTCTTGGTCCAGAGCTTATAGTTTGGCGGAAATAAAAAAAATCAAAACTCAAACAATACCCCGAAATCCAAAACTGAGTTCACTTTGAGAACCGGTAGCTCCTAAACCATTTTACACAGGGGACTATAATTAACACGAGAATAAAGCAAAAGCTGCAGGGTATAAAATAAGCCGTTAAGTGATTTCATAACTTAACGGGAAGTATTTTTAAAACCTGAAAATATGCGATTTTGGGGTACCCATTTGGTCGGAAATTTTTTCACAAGATTTTTTTGAATAATGAATTTGCCCTATTTTAACTCCTGTAAGCACTATTATGGAAAAGGCTATACTACTTTTAAAATATTAGCCTTGTAACTTGTTTGGTTTACGAGAAAACTTAAATCAAAAATGTGAATTTTTAAATTTTTTGTAAACTTTTTTCCTATTGCAGATAAACTTAAACTGTTATTTTTTTAGGTTTAGCGCACCCGAAAACCTAGGTAAACTGATGCTTTTCTTGGTCCAGAGCTTTTAGTTTGGCGGAAATAAAAAAAAATCAAAACTCAAACAATACCCCGAAATCCAAAACTGAGTTCACTTTGAGAACCGGTAGCTCCTAAACCATTTTACACAGGGGACTATAATTAACACGAGAATAAAGCAAGTGCCGCAGGGTATAAAATAAGCCATTAAGTGATTTCATAACTTAACGGGAAGAATTTTTAAAACCTGAAAATATGCGATTTTGGGGTACCCATTTGGTCGGAAATTTTTTCACAAGATTTTTTTGAATAATGAATTTGCCCTAATTTAATTCCTGTAAGCACTATTATGGAAAAGGCCATAATACTTCTAAAATATTAGCATTGTAACTTGTTTGGTTTACGAGAAAACTTAAATCAAAAATGTGAATTTTTAAATTTTTTGTAAACTTTTTTCCTATTGCAGATAAACTTAAACTGTTATTGTTTTTAGGTTTAGCGCACCCGAAAACCTAGGTAAACTGATGCTTTTCTTGGTCCAGAGCTTTTAGTTTGGCGGAAATAAAAAAAAATCAAAACTCAAACAATACCCCGAAATCCAAAACTGAGTTCGCTTTGAGAACCGGTAGCTCCTAAACCATTTTACACAGAGGACTATAATTACCACGAGAATAAAGCAAGTGCCGCAGGGTATAAAATAAGCTATTAAGTCATTTCATAACTCAACGGGAAGTATCTTTAAAACCTGAAAATATGCGATTTTGGGGTACCCATTTGGTCGGAAATTTTTTCACAAGATTTTTTTGAATAATGAATTTGCCCTATTTTAATTTCTGTAAGCACTATTATGGAAAAGGCCATACTACTTCTAAAATATTAGCCTTGTAACTTGTTTGGTTTACGAGAAAACTTAAATCAAAAATGTGAATTTTTAAATTTTTTGTAAACTTTTTTCCTATTGCAGATAAACTTAAACTGTTATTGTTTTTAGGTTTAGCGCACCCGAAAACCTAGGTAAACTGATGCTTTTCTTGGTCCAGAGCTTTTAGTTTGGCGGAAATAAAAAAAAATCAAAACTCAAACAATACCCCGAAATCCAAAACTGAGTTCGCTTTGAGAACCGGTAGCTCCTAAACCATTTTACACAGAGGACTATAATTACCACGAGAATAAAGCAAGTGCCGCAGGGTATAAAATAAGCTATTAAGTCATTTCATAACTCAACGGGAAGTATCTTTAAAACCTGAAAATATGCGATTTTGGGGTACCCATTTGGTCGGAAATTTTTTCACAAGATTTTTTTGAATAATGAATTTGCCCTATTTTAATTTCTGTAAGCACTATTATGGAAAAGGCCATACTACTTCTAAAATATTTTCCTTGTAACTTGTTTGGTTTACGAGAAAACTTAAATCAAAAATGTGAATTTTTAAATTTTTTGTAAACTTTTTTCCTATTGCAGATAAACTTAAACTGTTATTGTTTTTAGGTTTAGCGCACCCGAAAACCTAGGTAAACTAATGCTTTTCTTGGTCCAGAGCTTATAGTTTGGCGGAAATAAAAAAAAATCAAAACTCAAACAATACCCCGAAATCCAAAACTGAGTTCACTTTGAGAACCGGTAGCTCCTAAACCATTTTACACAGGGGACTATAATTTTCACGAGAATAAAGCAAGTGCCGCAGGGTATAAAATAAGCTATTAAGTCATTTCATAACTCAACGGGAAGTATTTTTAAAACCTGAAAATATGCGATTTTGGGGTACCCATTTGGTCGGAAATTTTTTCACAAGATTTTTTTGAATAATGAATTTGCCCTATTTTAATTCCTGTAAGCACTATTATGGAAAAGGCCATACTACTTCTAAAATATTAGCCTTGTAACTTGTTTGGTTTACGAGAAAACTTAAATCAAAAATGTGAATTTTTAAATTTTTTGCAAACTTTTTTCCTATTGCAGATAAACGTAAACTGTTATTGTTTTTAGGTTTAGCGCACCCGAAAACCTAGGTAAACTGATGCTTTTCTTGGTCCAGAGCTTTTAGTTTGGCGGAAATAAAAAAAAAATCAAAACTCAAACAATACCCCGAAATCCAAAACTGAGTTCACTTTGAGAACCGGTAGCTCCTAAACCATTTTACACAGGGGACTATAATTAACACGAGAATAAAGCAACTGCCGCAGGGTATAAAATAAGCTATTAAGTGATTTCACAACTCAACGGGAAGTATTTTTAAAACCTGAAAATATGCGATTTTGGGGTACCCATTTGGTCGGAAATTTTTTCACAAGATTTTTTTGAATAATGAATTTGCCCTATTTTAATTTCTGTAAGCACTATTATGGAAAAGGCCATACTACTTCTAAAATATTAGCCTTGTAACTTGTTTGGTTTACGAGAAAACTTAAATCAAAAATGTGAATTTTTAAATTTTTTGTAAACTTTTTTCCTATTGCAGATAAACTTAAACTGTTATTGTTTTTAGGTTAAGCGCACCCGAAAACCTAGGTAAACTGATGCTTTTCTTGGTCCAGAGCTTATAGTTTGGCGGAAATAAAAAAAAATCAAAACTCAAACAATACCCCGAAATCCAAAACTGAGTTCACTTTGAGAACCGGTAGCTCCTAAACCATTTTACACAGGGGACTATAATTAACACGAGAATAAAGCAAGTGCCGCAGGGTATAAAATAAGCTATTAAGTCATTTCATAACTCAACGGGAAGTATTTTTAAAACCTGAAAATATGCGATTTTGGGGTACCCATTTGGTCGGAAATTTTTTCACAAGATTTTTTTGAATAATGAATTTGCCCTATTTTAATTCCTGTAAGCACTATTATGGAAAAGGCCATACTACTTCTAAAATATTAGCCTTGTAACTTGTTTGGTTTACGAGAAAACTTAAATCAAAAATGTGAATTTTTAAATTTTTTGTAAACTTTTTTCCTATTGCAGATAAACTTAAACTGTTATTGTTTTTAGGTTTAGCGCACCCGAAAACCTAGGTAAACTAATGCTTTTCTTGGTCCAGAGCTTATAGTTTGGCGGAAATAAAAAAAAATCAAAACTCAAACAATACCCCGAAATCCAAAACTGAGTTCACTTTGAGAACCGGTAGCTCCTAAACCATTTTACACAGGGAACTATAATTAACACGAGAATAAAGCAAGTGCTGCAGGTTATAAAATAAGCTATAAAGTGATTTTATAACTCAACGGGAAGTATTTTTAAAACCTGAAAATATGCGATTTTGGGGTACCCATTTGGTCGGAAATTTTTTCACAAGATTTTTTTGAATAATGAATTTGCCCTATTTTAATTCCTGTAAGCACTATTATGGAAAAGGCCATACTACTTCTAAAATATTAGCCTTGTAACTTGTTTGGTTTACGAGAAATCTTAAATCAAAAGTGTGAACTTTTAAATTTTTTGTAAACTTTTTTCCTATTGCAGATAAACTTAAACTGTTATTGTTTTTAGGTTTAGCGCACCCGAAAACCTAGGTAAACTGATGCTTTTCTTGGTCCAGAGCTTTTAGTTTGGCGGAAATAAAAAAAAATCAAAACTCAAACAATACCCCGAAATCCAAAACTGAGTTCACTTTGAGAACCGGTAGCTCCTAAACCATTTTACACAGGGGACTATAATTACCATGAGAATAAAGCAAGTGCCGCAGGGTATAAAATAGGCTATTAAGTCATTTCATAACTCAACGGGAAGTATTTTTAAAACCTGAAAATATGCGATTTTGGGGTACCCATTTGGTCGGAAATTTTTTCACAAGATTTTTTTGAATAATGAATTTGCCCTATTTTAATTCCTGTAAGCACTATTATGGAAAAGGCCATACTACTTCTAAAATATTAGCCTTGTAACTTGTTTGGTTTACGAGAAAACTTAAATCAAAAATGTGAATTTTTAAATTTTTTGTAAACTTTTTTCCTACTGCAGATAAACTTAAACTGTTATTGTTTTTAGGTTTAGCGCACCCGAAAACCTAGGTAAACTGATGCTTTTCTTGGTCCAGAGCTTATAGTTTGGCGGAAATAAAAAAAATCAAAACTCAAACAATACCCCGAAATCCAAAACTGAGTTCACTTTGAGAACCGGTAGCTCCTAAACCATTTTACACAGGGGACTATAATTAACACGAGAATAAAGCAAAAGCTGCAGGGTATAAAATAAGCCGTTAAGTGATTTCATAACTTAACGGGAAGTATTTTTAAAACCTGAAAATATGCGATTTTGGGGTACCCATTTGGTCGGAAATTTTTTCACAAGATTTTTTTGAATAATGAATTTGCCCTATTTTAACTCCTGTAAGCACTATTATGGAAAAGGCTATACTACTTTTAAAATATTAGCCTTGTAACTTGTTTGGTTTACGAGAAAACTTAAATCAAAAATGTGAATTTTTAAATTTTTTGTAAACTTTTTTCCTATTGCAGATAAACTTAAACTGTTATTTTTTTAGGTTTAGCGCACCCGAAAACCTAGGTAAACTGATGCTTTTCTTGGTCCAGAGCTTTTAGTTTGGCGGAAATAAAAAAAAATCAAAACTCAAACAATACCCCGAAATCCAAAACTGAGTTCACTTTGAGAACCGGTAGCTCCTAAACCATTTTACACAGGGGACTATAATTAACACGAGAATAAAGCAAGTGCCGCAGGGTATAAAATAAGCCATTAAGTGATTTCATAACTTAACGGGAAGAATTTTTAAAACCTGAAAATATGCGATTTTGGGGTACCCATTTGGTCGGAAATTTTTTCACAAGATTTTTTTGAATAATGAATTTGCCCTAATTTAATTCCTGTAAGCACTATTATGGAAAAGGCCATAATACTTCTAAAATATTAGCATTGTAACTTGTTTGGTTTACGAGAAAACTTAAATCAAAAATGTGAATTTTTAAATTTTTTGTAAACTTTTTTCCTATTGCAGATAAACTTAAACTGTTATTGTTTTTAGGTTTAGCGCACCCGAAAACCTAGGTAAACTGATGCTTTTCTTGGTCCAGAGCTTTTAGTTTGGCGGAAATAAAAAAAAATCAAAACTCAAACAATACCCCGAAATCCAAAACTGAGTTCGCTTTGAGAACCGGTAGCTCCTAAACCATTTTACACAGAGGACTATAATTACCACGAGAATAAAGCAAGTGCCGCAGGGTATAAAATAAGCTATTAAGTCATTTCATAACTCAACGGGAAGTATCTTTAAAACCTGAAAATATGCGATTTTGGGGTACCCATTTGGTCGGAAATTTTTTCACAAGATTTTTTTGAATAATGAATTTGCCCTATTTTAATTCCTGTAAGCACTATTATGGAAAAGGCCATACTACTTCTAAAATATTAGCCTTGTAACTTGTTTGGTTTACGAGAAATCTTAAATCAAAAGTGTGAACTTTTAAATTTTTTGTAAACTTTTTTCCTATTGCAGATAAACTTAAACTGTTATTGTTTTTAGGTTTAGCGCACCCGAAAACCTAGGTAAACTGATGCTTTTCTTGGTCCAGAGCTTTTAGTTTGGCGGAAATAAAAAAAAATCAAAACTCAAACAATACCCCGAAATCCAAAACTGAGTTCACTTTGAGAACCGGTAGCTCCTAAACCATTTTACACAGGGGACTATAATTACCATGAGAATAAAGCAAGTGCCGCAGGGTATAAAATAGGCTATTAAGTCATTTCATAACTCAACGGGAAGTATTTTTAAAACCTGAAAATATGCGATTTTGGGGTACCCATTTGGTCGGAAATTTTTTCACAAGATTTTTTTGAATAATGAATTTGCCCTATTTTAATTCCTGTAAGCACTATTATGGAAAAGGCCATACTACTTCTAAAATATTAGCCTTGTAACTTGTTTGGTTTACGAGAAAACTTAAATCAAAAATGTGAATTTTTAAATTTTTTGTAAACTTTTTTCCTACTGCAGATAAACTTAAAATGTTATTGTTTTTAGGTTTAGCGCACCCGAAAACCTAGGTAAACTGATGCTTTTCTTGGTCCAGAGCTTATAGTTTGGCGGAAATAAAAAAAATCAAAACTCAAACAATACCCCGAAATCCAAAACTGAGTTCACTTTGAGAACCGGTAGCTCCTAAACCATTTTACACAGGGGACTATAATTAACACGAGAATAAAGCAAAAGCTGCAGGGTATAAAATAAGCCGTTAAGTGATTTCATAACTTAACGGGAAGTATTTTTAAAACCTGAAAATATGCGATTTTGGGGTACCCATTTGGTCGGAAATTTTTTCACAAGATTTTTTTGAATAATGAATTTGCCCTATTTTAACTCCTGTAAGCACTATTATGGAAAAGGCTATACTACTTTTAAAATATTAGCCTTGTAACTTGTTTGGTTTACGAGAAAACTTAAATCAAAAATGTGAATTTTTAAATTTTTTGTAAACTTTTTTCCTATTGCAGATAAACTTAAACTGTTATTTTTTTAGGTTTAGCGCACCCGAAAACCTAGGTAAACTGATGCTTTTCTTGGTCCAGAGCTTTTAGTTTGGCGGAAATAAAAAAAAATCAAAACTCAAACAATACCCCGAAATCCAAAACTGAGTTCACTTTGAGAACCGGTAGCTCCTAAACCATTTTACACAGGGGACTATAATTAACACGAGAATAAAGCAAGTGCCGCAGGGTATAAAATAAGCCATTAAGTGATTTCATAACTTAACGGGAAGAATTTTTAAAACCTGAAAATATGCGATTTTGGGGTACCCATTTGGTCGGAAATTTTTTCACAAGATTTTTTTGAATAATGAATTTGCCCTAATTTAATTCCTGTAAGCACTATTATGGAAAAGGCCATAATACTTCTAAAATATTAGCATTGTAACTTGTTTGGTTTACGAGAAAACTTAAATCAAAAATGTGAATTTTTAAATTTTTTGTAAACTTTTTTCCTATTGCAGATAAACTTAAACTGTTATTGTTTTTAGGTTTAGCGCACCCGAAAACCTAGGTAAACTGATGCTTTTCTTGGTCCAGAGCTTTTAGTTTGGCGGAAATAAAAAAAAATCAAAACTCAAACAATACCCCGAAATCCAAAACTGAGTTCGCTTTGAGAACCGGTAGCTCCTAAACCATTTTACACAGAGGACTATAATTACCACGAGAATAAAGCAAGTGCCGCAGGGTATAAAATAAGCTATTAAGTCATTTCATAACTCAACGGGAAGTATTTTTAAAACCTGAAAATATGCGATTTTGGGGTACCCATTTGGTCGGAAATTTTTTCACAAGATTTTTTTGAATAATGAATTTGCCCTATTTTAATTCCTGTAAGCACTATTATGGAAAAGGCCATACTACTTCTAAAATATTAGCCTTGTAACTTGTTTGGTTTACGAGAAAACTTAAATCAAAAATGTGAATTTTTAAATTTTATGTAAACTTTTTTCCTATTGCAGATAAACTTAAACTGTTATTGTTTTTAGGTTTAGCGCACCCGAAAACCTAGGTAAACTGATGCTTTTCTTGGTCCAGATCTTTTAGTTTGGCGGAAATAAAAAAAAATCAAAACTCAAACAATACCCCGAAATCCAAAACTGAGTTCGCTTTGAGAACCGGTAGCTCCTAAACCATTTTACACAGAGGACTATAATTACCACGAGAATAAAGCAAGTGCCGCAGGGTATAAAATAAGCTATTAAGTCATTTCATAACTCAACGGGAAGTATCTTTAAAACCTGAAAATATGCGATTTTGGGGTACCCATTTGGTCGGAAATTTTTTCACAAGATTTTTTTGAATAATGAATTTGCCCTATTTTAATTCCTGTAAGCACTATTATGGAAAAGGCCATACTACTTCTAAAATATTAGCCTTGTAACTTGTTTGGTTTACGAGAAATCTTAAATCAAAAGTGTGAACTTTTAAATTTTTTGTAAACTTTTTTCCTATTGCAGATAAACTTAAACTGTTATTGTTTTTAGGTTTAGCGCACCCGAAAACCTAGGTAAACTGATGCTTTTCTTGGTCCAGAGCTTTTAGTTTGGCGGAAATAAAAAAAAATCAAAACTCAAACAATACCCCGAAATCCAAAACTGAGTTCACTTTGAGAACCGGTAGCTCCTAAACCATTTTACACAGGGGACTATAATTACCATGAGAATAAAGCAAGTGCCGCAGGGTATAAAATAGGCTATTAAGTCATTTCATAACTCAACGGGAAGTATTTTTAAAACCTGAAAATATGCGATTTTGGGGTACCCATTTGGTCGGAAATTTTTTCACAAGATTTTTTTGAATAATGAATTTGCCCTATTTTAATTCCTGTAAGCACTATTATGGAAAAGGCCATACTACTTCTAAAATATTAGCCTTGTAACTTGTTTGGTTTACGAGAAAACTTAAATCAAAAATGTGAATTTTTAAATTTTTTGTAAACTTTTTTTCTACTGCAGATAAACTTAAACTGTTATTGTTTTTAGGTTTAGCGCACCCGAAAACCTAGGTAAACTGATGCTTTTCTTGGTCCAGAGCTTATAGTTTGGCGGAAATAAAAAAAATCAAAACTCAAACAATACCCCGAAATCCAAAACTGAGTTCACTTTGAGAACCGGTAGCTCCTAAACCATTTTACACAGGGGACTATAATTAACACGAGAATAAAGCAAAAGCTGCAGGGTATAAAATAAGCCGTTAAGTGATTTCATAACTTAACGGGAAGTATTTTTAAAACCTGAAAATATGCGATTTTGGGGTACCCATTTGGTCGGAAATTTTTTCACAAGATTTTTTTGAATAATGAATTTGCCCTATTTTAACTCCTGTAAGCACTATTATGGAAAAGGCTATACTACTTTTAAAATATTAGCCTTGTAACTTGTTTGGTTTACGAGAAAACTTAAATCAAAAATGTGAATTTTTAAATTTTTTGTAAACTTTTTTCCTATTGCAGATAAACTTAAACTGTTATTTTTTTAGGTTTAGCGCACCCGAAAACCTAGGTAAACTGATGCTTTTCTTGGTCCAGAGCTTTTAGTTTGGCGGAAATAAAAAAAAATCAAAACTCAAACAATACCCCGAAATCCAAAACTGAGTTCACTTTGAGAACCGGTAGCTCCTAAACCATTTTACACAGGGGACTATAATTAACACGAGAATAAAGCAAGTGCCGCAGGGTATAAAATAAGCCATTAAGTGATTTCATAACTTAACGGGAAGAATTTTTAAAACCTGAAAATATGCGATTTTGGGGTACCCATTTGGTCGGAAATTTTTTCACAAGATTTTTTTGAATAATGAATTTGCCCTAATTTAATTCCTGTAAGCACTATTATGGAAAAGGCCATAATACTTCTAAAATATTAGCATTGTAACTTGTTTGGTTTACGAGAAAACTTAAATCAAAAATGTGAATTTTTAAATTTTTTGTAAACTTTTTTCCTATTGCAGATAAACTTAAACTGTTATTGTTTTTAGGTTTAGCGCACCCGAAAACCTAGGTAAACTGATGCTTTTCTTGGTCCAGAGCTTTTAGTTTGGCGGAAATAAAAAAAAATCAAAACTCAAACAATACCCCGAAATCCAAAACTGAGTTCGCTTTGAGAACCGGTAGCTCCTAAACCATTTTACACAGAGGACTATAATTACCACGAGAATAAAGCAAGTGCCGCAGGGTATAAAATAAGCTATTAAGTCATTTCATAACTCAACGGGAAGTATTTTTAAAACCTGAAAATATGCGATTTTGGGGTACCCATTTGGTCGGAAATTTTTTCACAAGATTTTTTTGAATAATGAATTTGCCCTATTTTAATTCCTGTAAGCACTATTATGGAAAAGGCCATACTACTTCTAAAATATTAGCCTTGTAACTTGTTTGGTTTACGAGAAAACTTAAATCAAAAATGTGAATTTTTAAATTTTATGTAAACTTTTTTCCTTTTGCAGATAAACTTAAACTGTTATTGTTTTTAGGTTTAGCGCACCCGAAAACCTAGGTAAACTGATGCTTTTCTTGGTCCAGAGCTTATAGTTTGGCGGAAATAAAAAAAAATCAAAACTCAAACAATACCCCGAAATCCAAAACTGAGTTCACTTTGAGAACCGGTAGCTCCTAAACCATTTTACACAGGGGACTATAATTAACACGAGAATAAAGCAAGTGCCGCAGGATATAAAATAAGCCATTAAGTGATTTCATAACCTAACGGGAAGTATTTTTAAAACCTGAAAATATGCGATTTTGGGGTACCCATTTGGTCGGAAATTTTTTCACAAGATTTTTTTGAATAATGAATTTGCCCTATTTTAATTTCTGTAAGCACTATTATGGAAAAGGCCATACTACTTCTAAAATATTAGCCTTGTAACTTGTTTGGTTTACGAGAAAACTTAAATCAAAAATGTGAATTTTTAAATTTTTTGTAAACTTTTTTCCTATTGCAGATAAACTTAAACTGTTATTGTTTTTAGGTTTAGCGCACCCGAAAACCTAGGTAAACTGATGGTTTTCTTGGTCCAGAGCTTTTAGTTTGGCGGAAATAAAAAAAAATCAAAACTCAAACAATACCCCGAAATCCAAAACTGAGTTCACTTTGAGAACCGGTAGCTCCTAAACCATTTTACACAGGGGACTATAATTACCATGAGAATAAAGCAAGTGCCGCAGGGTATAAAATAAGCCATTAAGTGATTTCATAACTTAACGGGAAGTATTTTTAAAACCTGAAAATATGCGATTTTGGGGTACCCATTTGGTCGGAAATTTTTTCACAAGATTTTTTTGAATAATGAATTTGCCCTATTTTAACTCCTGTAAGCACTATTATGGAAAAGGCTATACTACTTTTAAAATATTAGCCTTGTAACTTGTTTGGTTTACGAGAAAACTTAAATCAAAAATGTGAATTTTTAAATTTTTTGTAAACTTTTTTCCTATTGCAGATAAACTTAAACTGTTATTTTTTTAGGTTTAGCGCACCCGAAAACCTAGGTAAACTGATGCTTTTCTTGGTCCAGAGCTTTTAGTTTGGCGGAAATAAAAAAAAATCAAAACTCAAACAATACCCCGAAATCCAAAACTGAGTTCACTTTGAGAACCGGTAGCTCCTAAACCATTTTACACAGGGGACTATAATTAACACGAGAATAAAGCAAGTGCCGCAGGGTATAAAATAAGCCATTAAGTGATTTCATAACTTAACGGGAAGAATTTTTAAAACCTGAAAATATGCGATTTTGGGGTACCCATTTGGTCGGAAATTTTTTCACAAGATTTTTTTGAATAATGAATTTGCCCTAATTTAATTCCTGTAAGCACTATTATGGAAAAGGCCATAATACTTCTAAAATATTAGCATTGTAACTTGTTTGGTTTACGAGAAAACTTAAATCAAAAATGTGAATTTTTAAATTTTTTGTAAACTTTTTTCCTATTGCAGATAAACTTAAACTGTTATTGTTTTTAGGTTTAGCGCACCCGAAAACCTAGGTAAACTGATGCTTTTCTTGGTCCAGAGCTTTTAGTTTGGCGGAAATAAAAAAAAATCAAAACTCAAACAATACCCCGAAATCCAAAACTGAGTTCGCTTTGAGAACCGGTAGCTCCTAAACCATTTTACACAGAGGACTATAATTACCACGAGAATAAAGCAAGTGCCGCAGGGTATAAAATAAGCTATTAAGTCATTTCATAACTCAACGGGAAGTATTTTTAAAACCTGAAAATATGCGATTTTGGGGTACCCATTTGGTCGGAAATTTTTTCACAAGATTTTTTTGAATAATGAATTTGCCCTATTTTAATTCCTGTAAGCACTATTATGGAAAAGGCCATACTACTTCTAAAATATTAGCCTTGTAACTTGTTTGGTTTACGAGAAAACTTAAATCAAAAATGTGAATTTTTAAATTTTATGTAAACTTTTTTCCTTTTGCAGATAAACTTAAACTGTTATTGTTTTTAGGTTTAGCGCACCCGAAAACCTAGGTAAACTGATGCTTTTCTTGGTCCAGAGCTTATAGTTTGGCGGAAATAAAAAAAAATCAAAACTCAAACAATACCCCGAAATCCAAAACTGAGTTCACTTTGAGAACCGGTAGCTCCTAAACCATTTTACACAGGGGACTATAATTAACACGAGAATAAAGCAAGTGCCGCAGGATATAAAATAAGCCATTAAGTGATTTCATAACCTAACGGGAAGTATTTTTAAAACCTGAAAATATGCGATTTTGGGGTACCCATTTGGTCGGAAATTTTTTCACAAGATTTTTTTGAATAATGAATTTGCCCTATTTTAATTTCTGTAAGCACTATTATGGAAAAGGCCATACTACTTCTAAAATATTAGCCTTGTAACTTGTTTGGTTTACGAGAAAACTTAAATCAAAAATGTGAATTTTTAAATTTTTTGTAAACTTTTTTCCTATTGCAGATAAACTTAAACTGTTATTGTTTTTAGGTTTAGCGCACCCGAAAACCTAGGTAAACTGATGGTTTTCTTGGTCCAGAGCTTTTAGTTTGGCGGAAATAAAAAAAAATCAAAACTCAAACAATACCCCGAAATCCAAAACTGAGTTCACTTTGAGAACCGGTAGCTCCTAAACCATTTTACACAGGGGACTATAATTACCATGAGAATAAAGCAAGTGCCGCAGGGTATAAAATAGGCTATTAAGTCATTTCATAACTCAACGGGAAGTATTTTTAAAACCTGAAAATATGCGATTTTGGGGTACCCATTTGGTCGGAAATTTTTTCACAAGATTTTTTTGAATAATGAATTTGCCCTATTTTAATTCCTGTAAGCACTATTATGGAAAAGGCCATACTACTTCTAAAATATTAGCCTTGTAACTTGTTTGGTTTACGAGAAAACTTAAATCAAAAATGTGAATTTTTAAATTTTTTGTAAACTTTTTTCCTACTGCAGATAAACTTAAACTGTTATTGTTTTTAGGTTTAGCGCACCCGAAAACCTAGGTAAACTGATGCTTTTCTTGGTCCAGAGCTTATAGTTTGGCGGAAATAAAAAAAATCAAAACTCAAACAATACCCCGAAATCCAAAACTGAGTTCACTTTGAGAACCGGTAGCTCCTAAACCATTTTACACAGGGGACTATAATTAACACGAGAATAAAGCAAAAGCTGCAGGGTATAAAATAAGCCGTTAAGTGATTTCATAACTTAACGGGAAGTATTTTTAAAACCTGAAAATATGCGATTTTGGGGTACCCATTTGGTCGGAAATTTTTTCACAAGATTTTTTTGAATAATGAATTTGCCCTATTTTAACTCCTGTAAGCACTATTATGGAAAAGGCTATACTACTTTTAAAATATTAGCCTTGTAACTTGTTTGGTTTACGAGAAAACTTAAATCAAAAATGTGAATTTTTAAATTTTTTGTAAACTTTTTTCCTATTGCAGATAAACTTAAACTGTTATTTTTTTAGGTTTAGCGCACCCGAAAACCTAGGTAAACTGATGCTTTTCCTGGTCCAGAGCTTTTAGTTTGGCGGAAATAAAAAAAAATCAAAACTCAAACAATACCCCGAAATCCAAAACTGAGTTCACTTTGAGAACCGGTAGCTCCTAAACCATTTTACACAGGGGACTATAATTAACACGAGAATAAAGCAAGTGCCGCAGGGTATAAAATAAGCCATTAAGTGATTTCATAACTTAACGGGAAGTATTTTTAAAACCTGAAAATATGCGATTTTGGGGTACCCATTTGGTCGGAAATTTTTTCACAAGATTTTTTTGAATAATGAATTTGCCCTAATTTAATTCCTGTAAGCACTATTATGGAAAAGGCCATAATACTTCTAAAATATTAGCATTGTAACTTGTTTGGTTTACGAGAAAACTTAAATCAAAAATGTGAATTTTTAAATTTTTTGTAAACTTTTTTCCTATTGCAGATAAACTTAAACTGTTATTGTTTTTAGGTTTAGCGCACCCGAAAACCTAGGTAAACTGATGCTTTTCTTGGTCCAGAGCTTTTAGTTTGGCGGAAATAAAAAAAAATCAAAACTCAAACAATACCCCGAAATCCAAAACTGAGTTCGCTTTGAGAACCGGTAGCTCCTAAACCATTTTACACAGAGGACTATAATTACCACGAGAATAAAGCAAGTGCCGCAGGGTATAAAATAAGCTATTAAGTCATTTCATAACTCAACGGGAAGTATCTTTAAAACCTGAAAATATGCGATTTTGGGGTACCCATTTGGTCGGAAATTTTTTCACAAGATTTTTTTGAATAATGAATTTGCCCTATTTTAATTTCTGTAAGCACTATTATGGAAAAGGCCATACTACTTCTAAAATATTAGCCTTGTAACTTGTTTGGTTTACGAGAAAACTTAAATCAAAAATGTGAATTTTTAAATTTTTTGTAAACTTTTTTCCTATTGCAGATAAACTTAAACTGTTATTGTTTTTAGGTTTAGCGCACCCGAAAACCTAGGTAAACTGATGCTTTTCTTGGTCCAGAGCTTTTAGTTTGGCGGAAATAAAAAAAAATCAAAACTCAAACAATACCCCGAAATCCAAAACTGAGTTCGCTTTGAGAACCGGTAGCTCCTAAACCATTTTACACAGAGGACTATAATTACCACGAGAATAAAGCAAGTGCCGCAGGGTATAAAATAAGCTATTAAGTCATTTCATAACTCAACGGGAAGTATCTTTAAAACCTGAAAATATGCGATTTTGGGGTACCCATTTGGTCGGAAATTTTTTCACAAGATTTTTTTGAATAATGAATTTGCCCTATTTTAATTTCTGTAAGCACTATTATGGAAAAGGCCATACTACTTCTAAAATATTTTCCTTGTAACTTGTTTGGTTTACGAGAAAACTTAAATCAAAAATGTGAATTTTTAAATTTTTTGTAAACTTTTTTCCTTATGCAGATAAACTTAAACTGTTATTGTTTTTAGGTTTAGCGCACCCGAAAACCTAGGTAAACTAATGCTTTTCTTGGTCCAGAGCTTATAGTTTGGCGGAAATAAAAAAAAATCAAAACTCAAACAATACCCCGAAATCCAAAACTGAGTTCACTTTGAGAACCGGTAGCTCCTAAACCATTTTACACAGGGGACTATAATTTTCACGAGAATAAAGCAAGTGCCGCAGGGTATAAAATAAGCTATTAAGTCATTTCATAACTCAACGGGAAGTATTTTTAAAACCTGAAAATATGCGATTTTGGGGTACCCATTTGGTCGGAAATTTTTTCACAAGATTTTTTTGAATAATGAATTTGCCCTATTTTAATTCCTGTAAGCACTATTATGGAAAAGGCCATACTACTTCTAAAATATTAGCCTTGTAACTTGTTTGGTTTACGAGAAAACTTAAATCAAAAATGTGAATTTTTAAATTTTTTGCAAACTTTTTTCCTATTGCAGATAAACGTAAACTGTTATTGTTTTTAGGTTTAGCGCACCCGAAAACCTAGGTAAACTGATGCTTTTCTTGGTCCAGAGCTTTTAGTTTGGCGGAAATAAAAAAAAAATCAAAACTCAAACAATACCCCGAAATCCAAAACTGAGTTCACTTTGAGAACCGGTAGCTCCTAAACCATTTTACACAGGGGACTATAATTAACACGAGAATAAAGCAACTGCCGCAGGGTATAAAATAAGCTATTAAGTGATTTCACAACTCAACGGGAAGTATTTTTAAAACCTGAAAATATGCGATTTTGGGGTACCCATTTGGTCGGAAATTTTTTCACAAGATTTTTTTGAATAATGAATTTGCCCTATTTTAATTTCTGTAAGCACTATTATGGAAAAGGCCATACTACTTCTAAAATATTAGCCTTGTAACTTGTTTGGTTTACGAGAAAACTTAAATCAAAAATGTGAATTTTTAAATTTTTTGTAAACTTTTTTCCTATTGCAGATAAACTTAAACTGTTATTGTTTTTAGGTTAAGCGCACCCGAAAACCTAGGTAAACTGATGCTTTTCTTGGTCCAGAGCTTATAGTTTGGCGGAAATAAAAAAAAATCAAAACTCAAACAATACCCCGAAATCCAAAACTGAGTTCACTTTGAGAACCGGTAGCTCCTAAACCATTTTACACAGGGGACTATAATTAACACGAGAATAAAGCAAGTGCCGCAGGGTATAAAATAAGCTATTAAGTCATTTCATAACTCAACGGGAAGTATTTTTAAAACCTGAAAATATGCGATTTTGGGGTACCCATTTGGTCGGAAATTTTTTCACAAGATTTTTTTGAATAATGAATTTGCCCTATTTTAATTCCTGTAAGCACTATTATGGAAAAGGCCATACTACTTCTAAAATATTAGCCTTGTAACTTGTTTGGTTTACGAGAAAACTTAAATCAAAAATGTGAATTTTTAAATTTTTTGTAAACTTTTTTCCTATTGCAGATAAACTTAAACTGTTATTGTTTTTAGGTTTAGCGCACCCGAAAACCTAGGTAAACTAATGCTTTTCTTGGTCCAGAGCTTATAGTTTGGCGGAAATAAAAAAAAATCAAAACTCAAACAATACCCCGAAATCCAAAACTGAGTTCACTTTGAGAACCGGTAGCTCCTAAACCATTTTACACAGGGAACTATAATTAACACGAGAATAAAGCAAGTGCTGCAGGTTATAAAATAAGCTATAAAGTGATTTTATAACTCAACGGGAAGTATTTTTAAAACCTGAAAATATGCGATTTTGGGGTACCCATTTGGTCGGAAATTTTTTCACAAGATTTTTTTGAATAATGAATTTGCCCTATTTTAATTCCTGTAAGCACTATTATGGAAAAGGCCATACTACTTCTAAAATATTAGCCTTGTAACTTGTTTGGTTTACGAGAAATCTTAAATCAAAAGTGTGAACTTTTAAATTTTTTGTAAACTTTTTTCCTATTGCAGATAAACTTAAACTGTTATTGTTTTTAGGTTTAGCGCACCCGAAAACCTAGGTAAACTGATGCTTTTCTTGGTCCAGAGCTTTTAGTTTGGCGGAAATAAAAAAAAATCAAAACTCAAACAATACCCCGAAATCCAAAACTGAGTTCACTTTGAGAACCGGTAGCTCCTAAACCATTTTACACAGGGGACTATAATTACCATGAGAATAAAGCAAGTGCCGCAGGGTATAAAATAGGCTATTAAGTCATTTCATAACTCAACGGGAAGTATTTTTAAAACCTGAAAATATGCGATTTTGGGGTACCCATTTGGTCGGAAATTTTTTCACAAGATTTTTTTGAATAATGAATTTGCCCTATTTTAATTCCTGTAAGCACTATTATGGAAAAGGCCATACTACTTCTAAAATATTAGCCTTGTAACTTGTTTGGTTTACGAGAAAACTTAAATCAAAAATGTGAATTTTTAAATTTTTTGTAAACTTTTTTCCTACTGCAGATAAACTTAAACTGTTATTGTTTTTAGGTTTAGCGCACCCGAAAACCTAGGTAAACTGATGCTTTTCTTGGTCCAGAGCTTATAGTTTGGCGGAAATAAAAAAAATCAAAACTCAAACAATACCCCGAAATCCAAAACTGAGTTCACTTTGAGAACCGGTAGCTCCTAAACCATTTTACACAGGGGACTATAATTAACACGAGAATAAAGCAAAAGCTGCAGGGTATAAAATAAGCCGTTAAGTGATTTCATAACTTAACGGGAAGTATTTTTAAAACCTGAAAATATGCGATTTTGGGGTACCCATTTGGTCGGAAATTTTTTCACAAGATTTTTTTGAATAATGAATTTGCCCTATTTTAACTCCTGTAAGCACTATTATGGAAAAGGCTATACTACTTTTAAAATATTAGCCTTGTAACTTGTTTGGTTTACGAGAAAACTTAAATCAAAAATGTGAATTTTTAAATTTTTTGTAAACTTTTTTCCTATTGCAGATAAACTTAAACTGTTATTTTTTTAGGTTTAGCGCACCCGAAAACCTAGGTAAACTGATGCTTTTCTTGGTCCAGAGCTTTTAGTTTGGCGGAAATAAAAAAAAATCAAAACTCAAACAATACCCCGAAATCCAAAACTGAGTTCACTTTGAGAACCGGTAGCTCCTAAACCATTTTACACAGGGGACTATAATTAACACGAGAATAAAGCAAGTGCCGCAGGGTATAAAATAAGCCATTAAGTGATTTCATAACTTAACGGGAAGAATTTTTAAAACCTGAAAATATGCGATTTTGGGGTACCCATTTGGTCGGAAATTTTTTCACAAGATTTTTTTGAATAATGAATTTGCCCTAATTTAATTCCTGTAAGCACTATTATGGAAAAGGCCATAATACTTCTAAAATATTAGCATTGTAACTTGTTTGGTTTACGAGAAAACTTAAATCAAAAATGTGAATTTTTAAATTTTTTGTAAACTTTTTTCCTATTGCAGATAAACTTAAACTGTTATTGTTTTTAGGTTTAGCGCACCCGAAAACCTAGGTAAACTGATGCTTTTCTTGGTCCAGAGCTTTTAGTTTGGCGGAAATAAAAAAAAATCAAAACTCAAACAATACCCCGAAATCCAAAACTGAGTTCGCTTTGAGAACCGGTAGCTCCTAAACCATTTTACACAGAGGACTATAATTACCACGAGAATAAAGCAAGTGCCGCAGGGTATAAAATAAGCTATTAAGTCATTTCATAACTCAACGGGAAGTATCTTTAAAACCTGAAAATATGCGATTTTGGGGTACCCATTTGGTCGGAAATTTTTTCACAAGATTTTTTTGAATAATGAATTTGCCCTATTTTAATTCCTGTAAGCACTATTATGGAAAAGGCCATACTACTTCTAAAATATTAGCCTTGTAACTTGTTTGGTTTACGAGAAATCTTAAATCAAAAGTGTGAACTTTTAAATTTTTTGTAAACTTTTTTCCTATTGCAGATAAACTTAAACTGTTATTGTTTTTAGGTTTAGCGCACCCGAAAACCTAGGTAAACTGATGCTTTTCTTGGTCCAGAGCTTTTAGTTTGGCGGAAATAAAAAAAAATCAAAACTCAAACAATACCCCGAAATCCAAAACTGAGTTCACTTTGAGAACCGGTAGCTCCTAAACCATTTTACACAGGGGACTATAATTACCATGAGAATAAAGCAAGTGCCGCAGGGTATAAAATAGGCTATTAAGTCATTTCATAACTCAACGGGAAGTATTTTTAAAACCTGAAAATATGCGATTTTGGGGTACCCATTTGGTCGGAAATTTTTTCACAAGATTTTTTTGAATAATGAATTTGCCCTATTTTAATTCCTGTAAGCACTATTATGGAAAAGGCCATACTACTTCTAAAATATTAGCCTTGTAACTTGTTTGGTTTACGAGAAAACTTAAATCAAAAATGTGAATTTTTAAATTTTTTGTAAACTTTTTTCCTACTGCAGATAAACTTAAAATGTTATTGTTTTTAGGTTTAGCGCACCCGAAAACCTAGGTAAACTGATGCTTTTCTTGGTCCAGAGCTTATAGTTTGGCGGAAATAAAAAAAATCAAAACTCAAACAATACCCCGAAATCCAAAACTGAGTTCACTTTGAGAACCGGTAGCTCCTAAACCATTTTACACAGGGGACTATAATTAACACGAGAATAAAGCAAAAGCTGCAGGGTATAAAATAAGCCGTTAAGTGATTTCATAACTTAACGGGAAGTATTTTTAAAACCTGAAAATATGCGATTTTGGGGTACCCATTTGGTCGGAAATTTTTTCACAAGATTTTTTTGAATAATGAATTTGCCCTATTTTAACTCCTGTAAGCACTATTATGGAAAAGGCTATACTACTTTTAAAATATTAGCCTTGTAACTTGTTTGGTTTACGAGAAAACTTAAATCAAAAATGTGAATTTTTAAATTTTTTGTAAACTTTTTTCCTATTGCAGATAAACTTAAACTGTTATTTTTTTAGGTTTAGCGCACCCGAAAACCTAGGTAAACTGATGCTTTTCTTGGTCCAGAGCTTTTAGTTTGGCGGAAATAAAAAAAAATCAAAACTCAAACAATACCCCGAAATCCAAAACTGAGTTCACTTTGAGAACCGGTAGCTCCTAAACCATTTTACACAGGGGACTATAATTAACACGAGAATAAAGCAAGTGCCGCAGGGTATAAAATAAGCCATTAAGTGATTTCATAACTTAACGGGAAGAATTTTTAAAACCTGAAAATATGCGATTTTGGGGTACCCATTTGGTCGGAAATTTTTTCACAAGATTTTTTTGAATAATGAATTTGCCCTAATTTAATTCCTGTAAGCACTATTATGGAAAAGGCCATAATACTTCTAAAATATTAGCATTGTAACTTGTTTGGTTTACGAGAAAACTTAAATCAAAAATGTGAATTTTTAAATTTTTTGTAAACTTTTTTCCTATTGCAGATAAACTTAAACTGTTATTGTTTTTAGGTTTAGCGCACCCGAAAACCTAGGTAAACTGATGCTTTTCTTGGTCCAGAGCTTTTAGTTTGGCGGAAATAAAAAAAAATCAAAACTCAAACAATACCCCGAAATCCAAAACTGAGTTCGCTTTGAGAACCGGTAGCTCCTAAACCATTTTACACAGAGGACTATAATTACCACGAGAATAAAGCAAGTGCCGCAGGGTATAAAATAAGCTATTAAGTCATTTCATAACTCAACGGGAAGTATTTTTAAAACCTGAAAATATGCGATTTTGGGGTACCCATTTGGTCGGAAATTTTTTCACAAGATTTTTTTGAATAATGAATTTGCCCTATTTTAATTCCTGTAAGCACTATTATGGAAAAGGCCATACTACTTCTAAAATATTAGCCTTGTAACTTGTTTGGTTTACGAGAAAACTTAAATCAAAAATGTGAATTTTTAAATTTTATGTAAACTTTTTTCCTTTTGCAGATAAACTTAAACTGTTATTGTTTTTAGGTTTAGCGCACCCGAAAACCTAGGTAAACTGATGCTTTTCTTGGTCCAGAGCTTATAGTTTGGCGGAAATAAAAAAAAATCAAAACTCAAACAATACCCCGAAATCCAAAACTGAGTTCACTTTGAGAACCGGTAGCTCCTAAACCATTTTACACAGGGGACTATAATTAACACGAGAATAAAGCAAGTGCCGCAGGATATAAAATAAGCCATTAAGTGATTTCATAACCTAACGGGAAGTATTTTTAAAACCTGAAAATATGCGATTTTGGGGTACCCATTTGGTCGGAAATTTTTTCACAAGATTTTTTTGAATAATGAATTTGCCCTATTTTAATTTCTGTAAGCACTATTATGGAAAAGGCCATACTACTTCTAAAATATTAGCCTTGTAACTTGTTTGGTTTACGAGAAAACTTAAATCAAAAATGTGAATTTTTAAATTTTTTGTAAACTTTTTTCCTATTGCAGATAAACTTAAACTGTTATTGTTTTTAGGTTTAGCGCACCCGAAAACCTAGGTAAACTGATGGTTTTCTTGGTCCAGAGCTTTTAGTTTGGCGGAAATAAAAAAAAATCAAAACTCAAACAATACCCCGAAATCCAAAACTGAGTTCACTTTGAGAACCGGTAGCTCCTAAACCATTTTACACAGGGGACTATAATTACCATGAGAATAAAGCAAGTGCCGCAGGGTATAAAATAGGCTATTAAGTCATTTCATAACTCAACGGGAAGTATTTTTAAAACCTGAAAATATGCGATTTTGGGGTACCCATTTGGTCGGAAATTTTTTCACAAGATTTTTTTGAATAATGAATTTGCCCTATTTTAATTCCTGTAAGCACTATTATGGAAAAGGCCATACTACTTCTAAAATATTAGCCTTGTAACTTGTTTGGTTTACGAGAAAACTTAAATCAAAAATGTGAATTTTTAAATTTTTTGTAAACTTTTTTTCTACTGCAGATAAACTTAAACTGTTATTGTTTTTAGGTTTAGCGCACCCGAAAACCTAGGTAAACTGATGCTTTTCTTGGTCCAGAGCTTATAGTTTGGCGGAAATAAAAAAAATCAAAACTCAAACAATACCCCGAAATCCAAAACTGAGTTCACTTTGAGAACCGGTAGCTCCTAAACCATTTTACACAGGGGACTATAATTAACACGAGAATAAAGCAAAAGCTGCAGGGTATAAAATAAGCCGTTAAGTGATTTCATAACTTAACGGGAAGTATTTTTAAAACCTGAAAATATGCGATTTTGGGGTACCCATTTGGTCGGAAATTTTTTCACAAGATTTTTTTGAATAATGAATTTGCCCTATTTTAACTCCTGTAAGCACTATTATGGAAAAGGCTATACTACTTTTAAAATATTAGCCTTGTAACTTGTTTGGTTTACGAGAAAACTTAAATCAAAAATGTGAATTTTTAAATTTTTTGTAAACTTTTTTCCTATTGCAGATAAACTTAAACTGTTATTTTTTTAGGTTTAGCGCACCCGAAAACCTAGGTAAACTGATGCTTTTCCTGGTCCAGAGCTTTTAGTTTGGCGGAAATAAAAAAAAATCAAAACTCAAACAATACCCCGAAATCCAAAACTGAGTTCACTTTGAGAACCGGTAGCTCCTAAACCATTTTACACAGGGGACTATAATTAACACGAGAATAAAGCAAGTGCCGCAGGGTATAAAATAAGCCATTAAGTGATTTCATAACTTAACGGGAAGTATTTTTAAAACCTGAAAATATGCGATTTTGGGGTACCCATTTGGTCGGAAATTTTTTCACAAGATTTTTTTGAATAATGAATTTGCCCTAATTTAATTCCTGTAAGCACTATTATGGAAAAGGCCATAATACTTCTAAAATATTAGCATTGTAACTTGTTTGGTTTACGAGAAAACTTAAATCAAAAATGTGAATTTTTAAATTTTTTGTAAACTTTTTTCCTATTGCAGATAAACTTAAACTGTTATTGTTTTTAGGTTTAGCGCACCCGAAAACCTAGGTAAACTGATGCTTTTCTTGGTCCAGATCTTTTAGTTTGGCGGAAATAAAAAAAAATCAAAACTCAAACAATACCCCGAAATCCAAAACTGAGTTCGCTTTGAGAACCGGTAGCTCCTAAACCATTTTACACAGAGGACTATAATTACCACGAGAATAAAGCAAGTGCCGCAGGGTATAAAATAAGCTATTAAGTCATTTCATAACTCAACGGGAAGTATCTTTAAAACCTGAAAATATGCGATTTTGGGGTACCCATTTGGTCGGAAATTTTTTCACAAGATTTTTTTGAATAATGAATTTGCCCTATTTTAATTCCTGTAAGCACTATTATGGAAAAGGCCATACTACTTCTAAAATATTAGCCTTGTAACTTGTTTGGTTTACGAGAAATCTTAAATCAAAAGTGTGAACTTTTAAATTTTTTGTAAACTTTTTTCCTATTGCAGATAAACTTAAACTGTTATTGTTTTTAGGTTTAGCGCACCCGAAAACCTAGGTAAACTGATGCTTTTCTTGGTCCAGAGCTTTTAGTTTGGCGGAAATAAAAAAAAATCAAAACTCAAACAATACCCCGAAATCCAAAACTGAGTTCACTTTGAGAACCGGTAGCTCCTAAACCATTTTACACAGGGGACTATAATTACCATGAGAATAAAGCAAGTGCCGCAGGGTATAAAATAGGCTATTAAGTCATTTCATAACTCAACGGGAAGTATTTTTAAAACCTGAAAATATGCGATTTTGGGGTACCCATTTGGTCGGAAATTTTTTCACAAGATTTTTTTGAATAATGAATTTGCCCTATTTTAATTCCTGTAAGCACTATTATGGAAAAGGCCATACTACTTCTAAAATATTAGCCTTGTAACTTGTTTGGTTTACGAGAAAACTTAAATCAAAAATGTGAATTTTTAAATTTTTTGTAAACTTTTTTCCTACTGCAGATAAACTTAAAATGTTATTGTTTTTAGGTTTAGCGCACCCGAAAACCTAGGTAAACTGATGCTTTTCTTGGTCCAGAGCTTATAGTTTGGCGGAAATAAAAAAAATCAAAACTCAAACAATACCCCGAAATCCAAAACTGAGTTCACTTTGAGAACCGGTAGCTCCTAAACCATTTTACACAGGGGACTATAATTAACACGAGAATAAAGCAAAAGCTGCAGGGTATAAAATAAGCCGTTAAGTGATTTCATAACTTAACGGGAAGTATTTTTAAAACCTGAAAATATGCGATTTTGGGGTACCCATTTGGTCGGAAATTTTTTCACAAGATTTTTTTGAATAATGAATTTGCCCTATTTTAACTCCTGTAAGCACTATTATGGAAAAGGCTATACTACTTTTAAAATATTAGCCTTGTAACTTGTTTGGTTTACGAGAAAACTTAAATCAAAAATGTGAATTTTTAAATTTTTTGTAAACTTTTTTCCTATTGCAGATAAACTTAAACTGTTATTTTTTTAGGTTTAGCGCACCCGAAAACCTAGGTAAACTGATGCTTTTCTTGGTCCAGAGCTTTTAGTTTGGCGGAAATAAAAAAAAATCAAAACTCAAACAATACCCCGAAATCCAAAACTGAGTTCACTTTGAGAACCGGTAGCTCCTAAACCATTTTACACAGGGGACTATAATTAACACGAGAATAAAGCAAGTGCCGCAGGGTATAAAATAAGCCATTAAGTGATTTCATAACTTAACGGGAAGAATTTTTAAAACCTGAAAATATGCGATTTTGGGGTACCCATTTGGTCGGAAATTTTTTCACAAGATTTTTTTGAATAATGAATTTGCCCTAATTTAATTCCTGTAAGCACTATTATGGAAAAGGCCATAATACTTCTAAAATATTAGCATTGTAACTTGTTTGGTTTACGAGAAAACTTAAATCAAAAATGTGAATTTTTAAATTTTTTGTAAACTTTTTTCCTATTGCAGATAAACTTAAACTGTTATTGTTTTTAGGTTTAGCGCACCCGAAAACCTAGGTAAACTGATGCTTTTCTTGGTCCAGAGCTTTTAGTTTGGCGGAAATAAAAAAAAATCAAAACTCAAACAATACCCCGAAATCCAAAACTGAGTTCGCTTTGAGAACCGGTAGCTCCTAAACCATTTTACACAGAGGACTATAATTACCACGAGAATAAAGCAAGTGCCGCAGGGTATAAAATAAGCTATTAAGTCATTTCATAACTCAACGGGAAGTATTTTTAAAACCTGAAAATATGCGATTTTGGGGTACCCATTTGGTCGGAAATTTTTTCACAAGATTTTTTTGAATAATGAATTTGCCCTATTTTAATTCCTGTAAGCACTATTATGGAAAAGGCCATACTACTTCTAAAATATTAGCCTTGTAACTTGTTTGGTTTACGAGAAAACTTAAATCAAAAATGTGAATTTTTAAATTTTATGTAAACTTTTTTCCTTTTGCAGATAAACTTAAACTGTTATTGTTTTTAGGTTTAGCGCACCCGAAAACCTAGGTAAACTGATGCTTTTCTTGGTCCAGAGCTTATAGTTTGGCGGAAATAAAAAAAAATCAAAACTCAAACAATACCCCGAAATCCAAAACTGAGTTCACTTTGAGAACCGGTAGCTCCTAAACCATTTTACACAGGGGACTATAATTAACACGAGAATAAAGCAAGTGCCGCAGGATATAAAATAAGCCATTAAGTGATTTCATAACCTAACGGGAAGTATTTTTAAAACCTGAAAATATGCGATTTTGGGGTACCCATTTGGTCGGAAATTTTTTCACAAGATTTTTTTGAATAATGAATTTGCCCTATTTTAATTTCTGTAAGCACTATTATGGAAAAGGCCATACTACTTCTAAAATATTAGCCTTGTAACTTGTTTGGTTTACGAGAAAACTTAAATCAAAAATGTGAATTTTTAAATTTTTTGTAAACTTTTTTCCTATTGCAGATAAACTTAAACTGTTATTGTTTTTAGGTTTAGCGCACCCGAAAACCTAGGTAAACTGATGGTTTTCTTGGTCCAGAGCTTTTAGTTTGGCGGAAATAAAAAAAAATCAAAACTCAAACAATACCCCGAAATCCAAAACTGAGTTCACTTTGAGAACCGGTAGCTCCTAAACCATTTTACACAGGGGACTATAATTACCATGAGAATAAAGCAAGTGCCGCAGGGTATAAAATAGGCTATTAAGTCATTTCATAACTCAACGGGAAGTATTTTTAAAACCTGAAAATATGCGATTTTGGGGTACCCATTTGGTCGGAAATTTTTTCACAAGATTTTTTTGAATAATGAATTTGCCCTATTTTAATTCCTGTAAGCACTATTATGGAAAAGGCCATACTACTTCTAAAATATTAGCCTTGTAACTTGTTTGGTTTACGAGAAAACTTAAATCAAAAATGTGAATTTTTAAATTTTTTGTAAACTTTTTTCCTACTGCAGATAAACTTAAACTGTTATTGTTTTTAGGTTTAGCGCACCCGAAAACCTAGGTAAACTGATGCTTTTCTTGGTCCAGAGCTTATAGTTTGGCGGAAATAAAAAAAATCAAAACTCAAACAATACCCCGAAATCCAAAACTGAGTTCACTTTGAGAACCGGTAGCTCCTAAACCATTTTACACAGGGGACTATAATTAACACGAGAATAAAGCAAAAGCTGCAGGGTATAAAATAAGCCGTTAAGTGATTTCATAACTTAACGGGAAGTATTTTTAAAACCTGAAAATATGCGATTTTGGGGTACCCATTTGGTCGGAAATTTTTTCACAAGATTTTTTTGAATAATGAATTTGCCCTATTTTAACTCCTGTAAGCACTATTATGGAAAAGGCTATACTACTTTTAAAATATTAGCCTTGTAACTTGTTTGGTTTACGAGAAAACTTAAATCAAAAATGTGAATTTTTAAATTTTTTGTAAACTTTTTTCCTATTGCAGATAAACTTAAACTGTTATTTTTTTAGGTTTAGCGCACCCGAAAACCTAGGTAAACTGATGCTTTTCCTGGTCCAGAGCTTTTAGTTTGGCGGAAATAAAAAAAAATCAAAACTCAAACAATACCCCGAAATCCAAAACTGAGTTCACTTTGAGAACCGGTAGCTCCTAAACCATTTTACACAGGGGACTATAATTAACACGAGAATAAAGCAAGTGCCGCAGGGTATAAAATAAGCCATTAAGTGATTTCATAACTTAACGGGAAGTATTTTTAAAACCTGAAAATATGCGATTTTGGGGTACCCATTTGGTCGGAAATTTTTTCACAAGATTTTTTTGAATAATGAATTTGCCCTAATTTAATTCCTGTAAGCACTATTATGGAAAAGGCCATAATACTTCTAAAATATTAGCATTGTAACTTGTTTGGTTTACGAGAAAACTTAAATCAAAAATGTGAATTTTTAAATTTTTTGTAAACTTTTTTCCTATTGCAGATAAACTTAAACTGTTATTGTTTTTAGGTTTAGCGCACCCGAAAACCTAGGTAAACTGATGCTTTTCTTGGTCCAGATCTTTTAGTTTGGCGGAAATAAAAAAAAATCAAAACTCAAACAATACCCCGAAATCCAAAACTGAGTTCGCTTTGAGAACCGGTAGCTCCTAAACCATTTTACACAGAGGACTATAATTACCACGAGAATAAAGCAAGTGCCGCAGGGTATAAAATAAGCTATTAAGTCATTTCATAACTCAACGGGAAGTATCTTTAAAACCTGAAAATATGCGATTTTGGGGTACCCATTTGGTCGGAAATTTTTTCACAAGATTTTTTTGAATAATGAATTTGCCCTATTTTAATTTCTGTAAGCACTATTATGGAAAAGGCCATACTACTTCTAAAATATTAGCCTTGTAACTTGTTTGGTTTACGAGAAAACTTAAATCAAAAATGTGAATTTTTAAATTTTTTGTAAACTTTTTTCCTATTGCAGATAAACTTAAACTGTTATTGTTTTTAGGTTTAGCGCACCCGAAAACCTAGGTAAACTGATGCTTTTCTTGGTCCAGAGCTTATAGTTTGGCGGAAATAAAAAAAAATCAAAACTCAAACAATACCCCGAAATCCAAAACTGAGTTCACTTTGAGAACCGGTAGCTCCTAAACCATTTTACACAGGGGACTATTATTAACACGAGAATAAAGCAAGTGCCGCAGGGTATAAAATAAGCCATTAAGTGATTTCATAACTTAACGGGAAGTATTTTTAAAACCTGAAAATATGCGATTTTGGGGTACCCATTTGGTCGGAAATTTTTTCACAAGATTTTTTTGAATAATGAATTTGCCCTATTTTAATTCTTGTAAGCACTATTATGGAAAAGGCCATACTACTTCTAAAATATTAGCCTTGTAACTTATTTGGTTTACGAGAAAACTTAAATCAAAAATGTGAATTTTTAAATTTTTTGTAAACTTTTTTCCTATTGCAGATAAACTTAAACTGTTATTGTTTTTAGGTTTAGCGCACCCGAAAACCTAGGTAAACTAATGCTTTTCTTGGTCCAGAGCTTATAGTTTGGCGGAAATAAAAAAAAATCAAAACTCAAACAATACCCCGAAATCCAAAACTGAGTTCACTTTGAGAACCGGTAGCTCCTAAACCATTTTACACAGGGGACTATAATTTTCACGAGAATAAAGCAAGTGCCGCAGGGTATAAAATAAGCTATTAAGTCATTTCATAACTCAACGGGAAGTATTTTTAAAACCTGAAAATATGCGATTTTGGGGTACCCATTTGGTCGGAAATTTTTTCACAAGATTTTTTTGAATAATGAATTTGCCCTATTTTAATTCCTGTAAGCACTATTATGGAAAAGGCCATACTACTTCTAAAATATTAGCCTTGTAACTTGTTTGGTTTACGAGAAAACTTAAATCAAAAATGTGAATTTTTAAATTTTATGTAAACTTTTTTCCTTTTGCAGATAAACTTAAACTGTTATTGTTTTTAGGTTTAGCGCACCCGAAAACCTAGGTAAACTGATGCTTTTCTTGGTCCAGAGCTTATAGTTTGGCGGAAATAAAAAAAAATCAAAACTCAAACAATACCCCGAAATCCAAAACTGAGTTCACTTTGAGAACCGGTAGCTCCTAAACCATTTTACACAGGGGACTATAATTAACACGAGAATAAAGCAAGTGCCGCAGGATATAAAATAAGCCATTAAGTGATTTCATAACCTAACGGGAAGTATTTTTAAAACCTGAAAATATGCGATTTTGGGGTACCCATTTGGTCGGAAATTTTTTCACAAGATTTTTTTGAATAATGAATTTGCCCTATTTTAATTTCTGTAAGCACTATTATGGAAAAGGCCATACTACTTCTAAAATATTAGCCTTGTAACTTGTTTGGTTTACGAGAAAACTTAAATCAAAAATGTGAATTTTTAAATTTTTTGTAAACTTTTTTCCTATTGCAGATAAACTTAAACTGTTATTGTTTTTAGGTTAAGCGCACCCGAAAACCTAGGTAAACTGATGCTTTTCTTGGTCCAGAGCTTATAGTTTGGCGGAAATAAAAAAAATCAAAACTCAAACAATACCCCGAAATCCAAAACTGAGTTCACTTTGAGAACCGGTAGCTCCTAAACCATTTTACACAGGGGACTATAATTAACAGGAGAATAAAGCAAGTGCCGCAGGGTATAAAATAAGCTATTAAGTCATTTCATAACTCAACGGGAAGTATTTTTAAAACCTGAAAATATGCGATTTTGGGGTACCCATTTGGTCGGAAATTTTTTCACAAGATTTTTTTGAATAATGAATTTGCCCTATTTTAATTCCTGTAAGCACTATTATGGAAAAGGCCATACTACTTCTAAAATATTAGCCTTGTAACTTGTTTGGTTTACGAGAAAACTTAAATCAAAAATGTGAATTTTTAAATTTTTTGTAAACTTTTTTCCTATTGCAGATAAACTTAAACTGTTATTGTTTTTAGGTTTAGCGCACCCGAAAACCTAGGTAAACTAATGCTTTTCTTGGTCCAGAGCTTATAGTTTGGCGGAAATAAAAAAAAATCAAAACTCAAACAATACCCCGAAATCCAAAACTGAGTTCACTTTGAGAACCGGTAGCTCCTAAACCATTTTACACAGGGAACTATAATTAACACGAGAATAAAGCAAGTGCTGCAGGTTATAAAATAAGCTATAAAGTGATTTTATAACTCAACGGGAAGTATTTTTAAAACCTGAAAATATGCGATTTTGGGGTACCCATTTGGTCGGAAATTTTTTCACAAGATTTTTTTGAATAATGAATTTGCCCTATTTTAATTCCTGTAAGCACTATTATGGAAAAGGCCATACTACTTCTAAAATATTAGCCTTGTAACTTGTTTGGTTTACGAGAAATCTTAAATCAAAAGTGTGAATTTTTAAATTTTTTGTAAACTTTTTTCCTATTGCAGATAAACTTAAACTGTTATTGTTTTTAGGTTTAGCGCACCCGAAAACCTAGGTAAACTGATGCTTTTCTTGGTCCAGAGCTTTTAGTTTGGCGGAAATAAAAAAAAATCAAAACTCAAACAATACCCCGAAATCCAAAACTGAGTTCACTTTGAGAACCGGTAGCTCCTAAACCATTTTACACAGGGGACTATAATTACCATGAGAATAAAGCAAGTGCCGCAGGGTATAAAATAGGCTATTAAGTCATTTCATAACTCAACGGGAAGTATTTTTAAAACCTGAAAATATGCGATTTTGGGGTACCCATTTGGTCGGAAATTTTTTCACAAGATTTTTTTGAATAATTAATTTGCCCTATTTTAATTCCTGTAAGCACTATTATGGAAAAGGCCATACTACTTCTAAAATATTAGCCTTGTAACTTGTTTGGTTTACGAGAAAACTTAAATCAAAAATGTGAATTTTTAAATTTTTTGTAAACTTTTTTCCTACTGCAGATAAACTTAAACTGTTATTGTTTTTAGGTTTAGCGCACCCGAAAACCTAGGTAAACTGATGCTTTTCTTGGTCCAGAGCTTATAGTTTGGCGGAAATAAAAAAAATCAAAACTCAAACAATACCCCGAAATCCAAAACTGAGTTCACTTTGAGAACCGGTAGCTCCTAAACCATTTTACACAGGGGACTATAATTAACACGAGAATAAAGCAAAAGCTGCAGGGTATAAAATAAGCCGTTAAGTGATTTCATAACTTAACGGGAAGTATTTTTAAAACCTGAAAATATGCGATTTTGGGGTACCCATTTGGTCGGAAATTTTTTCACAAGATTTTTTTGAATAATGAATTTGCCCTATTTTAACTCCTGTAAGCACTATTATGGAAAAGGCTATACTACTTTTAAAATATTAGCCTTGTAACTTGTTTGGTTTACGAGAAAACTTAAATCAAAAATGTGAATTTTTAAATTTTTTGTAAACTTTTTTCCTATTGCAGATAAACTTAAACTGTTATTTTTTTAGGTTTAGCGCACCCGAAAACCTAGGTAAACTGATGCTTTTCTTGGTCCAGAGCTTTTAGTTTGGCGGAAATAAAAAAAAATCAAAACTCAAACAATACCCCGAAATCCAAAACTGAGTTCACTTTGAGAACCGGTAGCTCCTAAACCATTTTACACAGGGGACTATAATTAACACGAGAATAAAGCAAGTGCCGCAGGGTATAAAATAAGCTATTAAGTGATTTCATAACTCACCGGGAAGTATTTTTAAAACTTGAAAATTTGCGATTTTGGGGTACCCATTCGGTCGGAAATTTTTTCACAAGATTTTTTTGAATAATGAATTTGCCCTATTTTACCTCTTGTAAGCACTATTATGGAAAAGGCCATACTACTTTTAAAATATTAGCCTTGTAACTTGTTTGGAAAAAAAATAAAAAATAAAATTTTTGGGAGAAAAAATTTGGGATAAAAAAATTTGGAAAAAAATATTTTTTAAAAAAATTTCACAAGATTTTTCTGAATTTGAAAAAGAATTGGAAAAAAAATTGGGAAAAGAAAATAGAAAAGGTCCTATTATGGAAAAGGCCATGCTCCTTTTAAAATATTAGCCTGGTAACTTCTTTGCTTTACGAGAAATTGGAATATTGCAGATGAACTCAAACTGTTATTGTTTTTAGGTTCAACACAAATTTTGAAAAAAAATTGGAAAAAATTAAAAAAAAATTTTTGAGAAAAAAAATTTAGGGAACGAAAATTGGGAAAAACAACTTTTACAAAAAAAAAAATATAATAAAAAAAAAATGAAATGAAAAAAACAATATTGCAAAAAAAAATAAAAGAAAAAAAATTGGAAAAAAAATTTTGAAAAAAAAAATTTAGATAATAAACTTTTGGAAAAAAAAGATTTTGAAAAAAATTAAAAATTAAATAACAAATTGAAAAAAAATTTTGGAGAAAAAAACTAAAAAAAATATTTTCAGACAAAAAAAAAAAATTTTAAAATTTTTGGAAAAAAAATTTGAGAAAAAAAATAGAAAAAAATATTTGGAAAAAAATAAAAAAAAAAATTGAAAAACAATTGGAAAAAAATTGGGAAAAGAAAATAGAAAAAAAAATTTTGGTAAAAATAATTTGGGATAAAAAAATTTGGAAAAAAAATGAAAAAAAAATTTTCTCAACATTTTTTTGAAAAATGAATTTGAGAGTTTTATAATTAACAAAAACAAAAAAAAAATATAATAAAAAAAAAAAATGAAATGAAAAAAACAATATTGCAAAAAAAAATAAAAGAAAAAAAATTGGAAAAAAAATTTTGAAAAAAAAAATTTAGATAATAAACTTTTGGAAAAAAAAGATTTTGAAAAAAATTAAAATTTAAATAACAAATTGAAAAAAAATTTTGGAGAAAAAAACTAAAAAAATTATTTTCAGACAAAAAAAAAATTTTAAAAAATTTTTGGAAAAAAAATTTGAGAAAAAAAATAGAAAAAAATATTTGGAAAAAAATAAAAAAAAATTGAAAAACAATTGGAAAAAAAATTGGGAAAAGAAAATAGAAAAAAAAATTTTGGTAAAAATAATTTGGAATAAAAAAACTTGGAAAAAAAATGAAAAAAAAATTTTCTCAAGATTTTTTTGAAAAATGAATTTGAGAGTTTTATAATTGATACGAGAATAAGTAAGTGCAGAAAGGTATAAAATAAGTCACAAAGTGTAGTTTCAACTGCCAGGTATAATCCTCTGACTCCCTGATGATTCCTAATAAGGATGAAACAGGTCTGTAGGTGTCTGCATTCTCCTTTAGACATTGGAGACCTGGTCGTAATGAAGTGAGAAACAAAAACGCTTTGTCCGATATGCCCCGAGTGTTAATTTCATTTTTATTTGCGGACACGAGATTCATTTTGTTTTTACGAAAAAGAATGTCGCACGTTGCAATTAAACTGTAACCATGTCTTACTAACCAGCAATGGATATAACTGTGAAATTCAACTAATCGTATTACTGGTATCCTTCTGAACCAAAGTTATTTAATGTGAATTTTTAAATTTTTGTCAAAATTTTGTAAACTTTTTTCCTATCGCAGATAAACTCAAACTGTTATTGTTTTTAGGTTCAACGCAAATTTTAAAATTAGAAAAAAAATTTTGGGAAAAAAATGTAGGGAACCAAAATTGAGAAAAAACAACTTTTATAAAAAAAATATAATAAAAAAATTGAAAAAAAATTTTGGAAAAAAAATATTGCAAAGAAAAAAAATAAGAAAGAAAAAAAATTTTGGGAAAAAAATTTTGAAAAAAATTAATTTAGATGAAAAAACTTTTGGAAAAAAAAATTTGAAAAAAATTAAGAATTAAATAAAAAATTGAAAAAAAAAAATTATAAAATAAAATTAAAAAAATTTTTTTAAAAAAATTGGAAAAATAAAAAAAAAATTTCGGGAAAAAAATTTAGGAAAAACCCATTTTTATAAAAGAAAATTTATAATAAAAAAATTTGAAAAAATATTTTGGAAAAAAAAACTGAAAAAATAATTTTCAGACAAGAAAAATAATTTAAAAAAATTTTTGGAAAAAAATTGGAAAATTGGAAAAAAATTTTTGGAAAAAAAAATTTTTGGAAAAATCAAAATTGGAAAAAAATTGGGAAAAGAAAATAAAAAGAAAATTTGGGAAAAATAATTTGGGATAAAAAAATTTGTAAAAAAATGAAAAAACAATTTTCTCCCATTTCGCCCATTTTAATTCCTTTCCTATTAGTACTGTTAGGGATATGGCCATCCTACTTCTAAAATATTGCCTTGCAACTTGTTTGGTTTACAAGAAAACTTAAATCAAAAACGTGAATTTTTAAATTTTTGTCAAAATTTTGTAAACTTTTTTCCTATTGCAGAAAAACTCACACTCTTATTGTTTTTAGGCCCACCGCACCCGAAAACCTAGGTAAACTGGTGCTTTTCTTGGTTCAATGCTTTTAGTTTAAGCGAAATAAAAAAAAATCAAAACTAAAACAATGCCCCGAAATCTAAAACTGAGTTCACTTTGAGAACCGGTAGCTCCCACACCAATTTAGAGAGGGGACTATAATGAATATGCCCTATTTTAATTCCTGTAAGTCCTATTGTGGAAAAGGCCATACTACTTCTAAAATATTAACCTTGTAACTTGATTGGTTTACGAGAAAATTTAAATGAAAAATATAAATTTTTAAATTTTTGTCAAAATTTTGTAAACTTCTTTCCTATTGCAGATAGACTCAAACTGTTATTGTTTTTATTTGAGCGCACCCTAAAACCTAGATAAACTGGTGCTTTTCTTGTTCCAAAGCATTGAGCTTAGGCATAAAAATCAAAACTAAAACAATCCCCCGAAGTCCAAAACTGAGTTCACTTTGAGAACCGGAAGCTCCTAAACCAATTTAGAGAAGGGACTATAATTAACACGAGAATAAAGCAAGTGCCGAATTTTAGGGTACGCATTTGGTCGGAAATTTTTTCACAAGATTTTTTCCTATTATGGAAAAGGCTATACTATTTCTAAAATATTAGCCTTGTAACTTGTTTGGTTTGCGAGAAAACTTAAATAAAAAATGTAATTTTAAAATTTTGTCAAAATTTTGTAAACTTTTCTCCTATTGCAGATAAACTCAAACTGTAATAGTTTTTAGGTTCAGCGTAACTTAAAACTGAGGTGAACTGGTGCTTTCTTGGAATAAAGGCGAAAAACTGAGTTAGTTCACTTTGAGAACCGGTAGCTCCTAAACCAATTTAGGGAGGGGACTATAATTAACACAAGAATAAAGCACGTGCCAAAAGGTACAAAATAAGCAATAAAGTAAATTAATAAATCAACGGAAATTATTTTTAAAACCTGAAAATATGCGATTTTAGGGTACACATTTGGTCGGAAATTTTCTGAATTTTGAATTTGCCCTATTTTAGAAACCTGTAAGTCCTATTATGGAAAAGGTTATACTACTTCTAAAATGTTAGCTTTATAACTTGTTTGGTTTACGAGAAAACTTAAATCGAGAATGTGAATTTTAAAATTTTTGTCAAAATTTTGTAAAATTTTTCCCTATTGCAGGAAAACTCAAACTGTTATTGTTTTTAGGTTCAACGCACCCGAAAACCTAAGTAAACTGGTGCTTTTCTTGTTCCAAAGCGTTTAGTTTAGGAAAAAAAATCAAAACTAAAACAATCCCCTGAAATCCAAAATTAAGTTCACTTTGAGAACCGGTAGCTCCTAAACCAATTTAAAGAGGGATCTATAATTAACACGAGATTAAAGCAAGTGCCGAAAGATATAAAATAAGCTATAAAATGATTTAATAACTCAACGGAAAGTATTTTTAAAACAAAAAAATATGCGATTAGTAAGATAAAAAAAAAATTTTTAAGAAAAATTTAAAAAAAAAAAATTGGAAAAATTTGTTATAAAAAAAAATTAACAAAAAAGTATAAAAAGAAAATTTGAAAAAAAAAATTATAAAAGAAATGAAAAATAAATTTTGAAAAAAAAATTGGGAAAAAAATTAAAAAAAAAAAATTATAAAAAAAAATTTCAATTTCAACAAAATTTTTGGGATAAAATAATTTGGAAAAAATATTTTTGAAAAAAAAAATGGAAAAAAAAATTTCACAAATTTTTTTTTGTATTTGGAAAAAAATTGGAAAAAAAAATTGGGAAAAGAAATAGAAAAAAAAATTGTGAAAAAATTTGGGATAAAAAAATTTGGAAAAAATATTTTTGAAAAAAAATTTCACAGGATTTTTTTGAAAAATGAATCTGTCCATTTATATCCTGAAGGTCCTATTATGGAAAAGGCCATGTGCTACTTTAAAAATATTAGCCTTGTAACTTGTTTGCTTTACGAGAAAACTTAAATAAAAAATGTGAATTTTTATATTTTTGTGAAAATATTGTAACCTTTTTTTCCTATTGCAGATGAACTCAAACTGCTATTGTTTTTAGGTTTAGCGTACCCGAAAACCTAGGAAAACTAGTTCTTTTCTTGGTGTAAGCTTTTAGTTTGGGCGAAATAAAAAAGAATCAAAACTATAACAATACCCCGAAATACAAAACTGAACTCACTTTGAGAACCGGTAGCTCCTAAACCAATTTAGAGAGGGGACTATAATTAACACGAGAATAAAGCAAGTGCCGAAAGTTATAAAATAAGCTATAAAGTGATTTCTTAACTCAACGGAAAGTACTCTTAAAACCTTTAAAATATGCGATTTTAGGGTACCTATTTGGTCGGAAATTTTTTCACATAATTTTTATGAATAAAGAATTTGCCCTATTTTAATTCCTGTAAGTCCTATTAAGGAAAAGGCTATACTACTTCTAAAATATCAGCTTTGCAACTTGTTTGGTTTACGAGAAAAGTTAAATCAAAAATGTGAATTTTTATTTTTTTTTCAAAAATTTTGTAAACTTTTTTCCTATTACAGATAAACTCAAAACGGTTATTGTTTTTAGGTCTAGCGCACCCGAAAAACTACTTTAAAAAAATCATGAAAAAAAATTTTTTTTTTTTTAATTGGAAAAAACTTTTGGAAAAAGTTAGAAAAAAATTTGTAAAAAGAAATTAGAATAAAACAATTTTTATAAAAAAATTATAATAAAAAAATTTTTATAAAAAAAATTATAATAAAAAAATTTGAAAAAAAATAAAAAAAAATTGTAAAAAAAAATTTGAGAAAATAAAATTAGAATAAAAATTTTGGGAAAAAAAATTTTGGAAAAAAGAATTAAGACAGAAACTACAGAACACTACAAATAACAGAAAAAAATCTAGACATAGCCGACACAGAACAAATCGAAGAACTACAGACGCACAAGCATACGCCGATGACCAAGTACTGCTCATTCCTGGCAGGTCTGCCAAGGCAATCGAAGGAAAGTAGAGGTTTGTCTGGCGGGCATGCCAGGAATGGGAGAAAGAAAGCATAGTTAAGTACAACCACACGAAAACAGAGATCATGTTCATGGCTAAGGCAAGTAACATAAGACCACCGACGAATACGAATCGAACCAAACCTACTGAACGTACAAGAAGACATAAAAATACTTGGATTGATTATCGACAAAAAACAGACATTCTTAAGCCACATTAAACATATACGACAAAAAGCAAGTACAACAGCCATGAAAATCACAGGACAGATCAAAAGAAACTACGGACACGACAAAGACATTTTCAAGACAATTATGGAAAGAGTGACAAAACCAGCGATGTTGTACGCCAGCGAGATCTGGGGGGGCAGAATTGAGAACACTCTGTCAAAAAGACATCTAAACGCGGCAATCCGACCACATCTGATGCTTGTCAACAGATGCTACGCGCGACAACATCCAATGAAGCGATACAGACCCTTGCGGGAGTCCCACCTGTCTGGTTGGAGGCTCTGGGAAGAGCTGAGGAGCGGAGGATAAACAGACAAGACATTGCTAAGAACAGAATACGGACGGTTGATAAACCGCATCCAGCGCTGCGGGGAACATTGCTACCGACAGAGAACATACCAGACAAAATACATGTGGATGCATGCCAGAGGGGGGAGAGGTCGGGTCTGGGTTTGCACGGACTCCTAAGGGATGGCCGTGTGATCACGGACTCGACAAGAATGCCTGATAGTATAAGAATAGACATACTGTAAAAGATTGCGGTTCTGCAAGGGATCCAACGCGCAAAAACCCTGGGTTCACAAAACGTCCTGATCCTAGCAGATAGAAAAGAGATCATAAAAGATATTTACGAGCATAAGATCAAAAACAAAATAACAGGACACATCCTAAAACTAATGGAAGAAATGCAAAGAGCAGGCCAGAGAATAGAAATAAGATGGGAAAAGGGTCACTAGCAAGAGAACGAAGGAAATAGGATAGCACCTGATAGAAAATACAAAACAAGAGTACATATTTAAAAATAGAAAAGAACGAAAAAAAGAGAAGCAACAAAAAATAATAGAGAAATGGGACCGAAGTTGGCAGAACGCCCAACAGATCGACGATGCCTGCGATTGCGGAACGGGCGCCCAAGAGACAATGAGTCACATACGCCTCGAATGCCAATTAGCACAGAGACAGACAGCGAGACAAATAATAATGGGGGAATTTGGAAATGACGACATAAAATTACGAAACATGGACCATAAGATAGACGAGGAAGGGGTTTTGAAGATTAATAGGTGGGCGGGATTGGTTATTGAGGATACAGACATAAGGGGATAAAGGATAATTTAGTTAAGGGGGAAGAAAACACGTAAGAAAGGATTATATTCAGCAGAGTAGAAAGTAAGGTTGTACATAGCAGTATGAGGTTAGAGGTAAACACAAAAAAAAGGTAGTTAATTAAGGACTTAATGTAGTACATAGGTAGGGCTAGGAAACAATTAAATAAAAATATAAACAAAAGACGGTTAGTGGTTAGGCTAGTGATAAGAAACTTTAGATATAAGGAGAACAAAAAGGTGGAAAGAACATTAAAAGAAGGTGTCAATTAAAAAAAATTTAATTTAATTTATAAAATATACATGGAAGGTTAGGAAACAAATAAATCAAAAGGTAAACAAAGGACGGTTAGTGGTTAGGTTTGGATATAAGGAGAACAAGGTGGAAAGAACATTAAAAGAAGGTGTCAAGTAAAAAAAAAGAAAGAGGTCAAATCAAATTGGGTGCAATTAGGAAATAAAACAATCGGCCGAAATTGTAAACAAAGGACTTTTAGCGATAAGATCTTAGATATAAGGAAGGGTACAAAGCAGATAGAAAGGACGAAAGAAGGATAAAAGAATGGGGATGAATGAGCGAAGGACTGAATGGAGGAAGGCCTAGGGCCTCCGTGCTAATTTTTCAGGAGAGTTGGATAGTTGGTGTGTAGGAGGTTCTGGCGGCGGGTGGTTTTTAGCTAGATGGTGGGTATTCAGAGATGAGCGAAGGCCATGAAGGTTTATGCCGAAAGGTGGGCAACCAAAAAAAGTTTTTTTATCATGTATAAACGAATGGGCTACGACCCTACAATTTGGTGACGTCACACACCCCACCTCAAAAATTTTCGGCGAACCCAGTTAGCAACACTGGCATGGTTGCCTGTGTAGCTTCAACTGCCAGGTACGATCCTACAGCTCACTGACGATTCCTAGTAAGGATGAAACAAGTCTGTGAGTGTCTGGATTCTCCATTAGACATTGAAGGTCTGGTCGTAATGAAGTAAGAGACAAAAGCGCTTCCGGACACGAGATTCACTTTTTTCGTTTCTTAAAATTATCTTATTAAAATTTTTTAATCACATTTTTAAGCGCTCTTGTATAAAATAAATGTAAAATAGCACTTCAGATGTTAAGAGACTTTTTTGTGATAAAATTGGCTATAAATAAAAATATTCGCCTTAGATGCGAATTATTATTTAATATGAAGTTCACCATTCTCCTTTTGTGTGCTGCTTTGGTGGGCTCTGCTGTGAGTCGACATGTTAAGGTAGGATATCACTCAAAAAAATTGAAACTTAAGATTTTTTAACGTTTTGCTGTAAATGTTTTTTTAAGATGGCATTTTTCTGTGTAATAAAGATAAGTATTACATTTTTTTTACGTTACACAGTCACACCTGTTGAACAATTACAAAAAAAGTTATCACTAGCCGTCATCCTAAAAAAAATTATAATTTGATTTTTTGTCGAACTTGTCAAAATTTAAACATAGTGACGAAGGCAAATATTTTACAGAATTATATTACCAACATTATCCAGTAATTTTTTATTATATGAGTCAAGTTCTTTGTGAGTAATTTGCAACTATATCTGAAAAACCAACCTAATCTTTTTTATAACTAATATCATGAAGTCAATTTTAATTTTGTCAGTCAGACAGTTTTTGAGATATTTGAACTAACTTTAATCAGCCAACTTTAATTTCAAATCATAATCCAATTTTTAGAATTTTTGTTTGTTTATTTTTTTGTTTGTTTCAACATCACGCAAAAACTACTAAAAGGATTTTGATGGGAGAAATACTGGATTTCTTGAAATCCTGGGCAGGATATAGGCTTTATTTAATCAAAATCGGTCTACGGGAATAAAAGTTATGATCATTTAAAGCAAGAGAAACGCGGAAAAATGTATAAAATCGCAGGCGAAACTGCGGGGTCTGCAGCGACTTTTGTAATAAATTTATATTAACATTTTTATGATATCTGTCAACACCTTAAAAATCCATGAACCTTATATTAAACCATCATAATTTAAGTGATAAAATTTTATAAATCTAGCGATAAGTTTTCAGGATACTAGAACGAATCTTTAAAAATGAAATATTTACAGTCTGTCCCAAAATTCTGGAATTATAATTTTTTTTGGGAGAACTATTTTTTCCAAACACCACCATTTTGCATATTATTTTTCTCTGGCGTAGTTTATTTATAAATAAAGGCCTTTTCAAGTCATTTTATATATTTTTACCAGAGGAATGAGTTTTCAAATTATTTTTCTAATTTAAATCAAAATCTATTGAGACTACTTAACTTAAGTTTCATATAAATGAAGTTCCTATTTTTATAATTTTAAAATAATCAACACCGATTATTTTTGAAGACATTTCCCTTACGTCAAAGTCGAAATGCGTTTGGGGTAATTTTCAAATAGAACACGACTTAAACAATTTTTTAGGTATGATTGTGTATGTTGGTTTATTAGAAATTAAAAAAAAATTATTGATTGGCAATATCATAAAATCAGATTAAATCACTTTAAAATTCTAAAATGGGAACAATAATATTTGTGGATCAAGGATCTTAGTTACAAACAATTTTACCTTTCGACTTACTTTCTAGTTACTAGTTAATCGATATCTGATTATGCAGAACATGGAAGTTACTTTTTACCTTGTTTTGACTTCCAGTTTACCTAGAATTTTTGTAACAAATTCTTCATGTGTTGTAACTTTTACGTAACGGGGTTGGCTGGGGAGTTTACTTACAGTGGTTTTTGGTTTACAAACTTAACCATTGCCACTTATTTTAGGAAATTAAATTTACGCTTCCTTGTGTTTAAATACGGCTTATCGCAAAGAAACTACGTAGGTAGATTTTTTATCAACTGTTTTCACAAACAGAATTCTGTAACCGTACTTTGTTGATGGGTATACTCGACTCGATTGATATAGTGTCAGTTTTTAATGATATATTTTTTTTTAGAAAGTACCGGTCAACCCAAGAATTGTAAACGGTCAAGAGGCCGTCCCTCACTCTTTGCCTTATCAGGTATTCCTTGATTTCAAAGGTGACTGGGGAGAAGAATGGTTCTGCGGTGGTGCCCTCATATCTGAGAACTACGTCCTCACTGCGGGACACTGCACCCAAAAGTGAGTTCAGTTTTTGCATGCGTCATACTTATCAAAAACAGTAGTTCTAATAGTACATTGGCTATTTTTTCAGTAGGTATATATCCCACGAGAGTTAAGCGTCTCTTTATTCCTTGGCCCAGTTAATGGTCATAAAGCTAGTAGAATAGGCCAAAAATCCAAAAGTTTTCTCTTTTGGTAAAATTATTTCTCTCTTTTTTACAAATGGTTATTTTGATTGGGATCTACTTTAATTTATCCCTTTTTACTTTCTTTTTAGTTCCAGATCAGTGGAAGTGACATTGGGAGCTCACAGTTTAAAGAACTCAGAGGAGACCAAGCAGATCTTCCAGTCCCCTGCTAAGAACATCATCAGCCACGAGGACTTCGACTACGATGAAGTCGCCAACGATATTGGTAAGTTTTCAACCGACTTCAAAAGAAGCTGAGGTTATAAGTTTAACGCGTATATCTCTTTAGGAATGGTTGCCCTTTAACCTATTTGGAACTTTTTTATTCGATTTAGGAGCGCTCCATTTCGGCTCTCTCTTATAAAAAGATTACTTTTACGACAAAGCTAAAGTCATTAAAACATGTTTATAAGGTCACCAATTTTAAATATTCAAACATTTGAATCGGTGGCCTTAGAAAGAATTTTTTGCCAAAAAATCAAAAATAGTACTCCAAGCCGTTTCTTAGTTTTTATAAATTGTGCTTTTCATTCAAAGTTCAGCCAAATATTTGAGAACTACGTCCTCACTGCGGGACACTGCACCCAAAAGTGAGTTCAGTTTTTGCATGCGTCATACTTATCAAAAACAGTAGTCCTAATAGTACAATGGCTATATTTTAATTACATGACCCGTTTTGAACGTCGCTTTGACATTTCCTGAGGTCACTGACAGAAAAAAAAAGAATCTCTACTCTTAACGAAAATAAATGGTTTTGTATTCGCGTTTCCTAGTTTATTTTTAGTCGGGTACCTTACAACACTGTAGGCCATTTTAATTTTTAACACTTGTTCTTTTCTCGTGTTTGCACCATTTTTCTTTAAATTTGCGAATGCCAGCGTGGCATAATGGAAACTGTAGACTGTAGCTTTTATAAACGTCATTAAAAGTGCGACCGCGCAAGTACTGTCTCAGCAAAAAACTATCATTTCAAAAAAAGTACATCGATCATTGTGTGTTTGGATAAAAATTCGAATCTATTTTCAACTTGCTGAAGCTGCATCTATAAACATATTTTTAAACCTTTTCATCATATTTGCAACGTTTGATGTTGGTTTGGTGGAATGACGTCAACATTTCCACCGCAACGTTGAAAAAACGCAACTTTTATTAATTCTACTTCAATTTTTCTGTAGGTTTAGTGAAGTTGCCACATACTGCTAACCTGACTGCCGCCGTTGCCGTCATCGAGCTGTCAACTTTAGGCGATCAAGAATTGGTTGGAAAACTCGCTACCGTCAGCGGCTGGGGACTCACTAATGCCTACGTTGAGAATGGACCTGATACTCTTAGGTGAGTAGTTTACACAACAAATGAGGAAAGTGCCACTTTTCCATGGTTGAGTTTGGCCAAATGACGCGACAGCGGAAAAGTCACTTTACGCACGTGTGAGAAAAGTATACTCACTTACACAAAAAAAGAGGATTTTGTATATCTAACCATGTTAAATAGTGGTGTTCACAACTAGTGGCTAAAATAGTGTTTTTTTTACAAGCATTGGTTTAAATAACGAGCGCAGCGAGGTATTTAAAAACGCGAGTAAAAATAGCACAGCTTGGTCGCGAGTTGTTAACACTATTTTTTAATACCTTTATTAAAAAATCCAAGAAAAACAGAAAAATACTTTTAAAAATCTCGAACGAAGAGCACTTCTTGCAACACACTATCTTTACACTATAAATCAAAGCGGCTGGTAAATGAAATAACAATGGTTTACATAGCGATGTGTCTTTTTATTCGGTAACGTTCATTATTGCGACATTTTAATCTTGGACAATTTGGTATTTTGACGATATTTTTTAATTATTTTTTCGTAAATACTATAAAACTGGCGGAAATGGCTTAGTTCTTAGATAAGAATAATTAGATTTTTTCAATATTACTATTTTCGCTATTTCTCTTTAACTTTGGGTAAAAAACAGACAGAAATCTTTTTCTGCACCCGTATTCAAAAACCAAAAAAGCAATGCTTTAGTTATCTGCAGACAGTTACTAAAATCATGTTTATGATGAAGGTATAAAAAAAGTTTTTTTGCATAGGAAACCAAAAAAGGCATGCTTTAGTCTGCAAACATCATGTTTTTGATGAAGGTATAAAAAAATTATGTTTTCGGTCAATCTCTATTCTTATCAAAAAAAAAAACTTCTCTATGACAATGACACACCGAAATTTGACAAATCATGCATAAAATCCAACAATTTAAACTTTTTACACTCGTTTTCAGTGCAGGAGTTGCGGAAATTGAATGTTTCACGAACGCGACTCGAGTAGTAAAGTTCTTTTTTTACTGTTCTTTGAAAAGCCAAATAATATCGAGATTTAAAACAAGTGATTTTAAGCAAGTTCTGACATAGGGGAAACATTGCTAAACTGAAAAAGGTTAATTGTTATCTGCAAAATCGGTATCTAAAAATAATTTTCCTCGCACTCATTTCCGTGCGGAAAGTGCCACTCAAAAATTTTTCACGCACGCTGTTGAATAAAAAAATTTTCACACATGCTGTTGAGCTAAAAAAAAATTTCACGCACGCTGTTGAGCACGCTGTTACAAAATTATGATTGTTTTCCACAAACCAAAACTACACTTTTTTGCACTCGACGCGCGTTTCGCTAACAACGTTAGCATCATCAGGAGACGATAAACAATGAACTAAATAAATCTACGCTCTATCTTATATACAATCCTTTAGTGGGCGGAGATAAGACTAATAAATTGTGATTGATCACGATTTTTAATCCTACCTCCCCTCAACCAAAGAATAAAGTGTACTAAACGGGATAGGTCCTCTATCTTTATTTAAACTATTTCTGGATTTAATGATTTCCATACTTTCATATGCATTCAAAAGTCTTTTGTTTGGTACACTTTTTAGAAGTTTTAGGTTATCTAATGTGAATCTATGATTGTTTTCAAAAGCATGCTCGGCCACACTTGACTTTTCTGTTCTTCCGTATTTTAAGTGTGCTAAGTGTTCTTTAAAACGTGTTTGAATAGAGCGTCTCGTTTGGCCAACATATTTTTTATCACAATCCATGCAACTAATTTCGTAAATTCCACTTTTTTCTAGAACTGTAGTTTTATCCTTGGGATTTCCTAGTAAGCTTCTTATTGTGTTACCGGATTGATATACTAATTTAAGACCGGTGTTATTAAATACTTTCTGTAATCCTTTCGTATAATTAGGATTATACGGAATTGATACAAATTTTGAGTCGCAGGTATCTTCTGTTGCTCAATGATGAATTAGGAAGGCTTGAAGTCGACGATGGCATTAAGCAATATAAAAATTAATTTTTTAAGCTTGTTAAAGTTTAGTTCTGAACTAAACATAAAATTCGTAGTTTTGACTATTTTTTCATTTTTAGTCTGCTAGGTTTAACGAAAATAATGACAAAATATTTTGATATTCCGCACGCTCGTAGGAAACATGTTGTATCTAACGCTTGCGGAAAGTATTTTCTGCACTTACGGCTTGGCCGAACTCCGCAGGCGCGTCGTTCGTGCAAACGCCGGTGCGTGCGGAAAAGTATAACTTTCCGCACTTGTTAGGTAAATAACTATTTCATCCTATTAGTAATATAATTCGATTCTTCGATCACTTTTTGCAAATTCGTCAATGACATAAAAACGTGACTGTTCTGACAAGTTTTGGGGAAGTTTAGGCGCGTTTTTGCGAGCTTAACATAGTTACTAATATTCTCTTTTTCTAAATGCATTCGTCTGAGAGAGACCCAGCATACCAGGAACATACCGCCTGTACAACCTTCGACCCCGCTGTCTAACTACCTTTTTGAGATAGTTATCCCCCGACAGATATGCGGGGTCGCAGGGTGTAAAGGCGGGTATTTTTTGTGATGGTGTAGTATGCTGGATCTCTCTTAGACGAATGCATTTAAAAAGAGAAAATAATAGTAACCATGGAAAGCTCGCAGAAACGCGCCTTTTATCTTCTATGGATAAAAGCGATATTTGCGAAAGTCTCTCCTGACATATTGAATTTCTCACGAAATTTTTTATACGTTTGATTAGTGATTTAACTACAAATTTTTATGCGATTTCTATTTTATTTTGATTTTCCTGACCGACCTTCTTTTGAAACTATTTATTACGGATTTTTGGCTAGCTTTGAGTTTAATTTGATTTCATGACGTGATTTCAGAGTGGTCAATGTCACAATCGTAGAAGACTCCGTGTGCAAACAGTGGGGTAATTACAACAACGAGGAACAAGTGTGCACCAACGGGCCCGAAAACCGCGGACCGTGCGAGGGAGACAGTGGCGGTCCCTTAGCCGTTGAAGGCAAACTAGCAGGTCTCGTGTCCTACGGACCTTCCAACTGTAAGATTCTCGACGGACCCGACGCCTACACCAGGGTCTCGAACTACTTGGAATGGATCAAGAAGAACACAGATGTTAAGATTGAATAAGGATTATAAAGATTTTTAAATGTCAAAAATAAACCATTAGAATTTGAAACGTTTTTTTTTTAAATATGAAGCTCTGGAAGTTTAAAATATAAGATGGGCCAAAAAAAACCGTACATTTTTCTTTTGGCTGTAGTTTTGCTTCCTTAAACTTAATTTTTGTGATTGTAGCTTCTGCGAATAGCTAAAGCTTCAGACTATATGAAATTTTTGTCAAAATTGAAATTTTTTTCAAATCCAAGATGGCACATGATTTTTAAATTTCCACATTTTTAATACCCTCGCCAAAATTTTATTTGCGTCACTGTAAAAAAAAATACGTCGTTATCGTTCATAGAGAGGTATCACTTCCAAAAATCGAACAAGAACTAATAAAGCTCAACGCCAACGAAGTAAGTGGTGTCTTAACCCTTTGTAAACCATAGGTCTAAAAATCTATAGATTTTGTTCTACTAGGGATTTGTTAAGTCTCGTCCGATTCTTTAGATTTTGAACTATGCGGGAAGCTAAGGCTGGTCTATATACGCTATCTGTCAAATTTGACATTTTATGAAAATCACTAAAGCTTTTGAAACAGATATTTTTCACTCCTTCCTGCCAAACTTTTTGTACGAAAATGTACCTGATTTCAATTATCCCGAAATCCACGTCTTTTTAGTGTACAAGGAGGTATCATTCGTAAAAATCGGACAAGAACTATAAAAGCTTTGCTTAACGAAAAACTGATGTTTTTAAAACTGTGTAAAATAGATAAAATGTAGAAAACTTTTATTTCACTGATTTATTTTTAACTTATTCGATTTTATTATTTTCTACAGTGTCCAGAAATCTAAAATAACATGACAACGTAGTTTTGATAAAAACAGCAAGGGCGTACTAGATTGAATTGAGTAATTTTTTAGGTGCACTGTTTACAGGGTTAAAAACAGCACCTCTTTCGTTAAGCAAAGCTTTTTTAGTTCTTGTTCGAATTTTGCGTATGAAACCTCTTTGTACACTGAAAAAAGCGTGGCAACGTCGAAAGGAGTGAAAAAATTCGCCATTACGGATTTTCATAAAATGTCAAATTTGACAAATAGCGTATATAGGCCAGAGCCTTAGCTTCCCGAAGAGCTCAAAATCTAAAGAATTGGACGAGATTTAACAAATCCCTAGTAGAACAAAAACTAGAGGTTTTTAGACCCATGTTTTACAAAGGATTAAAAACCACTTCGTTGACTTTGAGCTTCATTACTTCTTGTCCGATTTTTAGAAGTGATACCTCTCTGCTCTCTGTGCACGACAATTGCGCCTTGCCAACTCGAAATTAGCCTAATTCTGCGTTGCCAACCAGAAATTGGTATAATTCCTAGTTGGAAAGTCAGAATTAGTATAATTCTGAGTTTCTAAATCAAAATAAGTATAATTAGGCAACTCCTAGTCGAAATTACTAGTCATAATTTCTAGTAAAAAAGTCGAAATTATACAAATTACGAAATGGCAAGTTGAAATTAGTAGTCAGAATTAGTATAGTTCTGAGTTAAGAAGCCAAAATATTAGTACAATTCCAAGTTGTCAAGTTGAAAAACTAGTAGGTGTAATTCCTAGTGAGAATGTCAAATAGACAGTTTAGAGTTGCCAAGTCAAAAATAAGTATAATTATCCTTAGCTTCCCGACAACTTGGAGCAGTCTCGTCTCCTACGGATTTTCCGACTACACTAGACAGTTGGGCGCCTACACAAGGGTGTCCAACTACTTGGACTGGACCAAGCAGACCACTGATATTAAGATTGAATAGGAATTAACATTTTCAAATGTCAAAAATACATCGGTGGAATTTAATTTTTTTTTATTAAAATAATGTTATAAATATGTTTCTAAACGTTTTTTATAGTAATTACTAAAATACGAAGCTCTGGAAAGACCAAGTGAAAAAAAATGTAATTCTGAGTTGTCAATTAGGTTAATTCTGTGTTGCCAACTCCGAATTATCCTAATTACAAGTTGTCAAGTAGAAATTAATATAACTTCGAGTTGGAAAGTCAGAATTAGTATAGTTCTGAGTTGACAACTCAAAATTGGTATATCTTTGGATCCACAAGTCAAAATTAGTATATTTTTGAGTCCACAAGTAAAAAAAAATAGTAGGCATAGTTCCTATTAAGAAAGTCAGAATTATACAAATTCAGAATTAGCCAGTTAAAATTAGTATACTTTCGAGTTGAAAAGTAAGAATTAGTAAATATACCAGTTACCAAGTTAAGATTAGTAGTTATAATTCCTAGTTAGAAAGTCAGAATTAGGTATAGAAATTCCGAGTCGGCAAGTCCAAAATTCGTATAGATCCGAGTTAACAACTCACGCCGGTCCGGTCCAACTGCTTGGACTGGATCAAGCAAAATTCTGATTAAGATTGAATTACGAATATTATAATATGTTTAAATCTCAAAAAGACAACGTCAAAATTTTAATTTGAATTAAAGTAATATTCTAAAAAGTTTCTATACGTTTTCTTTACAATAATTACCAAAATATGAGGCTCCGGCAGGGTCAAGTAAAAAATAATATCATTCTGAGTGGTCACTCAAAATTATACTAATTTACGTCACAGCAGAACTTGGTTTTGACGATAGACTCTTTCTCTCCCAGAAGTCTGCAGAAGGAGTCTCGTCAGACGTATCACTTTGAGTGGTGGCATAATACTAAGTGCTTAAGTCAAAATTAGTACGATACCATACACAGGGGTAATTAAATTAAAATTAGGCTAATTCCGACTTGCAAACTTGGAATAAGCCTAATTCCCAATTGCCAAGTCGAAAATTAGTAGCCATAATTTCTAATTAGATATTCAGAGTTATATAAATTCTGAGTTGACAACTTACACCAGTCGTCTACTGAATAGAGTGACTAATTAATAAAATATATCATAAAATCTTGAGGCACTCTGAAGTTTTCAAGCTTACATACCTGGATAGTGTGTTGTGGAACAAAATAGAAAATATTTCCAGCGAAGACAATTCTAGGTCCAAAATTATAATCACCTTACATTTTTAGTCAAATTATTGAATAGTCACTGTATTCAGTAGATTCCATCAGTTTCAATTTCTCTTTTACCCATTAGTGCGGAAATAAACAAAGTCGTTTTAGTTTAAGTTTCTTTAATTTAGTGTATTTCTGTTGTTGTTTCTCTTCGTGTTACTGTCACTTTTTTGAGTCCTGTAGGCACTATTAACTTAATCGGACGAGTCATCAACTATCTTCGAACCCCACACCGGGTATTTCTTTTATACATTTTGGGATTTGTGGGTTATGAGAAGTGCAACTTAGAGTAAAACTACTTTTTCTATGGCAACAGTTCCGATTGTAATCCAATCTTTCCAGCGTGGCTACTGAAGTGGTCAAGAGTTGGCTACCTATTAACATAATAGTTTATGTGTTTTAAATACTACGAAAATGGGAAATTTGCAAACCTATTTTCGTAATATAGCAAACCTATTTTCGTAGTATAGTAATAGTATAAAATTTTCATTCGTTTTCGATACAATCCGCGTTTTCATGATAGTTTTACATGAAAATGTAGTAATTAATAACTTTTAGTTTTTTTCCATGCATTATCGAAGTTAGGTAAGTATCGCTCCAAGCGTTTAGTTTTTACTATTTTTTCGAATAAAGGTACGTCGCAAATTGCATTTTTTTTATATTAAATTAGTACCACTTGGCCTATGGTACCATTATTTCATTATTTATTTATCTATATTCCAATCAACGACTTTATCACAGATTTCTAAAGTTGCTGATCATGATGAGACAATCCATTATAGTGTATGATGACGTAATTTTTTTCAAAAGCCATACAAACACAAAGGCTAAACTTAAAATTAAATTTTAAAAAATTATAGGTACATATACATGGTGTAAAAGGTTATAAGTGCAAACATTTTAATGGGTGATAGCAGCGGCGTGCGGTGAAATTTCAAGTAAGGGAAGCAATTTTTGAAAACTCGCCCTATTTTTAATGTAATTCGATTCTTCGAATACTTTTTGCAGATTCGTCAATAACGTCATCATAAAAACGTCGATGCGCTGACGAGCTTTGGAGAAGTTTATTTTCAATGGACAAAACCGATATTTGCGAAAGTCTCTACTGACCTGTTGAATTTCTCACGACATTTTTTATACGTTTTTAAGCTTTGAAAAACCCTTTATTATTAAGACGCACAAATTCAAACACAATCTTCTTACTTAACTGTCCGCCATTTTTAGCACTATTCCCGTAAGCTGAAGTTGACGGTATTTGCTCGTCCAAGTGTATTGTCTTTCATATCGCATGACGCACGTATACACTGTACACACCGGTAGCCGTTTAAACCTGCAAATAACCTACGCCAATTTCACGCCCGCCCAAAGTACGCGACCGCGACTTTCCGCACATGAAAGCAGGCATACTGCTGCTACCGGCATATTATAGCTGCAGGTCACAGATAACCTAGCAGCGGGGATAGCTTCTATTGGATTTTTCTAGAGTAGTGAAAAGTCGCGCACACACGACACGTGGGCAGACTTTCTGCAACGTCAAGGCAAAGAAAAAATTCAAAAGGACCTATTTACTTTGAAATTTCTAAAAATTATAATAGTACTCAAAAAAAGTATTTTCTTTAAAATTTTAATATTTTTTTTTGTTGATTGTTTTCAATGCTCAATCATTACCCTTATTATGATTTAGTACTCCATAAAATTTCGTGTTTTTCTTGTCATATCCAATCAGGCTATAAAAAACGCGCACTTGGACACTCTGTATCTTGAAAACAAAGGTCATTAAATGTCCCCCCGTGCGTTGTATAACTTTTTTTTTCGTGTTTTGGCCTCCACTATCACCCTGTAAAATATTTGCACTCGTACCTTTAACATCCCTGTATATTGCTCAAAATTAAGTCAACAAAATTGATATCATTTGGAATAGAAGATTTTATTGTAGATTATTATTTAATTTGCTGGGTATGATGAAACATCCCTTCATTATTCAAAACACAAAACAGTAAATTTGAAGTTTTATTTAAAATTATTGCTATTGTTTAAATCATTATTGAGTATACATTTTTCTTAAACTCATCAGTTTGGTCCAAACGACTGAACCCTAAAATTCCTGTACTTTGAATATCTATGCAACGAAATCTCCAAAACTAAAAAAGCTAAACTGAGCGAAAGTCCTACGAGCAAAATCGTAAAAGGAAAGTAACATTCAACGATGCCTACGCTGGAAAAATTCTGCTTCTGGCCATGGCATTTTCTTTCTTTTGTAAATATCCTTTGGTATTCTCTTTGGTGTATACCGTTTTCGAAAAATCTACGAAATCTAAAACATTAAAAGAGCAAAATTAAAATTCTTTGAAACCCTGCCAACTATTCGAATTGTTCTAAAACCTTTTTGGTAACCACTAACTAATATTTTCTTCAGCTTAAATAAAATATATAGGGAATAAAATACAAGAGCCTGGACTTTAATTTTTAACAAAAATCTTTAAAAAATCATAAAATGCAAAATTTTTCGCCCGCGGCACTATAACACCTTTCATTTTTATGATTTCGTTCGTTCATGACAGCTATCAAAATATTTTCTTATTTGTTTTCAATTTGGATCAGGGTGCCTATTCTTGAATTTCGGGGAAATTTTACTCCCCAGGGAGATTATGAGATTTTTATTCCCACAAAATTTCCCTCCTTTTCGAAAAGCGGTATTCTTCAAACCAGGGAATAGAAATGATAGAGGGAAAACGGAAACAATGTTGCCAAATCAATCAGAATCCGAATCCACCAATCAAAATTAAGATAATTTTGACAGACAACTAACGAAATGTGTATTTACGGTGCCCTAACCTCGTTTTTTAAAATAAATATTAAATTTTTGTTTTAATAAATGGTTGTGCGATTTTTGTGAAAGTTTTCAAAGACGGCGAAGGGTTTTGGAAAATGGGTAATTTTGACCCCCCCCCTGGAAATTTTTTATGTGTACTGAAATGTGCACTAAATAGCCAATAGTGTTTCCATGTAACGTTTGTTGACAAGCTAAAAGTCTAATTTTTATGTGATTATTGTCAAAATGACATCTCTTGAAAATTCAAGATGCGGACTCCTCCATGGAAATCCTTATCACACAAAGAGCATCAAATGTAAAACTGCAGAACTTTCTTATTTCTTAGCCGATTTAAGCAAAGTGCTTATGTATATGTACGTTAAAAGAACAAGGCTATTTACCGCACATCTCTTATTACAGTGGAGCACATACAAATTTTCCAGAAGGGACCCTGAGAATTGCCTATTTGAAGTTTAAAGAAATGTCAATTTTTCCAAAATTTTGACTTTTTCATGTTCGCCTTTGTCACAGATCCAAAATGCAATTACCCAAGAAGATAAAACTTGATAAACGTGGAATCTCTGCGGCAGGTAATATGAGGCACGTCTCCCTTGAAAACGGTATCTACAAATCTCACAGAACATCTTTGAGGATCGGTGAAAGTGTTTTCGATGAAATAGTTGGCCGTTGTTATTTCAATATTGAAGGCGAAATAATCATTACGAACCTAAAATAGGGTGTAAATTTATGTTAGTTACCACCAAAAAATGTTTTAAGTGTAAATATATATTGGATACTATCTGAATTTGATTTTTTTTCATATTTCTAATTCTTTTTAAATGCCTTGTTAAGCTTAAAAAATAAAAAATATTAAAAATATCACCTATTTAGAACTGTTTTTTTATATCTTTATCAAAAACAAGATTTTAGTAACTGTCTGCAAATAATCAAACCTTCACTGAGGAAAATCGAGTGGCTCTTTAGTTAAAAAGTGCTTTGCTGGGAAATTTCTAGCTGATGTATAGAATATTTTTTTTCGGGAACTAAAAAATCTGTCTTTGTAAAAAGTGCTTTGCTGAAATAGAAAACAAGTCACGGTTATTTTAGCAAAGTAAATTTTGCAGTCATAGCAAAGTTTTTTTTGTGGGTTCTATTTAAATGGGGTTTTTGCTACTATAGCAATTTTTTTGCCATATATACTAAAAAATTTTCTTTGTGACGGCTTTTTTTGATTACTTACCGACGCAAAAAACTTTTTTTTACATGGTGCAAACGAAAATTCTCCTTCCCACATATCAATAATATTAGTATATTGCATGAAAATTCTTGGAACATTTGGAATGTTCAAAACTTTTTTATTTTTTACTGAATGTTCAAAATGGATGTAATCTAAGTTTTTCAAGTATTCACAGAGAAAGTCATTTCGTAAGACGAGAAAATAAGAAATTGAAATAGCCGACAATATAAAGCAAGGGCTTACGCAGCATCAAATTTAGAGGGGAGGGGGGCAAATGTAAAATGTTAATAAAATAGGTATGAATTGAAATAAACAAGAAAAACTAAAACTAACATGTATAGACATTTTTAGCTCTTCTTCTATTATTTGTTTCTTTTTTTCTGAAACTAGTTTCCAACGGACACATACCTAAATTCTCCATAGAAACCATTTTCGCTAGTGTAAAAAAAATGGCAAGCCGTCAGTGGTTGTGTGTGTTCTGTATGTATATAAATATATATATAACATAAAAAGTAGTAAAAGTTGAGCATAAGAGAAGCCCTGTTGTCGGGCTCAGTTAAGTTTGCCCCCCCCCGATCGATTTTCTCAAAAATTTTTATGCCAAAATTTTGCACACATTTTGCACAATTTTGCACACCACAAATCAAATTTTGCACACCTTCCTACGAGAAACTACAGCCCATTTTCTGTGGGGGGGGCAAACTTGACGTTGCCCCCCCCAGTCAATATTTTTCAAAAATTATGATGTCATTTGAAAGGTCTTATTTTGCACAATTTTGCACACCCATTTTAAAATTTTGCACACCTCCCTGTAACCCACACGAGGGTTCTGAAAATATCAAGTTTGCCCCCCCCCCAGTCAATATTTTTCAAAAAGTTTGGTGTCGTTAGAAAGGTCTTATTTTGCACAATTTTGCACACCCATTTTAAAATTTTGCACACCTCCCTGTAACCCACACGAGGGTTCTGAAAATATCAAGTTTGCCCCCCCCCAGTCAATATTTTTCAAAAAGTTTGGTGTCGTTAGAAAGGTCTTATTTTGCACAATTTTGCACACCCATTTTAAAATTTTGCACACCTCCCTGTAACCCACACGAGGGTTCTGAAAATATCAAGTTTGCCCCCCCCCAGTCAATATTTTTCAAAAAGTTTGGTGCCGTTAGAAAGGTCTTATTTTGCACAATTTTGCACACCCATTTTAAAATTTTGCACACCTCCCTGTAACCCACACGAGGGTTCTGAAAATATCAAGTTTGCCCCCCCCAGTCAATATTTTTCAAAAAGTTTGGTGTCGTTAGAAAGGTCTTATTTTGCACAATTTTGCACACCCATTTTAAAATTTTGCACACCTCCCTGTAACCCACACGAGGGTTCTGAAAATATCAAGTTTGCCCCCCCCCCAGTCAATATTTTTCAAAAAGTTTGGTGTCGGTAGAAAGGTCTTATTTTGCACAATTTTGCACACCCATTTTAAAATTTTGCACACCTCCCTGAAACCTACACGAGGGTTCTGAAAATATCAAGTTTGCCCCCCAGTCAATATTTTTTAAAAATTTTGGAGTCATTATAAAGGTCTAATTTTGCATCATTTTGTACACCCATTTTAAAATTTTGCACACCTCCCTCTAACCCACACGAAGATTCTGAAAATATCAAGTTTGCCCCCCCACCGTCGATATTTTTCAAAAAATTTTGTGTCATTCGAAAAGTCTATTTTGCGCAATTTTGCACACCCTTCAGTACCCCACAAGAGCGTTCTTAAAAAAGTTTGCCCCCCCCAGTTAATATTTTTCAAAAAATTTATGTCATTCGAGAAGCCTAATTTTGCAAAACTATTTTTAAATTTTGCACACTTCCCATGCCGTTTTCTTTTTGTGGCGTTTACGGTTAAACTTGGTCTTAAAATTTCCCAGAAGTATAAGCAAACGAAGGAGACCTCGATTGTGTAATATCTTTGAATATTGTTTAAATTTACAGATAATTGGTTATGTTTACATTTGTATATAATCAAAAGTTTTTAATTTTTATGAATTTTCGGATTATACTTAAATTTTCATATCAAAAATGAACAGAAAAAATCGATGTAGACAGCGCATCCTGTCATGTTCGATGCCTTGAGAATCGGAACCAGCCTATTTTGCCGGTTCAGAATGGTTGCGGTTCTCAAGGTATGGACCTTCACAGGATGAAACCCAATTCTTTACTGATTTGTTGTCTGTCTGTCTGTCCGTCGCCTCGATATGCGCCACTGTAACTCAAAAACTCCTGCACCGATCATAACGAAATTTTACACAACGATTACGTGTATTGACGCGCGGAGCCCTGATGTTTTTGAACTTTCCTCCATTTCTCCCTTCGGAACTACCCCCAAAATACCTCATCCCTAAAAAAATCTTAAGACGTATCTCTATCTTTTTTGTTGATAGAGCAACGTCTTGGGTGAAAACTACGTAACGTCACGTCTTCTTACGTGTTATCCTGACACGTATTGCAGGACAGGGTACCTATTCTTCAGTTTCGAGAGAACACTCCTATAGGAATGCTCACATTAGTGATTTGGACCAATAGGATAGTCTGACTGCTTGCACTAGCCATCCGATATCAGTCGAGCACCGCCGGATATTACCGGGTTACCGCATATCAAGAGAACTCTCCTACAACTTACATCTGCTGGTTATGGGGAAGAGAGCGGGTTCTCCTGCGCGGGCGCCGTGGAGCTTTTCAGCTTATCGAACGTTTCGTAACCGCATTGGGTCTTGCCTAATGGTTGAAATAAAGGATGTGATCGTTCCTACACGAAAGTTTCTCTCGAAACTGAAGAATGGGTATCCAGGGGTACTTTGATCAGCTGGAGCTGTCTCGCATTCCCCATATATTTAAACCTGTACATGGTTGATTGGTCCACTCGACAGAGATACGTCTTAGGATAGTGTTAACTTTGATAATTGGCTTTAAGAGTCTAATAAAATAAAAACGTTAATTTTAAGTTCCATAAAAGTCTTTGTCACGCAAGTTAGTGGAAAGTAAGTAAATCGTATTTGCGTGTTGTTACACTTCTAATAGTAAACTTCGTTGATAGATAAAATAAACACTTTCTTTTAAAAAAACGACGCTTTGTTTTCTTTCAGATCTTTCTACTTTCCCGCACGCATATTTTACTTCAATAATAAACCAAAATAAAAGTTATATATATAATACTTACGGGACCGTGGAGTTAATAGGAGTACGCCCTAATTCACTCCACGATTCCGTAAGCTTGTTTTTATACAACCTACACTTTTTTAACCTATATAGTTAACTTATAAAAAAAAAACAGAATTTTTTTCACGCCTAGACGTTTTCGTGCTTCTCGTCCATCAAATTCATTTCTTCCACAAATACACACTGCAAAGTGTAAAGACAAGATGACCAAGGTCCAAGAAACGTCAAAATTTGGTGCAGAACACCCAAAAATTTAGGTAGGTCCATTTGGGGAGTGAAGGACGAGGAAACTGTCACTTTCTATGAAGCTCTTACCGAAAATGACTAAGAACGCCTATAACGCCGCATTTCTATCTTTCTCTTTTACATGTCAAGAATACCAAAGGCTTATCAAATTTCTAGAGGGCTGCACTTACCCATTTTGGGGCAAGTTTCACCCGAGGTCAAACGCGCCTCCGATTTCATGGGTGCGTCCGAAAATTTTCATCTGGATAATGGTGGGATCACACCTTGCTATTTGCGGACAGCGGCTACGGTAATGACGCCCGCCTTGATTTTGCAGTTCACACCACGCGTTTGGCGTCTTGGTGTGTCATTAACTAGGTTTACATCAAAAAATTCCGTCCGTCAATAATTATAATTAGAAGAAGTCGTTTATTTATTTCTACACATGAACATTTTAGACATTTTGTTTTTGTATTTCATGCACTTAAAATGGCAAAAAAGAAAAAAATTATTATTCCTTTTATAGATCGAAAAAAAAATCAAATCGAGTTCAAAATATATGTCATGTAAATTTGACTCAATTCTCAACCCAAAGACGGAAACAACGCCTGCTGCAAATGGGATGACACCAATAGGTAGAAAGTTAAAGTTCCATTCACACTTAAGATCTTTGTTTAATTGGTCAGTGTTTTTGTCTCTTTCCTTATTATTATTGTTACTTCTGCGACTGCGCAGTTCCATAACAGAGTTCGGAATTTCCGGAGGAATTACTTTATGGTTATCGTTATTTTATTTTTTTCGTAATATTTTTGGAAAATTGATTGATGAGGTACGTATCATCGACTAAAAAAAGTAAAAAGTAAGTAAGAACGTTAGGTTATATTTACCGATAACCACAAAGTAATTGCGTAAACTGAGAGGTAGTGCACTTATTACGTAACCCTTATTTTGCCCAATTTTGACCCCAACCCGCGACCCCCTATATAACGCTTTGTAACGTTTGGGACTACGCCAGTCTAAAATAACAAAACGTTTTGCTGCCAGAGACCCCCTCTTTTTTTTCTTTTTCACTCGAAAAATCCAAAAAGTTGTTTTATTTCACAATAATAATTTAAAAATTGCATTACGTAACGGAACCGCGAAACCCCGCTCACCCCTACATAACCCCTATAAGCGTTACCCCTAGTTGCCACCTATGCGTGCTCACCCTGACATTAAAAACGCATCACGCGACACTTTTAAAAAATCGGCAAATGCATGGCTGATCACGTGATGCATTTTTAGAGTCAGGGTGGGCACGCATAGGTGAGAACCAGGCGTTACGTAATGTTATGTATTTTAAATAGAAGCGTTCACATTGACTTAAAATACACGTTGCAAACTTCGGAAATTTCACCCGAAGTCATTCTGAATCATGAACACAAATAAAACTAGGCATTGCTAAGCGACATTTCAATATATTACATAAAAGGCCTTCGCGCGTGGTAGGTGTAGGTACGCATGCATTCCTCTTTACGGCACGTACAACCTCCCGCCTCCCGCGGATACCTGTCCCGAATTCAGATATAGGTGCATATACCTACCTACTAGTTTCTGGAGCTGTTTTCTTTTTGTAGCGGTTACGGTTAACCTTGGTCCTAAAATTTCCCAGAAGTATAAGCAAAATAAGGAGACCTCGATTGTGTAATATTGTTTAAATTTACATATAATTGCTTATGCTTACATATATGTGTCTATAATCAAAAGTTTTTAATTTTTATGAATTTCCGGATTATACTTAATTTTTCACATGCTATGACATCATCTAACAAATGGACGTAGATAGCACATCCTGTGAAGATCCATACCTTGAGAACCGCAACCATTCTGAACCGGCAAAATAGGCTGGTTCCGATTCTCAAGGCATCGAACATGACAGGATGTGCTGTCTACATCGATTTTTTCTGTTCATTTTTGATATGAAAATTTAAGTATAATCCGGAAATTCATAAAAAGTAAAAACTTTTGATTATATACAAATGTAAACATAAACAATTATCTGTAAATTTAAACAATATTCAAAGATATTACACAATCGAGGTCTCCTTCGTTTGCTTATACTTCTGGGAAATTTTAGGACCAAGTTTAACCGTAAACGCCAAAATTTAAAAATAGTTGTGCAAAATTAGGCTTCTCGAATGACATAAATTTTTTGAAAAATATTAACTGGGGGGGGCAAACTTTTTTGAGAACGCTCTTGTGGGGTACTAAAGGGTGTGCAAAATTGCGCAAAATAGACTTTTCGAATGACACAAAATTTTTTGAAAAATATCGACGGTGGGGGGGGCAAACTTCATATTTTCAGAATCTTCGTGTGGGTTAGAGGGAGGTGTGCAAAATTTTAAAATGGGTGTGCAAAATTGTGCAAAGTAAGACCTTTCTAACGACACCAAACTTTTTGAAAAATATTGACTGGGGGGGGGGCAAACTTGATATTTTGAGAACCCTCGTGTGGGTTACGGGGAGGTGTGCAAAATTTTAAAATGGGTGTGCAAAATTGTGCAAAATAAGACCTTTCTAACGACACCAAACTTTTTGAAAAATATTGACTGGGGGGGGCAAACTTGATATTTTCAGAACCCTCGTGTGGGTTACAGGGAGGTGTGCAAAATTTTAAAATGGGTGTGTAAAATTGTGCAAAATAAGACCTTTCTAACGACACCAAACTTTTTGAAAAATATTGACTGGGGGGGGCAAACTTGATATTTTCAGAACCCTCGTGTGGGTTACAGGGAGGTGTGCAAAATTTTAAAATGGGTGTGCAAAATTGTGCAAAATAAGACCTTTCAAATGACATCATAATTTTTGAAAAATATTGACTGGGGGGGGGCAACGTCAAGTTTGCTCCCCCCACAGAAAATGGGCTGTAGTTTCTCGTAGGAAGGTGTGCAAAATTTGATTTGTGGTGTGCAAAATTGTGCAAAATGTGTGCAAAATTTTGGCATAAAAATTTTTGAGAAAATCGATCTGGGGGGGGCAAACTTAACTGAGCCTTTTTAGATTATTATTAGAAACCTTTAGCTGCGTTCGAAACATGTATCGCCTTTTGTCTTACGTCTGTTTGTGATTTTTTAAAATCAAAAAACCGATAAAAATATGTCGTTTTTAACCTATTCGCTAATTATTATTATTTTTTGCAAATCCAGGAACTGACAGAAAAATGTGTTTTTAGATTATAATTAAAAACCGTTAGCTGCGTTCAAAACAATTATCGGCTTTTGTCTTACGTCTGTTTGTGTTTTTTTAAAATCAAAAAACCTATAGAAATATGTGGTTTTTAGCTCATTCGCTAATTATTATTATTTTTTGCATATCCAGGAACTGACAGAAAAATGTGGTTTTTAGATTATTATTAAAAACCGTTAGCTGCGTTCAAAACAAGTATCGCCTTTTGTCTTACGTCTGTTTGTGATTTTTTAAAATAAAAACACCGATAGAAATATGTGGTTTTTAGCCCATTCGCTAATTATTATTATTTTTTGCAAATCCAGGATCTGACAGAAAAATGTGGTTTTTAGATTATTCTTAAAAATCGTTAGCTGCGTTCAAAACAAGTATCGTCTTTTGTCTTACGTCTGTTTGTGATTTTTAAAAAATCAAAAAACTGATAAAAATAGGTCAATTTTAGCCTATTCGCTAATTATTATTATTTTTTGCAAATCCAGGAACTGACAGAAAAATGTGTTTTAGCCTATTCGCTAATTATTATTATTTTTTGCAAATCCAGGAACTGACAGAAAAATGTGGTTTTTAGATTATAATTAAAAACCGTTGGCTGCGTTTAAAACAAGTATCGGCTTTTGTCTTACGTCTGTTTGTGATTTTTTAAAATCAAAAAACCGATAGAAATATGTGGTTTTTAGCCCGTTCGCTAATTATTATTATTTTTTGCATATCCAGGAACTGACAGAAAAATGTGGTTTTTGGATTAATATTAAAAATCTTTAGCTGCGTTCAGAACAAGTATCGCCTTTTGTCTTACGTCTGTTTGTGATTTTTTTACATCAAAAAACCTATAAAAATAGGTCGATTTAAGCCTATTCGCTAATTATTATTATTTTTTGCAAATCCAGGAACTGACAGAAAAATGTGATTTTTAGGATATTATTAAAAACCGTTAGCTGCGTTCAAAACAAGTATCGCCTTTTGTCTTACGTCTGTTTGTGATTTTTTAAAATAAAAAAACCGATAAAAATATGTCGATTTTAGTCTATTCGCTAATTATTATTATTTTTTGCAAATCCAGGACCTGACAGAAAAATGTAGTTTTTAGATTATTATTAGAAACCTTTAGCTGCGTCCGAAACATTTATCGCCTTTTGTCTTACGTCTGTTTGTGATTTTTTAAAATAAAAAAAACCGATAAAAATATGTCGATTTTAGTCTATTCGCTAATTATTATTATTTTTTGCAAATCCATGAACTGACAGAAAAATGTGGTTTTTAGATTATAATTAAAAACCGTTAGCTGCGTTCAAAACAAGTATCGCCTTTTGTCTTACGTCTGTTTGTGTTTTTTTAAAATCAAAAAACCTATAGAAATATGTGGTTTTTAGCCCATTGCTAATTATTATTATTTTTTGCAAATCCAGGAACTGACAAAAAAATGTGGTTTTTAGTTTATTATTATTATTAAAAACCGTTAGCTGCGTTCAAAAAAAGTATCGCCTTTTGTCTTACGTCTGTTTGTGATTTTTTTAAATCAAAAAACCGATAAAAATATGTCGTTTTTAGCCTATTCGCTAATTATTATTATTTTTTGCAAATCCAGGAACTGACAGAAAAATTTGGTTTTTAGAATATAACTAAAAACCGTTGGCTGCGTTCAAAACAAGTATCGGCTTTTGTCTTACGTCTCTTTGTAATTTTTTTAAATCAAAAAACCGATAGAAATATGTGGTTTTTAGCCCGTTCGCTAATTATTATTATTTTTTGCATATCCAGGAACTGACAGAAAAATGTGGTTTTTGGATTATTATTAAAAACCGTTAGCTGCGTTCAGAACAAGTATCGCCTTTTGTCTTACGTCTGTTTGTGATTTTTTTAAATCAAAAAACCGATAAAAATAGGTCGATTTTAGCCTATTCGCTAATTATTATTATTTTTTGCAAATCCAGGAACTGACAGAAAAATATCGTTTTTAGATTATTATTAGAAACCTTTAGCTGCGTTCGAAACATGTATCGCCTTTTGTTTTACGTCTGTTTGTGATTTTTTAAATTAAAAAAACCGATAAAAATATGTCGATTTTAGTCTATTCGCTAATTATTATTATTTTTTGCAAATCCAGGAACTGACAGAAAAATGTGGTTTTTAGATTATTATTAAAAACCGTTAGCTGCGTTCAAAACAATTATCGCCTTTTGTCTTACGTCTGCTTGTAATTTTTTAAAATAAAAAAACCGATAGAAATATGTGGTTTTTAGCCCATTCGCTAATTATTATTATTTTTTGCAAATCCAAGAACTGACAGAAAAATGTGGTTTTTAGATTATTATTAAAAACCGTTAGCGGCGTTCAAAACAAGTATCGCCTTTTGTCTTACGTCTGTTTGTGATTTTTTAAAATAAAAAAACCGATAGAAATATGTGGTTTTTAGCCCATTCGCTATTTATTATTATTTTTTGCAAATCCAGGAACTGACAGAAAAATGTGGTTTTTGGATTATTATTAAAAACCGTTAGCTGCGTTCAGAACAAGTATCGCCTTTTGTCTTACGTCTGTTTGTGATTTTTTTAAATCAAAAAACCGATAAAAATATGTCGATTTTAGTCTATTCGCTAATTATTATTATTTTTTGCAAATCCAGGAACTGACAGAAAAATGTCATTTTTAGATTATTATTAGAAACCTTTAGCTGCGTTCGAAACATGTATCGCCTTTTGTCTTACGTCTGTTTGTGATTTTTTAAAATCAAAAAACCGATAAAAATATGTCGTTTTTAGCCTATTCGCTAATTATTATTATTTTTTGCAAATCCAGGAACTGACAGAAAAATGTGTTTTTAGATTATAATTAAAAACCGTTAGCTGCGTTCAAAATAATTAATGGCTTTTGTCTTACGTCTGTTTGTGTTTTTTTAAAATCAAAAAACCTATAGAAATATGTGGTTTTTAGCTCATTCGCTAATTATTATTATTTTTTGCATATCCAGGAACTGACAGAAAAATGTGGTTTTTAGATTATTATTAAAAACCGTTAGCTGCGTTCAAAACAAGTATCGCCTTTTGTCTTACGTCTGTTTGTGATTTTTTAAAATAAAAAAACCGATAGAAATATGTGGTTTTTAGCCCATTCGCTAATTATTATTATTTTTTGCAAATCCAGGATCTGACAGAAAAATGTGGTTTTTAGATTATTCTTAAAAATCGTTAGCTGCGTTCAAAACAAGTATCGTCTTTTGTCTTACGTCTGTTTGTGATTTTTTAAAAATCAAAAAACTGATAAAAATAGGTCAATTTTAGCCTATTCGCTAATTATTATTATTTTTTGCAAATCCAGGAACTGACAGAAAAATGTGGTTTTTAGATTATAATTAAAAACCGTTGGCTGCGTTCAAAACAAGTATCGGCTTTTGTCTTACGTCTGTTTGTGATTTTTTTAAATCAAAAAACCGATAGAAATATGTGGTTTTTAGCCCGTTCGCTAATTATTATTATTTTTTGCATATCCAGGAACTGACAGAAAAATGTGGTTTTTGGATTATTATTAAAAACCGTTAGCTGCGTTCAGAACAAGTATCGCCTTTTGTCTTACGTCTGTTTGTGATTTTTTTAAATCAAAAAACCGATAAAAATAGGTCGATTTTAGCCTCTTCGCTAATTATTATTATTTTTTGCAAATCCAGGAACTGACAGAAAAATGTGATTTTTAGATTATTATTAAAACCCGTTAGCTGCGTTCAAAACAAGTATCGCCTTTTGTCTTACGTCTGTTTGTGATTTTTTAAAATCGAAAAACCGATAAAAATATGTCGATTTTAGTCTATTCGCTAATTATTATTATTTTTTGCAAATCCAGGAACTGACAGAAAAATATCGTTTTTAGATTATTATTAGAAACCTTTAGCTGCGTTCGAAACATGTATCGCCTTTTGTCTTACGTCTGTTTGTGATTTTTTAAAATAAAAAAAACCGATAAAAATATGTCGATTTTAGTCTATTCGCTAATTATTATTATTTTTTGCAAATCCATGAACTGACAGAAAAATGTGGTTTTTAGATTATAATTAAAAACCGTTAGCTGCGTTCAAAACAAGTATCGCCTTTTGTCTTACGTCTGTTTGTGTTTTTTTAAAATCAAAAAACCTATAGAAATATGTGGTTTTTAGCCCATTGCTAATTATTATTATTTTTTGCATATCCAGGAACTGACAGAAAAATGTGGTTTTTAGATTATTATTATTATTAAAAACCGTTAGCTGCGTTCAAAACAAGTATCGCCTTTTGTCTTACGTCTGTTTGTGATTTTTTCAAATTAAAAAACCGATAAAAATATGTCGTTTTTAGCCTATTCGCTAATTATTATTATTTTTTGCAAATCCAGGAACTGACAGAAAAATGTGGTTTTTAGATTATAATTAAAAACCGTTGGCTGCGTTCAAAACAAGTATCGGCTTTTGTCTTACGTCTCTTTGTAATTTTTTTAAATCAAAAAACCGATAGAAATATGTGGTTTTGAGCCCGTTCGCTAATTATTATTATTTTTTGCATATCCAGGAACTGACAGAAAAATGTGGTTTTTGGATTATTATTAAAAACCGTTAGCTGCGTTCAGAACAGGTATCGCCTTTTGTCTTACGTCTGTTTGTGATTTTTTTAAATCAAAAAACCGATAAAAATAGGTCGATTTTAGCCTATTCGCTAATTATTTATTTTTTGCAAATCCAGGAACTGACAGAAAAATGTGATTTTTAGATTATTATTAAAACCCGTTAGCTGCGTTCAAAACAAGTATCGCCTTTTGTGTTACGTCTGTTTGTGATTTTTTAAAATCAAAAAACCGATAAAAATATGTCGATTTTAGTCTATTCGCTAATTATTATTATTTTTTGCAAATCCAGGAACTGACAGAAAAATATCGTTTTTAGATTATTATTAGAAACCTTTAGCTGCGTTCGAAACATGTATCGCCTTTTGTCTTACGTCTGTTTGTGATTTTTTAAATTAAAAAAACCGATAAAAATATGTCGATTTTAGTCTATTCGCTAATTATTATTATTTTTTGCAAATCCAGGAACTGACAGAAAAATGTGGTTTTTAGATTATTATTAAAAACCGTTAGCTGCGTTCAAAACAATTATCGCCTTTTGTCTTACGTCTGTTTGTAATTTTTTAAAATAAAAAAACCGATAGAAATATGTGGTTTTTAGCCCATTCGCTAATTATTATTATTTTTTGCAAATCCAAGAACTGACAGAAAAATGTGGTTTTTAGATTATTATTAAAAACCGTTAGCGGCGTTCAAAACAAGTATCGCCTTTTGTCTTACGTCTGTTTGTGATTTTTTAAAATAAAAAAACCGATAGAAATATGTGGTTTTTAGCCCATTCGCTATTTATTATTATTTTTGGCAAATCCAGGTACTGACAGAAAAATGTGGTTTTTGAATTGTTATTAAAAACCGTTAGCTGCGTTCAGAACAGGTATCGCCTTTTGTCTTACGTCTGTTTGTGATTTTTTTAAATCAAAAAACCGATAAAAATATGTCGATTTTAGTCTATTCGCTAATTATTATTATTTTTTGCAAATCCAGGAACTGACAGAAAAATGTTATTTTTAGATTATTATTAGAAACCTTTAGCTGCGTTCGAAACATGTATCGCCTTTTGTCTTACGTCTGTTTGTGATTTTTTAAAATCAAAAAACCGATAAAAATATGTCGTTTTTAGCCTATTCGCTAATTATTATTATTTTTTGCAAATCCAGGAACTGACAGCAAAATGTGTTTTTAGATTATAATTAAAAACCGTTAGCTGCGTTCAAAATAATTATTGGCTTTTGTCTTACGTCTGTTTGTGTTTTTTTAAAATCAAAAAACCTATAGAAATATGTGGTTTTTAGCTCATTCGCTAATTATTATTATTTTTTGCATATCCAGGAACTGACAGAAAAATGTGGTTTTTAGATTATTATTAAAAACCGTTAGCTGCGTTCAAAACAAGTATCGCCTTTTGTCTTACGTCTGTTTGTGATTTTTTAAAATAAAAAAACCGATAGAAATATGTGGTTTTTAGCCCATTCGCTAATTATTATTATTTTTTGCAAATCCAGGATCTGACAGAAAAATGTGGTTTTTAGATTATTCTTAAAAATCGTTAGCTGCGTTCAGAACAGGTATCGCCTTTTGTCTTACGTCTGTTTGTGATTTTTTTAAATCAAAAAACCGATAAAAATATGTCGATTTTAGTCTATTCGCTAATTATTATTATTTTTTGCAAATCCAGGAACTGACAGAAAAATGTTATTTTTAGATTATTATTAGAAACCTTTAGCTGCGTTCGAAACATGTATCGCCTTTTGTCTTACGTCTGTTTGTGATTTTTTAAAATCAAAAAACCGATAAAAATATGTCGATTTTAGTCTATTCGCTAATTATTATTATTTTTTGCAAATCCAGGAACTGACAGAAAAATATCGTTTTTAGATTATTATTAGAAACCTTTAGCTGCGTTCGAAACATGTATCGTCTTTTGTCTTACGTCTGTTTGTGATTTTTTAAAAATCAAAAAACTGATAAAAATAGGTCAATTTTAGCCTATTCGCTAATTATTATTATTTTTTGCAAATCCAGGAACTGACAGAAAAATGAGGTTTTTAGATTATAATTAAAAACCGTTGGCTGCGTTCAAAACAAGTATCGGCTTTTGTCTTACGTCTGTTTGTGATTTTTTTAAATCAAAAAACCGATAGAAATATGTGGTTTTTAGCCCGTTCGCTAATTATTATTATTTTTTGCATATCCAGGAACTGACAGAAAAATGTGGTTTTTGGATTATTATTAAAAACCGTTAGCTGCGTTCAGAACAAGTATCGCCTTTTGTCTTACGTCTGTTTGTGATTTTTTTAAATCAAAAAACCGATAAAAATAGGTCGATTTTAGCCTCTTCGCTAATTATTATTATTTTTTGCAAATCCAGGAACTGACAGAAAAATGTGATTTTTAGATTATTATTAAAACCCGTTAGCTGCGTTCCAAACAAGTATCGCCTTTTGTCTTACGTCTGTTTGTGATTTTTTAAAATCGAAAAACCGATAAAAATATGTCGATTTTAGTCTATTCGCTAATTATTATTATTTTTTGCAAATCCAGGAACTGACAGAAAAATATCGTTTTTAGATTATTATTAGAAACCTTTAGCTGCGTTCGAAACATGTATCGCCTTTTGTCTTACGTCTGTTTGTGATTTTTTAAATTAAAAAAACCGATAAAAATATGTCGATTTTAGTCTATTCGCTAATTATTATTATTTTTTGCAAATCCAGGAACTGACAGAAAAATGTGGTTTTTAGATTATTATTAAAAACCGTTAGCTGCGTTCAAAACAAGTATCGCCTTTTGTCTTACGTCTGTTTGTAATTTTTTAAAATAAAAAAACCGATAGAAATATGTTGCTTTTAGCCCATTCGCTAATTATTATTATTTTTTGCAAATCCAAGAACTGACAGAAAAATGTGGTTTTTAGATTATTATTAAAAATCGTTAGCTGCGTTCAAAACAAGTATCGCCTTTTGTCTTACGTCTGTTTGTGATTTTTTAAAATAAAAAAACCGATAGAAATATGTGGTTTTTAGCCCATTCGCTAATTATTATAATTTTTTGCAAATCCAGGAACTGACAGAAAAATGTGTTTTTTAGATTATTATTAAAAACCGTTAGCTGCGTTCAAAACAAGTATCGCCTTTTGTCTTACGTCTGTTTGTGATTTTTTAAAATAAAAAAACCGATAGAAATATGTGGTTTTTAGCCCATTCGCTAATTATTATTATTTTTTGCAAATCCAGGAACTGACAGAAAAATGTGGTTTTTAGATTATTCTTAAAAATCGTTAGCTGCGTTCAAAACAAGTATCGTCTTTTGTCTTACGTCTGTTTGTGATTTTTTAAAAATCAAAAAACTGATAAAAATAGGTCAATTTTAGCCTATTCGCTAATTATTATTATTTTTTGCAAATCCAGGAACTGACAGAAAAATGTGGTTTTTAGATTATTATTATTATTAAAAACCGTTAGCTGCGTTCAAAACAAGTATCGCCTTTTGTCTTACATCTGTTTGTGATTTTTTTAAATCAAAAAACCGATAAAAATATATCGTTTTTAGCCTATTCGCTAATTATTATAAATTTTTGCAAATCCAGGAACTGACAGAAAAATGTGGTTTTTAGATTATAATTAAAAACCATTGGCTGCGTTCAAAACAAGTATCGGCTTTTGTCTTACGTCTGTTTGTGATTTTTAAAATAAAAAAACCGATAGAAATATGTGGTTTTTAGCCCGTTCGCTAATTATTATTATTTTTTGCATATCCAGGAACTGACAGAAAAATGTGGTTTTTGAATTATTATTAAAAACCTTTAGCTGCGTTCAGAACAAGTATCGCCTTTTGTCTTACGTCTGTTTGTGATTTTTTTACATCAAAAAACCTATAAAAATAGGTCGATTTAAGCCTATTCGCTAATTATTATTATTTTTTGCAAATCCAGGAACTGACAGAAAAATGTGATTTTTAGATTATTATTAAAAACCGTTAGCTGCGTTCAAAACAAGTATCGCATTTTGCCTTACGTCTGTTTGTGATTTTTTAAAATCAAAAAACCGATAAAAAATATGTCGATTTTAGTCTATTCGCTAATTATTATTATTTTGTGCAAATCCAGGACCTGACAGAAAAATGTAGTTTTTAGATTATTATTAGAAACCTTTAGCTGCGTCCGAAACATTTATCGCCTTTTGTCTTACGTCTGTTTGTGATTTTTTAAAATAAAAAAACCGATAAAAATATGTCGATTTTAGTCTATTCGCTAATTATTATTATTTTTTGCAAATCCAGGAACTGACAGAAAAATGTGGTTTTTAGATTATAATTAAAAACCGTTAGCTGCGTTCAAAACAAGTATCGCCTTTTGTCTTACGTCTGTTTGTGTTTTTTTAAAATCAAAAAACCGATAAAAATATGTCGATTTTAGTCTATTCGCTAATTATTATTATTTTTTGCAAATCCAGGAACTGACAGAAAAATGTAGTTTTTAGATTATTATTAGAAACCTTTAGCTGCGTCCGAAACATTTATCGCCTTTTGTCTTACGTCTGTTTGTAATTTTTTAAAATAAAAAAACCGATAAAAATATGTCGATTTTAGTCTATTCGCTAATTATTATTATTTTTTGCAAATCCAGGAACTGACAGAAAAATGTGGTTTTTAGATTATAATTAAAAACCGTTAGCTGCGTTCAAAACAAGTTTTGCCTTTTGTCTTACGTCTGTTTGTGATTTTTTTAAATCAAAAAACCGATAAAAATATGTCGATTTTAGTCTATTCGCTAATTAGTATTATTTTTTGCAAATCCAGGAACTGACAGAAAAATGTCGTTTTTAGATTATTATTAGAAACCTTTAGCTGCGTTCGAAACATGTATAGCCTTTTGTCTTACGTCTGTTTGTGATTTTTTAAATTAAAAAAACCGATAAAAATATGTCGATTTTAGTCTATTCGCTAATTATTATTATTTTTTGCAAATCCAGGAACTGACAGAAAAATGTGGTTTTTAGATTATATTTAAAAACCGTTGGCTGCGTTCAAAACAATTATCGGCTCTTGTCTTACGTATGTTTGTGTTTTTTTAAAATCAAAAAACCTATAAAAATATGTGGTTTTTAGCCCATTGCTAATTATTATTATTTTTTGCAAATCCAGGAACTGACAGAAAAATGTGGTTTCTAGATTATTATTAAAAACCGTTAGCGGCGTTGAAAACAAGTATCGCCTTTTGTCTTACGTCTGTTTGTGATTTTTTAAAATAAAAAAACCGATAGAAATATGTGGTTTTTAGCCCATTCGCTATTTATTATTATTTTTTGCAAATCCAGGAACTGACAGAAAAATGTGGTTTTTGGATTATTATTAAAAACCGTTAGCTGCGTTCAGAACAGGTATCGCCTTTTGTCTTACGTCTGTTTGTGATTTTTTTAAATCAAAAAACCGATAAAAATATGTCGATTTTAGTCTATTCGCTAATTATTATTATTTTTTGCAAATCCAGGAACTGACAGAAAAATGTCGTTTTTAGATTATTATTAGAAACCTTTAGCTGCGTTCGAAACATGTATCGCCTTTTGTCTTACGTCTGTTTGTGATTTTTTAAAATCAAAAAACCGATAAAAATATGTCGTTTTTAGCCTATTTGCTAATTATTATTATTTTTTGCAAATCCAGGAACTGACGGAAAAATGTGTTTCTAGATTATAATTAAAAACCGTTGGCTGCGTTCAAAACAATTATCGGCTTTTGTCTTACGTCTGTTTGTGTTTTTTTAAAATCAAAAAACCTATAGAAATATGTGGTTTTTAGCTCATTCGCTAATTATTATTATTTTTTACATATCCAGGAACTGACAGAAAAATGTGGTTTTTAGATTATTATTAAAAACCGTTAGCTGCGTTCAAAACAAGTATCGCCTTTTGTCTTACGTCTGTTTGTGATTTTTTAAAATAAAAAAACCGATAGAAATATGTGGTTTTTAGCCCATTCGCTAATTATTATTATTTTTTGCAAATCCAGGATCTGACAGAAAAATGTGGTTTTTAGATTATTCTTAAAAATCGTTAGCTGCGTTCGAAACATGTATCGCCTTTTGTCTTACGTCTGTTTGTGATTTTTTAAAAATCAAAAAACTGATAAAAATAGGTCAATTTTAGCCTAATCGCTAATTATTATTATTTTTTGCAAATCCAGGAACTGACAGAAAAATGTGGTTTTTAGATTATTATTATTATTAAAAACCGTTAGCTGCGTTCAAAACAAGTATCGCCTTTTGTCTTACGTCTGTTTGTGATTTTTTTAAATCAAAAAACCGATAAAAATATATCGTTTTTAGCCTATTCGCTAATTATTATTATTTTTTGCAAATCCAGGAACTGACAGAAAAATGTGGTTTTTAGATTATAATTAAAAACCGTTGGCTGCGTTCAAAACAAGTATCGCCTTTTGTCTTACGTTTGTTTGTGATTTTTTTACATCAAAAAACCTATAAAAATAGGTTGATTTAAGCCTATTCGCTAATTATTATTATTTTTTGCAAATCCAGGAACTGACAGAAAAATGTGATTTTTAGGATATTATGAAAAACCGTTAGCTGCGTTCAAAACAAGTATCGCCTTTTGTCTTACGTCTGTTTGTGATTTTTTAAAATCAAAAAACCGATAAAAATATGTCGATTTTAGTCTATTCGCTAATTATTATTATTTTTTGCAAATCCAGGACCTGACAGAAAAATGTAGTTTTTAGATTATTATTAGAAACCTTTAGCTGCGTCCGAAACATTTATCGCCTTTTGTCTTACGTCTGTTTGTGATTTTTTAAAATAAAAAAAACCGATAAAAATATGTCGATTTTAGTCTATTCGCTAATTATTATTATTTTTTGCAAATCCAGGAACTGACAGAAAAATGTGGTGTTTAGATTATAATTAAAAACCGTTAGCTGCGTTCAAAACAAGTATCGCCTTTTGTCTTACGTCTGTTTGTGTTTTTTTAAAATCAAAAAACCTATAGAAATATGTGGTTTTTAGCCCATTGCTAATTATTATTATTTTTTGCATATCCAGGAACTGACAGAAAAATGTGGTTTCTAGATTATTATTAGAAACCGTTAGCTGCGTTCAAAACAAGTATCGCCTTTACAGTATCGTCTTACGTCTGTTTTTGATTTTTTAAAAATCAAAAAACTGATAAAAATAGGTAGATTTTGGCCTATTCGCTAATTATTATTATTTTTTGCAAATCCAGGAACTGACAGAAAAATGTGGTTTTTAGATTATTATTATTATTAAAAACCGTTAGCTGCGTTTAAAACAAGTATCGCCTTTTGTCTTACGTCTGTTTGTGGTTTTTTTAAATCAAAAAACCGATAAAAATATGTCGTTTTTAGCCTATTCGCTAATTATTATTATTTTTTGCAAATCCAGGAACTGACAGAAAAATGTGGTTTTTAGATTATAATTAAAAACTGTTGGCTGCGTTCAAAACAAGTATCGGCTTTTGTCTTACGTCTGTTTGTGATTTTTTAAAATAAAAAAACCGATAAAAATATGTCGATTTTAGTCTATTCGCTAATTATTATTATTTTTTGCAAATCCAGGAACTGACAGAAAAATGTGGTTTTTAGATTATAATTAAAAACCGTTAGCTGCGTTCAAAACAAGTATCGCCTTTTGTCTTACGTCTGTTTGTGTTTTTTTAAAATCAAAAACCCGATAAAAATATGTCGATTTTAGTCTATTCGCTAATTATTATAATGTTTTGCAAATCCAGGAACTGACAGAAAAATGTAGTTTTTAGATTATTATTAGAAACCTTTAGCTGCGTCCGAAACATTTATCGCCTTTTGTCTTACGTCTGTTTGTAATTTTTTAAAATAAAAAAACCGATAAAAATATGTCGATTTTAGTCTATTCGCTAATTATTATTATTTTTTGCAAATCCAGGAACTGACAGAAAAATGTGGTTTTTAGATTATAATTAAAAACCGTTAGCTGCGTTCAAAACAAGTATCGCCTTTTGTCTTACGTCTGTTTGTGATTTTTTTAAATCAAAAAACCGATAAAAATATGTCGATTTTAGTCTATTCGCTAATTAGTATTATTTTTTGCAAATCCAGGAACTGACAGAAAAATGTCGTTTTTAGATTATTATTAGAAACCTTTAGCTGCGTTCGAAACATGTATCGTCTTTTGTCTTACGTCTGTTTGTGATTTTTAAATTAAAAAAACCGATAAAAATATGTCGATTTTAGTCTATTCGCTAATTATTATTATTTTTTGCAAATCCAGGAACTACAGAAAAAAGAGGTTTTTAGATTATATTTAAAAACCGTTGGCTGCGTTCAAAACAATTATCGGCTTTTGTCTTACGTCTGTTTGTGTTTTTTAAAATCAAAAAACCTATAGAAATATGTGGTTTTTAGCCCATTGCTAATTATTATTATTTTTTGCATATCCAGGAACTGACAGAAAAATGTGGTTTCTAGACTATTATTAAAAACCGTTAGCTGCGTTCAAAACAAGTATCGCCTTTTGTCTTACGTCTGTTTGTGATTTTTTAAAATAAAAAAACCGATAGAAATATGTGGTTTTTAGCCCATTCGCTATTTATTATTATTTTTTGCAAATCCAGGAACTGACAGAAAAATGTGGTTTTTAGATTATTATTAAAAACCGTTAGCTGCGTTCAAAACAAGTATCGCCTTTTGTCTTACGTCTGTTTTTGATTTTTTAAAAATCAAAAAACTGATAAAAATAGGTCGATTTTAGCCTATTCGCTAATTATTATTATTTTTTGCAAATCCAGGAACTGACAGAAAAATGTCGTTTTTAGATTATTATTAGAAACCTTTGCTGCGTTCAAAACAATTATCGGCTTTTGTCTTACGTCTGTTTGTGTTTTTTTAAAATCAAAAAACCTATAGAAATATGTGTTTTTTAGCTCAATCGCTAATTATTATTATTTTTTGCATATCCAGGAACTGACAGAAAAATGTGGTTTCTAGATTATTATTAAAAACCGTTAGCTGCGTTCAAAACAAGTATCGCCTTTTGCCTTACGTCTGTTTGTGATTTTTTAAATTTAAAAAACCGATAAAAATATGTCGATTTTAGTCTATTCGCTAATTATTAATATTTTTTGCAAATCCAGGAACTGACAGAAAAATGTGGTTTTTAGATTATATTTAAAAACCGTTGGCTGCGTTCAAAACAATTATCGGCTTTTGTCTTACGTCTGTTTGTGTTTTTTTAAAATCAAAAAACCTATAGAAATATGTGGTTTTTAGCTCATTCGCTAATTATTATTATTTTTTGCATATCCAGGAACTGACAGAAAAATGTGGTTTCTAGATTATTATTAAAAACCGTTAGCTGCGTTCAAAACAAGTATCGCCTTTTGTCTTACGTCTGTTTGTGATTTTTTAAAATAAAAAAACCGATAGAAATATGTGGTTTTTAGCCCATTCGCTATTTATTAATATTTTTTGCAAATCCAGGAACTGACAGAAAAATGTGGTTTTTGGATTATCATTAAAAACCGTTAGCTGCGTTCAGAACAGGTATCGCCTTTTGTCTTACGTCTGTTTGTGATTTTTTTAAATCAAAAAACCGATAAAAATATGTCGATTTTAGTCTATTCGCTAATTATTATTATTTTTTGCAAATCCAGGAACTGACAGAAAAATGTCGTTTTTAGATTATTATTAGAAACCTTTAGCTGCGTTTGAAACATGTATCGCCTTTTGTCTTACGTCTGTTTGTGATTTTTTAAAATCAAAAACCGATAAAAATATGTCGTTTTTAGCCTATTCGCTAATTATTATTATTTTTTGCATATCCAGGAACTGACAGAAAAATGTGGTTTTTAGATTATTCTTAAAAATCGTTAGCTGCGTTCGAAACATGTATCGCCTTTTGTCTTACATCTGTTTGTGATTTTTTAAAAATCAAAAAACTGATAAAAATAGGTCAATTTTAGCCTATTCGCTAATTATTATTATTTTTTGCAAATCCAGGAACTGACAGAAAAATGTGGTTTTTAGATTATTATTATTATTAAAAACCGTTAGCTGCGTTCAAAACAAGTATCGCCTTTTGTCTTACGTCTGTTTGTGATTTTTTTAAATCAAAAAACCGATAAAAATATATCGTTTTTAGCCTATTCGCTAATTATTATTATTTTTTGCAAATCCAGGAACTGACAGAAAAATGTGGTTTTTAGATTATAATTAAAAACCGTTGGCTGCGTTCAAAACAAGTATCGGCTTTTGTCTTACGTCTGTTTGTGATTTTTTAAAATCAAAAAACCGATAGAAATATGTGGTTTTTAGCCCGTTCGCTAATTATTATTATTTTTTGCATATCCAGGAACTGACAGAAAAATGTGGTTTTTGGATTAATATTAAAAACCTTTAGCTGCGTTCAGAACAGGTATCGCCTTTTGTCTTACGTCTGTTTGTGATTTTTTTACATCAAAAAACCTATAAAAATAGGTCGATTTAAGCCTATTCGCTAATTATTATTATTTTTTGCAAATCCAGGAACTGACAGAAAAATGTGATTTTTAGGATATTATTAAAAACCGTTAGCTGCGTTCAAAACAAGTATCGCCTTTTGTCTTACGTCTGTTTGTGATTTTTTAAAATCAAAAAACCGATAAAAATATGTCGATTTTAGTCTATTCGCTAATTATTATTATTTTTTGCAAATCCAGGACCTGACAGAAAAATGTAGTTTTTAGATTATTATTAGAAACCTTTAGCTGCGTCCGAAACATTTATCGCCTTTTGTCTTACGTCTGTTTGTGATTTTTTAAAATAAAAAAAACCGATAAAAATATGTCGATTTTAGTCTATTCGCTAATTATTATTATTTTTTGCAAATCCAGGAACTGACAGAAAAATGTGGTTTTTAGATTATAATTAAAAACCGTTAGCTGCGTTCAAAACAAGTATCGCCTTTTGTCTCACGTCTGTTTGTGTTTTTTTAAAATCAAAAAACCTATAGAAATATGTGGTTTTTAGCCCATTGCTAATTATTATTATTTTTTGCATATCCAGGAACTGACAGAAAAATGTGGTTTCTAGATTATTATTAAAAACCGTTAGCTGCGTTCAAAACAAGTATCGCCTTTACAGTATCGTCTTACGTCTGTTTTTGATTTTTTAAAAATCAAAAAACTGATAAAAATAGGTCGATTTTAGCCTATTCGCTAATTATTATTATTTTTTGCAAATCCAGGAACTGACAGAAAAATGTGGTTTTTAGATTATTATTATTATTAAAAACCGTTAGCTGCGTTCAAAACAAGTATCGCCTTTTGTCTTACGTCTGTTTGTGGTTTTTTTAAATCAAAAAACCGATAAAAATATGTCGTTTTTAGCCTATTCGCTAATTATTATTATTTTTTGCAAATCCAGGAACTGACAGAAAAATGTGGTTTTTAGATTATAATTAAAAACAGTTGGCTGCGTTCAAAACAAGTATCGGCTTTTGTCTTACGTCTGTTTGTGATTTTTTAAAATAAAAAAACCGATAAAAATATGTCGATTTTAGTCTATTCGCTAATTATTATTATTTTTTGCAAATCCAAAAACTGTCAGAAAAATGTGGTTTTTAGATTATAATTAAAAACCGTTAGCTGCGTTCAAAACAAATATCGTTTTTTGTCTTACGTCTGTTTGTGTTTTTTTAAAATCAAAAACCCGATAAAAATATGTCGATTTTAGTCTATTCGCTAATTATTATAATTTTTTGCAAATCCAGGAACTGACAGAAAAATGTAGTTTTTAGATTATTATTAGAAACCTTTAGCTGCGTCCGAAACATTTATCGCCTTTTGTCTTACGTCTGTTTGTAATTTTTTAAAATAAAAAAACCGATAAAAATATGTCGATTTTAGTCTATTCGCTAATTATTATTATTTTTTGCAAATCCAGGAACTGACAGAAAAATGTGGTTTTTAGATTATAATTAAAAACCGTTAGCTGCGTTCAAAACAAGTATCGCCTTTTGCCTTACGTCTGTTTGTGATTTTTTTAAATCAAAATCCGATATAAATATGTCGATTTTAGTCTATTCGCTAATTAGTATTATTTTTTGCAAATCCAGGAACTGACAGAAAAATGTCGTTTTTAGATTATTATTAGAAACCTTTAGCTGCGTTCAAAACATGTATCGTCTTTTGTCTTACGTCTGTTTGTGATTTTTAAATTAAAAAAACCGATAAAAATATGTCGATTTTAGTCTATTCGCTAATTATTATTATGTTTTGCAAATCCAGGAACTACAGAAAAAAGAGGTTTTTAGATTATATTTAAAAACCGTTGGCTGCGTTCAAAACAATTATCGGCTTTTGTCTTACGTCTGTTTGTGTTTTTTAAAATCAAAAAACCTATAGAAATATGTGGTTTTTAGCCCATTGCTAATTATTATTATTTTTTGCATATCCAGGAACTGACAGAAAAATGTGGTTTCTAGATTATTATTAAAAACCGTTAGCTGCGTTCAAAACAAGTATCGCCTTTTGTCTTACGTCTGTTTGTGATTTTTTAAAATAAAAAAACCGATAGAAATATGTGGTTTTTAGCCCATTCGCTAATTATTATAATTTTTTGCAAATCCAGGAACTGACAGAAAAATGTGTTTTTTAGATTATTATTAAAAACCGTTAGCTGCGTTCAAAACAAGTATCGCCTTTTGTCTTACGTCTGTTTGTGATTTTTTAAAATAAAAAAACCGATAGAAATATGTGGTTTTTAGCCCATTCGCTAATTATTATTATTTTTTGCAAATCCAGGAACTGACAGAAAAATGTGGTTTTTAGATTATTCTTAAAAATCGTTAGCTGCGTTCAAAACAAGTATCGTCTTTTGTCTTACGTCTGTTTGTGATTTTTTAAAAATCAAAAAACTGATAAAAATAGGTCAATTTTAGCCTATTCGCTAATTATTATTATTTTTTGCAAATCCAGGAACTGACAGAAAAATGTGGTTTTTAGATTATTATTATTATTAAAAACCGTTAGCTGCGTTCAAAACAAGTATCGCCTTTTGTCTTACGTCTGTTTGTGATTTTTTTAAATCAAAAAACCGATAAAAATATATCGTTTTTAGCCTATTCGCTAATTATTATAATTTTTTGCAAATCCAGGAACTGACAGAAAAATGTGGTTTTTAGATTATAATTAAAAACCATTGGCTGCGTTCAAAACAAGTAGCGGCTTTTGTCTTACGTCTGTTTGTGATTTTTTAAAATCAAAAAACCGATAGAAATATGTGGTTTTTAGCCCGTTCGCTAATTATTATTATTTTTTGCATATCCAGGAACTGACAGAAAAATGTGGTTTTTGGATTATTATTAAAAACCTTTAGCTGCGTTCAGAACAAGTATCGCCTTTTGTCTTACGTCTGTTTGTGATTTTTTTACATCAAAAAACCTATAAAAATAGGTCGATTTAAGCCTATTCGCTAAATTCGAAAAATGTGATTTTTAGATTATTATTAAAAACCGTTAGCTGCGTTCAAAACAAGTATCGCCTTTTGCCTTACGTCTGTTTGTGATTTTTTAAAATCAAAAAACTGATAAAAATATGTCGATTTTAGTCTATTCGCTAATTATTATTATTTTTTGCAAATCCAGGACCTGACAGAAAAATGTAGTTTTTAGATTATTATTAGAAACCTTTAGCTGCGTCCGAAACATTTATCGCCTTTTGTCTTACGTCTGTTTGTGATTTTTTAAAATAAAAAAACCGATAAAAATATGTCGATTTTAGTCTATTCGCTAATTATTATTATTTTTTGCAAATACAGGAACTGACAGAAAAATGTGGTTTTTAGATTATAATTAAAAACCGTTAGCTGCGTTCAAAACAAGTATCGCCTTTTGTCTTACGTCTGTTTGTGATTTTTTTAAATCAAAAAACCGATAAAAATATGTCGATTTTAGTCTATTCGCTAATTAGTATTATTTTTTGCAAATCCAGGAACTGACAGAAAAATGTCGTTTTTAGATTATTATTAGAAACCTTTAGCTGCGTTCGAAACATGTATAGCCTTTTGTCTTACGTCTGTTTGTGATTTTTTAAATTAAAAAAACCGATAAAAATATGTCGATTTTAGTCTATTCGCTAATTATTATTATTTTTTGCAAATCCAGGAACTGACAGAAAAATGTGGTTTTTAGATTATATTTAAAAACCGTTGGCTGCGTTCAAAACAATTATCGGCTTTTGTCTTACGTATGTTTGTGTTTTTTTAAAATCAAAAAACCTATAAAAATATGTGGTTTTTAGCCCATTGCTAATTATTATTATTTTTTGCAAATCCAGGAACTGACAGAAAAATGTGGTTTCTAGATTATTATTAAAAACCGTTAGCGGCGTTGAAAACAAGTATCGCCTTTTGTCTTACGTCTGTTTGTGATTTTTTAAAATAAAAAAACCGATAGAAATATGTGGTTTTTAGCCCATTCGCTATTTATTATTATTTTTTGCAAATCCAGGAACTGACAGAAAAATGTGGTTTTTGGATTATTATTAAAAACCGTTAGCTGCGTTCAGAACAGGTATCGCCTTTTGTCTTACGTCTGTTTGTGATTTTTTTAAATCAAAAAACCGATAAAAATATGTCGATTTTAGTCTATTCGCTAATTATTATTATTTTTTGCAAATCCAGGAACTGACAGAAAAATGTCGTTTTTAGATTATTATTAGAAACCTTTAGCTGCGTTCGAAACATGTATCGCCTTTTGTCTTACGTCTGTTTGTGATTTTTTAAAATCAAAAAACCGATAAAAATATGTCGTTTTTAGCCTATTTGCTATTTATTATTATTTTTTGCAAATCCAGGAACTGACGGAAAAATGTGTTTCTAGATTATAATTAAAAACCGTTGGCTGCGTTCAAAACAATTATCGGCTTTTGTCTTACGTCTGTTTGTGTTTTTTTAAAATCAAAAAACTTATAGAAATATGTGGTTTTTAGCTCATTCGCTAATTATTATTATTTTTTACATATCCAGGAACTGACAGAAAAATGTGGTTTTTAGATTATTATTAAAAACCGTTAGCTGCGTTCAAAACAAGTATCGCCTTTTGTCTTACGTCTGTTTGTGATTTTTTAAAATAAAAAAACCGATAGAAATATGTGGTTTTTAGCCCATTCGCTAATTATTATTATTTTTTGCAAATCCAGGATCTGACAGAAAAATGTGGTTTTTAGATTATTCTTAAAAATCGTTAGCTGCGTTCGAAACATGTATCGCCTTTTGTCTTACGTCTGTTTGTGATTTTTTAAAAATCAAAAAACTGATAAAAATAGGTCAATTTTAGCCTATTCGCTAATTATTATTATTTTTTGCAAATCCAGGAACTGACAGAAAAATGTGGTTTTTAGATTATTATTATTATTAAAAACCGTTAGCTGCGTTCAAAACAAGTATCGCCTTTTGTCTTACGTCTGTTTGTGATTTTTTTAAATCAAAAAACCGATAAAAATATATCGTTTTTAGCCTATTCGCTAATTATTATTATTTTTTGCAAATCCAGGAACTGACAGAAAAATGTGGTTTTTAGATTATAATTAAAAACCGTTGGCTGCGTTCAAAACAAGTATCGCCTTTTGTCTTACGTCTGTTTGTGATTTTTTTACATCAAAAAACCTATAAAAATAGGTCGATTTAAGCCTATTCGCTAATTATTATTATTTTTTGCAAATCCAGGAACTGACAGAAAAATGTGATTTTTAGGATATTATGAAAAACCGTTAGCTGCGTTCAAAACAAGTATCGCCTTTTGTCTTACGTCTGTTTGTGATTTTTTAAAATCAAAAAACCGATAAAAATATGTCGATTTTAGTCTATTCGCTAATTATTATTATTTTTTGCAAATCCAGGACCTGACAGAAAAATGTAGTTTTTAGATTATTATTAGAAACCTTTAGCTGCGTCCGAAACATTTATCGCCTTTTGTCTTACGTCTGTTTGTGATTTTTTAAAATAAAAAAAACCGATAAAAATATGTCGATTTTAGTCTATTCGCTAATTATTATTATTTTTTGCAAATCCAGGAACTGACAGAAAAATGTGGTGTTTAGATTATAATTAAAAACCGTTAGCTGCGTTCAAAACAAGTATCGCCTTTTGTCTTACGTCTGTTTGTGTTTTTTTAAAATCAAAAAACCTATAGAAATATGTGGTTTTTAGCCCATTGCTAATTATTATTATTTTTTGCATATCCAGGAACTGACAGAAAAATGTGGTTTCTAGATTATTATTAGAAACCGTTAGCTGCGTTCAAAACAAGTATCGCCTTTACAGTATCGTCTTACGTCTGTTTTTGATTTTTTAAAAATCAAAAAACTGATAAAAATAGGTAGATTTTGGCCTATTCGCTAATTATTATTATTTTTTGCAAATCCAGGAACTGACAGAAAAATGTGGTTTTTAGATTATTATTATTATTAAAAACCGTTAGCTGCGTTCAAAACAAGTATCGCCTTTTGTCTTACGTCTGTTTGTGGTTTTTTTAAATCAAAAAACCGATAAAAATATGTCGTTTTTAGCCTATTCGCTAATTATTATTATTTTTTGCAAATCCAGGAACTGACAGAAAAATGTGGTTTTTAGATTATAATTAAAAACTGTTGGCTGCGTTCAAAACAAGTATCGGCTTTTGTCTTACGTCTGTTTGTGATTTTTTAAAATAAAAAAACCGATAAAAATATGTCGATTTTAGTCTATTCGCTAATTATTATTATTTTTTGCAAATCCAGGAACTGACAGAAAAATGTGGTTTTTAGATTATAATTAAAAACCGTTAGCTGCGTTCAAAACAAGTATCGCCTTTTGTCTTACGTCTGTTTGTGTTTTTTTAAAATCAAAAACCCGATAAAAATATGTCGATTTTAGTCTATTCGCTAATTATTATAATTTTTTGCAAATCCAGGAACTGACAGAAAAATGTAGTTTTTAGATTATTATTAGAAACCTTTAGCGGCGTCCGAAACATTTATCGCCTTTTGTCTTACGTCTGTTTGTAATTTTTTAAAATAAAAAAACCGATAAAAATATGTCGATTTTAGTCTATTCGCTAATTATTATTATTTTTTGCAAATCCAGGAACTGACAGAAAAATGTGGTTTTTAGATTATAATTAAAAACCGTTAGCTGCGTTCAAAACAAGTATCGCCTTTTGTCTTACGTCTGTTTGTGATTTTTTTAAATCAAAAAACCGATAAAAATATGTCGATTTTAGTCTATTCGCTAATTAGTATTATTTTTTGCAAATCCAGGAACTGACAGAAAAATGTCGTTTTTAGATTATTATTAGAAACCTTTAGCTGCGTTCGAAACATGTATCGTCTTTTGTCTTACGTCTTTTTGTGATTTTTAAATTAAAAAAACCGATAAAAATAGGTCGATTTTAGTCTATTCGCTAATTATTATTATTTTTTGCAAATCCAGGAACTACAGAAAAAAGAGGTTTTTAGATTATATTTAAAAACCGTTGGCTGCGTTCAAAACAATTATCGGCTTTTGTCTTACGTCTGTTTGTGTTTTTTAAAATCAAAAAACCTATAGAAATATGTGGTTTTTAGCCCATTGCTAATTATTATTATTTTTTGCATATCCAGGAACTGACAGAAAAATGTGGTTTCTAGACTATTATTAAAAACCGTTAGCTGCGTTCAAAACAAGTATCGCCTTTTGTCTTACGTCTGTTTGTGATTTTTTAAAATAAAAAAACCGATAGAAATATGTGGTTTTTAGCCCATTCGCTATTTATTATTATTTTTTGCAAATCCAGGAACTGACAGAAAAATGTGGTTTTTAGATTATTATTAAAAACCGTTAGCTGCGTTCAAAACAAGTATCGCCTTTTGTCTTACGTCTGTTTTTGATTTTTTAAAAATCAAAAAACTGATAAAAATAGGTCGATTTTAGCCTATTCGCTAATTATTATTATTTTTTGCAAATCCAGGAACTGACAGAAAAATGTCGTTTTTAGATTATTATTAGAAACCTTTGCTGCGTTCAAAACAATTATCGGCTTTTGTCTTACGTCTGTTTGTGTTTTTTTAAAATCAAAAAACCTATAGAAATATGTGGTTTTTAGCTCATTCGCTAATTATTATTATTTTTTGCATATCCAGGAACTGACAGAAAAATGTGGTTTCTAGATTATTATTAAAAACCGTTAGCTGCGTTCAAAACAAGTATCGCCTTTTGCCTTACGTCTGTTTGTGATTTTTTAAATTTAAAAAACCGATAAAAATATGTCGATTTTAGTCTATTCGCTAATTATTAATATTTTTTGCAAATCCAGGAACTGACAGAAAAATGTGGTTTTTAGATTATATTTAAAAACCGTTGGCTGCGTTCAAAACAATTATCGGCTTTTGTCTTACGTCTGTTTGTGTTTTTTTAAAATCAAAAAACCTATAGAAATATGTGGTTTTTAGCTCATTCGCTAATTATTATTATTTTTTGCATATCCAGGAACTGACAGAAAAATGTGGTTTCTAGATTATTATTAAAAACTGTTAGCTGCGTTCAAAACAAGTATCGCCTTTTGTCTTACGTCTGTTTGTGATTTTTTAAAATAAAAAAACCGATAGAAATATGTGGTTTTTAGCCCATTCGCTATTTATTAATATTTTTTGCAAATCCAGGAACTGACAGAAAAATGTGGTTTTTGGATTATCATTAAAAACCGTTAGCTGCGTTCAGAACAGGTATCGCCTTTTGTTTTACGTCTGTTTGTGATTTTGTTAAATCAAAAAACCGATAAAAATATGTCGATTTTAGTCTATTCGCAAATTATTATTATTTTTTGCAAATCCAGGAACTGACAGAAAAATGTCGTTTTTAGATTATTATTAGAAACCTTTAGCTGCGTTTGAAACATGTATCGCCTTTTGTCTTACGTCTGTTTGTGATTTTTTAAAATCAAAAACCGATAAAAATATGTCGTTTTTAGCCTATTCGCTAATTATTATTATTTTTTGCATATCCAGGAACTGACAGAAAAATGTGGTTTTTAGATTATTCTTAAAAATCGTTAGCTGCGTTCGAAACATGTATCGCCTTTTGTCTTACGTCTGTTTGTGATTTTTTAAAAATCAAAAAACTGATAAAAATAGGTCAATTTTAGCCTATTCGCTAATTATTATTATTTTTTGCAAATCCAGGAACTGACAGAAAAATGTGGTTTTTAGATTATTATTATTATTAAAAACCGTTAGCTGCGTTCAAAACAAGTATCGCCTTTTGTCTTACGTCTGTTTGTGATTTTTTTAAATCAAAAAACCGATAAAAATATATCGTTTTTAGCCTATTCGCTAATTATTATTATTTTTTGCAAATCCAGGAACTGACAGAAAAATGTGGTTTTTAGATTATAATTAAAAACCGTTGGCTGCGTTCAAAACAAGTATCGTCTTTTGTCTTACGTCTGTTTGTGATTTTTTAAAATCAAAAAACCGATAGAAATATGTGGTTTTTAGCCCGTTCGCTAATTATTATTATTTTTTGCATATCCAGGAACTGACAGAAAAATGTGGTTTTTGGATTAATATTAAAAACCTTTAGCTGCGTTCAGAACAGGTATCGCCTTTTGTCTTACGTCTGTTTGTGATTTTTTTACATCAAAAAACCTATAAAAATAGGTCGATTTAAGCCTATTCGCTAATTATTATTATTTTTTGCAAATGCAGGAACTGACAGAAAAATGTTATTTTCAGGATATTATTAAAAACCGTTAGCTGCGTTCAAAACAAGTATCGCCTTTTGTCTTACGTCTGTTTGTGATTTTTTAAAATCAAAAAACCGATAAAAATATGTCGATTTTAGTCTATTCGCTAATTATTATTATTTTTTGCAAATCCAGGACCTGACAGAAAAATGTAGTTTTTAGAATATTATTAGAAACCTTTAGCTGCGTCCGAAACATTTATCGCCTTTTGTCTTACGTCTGTTTGTGATTTTTTAAAATAAAAAAAACCGATAAAAATATGTCGATTTTAGTCTATTCGCTAATTATTATTATTTTTTGCAAATCCAGGAACTGACAGAAAAATGTGGTTTTTAGATTATAATTAAAAACCGTTAGCTGCGTTCAAAACAAGTATCGCCTTTTGTCTCACGTCTGTTTGTGTTTTTTTAAAATCAAAAAACCTATAGAAATATGTGGTTTTTAGCCCATTGCTAATTATTATTATTTTTTGCATATCCAGGAACTGACAGAAAAATGTGGTTTCTAGATTATTATTAAAAACCGTTAGCTGCGTTCAAAACAAGTATCGCCTTTACAGTATCGTCTTACGTCTGTTTTTGATTTTTTAAAAATCAAAAAACTGATAAAAATAGGTCGATTTTGGCATATTCGCTAATTATTATTATTTTTTGCAAATCCAGGAACTGACAGAAAAATGTGGTTTTTAGATTATTATTATTATTAAAAACCGTTAGCTGCGTTCAAAACAAGTATCGCCTTTTGTCTTACGTCTGTTTGTGGTTTTTTTAAATCAAAAAACCGATAAAAATATGTCGTTTTTAGCCTATTCGCTAATTATTATTATTTTTTGCAAATCCAGGAACTGACAGAAAAATGTGGTTTTTAGATTATAATTAAAAACAGTTGGCTGCGTTCAAAACAAGTATCGGCTTTTGTCTTACGTCTGTTTGTGATTTTTTAAAATAAAAAAACCGATAAAAATATGTCGATTTTAGTCTATTCGCTAATTATTATTATTTTTTGCAAATCCAAAAACTGACAGAAAAATGTGGTTTTTAGATTATAATTAAAAACCGTTAGCTGCGTTCAAAACAAGTATCGTTTTTTGTCTTACGTCTGTTTGTGTTTTTTTAAAATCAAAAACCCGATAAAAATATGTCGATTTTAGTCTATTCGCTAATTATTATAATTTTTTGCAAATCCAGGAACTGACAGAAAAATGTAGTTTTTAGATTATTATTAGAAACCTTTAGCTGCGTCCGAAACATTTATCGCCTTTTGTCTTACGTCTGTTTGTAATTTTTTAAAATAAAAAAACCGATAAAAATATGTCGATTTTAGTCTATTCGCTAATTATTATTATTTTTTGCAAATCCAGGAACTGACAGAAAAATGTGGTTTTTAGATTATAATTAAAAACCGTTAGCTGCGTTCAAAACAAGTATCGCCTTTTGCCTTACGTCTGTTTGTGATTTTTTTAAATCAAAATCCGATATAAATATGTCGATTTTAGTCTATTCGCTAATTAGTATTATTTTTTGCAAATCCAGGAACTGACAGAAAAATGTCGTTTTTAGATTATTATTAGAAACCTTTAGCTGCGTTCGAAACATGTATCGTCTTTTGTCTTACGTCTGTTTGTGATTTTTAAATTAAAAAAACCGATAAAAATATGTCGATTTTAGTCTATTCGCTAATTATTATTATTTTTTGCAAATCCAGGAACTACAGAAAAAAGAGGTTTTTAGATTATATTTAAAAACCGTTGGCTGCGTTCAAAACAGTTATCGGCTTTTGTCTTACGTCTGTTTGTGTTTTTTAAAATCAAAAAACCTATAGAAATATGTGGTTTTTAGCCCATTGCTAATTATTATTATTTTTTGCATATCCAGGAACTGACAGAAAAATGTGGTTTCTAGATTATTATTAAAAACCGTTAGCTGCGTTCAAAACAAGTATCGCCTTTTGTCTTACGTCTGTTTGTGATTTTTTAAAATAAAAAAACCGATAGAAATATGTGGTTTTTAGCCCATTCGCTAATTATTATAATTTTTTGCAAATCCAGGAACTGACAGAAAAATGTGTTTTTTAGATTATTATTAAAAACCGTTAGCTGCGTTCAAAACAAGTATCGCCTTTTGTCTTACGTCTGTTTGTGATTTTTTAAAATAAAAAAACCGATAGAAATATGTGGTTTTTAGCCCATTCGCTAATTATTATTATTTTTTGCAAATCCAGGAACTGACAGAAAAATGTGGTTTTTAGATTATTCTTAAAAATCGTTAGCTGCGTTCAAAACAAGTATCGTCTTTTGTCTTACGTCTGTTTGTGATTTTTTAAAAATCAAAAAACTGATAAAAATAGGTCAATTTTAGCCTATTCGCTAATTATTATTATTTTTTGCAAATCCAGGAACTGACAGAAAAATGTGGTTTTTAGATTATTATTATTATTAAAAACCGTTAGCTGCGTTCAAAACAAGTATCGCCTTTTGTCTTACGTCTGTTTGTGATTTTTTTAAATCAAAAAACCGATAAAAATATATCGTTTTTAGCCTATTCGCTAATTATTATAATTTTTTGCAAATCCAGGAACTGACAGAAAAATGTGGTTTTTAGATTATAATTAAAAACCATTGGCTGCGTTCAAAACAAGTAGCGGCTTTTGTCTTACGTCTGTTTGTGATTTTTTAAAATCAAAAAACTGATAGAAATATGTGGTTTTTAGCCCGTTCGCTAATTATTATTATTTTTTGCATATCCAGGAACTGACAGAAAAATGTGGTTTTTGGATTATTATTAAAAACCTTTAGCTGCGTTCAGAAAAAGTATCGCCTTTTGCCTTACGTCTGTTTGTGATTTTTTAAAATCAAAAAACTGATAAAAATATGTCGATTTTAGTCTATTCGCTAATTATTATTATTTTTTGCAAATCCAGGACCTGACAGAAAAATGTAGTTTTTAGATTATTATTAGAAACCTTTAGCTGCGTCCGAAACATTTATCGCCTTTTGTCTTACGTCTGTTTGTGATTTTTTAAAATAAAAAAACCGATAAAAATATGTCGATTTTAGTCTATTCGCTAATTATTATTATTTTTTGCAAATACAGGAACTGACAGAAAAATGTGGTTTTTAGATTATAATTAAAAACCGTTGGCTGCGTTCAAAACAAGTATCGCCTTTTGTCTTACGTCTGTTTGTGTTTTTTTAAAATCAAAAAACCGATAAAAATATGTCGATTTTAGTCTATTCGCTAATTATTATTATTTTTTGCAAATCCAGGAACTGACAGAAAAATGTAGTTTTTAGATTATTATTAGAAACCTTTAGGTGCGTTCGAAACATTTATCGCCTTTTGTCTTACGTCTGTTTGTAATTTTTTAAAATAAAAAAACCGATAAAAATATGTTGATTTTAGTCTATTCGCTAATTATTATTATTTTTTGCAAATCCAGGAACTGACAGAAAATTGTGGTTTTTAGATTATAATTAAAAACCGTTAGCTGCGTTCAAAACAAGTATCGCCTTTTGTCTTACGTCTGTTTGTGATTTTTTTAAATCAAAAAACCGATAAAAATATGTCGATTTTAGTCTATTCGCTAATTAGTATTATTTTCTGCAAATCCAGGAACTGACAGAAAAATGTCGTTTTTAGATTATTATTAGAAACCTTTAGCTGCGTTCGAAACATGTATCGTCTTTTGTCTTACGTCTGTTTGTGATTTTTAAATTAAAAAAACCGATAAAAATATGTCGATTTTAGTCTATTCGCTAATTATTATTATTTTTTGCAAATCCAGGAACTACAGAAAAAAGAGGTTTTTAGATTATATTTAAAAACCGTTGGCTGCGTTCAAAACAATTATCGGCTTTTGTCTTACGTCTGTTTGTGTTTTTTAAAATCAAAAAACCTATAGAAATATGTGGTTTTTAGCCCATTGCTAATTAATATTATTTTTTGCATATCCAGGAACTGACAGAAAAATGTGGTTTCTAGATTATTATTAAAAACCGTTAGCTGCGTTCAAAACAAGTATCGCCTTTTGTCTTACGTCTGTTTGTGATTTTTTAAAATAAAAAAACCGATAGAAATATGTGGTTTTTAGCCCATTCGCTATTTATTATTATTTTTTGCAAATCCAGGAACTGACAGAAAAATGTGGTTTTTAGATTATTATTAAAAACCGTTAGCTGCGTTCAAAACAAGTATCGCCTTTTGTCTTACGTCTGTTTTTGATTTTTTAAAAATCAAAAAACTGATAAAAATAGGTCGATTTTAGCCTATTCGCTAATTATTATTATTTTTTGCAAATCCAGGAACTGACAGAAAAATGTCGTTTTTAGATTATTATTAGAAACCTTTGCTGCGTTCGAAACATGTATCGCCTTTTGCCTTACGTCTGTTTGTGATTTTTTAAATTTAAAAAACCGATAAAAATATGTCGATTTTAGTCTATTCGCTAATTATTAATATTTTTTGCAAATCCAGGAACTGACAGAAAAATGTGGTTTTTAGATTATATTTAAAAACCGTTGGCTGCGTTCAAAACAATTATCGGCTTTTGTCTTACGTCTGTTTGTGTTTTTTTAAAATCAAAAAACCTATAGAAATATGTGGTTTTTAGCTCATTCGCTAATTATTATTATTTTTTGCATATCCAGGAACTGACAGAAAAATGTGGTTTCTAGATTATTATTAAAAACCGTTAGCTGCGTTCAAAACAAGTATCGCCTTTTGTCTTACGTCTGTTTGTGATTTTTTAAAATAAAAAAACCGATAGAAATATGTGGTTTTTAGCCCATTCGCTATTTATTAATATTTTTTGCAAATCCAGGAACTGACAGAAAAATGTGGTTTTTGAATTATCATTAAAAACCGTTAGCTGCGTTCAGAACAGGTATCGCCTTTTGTCTTACGTCTGTTTGTGATTTTTTTAAATCAAAAAACCGATAAAAATATGTCGATTTTAGTCTATTCGCTAATTATTATTATTTTTTGCAAATCCAGGAACTGACAGAAAAATGTCGTTTTTAGATTATTATTAGAAACCTTTAGCTGCGTTTGAAACATGTATCGCCTTTTGTCTTACGTCTGTTTGTGATTTTTTAAAATCAAAAACCGATAAAAATATGTCGTTTTTAGCCTATTCGCTAATTATTATTATTTTTTGCATATCCAGGAACTGACAGAAAAATGTGGTTTTTAGATTATTCTTAAAAATCGTTAGCTGCGTTCGAAACATGTATCGCCTTTTGTCTTACGTCTGTTTGTGATTTTTTAAAAATCAAAAAACTGATAAAAATAGGTCAATTTTAGCCTATTCGCTAATTATTATTATTTTTTGCAAATCCAGGAACTGACAGAAAAATGTGGTTTTTAGATTATTATTATTATTAAAAACCGTTAGCTGCGTTCAAAACAAGTATCGCCTTTTGTCTTACGTCTGTTTGTGATTTTTTTAAATCAAAAAACCGATAAAAATATATCGTTTTTAGCCTATTCGCTAATTATTATTATTTTTTGCAAATCCAGGAACTGACAGAAAAATGTGGTTTTTAGATTATAATTAAAAACCGTTGGCTGCGTTCAAAACAAGTATCGGCTTTTGTCTTACGTCTGTTTGTGATTTTTTAAAATCAAAAAACCGATAGAAATATGTGGTTTTTAGCCCGTTCGCTAATTATTATTATTTTTTGCATATCCAGGGACTGACAGAAAAATGTGGTTTTTGGATTAATATTAAAAACCTTTAGCTGCGTTCAGAACAGGTATCGCCTTTTGTCTTACGTCTGTTTGTGATTTTTTTACATCAAAAAACCTATAAAAATAGGTCGATTTAAGCCTATTCGCTAATTATTATTATTTTTTGCAAATCCAGGAACTGACAGAAAAATGTGATTTTTAGGATATTATTAAAAACCGTTAGCTGCGTTCAAAACAAGTATCGCCTTTTGTCTTACGTCTGTTTGTGATTTTTTAAAATCAAAAAACCGATAAAAATATGTCGATTTTAGTCTATTCGCTAATTATTATTATTTTTTGCAAATCCAGGACCTGACAGAAAAATGTAGTTTTTAGATTATTATTAGAAACCTTTAGCTGCGTCCGAAACATTTATCGCCTTTTGTCTTACGTCTGTTTGTGATTTTTTAAAATAAAAAAAACCGATAAAAATATGTCGATTTTAGTCTATTCGCTAATTATTATTATTTTTTGCAAATCCAGGAACTGACAGAAAAATGTGGTTTTTAGATTATAATTAAAAACCGTTAGCTGCGTTCAAAACAAGTATCGCCTTTTGTCTTACGTCTGTTTGTGTTTTATTAAAATCAAAAAACCTATAGAAATATGTGGTTTTTAGCCCATTGCTAATTATTATTATTTTTTGCATATCCAGGAACTGACAGAAAAATGTGGTTTCTAGATTATTATTAAAAACCGTTAGCTGCGTTCAAAACAAGTATCGCCTTTACAGTATCGTCTTACGTCTGTTTTTGATTTTTTAAAAATCAAAAAACTGATAAAAATAGGTCGATTTTGGCCTATTCGCTAATTATTATTATTTTTTGCAAATCCAGGAACTGACAGAAAAATGTGGTTTTTAGATTATTATTATTACTAAAAACCGTTAGCTGCGTTCAAAACAAGTATCGCCTTTTGTCTTACGTCTGTTTGTGGTTTTTTTAAATCAAAAAACCGATAAAAATATGTCGTTTTTAGCCTATTCGCTAATTATTATTATTTTTTGCAAATCCAGGAACTGACAGAAAAATGTGGTTTTTAGATTATAATTAAAAACAGTTGGCTGCGTTCAAAACAAGTATCGGCTTTTGTCTTACGTCTGTTTGTGATTTTTTAAAATAAAAAAACCGATAAAAATATGTCGATTTTAGTCTATTCGCTAATTATTATTATTTTTTGCAAATCCAAAAACTGACAGAAAAATGTGGTTTTTAGATTATAATTAAAAACCGTTAGCTGCGTTCAAAAAAAGTATCGTTTTTTGTCTTACGTCTGTTTGTGTTTTTTTAAAATCAAAAACCCGATAAAAATATGTCGATTTTAGTCTATTCGCTAATTATTATAATTTTTTGCAAATCCAGGAACTGACAGAAAAATGTAGTTTTTAGATTATTATTAGAAACCTTTAGCTGCGTCCGAAACATTTATCGCCTTTTGTCTTACGTCTGTTTGTAATTTTTTAAAATAAAAAAACCGATAAAAATATGTCGATTTTAGTCTATTCGCTAATTATTATTATTTTTTGCAAATCCAGGAACTGACAGAAAAATGTGGTTTTTAGATTATAATTAAAAACCGTTAGCTGCGTTCAAAACAAGTATCGCCTTTTGCCTTAGGTCTGTTTGTGATTTTTTTAAATCAAAATCCGATATAAATATGTCGATTTTAGTCTATTCGCTAATTAGTATTATTTTTTGCAAATCCAGGAACTGACAGAAAAATGTCGTTTTTAGATTATTATTAGAAACCTTTAGCTGCGTTCGAAACATGTATCGTCTTTTGTCTTACGTCTGTTTGTGATTTTTAAATTAAAAAAACCGATAAAAATATGTCGATTTTAGTCTATTCGCTAATTATTATTATTTTTTGCAAATCCAGGAACTACAGAAAAAAGAGGTTTTTAGATTATATTTAAAAACCGTTGGCTGCGTTCAAAACAATTATCGGCTTTTGTCTTACGTCTGTTTGTGTTTTTTAAAATCAAAAAACCTATAGAAATATGTGGTTTTTAGCCCATTGCTAATTATTATTATTTTTTGCATATCCAGGAACTGACAGAAAAATGTGGTTTCTAGATTATTATTAAAAACCGTTAGCTGCGTTCAAAACAAGTATCGCCTTTTGTCTTACGTCTGTTTGTGATTTTTTAAAATAAAAAAACCGATAGAAATATGTGGTTTTTAGCCCATTCGCTAATTATTATAATTTTTTGCAAATCCAGGAACTGACAGAAAAATGTGTTTTTTAGATTATTATTAAAAACCGTTAGCTGCGTTCAAAACAAGTATCGCCTTTTGTCTTACGTCTGTTTGTGATTTTTTAAAATAAAAAAACCGATAGAAATATGTGGTTTTTAGCCCATTCGCTAATTATTATTATTTTTTGCAAATCCAGGAACTGACAGAAAAATGTGGTTTTTAGATTATTCTTAAAAATCGTTAGCTGCGTTCAAAACAAGTATCGTCTTTTGTCTTACGTCTGTTTGTGATTTTTTAAAAATCAAAAAACTGATAAAAATAGGTCAATTTTAGCCTATTCGCTAATTATTATTATTTTTTGCAAATCCAGGAACTGACAGAAAAATGTGGTTTTTAGATTATTATTATTATTAAAAACCGTTAGCTGCGTTCAAAACAAGTATCGCCTTTTGTCTTACGTCTGTTTGTGATTTTTTTAAATCAAAAAACCGATAAAAATATATCGTTTTTAGCCTATTCGCTAATTATTATAATTTTTTGCAAATCCAGGAACTGACAGAAAAATGTGGTTTTTAGATTATAATTAAAAACCATTGGCTGCGTTCAAAACAAGTAGCGGCTTTTGTCTTACGTCTGTTTGTGATTTTTTAAAATCAAAAAACCGATAGAAATATGTGGTTTTTAGCCCGTTCGCTAATTATTATTATTTTTTGCATATCCAGGAACTGACAGAAAAATGTGGTTTTTGGATTATTATTAAAAACCTTTAGCTGCGTTCAGAAAAAGTATCGCCTTTTGTCTTACGTCTGTTTGTGATTTTTTAAAATCAAAAAACTGATAAAAATATGTCGATTTTAGTCTATTCGCTAATTATTATTATTTTTTGCAAATCCAGGACCTGACAGAAAAATGTAGTTTTTAGATTATTATTAGAAACATTTAGCTGCGTCCGAAACATTTATCGCCTTTTGTCTTACGTCTGTTTGTGATTTTTTAAAATAAAAAAACCGATAAAAATATGTCGATTTTAGTCTATTCGCTAATTATTATTATTTTTTGCAAATACAGGAACTGACAGAAAAATGTGGTTTTTAGATTATAATTAAAAACCGTTGGCTGCGTTCAAAACAAGTATCGCCTTTTGTCTTACGTCTGTTTGTGTTTTTTTAAAATCAAAAAACCGATAAAAATATGTCGATTTTAGTCTATTCGCTAATTATTATTATTTTTTGCAAATCCAGGAACTGACAGAAAAATGTAGTTTTTAGATTATTATTAGAAACCTTTAGCTGCGTTCGAAACATTTATCGCCTTTTGTCTTACGTCTGTTTGTAATTTTTTAAAATAAAAAAACCGATAAAAATATGTCGATTTTAGTCTATTCGCTAATTATTATTATTTTTTGCAAATCCAGGAACTGACAGAAAATTGTGGTTTTTAGATTATAATTAAAAACCGTTAGCTGCGTTCAAAACAAGTATCGCCTTTTGTCTTACGTCTGTTTGTGATTTTTTTAAATCAAAAAACCGATAAAAATATGTCGATTTTAGTCTATTCGCTAATTAGTATTATTTTTTGCAAATCCAGGAACTGACAGAAAAATGTCGTTTTTAGATTATTATTAGAAACCTTTAGCTGCGTTCGAAACATGTATCGCCTTTTGTCTTACGTCTGTTTGTGATTTTTTAAATTAAAAAAACCGATAAAAATATGGCGATTTTAGTCTATTCGCTAATTATTATTATTTTTTGCAAATCCAGGAACTACAGAAAAAAGAGGTTTTTAGATTATATTTAAAAACCGTTGGCTGCGTTCAAAACAATTATCGGCTTTTGTCTTACGTCTGTTTGTGTTTTTTAAAATCAAAAAACCTATAGAAATATGTGCTTTTTAGCCCATTGCTAATTATTATTATTTTTTGCATATCCAGAAACTGACAGAAAAATGTGGTTTCTAGATTATTATTAAAAACCGTTAGCTGCGTTCAAAACAAGTATCGCCTTTTGTCTTACGTCTGTTTGTGATTTTTTAAAATAAAAAAACCGATAGAAATATGTGGTTTTTAGCCCATTCGCTATTTATTATTATTTTTTGCAAATCCAGGAACTGATAGAAAAATGTGGTTTTTAGATTATTATTAAAAACCGTTAGCTGCGTTCAAAACAAGTATCGCCTTTTGTCTTACGTCTGTTTTTGATTTTTTAAAAATCAAAAAACTGATAAAAATAGGTCGATTTTAGCCTATTCGCTAATTATTATTATTTTTTGCAAATCCAGGAACTGACAGAAAAATGTCGTTTTTAGATTATTATTAGAAACCTTTAGCTGCGTTCGAAACATGAATCGCCTTTTGTTTTACGTCTGTTTGTGATTTTTTAAATTAAAAAAACCGATAAAAATATGTCGATTTTAGTCTATTCGCTAATTATTATTATTTTTTGCAAATCCAGGAACTGACAGAAAAATGTGGTTTTTAGATTATATTTAAAAACCGTTGGCTGCGTTCAAAACAATTATCGGCTTTTGTCTTACGTCTGTTTGTGTTTTTTTAAAATCAAAAAACCTATAAAAATATGTGGTTTTTAGCCCATTGCTAATTATTATTATTTTTTGCAAATCCAGGAACTGACAGAAAAATGTGGTTTCTAGATTATTATTAAAAACCGTTAGCGGCGTTCAAAACAAGTATCGCCTTTTGTCTTACGTCTGTTTGTGATTTTTTAAAATAAAAAAACCGATAGAAATATGTGGTTTTTAGCCCATTCGCTATTTATTATTATTTTTTGCAAATCCAGGAACTGACAGAAAAATGTGGTTTTTGGATTATTATTAAAAACCGTTAGCTGCGTTCAGAACAGGTATCGCCTTTTGTCTTACGTCTGTTTGTGATTTTTTTAAATCAAAAAACCGATAAAAATATGTCGATTTTAGTCTATTCGCTAATTATTATTATTTTTTGCAAATCCAGGAACTGACAGAAAAATGTCGTTTTTAGATTATTATTAGAAACCTTTAGCTGCGTTCGAAACATGTATCGCCTTTTGTCTTACATCTGTTTGTGATTTTTTAAAATCAAAAAACCGATAAAAATATGTCGTTTTTAGCCTATTCGCTAATTATTATTATTTTTTGCAAATCCAGGAACTGACGGAAAAATGTGTTTTTAGATTATAATTAAAAACCGTTGGCTGCGTTCAAAACAATTATCGCCATTTGTCTTACGTCTGTTTGTGATTTTTTAAAATAAAAAAACCGATAGAAATATGTGGTTTTTAGCCCATTCGCTAATTATTATTATTTTTTGCAAATCCAGGATCTGACAGAAAAATGTGGTTTTTAGATTATTCTTAAAAATCGTTAGCTGCGTTCAAAACAAGTATCGCCTTTTGCCATACGTCTGTTTGTGATTTTTTAAAATCAAAAAACCGATAAAAATATGTCGATTTTAGTCTATTCGATAATTATTATTATTTTTTGCAAATCCAGGACCTGACAGAAAAATGTAGTTTTTAGATTATTATTAGAAACCTTTAGCTGCGTCCGAAACATTTATCGCCTTTTGTCTTACGTCTGTTTGTGATTTTTTAAAATAAAAAAACCCGATAAAAATATGTCGATTTTAGTCTATTCGCTAATTATTATTATTTTTTGCAAATCCAGGAACTGACAGAAAAATGTGGTTTTTAGATTATAATTAAAAACCGTTAGCTGCGTTCAAAACAAGTATCGCCTTTTATCTTACGTCTGTTTGTGTTTTTTTAAAATCAAAAAACCTATAGAAATATGTGGTTTTTAGCCCATTGCTAATTATTATTATTTTTTGCATATCCAGGAACTGACAGAAAAATGTGGTTTCTAGATTATTATTAAAAACCGTTAGCTGCGTTCAAAACAAGTATCGCCTTTACAGTATCGTCTTACGTCTGTTTTTGATTTTTTAAAAATCAAAAAACTGATAAAAATAGGTCGATTTTGGCCTATTCGCTAATTATTATTATTTTTTGCAAATCCAGGAACTGACAGAAAAATGTGGTTTTTAGATTATAATTAAAAACCGTTAGCTGCGTTCAAAACAAGTATCGCCTTTTGTCTTACGTCTGTTTGTGTTTTTTTAAAATCAAAAAACCGATAAAAATATGTCGATTTTAGTCTATTCGCTCATTATTATTATTTTTTGCAAATCCAGGAACTGACAGAAAAATGTAGTTTTTAGATTATTATTAGAAACCTTTATCTGCGTCCGAAACATTTATCGCCTTTTGCCTTACGTCTGTTTGTAATTTTTTAAAATAAAAAAACCGATAAAAATATGTCGATTTTAGTCTATTCGCTAATTATTATTATTTTTTGCAAATCCAGGAACAGACAGAAAAATGTGGTTTTTAGATTATAATTAAAAACCCTTAGCTGCGTTCAAAACAAGTATCGCCTTTTGTCTTACGTCTGTTTGTGATTTTTTTAAATCAAAAAACCGATAAAAATATGTCGATTTTAGTCTATTCGCTAATTAGTATTATTTTTTGCAAATCCAGGAACTGGCAGAAAAATGTCGTTTTTAGATTATTATTAGAAACCTTTAGCTGCGTTCGAAACATGTATCGCCTTTTGTCTTACGTCTGTTTGTGATTTTTTAAATTAAAAAAACCGATAAAAATATGTCGATTTTAGTCTATTCGCTAATTATTATTATTTTTTGCAAATCCAGGAACTGACAGAAAAATGTGGTTTTTAGATTATAATTAAAAACCGTTAGCTGCGTTTAAAACAAGTATCGCCTTTTGTCTTACGTCTGTTTGTGTTTTTTTAAAATCAAAAAACCGATAAAAATATGTCGATTTTAGTCTATTCGCAAATTATTATTATTTTTTGCAAATCCAGGAACTGACAGAAAAATGTAGTTTTTAGATTATTATTAGAAACCTTTAGCTGCGTCCGAAACATTTATCGCCTTTTGTCTTACGTCTGTTTGTAATTTTTTAAAATAAAAAAACCGATAAAAATATGTCGATTTTAGTCTATTCGCTAATTATTATTATTTTTTGCAAATCCAGGAACTGACAGAAAAATGTGGTTTTTAGATTATAATTAAAAACCGTTAGCTGCGTTCAAAACAGGTATCGCCTTTTGTCTTACGTCTGTTTGTGATTTTTTTAAATCAAAAAACCGATAAAAATATGTCGATTATAGTCTATTCGCTAATTATTATTATTTTTTGCAAATCCAGGAACTGACAGAAAAATGTCGTTTTTAGATTATTATTAGAAACCTTTAGCTGCGTTCGAAACATGTATCGCCTTTTGTCTTACGTCTGTTTGTGATTTTTTAAAATCAAAAAACCGATAAAAATATGTCGTTTTTAGCCTATTCGCTAATTATTATTATTTTTTGCAAATCCAGGAACTGACGGAAAAATGTGTTTTTAGATTATAATTAAAAACCGTTGGCTGCGTTCAAAACAATTATCGGCTTTTGTCTTACGTCTGTTTGTGTTTTTTTAAAATCAAAAAACCTATAGAAATATGTGGTTTTTAGCTCATTCGCTAATTATTATTATTTTTTGCATATCCAGGAACTGACAGAAAAATGTGGTTTTTAGATTATTATTAAAAACCGTTAGCTGCGTTCAAAACAAGTATCGCCTTTTGTCTTACGTCTGTTTGTGATTTTTTAAAATAAAAAAACCGATAGAAATATGTGGTTTTTAGCCCATTCGCTAATTATTATTATTTTTTGCAAATCCAGGATCTGACAGAAAAATGTGGTTTTTAGATTATTCTTAAAAATCGTTAGCTGCGTTCAAAACAAGTATCGTCTTTTGTCTTACGTCTGTTTGTGATTTTTTAAAAATAAAAAAACTGATAAAAATAGGTCAATTTTAGCCTATTCGCTAATTATTATTATTTTTTGCAAATCCAGGAACTGACAGAAAAATGTGGTTTTTAGATTATTATTATTATTAAAAACCGTTAGCTGCGTTCAAAACAAGTATCGCCTTTTGTCTTACGTCTGTTTGTGATTTTTTTAAATCAAAAAACCGATAAAAATATATCGTTTTTAGCCTATTCGCTAATTATTATTATTTTTTGCAAATCCAGGAACTGACAGAAAAATGTGGTTTTTAGATTATAATTAAAAACCGTTGGCTGCGTTCAAAACAAGTATCGGCTTTTGTCTTGCGTCTGTTTGTGATTTTTTAAAATCAAAAAACCGATAGAAATATGTGGTTTTTAGCCCGTTCGCTAAATATTATTATTTTTTGCATATCCAGGAACTGACAGATAAATGTGGTTTTTGGATTAATATTAAAAACCTTTAGCTGCGTTCAGAACAGGTATCGCCTTTTGTCTTACGTCTGTTTGTGATTTTTTTACATCAAAAAACCTATAAAAATAGGTCGATTTAAGACTATTCGCTAATTATTATTATTTTTTGCAAATCCAGGAACTGACAGAAAAATGTGATTTTTGGGATATTATTAAAAACCGTTAGCTGCGTTCAAAACAAGTATCGCCTTTTGTCTTACGTCTGTTTGTGATTTTTTAAAATCAAAAAACCGATAAAAATATGTCGATTTTAGTCTATTCGCTAATTATTATTATTTTTTGCAAATCCAGGAACTGACAGAAAAATGTGGTTTTTAGATTATAATTAAAAACCGTTAGCTGCGTTCAAAACAAGTATCGCCTTTTATCTTACGTCTGTTTGTGTTTTTTTAAAATCAAAAAACCTATAGAAATATGTGGTTTTTAGCCCATTGCTAATTATTATTATTTTTTGCATATCCAGGAACTGACAGAAAAATGTGGTTTCTAGATTATTATTAAAAACCGTTAGCTGCGTTCAAAACAAGTATCGCCTTTACAGTATCGTCTTACGTCTGTTTTTGATTTTTTAAAAATCAAAAAACTGATAAAAATAGGTCGATTTTGGCCTATTCGCTAATTATTATTATTTTTTGCAAATCCAGGAACTGACAGAAAAATGTGGTTTTTAGATTATAATTAAAAACCGTTAGCTGCGTTCAAAACAAGTATCGCCTTTTGTCTTACGTCTGTTTGTGTTTTTTTAAAATCAAAAAACCGATAAAAATATGTCGATTTTAGTCTATTCGCTCATTATTATTATTTTTTGCAAATCCAGGAACTGACAGAAAAATGTAGTTTTTAGATTATTATTAGAAACCTTTAGCTGCGTCCGAAACATTTATCGCCTTTTGCCTTACGTCTGTTTGTAATTTTTTAAAATAAAAAAACCGATAAAAAAATGTCGATTTTAGTCTATTCGCTAATTATTATTATTTTTTGCAAATCCAGGAACTGACAGAAAAATGTGGTTTTTAGATTATAATTAAAAACCGTTAGCTGCGTTCAAAACAAGTATCGCCTTTTGTCTTACGTCTGTTTGTGACTTTTTTAAATCAAAAAACCGATAAAAATATGTCGATTTTAGTCTATTCGCTAATTAGTATTATTTTTTGCAAATCCAGGAACTGGCAGAAAAATGTCGTTTTTAGATTATTATTAGAAACCTTTAGCTGCGTTCGAAACATGTATCGCCTTTTGTCTTACGTCTGTTTGTGATTTTTTAAATTAAAAAAACCGATAAAAATATGTCGATTTTAGTCTATTCGCTAATTATTATTATTTTTTGCAAATCCAGGAACTGACAGAAAAATGTGGTTTTTAGATTATAATTAAAAACCGTTAGCTGCGTTCAAAACAAGTATCGCCTTTTGTCTTACGTCTGTTTGTGTTTTTTTAAAATCAAAAAACCGATAAAAATATGTCGATTTTAGTCTATTCGCTAATTATTATTATTTTTTGCAAATCCAGGAACTGACAGAAAAATGTAGTTTTTAGATTATTATTAGAAACCTTTAGCTGCGTCCGAAACATTTATCGCCTTTTGTCTTACGTCTGTTTGTAATTTTTTAAAATAAAAAAACCGATAAAAATATGTCGATTTTAGTCTATTCGCTAATTATTATTATTTTTTGCAAATCCAGGAACTGACAGAAAAATGTGGTTTTTAGATTATAATTAAAAACCGTTAGCTGCGTTCAAAACAGGTATCGCCTTTTGTCTTACGTCTGTTTGTGATTTTTTTAAATCAAAAAACCGATAAAAATATGTCGATTTTAGTCTATTCGCTAATTATTATTATTTTTTGCAAATCCAGGAACTGACAGAAAAATGTCGTTTTTAGATTATTATTAGAAACCTTTAGCTGCGTTCTAAACATGTATCGCCTTTTGTCTTACGTCTGTTTGTGATTTTTTAAAATCAAAAAACCGATAAAAATATGTCGTTTTTAGCCTATTCGCTAATTATTATTATTTTTTGCAAATCCAGGAACTGACGGAAAAATGTGTTTTTAGATTATAATTAAAAACCGTTGGCTGCGTTCAAAACAATTATCGGCTTTTGTCTTACGTCTGTTTGTGTTTTTTTAAAATCAAAAAACCGATAGAAATATGTGGTTTTTAGCCCGTTCGCTAAATATTATTATTTTTTGCATATCCAGGAACTGACAGATAAATGTGGTTTTTGGATTAATATTAAAAACCTTTAGCTGCGTTCAGAACAGGTATCGCCTTTTGTCTTACGTCTGTTTGTGATTTTTTTACATCAAAAAACCTATAAAAATAGGTCGATTTAAGACTATTCGCTAATTATTATTATTTTTTGCAAATCCAGGAACTGACAGAAAAATGTGATTTTTGGGATATTATTAAAAACCGTTAGCTGCGTTCAAAACAAGTATCGCCTTTTGTCTTACGTCTGTTTGTGATTTTTTAAAATCAAAAAACCGATAAAAATATGTCGATTTTAGTCTATTCGCTAATTATTATTATTTTTTGCATATCCAGGAACTGACAGAAAAATGTGGTTTTTAGATTATTATTAAAAACCGTTAGCTGCGTTCAAAACAAGTATCGCCTTTTGTCTTACGTCTGTTTGTGATTTTTTAAAATAAAAAAACAGATAGAAATATGTGGTTTTTAGCCCATTCGCTAATTATTATTATTTTTTGCAAATCCAGGATCTGACAGAAAAATGTGGTTTTTAGATTATTCTTAAAAATCGTTAGCTGCGTTCAAAACAAGTATCGTCTTTTGTCTTACGTCTGTTTGTGATTTTTTAAAAATAAAAAAACTGATAAAAATAGGTCAATTTTAGCCTATTCGCTAATTATTATTATTTTTTGCAAATCCAGGAACTGACAGAAAAATGTGGTTTTTAGATTATTATTATTATTAAAAACCGTTAGCTGCGTTCAAAACAAGTATCGCCTTTTGTCTTACGTCTGTTTGTGATTTTTTTAAATCAAAAAACCGATAAAAATATATCGTTTTTAGCCTATTCGCTAATTATTATTATTTTTTTCAAATCCAGGAACTGACAGAAAAATGTGGTTTTTAGATTATAATTAAAAACCGTTGGCTGCGTTCAAAACAAGTATCGGCTTTTGTCTTGCGTCTGTTTGTGATTTTTTAAAATCAAAAAACCGATAGAAATATGTGGTTTTTAGCCCGTTCGCTAAATATTATTATTTTTTGCATATCCAAGAACTGACAGATAAATGTGGTTTTTGGATTAATATTAAAAACCTTTAGCTGCGTTCAGAACAGGTATCGCCTTTTGTCTTACGTCTGTTTGTGATTTTTTTACATCAAAAAACCTATAAAAATAGGTCGATTTAAGACTATTCGCTAATTATTATTATTTTTTGCAAATCCAGGAACTGACAGAAAAATGTGATTTTTGGGATATTATTAAAAACCGTTAGCTGCGTTCAAAACAAGTATCGCCTTTTGTCTTACGTCTGTTTGTGATTTTTTAAAATCAAAAAACCGATAAAAATATGTCGATTTTAGTCTATTCGCTAATTATTATTATTTTTTGCAAATCCAGGACCTGACAGAAAAATGTAGTTTTTAGATTATTATTAGAAACCTTTAGCTGCGTCCGAAACATTTATCGCCTTTTGCATTACGACTGTTTGTGATTTTTTAAAATAAAAAAAACCGATAAAAATATGTCGATTTTAGTCTATTCGCTAATTATTATTATTTTTTGCAAATCCAGGAACTGACAGAAAAATGTGGTTTTTAGATTATAATTAAAAACAGTTAGCTGCGTTCAAAACAAGTATCGCCTTTTATCTTACGTCTGTTTGTGTTTTTTTAAAATCAAAAAACCTATAGAAATATGTGGTTTTTAGCCCATTGCTAATTATTATTATTTTTTGCATATCCAGGAACTGACAGAAAAATGTGGTTTCTAGATTATTATTAAAAACCGTTAGCTGCGTTCAAAACAAGTATCGCCTTTACAGTATCGTCTTACGTCTGTTTTTGATTTTTTAAAAATCAAAAAACTGATAAAAATAGGTCGATTTTGGCCTATTCGCTAATTATTATTATTTTTTGCAAATCCAGGAACTGACAGAAAAATGTGGTTTTTAGATTATTATTATTATTAAAAACCGTTAGCTGCGTTCAAAACAAGTATCGCCTTTTGTCTTACGTCTGTTTGTGGTTTTTTTAAATCAAAAAACCGATAAAAATATGTCGTTTTTAGCCTATTCGCTAATTATTATTATTTTTTGCAAATCCAGGAACTGACAGAAAAATGTGGTTTTTAGATTATAATTAAAAACTGTTGGCTGCGTTCAAAACAAGTATCGGCTTTTGTCTTACGTCTGTTTTTGATTTTTTAAAATAAAAAAACCGATAAAAATATGTCGATTTTAGTCTATTCGCTAATTATTATTATTTTTTGCAAATCCAGGAACTGACAGAAAAATGTGGTTTTTAGATTATAATTAAAAACCGTTAGCTGCGTTCAAAACAATTATCGCCTTTTGTCTTACGTCTGTTTGTGTTTTTTTAAAATCAAAAACCCGATAAAAATATGTCGATTTTAGTCTATTCGCTAATTATTATTATTTTTTGCAAATCCAGGAACTGACAGAAAAATGTAGTTTTTAGATTATTATTAGAAACCTTTAGCTGCGTCCGAAACATTTATCGCCTTTTGTCTTACGTCTGTTTGTAATTTTTTTAAATAAAAAAACCGATAAAAATATGTCGATTTTAGTCTATTCGCTAATTATTATTATTTTTTGCAAATCCAGGAACTGACAGAAAAATGTAGTTTTTAGATTATTATTAGAAACCTTTAGCTGCGTCCGAAACATTTATCGCCTTTTGTCTTACGTCTGTTTGTGATTTTTTTAAATCAAAAAACCGATAAAAATATGTCGATTTTAGTCTATTCGCTAATTAGTATTATTTTATGCAAATCCAGGAACTGACAGAAAAATGTCGTTTTTAGATTATTATTAGAAATCTTTAGCTGCGTTCGAAACATGTATCGCCTTTTGTCTTACGTCTGTTTGTGATTTTTAAATTAAAAAAACCGATAAAAATATGTCGATTTTAGTCTATTCGCTAATTATTATTATTTTTTGCAAATCCAGGAACTACAGAAAAAAGAGGTTTTTAGATTATATTTAAAAACCGTTGGCTGCGTTCAAAACAATTATCGGCTTTTGTCTTACGTCTGTTTGTGTTTTTTAAAATCAAAAAACCTATAAAAATATGTGGTTTTTAGCCCATTGCTAATTATTATTATTTTTTGCATATCCAGGAACTGACAGAAAAATGTGGTTTCTAGATTATTATTAAAAACTGTTAGCTGCGTTCAAAACAAGTATCGCCTTTTGTCTTACGTCTGTTTGTGATTTTTTAAAATAAAAAAGCCGATAGAAATATGTGGTTTTTAGCCCATTCGCTATTTATTATTATTTTTTGCAAATCCATGAACTGACAGAAAAATGTGGTTTTTAGATTATTATTAAAAACCGTTAGCTGCGTTCAAAACAAGTATCGCCTTTTGTCTTACGTCTGTTTTTGATTTTTTAAAAATCAAAAAACTGATAAAAATAGGTCGATTTTAGCCTATTCGCTAATTATTATTATTTTTTGCAAATCCAGGAACTGACAGAAAAATGTGTTTTTAGATTATAATTAAAAACCGTTGGCTGCGTTCAAAACAATTATCGGCTTTTGTCTTACGTCTGTTTGTGTTTTTTTAAAATCAAAAAACCTATAGAAATATGTGGTTTTTAGCTCATTCGCTAATTATTATTATTTTTTGCATATCCAGGAACTGACAGAAAAATGTGGTTTTTGGATTATTATTAAAAACCGCTAGCTGCGTTCAAAACAAGTATCGCCTTTTGTCTTACGTCTGTTTGTGATTTTTTAAAATAAAAAAACCGATAGAAATATGTGGTTTTTAGCCCATTCGCTAATTATTATTATTTTTGCAAATCCAGGATCTGACAGAAAAATGTGGTTTTTAGATTATTCTTAAAAATCGTTAGCTGCGTTCAAAACAAGTATCGTCTTTTGTCTTACGTCTGTTTGTGATTTTTTAAAAATAAAAAAACTGATAAAAATAGGTCAATTTTAGCCTATTCGCTAATTATTATTATTTTTTGCAAATCCAGGAACTGACAGAAAAATGTGGTTTTTAGATTATTATTATTATTAAAAACCGTTAGCTGCGTTCAAAACAAGTATCGCCTTTTGTCTTACGTCTGTTTGTGATTTTTTTAAATCAAAAAACCGATAAAAATATATCGTTTTTAGCCTATTCGCTAATTATTATTATTTTTTGCAAATCCAGGAACTGACAGAAAAATGTGGTTTTTAGATTATAATTAAAAACCGTTGGCTGCGTTCAAAACAAGTATCGGCTTTTGTCTTGCGTCTGTTTGTGATTTTTTAAAATCAAAAAACCGATAGAAATATGTGGTTTTTAGCCCGTTCGCTAAATATTATTATTTTTTGCATATCCAGGAACTGACAGATAAATGTGGTTTTTGGATTAATATTAAAAACCTTTAGCTGCGTTCAGAACAGGTATCGCCTTTTGTCTTACGTCTGTTTGTGATTTTTTTACATCAAAAAACCTATAAAAATAGGTCGATTTAAGACTATTCGCTAATTATTATTATTTTTTGCAAATCCAGGAACTGACAGAAAAATGTGATTTTTGGGATATTATTAAAAACCGTTAGCTGCGTTCAAAACAAGTATCGCCTTTTGTCTTACGTCTGTTTGTGATTTTTTAAAATCAAAAAACCGATAAAAATATGTCGATTTTAGTCTATTCGCTAATTATTATTATTTTTTGCAAATCCAGGAACTGACAGAAAAATGTGGTTTTTAGATTATAATTAAAAACCGTTAGCTGCGTTCAAAACAAGTATCGCCTTTTGCCTTACGTCTGTTTGTGATTTTTTAAAATCAAAAAACCGATAAAAATATGTCGATTTTAGTCTATTCGATAATTATTATTATTTTTTGCAAATCCAGGACCTGACAGAAAAATGTAGTTTTTAGATTATTATTAGAAACCTTTAGCTGCGTCCGAAACATTTATCGCCTTTTGTCTTACGTCTGTTTGTGATTTTTTAAAATAAAAAAACCCGATAAAAATATGTCGATTTTAGTCTATTCGCTAATTATTATTATTTTTTGCAAATCCAGGAACTGACAGAAAAATGTGGTTTTTAGATTATAATTAAAAACCGTTAGCTGCGTTCAAAACAAGTATCGCCTTTTATCTTACGTCTGTTTGTGTTTTTTTAAAATCAAAAAACCTATAGAAATATGTGGTTTTTAGCCCATTGCTAATTATTATTATTTTTTGCATATCCAGGAACTGACAGAAAAATGTGGTTTCTAGATTATTATTAAAAACCGTTAGCTGCGTTCAAAACAAGTATCGCCTTTACAGTATCGTCTTACGTCTGTTTTTGATTTTTTAAAAATCAAAAAACTGATAAAAATAGGTCGATTTTGGCCTATTCGCTAATTATTATTATTTTTTGCAAATCCAGGAACTGACAGAAAAATGTGGTTTTTAGATTATAATTAAAAACCGTTAGCTGCGTTCAAAACAAGTATCGCCTTTTGTCTTACGTCTGTTTGTGTTTTTTTAAAATCAAAAAACCGATAAAAATATGTCGATTTTAGTCTATTCGCTCATTATTATTATTTTTTGCAAATCCAGGAACTGACAGAAAAATGTAGTTTTTAGATTATTATTAGAAACCTTTAGCTGCGTCCGAAACATTTATCGCCTTTTGCCTTACGTCTGTTTGTAATTTTTTAAAATAAAAAAACCGATAAAAATATGTCGATTTTAGTCTATTCGCTAATTATTATTATTTTTTGCAAATCCAGGAACAGACAGAAAAATGTGGTTTTTAGATTATAATTAAAAACCGTTAGCTGCGTTCAAAACAAGTATCGCCTTTTGTCTTACGTCTGTTTGTGATTTTTTTAAATCAAAAAACCGATAAAAATATGTCGATTTTAGTCTATTCGCTAATTAGTATTATTTTTTGCAAATCCAGGAACTGGCAGAAAAATGTCGTTTTTAGATTATTATTAGAAACCTTTAGCTGCGTTCGAAACATGTATCGCCTTTTGTCTTACGTCTGTTTGTGATTTTTTAAATTAAAAAAACCGATAAAAATATGTCGATTTTAGTCTATTCGCTAATTATTATTATTTTTTGCAAATCCAGGAACTGACAGAAAAATGTGGTTTTTAGATTATAATTAAAAACCGTTAGCTGCGTTTAAAACAAGTATCGCCTTTTGTCTTACGTCTGTTTGTGTTTTTTTAAAATCAAAAAACCGATAAAAATATGTCGATTTTAGTCTATTCGCAAATTATTATTATTTTTTGCAAATCCAGGAACTGACAGAAAAATGTAGTTTTTAGATTATTATTAGAAACCTTTAGCTGCGTCCGAAACATTTATCGCCTTTTGTCTTACGTCTGTTTGTAATTTTTTAAAATAAAAAAACCGATAAAAATATGTCGATTTTAGTCTATTCGCTAATTATTATTATTTTTTGCAAATCCAGGAACTGACAGAAAAATGTGGTTTTTAGATTATAATTAAAAACCGTTAGCTGCGTTCAAAACAGGTATCGCCTTTTGTCTTACGTCTGTTTGTGATTTTTTTAAATCAAAAAACCGATAAAAATATGTCGATTATAGTCTATTCGCTAATTATTATTATTTTTTGCAAATCCAGGAACTGACAGAAAAATGTCGTTTTTAGATTATTATTAGAAACCTTTAGCTGCGTTCGAAACATGTATCGCCTTTTGTCTTACGTCTGTTTGTGATTTTTTAAAATCAAAAAACCGATAAAAATATGTCGTTTTTAGCCTATTCGCTAATTATTATTATTTTTTGCAAATCCAGGAACTGACGGAAAAATGTGTTTTTAGATTATAATTAAAAACCGTTGGCTGCGTTCAAAACAATTATCGGCTTTTGTCTTACGTCTGTTTGTGTTTTTTTAAAATCAAAAAACCTATAGAAATATGTGGTTTTTAGCTCATTCGCTAATTATTATTATTTTTTGCATATCCAGGAACTGACAGAAAAATGTGGTTTTTAGATTATTATTAAAAACCGTTAGCTGCGTTCAAAACAAGTATCGCCTTTTGTCTTACGTCTGTTTGTGATTTTTTAAAATAAAAAAACCGATAGAAATATGTGGTTTTTAGCCCATTCGCTAATTATTATTATTTTTTGCAAATCCAGGATCTGACAGAAAAATGTGGTTTTTAGATTATTCTTAAAAATCGTTAGCTGCGTTCAAAACAAGTATCGTCTTTTGTCTTACGTCTGTTTGTGATTTTTTAAAAATAAAAAAACTGATAAAAATAGGTCAATTTTAGCCTATTCGCTAATTATTATTATTTTTTGCAAATCCAGGAACTGACAGAAAAATGTGGTTTTTAGATTATTATTATTATTAAAAACCGTTAGCTGCGTTCAAAACAAGTATCGCCTTTTGTCTTACGTCTGTTTGTGATTTTTTTAAATCAAAAAACCGATAAAAATATATCGTTTTTAGCCTATTCGCTAATTATTATTATTTTTTGCAAATCCAGGAACTGACAGAAAAATGTGGTTTTTAGATTATAATTAAAAACTGTTGGCTGCGTTCAAAACAAGTATCGGCTTTTGTCTTGCGTCTGTTTGTGATTTTTTAAAATCAAAAAACCGATAGAAATATGTGGTTTTTAGCCCGTTCGCTAAATATTATTATTTTTTGCATATCCAGGAACTGACAGATAAATGTGGTTTTTGGATTAATATTAAAAACCTTTAGCTGCGTTCAGAACAGGTATCGCCTTTTGTCTTACGTCTGTTTGTGATTTTTTTACATCAAAAAACCTATAAAAATAGGTCGATTTAAGACTATTCGCTAATTATTATTATTTTTTGCAAATCCAGGAACTGACAGAAAAATGTGATTTTTGGGATATTATTAAAAACCCTTAGCTGCGTTCAAAACAAGTATCGCCTTTTGTCTTACGTCTGTTTGTGATTTTTTAAAATCAAAAAACCGATAAAAATATGTCGATTTTAGTCTATTCGCTAATTATTATTATTTTTTGCAAATCCAGGAACTGACAGAAAAATGTGGTTTTTAGATTATAATTAAAAACCGTTAGCTGCGTTCAAAACAAGTATCGCCTTTTATCTTACGTCTGTTTGTGTTTTTTTAAAATCAAAAAACCTATAGAAATATGTGGTTTTTAGCCCATTGCTAATTATTATTATTTTTTGCATATCCAGGAACTGACAGAAAAATGTGGTTTCTAGATTATTATTAAAAACCGTTAGCTGCGTTCAAAACAAGTATCGCCTTTACAGTATCGTCTTACGTCTGTTTTTGATTTTTTAAAAATCAAAAAACTGATAAAAATAGGTCGATTTTGGCCTATTCGCTAATTATTATTATTTTTTGCAAATCCAGGAACTGACAGAAAAATGTGGTTTTTAGATTATAATTAAAAACCGTTAGCTGCGTTCAAAACAAGTATCGCCTTTTGTCTTACGTCTGTTTGTGTTTTTTTAAAATCAAAAAACCGATAAAAATATGTCGATTTTAGTCTATTCGCTCATTATTATTATTTTTTGCAAATCCAGGAACTGACAGAAAAATGTAGTTTTTAGATTATTATTAGAAACCTTTAGCTGCGTCCGAAACATTTATCGCCTTTTGCCTTACGTCTGTTTGTAATTTTTTAAAATAAAAAAACCGATAAAAAAATGTCGATTTTAGTCTATTCGCTAATTATTATTATTTTTTGCAAATCCAGGAACTGACAGAAAAATGTGGTTTTTAGATTATAATTAAAAACCATTAGCTGCGTTCAAAACAAGTATCGCCTTTTGTCTTACGTCTGTTTGTGACTTTTTTAAATCAAAAAACCGATAAAAATATGTCGATTTTAGTCTATTCGCTAATTAGTATTATTTTTTGCAAATCCAGGAACTGGCAGAAAAATGTCGTTTTTAGATTATTATTAGAAACCTTTAGCTGCGTTCGAAACATGTATCGCCTTTTGTCTTACGTCTGTTTGTGATTTTTTAAATTAAAAAAACCGATAAAAATATGTCGATTTTAGTCTATTCGCTAATTATTATTATTTTTTGCAAATCCAGGAACTGACAGAAAAATGTGGTTTTTAGATTATAATTAAAAACCGTTAGCTGCGTTCAAAACAAGTATCGCCTTTTGTCTTACGTCTGTTTGTGTTTTTTTAAAATCAAAAAACCGATAAAAATATGTCGATTTTAGTCTATTCGCTAATTATTATTATTTTTTGCAAATCCAGGAACTGACAGAAAAATGTAGTTTTTAGATTATTATTAGAAACCTTTAGCTGCGTCCGAAACATTTATCGCCTTTTGTCTTACGTCTGTTTGTAATTTTTTAAAATAAAAAAACCGATAAAAATATGTCGATTTTAGTCTATTCGCTAATTATTATTATTTTTTGCAAATCCAGGAACTGACAGAAAAATGTGGTTTTTAGATTATAATTAAAAACCGTTAGCTGCGTTCAAAACAGGTATCGCCTTTTGTCTTACGTCTGTTTGTGATTTTTTTAAATCAAAAAACCGATAAAAATATGTCGATTTTAGTCTATTCGCTAATTATTATTATTTTTTGCAAATCCAGGAACTGACAGAAAAATGTCGTTTTTAGATTATTATTAGAAACCTTTAGCTGCGTTCTAAACATGTATCGCCTTTTGTCTTACGTCTGTTTGTGATTTTTTAAAATCAAAAAACCGATAAAAATATGTCGTTTTTAGCCTATTCGCTAATTATTATTATTTTTTGCAAATCCAGGAACTGACGGAAAAATGTGTTTTTAGATTATAATTAAAAACCGTTGGCTGCGTTCAAAACAATTATCGGCTTTTGTCTTACGTCTGTTTGTGTTTTTTTAAAATCAAAAAACCGATAGAAATATGTGGTTTTTAGCCCGTTCGCTAAATATTATTATTTTTTGCATATCCAGGAACTGACAGATAAATGTGGTTTTTGGATTAATATTAAAAACCTTTAGCTGCGTTCAGAACAGGTATCGCCTTTTGTCTTACGTCTGTTTGTGATTTTTTTACATCAAAAAACCTATAAAAATAGGTCGATTTAAGACTATTCGCTAATTATTATTATTTTTTGCAAATCCAGGAACTGACAGAAAAATGTGATTTTTGGGATATTATTAAAAACCGTTAGCTGCGTTCAAAACAAGTATCGCCTTTTGTCTTACGTCTGTTTGTGATTTTTTAAAATCAAAAAACCGATAAAAATATGTCGATTTTAGTCTATTCGCTAATTATTATTATTTTTTGCATATCCAGGAACTGACAGAAAAATGTGGTTTTTAGATTATTATTAAAAACCGTTAGCTGCGTTCAAAACAAGTATCGCCTTTTGTCTTACGTCTGTTTGTGATTTTTTAAAATAAAAAAACAGATAGAAATATGTGGTTTTTAGCCCATTCGCTAATTATTATTATTTTTTGCAAATCCAGGATCTGACAGAAAAATGTGGTTTTTAGATTATTCTTAAAAATCGTTAGCTGCGTTCAAAACAAGTATCGTCTTTTGTCTTACGTCTGTTTGTGATTTTTTAAAAATAAAAAAACTGATAAAAATAGGTCAATTTTAGCCTATTCGCTAATTATTATTATTTTTTGCAAATCCAGGAACTGACAGAAAAATGTGGTTTTTAGATTATTATTATTATTAAAAACCGTTAGCTGCGTTCAAAACAAGTATCGCCTTTTGTCTTACGTCTGTTTGTGATTTTTTTAAATCAAAAAACCGATAAAAATATATCGTTTTTAGCCTATTCGCTAATTATTATTATTTTTTTCAAATCCAGGAACTGACAGAAAAATGTGGTTTTTAGATTATAATTAAAAACCGTTGGCTGCGTTCAAAACAAGTATCGGCTTTTGTCTTGCGTCTGTTTGTGATTTTTTAAAATCAAAAAACCGATAGAAATATGTGGTTTTTAGCCCGTTCGCTAAATATTATTATTTTTTGCATATCCAAGAACTGACAGATAAATGTGGTTTTTGGATTAATATTAAAAACCTTTAGCTGCGTTCAGAACAGGTATCGCCTTTTGTCTTACGTCTGTTTGTGATTTTTTTACATCAAAAAACCTATAAAAATAGGTCGATTTAAGACTATTCGCTAATTATTATTATTTTTTGCAAATCCAGGAACTGACAGAAAAATGTGATTTTTGGGATATTATTAAAAACCGTTAGCTGCGTTCAAAACAAGTATCGCCTTTTGTCTTACGTCTGTTTGTGATTTTTTAAAATCAAAAAACCGATAAAAATATGTCGATTTTAGTCTATTCGCTAATTATTATTATTTTTTGCAAATCCAGGACCTGACAGAAAAATGTAGTTTTTAGATTATTATTAGAAACCTTTAGCTGCGTCCGAAACATTTATCGCCTTTTGCATTACGACTGTTTGTGATTTTTTAAAATAAAAAAAACCGATAAAAATATGTCGATTTTAGTCTATTCGCTAATTATTATTATTTTTTGCAAATCCAGGAACTGACAGAAAAATGTGGTTTTTAGATTATAATTAAAAACAGTTAGCTGCGTTCAAAACAAGTATCGCCTTTTATCTTACGTCTGTTTGTGTTTTTTTAAAATCAAAAAACCTATAGAAATATGTGGTTTTTAGCCCATTGCTAATTATTATTATTTTTTGCATATCCAGGAACTGACAGAAAAATGTGGTTTCTAGATTATTATTAAAAACCGTTAGCTGCGTTCAAAACAAGTATCGCCTTTACAGTATCGTCTTACGTCTGTTTTTGATTTTTTAAAAATCAAAAAACTGATAAAAATAGGTCGATTTTGGCCTATTCGCTAATTATTATTATTTTTTGCAAATCCAGGAACTGACAGAAAAATGTGGTTTTTAGATTATTATTATTATTAAAAACCGTTAGCTGCGTTCAAAACAAGTATCGCCTTTTGTCTTACGTCTGTTTGTGGTTTTTTTAAATCAAAAAACCGATAAAAATATGTCGTTTTTAGCCTATTCGCTAATTATTATTATTTTTTGCAAATCCAGGAACTGACAGAAAAATGTGGTTTTTAGATTATAATTAAAAACTGTTGGCTGCGTTCAAAACAAGTATCGGCTTTTGTCTTACGTCTGTTTTTGATTTTTTAAAATAAAAAAACCGATAAAAATATGTCGATTTTAGTCTATTCGCTAATTATTATTATTTTTTGCAAATCCAGGAACTGACAGAAAAATGTGGTTTTTAGATTATAATTAAAAACCGTTAGCTGCGTTCAAAACAATTATCGCCTTTTGTCTTACGTCTGTTTGTGTTTTTTTAAAATCAAAAACCCGATAAAAATATGTCGATTTTAGTCTATTCGCTAATTATTATTATTTTTTGCAAATCCAGGAACTGACAGAAAAATGTAGTTTTTAGATTATTATTAGAAACCTTTAGCTGCGTCCGAAACATTTATCGCCTTTTGTCTTACGTCTGTTTGTAATTTTTTTAAATAAAAAAACCGATAAAAATATGTCGATTTTAGTCTATTCGCTAATTATTATTATTTTTTGCAAATCCAGGAACTGACAGAAAAATGTAGTTTTTAGATTATTATTAGAAACCTTTAGCTGCGTCCGAAACATTTATCGCCTTTTGTCTTACGTCTGTTTGTGATTTTTTTAAATCAAAAAACCGATAAAAATATGTCGATTTTAGTCTATTCGCTAATTAGTATTATTTTATGCAAATCCAGGAACTGACAGAAAAATGTCGTTTTTAGATTATTATTAGAAATCTTTAGCTGCGTTCGAAACATGTATCGCCTTTTGTCTTACGTCTGTTTGTGATTTTTAAATTAAAAAAACCGATAAAAATATGTCGATTTTAGTCTATTCGCTAATTATTATTATTTTTTGCAAATCCAGGAACTACAGAAAAAAGAGGTTTTTAGATTATATTTAAAAACCGTTGGCTGCGTTCAAAACAATTATCGGCTTTTGTCTTACGTCTGTTTGTGTTTTTTAAAATCAAAAAACCTATAAAAATATGTGGTTTTTAGCCCATTGCTAATTATTATTATTTTTTGCATATCCAGGAACTGACAGAAAAATGTGGTTTCTAGATTATTATTAAAAACCGTTAGCTGCGTTCAAAACAAGTATCGCCTTTTGTCTTACGTCTGTTTGTGATTTTTTAAAATAAAAAAGCCGATAGAAATATGTGGTTTTTAGCCCATTCGCTATTTATTATTATTTTTTGCAAATCCAGGAACTGACAGAAAAATGTGGTTTTTAGATTATTATTAAAAACCGTTAGCTGCGTTCAAAACAAGTATCGCCTTTTGTCTTACGTCTGTTTTTGATTTTTTAAAAATCAAAAAACTGATAAAAATAGGTCGATTTTAGCCTATTCGCTAATTATTATTATTTTTTGCAAATCCAGGAACTGACAGAAAAATGTGTTTTTAGATTATAATTAAAAACCGTTGGCTGCGTTCAAAACAATTATCGGCTTTTGTCTTACGTCTGTTTGTGTTTTTTTAAAATCAAAAAACCTATAGAAATATGTGGTTTTTAGCTCATTCGCTAATTATTATTATTTTTTGCATATCCAGGAACTGACAGAAAAATGTGGTTTTTGGATTATTATTAAAAACCGCTAGCTGCGTTCAAAACAAGTATCGCCTTTTGTCTTACGTCTGTTTGTGATTTTTTAAAATAAAAAAACCGATAGAAATATGTGGTTTTTAGCCCATTCGCTAATTATTATTATTTTTGCAAATCCAGGATCTGACAGAAAAATGTGGTTTTTAGATTATTCTTAAAAATCGTTAGCTGCGTTCAAAACAAGTATCGTCTTTTGTCTTACGTCTGTTTGTGATTTTTTAAAAATAAAAAAACTGATAAAAATAGGTCAATTTTAGCCTATTCGCTAATTATTATTATTTTTTGCAAATCCAGGAACTGACAGAAAAATGTGGTTTTTAGATTATTATTATTATTAAAAACCGTTAGCTGCGTTCAAAACAAGTATCGCCTTTTGTCTTACGTCTGTTTGTGATTTTTTTAAATCAAAAAACCGATAAAAATATATCGTTTTTAGCCTATTCGCTAATTATTATTATTTTTTGCAAATCCAGGAACTGACAGAAAAATGTGGTTTTTAGATTATAATTAAAAACCGTTGGCTGCGTTCAAAACAAGTATCGGCTTTTGTCTTGCGTCTGTTTGTGATTTTTTAAAATCAAAAAACCGATAGAAATATGTGGTTTTTAGCCCGTTCGCTAAATATTATTATTTTTTGCATATCCAGGAACTGACAGATAAATGTGGTTTTTGGATTAATATTAAAAACCTTTAGCTGCGTTCAGAACAGGTATCGCCTTTTGTCTTACGTCTGTTTGTGATTTTTTTACATCAAAAAACCTATAAAAATAGGTCGATTTAAGACTATTCGCTAATTATTATTATTTTTTGCAAATCCAGGAACTGACAGAAAAATGTGATTTTTGGGATATTATTAAAAACCGTTAGCTGCGTTCAAAACAAGTATCGCCTTTTGTCTTACGTCTGTTTGTGATTTTTTAAAATCAAAAAACCGATAAAAATATGTCGATTTTAGTCTATTCGCTAATTATTATTATTTTTTGCAAATCCAGGAACTGACAGAAAAATGTGGTTTTTAGATTATAATTAAAAACCGTTAGCTGCGTTCAAAACAAGTATCGCCTTTTATCTTACGTCTGTTTGTGTTTTTTTAAAATCAAAAAACCTATAGAAATATGTGGTTTTTAGCCCATTGCTAATTATTATTATTTTTTGCATATCCAGGAACTGACAGAAAAATGTGGTTTCTAGATTATTATTAAAAACCGTTAGCTGCGTTCAAAACAATTATCGCCTTTACAGTATCGTCTTACGTCTGTTTTTGATTTTTTAAAAATCAAAAAACTGATAAAAATAGGTCGATTTTGGCCTATTCGCTAATTATTATTATTTTTTGCAAATCCAGGAACTGACAGAAAAATGTGGTTTTTAGATTATAATTAAAAACCGTTAGCTGCGTTCAAAACAAGTATCGCCTTTTGTCTTACGTCTGTTTGTGTTTTTTTAAAATCAAAAAACCGATAAAAATATGTCGATTTTAGTCTATTCGCTCATTATTATTATTTTTTGCAAATCCAGGAACTGACAGAAAAATGTAGTTTTTAGATTATTATTAGAAACCTTTAGCTGCGTCCGAAACATTTATCGCCTTTTGCCTTACGTCTGTTTGTAATTTTTTAAAATAAAAAAACCGATAAAAAAATGTCGATTTTAGTCTATTCGCTAATTATTATTATTTTTTGCAAATCCAGGAACTGACAGAAAAATGTGGTTTTTAGATTATAATTAAAAACCGTTAGCTGCGTTCAAAACAAGTATCGCCTTTTGTCTTACGTCTGTTTGTGATTTTTTTAAATCAAAAAACCGATAAAAATATGTCGATTTTAGTCTATTCGCTAATTAGTATTATTTTTTGCAAATCCAGGAACTGGCAGAAAAATGTCGTTTTTAGATTATTATTAGAAACCTTTAGCTGCGTTCGAAACATGTATCGCCTTTTGTCTTACGTCTGTTTGTGATTTTTTAAATTAAAAAAACCGATAAAAATATGTCGATTTTAGTCTATTCGCTAATTATTATTATTTTTTGCAAATCCAGGAACTGACAGAAAAATGTGGTTTTTAGATTATAATTAAAAACCGTTAGCTGCGTTCAAAACAAGTATCGCCTTTTGTCTTACGTCTGTTTGTGTTTTTTTAAAATCAAAAAACCGATAAAAATATGTCGATTTTAGTCTATTCGCTAATTATTATTATTTTTTGCAAATCCAGGAACTGACAGAAAAATGTAGTTTTTAGATTATTATTAGAAACCTTTAGCTGCGTCCGAAACATTTATCGCCTTTTGTCTTACGTCTGTTTGTAATTTTTTAAAATAAAAAAACCGATAAAAATATGTCGATTTTAGTCTATTCGCTAATTATTATTATTTTTTGCAAATCCAGGAACTGACAGAAAAATGTGGTTTTTAGATTATAATTAAAAACCGTTAGCTGCGTTCAAAACAGGTATCGCCTTTTGTCTTACGTCTGTTTGTGATTTTTTTAAATCAAAAAACCGATAAAAATATGTCGATTTTAGTCTATTCGCTAATTATTATTATTTTTTGCAAATCCAGGAACTGACAGAAAAATGTCGTTTTTAGATTATTATTAGAAACCTTTAGCTGCGTTCGAAACATGTATCGCCTTTTGTCTTACGTCTGTTTGTGATTTTTTAAAATCAAAAAACCGATAAAAATATGTCGTTTTTAGCCTATTCGCTAATTATTATTATTTTTTGCAAATCCAGGAACTGACGGAAAAATGTGTTTTTAGATTATAATTAAAAACCGTTGGCTGCGTTCAAAACAATTATCGGCTTTTGTCTTACGTCTGTTTGTGTTTTTTTAAAATCAAAAAACCGATAGAAATATGTGGTTTTTAGCCCGTTCGCTAAATATTATTATTTTTTGCATATCCAGGAACTGACAGATAAATGTGGTTTTTGGATTAATATTAAAAACCTTTAGCTGCGTTCAGAACAGGTATCGCCTTTTGTCTTACGTCTGTTTGTGATTTTTTTACATCAAAAAACCTATAAAAATAGGTCGATTTAAGACTATTCGCTAATTATTATTATTTTTTGCAAATCCAGGAATTGACAGAAAAATGTGATTTTTGGGATATTATTAAAAACCGTTAGCTGCGTTCAAAACAAGTATCGCCTTTTGTCTTACGTCTGTTTGTGATTTTTTAAAATCAAAAAACCGATAAAAATATGTCGATTTTAGTCTATTCGCTAATTATTATTATTTTTTGCATATCCAGGAACTGACAGAAAAATGTGGTTTTTAGATTATTATTAAAAACCGTTAGCTGCGTTCAAAACAAGTATCGCCTTTTGTCTTACGTCTGTTTGTGATTTTTTAAAATAAAAAAACCGATAGAAATATGTGGTTTTTAGCCCATTCGCTAATTATTATTATTTTTTGCAAATCCAGGATCTGACAGAAAAATGTGGTTTTTAGATTATTCTTAAAAATCGTTAGCTGCGTTCAAAACAAGTATCGTCTTTTGTCTTACGTCTGTTTGTGATTTTTTAAAAATAAAAAAACTGATAAAAATAGGTCAATTTTAGCCTATTCGCTAATTATTATTATTTTTTGCAAATCCAGGAACTGACAGAAAAATGTGGTTTTTAGATTATTATTATTATTAAAAACCGTTAGCTGCGTTCAAAACAAGTATCGCCTTTTGTCTTACGTCTGTTTGTGATTTTTTTAAATCAAAAAACCGATAAAAATATATCGTTTTTAGCCTATTCGCTAATTATTATTATTTTTTGCAAATCCAGGAACTGACAGAAAAATGTGGTTTTTAGATTATAATTAAAAACCGTTGGCTGCGTTCAAAACAAGTATCGGCTTTTGTCTTGCGTCTGTTTGTGATTTTTTAAAATCAAAAAACCGATAGAAATATGTGGTTTTTAGCCCGTTCGCTAAATATTATTATTTTTTGCATATCCAGGAACTGACAGATAAATGTGGTTTTTGGATTAATATTAAAAACCTTTAGCTGCGTTCAGAACAGGTATCGCCTTTTGTCTTACGTCTGTTTGTGATTTTTTTACATCAAAAATCCTATAAAAATAGGTCGATTTAAGACTATTCGCTAATTATTATTATTTTTTGCAAATCCAGGAACTGACAGAAAAATGTGATTTTTGGGATATTATTAAAAACCGTTAGCTGCGTTCAAAACAAGTATCGCCTTTTGTCTTACGTCTGTTTGTGATTTTTTAAAATCAAAAAACCGATAAAAATATGTCGATTTTAGTCTATTCGCTAATTATTATTATTTTTTGCAAATCCAGGACCTGACAGAAAAATGTAGTTTTTAGATTATTATTAGAAACCTTTAGCTGCGTCCGAAACATTTATCGCCTTTTGCATTACGACTGTTTGTGATTTTTTAAAATAAAAAAAACCGATAAAAATATGTCGATTTTATTCTATTCGCTAATTATTATTATTTTTTGCAAATCCAGGAACTGACAGAAAAATGTGGTTTTTAGATTATAATTAAAAACAGTTAGCTGCGTTCAAAACAAGTATCGCCTTTTATCTTACGTCTGTTTGTGTTTTTTTAAAATCAAAAAACCTATAGAAATATGTGGTTTTTAGCCCATTGCTAATTATTATTATTTTTTGCATATCCAGGAACTGACAGAAAAATGTGGTTTCTAGATTATTATTAAAAACCGTTAGCTGCGTTCAAAACAAGTATCGCCTTTACAGTATCGTCTTACGTCTGTTTTTGATTTTTTAAAAATCAAAAAACTGATAAAAATAGGTCGATTTTGGCCTATTCGCTAATTATTATTATTTTTTGCAAATCCAGGAACTGACAGAAAAATGTGGTTTTTAGATTATTATTATTATTAAAAACCGTTAGCTGCGTTCAAAACAAGTATCGCCTTTTGTCTTACGTCTGTTTGTGGTTTTTTTAAATCAAAAAACCGATAAAAATATGTCGTTTTTAGCCTATTCGCTAATTATTATTATTTTTTGCAAATCCAGGAACTGACAGAAAAATGTGGTTTTTAGATTATAATTAAAAACTGTTGGCTGCGTTCAAAACAAGTATCGGCTTTTGTCTTACGTCTGTTTTTGATTTTTTAAAATAAAAAAACCGATAAAAATATGTCGATTTTAGTCTATTCGCTAATTATTATTATTTTCTGCAAATCCAGGAACTGACAGAAAAATGTGGTTTTTAGATTATAATTAAAAACCGTTAGCTGCGTTCAAAACAATTATCGCCTTTTGTCTTACGTCTGTTTGTGTTTTTTTAAAATCAAAAACCCGATAAAAATATGTCGATTTTAGTCTATTCGCTAATTATTATTATTTTTTGCAAATCCAGGAACTGACAGAAAAATGTAGTTTTTAGATTATTATTAGAAACCTTTAGCTGCGTCCGAAACATTTATCGCCTTTTGTCTTACGTCTGTTTGTAATTTTTTTAAATAAAAAAACCGATAAAAATATGTCGATTTTAGTCTATTCGCTAATTATTATTATTTTTTGCAAATCCAGGAACTGACAGAAAAATGTAGTTTTTAGATTATTATTAGAAACCTTTAGCTGCGTCCGAAACATTTATCGCCTTTTGTCTTACGTCTGTTTGTGATTTTTTTAAATCAAAAAACCGATAAAAATATGTCGATTTTAGTCTATTCGCTAATTAGTATTATTTTATGCAAATCCAGGAACTGACAGAAAAATGTCGTTTTTAGATTATTATTAGAAATCTTTAGCTGCGTTCGAAACATGTATCGCCTTTTGTCTTACGTCTGTTTGTGATTTTTAAATTAAAAAAACCGATAAAAATATGTCGATTTTAGTCTATTCGCTAATTATTATTATTTTTTGCAAATCCAGGAACTACAGAAAAAAGAGGTTTTTAGATTATATTTAAAAACCGTTGGCTGCGTTCAAAACAATTATCGGCTTTTGTCTTACGTCTGTTTGTGTTTTTTAAAATCAAAAAACCTATAGAAATATGTGGTTTTTAGCCCATTGCTAATTATTATTATTTTTTGCATATCCAGGAACTGACAGAAAAATGTGGTTTCTAGATTATTATTAAAAACCGTTAGCTGCGTTCAAAACAAGTATCGCCTTTTGTCTTACGTCTGTTTGTGATTTTTTAAAATAAAAAAGCCGATAGAAATATGTGGTTTTTAGCCCATTCGCTATTTATTATTATTTTTTGCAAATCCAGGAACTGACAGAAAAATGTGGTTTTTAGATTATTATTAAAAACCGTTAGCTGCGTTCAAAACAAGTATCGCCTTTTGTCTTACGTCTGTTTTTGATTTTTTAAAAATCAAAAAACTGATAAAAATAGGTCGATTTTAGCCTATTCGCTAATTATTATTATTTTTTGCAAATCCAGGAACTGACAGAAAAATGTGTTTTTAGATTATAATTAAAAACCGTTGGCTGCGTTCAAAACAATTATCGGCTTTTGTCTTACGTCTGTTTGTGTTTTTTTAAAATCAAAAAACCTATAGAAATATGTGGTTTTTAGCTCATTCGCTAATTATTATTATTTTTTGCATATCCAGGAACTGACAGAAAAATGTGGTTTTTAGATTATTATTAAAAACCGCTAGCTGCGTTCAAAACAAGTATCGCCTTTTGTCTTACGTCTGTTTGTGATTTTTTAAAATAAAAAAACCGATAGAAATATGTGGTTTTTAGCCCATTCGCTAATTATTATTATTTTTTGCAAATCCAGGATCTGACAGAAAAATGTGGTTTTTAGATTATTCTTAAAAATCGTTAGCTGCGTTCAAAACAAGTATCGTCTTTTGTCTTATGTCTGTTTGTGATTTTTTAAAAATCAAAAAACTGATAAAAATAGGTCAATTTTAGCCTATTCGCTAATTATTATTATTTTTTGCAAATCCAGGAACTGACAGATAAATGTGGTTTTTAGATTATTATTATTATTAAAAACCGTTAGCGGCGTTCAAAACAATTATCGCCTTTTGTCTTACGTCTGTTTGTGATTTTTTTAAATCAAAAAACCGATAAAAATATATCGTTTTTAGCCTATTCGCTAATTATTATTATTATTTGCAAATCCAGGAACTGACAGAGAAATGTGGTTTTTAGATTATAATTAAAAACCGTTGGCTGCGTTTAAAACAAGTATCGGCTTTTGTCTTACGTCTGTTTGTGATTTTTTAAAATCAAAAAACCGATAAAAATATGTCGATTTTAGTCTATTCGCTAATTATTATTATTTTTTGCAAATCCAGGAACTGACAGAAAAATGTGGTTTTTAGATTATAATTAAAAACCGTTAGCTGCGTTCAAAACAAGTATCGCCTTTTATCTTACGTCTGTTTGTGTTTTTTTAAAATCAAAAAACCTATAGAAATATGTGGTTTTTAGCCCATTGCTAATTATTATTATTTTTTGCATATCCAGGAACTGACAGAAAAATGTGGTTTCTAGATTATTATTAAAAACCGTTAGCTGCGTTCAAAACAAGTATCGCCTTTACAGTATCGTCTTACGTCTGTTTTTGATTTTTTAAAAATCAAAAAACTGATAAAAATAGGTCGATTTTGGCCTATTCGCTAATTATTATTATTTTTTGCAAATCCAGGAACTGACAGAAAAATGTGGTTTTTAGATTATAATTAAAAACCGTTAGCTGCGTTCAAAACAAGTATCGCCTTTTGTCTTACGTCTGTTTGTGTTTTTTTAAAATCAAAAAACCGATAAAAATATGTCGATTTTAGTCTATTCGCTCATTATTATTATTTTTTGCAAATCCAGGAACTGACAGAAAAATGTAGTTTTTAGATTATTATTAGAAACCTTTAGCTGCGTCCGAAACATTTATCGCCTTTTGCCTTACGTCTGTTTGTAATTTTTTAAAATAAAAAAACCGATAAAAAAATGTCGATTTTAGTCTATTCGCTAATTATTATTATTTTTTGCAAATCCAGGAACTGACAGAAAAATGTGGTTTTTAGATTATAATTAAAAACCGTTAGCTGCGTTCAAAACAAGTATCGCCTTTTGTCTTACGTCTGTTTGTGATTTTTTTAAATCAAAAACCCGATAAAAATATGTCGATTTTAGTCTATTCGCTAATTAGTATTATTTTTTGCAAATCCAGGAACTGGCAGAAAAATGTCGTTTTTAGATTATTATTAGAAACCTTTAGCTGCGTTCGAAACATGTATCGCCTTTTGTCTTACGTCTGTTTGTGATTTTTTAAATTAAAAAAACCGATAAAAATATGTCGATTTTAGTCTATTCGCTAATTATTATTATTTTTTGCAAATCCAGGAACTGACAGAAAAATGTGGTTTTTAGATTATAATTAAAAACCGTTAGCTGCGTTCAAAACAAGTATCGCCTTTTGTCTTACGTCTGTTTGTGTTTTTTTAAAATCAAAAAACCGATAAAAATATGTCGATTTTAGTCTATTCGCTAATTATTATTATTTTTTGCAAATCCAGGAACTGACAGAAAAATGTAGTTTTTAGATTATTATTAGAAACCTTTAGCTGCGTCCGAAACATTTATCGCCTTTTGTCTTACGTCTGTTTGTAATTTTTTAAAATAAAAAAACCGATAAAAATATGTCGATTTTAGTCTATTCGCTAATTATTATTATTTTTTGCAAATCCAGGAACTGACAGAAAAATGTGGTTTTTAGATTATAATTAAAAACCGTTAGCTGCGTTCAAAACAGGTATCGCCTTTTGTCTTACGTCTGTTTGTGATTTTTTTAAATCAAAAAACCGATAAAAATATGTCGATTTTAGTCTATTCGCTAATTATTATTATTTTTTGCAAATCCAGGAACTGACAGAAAAATGTCGTTTTTAGATTATTATTAGAAACCTTTAGCTGCGTTCGAAACATGTATCGCCTTTTGTCTTACGTCTGTTTGTGATTTTTTAAAATCAAAAAACCGATAAAAATATGTCGTTTTTAGCCTATTCGCTAATTATTATTATTTTTTGCAAATCCAGGAACTGACGGAAAAATGTGTTTTTAGATTATAATTAAAAACCGTTGGCTGCGTTCAAAACAATTATCGGCTTTTGTCTTACGTCTGTTTGTGTTTTTTTAAAATCAAAAAACCGATAGAAATATGTGGTTTTTAGCCCGTTCGCTAAATATTATTATTTTTTGCATATCCAGGAACTGACAGATAAATGTGGTTTTTGGATTAATATTAAAAACCTTTAGCTGCGTTCAGAACAGGTATCGCCTTTTGTCTTACGTCTGTTTGTGATTTTTTTACATCAAAAAACCTATAAAAATAGGTCGATTTAAGACTATTCGCTAATTATTATTATTTTTTGCAAATCCAGGAATTGACAGAAAAATGTGATTTTTGGGATATTATTAAAAACCGTTAGCTGCGTTCAAAACAAGTATCGCCTTTTGTCTTACGTCTGTTTGTGATTTTTTAAAATCAAAAAACCGATAAAAATATGTCGATTTTAGTCTATTCGCTAATTATTATTATTTTTTGCATATCCAGGAACTGACAGAAAAATGTGGTTTTTAGATTATTATTAAAAACCGTTAGCTGCGTTCAAAACAAGTATCGCCTTTTGTCTTACGTCTGTTTGTGATTTTTTAAAATAAAAAAACCGATAGAAATATGTGGTTTTTAGCCCATTCGCTAATTATTATTATTTTTTGCAAATCCAGGATCTGACAGAAAAATGTGGTTTTTAGATTATTCTTAAAAATCGTTAGCTGCGTTCAAAACAAGTATCGTCTTTTGTCTTACGTCTGTTTGTGATTTTTTAAAAATAAAAAAACTGATAAAAATAGGTCAATTTTAGCCTATTCGCTAATTATTATTATTTTTTGCAAATCCAGGAACTGACAGAAAAATGTGGTTTTTAGATTATTATTATTATTAAAAACCGTTAGCTGCGTTCAAAACAAGTATCGCCTTTTTTCTTACGTCTGTTTGTGATTTTTTTAAATCAAAAAACCGATAAAAATATATCGTTTTTAGCCTATTCGCTAATTATTATTATTTTTTGCAAATCCAGGAACTGACAGAAAAATGTGGTTTTTAGATTATAATTAAAAACCGTTGGCTGCGTTCAAAACAAGTATCGGCTTTTGTCTTGCGTCTGTTTGTGATTTTTTAAAATCAAAAAACCGATAGAAATATGTGGTTTTTAGCCCGTTCGCTAAATATTATTATTTTTTGCATATCCAGGAACTGACAGATAAATGTGGTTTTTGGATTAATATTAAAAACCTTTAGCTGCGTTCAGAACAGGTATCGCCTTTTGTCTTACGTCTGTTTGTGATTTTTTTACATCAAAAAACCTATAAAAATAGGTCGATTTAAGACTATTCGCTAATTATTATTATTTTTTGCAAATCCAGGAACTGACAGAAAAATGTGATTTTTGGGATATTATTAAAAACCGTTAGCTGCGTTCAAAACAAGTATCGCCTTTTGTCTTACGTCTGTTTGTGATTTTTTAAAATCAAAAAACCGATAAAAATATGTCGATTTTAGTCTATTCGCTAATTATTATTATTTTTTGCAAATCCAGGACCTGACAGAAAAATGTAGTTTTTAGATTATTATTAGAAACCTTTAGCTGCGTCCGAAACATTTATCGCCTTTTGCATTACGACTGTTTGTGATTTTTTAAAATAAAAAAAACCGATAAAAATATGTCGATTTTAGTCTATTCGCTAATTATTATTATTTTTTGCAAATCCAGGAACTGACAGAAAAATGTGGTTTTTAGATTATAATTAAAAACAGTTAGCTGCGTTCAAAACAAGTATCGCCTTTTATCTTACGTCTGTTTGTGTTTTTTTAAAATCAAAAAACCTATAGAAATATGTGGTTTTTAGCCCATTGCTAATTATTATTATTTTTTGCATATCCAGGAACTGACAGAAAAATGTGGTTTCTAGATTATTATTAAAAACCGTTAGCTGCGTTCAAAACAAGTATCGCCTTTACAGTATCGTCTTACGTCTGTTTTTGATTTTTTAAAAATCAAAAAACTGATAAAAATAGGTCGATTTTGGCCTATTCGCTAATTATTATTATTTTTTGCAAATCCAGGAACTGACAGAAAAATGTGGTTTTTAGATTATTATTATTATTAAAAACCGTTAGCTGCGTTCAAAACAAGTATCGCCTTTTGTCTTACGTCTGTTTGTGGTTTTTTTAAATCAAAAAACCGATAAAAATATGTCGTTTTTAGCCTATTCGCTAATTATTATTATTTTTTGCAAATCCAGGAACTGACAGAAAAATGTGGTTTTTAGATTATAATTAAAAACTGTTGGCTGCGTTCAAAACAAGTATCGGCTTTTGTCTTACGTCTGTTTTTGATTTTTTAAAATAAAAAAACCGATAAAAATATGTCGATTTTAGTCTATTCGCTAATTATTATTATTTTTTGCAAATCCAGGAACTGACAGAAAAATGTGGTTTTTAGATTATAATTAAAAACCGTTAGCTGCGTTCAAAACAATTATCGCCTTTTGTCTTACGTCTGTTTGTGTTTTTTTAAAATCAAAAACCCGATAAAAATATGTCGATTTTAGTCTATTCGCTAATTATTATTATTTTTTGCAAATCCAGGAACTGACAGAAAAATGTAGTTTTTAGATTATTATTAGAAACCTTTAGCTGCGTCCGAAACATTTATCGCCTTTTGTCTTACGTCTGTTTGTAATTTTTTTAAATAAAAAAACCGATAAAAATATGTCGATTTTAGTCTATTCGCTAATTATTATTATTTTTTGCAAATCCAGGAACTGACAGAAAAATGTAGTTTTTAGATTATTATTAGAAACCTTTAGCTGCGTCCGAAACATTTATCGCCTTTTGTCTTACGTCTGTTTGTGATTTTTTTAAATCAAAAAACCGATAAAAATATGTCGATTTTAGTCTATTCGCTAATTAGTATTATTTTATGCAAATCCAGGAACTGACAGAAAAATGTCGTTTTTAGATTATTATTAGAAATCTTTAGCTGCGTTCGAAACATGTATCGCCTTTTGTCTTACGTCTGTTTGTGATTTTTAAATTAAAAAAACCGATAAAAATATGTCGATTTTAGTCTATTCGCTAATTATTATTATTTTTTGCAAATCCAGGAACTACAGAAAAAAGAGGTTTTTAGATTATATTTAAAAACCGTTGGCTGCGTTCAAAACAATTATCGGCTTTTGTCTTACGTCTGTTTGTGTTTTTTAAAATCAAAAAACCTATAGAAATATGTGGTTTTTAGCCCATTGCTAATTATTATTATTTTTTGCATATCCAGGAACTGACAGAAAAATGTGGTTTCTAGATTATTATTAAAAACCGTTAGCTGCGTTCAAAACAAGTATCGCCTTTTGTCTTACGTCTGTTTGTGATTTTTTAAAATAAAAAAGCCGATATAAATATGTGGTTTTTAGCCCATTCGCTATTTATTATTATTTTTTGCAAATCCAGGAACTGACAGAAAAATGTGGTTTTTAGATTATTATTAAAAACCGTTAGCTGCGTTCAAAACAAGTATCGCCTTTTGTCTTACGTCTGTTTTTGATTTTTTAAAAATCAAAAAACTGATAAAAATAGGTCGATTTTAGCCTATTCGCTAATTATTATTATTTTTTGCAAATCCAGGAACTGACAGAAAAATGTGTTTTTAGATTATAATTAAAAACCGTTGGCTGCGTTCAAAACAATTATCGGCTTTTGTCTTACGTCTGTTTGTGTTTTTTTAAAATCAAAAAACCTATAGAAATATGTGGTTTTTAGCTCATTCGCTAATTATTATTATTTTTTGCATATCCAGGAACTGACAGAAAAATGTGGTTTTTAGATTATTATTAAAAACCGCTAGCTGCGTTCAAAACAAGTATCGCCTTTTGTCTTACGTCTGTTTGTGATTTTTTAAAATAAAAAAACCGATAGAAATATGTGGTTTTTAGCCCATTCGCTAATTATTATTATTTTTTGCAAATCCAGGATCTGACAGAAAAATGTGGTTTTTAGATTATTCTTAAAAATCGTTAGCTGCGTTCAAAACAAGTATCGTCTTTTGTCTTATGTCTGTTTGTGATTTTTTAAAAATCAAAAAACTGATAAAAATAGGTCAATTTTAGCCTATTCGCTAATTATTATTATTTTTTGCAAATCCAGGAACTGACAGATAAATGTGGTTTTTAGATTATTATTATTATTAAAAACCGTTAGCGGCGTTCAAAACAATTATCGCCTTTTGTCTTACGTCTGTTTGTGATTTTTTTAAATCAAAAAACCGATAAAAATATATCGTTTTTAGCCTATTCGCTAATTATTATTATTATTTGCAAATCCAGGAACTGACAGAGAAATGTGGTTTTTAGATTATAATTAAAAACCGTTGGCTGCGTTTAAAACAAGTATCGGCTTTTGTCTTACGTCTGTTTGTGATTTTTTAAAATCAAAAAACCGATAGAAATATGTGGTTTTTAGCCCGTTCGCTAATTATTATTATTTTTTGCATATCCAGGAACTGACAGAAAAATGTGGTTTTTGGATTAATATTAAAAACCTTTAGCTGCGTTCAGAACAAGTATCGCCTTTTGTCTTACGTCTGTTTGTGATTTTTTTACATCAAAAAACCTATAAAAATAGGTCGATTTAAGCCTATTCGCTAATTATTATTATTTTTTGCAAATCCAGGAACTGACAGAAAAATGTGATTATTAGGATATTATTACAAACCGTTAGCTGCGTTCAAAACAAGTATCGCCTTTTGTCTTACGTCTGTTTGTGATTTTTTAAAATCAAAAAACCGATAAAAATATGTCGATTTTAGTCTATTCGCTAATTATTATTATTTTTTGCAAATCCAGGAACTGACAGAAAAATGTGATTATTAGGATATTATTACAAACCGTTAGCTGCGTTCAAAACAAGTATCGCCTTTTGTCTTACGTCTGTTTGTGATTTTTTAAAATCAAAAAACCGATAAAAATATATCGTTTTTAGCCTATTCGCTAATTATTATTATTTTTTGCAAATCCAGGAACTGACAGAAAAATGTGGTTTTTAGATTATAATTAAAAACCGTTGGCTGCGTTTAAAACAAGTATCGGCTTTTGTCTTACGTCTGTTTGTGATTTTTTAAAATCAAAAAACCGATAGAAATATGTGGTTTTTAGCCCGTTCGCTAATTATTATTATTTTTTGCATATCCAGGAACTGACAGAAAAATGTGGTTTTTGGATTAATATTAAAAACCGTTAGCTGCGTTCAGAACAGGTATCGCCTTTTGTCTTATGTCTGTTTGTGATTTTTTTAAATCAAAAAACCGATAAAAATATGTCGATTTTAGTCTATTCGCTAATTATTATTATTTTTGCAAATCCAGGAACTGACAGAAAAATGTCGTTTTTAGATTATTATTAGAAACCTTTAGCTGCGTTCGAAACATGTATCGCCTTTTGTCTTACGTCTGTTTGTGATTTTTTTAAATCAAAAAACCGATAAAAATATGTCGTTTTTAGCCTATTCGCTAATTATTATTATTTTTTGCAAATCCAGGAACTGACAGAAAAATGTGGTTTTTAGATTATTATTAAAAACCGTTAGCTGCGTTCAAAACAAGTATCGCCTTTTGTCTTACGTCTGTTTGTGTTTTTTTAAAATCAAAAAACCGTTAAAAATATGTCGATTTTAGTCTATTCGCTAATTATTATTATTTTTTGCAAATCCAGGAACTGACAGAAAAATGTAGTTTTTAGATTATTATTAGAAACCTTTAGCTGCGTTCGAAACATTTATCGCCTTTTGTCTTACGTCTGTTTGTAATTTTTTAAAATAAAAAAACCGATAAAAATATGTTGATTTTAGTCTATTCGCTAATTATTATTATTTTTTGCAAATCCAGGAACTGACAGAAAAATGTGGTTTTTAGATTATAATTAAAAACCGTTAGCTGCGTTCAAAACAAGTATCGCCTTTTGTCTTACGTCTGTTTGTGATTTTTTTAAATCAAAAAACCGATAAAAATATGTCGATTTTAGTCTATTCGCTAATTAGTATTATTTTTTGCAAATCCAGGAACTGACAGAAAAATGTCGTTTTTAGATTATTATTAGAAACCTTTAGCTGCGTTCGAAACATGTATCGCCTTTTGTCTTACGTCTGTTTGTGATTTTTTAAATTAAAAAAACCGATAAAAATATGTCGATTTTAGTCTATTCGCTAATTATTATTATTTTTTGCAAATCCAGGAACTGACAGAAAAATTTGTTTTTTAGATTATTATTAAAAACCGTTAGCTGCGTTCAAAACAAGTATCGCCTTTTGTCTTACGTCGGTTTGTAATTTTTTAAAATAAAAAAACCGATAGAAATATGTGGTTTGTAGCCCATTCGCTAATTATTATTATTTTTTGCAAATCCAAGAACTGACAGAAAAATGTGGTTTTTAGATTATTATTAAAAATCGTTAGCTGCGTTCAAAACAAGTATCGCCTTTTGTCTTACGTCTGTTTGTGATTTTTTAAAATAAAAAAACCGATAGAAATATGTGGTTTTTAGCCCATTCGCTAATTATTATAATTTTTTGCAAATCCAGGAACTGACAGAAAAATGTGTTTTTTAGATTATTATTAAAAACCGTTAGCTGCGTTCAAAACAAGTATCGCCTTTTGTCTTACGTCTGTTTGTGATTTTTTAAAATAAAAAAACCGATAGAAATATGTGGTTTTTAGCCCATTCGCTAATTATTATTATTTTTTGCAAATCCAGGAACTGACAGAAAAATGTGGTTTTTAGAGTATTCTTAAAAATCGTTAGCTGCGTTCAAAACAAGTATCGTCTTTTGTCTTACGTCTGTTTGTGATTTTTTAAAAATCAAAAAACTGATAAAAATAGGTCAATTTTAGCCTATTCGCTAATTATTATTATTTTTTGCAAATCCAGGAACTGACAGAAAAATGTGGTTTTTAGATTATTATTATTATTAAAAACCATTGGCTGCGTTCAAAACAAGTATCGGCTTTTGTCTTACGTCTGTTTGTGATTTTTTAAAATCAAAAAACCGATAGAAATATGTGGTTTTTAGCCCGTTCGCTAATTATTATTATTTTTTGCATATCCAGGAACTGACAGAAAAATGTGGTTTTTGGATTATTATTAAAAACCTTTAGCTGCGTTCAGAACAAGTATCGCCTTTTGTCTTACGTCTGTTTGTGATTTTTTTACATCAAAAAACCTATAAAAATAGGTCGATTTAAGCCTATTCGCTAAATTCGAAAAATGTGATTTTTAGATTTTTATTAAAAACCGTTAGCTGCGTTCAAAACAAGTATCGCCTTTTGCCTTACGTCTGTTTGTGATTTTTTAAAATCAAAAAACTGATAAAAATATGTCGATTTTAGTCTATTCGCTAATTATTATTATTTTTTGCAAATCCAGGACCTGACAGAAAAATGTAGTTTTTAGATTATTATTAGAAACCTTTAGCTGCGTCCGAAACATTTATCGCTTTTTGTCTTACGTCTGTTTGTGATTTTTTAAAATAAAAAAACCGATAAAAATATGTCGATTTTAGTCTATTCGCTAATTATTATTATTTTTTGCAAATCCAGGAACTGACAGAAAAATGTGGATTTTAGATTATAATTAAAAACCGTTGGCTGCGTTCAAAACAAGTATCGCCTTTTGTCTTACGTCTGTTTGTGTTTTTTTAAAATCAAAAAACCGATAAAAATATGTCGATTTTAGTCTATTCGCTAATTATTATTATTGTTTGCAAATCCAGGAACTGACAGAAAAATGTAGTTTTTAGATTATTATTAGAAACCTTTAGCTGCGTTCGAAACATTTATCGCCTTTTGTCTTACGTCTGTTTGTAATTTTTTAAAATAAAAAAACCGATAAAAATATGTCGATTTTAGTCTATTCGCTAATTATTATTATTTTTTGCAAATCCAGGAACTGACAGAAAAATGTGGTTTTTAGATTATAATTAAAAACCGTTAGCTGCGTTCAAAACAAGTATCGCCTTTTGTCTTACGTCTGTTTGTGATTTTTTTAAATCAAAAAACCGATAAAAATATGTCGGTTTTAGTCTATTCGCTAATTAGTATTATTTTTTGCAAATCCAGGAACTGACAGAAAAATGTCGTTTTTAGATTATTATTAGAAACCTTTAGCTGCGTTCGAAACATGTATCGCCTTTTGTCTTACGTCTGTTTGTGATTTTTTAAATTAAAAAAACCGATAAAAATATGTCGATTTTAGTCTATTCGCTAATTATTATTATTTTTTGCAAATCCAGGAACTACAGAAAAAAGAGGTTTTTAGATTATATTTAAAAACCGTTGGCTGCGTTCAAAACAATTATCGGCTTTTGTCTTACGTCTGTTTGTGTTTTTTAAAATCAAAAAACCTATAGAAATATGTGGTTTTTAGCCCATTGCTAATTATTATTATTTTTTGCATATCCAGGAACTGACAGAAAAATGTGGTTTCTAGATTATTATTAAAAACCGTTAGCTGCGTTCAAAACAAGTATCGCCTTTTGTCTTACGTCTGTTTGTGATTTTTTAAAATAAAAAAACCGATAGAAATATGTGGTTTTTAGCCCATTCGCTATTTATTATTATTTTTTGCAAATCCAGGAACTGATAGAAAAATGTGGTTTTTAGATTATTATTAAAAACCGTTAGCTGCGTTCAAAACAAGTATCGCCTTTTATCTTACGTCTGTTTTTGATTTTTTAAAAATCAAAAAACTGATAAAAATAGGTCGATTTTAGCCTATTCGCTAATTATTATTATTTTTTGCAAATCCAGGAACTGACAGAAAAATGTCGTTTTTAGATTATTATTAGAAACCTTTAGCTGCGTTCGAAACATGTATCGCCTTTTGTTTTACGTCTGTTTGTGATTTTTTAAATTAAAAAAACCGATAAAAATATGTCGATTTTAGTCTATTCGCTAATTATTATTATTTTTTGCAAATCCAGGAACTGACAGAAAAATGTGGTTTTTAGATTATATTTAAAAACCGTTGGCTGCGTTCAAAACAATTATCGGCTTTTGTCTTACGTCTGTTTGTGTTTTTTTAAAATCAAAAAACCTATAAAAATATGTGGTTTTTAGCCCATTGCTAATTATTATTATTTTTTGCAAATCCAGGAACTGACAGAAAAATGTGGTTTCTAGATTATTATTAAAAACCGTTAGCGGCGTTCAAAAAAAGTATCGCCTTTTGTCTTACGTCTGTTTGTGATTTTTTAAAATAAAAAAACCGATAGAAATATGTGGTTTTTAGCCCATTCGCTATTTATTATTATTTTTTGCAAATCCAGGAACTGACAGAAAAATGTGGTTTTTGGATTATTATTAAAAACCGTTAGCTGCGTTCAGAACAGGTATCGCCTTTTGTCTTACGTCTGTTTGTGATTTTTTTAAATCAAAAAACCGATAAAAATATGTCGATTTTAGTCTATTCGCTAATTATTATTATTTTTTGCAAATCCAGGAACTGACAGAAAAATGTCGTTTTTAGATTATTATTAGAAACCTTTAGCTGCGTTCGAAACATGTATCGCCTTTTGTCTTACGTCTGTTTGTGATTTTTTAAAATCAAAAAACCGATAAAAATATGTCGTTTTTAGCCTATTCGCTAATTATTATTATTTTTTGCAAATCCAGGAACTGACGGAAAAATGTGTTTTTAGATTATAATTAAAAACCGTTGGCTGCGTTCAAAACAATTATCGGCTTTTGTCTTACGTCTGTTTGTGTTTTTTTAAAATCAAAAAACTTATAGAAATATGTGGTTTTTAGCTCATTCGCTAATTATTATTATTTTTTGCATATCCAGGAACTGACATAAAAATGTGGTTTTTAAATTATTATTAAAAACCGTTAGCTGCCTTCAAAACAAGTATCGCCTTTTGTCTTACGTCTGTTTGTGTTTTTTTAAAATCAAAAAACCGATAAAAATATGTCGATTTTAGTCTATTCGCTAATTATTATTATTTTTTGCAAATCCAGGAACTGACAGAAAAATGTAGTTTTTAGATTATTATTAGAAACCTTTAGCTGCGTCCGAAACATTTATCGCTTTTTGTCTTGCGTCTGTTTGTAATTTTTTAAAATAAAAAAACCGATAAAAATATGTCGATTTTAGTCTATTCGCTAATTATTATTATTTTTTGCAAATCCAGGAACTGACAGAAAAATGTGGTTTTTAGATTATAATTAAAAACCGTTAGCTGCGTTCAAAAAAGGTATCGCCTTTTGTCTTACGTCTGTTTGTGATTTTTTTAAATCAAAAAACCGATAAAAATATGTCGATTTTAGTCTATTCGCTAATTATTATTATTTTTTGCAAATCCAGGAACTGACAGAAAAATGTCGTTTTTAGATTATTATTAGAAACCTTTAGCTGCGTTCAAAACAGGTATCGCCTTTTGTCTTACGTCTGTTTGTGATTTTTTTAAATCAAAAAACCGATAAAAATATGTCGATTTTAGTCTATTCGCTAATTATTATTATTTTTTGTAAATCCAGGAACTGACAGAAAAATGTCGTTTTTAGATTATTATTAGAAACCTTTAGCTGCATTCGAAACATGTATCGCCTTTTGTCTTACGTCTGTTTGTGATTTTTTAAATTAAAAAAACCGATAAAAATATGTCGATTTTAGTCTATTCCCTAATTATTATTATTTTTTGCAAATCCAGGAACTGACAGAAAAATGTGGTTTTTAGAATATAATTAAAAACCGTTAGCTGCGTTCAAAACAAGTATAGCCTTTTGTCTTACGTCTGTTTGTGATTTTTTTAAATCAAAAAACCGATAAAAATATGTCGATTTTAGTCTATTCGCTAATTATTATTATTTTTTGCAAATCCAGGAACTGACAGAAAAATGTCGTTTTTAGATTATTATTAGAAACATTTAGCTGCGTTCGAAACATGTATCGCCTTTTGTCTTACGTCTGTTTGTGATTTTTTAAATTAAAAAAACCGATAAAAATATGTCGATTTTAGTCTATTCGCTAATTATTATTATTTTTTGCAAATCCAGGAACTGACAGAAAAATGTGGTTTTTAGATTATAATTAAAAACCGTTAGCTGCGTTCAAAACAAGTATCGCCTTTTGTCTTACGTCTGTTTGTGATTTTTTTAAATCACAAAACCGATAAAAATATGTCGATTTTAGTCTATTCGCTAATTATTATTATTTTTTGCAAATCCAGGAACTGACAGAAAAATGTCGTTTTTAGATTATTATTAGAAACCTTTAGCTGCGTTCGACACATGTATCGCCATTTGTCTTACGTCTGTTTGTGATTTTTTAAATTAAAAAAACCGATAAAAATATGTCGATTTTAGTCTATTCGCTAATTATTATTATTTTTTGCAAATCCAGGAACTGACAGAAAAATGTGGTTTTTAGATTATATTTAAAAACCGTTGGCTGCGTTCAAAACAATTATCGGCTTTTGTCTTACGTCTGTTTGTGTTTTTTTAAAGTCAAAAAACCTATAGAAATATGTGGTTTTTAGCCCATTGCTAATTATTATTATTTTTTGCATATCCAGGAACTGACAGAAAAATGTGGTTTCTAGATTATTATTAAAAACCGTTAGCTGCGTTCAAAACAAGTATCGCCTTTTGTCTTACGTCTGTTTGTGATTTTTTAAAATAAGAAAACCGATAGAAATATGTGGTTTTTAGCCCATTCGCTATTTATTATTATTTTTTGCAAATCCAGGACCTGACAGAAAAATATGGTTTTTAGATTATAATTAAAAACCGTTAGCTGCGTTCAAAACAAGTATCGCCTTTCGTCTTACGTCTGTTTGTGATTTTTTTAAATCAAAAAACCGATAAAAATATGTCGATTTTAGTCTATTCGCTAATTATTATTATTTTTTGCAAATCCAGGAACTGACAGAAAAATGTCGTTTTTAGATTATTATTAGAAACCTTTAGCTGCGTTCGAAACATGTATCGCCTTTTGTCTTACGTCTGTTTGTGATTTTTTAAATTAAAAAAACCGATAAAAATATGTCGATTTTAGTCTATTCGCTAATTATTATTATTTTTTGCAAATCCAGGAACTGACAGAAAAATGTCGTTTTAAGATTATTATTAGAAACCTTTAGATGCGTTCGAAACATGTATCGCCTTTTGTCTTACGTCTGTTTGTGTTTTTTTAAATTAAAAAAACCGATAAAAATATATCGATTTTAGTCTATTCGCTAATTATTATTATTTTTTGCAAATACAGAAACTGACAGAAAAATGTGGTTTTTAGATTATATTTAAAAACCGTTGGCTGCGTTCAAAACAATTATCGGCTTTTGGCTTACGTCTGTTTGTGTTTTTTTAAAATCAAAAAACCTATAGAAATATGTGGTTTTTCGCCCATTGCTAATTATTATTATTTTTTGCAAATCCAGGAACTGACAGAAAAATGTGGTTTTTAGATTATAATTAAAAACCGTTAGCTGCGTTCAAAACAAGTATCGCCTTTTGTCTTACGTCTGTTTGTGATTTTTTTAAATCAAAAAACCGATAAAAATATGTCGATTTTAGTCTATTCGCTAATTATTATTATTTTTTGCAAATCCAGGAACTGACAGAAAAATGTCGTTTTTAGATTATTATTAGAAACCTTTAGCTGCGTTCGACACATGTATCGCCTTTTGTCTTACGTCTGTTTGTGATTTTTTAAATTAAAAAAACCGATAAAAATATGTCGATTTTAGTCTATTCGCTAATTATTATTATTTTTTGCAAATCCAGTTTTTAGATTATATTTAAAAACCGTTGGCTGCGTTCAAAACAATTATCGGCTTTTGTCTTACGTCTGTTTGTGTTTTTTTAAAGTCAAAAAACCTATAGAAATATGTGGTTTTTAGCCCATTGCTAATTATTATTATTTTTTGCATATCCAGGAACTGAGAGAAAAATGTGGTTTCTAGATTATTATTAAAAACCATTAGCTGCGTTCAAAACAAGTATCGCCTTTTGTCTTACGTCTGTTTGTGATTTTTTAAAATAAAAAAACCGATAGAAATATGTGGTTTTTAGCCCATTCGCTATTTATTATTATTTTTTGCAAATCCAGGAACTGACAGAAAAATGTGGTTTTTAGATTATTATTAAAAACCATTAGCTACGTTCAAAATAAGTATCGCCTTTTGTCTTACGTCTGTTTTTGATTTTTTTAAAATCAAAAAACTGATAAAAATAGGTCGATTTTAGCCTATTCGCTAATTATTATTATTTTTTGCAAATCCAGGACCTGACAGAAAAATATGGTTTTTAGATTATAATTAAAAACCGTTAGCTGCGTTCAAAACAAGTATCGCCTTTTGTCTTACGTCTGTTTGTGATTTTTTTAAATCAAAAAACCGATAAAAATATGTCGATTTTAGTCTATTCGCTAATTATTATTATTTTTTGCAAATCCAGGAACTGACAGAAAAATGTGGTTTTTAGATTATTATTAAAAACCATTAGCTACGTTCAAAATAAGTATCGCCTTTTGTCTTACGTCTGTTTGTGATTTTTTTAAATCAAAAAACCGATAAAAATATGTCGATTTTAGTCTATTCGCTAATTATTATTATTTTTTGCAAATCCAGGAACTGACAGAAAAATGTCGTTTTTAGATTATTATTAGAAACCTTTAGCTGCGTTCGAAACAAGTATCGCCTTTTGTCTTACGTCTGTTTGTGATTTTTTAGATTAAAAAAACCGATAAAAATATATCGATTTTAGTCTATTCGCTAATTATTATTATTTTTTGCAAATACAGGAACTGACAGAAAAATGTAGTTTTTAGATTATATTTAAAAACCGTTGGCTGCGTTCAAAACAATTATCGGCTTTTGGCTTACGTCTGTTTGTGTTTTTTTAAAATCAAAAAGCCTATAGAAATATGTGGTTTTTAGCCCATTGCTAATTATTATTATTTTTTGCATATCCAGGAACTGACAGAAAAATGTGGTTTCTAGATTATTATTAAAAACCGTTAGCTGCGTTCAAAACAAGTATCACCTTTTGTCTTACGTCTGTTTGTGATTTTTTTAAATCAAAAAACCGATAGAAATATGTGGTTTTTAGCCGTTCGCTAATTATTATTATTTTTTGCATATCCAGGAACTGACAGAAAAATGTGGTTTTTGGATTATTATTAAAAACCTTTAGCTGCGTTCAGAACAAGTATCGCCTTTTGTCTTACGTCTGTTTGTGATTTTTTTAAATCAAAAAACCTATAAAAATAGGTCGATTTTAGCCTATTCGCTAATTATTATTATTTTTTGCAAATCCAGGAACTGACAGAAAAATGTGGTTTTTAGATTATTATTAAAAACTGTTAGCTGCGTTCAAAACAAGTATCGCCTTTTGTCTTACGTCTGTTTGTGATTTTTTTAAATCAAAAAACCGATAAAAATATATATTGTTTTTAGCCTATTCGCTAATTATTTTTATTTTTTGCAAATCCAGGAACTGACAGAAAAATGTGATTTTTAGATTATAATTAAAAACCGTTGACTGCGTTCAAAACAAGTATTGGCTTTTGTCTTACGTCTGTTTGTGATTTTTTAAAATCAAAAAACCGATAGAAATATGTGGTTTTTAGCCCGTTCGATAATTATTATTATTTTTTGCATATCCAGGAACTGACACAAAAATGTGGTTTTTGGATTATTATTAAAAACCTTTAGCTGCGTCCAGAACAAGTATCGCCTTTTGTCATACGTCTGTTTGTGATTTTTTAAAATCAAAAAACCGATAAAAATATGTCGATTTTAGTCTATTCGCTAATTATTATTATTTTTTGCAAATCCAGGAACTGACAGAAAAATGTGGTTTTTAGATTATAATTAAAAACCGTTAGCTGCGTTCAAAACAAGTATCGCCTTTTGTCTTACGTCTGTTTGTGATTTTTTAAATCAAAAAACCAATAAAAATATGTCGATTTTAGTCTATTCGCTAATTATTATTATTTTTTTTTTTTAATCAAAAAACTTATAGAAATATGTGGTTTTTAGCCCATTCGCTATTTATTATTATTTTTTGCAAATCCAGGAACTGACAGAAAAATGTGGTTTTTAGATTATAATTAAAAACCGTTAGCTGCGTTCAAAACAAGTATCGCCTTTTGTCTTACGTCTGTTTGTGATTTTTTTAAATCAAAAAACCGATAAAAATATGTCGATTTTAGTCTATTCGCTAATTATTATTATTTTTTGCAAATCCAGGAACTGACAGAAAAATGTCGTTTTTAGATTATTATTAGAAACCTTTAGCTGCGTTCGACACATGTATCGCCATTTGTCTTACGTCTGTTTGTGATTTTTTAAATTAAAAAAACCGATAAAAATATGTCGATTTTAGTCTATTCGCTAATTATTATTATTTTTTGCAAATCCAGGAACTGACAGAAAAATGTGGTTTTTAGATTATATTTAAAAACCGTTGGCTGCGTTCAAAACAATTATCGGCTTTTGTCTTACGTCTGTTTGTGTTTTTTTAAAGTCAAAAAACCTATAGAAATATGTCGTTTTTAGCCCATTGCTAATTATTATTATTTTTTGCATATCCAGGAACTAACAGAAAAATGTGGTTTCTAGATTATTATTAAAAACCGTTAGCTGCGTTCAAAACAAGTATCGCCTTTTGTCTTACGTCTGTTTGTAATTTTTTAAAATAAAAAAACCGATAGAAATATGTGGTTTCTAGCCCATTCGCTATTTATTATTATTTTTTGCAAATCCAGGAACTGACAGAAAAATGTGGTTTTTAGATTATTATTAAAAACCATTAGCTACGTTCAAAATAAGTATCGCCTTTTGTCTTACGTCTGTTTTTGATTTTTTAAAAATCAAAAAACTGATAAAAATAGGTCGATTTTAGCCTATTCGCTAATTATTATTATTTTTTGCAAATCCAGGACCTGACAGAAAAATATGGTTTTTAGATTATAATTAAAAACCGTTAGCTGCGTTCAAAACAAGTATCGCCTTTTGTCTTACGTCTGTTTGTGATTTTTTTAAATCAAAAAACCGATAAAAATATGTCGATTTTAGTCTATTCGCTAATTATTATTATTTTTTGCAAATCCAGGAACTGACAGAAAAATGTCGTTTTTAGATTATTATTAGAAACCTTTAGCTGCGTTCGAAACATGTATCGCCTTTTGTCTTACGTCTGTTTGTGATTTTTTAAATTAAAAAAACCGATAAAAATATGTCGATTTTAGTCTATTCGCTAATTATTATTATTTTTTGCAAATCCAGGAACTGACAGAAAAATGTGGTTTTTAGATTATATTTAAAAACCGTTGGCTGCGTTCAAAACAATTATCGGCTTTTGTCTTACGTCTGTTTTTTTTTTTTTTTAAATTCAAAAAACCTATAGAAATATGTGGTTTTTAGCCCATTGCTAATTATTATTATTTTTTGCATATCCAGGAACTGACAGAAAAATGTGGTTTCTAGATTATTATTAAAAACCGTTAGCTGCGTTCAAAACAGGTATCGCCTTTTGTCTTACGTCTGTTTGTGATTTTTTAAAATAAAAAAACCGATAGAAATATGTGGTTTTTAGCCCATTCGCTATTTATTATTATTTTTTGCAAATCCAGGAACTGACAGAAAAATGTGGTTTTTAGATTATTATTAAAAACCATTAGCTACGTTCAAAATAAGTATCGCCTTTTGTCTTACGTCTGAAAACTGATAAAAATAGGTCGATTTTAGCCTATTCGCTAATTATTATTATTTTTTGCAAATCCAGGACCTGACAGAAAAATATGGTTTTTAGATTATAATTAAAAACCGTTAGCTGCGTTCAAAACAAGTATCGCCTTTTGTCTTACGTCTGTTTGTGATTTTTTTAAATCAAAAAACCGATAAAAATATGTCGATTTTAGTCTATTCGCTAATTATTATTATTTTTTGCAAATCCAGGAACTGACAGAAAAATGTCGTTTTTAGATTATTATTAGAAACCTTTAGCTGCGTTCGAAACATGTATCGCCTTTTGTCTTACGTCTGTTTGTGATTTTTTAAATTAAAAAAACCGATAAAAATATGTCGATTTTAGTCTATTCGCTAATTATTATTATTTTTTGCAAATCCAGGAACTGACAGAAAAATGTGGTTTTTAGATTATATTTAAAAACCGTTGGCTGCGTTCAAAACAATTATCGGCTTTTGTCTTACGTCTGTTTGTGTTTTTTTAAAGTCAAAAAACCTATAGAAATATGTGGTTTTTAGCCCATTGCTAATTATTATTATTTTTTGCATATCCAGGAACTGACAGAAAAATGTGGTTTCTAGATTATTATTAAAAACCGTTAGCTGCGTTCAAAACAAGTATCGCCTTTTGTCTTACGTCTGTTTGTGATTTTTTAAATCAAAAAACCAATAAAAATATGTCGATTTTAGTCTATTCGCTAATTATTATTTTTTTTTTTTTAATCAAAAAACTTATAGAAATATGTGGTTTTTAGCCCATTCGCTATTTATTATTATTTTTTGCAAATCCAGGAACTGACAGAAAAATGTGGTTTTTAGATTATAATTAAAAACCGTTAGCTGCGTTCAAAACAAGTATCGCCTTTTGTCTTACGTCTGTTTGTGATTTTTTTAAATCAAAAAACCGATAAAAATATGTCGATTTTAGTCTATTCGCTAATTATTATTATTTTTTGCAAATCCAGGAACTGACAGAAAAATGTCGTTTTTAGATTATTATTAGAAACCTTTAGCTGCGTTCGACATATGTATCGCCATTTGTCTTACGTCTGTTTGTGATTTTTTAAATTAAAAAAACCGATAAAAATATGTCGATTTTAGTCTATTCGCTAATTATTATTATTTTTTGCAAATCCAGGAACTGACAGAAAAATGTGTTTTTTAGATTATATTTAAAAACCGTTGGCTGCGTTCAAAACAATTATCGGCTTTTGTCTTACGTCTGTTTGTGTTTTTTTAAAGTCAAAAAAACCATAGAAATATGTGGTTTTTAGCCCATTGCTAATTATTATTATTTTTTGCATATCCAGGAACTGACAGGAAAATGTGGTTTCTAGATTATTATTAAAAACCGTTAGCTGCGTTCAAAACAAGTATCGCCTTTTGTCTTACGTCTGTTTGTGATTTTTTAAAATAAAAAAACCGATAGAAATATGTGGTTTTTAGCCCATTCGCTATTTATTATTATTTTTTGCAAATCCAGGAACTGACAGAAAAATGTGGTTTTTAGATTATTATTAAAAACCATTAGCTACGTTCAAAATAAGTATCGCCTTTTGTCTTACGTCTGTTTTTGATTTTTTAAAAATCAAAAAACTGATAAAAATAGGTCGATTTTAGCCTATTCGCTAATTATTATTATTTTTTGCAAATCCAGGAACTGACAGAAAAATGTCGTTTTTAGATTATTATTAGAAACCTTTAGCTGCGTTCGAAACATGTATCGCCTTTTGTCTTACGTCTGTTTGTGATTTTTTAAATTAAAAAAACCGATAAAAATATGTCGATTTTAGTCTATTCGCTAATTATTATTATTTTTTGCAAATCCAGGAACTGACAGAAAAATGTGGTTTTTAGATTGTAATTAAAAACCGTTAGCTGCGTTCAAAACAAGTATCGCCTTTTGTCTTACGTCTGTTTGTGATTTTTTTAAATAAAAAAACCTATAAAAATATGTCGATTTTAGTCTATTCGCTAATTATTATTATTTTTTGCAAATCCAGGAACTGACAGAAAAATGTCGTTTTTAGATTATTATTAGAAACCTTTAGCTGCGTTCGAAACATGTATCGCCTTTTGTCTTACGTCTGTTTGTGATTTTTTAAATTAAAAAAACCGATAAAAATATATCGATTTTAGTCTATTCGCTAATTATTATTATTTTTTGCAAATACAGGAACTGACAGAAAAATGTGGTTTTTAGATTATATTTAAAAACCGTTGGCTGCGTTCAAAACAATTATCGGCTTTTGGCTTACGTCTGTTTGTGTTTTTTTAAAATCAAAAAACCTATAGAAATATGTGGTTTTTAGCCCATTGCTAATTATTATTATTTTTTGCAAATCCAGGAACTGACAGAAAAATGTGGTTTTTAGATTATAATTAAAAACCGTTAGCTGCGTTCAAAACAAGTATCGCCTTTTGTCTTACGTCTGTTTGTGATTTTTTTAAATCAAAAAACCGATAAAAATATGTCGATTTTAGTCTATTCGCTAATTATTATTATTTTTTGCAAATCCAGGAACTGACAGAAAAATGTCGTTTTTAGATTATTATTAGAAACCTTTAGCTGCGTTCGAAACATGTATCGCCTTTTGTCTTACGTCTGTTTGTGATTTTTTAAATTAAAAAAACCGATAAAAATATGTCGATTTTAGTCTATTCGCTAATTATTATTATTTTTTGCAAATCCAGGAACTGACAGAAAAATGTGGTTTTTAGATTATATTTAAAAACCGTTGGCTGCGTTCAAAACAATTATCGCCTTTTGTCTTACGTCTGTTTGTGTTTTTTTAAAGTCAAAAAACCTATAGAAATATGTGGTTTTTAGCCCATTGCAAATTATTATTATTTTTTGCATATCCAGGAACTGACAGAAAAATGTGGTTTCTAGATTATTATTAAAAACCGTTAGCTGCGTTCAAAACAGGTATCGCCTTTTGTCTTACGTCTGTTTGTGATTTTTTAAAATAAAAAAACCGATAGAAATATGTGGTTTTTAGCCCATTCGCTATTTATTATTATTTTTTGCAAATCCAGGAACTGACAGAAAAATGTGGTTTTTAGATTATTATTAAAAACCATTAGCTACGTTCAAAATAAGTATCGCCTTTTGTCTTACGTCTGAAAACTGATAAAAATAGGTCGATTTTAGCCTATTCGCTAATTATTATTATTTTTTGCAAATCCAGGACCTGACAGAAAAATATGGTTTTTAGATTATAATTAAAAACCGTTAGCTGCGTTCAAAACAAGTATCGCCTTTTGTCTTACGTCTGTTTGTGATTTTTTTAAATCAAAAAACCGATAAAAATATGTCGATTTTAGTCTATTCGCTAATTATTATTATTTTTTGCAAATCCAGGAACTGACAGAAAAATGTCGTTTTTAGATTATTATTAGAAATTTTTAGCTGCGTTCGAAACATGTATCGCCTTTTGTCTTACGTCTGTTTGTGATTTTTTAAATTAAAAAAACCGATAAAAATATGTCGATTTTAGTCTATTCGCTAATTATTATTATTTTTTGCAAATCCAGGAATTGACAGAAAAATGTGGTTTTTAGATTGTAATTAAAAACCGTTAGCTGCGTTCAAGGCAAGTATCGCCTTTTGTCTTACGTCTGTTTGTGATTTTTTTAAATAAAAAAACCGATAAAAATATGTCGATTTTAGTCTATTCGCTAATTATTATTATTTTTTGCAAATCCAGGAACTGACAGAAAAATGTCGTTTTTAGATTATTATTAGAAACCTTTAGATGCGTTCGAAACATGTATCGCCTTTTGTCTTACGTCTGTTTGTGATTTTTTAAATTAAAAAAACCGATAAAAATATATCGATTTTAGTCTATTCGCTAATTATTATTATTTTTTGCAAATACAGGAACTGACAGAAAAATGTGGTTTTTAGATTATATTTAAAAACCGTTGGCTGCGTTCAAAACAATTATCGGCTTTTGGCTTACGTCTGTTTGTGTTTTTTTTAAATCAAAAAACCTATAGAAATATGTGGTTTTTAGCCCATTGCTAATTATTATTATTTTTTGCATATCCAGGAACTGACAGAAAAATGTGGTTTCTAGATTATTATTAAAAACCGTTAGCTGCGTTCAAAACAAGTATCACCTTTTGTCTTACGCCTGTTTGTGATTTTTTTAAATAAAAAAACCGATAGAAATATATGGTTTTTAGCCCATTCGCTATTTATTATTATTTTTTGCAAATCCAGGAACTGACAGAAAAATGTGGTTTTTAGATTATTATTAAAAACCGTTAGCTGCGTTCAAAACAAATATCGCCTTTTGTCTTACGTCTGTTTTTGATTTTTTAAAAATCAAAAAACTGATAAAAATAGGTCGATTTTAGCCTATTCGCTAATTATTATTATTTTTTGCAAATCCAGGAACTGACAGAAAAATGTGGTTTTTAGATTATAATTAAAAACCGTTGGCTGCGTTCAAAACAAGTATCGGCTTTTGTCTTACGTCTGTTTGTGATTTTTTTAAATCAAAAAACCGATAGAAATATGTGGTTTTTAGCCCGTTCGCTAATTATTATTATTTTTTGCAAATCCAGGAACTGACAGAAAAATGTGTTTTTAGATTATAATTAAAAACCGTTGGCTGCGTTCAAAACAATTATCGGCTTTTGTATTAAATCTGTTTGTGTTTTTTTAAAATCAAAAAACCTATAGAATTATGTGTTTTTAGCTCATTCGCTAATTATTATTATTTTTTGCATATCCAGGAACTGACAGAAAAATGTGGTTTTTAGATTATTATTAAAAACCATTAGCTGCGTTCAAAACAAGTATTACGTCTGTTTGTGATTTTTTAAAATAAAAAAACCGATAGAAATATGTGGTTTTTAGCCCATTCGCTAATTATTATTATTTTTTGCAAATCCAGGAACTGACAGAAAAATGTCGTTTTTAGATTATTATTAGAAACATTTAGCTGCGTTCGAAACATGTATCGCCTTTTGTCTTACGTCTGTTTGTGATTTTTTAAATTAAAAAAACCGATAAAAATATGTCGATTTTAGTCTATTCGCTAATTATTATTATTTTTTGCAAATCCAGGAACTGACAGAAAAATGTGGTTTTTAGATTATAATTAAAAACCGTTAGCTGCGTTCAAAACAAGTATCGCCTTTTGTCTTACGTCTGTTTGTGATTTTTTTAAACCAAAAAACCGATAAAAATATGTCGATTTTAGTCTATTCGCTAATTATTATTATTTTTTGCAAATCCAGGAACTGACAGAAAAATGTCGTTTTTAGATTATTATTAGAAACCTTTAGCTGCGTTCGACACATGTATCGCCATTTGTCTTACGTCTGTTTGTGTTTTTTTAAATTAAAAAAACCGATAAAAATATGTCGATTTTAGTCTATTCGCTAATTATTATTATTTTTTGCAAATCCAGGAACTGACAGAAAAATGTGGTTTTTAGATTATATTTAAAAACCGTTGGCTGCGTTCAAAACAATTATCGGCTTTTGTCTTACGTCTGTTTGTGTTTTTTTAAAGTCAAAAAACCTATAGAAATATGTGGTTTTTAGCCCATTGCTAATTATTATTATTTTTTGCATATCCAGGAACTGACAGAAAAATGTGGTTTCTAGATTATTATTAAAAACCGTTAGCTGCGTTCAAAACAAGTATCGCCTTTTGTCTTACGTCTGTTTGTGATTTTTTAAAATAAGAAAACCGATAGAAATATGTGGTTTTTAGCCCATTCGCTATTTATTATTATTTTTTGCAAATCCAGGACCTGACAGAAAAATATGGTTTTTAGATTATAATTAAAAACCGTTAGCTGCGTTCAAAACAAGTATCGCCTTTCGTCTTACGTCTGTTTGTGATTTTTTTAAATCAAAAAACCGATAAAAATATGTCGATTTTAGTCTATTCGCTAATTATTATTATTTTTTGCAAATCCAGGAACTGACAGAAAAATGTCGTTTTTAGATTATTATTAGAAACCTTTAGCTGCGTTTGAAACATGTATCGCCTTTTGTCTTACGTCTGTTTGTGATTTTTTAAATTAAAAAAACCGATAAAAATATGTCGATTTTAGTCTATTCGCTAATTATTATTATTTTTTGCAAATCCAGGAACTGACAGAAAAATGTGGTTTTTAGATTGTAATTAAAAACCGTTAGCTGCGTTCAAAACAAGTATCACCTTTTGTCTTACGTCTGTTTGTGATTTTTTTAAATAAAAAAACCGATAAAAATATGTCGATTTTAGTCTATTCGCTAATTATTATTATTTTTTGCAAATCCAGGAACTGACAGAAAAATGTCGTTTTAAGATTATTATTAGAAACCTTTAGATGCGTTCGAAACATGTATCGCCTTTTGTCTTACGTCTGTTTGTGATTTTTTAAATTAAAAAAACCGATAAAAATATGTCGATTTTAGTCTATTCGCTAATTATTATTATTTTTTGCAAATCCAGGAACTGACAGAAAAATGTGGTTTTTAGATTGTAATTAAAAACCGTTAGCTGCGTTCAAAACAAGTATCACCTTTTGTCTTACGTCTGTTTGTGATTTTTTTAAATAAAAAAACCGATAAAAATATGTCGATTTTAGTCTATTCGCTAATTATTATTATTTTTTGCAAATCCAGGAACTGACAGAAAAATGTGGTTTTTAGATTATATTTAAAAACCGTTGGCTGCGTTCAAAACAATTATCGGCTTTTGGCTTACGTCTGTTTGTGTTTTTTTAAAATCAAAAAACCTATAGAAATATGTGGTTTTTCGCCCATTGCTAATTATTATTATTTTTTGCAAATCCAGGAACTGACAGAAAAATGTGGTTTTTAGATTATAATTAAAAACCGTTAGCTGCGTTCAAAACAAGTATCGCCTTTTGTCTTACGTCTGTTTGTGATTTTTTTAAATCAAAAAACCGATAAAAATATGTCGATTTTAGTCTATTCGCTAATTATTATTATTTTTTGCAAATCCAGGAACTGACAGAAAAATGTCGTTTTTAGATTATTATTAGAAACCTTTAGCTGCGTTCGACACATGTATCGCCTTTTGTCTTACGTCTGTTTGTGATTTTTTAAATTAAAAAAACCGATAAAAATATGTCGATTTTAGTCTATTCGCTAATTATTATTATTTTTTGCAAATCCAGGAACTGACAGAAAAATGTGGTTTTTAGATTATATTTAAAAACCGTTGGCTGCGTTCAAAACAATTATCGGCTTTTGCCTTACGTCTGTTTGTGTTTTTTTAAAGTCAAAAAACCTATAGAAATATGTGGTTTTTAGCCCATTGCTAATTATTATTATTTTTTGCATATCCAGGAACTGAGAGAAAAATGTGGTTTCTAGATTATTATTAAAAACCATTAGCTGCGTTCAAAACAAGTATCGCCTTTTGTCTTACGTCTGTTTGTGATTTTTTAAAATAAAAAAACCGATAGAAATATGTGGTTTTTAGCCCATTCGCTATTTATTATTATTTTTTGCAAATCCAGGAACTGACAGAAAAATGTGGTTTTTAGATTATTATTAAAAACCATTAGCTACGTTCAAAATAAGTATCGCCTTTTGTCTTACGTCTGTTTTTGATTTTTTTAAAATCAAAAAACTGATAAAAATAGGTCGATTTTAGCCTATTCGCTAATTATTATTATTTTTTGCAAATCCAGGACCTGACAGAAAAATATGGTTTTTAGATTATAATTAAAAACCGTTAGCTGCGTTCAAAACAAGTATCGCCTTTTGTCTTACGTCTGTTTGTGATTTTTTAAAATAAGAAAACCGATAGAAATATGTGGTTTTTAGCCCATTCGCTATTTATTATTATTTTTTGCAAATCCAGGACCTGACAGAAAAATATGGTTTTTAGATTATAATTAAAAACCGTTAGCTGCGTTCAAAACAAGTATCGCCTTTCGTCTTACGTCTGTTTGTGATTTTTTTAAATCAAAAAACCGATAAAAATATGTCGATTTTAGTCTATTCGCTAATTATTATTATTTTTTGCAAATCCAGGAACTGACAGAAAAATGTCGTTTTTAGATTATTATTAGAAACCTTTAGCTGCGTTTGAAACATGTATCGCCTTTTGTCTTACGTCTGTTTGTGATTTTTTAAATTAAAAAAACCGATAAAAATATGTCGATTTTAGTCTATTCGCTAATTATTATTATTTTTTGCAAATCCAGGAACTGACAGAAAAATGTGGTTTTTAGATTGTAATTAAAAACCGTTAGCTGCGTTCAAAACAAGTATCACCTTTTGTCTTACGTCTGTTTGTGATTTTTTTAAATAAAAAAACCGATAAAAATATGTCGATTTTAGTCTATTCGCTAATTATTATTATTTTTTGCAAATCCAGGAACTGACAGAAAAATGTCGTTTTAAGATTATTATTAGAAACCTTTAGATGCGTTCGAAACATGTATCGCCTTTTGTCTTACGTCTGTTTGTGATTTTTTAAATTAAAAAAACCGATAAAAATATGTCGATTTTAGTCTATTCGCTAATTATTATTATTTTTTGCAAATCCAGGAACTGACAGAAAAATGTGGTTTTTAGATTGTAATTAAAAACCGTTAGCTGCGTTCAAAACAAGTATCACCTTTTGTCTTACGTCTGTTTGTGATTTTTTTAAATAAAAAAACCGATAAAAATATGTCGATTTTAGTCTATTCGCTAATTATTATTATTTTTTGCAAATCCAGGAACTGACAGAAAAATGTGGTTTTTAGATTATATTTAAAAACCGTTGGCTGCGTTCAAAACAATTATCGGCTTTTGGCTTACGTCTGTTTGTGTTTTTTTAAAATCAAAAAACCTATAGAAATATGTGGTTTTTCGCCCATTGCTAATTATTATTATTTTTTGCAAATCCAGGAACTGACAGAAAAATGTGGTTTTTAGATTATAATTAAAAACCGTTAGCTGCGTTCAAAACAAGTATCGCCTTTTGTCTTACGTCTGTTTGTGATTTTTTTAAATCAAAAAACCGATAAAAATATGTCGATTTTAGTCTATTCGCTAATTATTATTATTTTTTGCAAATCCAGGAACTGACAGAAAAATGTCGTTTTTAGATTATTATTAGAAACCTTTAGCTGCGTTCGACACATGTATCGCCTTTTGTCTTACGTCTGTTTGTGATTTTTTAAATTAAAAAAACCGATAAAAATATGTCGATTTTAGTCTATTCGCTAATTATTATTATTTTTTGCAAATCCAGGAACTGACAGAAAAATGTGGTTTTTAGATTATATTTAAAAACCGTTGGCTGCGTTCAAAACAATTATCGGCTTTTGCCTTACGTCTGTTTGTGTTTTTTTAAAGTCAAAAAACCTATAGAAATATGTGGTTTTTAGCCCATTGCTAATTATTATTATTTTTTGCATATCCAGGAACTGAGAGAAAAATGTGGTTTCTAGATTATTATTAAAAACCATTAGCTGCGTTCAAAACAAGTATCGCCTTTTGTCTTACGTCTGTTTGTGATTTTTTAAAATAAAAAAACCGATAGAAATATGTGGTTTTTAGCCCATTCGCTATTTATTATTATTTTTTGCAAATCCAGGAACTGACAGAAAAATGTGGTTTTTAGATTATTATTAAAAACCATTAGCTACGTTCAAAATAAGTATCGCCTTTTGTCTTACGTCTGTTTTTGATTTTTTTAAAATCAAAAAACTGATAAAAATAGGTCGATTTTAGCCTATTCGCTAATTATTATTATTTTTTGCAAATCCAGGACCTGACAGAAAAATATGGTTTTTAGATTATAATTAAAAACCGTTAGCTGCGTTCAAAACAAGTATCGCCTTTTGTCTTACGTCTGTTTGTGATTTTTTTAAATCAAAAAACCGATAAAAATATGTCGATTTTAGTCTATTCGCTAATTATTATTATTTTTTGCAAATCCAGGAACTGACAGAAAAATGTCGTTTTTAGATTATTATTAGAAACCTTTAGCTGCGTTCGAAACATGTATCGCCTTTTGTCTTACGTCTGTTTGTGATTTTTTAAATTAAAAAAACCGATAAAAATATGTCGATTTTAGTCTATTCGCTAATTATTATTATTTTTTGCAAATCCAGGAATTGACAGAAAAATGTGGTTTTTAGATTGTAATTAAAAACCGTTAGCTGCGTTCAAAACAAGTATCGCCTTTTGTCTTACGTCTGTTTGTGATTTTTTAAATTAAAAAAACCGATAAAAATATATCGATTTTAGCCTATTCGCTAATTATTATTATTTTTTGCAAATCCAGGACCTGACAGAAAAATATGGTTTTTAGATTATAATTAAAAACCGTTAGCTGCGTTCAAAACAAGTATCGCCTTTTGTCTTACGTCTGTTTGTGATTTTTTTAAATCAAAAAACCGATAAAAATATGTCGATTTTAGTCTATTCGCTAATTATTATTATTTTTTGCAAATCCAGGAACTGACAGAAAAATGTCGTTTTTAGATTATTATTAGAAACCTTTAGCTGCGTTCGAAACATGTATCGCCTTTTGTCTTACGTCTGTTTGTGATTTTTTAAATTAAAAAAACCGATAAAAATATGTCGATTTTAGTCTATTCGCTAATTATTATTATTTTTTGCAAATCCAGGAATTGACAGAAAAATGTGGTTTTTAAATTATATTTAAAAACCGTTGGCTGCGTTCAAAACAATTATCGGCTTTTGGCTTACGTCTGTTTGTGTTTTTTTAAAATCAAAAAGCCTATAGAAATATGTGGTTTTTAGCCCATTGCTAATTATTATTATTTTTTGCATATCCAGGAACTGACAGAAAAATGTGGTTTCTAGATTATTATTAAAAACCGTTAGCTGCGTTCAAAACAAGTATCACCTTTTGTCTTACGTCTGTTTGTGATTTTTTAAAATCAAAAAACCGATAGAAATATGTGGTTTTTAGCCGTTCGCTAATTATTATTATTTTTTGCATATCCAGGAACTGACAGAAAAATGTGGTTTTTGGATTATTATTAAAAACCTTTAGCTGCGTTCAGAACAAGTATCGCCTTTTGTCTTACGTCTGTTTGTGATTTTTTTAAATCAAAAAACCTATAAAAATAGGTCGATTTTAGCCTATTCGCTAATTATTATTATTTTTTGCAAATCCAGGAACTGACAGAAAAATGTGGTTTTTAGATTATTATTAAAAACTGTTAGCTGCGTTCAAAACAGGTATCGCCTTTTGTCTTACGTCTGTTTGTGATTTTTTAAATTAAAAAAACCGATAAAAATATGTCGATTTTAGTCTATTCGCTAATTATTATTATTTTTTGCAAATCCAGGAACTGACAGAAAAATGTGGTTTTTAGATTATAATTAAAAACCATTAGCTACGTTCAAAATAAGTATCGCCTTTTGTCTTACGTCTGTTTTTGATTTTTTAAAAATCAAAAAACTGATAAAAATAGGTCGATTTTAGCCTATTCGCTAATTATTATTATTTTTTGCAAATCCAGGAACTGACAGAAAAATGTCGTTTTTAGATTATTATTAGAAACCTTTAGCTGCGTTCGAAACATGTATCGCCTTTTGTCTTACGTCTGTTTGTGATTTTTTAAATTAAAAAAACCGATAAAAATATGTCGATTTTAGTCTATTCGCTAATTATTATTATTTTTTGCAAATCCAGGAACTGACAGAAAAATGTGGTTTTTAGATTGTAATTAAAAACCGTTAGCTGCGTTCAAAACAAGTATCGCCTTTTGTCTTACGTCTGTTTGTGATTTTTTTAAATAAAAAAACCTATAAAAATATGTCGATTTTAGTCTATTCGCTAATTATTATTATTTTTTGCAAATCCAGGAACTGACAGAAAAATGTCGTTTTTAGATTATTATTAGAAATCTTTAGATGCGTTCGAAACATGTATCGCCTTTTGTCTTACGTCTGTTTGTGATTTTTTAAATTAAAAAAACCGATAAAAATATGTCGATTTTAGTCTATTCGCTAATTATTATTATTTTTTGCAAATCCAGGAACTGACAGAAAAATGTCGTTTTTAGATTATTATTAGAAACCTTTAGCTGCGTTCGAAACATGTATCGCCTTTTGTCTTACGTCTGTTTGTGATTTTTTAAATTAAAAAAACCGATAAAAATATGTCGATTTTAGTCTATTCGCTAATTATTATTATTTTTTGCAAATCCAGGAATTGACAGAAAAATGTGGTTTTTAGATTGTAATTAAAAACCGTTAGCTGCGTTCAAAACAAGTATCGCCTTTTGTCTTACGTCTGTTTGTGATTTTTTAAATTAAAAAAACCGATAAAAATATATCGATTTTAGTCTATTCGCTAATTATTATTATTTTTTGCAAATACAGGAACTGACAGAAAAATGTAGTTTTTAGATTATATTTAAAAACCGTTGGCTGCGTTCAAAACAATTATCGGCTTTTGGCTTACGTCTGTTTGTGTTTTTTTAAAATCAAAAAGCCTATAGAAATATGTGGTTTTTAGCCCATTGCTAATTATTATTATTTTTTGCATATCCAGGAACTGACAGAAAAATGTGGTTTCTAGATTATTATTAAAAACCGTTAGCTGCGTTCAAAACAAGTATCACCTTTTGTCTTACGTCTGTTTGTGATTTTTTAAAATCAAAAAACCGATAGAAATATGTGGTTTTTAGCCGTTCGCTAATTATTATTATTTTTTGCATATCCAGGAACTGACAGAAAAATGTGGTTTTTGGATTATTATTAAAAACCTTTAGCTGCGTTCAGAACAAGTATCGCCTTTTGTCTTACGTCTGTTTGTGATTTTTTTAAATCAAAAAACCTATAAAAATAGGTCGATTTTAGCCTATTCGCTAATTATTATTATTTTTTGCAAATCCAGGAACTGACAGAAAAATGTGGTTTTTAGATTATTATTAAAAACTGTTAGCTGCGTTCAAAACAGGTATCGCCTTTTGTCTTACGTCTGTTTGTGATTTTTTAAATTAAAAAAACCGATAAAAATATGTCGATTTTAGTCTATTCGCTAATTATTATTATTTTTTGCAAATCCAGGAACTGACAGAAAAATGTGGTTTTTAGATTATAATTAAAAACCATTAGCTACGTTCAAAATAAGTATCGCCTTTTGTCTTACGTCTGTTTTTGATTTTTTAAAAATCAAAAAACTGATAAAAATAGGTCGATTTTAGCCTATTCGCTAATTATTATTATTTTTTGCAAATCCAGGAACTGACAGAAAAATGTCGTTTTTAGATTATTATTAGAAACCTTTAGCTGCGTTCGAAACATGTATCGCCTTTTGTCTTACGTCTGTTTGTGATTTTTTAAATTAAAAAAACCGATAAAAATATGTCGATTTTAGTCTATTCGCTAATTATTATTATTTTTTGCAAATCCAGGAACTGACAGAAAAATGTGGTTTTTAGATTGTAATTAAAAACCGTTAGCTGCGTTCGACACATGTATCGCCATTTGTCTTACGTCTGTTTGTGATTTTTTAAATTAAAAAAACCGATAAAAATATGTCGATTTTAGTCTATTCGCTAATTATTATTATTTTTTGCAAATCCAGGAACTGACAGAAAAATGTGGTTTTTAGATTATATTTAAAAACCGTTGGCTGCGTTCAAAACAATTATCGGCTTTTGTCTTACGTCTGTTTGTGTTTTTTTAAAGTCAAAAAACCTATAGAAATATGTGGTTTTTAGCCCATTGCTAATTATTATTATTTTTTGCATATCCAGGAACTGACAGAAAAATGTGGTTTCTAGATTATTATTAAAAACCGTTAGCTGCGTTCAAAACAAGTATCGCCTTTTGTCTTACGTCTGTTTGTGATTTTTTAAAATAAAAAAACCGATAGAAATATGTGGTTTCTAGCCCATTCGCTATTTATTATTATTTTTTGCAAATCCAGGAACTGACAGAAAAATGTGGTTTTTAGATTATTATTAAAAACCATTAGCTACGTTCAAAATAAGTATCGCCTTTTGTCTTACGTCTGTTTTTGATTTTTTAAAAATCAAAAAACTGATAAAAATAGGTCGATTTTAGCCTATTCGCTAATTATTATTATTTTTTGCAAATCCAGGACCTGACAGAAAAATATGGTTTTTAGATTATAATTAAAAACCGTTAGCTGCGTTCAAAACAAGTATCGCTTTTTGTCTTACGTCTGTTTGCGATTTTTTTAAATCAAAAAACCGATAAAAATATGTCGATTTTAGTCTATTCGCTAATTATTATTATTTTTTGCAAATCCAGGAACTGACAGAAAAATGTCGTTTTTAGATTATTATTAGAAACCTTTAGCTGCGTTCGAAACATGTATCGCCTTTTGTCTTACGTCTGTTTGTGATTTTTTAAATTAAAAAAACCGATAAAAATATGTCGACTTTAGTCTATTCGCTAATTATTATTATTTTTTGCAAATCCAGGAACTGACAGAAAAATGTGGTTTTTAGATTATATTTAAAAACCGTTGGCTGCGTTCAAAACAATTATCGGCTTTTGTCTTACGTCTGTTTTTTTTTTTTTTTAAATTCAAAAAACCTATAGAAATATGTGGTTTTTAGCCCATTGCTAATTATTATTATTTTTTGCATATCCAGGAACTGACAGAAAAATGTGGTTTCTAGATTATTATTAAAAACCGTTAGCTGCGTTCAAAACAGGTATCGCCTTTTGTCTTACGTCTGTTTGTGATTTTTTAAAATAAAAAAACCGATAGAAATATGTGGTTTTTAGCCCATTCGCTATTTATTATTATTTTTTGCAAATCCAGGAACTGACAGAAAAATGTGGTTTTTAGATTATTATTAAAAACCATTAGCTACGTTCAAAATAAGTATCGCCTTTTGTCTTACGTCTGAAAACTGATAAAAATAGGTCGATTTTAGCCTATTCGCTAATTATTATTATTTTTTGCAAATCCAGGACCTGACAGAAAAATATGGTTTTTAGATTATAATTAAAAACCGTTAGCTGCGTTCAAAACAAGTATCGCCTTTTGTCTTACGTCTGTTTGTGATTTTTTTAAATCAAAAAACCGATAAAAATATGTCGATTTTAGTCTATTCGCTAATTATTATTATTTTTTGCAAATCCAGGAACTGACAGAAAAATGTCGTTTTTAGATTATTATTAGAAACCTTTAGCTGCGTTCGAAACATGTATCGCCTTTTGTCTTACGTCTGTTTGTGATTTTTTAAATTAAAAAAACCGATAAAAATATGTCGATTTTAGTCTATTCGCTAATTATTATTATTTTTTGCAAATCCAGGAACTGACAAAAAAATGTGGTTTTTAGATTATATTTAAAAACCGTTGGCTGCGTTCAAAACAATTATCGGCTTTTGTCTTACGTCTGTTTGTGTTTTTTTAAAGTCAAAAAACCTATAGAAATATGTGGTTTTTAGCCCATTGCTAATTATTATTATTTTTTGCATATCCAGGAACTGACAGAAAAATGTGGTTTCTAGATTATTATTAAAAACCGTTAGCTGCGTTCAAAACAAGTATCGCCTTTTGTCTTACGTCTGTTTGTGATTTTTTAAATCAAAAAACCAATAAAAATATGTCGATTTTAGTCTATTCGCTAATTATTATTTTTTTTTTTTTTAATCAAAAAACTTATAGAAATATGTGGTTTTTAGCCCATTCGCTATTTATTATTATTTTTTGCAAATCCAGGAACTGACAGAAAAATGTGGTTTTTAGATTATAATTAAAAACCGTTAGCTGCGTTCAAAACAAGTATCGCCTTTTGTCTTACGTCTGTTTGTGATTTTTTTAAATCAAAAAACCGATAAAAATATGTCGATTTTAGTCTATTCGCTAATTATTATTATTTTTTGCAAATCCAGGAACTGACAGAAAAATGTCGTTTTTAGATTATTATTAGAAACCTTTAGCTGCGTTCGACACATGTATCGCCATTTGTCTTACGTCTGTTTGTGATTTTTTAAATTAAAAAAACCGATAAAAATATGTCGATTTTAGATTATTATTAGAAACCTTTAGCTGCGTTCGAAACATGTATCGCCTTTTGTCTTACGTCTGTTTGTGATTTTTTAAATTAAAAAAACCGATAAAAATATGTCGATTTTAGTCTATTCGCTAATTATTATTATTTTTTGCAAATCCAGGAACTGACAGAAAAATGTGGTTTTTAGATTATATTTAAAAACCGTTGGCTGCGTTCAAAACAATTATCGCCTTTTGTCTTACGTCTGTTTGTGTTTTTTTAAAGTCAAAAAACCTATAGAAATATGTGGTTTTTAGCCCATTGCAAATTATTATTATTTTTTGCATATCCAGGAACTGACAGAAAAATGTGGTTTCTAGATTATTATTAAAAACCGTTAGCTGCGTTCAAAACAGGTATCGCCTTTTGTCTTACGTCTGTTTGTGATTTTTTAAAATACAAAAACCGATAGAAATATGTGGTTTTTAGCCCATTCGCTATTTATTATTATTTTTTGCAAATCCAGGAACTGACAGAAAAATGTGGTTTTTAGATTATTATTAAAAACCATTAGCTACGTTCAAAATAAGTATCGCCTTTTGTCTTACGTCTGAAAACTGATAAAAATAGGTCGATTTTAGCCTATTCGCTAATTATTATTATTTTTTGCAAATCCAGGACCTGACAGAAAAATATGGTTTTTAGATTATAATTAAAAACCGTTAGCTGCGTTCAAAACAAGTATCGCCTTTTGTCTTACGTCTGTTTGTGATTTTTTTAAATCAAAAAACCGATAAAAATATGTCGATTTTAGTCTATTCGCTAATTATTATTATTTTTTGCAAATCCAGGAACTGACAGAAAAATGTCGTTTTTAGATTATTATTAGAAATTTTTAGCTGCGTTCGAAACATGTATCGCCTTTTGTCTTACGTCTGTTTGTGATTTTTTAAATTAAAAAAACCGATAAAAATATGTCGATTTTAGTCTATTCGCTAATTATTATTATTTTTTGCAAATCCAGGAATTGACAGAAAAATGTGGTTTTTAGATTGTAATTAAAAACCGTTAGCTGCGTTCAAGGCAAGTATCGCCTTTTGTCTTACGTCTGTTTGTGATTTTTTTAAATAAAAAAACCGATAAAAATATGTCGATTTTAGTCTATTCGCTAATTATTATTATTTTTTGCAAATCCAGGAACTGACAGAAAAATGTCGTTTTTAGATTATTATTAGAAACCTTTAGATGCGTTCGAAACATGTATCGCCTTTTGTCTTACGTCTGTTTGTGATTTTTTAAATTAAAAAAACCGATAAAAATATATCGATTTTAGTCTATTCGCTAATTATTATTATTTTTTGCAAATACAGGAACTGACAGAAAAATGTGGTTTTTAGATTATATTTAAAAACCGTTGGCTGCGTTCAAAACAATTATCGGCTTTTGGCTTACGTCTGTTTGTGTTTTTTTTAAATCAAAAAACCTATAGAAATATGTGGTTTTTAGCCCATTGCTAATTATTATTATTTTTTGCATATCCAGGAACTGACAGAAAAATGTGGTTTCTAGATTATTATTAAAAACCGTTAGCTGCGTTCAAAACAAGTATCACCTTTTGTCTTACGCCTGTTTGTGATTTTTTTAAATAAAAAAACCGATAGAAATATATGGTTTTTAGCCCATTCGCTATTTATTATTATTTTTTGCAAATCCAGGAACTGACAGAAAAATGTGGTTTTTAGATTATTATTAAAAACCGTTAGCTGCGTTCAAAACAAATATCGCCTTTTGTCTTACGTCTGTTTTTGATTTTTTAAAAATCAAAAAACTGATAAAAATAGGTCGATTTTAGCCTATTCGCTAATTATTATTATTTTTTGCAAATCCAGGAACTGACAGAAAAATGTGGTTTTTAGATTATAATTAAAAACCGTTGGCTGCGTTCAAAACAAGTATCGGCTTTTGTCTTACGTCTGTTTGTGATTTTTTTAAATCAAAAAACCGATAGAAATATGTGGTTTTTAGCCCGTTCGCTAATTATTATTATTTTTTGCAAATCCAGGAACTGACAGAAAAATGTGTTTTTAGATTATAATTAAAAACCGTTGGCTGCGTTCAAAACAATTATCGGCTTTTGTATTAAATCTGTTTGTGTTTTTTTAAAATCAAAAAACCTATAGAATTATGTGTTTTTAGCTCATTCGCTAATTATTATTATTTTTTGCATATCCAGGAACTGACAGAAAAATGTGGTTTTTAGATTATTATTAAAAACCATTAGCTGCGTTCAAAACAAGTATTACGTCTGTTTGTGATTTTTTAAAATAAAAAAACCGATAGAAATATGTGGTTTTTAGCCCATTCGCTAATTATTATTATTTTTTGCAAATCCAGGAACTGACAGAAAAATGTCGTTTTTAGATTATTATTAGAAACATTTAGCTGCGTTCGAAACATGTATCGCCTTTTGTCTTACGTCTGTTTGTGATTTTTTAAATTAAAAAAACCGATAAAAATATGTCGATTTTAGTCTATTCGCTAATTATTATTATTTTTTGCAAATCCAGGAACTGACAGAAAAATGTGGTTTTTAGATTATAATTAAAAACCGTTAGCTGCGTTCAAAACAAGTATCGCCTTTTGTCTTACGTCTGTTTGTGATTTTTTTAAATCAAAAAACCGATAAAAATATGTCGATTTTAGTCTATTCGCTAATTATTATTATTTTTTGCAAATCCAGGAACTGACAGAAAAATGTCGTTTTTAGATTATTATTAGAAACCTTTAGCTGCGTTCGACACATGTATCGCCATTTGTCTTACGTCTGTTTGTGTTTTTTTAAATTAAAAAAACCGATAAAAATATGTCGATTTTAGTCTATTCGCTAATTATTATTATTTTTTGCAAATCCAGGAACTGACAGAAAAATGTGGTTTTTAGATTATATTTAAAAACCGTTGGCTGCGTTCAAAACAATTATCGGCTTTTGTCTTACGTCTGTTTGTGTTTTTTTAAAGTCAAAAAACCTATAGAAATATGTGGTTTTTAGCCCATTGCTAATTATTATTATTTTTTGCATATCCAGGAACTGACAGAAAAATGTGGTTTCTAGATTATTATTAAAAACCGTTAGCTGCGTTCAAAACAAGTATCGCCTTTTGTCTTACGTCTGTTTGTGATTTTTTAAAATAAGAAAACCGATAGAAATATGTGGTTTTTAGCCCATTCGCTATTTATTATTATTTTTTGCAAATCCAGGACCTGACAGAAAAATATGGTTTTTAGATTATAATTAAAAACCGTTAGCTGCGTTCAAAACAAGTATCGCCTTTCGTCTTACGTCTGTTTGTGATTTTTTTAAATCAAAAAACCGATAAAAATATGTCGATTTTAGTCTATTCGCTAATTATTATTATTTTTTGCAAATCCAGGAACTGACAGAAAAATGTCGTTTTTAGATTATTATTAGAAACCTTTAGCTGCGTTTGAAACATGTATCGCCTTTTGTCTTACGTCTGTTTGTGATTTTTTAAATTAAAAAAACCGATAAAAATATGTCGATTTTAGTCTATTCGCTAATTATTATTATTTTTTGCAAATCCAGGAACTGACAGAAAAATGTGGTTTTTAGATTGTAATTAAAAACCGTTAGCTGCGTTCAAAACAAGTATCACCTTTTGTCTTACGTCTGTTTGTGATTTTTTTAAATAAAAAAACCGATAAAAATATGTCGATTTTAGTCTATTCGCTAATTATTATTATTTTTTGCAAATCCAGGAACTGACAGAAAAATGTCGTTTTAAGATTATTATTAGAAACCTTTAGATGCGTTCGAAACATGTATCGCCTTTTGTCTTACGTCTGTTTGTGATTTTTTAAATTAAAAAAACCGATAAAAATATATCGATTTTAGTCTATTCGCTAATTATTATTATTTTTTGCAAATACAGGAACTGACAGAAAAATGTGGTTTTTAGATTATATTTAAAAACCGTTGGCTGCGTTCAAAACAATTATCGGCTTTTGGCTTACGTCTGTTTGTGTTTTTTTAAAATCAAAAAACCTATAGAAATATGTGGTTTTTCGCCCATTGCTAATTATTATTATTTTTTGCAAATCCAGGAACTGACAGAAAAATGTGGTTTTTAGATTATAATTAAAAACCGTTAGCTGCGTTCAAAACAAGTATCGCCTTTTGTCTTACGTCTGTTTGTGATTTTTTTAAATCAAAAAACCGATAAAAATATGTCGATTTTAGTCTATTCGCTAATTATTATTATTTTTTGCAAATCCAGGAACTGACAGAAAAATGTCGTTTTTAGATTATTATTAGAAACCTTTAGCTGCGTTCGACACATGTATCGCCTTTTGTCTTACGTCTGTTTGTGATTTTTTAAATTAAAAAAACCGATAAAAATATGTCGATTTTAGTCTATTCGCTATATATTATTATTTTTTGCAAATCCAGGAACTGACAGAAAAATGTGGTTTTTAGATTATATTTAAAAACCGTTGGCTGCGTTCAAAACAATTATCGGCTTTTGCCTTACGTCTGTTTGTGTATTTTTAAAGTCAAAAAACCTATAGAAATATGTGGTTTTTAGCCCATTGCTAATTATTATTATTTTTTGCATATCCAGGAACTGAGAGAAAAATGTGGTTTCTAGATTATTATTAAAAACCATTAGCTGCGTTCAAAACAAGTATCGCCTTTTGTCTTACGTCTGTTTGTGATTTTTTAAAATAAAAAAACCGATAGAAATATGTGGTTTTTAGCCCATTCGCTATTTATTATTATTTTTTGCAAATCCAGGAACTGACAGAAAAATGTGGTTTTTAGATTATTATTAAAAACCATTAGCTACGTTCAAAATAAGTATCGCCTTTTGTCTTACGTCTGTTTTTGATTTTTTTAAAATCAAAAAACTGATAAAAATAGGTCGATTTTAGCCTATTCGCTAATTATTATTATTTTTTGCAAATCCAGGACCTGACAGAAAAATATGGTTTTTAGATTATAATTAAAAACCGTTAGCTGCGTTCAAAACAAGTATCGCCTTTTGTCTTACGTCTGTTTGTGATTTTTTTAAATCAAAAAACCGATAAAAATATGTCGATTTTAGTCTATTCGCTAATTATTATTATTTTTTGCAAATCCAGGAACTGACAGAAAAATGTCGTTTTTAGATTATTATTAGAAACCTTTAGCTGCGTTCGAAACATGTATCGCCTTTTGTCTTACGTCTGTTTGTGATTTTTTAAATTAAAAAAACCGATAAAAATATGTCGATTTTAGTCTATTCGCTAATTATTATTATTTTTTGCAAATCCAGGAATTGACAGAAAAATGTGGTTTTTAGATTGTAATTAAAAACCGTTAGCTGCGTTCAAAACAAGTATCGCCTTTTGTCTTACGTCTGTTTGTGATTTTTTAAATTAAAAAAACCGATAAAAATATATCGATTTTAGTCTATTCGCTAATTATTATTATTTTTTGCAAATACAGGAACTGACAGAAAAATGTAGTTTTTAGATTATATTTAAAAACCGTTGGCTGCGTTCAAAACAATTATCGGCTTTTGGCTTACGTCTGTTTGTGTTTTTTTAAAATCAAAAAGCCTATAGAAATATGTGGTTTTTAGCCCATTGCTAATTATTATTATTTTTTGCATATCCAGGAACTGACAGAAAAATGTGGTTTCTAGATTATTATTAAAAACCGTTAGCTGCGTTCAAAACAAGTATCACCTTTTGTCTTACGTCTGTTTGTGATTTTTTAAAATCAAAAAACCGATAGAAATATGTGGTTTTTAGCCGTTCGCTAATTATTATTATTTTTTGCATATCCAGGAACTGACAGAAAAATGTGGTTTTTGGATTATTATTAAAAACCTTTAGCTGCGTTCAGAACAAGTATCGCCTTTTGTCTTACGTCTGTTTGTGATTTTTTTAAATCAAAAAACCTATAAAAATAGGTCGATTTTAGCCTATTCGCTAATTATTATTATTTTTTGCAAATCCAGGAACTGACAGAAAAATGTGGTTTTTAGATTATTATTAAAAACTGTTAGCTGCGTTCAAAACAGGTATCGCCTTTTGTCTTACGTCTGTTTGTGATTTTTTTAAATCAAAAAACCGATAAAAATATATATTGTTTTTAGCCTATTCGCTAATTATTATTATTTTTTGCAAATCCAGGAACTGACAGAAAAATGTTGTTTTTAGATTATAATTAAAAACCGTTGACTGCGTTCAAAACAAGTATTGGCTTTTGTCTTACGTCTGTTTGTGATTTTTTAAAATCAAAAAACCGATAGAAATATGTGGTTTTTAGCCCGTTCGCTAATTATTATTATTTTTTGCAAATCCAGGAACTGACAGAAAAATGTCGTTTTTAGATTATTATTAGAAACCTTTAGCTGCGTTCGACACATGTATCGCCTTTTGTCTTACGTCTGTTTGTGTTTTTTTAAAGTCAAAAAACCTATAGAAATATGTGGTTTTTAGCCCATTGCTAATTATTATTATTTTTTGCATATCCAGGAACTGACAGAAAAATGTGGTTTCTAGATTATTATTAAAAACCGTTAGCTGCGTTCAAAACAAGTATCGCCTTTTGTCTTACGTCTGTTTGTGATTTTTTAAAATAAGAAAACCGATAGAAATATGTGGTTTTTAGCCCATTCGCTATTTATTATTATTTTTTGCAAATCCAGGACCTGACAGAAAAATATGGTTTTTAGATTATAATTAAAAACCGTTAGCTGCGTTCAAAACAAGTATCGCCTTTCGTCTTACGTCTGTTTGTGATTTTTTTAAATCAAAAAACCGATAAAAATATGTCGATTTTAGTCTATTCGCTAATTATTATTATTTTTTGCAAATCCAGGAACTGACAGAAAAATGTCGTTTTTAGATTATTATTAGAAACCTTTAGCTGCGTTTGAAACATGTATCGCCTTTTGTCTTACGTCTGTTTGTGATTTTTTAAATTAAAAAAACCGATAAAAATATGTCGATTTTAGTCTATTCGCTAATTATTATTATTTTTTGCAAATCCAGGAACTGACAGAAAAATGTGGTTTTTAGATTGTAATTAAAAACCGTTAGCTGCGTTCAAAACAAGTATCACCTTTTGTCTTACGTCTGTTTGTGATTTTTTTAAATAAAAAAACCGATAAAAATATGTCGATTTTAGTCTATTCGCTAATTATTATTATTTTTTGCAAATCCAGGAACTGACAGAAAAATGTCGTTTTAAGATTATTATTAGAAACCTTTAGATGCGTTCGAAACATGTATCGCCTTTTGTCTTACGTCTGTTTGTGATTTTTTAAATTAAAAAAACCGATAAAAATATATCGATTTTAGTCTATTCGCTAATTATTATTATTTTTTGCAAATACAGGAACTGACAGAAAAATGTGGTTTTTAGATTATATTTAAAAACCGTTGGCTGCGTTCAAAACAATTATCGGCTTTTGGCTTACGTCTGTTTGTGTTTTTTTAAAATCAAAAAACCTATAGAAATATGTGGTTTTTCGCCCATTGCTAATTATTATTATTTTTTGCAAATCCAGGAACTGACAGAAAAATGTGGTTTTTAGATTATAATTAAAAACCGTTAGCTGCGTTCAAAACAAGTATCGCCTTTTGTCTTACGTCTGTTTGTGATTTTTTTAAATCAAAAAACCGATAAAAATATGTCGATTTTAGTCTATTCGCTAATTATTATTATTTTTTGCAAATCCAGGAACTGACAGAAAAATGTCGTTTTTAGATTATTATTAGAAACCTTTAGCTGCGTTCGACACATGTATCGCCTTTTGTCTTACGTCTGTTTGTGATTTTTTAAATTAAAAAAACCGATAAAAATATGTCGATTTTAGTCTATTCGCTAATTATTATTATTTTTTGCAAATCCAGGAACTGACAGAAAAATGTGGTTTTTAGATTATATTTAAAAACCGTTGGCTGCGTTCAAAACAATTATCGGCTTTTGCCTTACGTCTGTTTGTGTTTTTTTAAAGTCAAAAAACCTATAGAAATATGTGGTTTTTAGCCCATTGCTAATTATTATTATTTTTTGCATATCCAGGAACTGAGAGAAAAATGTGGTTTCTAGATTATTATTAAAAACCATTAGCTGCGTTCAAAACAAGTATCGCCTTTTGTCTTACGTCTGTTTGTGATTTTTTAAAATAAAAAAACCGATAGAAATATGTGGTTTTTAGCCCATTCGCTATTTATTATTATTTTTTGCAAATCCAGGAACTGACAGAAAAATGTGGTTTTTAGATTATTATTAAAAACCATTAGCTACGTTCAAAATAAGTATCGCCTTTTGTCTTACGTCTGTTTTTGATTTTTTTAAAATCAAAAAACTGATAAAAATAGGTCGATTTTAGCCTATTCGCTAATTATTATTATTTTTTGCAAATCCAGGACCTGACAGAAAAATATGGTTTTTAGATTATAATTAAAAACCGTTAGCTGCGTTCAAAACAAGTATCGCCTTTTGTCTTACGTCTGTTTGTGATTTTTTTAAATCAAAAAACCGATAAAAATATGTCGATTTTAGTCTATTCGCTAATTATTATTATTTTTTGCAAATCCAGGAACTGACAGAAAAATGTCGTTTTTAGATTATTATTAGAAACCTTTAGCTGCGTTCGAAACATGTATCGCCTTTTGTCTTACGTCTGTTTGTGATTTTTTAAATTAAAAAAACCGATAAAAATATGTCGATTTTAGTCTATTCGCTAATTATTATTATTTTTTGCAAATCCAGGAATTGACAGAAAAATGTGGTTTTTAGATTGTAATTAAAAACCGTTAGCTGCGTTCAAAACAAGTATCGCCTTTTGTCTTACGTCTGTTTGTGATTTTTTAAATTAAAAAAACCGATAAAAATATATCGATTTTAGTCTATTCGCTAATTATTATTATTTTTTGCAAATACAGGAACTGACAGAAAAATGTAGTTTTTAGATTATATTTAAAAACCGTTGGCTGCGTTCAAAACAATTATCGGCTTTTGGCTTACGTCTGTTTGTGTTTTTTTAAAATCAAAAAGCCTATAGAAATATGTGGTTTTTAGCCCATTGCTAATTATTATTATTTTTTGCATATCCAGGAACTGACAGAAAAATGTGGTTTCTAGATTATTATTAAAAACCGTTAGCTGCGTTCAAAACAAGTATCACCTTTTGTCTTACGTCTGTTTGTGATTTTTTTAAATAAAAAAACCGATAAAAATATGTCGATTTTAGTCTATTCGCTAATTATTATTATTTTTTGCAAATCCAGGAACTGACAGAAAAATGTCGTTTTAAGATTATTATTAGAAACCTTTAGATGCGTTCGAAACATGTATCGCCTTTTGTCTTACGTCTGTTTGTGATTTTTTAAATTAAAAAAACCGATAAAAATATATCGATTTTAGTCTATTCGCTAATTATTATTATTTTTTGCAAATACAGGAACTGACAGAAAAATGTGGTTTTTAGATTATATTTAAAAACCGTTGGCTGCGTTCAAAACAATTATCGGCTTTTGGCTTACGTCTGTTTGTGTTTTTTTAAAATCAAAAAACCTATAGAAATATGTGGTTTTTCGCCCATTGCTAATTATTATTATTTTTTGCAAATCCAGGAACTGACAGAAAAATGTGGTTTTTAGATTATAATTAAAAACCGTTAGCTGCGTTCAAAACAAGTATCGCCTTTTGTCTTACGTCTGTTTGTGATTTTTTTAAATCAAAAAACCGATAAAAATATGTCGATTTTAGTCTATTCGCTAATTATTATTATTTTTTGCAAATCCAGGAACTGACAGAAAAATGTCGTTTTTAGATTATTATTAGAAACCTTTAGCTGCGTTCGACACATGTATCGCCTTTTGTCTTACGTCTGTTTGTGATTTTTTAAATTAAAAAAACCGATAAAAATATGTCGATTTTAGTCTATTCGCTATATATTATTATTTTTTGCAAATCCAGGAACTGACAGAAAAATGTGGTTTTTAGATTATATTTAAAAACCGTTGGCTGCGTTCAAAACAATTATCGGCTTTTGCCTTACGTCTGTTTGTGTATTTTTAAAGTCAAAAAACCTATAGAAATATGTGGTTTTTAGCCCATTGCTAATTATTATTATTTTTTGCATATCCAGGAACTGAGAGAAAAATGTGGTTTCTAGATTATTATTAAAAACCGTTAGCTGCGTTCAAAACAAGTATCGCCTTTTGTCTTACGTCTGTTTGTGATTTTTTAAAATAAGAAAACCGATAGAAATATGTGGTTTTTAGCCCATTCGCTATTTATTATTATTTTTTGCAAATCCAGGACCTGACAGAAAAATATGGTTTTTAGATTATAATTAAAAACCGTTAGCTGCGTTCAAAACAAGTATCGCCTTTCGTCTTACGTCTGTTTGTGATTTTTTTAAATCAAAAAACCGATAAAAATATGTCGATTTTAGTCTATTCGCTAATTATTATTATTTTTTGCAAATCCAGGAACTGACAGAAAAATGTCGTTTTTAGATTATTATTAGAAACCTTTAGCTGCGTTTGAAACATGTATCGCCTTTTGTCTTACGTCTGTTTGTGATTTTTTAAATTAAAAAAACCGATAAAAATATGTCGATTTTAGTCTATTCGCTAATTATTATTATTTTTTGCAAATCCAGGAACTGACAGAAAAATGTGGTTTTTAGATTGTAATTAAAAACCGTTAGCTGCGTTCAAAACAAGTATCACCTTTTGTCTTACGTCTGTTTGTGATTTTTTTAAATAAAAAAACCGATAAAAATATGTCGATTTTAGTCTATTCGCTAATTATTATTATTTTTTGCAAATCCAGGAACTGACAGAAAAATGTCGTTTTAAGATTATTATTAGAAACCTTTAGATGCGTTCGAAACATGTATCGCCTTTTGTCTTACGTCTGTTTGTGATTTTTTAAATTAAAAAAACCGATAAAAATATATCGATTTTAGTCTATTCGCTAATTATTATTATTTTTTGCAAATACAGGAACTGACAGAAAAATGTGGTTTTTAGATTATATTTAAAAACCGTTGGCTGCGTTCAAAACAATTATCGGCTTTTGGCTTACGTCTGTTTGTGTTTTTTTAAAATCAAAAAACCTATAGAAATATGTGGTTTTTCGCCCATTGCTAATTATTATTATTTTTTGCAAATCCAGGAACTGACAGAAAAATGTGGTTTTTAGATTATAATTAAAAACCGTTAGCTGCGTTCAAAACAAGTATCGCCTTTTGTCTTACGTCTGTTTGTGATTTTTTTAAATCAAAAAACCGATAAAAATATGTCGATTTTAGTCTATTCGCTAATTATTATTATTTTTTGCAAATCCAGGAACTGACAGAAAAATGTCGTTTTTAGATTATTATTAGAAACCTTTAGCTGCGTTCGACACATGTATCGCCTTTTGTCTTACGTCTGTTTGTGATTTTTTAAATTAAAAAAACCGATAAAAATATGTCGATTTTAGTCTATTCGCTAATTATTATTATTTTTTGCAAATCCAGGAACTGACAGAAAAATGTGGTTTTTAGATTATATTTAAAAACCGTTGGCTGCGTTCAAAACAATTATCGGCTTTTGCCTTACGTCTGTTTGTGTTTTTTTAAAGTCAAAAAACCTATAGAAATATGTGGTTTTTAGCCCATTGCTAATTATTATTATTTTTTGCATATCCAGGAACTGAGAGAAAAATGTGGTTTCTAGATTATTATTAAAAACCATTAGCTGCGTTCAAAACAAGTATCGCCTTTTGTCTTACGTCTGTTTGTGTTTTTTTAAAGTCAAAAAACCTATAGAAATATGTGGTTTTTAGCCCATTGCTAATTATTATTATTTTTTGCAAATCCAGGAACTGACAGAAAAATGTGGTTTTTAGATTATTATTAAAAACCATTAGCTACGTTCAAAATAAGTATCGCCTTTTGTCTTACGTCTGTTTTTGATTTTTTTAAAATCAAAAAACTGATAAAAATAGGTCGATTTTAGCCTATTCGCTAATTATTATTATTTTTTGCAAATCCAGGACCTGACAGAAAAATATGGTTTTTAGATTATAATTAAAAACCGTTAGCTGCGTTCAAAACAAGTATCGCCTTTTGTCTTACGTCTGTTTGTGATTTTTTTAAATCAAAAAACCGATAAAAATATGTCGATTTTAGTCTATTCGCTAATTATTATTATTTTTTGCAAATCCAGGAACTGACAGAAAAATGTCGTTTTTAGATTATTATTAGAAACCTTTAGCTGCGTTCGAAACATGTATCGCCTTTTGTCTTACGTCTGTTTGTGATTTTTTAAATTAAAAAAACCGATAAAAATATGTCGATTTTAGTCTATTCGCTAATTATTATTATTTTTTGCAAATCCAGGAATTGACAGAAAAATGTGGTTTTTAGATTGTAATTAAAAACCGTTAGCTGCGTTCAAAACAAGTATCGCCTTTTGTCTTACGTCTGTTTGTGATTTTTTAAATTAAAAAAACCGATAAAAATATATCGATTTTAGTCTATTCGCTAATTATTATTATTTTTTGCAAATACAGGAACTGACAGAAAAATGTAGTTTTTAGATTATATTTAAAAACCGTTGGCTGCGTTCAAAACAATTATCGGCTTTTGGCTTACGTCTGTTTGTGTTTTTTTAAAATCAAAAAGCCTATAGAAATATGTGGTTTTTAGCCCATTGCTAATTATTATTATTTTTTGCATATCCAGGAACTGACAGAAAAATGTGGTTTCTAGATTATTATTAAAAACCGTTAGCTGCGTTCAAAACAAGTATCACCTTTTGTCTTACGTCTGTTTGTGATTTTTTAAAATCAAAAAACCGATAGAAATATGTGGTTTTTAGCCGTTCGCTAATTATTATTATTTTTTGCATATCCAGGAACTGACAGAAAAATGTGGTTTTTGGATTATTATTAAAAACCTTTAGCTGCGTTCAGAACAAGTATCGCCTTTTGTCTTACGTCTGTTTATGATTTTTTTAAATCAAAAAACCTATAAAAATAGGTCGATTTTAGCCTATTCGCTAATTATTATTATTTTTTGCAAATCCAGGAACTGACAGAAAAATGTGGTTTTTAGATTATTATTAAAAACTGTTAGCTGCGTTCAAAACAGGTATCGCCTTTTGTCTTACGTCTGTTTGTGATTTTTTTAAATCAAAAAACCGATAAAAATATATATTGTTTTTAGCCTATTCGCTAATTATTATTATTTTTTGCAAATCCAGGAACTGACAGAAAAATGTGGTTTTTAGATTATAATTAAAAACCGTTGACTGCGTTCAAAACAAGTATTGGCTTTTGTCTTACGTCTGTTTGTGATTTTTTAAAATCAAAAAACCGATAGAAATATGTGGTTTTTAGCCCGTTCGCTAATTATTATTATTTTTTGCATATCCAGGAACTGACACAAAAATGTGGTTTTTGGATTATTATTAAAAACCTTTAGCTGCGTCCAGAACAAGTATCGCCTTTTGTCTTACGTCTGTTTGTGATTTTTTTAAATCAAAAAACCTATAAAAATAGGTCGATTTTAGCCTATTCGCTAATTATTATTATTTTTCGCAAATCCAGGAACTGACAGAAAAATGTGATTTTTAGATTATTATTAAAAACCCTTAGCTGCGTTCAAAACAAGTATCGCCTTTTGTCTTACGTCTGTTTGTGATTTTTTAAAATCAAAAAACCGATAAAAATATGTCGATTTTAGTCTATTCGCTAATTATTATTATTTTTTGCAAATCCAGGAACTGACAGAAAAATGTGGTTTTTAGATTATAATTAAAAACCGTTAGCTGCGTTCAAAACAAGTATCGCCTTTTGTCTTACGTCTGTTTGTGATTTTTTAAATCAAAAAACCAATAAAAATATGTCGATTTTAGTCTATTCGCTAATTATTATTATTTTTTTTTTTTAATCAAAAAACTTATAGAAATATGTGGTTTTTAGCCCATTCGCTATTTATTATTATTTTTTGCAAATCCAGGAACTGACAGAAAAATGTGGTTTTTAGATTATAATTAAAAACCGTTAGCTGCGTTCAAAACAAGTATCGCCTTTTGTCTTACGTCTGTTTGTGATTTTTTAAATTAAAAAAACCGATAAAAATATGTCGATTTTAGTCTATTCGCTAATTATTATTATTTTTTGCAAATCCAGGAACTGACAGAAAAATGTGGTTTTTAGATTATATTTAAAAACCGTTGGCTGCGTTCAAAACAATTATCGGCTTTTGTCTTACGTCTGTTTGTGTTTTTTTAAAGTCAAAAAACCTATAGAAATATGTGGTTTTTAGCCCATTGCTAATTATTATTATTTTTTGCATATCCAGGAACTGACAGAAAAATGTGGTTTCTAGATTATTATTAAAAACCGTTAGCTGCGTTCAAAACAAGTATCGCCTTTTGTCTTACGTCTGTTTGTGATTTTTTAAAATAAAAAAACCGATAGAAATATGTGGTTTCTAGCCCATTCGCTATTTATTATTATTTTTTGCAAATCCAGGAACTGACAGAAAAATGTGGTTTTTAGATTATTATTAAAAACCATTAGCTACGTTCAAAATAAGTATCGCCTTTTGTCTTACGTCTGTTTTTGATTTTTTAAAAATCAAAAAACTGATAAAAATAGGTCGATTTTAGCCTATTCGCTAATTATTATTATTTTTTGCAAATCCAGGACCTGACAGAAAAATATGGTTTTTAGATTATAATTAAAAACCGTTAGCTGCGTTCAAAACAAGTATCGCCTTTTGTCTTACGTCTGTTTGTGATTTTTTTAAATCAAAAAACCGATAAAAATATGTCGATTTTAGTCTATTCGCTAATTATTATTATTTTTTGCAAATCCAGGAACTGACAGAAAAATGTCGTTTTTAGATTATTATTAGAAACCTTTAGCTGCGTTCGAAACATGTATCGCCTTTTGTCTTACGTCTGTTTGTGATTTTTTAAATTAAAAAAACCGATAAAAATATGTCGATTTTAGTCTATTCGCTAATTATTATTATTTTTTGCAAATCCAGGAACTGACAGAAAAATGTGGTTTTTAGATTATATTTAAAAACCGTTGGCTGCGTTCAAAACAATTATCGGCTTTTGTCTTACGTCTGTTTGTGTTTTTTTAAAGTCAAAAAACCTATAGAAATATGTGGTTTTTAGCCCATTGCTAATTATTATTATTTTTTGCATATCCAGGAACTGACAGAAAAATGTGGTTTCTAGATTATTATTAAAAACCGTTAGCTGCGTTCAAAACAGGTATCGCCTTTTGTCTTACGTCTGTTTGTGATTTTTTAAAATAAAAAAACCGATAGAAATATGTGGTTTTTAGCCCATTCGCTATTTATTATTATTTTTTGCAAATCCAGGAACTGACAGAAAAATGTGGTTTTTAGATTATTATTAAAAACCATTAGCTACGTTCAAAATAAGTATCGCCTTTTGTCTTACGTCTGAAAACTGATAAAAATAGGTCGATTTTAGCCTATTCGCTAATTATTATTATTTTTTGCAAATCCAGGACCTGACAGAAAAATATGGTTTTTAGATTATAATTAAAAACCGTTAGCTGCGTTCAAAACAAGTATCGCCTTTTGTCTTACGTCTGTTTGTGATTTTTTTAAATCAAAAAACCGATAAAAATATGTCGATTTTAGTCTATTCGCTAATTATTATTATTTTTTGCAAATCCAGGAACTGACAGAAAAATGTCGTTTTTAGATTATTATTAGAAACCTTTAGCTGCGTTCGAAACATGTATCGCCTTTTGTCTTACGTCTGTTTGTGATTTTTTAAATTAAAAAAACCGATAAAAATATGTCGATTTTAGTCTATTCGCTAATTATTATTATTTTTTGCAAATCCAGGAACTGACAGAAAAATGTGGTTTTTAGATTATATTTAAAAACCGTTGGCTGCGTTCAAAACAATTATCGCCTTTTGTCTTACGTCTGTTTGTGTTTTTTTAAAGTCAAAAAACCTATAGAAATATGTGGTTTTTAGCCCATTGCTAATTATTATTATTTTTTGCATATCCAGGAACTGACAGAAAAATGTGGTTTCTAGATTATTATTAAAAACCGTTAGCTGCGTTCAAAACAGGTATCGCCTTTTGTCTTACGTCTGTTTGTGATTTTTTAAAATAAAAAAACCGATAGAAATATGTGGTTTTTAGCCCATTCGCTATTTATTATTATTTTTTGCAAATCCAGGAACTGACAGAAAAATGTGGTTTTTAGATTATTATTAAAAACCATTAGCTACGTTCAAAATAAGTATCGCCTTTTGTCTTACGTCTGAAAACTGATAAAAATAGGTCGATTTTAGCCTATTCGCTAATTATTATTATTTTTTGCAAATCCAGGACCTGACAGAAAAATATGGTTTTTAGATTATAATTAAAAACCGTTAGCTGCGTTCAAAACAAGTATCGCCTTTTGTCTTACGTCTGTTTGTGATTTTTTTAAATCAAAAAACCGATAAAAATATGTCGATTTTAGTCTATTCGCTAATTATTATTATTTTTTGCAAATCCAGGAACTGACAGAAAAATGTCGTTTTTAGATTATTATTAGAAATTTTTAGCTGCGTTCGAAACATGTATCGCCTTTTGTCTTACGTCTGTTTGTGATTTTTTAAATTAAAAAAACCGATAAAAATATGTCGATTTTAGTCTATTCGCTAATTATTATTATTTTTTGCAAATCCAGGAATTGACAGAAAAATGTGGTTTTTAGATTGTAATTAAAAACCGTTAGCTGCGTTCAAGGCAAGTATCGCCTTTTGTCTTACGTCTGTTTGTGATTTTTTTAAATAAAAAAACCGATAAAAATATGTCGATTTTAGTCTATTCGCTAATTATTATTATTTTTTGCAAATCCAGGAACTGACAGAAAAATGTCGTTTTTAGATTATTATTAGAAACCTTTAGATGCGTTCGAAACATGTATCGCCTTTTGTCTTACGTCTGTTTGTGATTTTTTAAATTAAAAAAACCGATAAAAATATATCGATTTTAGTCTATTCGCTAATTATTATTATTTTTTGCAAATACAGGAACTGACAGAAAAATGTGGTTTTTAGATTATATTTAAAAACCGTTGGCTGCGTTCAAAACAATTATCGGCTTTTGGCTTACGTCTGTTTGTGTTTTTTTTAAATCAAAAAACCTATAGAAATATGTGGTTTTTAGCCCATTGCTAATTATTATTATTTTTTGCATATCCAGGAACTGACAGAAAAATGTGGTTTCTAGATTATTATTAAAAACCGTTAGCTGCGTTCAAAACAAGTATCACCTTTTGTCTTACGCCTGTTTGTGATTTTTTTAAATAAAAAAACCGATAGAAATATATGGTTTTTAGCCCATTCGCTATTTATTATTATTTTTTGCAAATCCAGGAACTGACAGAAAAATGTGGTTTTTAGATTATTATTAAAAACCGTTAGCTGCGTTCAAAACAAATATCGCCTTTTGTCTTACGTCTGTTTTTGATTTTTTAAAAATCAAAAAACCAATAAAAATATGTCGATTTTAGTCTATTCGCTAATTATTATTTTTTTTTTTTTTAATCAAAAAACTTATAGAAATATGTGGTTTTTAGCCCATTCGCTATTTATTATTATTTTTTGCAAATCCAGGAACTGACAGAAAAATGTGGTTTTTAGATTATAATTAAAAACCGTTAGCTGCGTTCAAAACAAGTATCGCCTTTTGTCTTACGTCTGTTTGTGATTTTTTTAAATCAAAAAACCGATAAAAATATGTCGATTTTAGTCTATTCGCTAATTATTATTATTTTTTGCAAATCCAGGAACTGACAGAAAAATGTCGTTTTTAGATTATTATTAGAAACCTTTAGCTGCGTTCGACACATGTATCGCCATTTGTCTTACGTCTGTTTGTGATTTTTTAAATTAAAAAAACCGATAAAAATATGTCGATTTTAGTCTATTCGCTAATTATTATTATTTTTTGCAAATCCAGGAACTGACAGAAAAATGTGTTTTTTAGATTATATTTAAAAACCGTTGGCTGCGTTCAAAACAATTATCGGCTTTTGTCTTACGTCTGTTTGTGTTTTTTTAAAGTCAAAAAAACCATAGAAATATGTGGTTTTTAGCCCATTGCTAATTATTATTATTTTTTGCAAATCCAGGAACTGACAGAAAAATGTGGTTTTTAGATTGTAATTAAAAACCGTTAGCTGCGTTCAAAACAAGTATCGCCTTTTGTCTTACGTCTGTTTGTGATTTTTTTAAATAAAAAAACCTATAAAAATATGTCGATTTTAGTCTATTCGCTAATTATTATTATTTTTTGCAAATCCAGGAACTGACAGAAAAATGTCGTTTTTAGATTATTATTAGAAATCTTTAGATGCGTTCGAAACATGTATCGCCTTTTGTCTTACGTCTGTTTGTGATTTTTTAAATTAAAAAAACCGATAAAAATATATCGATTTTAGTCTATTCGCTAATTATTATTATTTTTTGCAAATACAGGAACTGACAGAAAAATGTGGTTTTTAGATTATATTTAAAAACCGTTGGCTGCGTTCAAAACAATTATCGGCTTTTGGCTTACGTCTGTTTGTGTTTTTTTAAAATCAAAAAACCTATAGAAATATGTGGTTTTTAGCCCATTGCTAATTATTATTATTTTTTGCAAATCCAGGAACTGACAGAAAAATGTGGTTTTTAGATTATAATTAAAAACCGTTAGCTGCGTTCAAAACAAGTATCGCCTTTTGTCTTACGTCTGTTTGTGATTTTTTTAAATCAAAAAACCGATAAAAATATGTCGATTTTAGTCTATTCGCTAATTATTATTATTTTTTGCAAATCCAGGAACTGACAGAAAAATGTCGTTTTTAGATTATTATTAGAAACCTTTAGCTGCGTTCGAAACATGTATCGCCTTTTGTCTTACGTCTGTTTGTGATTTTTTAAAATAAAAAAACCGATAAAAATATGTCGATTTTAGTCTATTCGCTAATTATTATTATTTTTTGCAAATCCAGGAACTGACAGAAAAATGTGGTTTTTAGATTATATTTAAAAACCGTTGGCTGCGTTCAAAACAATTATCGCCTTTTGTCTTACGTCTGTTTGTGTTTTTTTAAAGTCAAAAAACCTATAGAAATATGTGGTTTTTAGCCCATTGCTAATTATTATTATTTTTTGCATATCCAGGAACTGACAGAAAAATGTGGTTTCTAGATTATTATTAAAAACCGTTAGCTGCGTTCAAAACAGGTATCGCCTTTTGTCTTACGTCTGTTTGTGATTTTCTAAATTAAAAAAACCGATAAAAATATGTCGATTTTAGTCTATTCGCTAATTATTATTATTTTTTGCAAATCCAGGAACTAACAGAAAAATGTGTTTTTTAGATTATATTTAAAAACCGTTGGCTGCGTTCAAAACAATTATCGGCTTTTGTCTTACGTCTGTTTGTGTTTTTTTAAAGTCAAAAAAACCATAGAAATATGTGGTTTTTAGCCCATTGCTAATTATTATTATTTTTTGCAAATCCAGGAACTGACAGAAAAATGTGGTTTTTAGATTGTAATTAAAAACCGTTAGCTGCGTTCAAAACAAGTATCGCCTTTTGTCTTACGTCTGTTTGTGATTTTTTTAAATAAAAAAACCTATAAAAATATGTCGATTTTAGTCTATTCGCTAATTATTATTATTTTTTGCAAATCCAGGAACTGACAGAAAAATGTCGTTTTTAGATTATTATTAGAAATCTTTAGATGCGTTCGAAACATGTATCGCCTTTTGTCTTACGTCTGTTTGTGATTTTTTAAATTAAAAAAACCGATAAAAATATATCGATTTTAGTCTATTCGCTAATTATTATTATTTTTTGCAAATACAGGAACTGACAGAAAAATGTGGTTTTTAGATTATATTTAAAAACCGTTGGCTGCGTTCAAAACAATTATCGGCTTTTGGCTTACGTCTGTTTGTGTTTTTTTAAAATCAAAAAACCTATAGAAATATGTGGTTTTTAGCCCATTGCTAATTATTATTATTTTTTGCAAATCCAGGAACTGACAGAAAAATGTGGTTTTTAGATTATAATTAAAAACCGTTAGCTGCGTTCAAAACAAGTATCGCCTTTTGTCTTACGTCTGTTTGTGATTTTTTTAAATCAAAAAACCGATAAAAATATGTCGATTTTAGTCTATTCGCTAATTATTATTATTTTTTGCAAATCCAGGAACTGACAGAAAAATGTCGTTTTTAGATTATTATTAGAAACCTTTAGCTGCGTTCGAAACATGTATCGCCTTTTGTCTTACGTCTGTTTGTGATTTTTTAAATTAAAAAAACCGATAAAAATATGTCGATTTTAGTCTATTCGCTAATTATTATTATTTTTTCAAATCCAGGAACTGACAGAAAAATGTGGTTTTTAGATTATATTTAAAAACCGTTGGCTGCGTTCAAAACAATTATCGCCTTTTGTCTTACGTCTGTTTGTGTTTTTTTAAAGTCAAAAAACCTATAGAAATATGTGGTTTTTAGCCCATTGCTAATTATTATTATTTTTTGCATATCCAGGAACTGACAGAAAAATGTGGTTTCTAGATTATTATTAAAAACCGTTAGCTGCGTTCAAAACAGGTATCGCCTTTTGTCTTACGTCTGTTTGTGATTTTTTAAAATAAAAAAACCGATAGAAATATGTGGTTTTTAGCCCATTCGCTATTTATTATTATTTTTTGCAAATCCAGGAACTGACAGAAAAATGTGGTTTTTAGATTATTATTAAAAACCATTAGCTACGTTCAAAATAAGTATCGCCTTTTGTCTTACGTCTGAAAACTGATAAAAATAGGTCGATTTTAGCCTATTCGCTAATTATTATTATTTTTTGCAAATCCAGGACCTGACAGAAAAATATGGTTTTTAGATTATAATTAAAAACCGTTAGCTGCGTTCAAAACAAGTATCGCCTTTTGTATTACGTCTGTTTGTGATTTTTTAAATTAAAAAAACCGATAAAAATATGTCGATTTTAGTCTATTCGCTAATTATTATTATTTTTTGCAAATCCAGGAATTGACAGAAAAATGTGGTTTTTAGATTGTAATTAAAAACCGTTAGCTGCGTTCAAGGCAAGTATCGCCTTTTGTCTTACGTCTGTTTGTGATTTTTTTAAATAAAAAAACCGATAAAAATATGTCGATTTTAGTCTATTCGCTAATTATTATTATTTTTTGCAAATCCAGGAACTGACAGAAAAATGTCGTTTTTAGATTATTATTAGAAACCTTTAGATGCGTTCGAAACATGTATCGCCTTTTGTCTTACGTCTGTTTGTGATTTTTTAAATTAAAAAAACCGATAAAAATATATCGATTTTAGTCTATTCGCTAATTATTATTATTTTTTGCAAATACAGGAACTGACAGAAAAATGTGGTTTTTAGATTATATTTAAAAACCGTTGGCTGCGTTCAAAACAATTATCGGCTTTTGGCTTACGTCTGTTTGTGTTTTTTTTAAATCAAAAAACCTATAGAAATATGTGGTTTTTAGCCCATTGCTAATTATTATTATTTTTTGCATATCCAGGAACTGACAGAAAAATGTGGTTTCTAGATTATTATTAAAAACCGTTAGCTGCGTTCAAAACAAGTATCACCTTTTGTCTTACGCCTGTTTGTGATTTTTTTAAATAAAAAAACCGATAGAAATATATGGTTTTTAGCCCATTCGCTATTTATTATTATTTTTTGCAAATCCAGGAACTGACAGAAAAATGTGGTTTTTAGATTATTATTAAAAACCGTTAGCTGCGTTCAAAACAAATATCGCCTTTTGTCTTACGTCTGTTTTTGATTTTTTAAAAATCAAAAAACTGATAAAAATAGGTCGATTTTAGCCTATTCGCTAATTATTATTATTTTTTGCAAATCCAGGAACTGACAGAAAAATGTGGTTTTTAGATTATAATTAAAAACCGTTGGCTGCGTTCAAAACAAGTATCGGCTTTTGTCTTACGTCTGTTTGTGATTTTTTTAAATCAAAAAACCGATAGAAATATGTGGTTTTTAGCCCGTTCGCTAATTATTATTATTTTTTGCAAATCCAGGAACTGACAGAAAAATGTGTTTTTAGATTATAATTAAAAACCGTTGGCTGCGTTCAAAACAATTATCGGCTTTTGTATTAAATCTGTTTGTGTTTTTTTAAAATCAAAAAACCTATAGAATTATGTGTTTTTAGCTCATTCGCTAATTATTATTATTTTTTGCATATCCAGGAACTGACAGAAAAATGTGGTTTTTAGATTATTATTAAAAACCATTAGCTGCGTTCAAAACAAGTATCGCCTTTTGTCTTACGTCTGTTTGTGATTTTTTAAAATAAAAAAACCGATAGAAATATGTGGTTTTTAGCCCATTCGCTAATTATTATTATTTTTTGCAAATCCAGGAACTGACAGAAGAAAGTGGTTTTTAGATTATTATTAAAAACCGTTAGCTGCGTTCAAAACAATTATCGTCTTTTGTCTTACGTCTGTTTGTGATTTTTTTAAATCAAAAAACCGATAAAAATATATCGTTTTTAGCCTATTCGCTAATTATTATTATTTTTTGCAAATCCAGGAACTGACAGAAAAATGTGTTTTTAGATTATAATTAAAAACCGTTGGCTGCGTTCAAAACAATTATCGGCTTTTGTATTAAGTCTGTTTGTGTTTTTTTAAAATCAAAAAACCTATAGAATTATGTGTTTTTAGCTCATTCGCTAATTATTATTATTTTTTGCATATCCAGGAACTGACAGAAAAATGTGGTTTTTAGATTATTATTAAAAACCATTAGCTGCGTTCAAAACAAGTATCGCCTTTTGTCTTACGTCTGTTTGTGATTTTTTAAAATAAAAAAACCGATAGAAATATGTGGTTTTTAGCCCATTTGCTAATTATTATTATTTTTTGCAAATCCAGGAACTGACAGAAAAATGTGGTTTTTAGATTATTATTAAAAACCGTTAGCTGCGTTCAAAACAAGTATCGTCTTTTGTCTTACGTCTGTTTGTGATTTTTTTAAATCAAAAAACCGATAAAAATATATCGTTTTTAGCCTATTCGCTAATTATTATTATTTTTTGCAAATCCAGGAACTGACAGAAAAATGTGGTTTTTAGATTATATTTAAAAACCGTTGGCTGCGTTCAAAACAATTATCGGCTTTTGTCTTACGTCTGTTTGTGTTTTTTTAAAGTCAAAAAACCTATAGAAATATGTGGTTTTTAGCCCATTGCTAATTATTATTATTTTTTGCATATCCAGGAACTGAGAGAAAAATGTGGTTTCTAGATTATTATTAAAAACCGTTAGCTGCGTTCAAAACAAGTATCGCCTTTTGTCTTACGTCTGTTTGTGATTTTTTAAAATAAAAAAACCGATAGAAATATGTGGTTTTTAGCCCATTCGCTATTTATTATTATTTTTTGCAAATCCAGGAACTGACAGAAAAATGTGGTTTTTAGATTATTATTAAAAACCATTAGCTACGTTCAAAATAAGTATCGCCTTTTGTCTTACGTCTGTTTTTGATTTTTTAAAAATCAAAAAACTGATAAAAATAGGTCGATTTTAGCCTATTCGCTAATTATTATTATTTTTTGCAAATCCAGGACCTGACAGAAAAATATGGTTTTTAGATTATAATTAAAAACCGTTAGCTGCGTTCAAAACAAGTATCGCCTTTTGTCTTACGTCTGTTTGTGATTTTTTTAAATCAAAAAACCGATAAAAATATGTCGATTTTAGTCTATTCGCTAATTATTATTATTTTTTGCAAATCCAGGAACTGACAGAAAAATGTCGTTTTTAGATTATTATTAGAAACCTTTAGATGCGTTCGAAACATGTATCGCCTTTTGTCTTACGTCTGTTTGTGATTTTTTAAATTAAAAAAACCGATAAAAATATATCGATTTTAGTCTATTCGCTAATTATTATTATTTTTTGCAAATCCAGGAACTGACAGAAAAATGTGGTTTTTAGATTATAATTAAAAACCGTTGGCTGCGTTCAAAACAAGTATCGGCTTTTGTCTTACGTCTGTTTGTGATTTTTTTAAATCAAAAAACCGATAGAAATATGTGGTTTTTAGCCCGTTCGCTAATTATTATTATTTTTTGCAAATCCAGGAACTGACAGAAAAATGTGTTTTTAGATTATAATTAAAAACCGTTGGCTGCGTTCAAAACAATTATCGGCTTTTGTATTAAGTCTGTTTGTGTTTTTTTAAAATCAAAAAACCTATAGAATTATGTGTTTTTAGCTCATTCGCTAATTATTATTATTTTTTGCATATCCAGGAACTGACAGAAAAATGTGGTTTTTAGATTATTATTAAAAACCATTAGCTGCGTTCAAAACAAGTATCGCCTTTTGTCTTACGTCTGTTTGTGATTTTTTAAAATAAAAAAACCGATAGAAATATGTGGTTTTTAGCCCATTCGCTAATTATTATTATTTTTTGCAAATCCAGGAACTGACAGAAAAATGTGGTTTTTAGATTATTATTAAAAACCGTTAGCTGCGTTCAAAACAAGTATCGTCTTTTGTCTTACGTCTGTTTGTGATTTCTTTAAATCAAAAAACCGATAAAAATATATCGTTTTTAGCCTATTCGCTAATTATTATTATTTTTTGCAAATCCAGGAACTGACAGAAAAATGTGTTTTTAGATTATAATTAAAAACCGTTGGCTGCGTTCAAAACAATTATCGGCTTTTGTATTAAGTTTGTTTGTGTTTTTTTAAAATCAAAAAACCTATAGAATTATGTGTTTTTAGCTCATTCGCTAATTATTATTATTTTTTGCATATCCAGGAACTGACAGAAAAATGTGGTTTTTAGATTATTATTAAAAACCATTAGCTGCGTTCAAAACAAGTATCGCCTTTTGTCTTACGTCTGTTTGTGATTTTTTAAAATAAAAAAACCGATAGAAATATGTGGTTTTTAGCCCATTCGCTAATTATTATTATTTTTTGCAAATCCAGGAACTGACAGAAAAATGTGGTTTTTAGATTATTATTAAAAACCATTAGCTACGTTCAAAATAAGTATCGCCTTTTGTCTTACGTCTGTTTTTGATTTTTTTAAAATCAAAAAACTGATAAAAATAGGTCGATTTTAGCCTATTCGCTAATTATTATTATTTTTTGCAAATCCAGGACCTGACAGAAAAATATGGTTTTTAGATTATAATTAAAAACCGTTAGTTGCGTTCAAAACAAGTATCGCCTTTTGTCTTACGTCTGTTTGTGATTTTTTTAAATCAAAAAACCGATAAAAATATGTCGATTTTAGTCTATTCGCTAATTATTATTATTTTTTGCAAATCCAGGAACTGACAGAAAAATGTCGTTTTTAGATTATTATTAGAAACCTTTAGCTGCGTTCGAAACATGTATCGCCTTTTGTCTTACGTCTGTTTGTGATTTTTTAAATTAAAAAAACCGATAAAAATATGTCGATTTTAGTCTATTCGCTAATTATTATTATTTTTTGCAAATCCAGGAATTGACAGAAAAATGTGGTTTTTAGATTGTAATTAAAAACCGTTAGCTGCGTTCAAAACAAGTATCGCCTTTTGTCTTACGTCTGTTTGTGATTTTTTTAAATAAAAAAACCGATAAAAATATGTCGATTTTAGTCTATTCGCTAATTATTATTGTTTTTTGCAAATCCAGGAACTGACAGAAAAATGTCGTTTTTAGATTATTATTAGAAACCTTTAGATGCGTTCGAAACATGTATCGCCTTTTGTCTTACGTCTGTTTGTGATTTTTTAAATTAAGAAAACCGATAAAAATATATCGATTTTAGTCTATTCGCTAATTATTATTATTTTTAGCAAATACAGGAACTGACAGAAAAATGTGGTTTTTAGATTATATTTAAAAACCGTTGGCTGCGTTCAAAACAATTATCGGCTTTTGGCTTACGTCTGTTTGTGTTTTTTTAAAATCAAAAAACCTATAGAAATATGTGGTTTTTAGCCCAATGCTAATTATTATTATTATTTTTTGCATATCCAGGAACTGACAGAAAAATGTGGTTTCTAGATTATTATTAAAAACCGTTAGCTGCGTTCAAAACAAGTATCACCTTTTGTCTTACGCCTGTTTGTGATTTTTTAAAATAAAAAAACCGATAGAAATATATGGTTTTTAGCCCATTCGCTATTTATTATTATTTTTTGCAAATCCAGGAACTGACAGAAAAATGTGGTTTTTAGATTATTATTAAAAACCGTTAGCTGCGTTCAAAACAAGTATCGCCTTTAGTCTTACGTCTGTTTTTGATTTTTTAAAAATCAAAAAACTGATAAAAATAGGTCGATTTTAGCCTATTCGCTAATTATTATTATTTTTGGCAAATCCAGGAACTGACAGAAAAATGTGGTTTTTAGATTATAATTAAAAACCGTTGGCTGCGTTTAAAACAAGTATCAGCTTTTGTCTTACGTCTGTTTGTGATTTTTTTAAATCAAAAAACCGATAGAAATATGTGGTTTTTAGCCCGTTCGCTAATTATTATTATTTTTTGCAAATCCAGTTACTGACAGAAAAATGTCGTTTTTAGATTATTATTAGAAACCTTTAGCTGCGTTCGAAACATGTATCGCCTTTTGTCTTACGTCTGTTTGTGATTTTTTAAAATAAAAAAACCGATAAAAATATGTCGTTTTTAGCCTATTTGCTAATTATTATTATTTTTTGCAAATCCAGGAACTGACAGAAAAATGTGTTTTTAGATTATAATTAAAAACCGTTGGCTGCGTTCAAAACAATTATCGGCTTTTGTATTACGTCTGTTTGTGTTTTTTTAAAATCAAAAAACCTATAGAATTATGTGTTTTTAGCTCATTCGCTAATTATTATTATTTTTTGCATATCCAGGAACTGACAGAAAAATGTGGTTTTTAGATTATTATTAAAAACCATTAGCTGCGTTCAAAACAAGTATCGCCTTTTGTCTTACGTCTGTTTGTGATTTTTTAAAATAAAAAAACCGATAGAAATATGTGGTTTTTAGCCCATTCGCTAATTATTATTATTTTTTGCAAATCCAGGAACTGACAGAAAAATGTGGTTTTTAGATTATTCTTAAAAATCGTTAGCTGCGTTCAAAACAAGTATCGCCTTTTGTCTTACGTCTGTTTGTGATTTTTTAAAATAAAAAAACCGATAAAAATATGTCGATTTTAGTCTATTCGCTAATTATTATTATTTTTTGCAAATCCAGGAACTGACAGAAAAATGTGGTTTTTAGATTATAATTAAAAACCGTTAGCTGCGTTCAAAACAAGTATCGCCTTTTGTCTTACGTCTGTTTGTGATTTTTTAAAATAAAAAAACCGATAGAAATATGTGGTTTTTAGCCCATTCGCTAATTATTATTATTTTTTGCAAATCCAGGAACTGACAGAAAAATGTGGTTTTTAGATTATAATTAAAAACCGTTAGCTGCGTTCAAAACAAGTATCGCCTTTTGTCTTACGTCTGTTTGTGATTTTTTTAAATCAAAAAACCGATAAAAATATGTCGATTTTAGTCTATTCGCTAATTATTATTATTTTTTGCAAATCCAGGAACTGACAGAAAAATGTCGTTTTTAGATTATTATTAGAAACCTTTAGCTGCGTTCGAAACATGTATCGCCTTTTGTCTTACGTCTGTTTGTGATTTTTTAAATTAAAAAAACCGATAAAAATATGTCGATTTTAGTCTATTCGCTAATTATTATTATTTTTTGCAAATCCAGGCATTGACAGAAAAATGTGGTTTTTAGATTGTAATTAAAAACCGTTAGCTGCGTTCAAAACAAGTATCGCCTTTTGTCTTACGTCTGTTTGTGATTTTTTTAAATAAAAAACCGATAAAAATATGTCGATTTTAGTCTATTCGCTAATTATTATTGTTTTTTGCAAATCCAGGAAATGACAGAAAAATGTCGTTTTTAGATTATTATTAGAAACCTTTAGATGCGTTCGAAACATGTATCGCCTTCTGTCTTACGTCTGTTTGTGATTTTTTAAATTAAGAAAACCGATAAAAATATATCAATTTTAGTCTATTCGCTAATTATTATTATTTTTTGCAAATACAGGAACTGACAGAAAAATGTGGTTTTTAGATTATATTTAAAAACCGTTGGCTGCGTTCAAAACAATTATCGGCTTTTGGCTTACGTCTGTTTGTGTTTTTTTAAAATCAAAAAACCTATAGAAATATGTGGTTTTTAGCCCATTGCTAATTATTATTATTTTTTGCATATCCAGGAACTGACAGAAAAATGTGGTTTCTAGATTATTATTAAAAACCGTTAGCTGCGTTCAAAACAAGTATCACCTTTTGTCTTACGCCTGTTTGTGATTTTTTAAAATAAAAAAACCGATAGAAATATATGGTTTTTAGCCCATTCGCTATTTATTATTATTTTTTGCAAATCCAGGAACTGACAGAAAAATGTGGTTTTTAGATTATTATTAAAAACCGTTAGCTGCGTTCAAAACAAGTATCGCCTTTTGTCTTACGTCTGTTTTTGATTTTTTAAAAATCAAAAAACTGATAAAAATAGGTCGATTTTAGCCTATTCGCTAATTATTATTATTTTTTGCAAATCCAGGAACTGACAGAAAAATGTGGTTTTTAGATTATAATTAAAAACCGTTGGCTGCGTTTAAAACAAGTATCGGCTTTTGTCTTACGTCTGTTTGTGATTTTTTTAAATCAAAAAACCGATAGAAATATGTGGTTTTTAGCCCGTTCGCTAATTATTATTATTTTTTGCAAATCCAGGAACTGACAGAAAAATGTCGTTTTTAGATTATTATTAGAAGCCTTTAGCTGCGTTCGAAACATGTATCGCCTTTTGTCTTACGTCTGTTTGTGATTTTGTTAAATCAAAAAACCGATAAAAATATGTCGTTTTTAGCCTATTTGCTAATTATTATTATTTTTTGCAAATCCAGGAACTGACAGAAAAATGTGTTTTTAGATTATAATTAAAAACCGTTGGCTGCGTTCAAAACAATTATCGGCTTTTGTATTACGTCTGTTTGTGTTTTTTTAAAATCAAAAAACCTATAGAATTATGTGTTTTTAGCTCATTCGCTAATTATTATTATTTTTTGCATATCCAGGAACTGACAGAAAAATGTGGTTTTTAGATTATTATTAAAAACCATTAGCTGCGTTCAAAACAAGTATCGCCTTTTGTCTTACGTCTGTTTGTGATTTTTTAAAATAAAAAAACCGATAGAAATATGTGGTTTTTAGCCCATTCGCTAATTATTATTATTTTTTGCAAATCCAGGAACTGACAGAAAAATGTGGTTTTTAGATTATTCTTAAAAATCGTTAGCTGCGTTCAAAACAAGTATCGCCTTTTGTCTTACGTCTGTTTGTGATTTTTTAAAATAAAAAAACCGATAGAAATATGTGGTTTTTAGCCCATTCGCTAATTATTATTATTTTTTGCAAATCCAGGAACTGACAGAAAAATGTGGTTTTTAGATTATTCTTAAAAATCGTTAGCTGCGTTCAAAACAAGTATCGCCTTTTGTCTTACGTCTGTTTGTGATTTTTTAAAATAAAAAAACCGATAAAAATATGTCGATTTTAGTCTATTCGCTAATTAATATTATTTTTTGCAAATCCAGGAACTGACAGAAAAATGTGGATTTTAGATTATAATTAAAAACCGTTAGCTGCGTTCAAAACAAGTATCGCCTTTTGTCTTACGTCTGTTTGTGATTTTTTAAAATAAAAAAACCGATAGAAATATGTGGTTTTTAGCCCATTCGCTAATTATTATTATTTTTTGCAAATCCAGGAACTGACAGAAAAATGTCGTTTTTAGATTATTATTAGAAACCTTTAGATGCGTTCGAAACATGTATCGCCTTTTGTCTTACGTCTGTTTGTGATTTTTTAAATTAAAAAAACCGATAAAAATATATCGATTTTAGTCTATTCGCTAATTATTATTATTTTTTGCAAATCCAGGAACTGACAGAAAAATGTGGTTTTTAGATTATAATTAAAAACCGTTGGCTGCGTTCAAAACAAGTATCGGCTTTTGTCTTACGTCTGTTTGTGATTTTTTTAAATCAAAAAACCGATAGAAATATGTGGTTTTTAGCCCGTTCGCTAATTATTATTATTTTTTGCAAATCCAGGAACTGACAGAAAAATGTGTTTTTAGATTATAATTAAAAACCGTTGGCTGCGTTCAAAACAATTATCGGCTTTTGTATTAAGTCTGTTTGTGTTTTTTTAAAATCAAAAAACCTATAGAATTATGTGTTTTTAGCTCATTCGCTAATTATTATTATTTTTTGCATATCCAGGAACTGACAGAAAAATGTGGTTTTTAGATTATTATTAAAAACCATTAGCTGCGTTCAAAACAAGTATCGCCTTTTGTCTTACGTCTGTTTGTGATTTTTTAAAATAAAAAAACCGATAGAAATATGTGGTTTTTAGCCCATTAGCTAATTATTATTATTTTTTGCAAATCCAGGAACTGACAGAAAAATGTGGCTTTTAGATTATTATTAAAAACCGTTAGCTGCGTTCAAAACAAGTATCGTCTTTTGTCTTACGTCTGTTTGTGATTTCTTTAAATCAAAAAACCGATAAAAATATATCGTTTTTAGCCTATTCGCTAATTATTATTATTTTTTGCAAATCCAGGAACTGACAGAAAAATGTGTTTTTAGATTATAATTAAAAACCGTTGGCTGCGTTCAAAACAATTATCGGCTTTTGTATTAAGTTTGTTTGTGTTTTTTTAAAATCAAAAAACCTATAGAATTATGTGTTTTTAGCTCATTCGCTAATTATTATTATTTTTTGCATATCCAGGAACTGACAGAAAAATGTGGTTTTTAGATTATTATTAAAAACCATTAGCTGCGTTCAAAACAAGTATCGCCTTTTGTCTTACGTCTGTTTGTGATTTTTTAAAATAAAAAAACCGATAGAAATATGTGGTTTTTAGCCCATTCGCTAATTATTATTATTTTTTGCAAATCCAGGAACTGACAGAAAAATGTGGTTTTTAGATTATTATTAAAAACCGTTAGCTGCGTTCAAAACAAGTATCGTCTTTTGTCTTACGTCTGTTTGTGATTTTTTTAAATCAAAAAACCGATAAAAATATATCGTTTTTAGCCTATTCGCTAATTATTATTATTTTTTGCAAATCCAGAAACTGACAGAAAAATATGATTTTTAGATTATAATAAAAACCGTTGGCTGCGTTCAAAACAAGTATCGGCTTTTGTCTTACGTCTGTTTGTGATTTTTTAAAATCAAAAAACCGATAGAAATATGTGGTTTTTAGCCGTTCGCTAATTATTATTATTTTTTGCATATCCAGGAACTGACAGAAAAATGTGGTTTTTGGATTATTATTAAAAACCTTTAGCTGCGTTCAGAACAAGTATCGCCTTTTGTCTTACGTCGGTTTGTGATTTTTTTAAATCAAAAAACCTATAAAAATAGGTCGATTTTAGCCTATTCGCTAATTATTATTATTTTTTGCAAATCCAGGAACTGACAGAAAAATGTGGTTTTTAGATTATTATTAAAAACTATTAGCTGCGTTCAAAACAAGTATCGCCTTTTGTCTTACGTCTGTTTGTGATTTTTTTAAATCAAAAAACCTATAAAAATAGGTCGATTTTAGCCTATTCGCTAATTATTATTATTTTTTGCAAATCCAGGAACTGACAGAAAAATGTGGTTTTTAGATTATATTTAAAATCCGTTGGCTGCGTTCAAAACAATTATCGGCTTTTGTCTTATGTCTGTTTGTGTTTTTTTAAAGTCAAAAAACCTATAGAAATATGTGGTTTTTAGCCCATTGCTAATTATTATTATTTTTTGCATATCCAGGAACTGACAGAAAAATGTGGTTTCTAGATTATTATTAAAAACCGTTAGCTGCGTTCAAAACAAGTATCGCCTTTTGTCTTACGTCTGTTTGTGATTTTTTAAAATAAAAAAACCGATAGAAATATGTGGTTTTTAGCCCATTCGCTATTTATTATTATTTTTTGCAAATCCAGGAACTGACAGAAAAATGTGGTTTTTAGATTATTATTAAAAACCATTAGCTACGTTCAAAATAAGTATCGCCTTTTGTCTTACGTCTGTTTTTGATTTTTTTAAAATCAAAAAACTGATAAAAATAGGTCGATTTTAGCCTATTCGCTAATTATTATTATTTTTTGCAAATCCAGGACCTGACAGAAAAATATGGTTTTTAGATTATAATTAAAAACCGTTAGCTGCGTTCAAAACAAGTATCGCCTTTTGTCTTACGTCTGTTTGTGATTTTTTTAAATCAAAAAACCGATAAAAATATGTCGATTTTAGTCTATTCGCTAATTATTATTATTTTTTGCAAATCCAGGAACTGACAGAAAAATGTCGTTTTTAGATTATTATTAGAAACCTTTAGCTGCGTTCGAAACATGTATCGCCTTTTGTCTTACGTCTGTTTGTGATTTTTTAAATTAAAAAAACCGATAAAAATATGTCGATTTTAGTCTATTCGCTAATTATTATTATTTTTTGCAAATCCAGGAATTGACAGAAAAATGTGGTTTTTAGATTGTAATTAAAAACCGTTAGCTGCGTTCAAAACAAGTATCGCCTTTTGTCTTACGTCTGTTTGTGATTTTTTTAAATAAAAAAACCGATAAAAATATGTCGATTTTAGTCTATTCGCTAATTATTATTGTTTTTTGCAAATCCAGGAACTGACAGAAAAATGTCGTTTTTAGATTATTATTAGAAACCTTTAGATGCGTTCGAAACATGTATCGCCTTTTGTCTTACGTCTGTTTGTGATTTTTTAAATTAAAAAAACCGATAAAAATATGTCGATTTTAGTCTATTCGCTAATTATTATTATTTTTTGCAAATCCAGGAATTGACAGAAAAATGTGGTTTTTAGATTGTAATTAAAAACCGTTAGTTGCGTTCAAAACAAGTATCGCCTTTTGTCTTACGTCTGTTTGTAATTTTTTAAATTAAGAAAACCGATAAAAATATATCGATTTTAGTCTATTCGCTAATTATTATTATTTTTTGCAAATACAGGAACTGACAGAAAAATGTGGTTTTTAGATTATATTTAAAAACCGTTGGCTGCGTTCAAAACAATTATCGGCTTTTGGCTTACGTCTGTTTGTGTTTTTTTAAAATCAAAAAACCTATAGAAATATGTGGTTTTTAGCCCATTGCTAATTATTATTATTATTTTTTGCATATCCAGGAACTGACAGAAAAATGTGGTTTCTAGATTATTATTAAAAACCGTTAGCTGCGTTCAAAACAAGTATCACCTTTTGTCTTACGCCTGTTTGTGATTTTTTAAAATAAAAAAACCGATAGAAATATATGGTTTTTAGCCCATTCGCTATTTATTATTATTTTTTGCAAATCCAGGAACTGACAGAAAAATGTGGTTTTTAGATTATTATTAAAAACCGTTAGCTGCGTTCAAAACAAGTATCGCCTTTTGTCTTACGTCTGTTTTTGATTTTTTAAAAATCAAAAAACTGATAAAAATAGGTCGATTTTAGCCTATTCGCTAATTATTATTATTTTTTGCAAATCCAGGAACTGACAGAAAAATGTGGTTTTTAGATTATAATTAAAAACCGTTGGCTGCGTTTAAAACAAGTATCGGCTTTTGTCTTACGTCTGTTTGTGATTTTTTAAAATAAAAAAACCGATAAAAATATGTCGTTTTTAGCCTATTTGCTAATTATTATTATTTTTTGCAAATCCAGGAACTGACAGAAAAATGTGTTTTTAGATTATAATTAAAAACCGTTGGCTGCGTTCAAAACAATTATCGGCTTTTGTATTACGTCTGTTTGTGTTTTTTTAAAATCAAAAAACCTATAGAATTATGTGTTTTTAGCTCATTCGCTAATTATTATTATTTTTTGCATATCCAGGAACTGACAGAAAAATGTGGTTTTTAGATTATTATTAAAAACCATTAGCTGCGTTCAAAACAAGTATCGCCTTTTGTCTTACGTCTGTTTGTGATTTTTTAAAATAAAAAAACCGATAGAAATATGTGGTTTTTAGCCCATTCGCTAATTATTATTATTTTTTGCAAATCCAGGAACTGACAGAAAAATGTGGTTTTTAGATTATAATTAAAAACCGTTGGCTGCGTTCAAAACAAGTATCGGCTTTTGTCTTACGTCTGTTTGTGATTTTTTTAAATCAAAAAACCGATAGAAATATGTGGTTTTTAGCCCGTTCGCTAATTATTATTATTTTTTGCAAATCCAGGAACTGACAGAAAAATGTGTTTTTAGATTATAATTAAAAACCGTTGGCTGCGTTCAAAACAATTATCGGCTTTTGTATTAAGTCTGTTTGTGTTTTTTTAAAATCAAAAAACCTATAGAATTATGTGTTTTTAGCTCATTCGCTAATTATTATTATTTTTTGCATATCCAGGAACTGACAGAAAAATGTGGTTTTTAGATTATTATTAAAAACCATTAGCTGCGTTCAAAACAAGTATCGCCTTTTGTCTTACGTCTGTTTGTGATTTTTTAAAATAAAAAAACCGATAGAAATATGTGGCTTTTAGCCCATTCGCTAATTATTATTATTTTTTGCAAATCCAGGAACTGACAGAAAAATGTGGTTTTTAGATTATTATTAAAAACCGTTAGCTGCGTTCAAAACAAGTATCGTCTTTTGTCTTACGTCTGTTTGTGATTTCTTTAAATCAAAAAACCGATAAAAATATATCGTTTTTAGCCTATTCGCTAATTATTATTATTTTTTGCAAATCCAGGAACTGACAGAAAAATGTGTTTTTAGATTATAATTAAAAACCGTTGGCTGCGTTCAAAACAATTATCGGCTTTTGTATTAAGTTTGTTTGTGTTTTTTTAAAATCAAAAAACCTATAGAATTATGTGTTTTTAGCTCATTCGCTAATTATTATTATTTTTTGCATATCCAGGAACTGACAGAAAAATGTGGTTTTTAGATTATTATTAAAAACCATTAGCTGCGTTCAAAACAAGTATCGCCTTTTGTCTTACGTCTGTTTGTGATTTTTTAAAATAAAAAAACCGATAGAAATATGTGGTTTTTAGCCCATTCGCTAATTATTATTATTTTTTGCAAATCCAGGAACTGACAGAAAAATGTGGTTTTTAGATTATTATTAAAAACCGTTAGCTGCGTTCAAAACAAGTATCGTCTTTTGTCTTACGTCTGTTTGTGATTTTTTTAAATCAAAAAACCGATAAAAATATATCGTTTTTAGCCTATTCGCTAATTATTATTATTTTTTGCAAATCCAGAAACTGACAGAAAAATATGATTTTTAGATTATAATAAAAACCGTTGGCTGCGTTCAAAACAAGTATCGGCTTTTGTCTTACGTCTGTTTGTGATTTTTTAAAATCAAAAAACCGATAGAAATATGTGGTTTTTAGCCGTTCGCTAATTATTATTATTTTTTGCATATCCAGGAACTGACAGAAAAATGTGGTTTTTGGATTATTATTAAAAACCTTTAGCTGCGTTCAGAACAAGTATCGCCTTTTGTCTTACGTCGGTTTGTGATTTTTTTAAATCAAAAAACCTATAAAAATAGGTAGATTTTAGCCTATTCGCTAATTATTATTATTTTTTGCAAATCCAGGAACTGACAGAAAAATGTGGTTTTTAGATTATTATTAAAAACTATTAGCTGCGTTCAAAACAAGTATCGCCTTTTGTCTTACGTCTGTTTGTGATTTTTTTAAATCAAAAAACCTATAAAAATAGGTCGATTTTAGCCTATTCGCTAATTATTATTATTTTTTGCAAATCCAGGAACTGACAGAAAAATGTGGTTTTTAGATTATATTTAAAATCCGTTGGCTGCGTTCAAAACAATTATCGGCTTTTGTCTTACGTCTGTTTGTGTTTTTTTAAAGTCAAAAAACCTATAGAAATATGTGGTTTTTAGCCCATTGCTAATTATTATTATTTTTTGCATATCCAGGAACTGACAGAAAAATGTGGTTTCTAGATTATTATTAAAAACCGTTAGCTGCGTTCAAAACAAGTATCGCCTTTTGTCTTACGTCTGTTTGTGATTTTTTAAAATAAAAAAACCGATAGAAATATGTGGTTTTTAGCCCATTCGCTATTTATTATTATTTTTTGCAAATCCAGGAACTGACAGAAAAATGTGGTTTTTAGATTATTATTAAAAACCATTAGCTACGTTCAAAATAAGTATCGCCTTTTGTCTTACGTCTGTTTTTGATTTTTTTAAAATCAAAAAACTGATAAAAATAGGTCGATTTTAGCCTATTCGCTAATTATTATTATTTTTTGCAAATCCAGGACCTGACAGAAAAATATGGTTTTTAGATTATAATTAAAAACCATTAGCTGCGTTCAAAACAAGTATCGCCTTTTGTCTTACGTCTGTTTGTGATTTTTTTAAATCAAAAAACCGATAAAAATATGTCGATTTTAGTCTATTCGCTAATTATTATTATTTTTTGCAAATCCAGGAACTGACAGAAAAATGTCGTTTTTAGATTATTATTAGAAACCTTTAGCTGCGTTCGAAACATGTATCGCCTTTTGTCTTACGTCTGTTTGTGATTTTTTAAATTAAAAAAACCGATAAAAATATGTCGATTTTAGTCTATTCGCTAATTATTATTATTTTTTGCAAATCCAGGAATTGACAGAAAAATGTGGTTTTTAGATTGTAATTAAAAACCGTTAGCTGCGTTCAAAACAAGTATCGCCTTTTGTCTTACGTCTGTTTGTGATTTTTTTAAATAAAAAAACCGATAAAAATATGTCGATTTTAGTCTATTCGCTAATTATTATTGTTTTTTGCAAATCCAGGAACTGACAGAAAAATGTCGTTTTTAGATTATATTTAAAAACCGTTGGCTGCGTTCAAAACAATTATCGGCTTTTGGCTTACGTCTGTTTGTGTTTTTTTAAAATCAAAAAACCTATAGAAATATGTGGTTTTTAGCCCATTGCTAATTATTATTATTATTTTTTGCATATCCAGGAACTGACAGAAAAATGTGGTTTCTAGATTATTATTAAAAACCGTCAGCTGCGTTCAAAACAAGTATCACCTTTTGTCTTACGCCTGTTTGTGATTTTTTAAAATAAAAAAACCGATAGAAATATATGGTTTTTAGCCCATTCGCTATTTATTATTATTTTTTGCAAATCCAGGAACTGACAGAAAAATGTGGTTTTTAGATTATTATTAAAAACCGTTAGCTGCGTTCAAAACAAGTATCGCCTTTTGTCTTACGTCTGTTTTTGATTTTTTAAAAATCAAAAAACTGATAAAAATAGGTCGATTTTAGCCTATTCGCTAATTATTATTATTTTTTGCAAATCCAGGAACTGACAGAAAAATGTGGTTTTTAGATTATAATTAAAAACCGTTGGCTGCGTTTAAAACAAGTATCGGCTTTTGTCTTACGTCTGTTTGTGATTTTTTTAAATCAAAAAACCGATAGAAATATGTGGTTTTTAGCCCGTTCGCTAATTATTATTATTTTTTGCAAATCCAGGAACTGACAGAAAAATGTCGTTTTTAGATTATTATTGGAAACCTTTAGCTGCGTTCGAAACATGTATCGCCTTTTGTCTTACGTCTGTTTGTGATTTTTTAAAATAAAAAAACCGATAAAAATATGTCGTTTTTAGCCTATTTGCTAATTATTATTATTTTTTGCAAATCCAGGAACTGACAGAAAAATGTGTTTTTAGATTATAATTAAAAACCGTTGGCTGCGTTCAAAACAATTATCGGCTTTTGTATTACGTCTGTTTGTGTTTTTTTAAAATCAAAAAACCTATAGAATTATGTGTTTTTAGCTCATTCGCTAATTATTATTATTTTTTGCATATCCAGGAACTGACAGAAAAATGTGGTTTTTAGATTATTATTAAAAACCATTAGCTGCGTTCAAAACAAGTATCGCCTTTTGTCTTACGTCTGTTTGTGATTTTTTAAAATAAAAAAACCGATAGAAATATGTGGTTTTTAGCCCATTCGCTAATTATTATTATTTTTTGCAAATCCAGGAACTGACAGAAAAATGTGGTTTTTAGATTATTCTTAAAAATCGTTAGCTGCGTTCAAAACAAGTATCGCCTTTTGTCTTATGTCTGTTTGTGATTTTTTAAAATAAAAAAACCGATAAAAATATGTCGATTTTAGTCTATTCGCTAATTATTATTATTTTTTGCAAATCCAGGAACTGACAGAAAAATGTGGTTTTTAGATTATAATTAAAAACCGTTAGCTGCGTTCAAAACAAGTATCGCCTTTTGTCTTACGTCTGTTTGTGATTTTTTAAAATAAAAAAACCGATAGAAATATGTGGTTTTTAGCCCATTCGCTAATTATTATTATTTTTTGCAAATCCAGGAACTGACAGAAAAATGTGGTTTTTAGATTATTATTAAAAACCATTAGCTACGTTCAAAATAAGTATCGCCTTTTGTCTTACGTCTGTTTTTGATTTTTTTAAAATCAAAAAACTGATAAAAATAGGTCGATTTTAGCCTATTCGCTAATTATTATTATTTTTTGCAAATCCAGGACCTGACAGAAAAATATGGTTTTTAGATTATAATTAAAAACCGTTAGCTGCGTTCAAAACAAGTATCGCCTTTTGTCTTACGTCTGTTTGTGATTTTTTTAAATCAAAAAACCGATAAAAATATGTCGATTTTAGTCTATTCGCTAATTATTATTATTTTTTGCAAATCCAGGAACTGACAGAAAAATGTCGTTTTTAGATTATTATTAGAAACCTTTAGCTGCGTTCGAAACATGTATCGCCTTTTGTCTTACGTCTGTTTGTGATTTTTTAAATTAAAAAAACCGATAAAAATATGTCGATTTTAGTCTATTCGCTAATTATTATTATTTTTTGCAAATCCAGGAATTGACAGAAAAATGTGGTTTTTAGATTGTAATTAAAAACCGTTAGCTGCGTTCAAAACAAGTATCGCCTTTTGTCTTACGTCTGTTTGTGATTTTTTTAAATAAAAAACCGATAAAAATATGTCGATTTTAGTCTATTCGCTAATTATTATTGTTTTTTGCAAATCCAGGAACTGACAGAAAAATGTCGTTTTTAGATTATTATTAGAAACCTTTAGATGCGTTCGAAACATGTATCGCCTTCTGTCTTACGTCTGTTTGTGATTTTTTAAATTAAGAAAACCGATAAAAATATATCGATTTTAGTCTATTCGCTAATTATTATTATTTTTTGCAAATACAGGAACTGACAGAAAAATGTGGTATTTAGATTATATTTAAAAACCGTTGGCTGCGTTCAAAACAATTATCGGCTTTTGGCTTACGTCTGTTTGTGTTTTTTTAAAATCAAAAAACCTATAGAAATATGTGGTTTTTAGCCCATTGCTAATTATTATTATTTTTTGCATATCCAGGAACTGACAGAAAAATGTGGTTTCTAGATTATTATTAAAAACCGTTAGCTGCGTTCAAAACAAGTATCACCTTTTGTCTTACGCCTGTTTGTGATTTTTTAAAATAAAAAAACCGATAGAAATATATGGTTTTTAGCCCATTCGCTATTTATTATTATTTTTTGCAAATCCAGGAACTGACAGAAAAATGTGGTTTTTAGGTTATTATTAAAAACCGTTAGCTGCGTTCAAAACAAGTATCGCCTTTTGTCTTACGTCTGTTTTTGATTTTTTAAAAATCAAAAAACTGATAAAAATAGGTCGATTTTAGCCTATTCGCTAATTATTATTATTTTTTGCAAATCCAGGAACTGACAGAAAAATGTGGTTTTTAGATTATAATTAAAAACCGTTGGCTGCGTTTAAAACAAGTATCGGCTTTTGTCTTACGTCTGTTTGTGATTTTTTTAAATCAAAAAACCGATAGAAATATGTGGTTTTTAGCCCGTTCGCTAATTATTATTATTTTTTGCAAATCCAGGAACTGACAGAAAAATGTCGTTTTTAGATTATTATTAGAAACCTTTAGCTGCGTTCGAAACATGTATCGCCTTTTGTCTTACGTCTGTTTGTGATTTTTTTAAATCAAAAAACCGATAAAAATATGTCGTTTTTAGCCTATTTGCTAATTATTATTATTTTTTGCAAATCCAGGAACTGACAGAAAAATGTGTTTTTAGATTATAATTAAAAACCGTTGGCTGCGTTCAAAACAATTATCGGCTTTTGTATTACGTCTGTTTGTGATTTTTTAAAATAAAAAAACCGATAGAAATATGTGGTTTTTAGCCCATTCGCTAATTATTATTATTTTTTGCAAATCCAGGAACTGACAGAAAAATGTGGTTTTTAGATTATTCTTAAAAATCGTTAGCTGCGTTCAAAACAAGTATCGCCTTTTGTCTTACGTCTGTTTGTGATTTTTTAAAATAAAAAAACCGATAGAAATATGTGGTTTTTAGCCCATTCGCTAATTATTATTATTTTTTGCAAATCCAGGAACTGACAGAAAAATGTGGTTTTTAGATTATATTTAAAAACCGTTGGCTGCGTTCAAAACAAGTATCGTCTTTTGTCTTACGTCTGTTTGTGATTTTTTTAAATCAAAAAACCGATAAAAATATATCGTTTTTAGCCTATTCGCTAATTATTTTTATTTTTTGCAAATCCAGTAACTGACAGAAAAATATGATTTTTAGATTATAATAAAAACCGTTGGCTGCGTTCAAAACAAGTATCGGCTTTTGTCTTACGTCTGTTTGTGATTTTTTAAAATCAAAAAACCGATAGAAATATGTGGTTTTTAGCCGTTCGCTAATTATTATTATTTTTTGCATATCCAGGAACTGACAGAAAAATGTGGTTTTTGGATTATTATTAAAAACCTTTAGCTGCGTTCAGAACAAGTATCGCCTTTTGTCTTACGTCTGTTTGTGTTTTTTTAAAGTCAAAAAACCTATAGAAATATGTGGTTTTTAGCCCATTGCTAATTATTATTATTTTTTGCATATCCAGGAACTGACAGAAAAATGTGGTTTCTAGATTATTATTAAAAACCGTTAGCTGCGTTCAAAACAGGTATCGCCTTTTGTCTTACGTCTGTTTGTGATTTTTTAAAATAAAAAAACCGATAGAAATATGTGGTTTTTAGCCCATTCGCTATTTATTATTATTTTTTGCAAATCCAGGAACTGACAGAAAAATGTGGTTTTTAGATTATTATTAAAAACCATTAGCTACGTTCAAAATAAGTATCGCCTTTTGTCTTACGTCTGTTTTTGATTTTTTTAAAATCAAAAAACTGATAAAAATAGGTCGATTTTAGCCTATTCGCTAATTATTATTATTTTTTGCAAATCCAGGACCTGACAGAAAAATATGGTTTTTAGATTATAATTAAAAACCGTTAGCTGCGTTCAAAACAAGTATCGCCTTTTGTCTTACGTCTGTTTGTGATTTTTTTAAATCAAAAAACCGATAAAAATATGTCGATTTTAGTCTATTCGCTAATTATTATTATTTTTTGCAAATCCAGGAACTGACAGAAAAATGTCGTTTTTAGATTATTATTAGAAACCTTTAGCTGCGTTCGAAACATGTATCGCCTTTTGTCTTACGTCTGTTTGTGATTTTTTAAATTAAAAAAACCGATAAAAATATGTCGATTTTAGTCTATTCGCTAATTATTATTATTTTTTGCAAATCCAGGAATTGACAGAAAAATGTGGTTTTTAGATTGTAATTAAAAACCGTTAGCTGCGTTCAAAACAAGTATCGCCTTTTGTCTTACGTCTGTTTGTGATTTTTTTAAATAAAAAAACCGATAAAAATATGTCGATTTTAGTCTATTCGCTAATTATTATTGTTTTTTGCAAATCCAGGAACTGACAGAAAAATGTCGTTTTTAGATTATTATTAGAAACCTTTAGATGCGTTCGAAACATGTATCGCCTTTTGTCTTACGTCTGTTTGTGATTTTTTAAATTAAGAAAACCGATAAAAATATATCGATTTTATTCTATTCGCTAATTATTATTATTTTTTGCAAATACAGGAACTGACAGAAAAATGTGGTTTTTAGATTATATTTAAAAACCGTTGGCTGCGTTCAAAACAATTATCGGCTTTTGGCTTACGTCTGTTTGTGTTTTTTTAAAATCAAAAAACCTATAGAAATATGTGGTTTTTAGCCCATTGCTAATTATTATTATTATTTTTTGCATATCCAGGAACAGACAGAAAAATGTGGTTTCTAGATTATTATTAAAAACCGTTAGCTGCGTTCAAAACAAGTATCACCTTTTGTCTTACGCCTGTTTGTGATTTTTTAAAATAAAAAAACCGATAGAAATATATGGTTTTTAGCCCATTCGCTATTTATTATTATTTTTTGCAAATCCAGGAACTGACAGAAAAATGTGGTTTTTAGATTATTATTAAAAACCGTTAGCTGCGTTCAAAACAAGTATCGCCTTTTGTCTTACGTCTGTTTTTGATTTTTTAAAAATCAAAAAACTGATAAAAATAGGTCGATTTTAGCCTATTCGCTAATTATTATTATTTTTTGCAAATCCAGGAACTGACAGAAAAATGTGGTTTTTAGATTATAATTAAAAACCGTTGGCTGCGTTTAAAACAAGTATCGGCTTTTGTCTTACGTCTGTTTGTGATTTTTTTAAATCAAAAAACCGATAGAAATATGTGGTTTTTAGCCCGTTCGCTAATTATTATTATTTTTTGCAAATCCAGGAACTGACAGAAAAATGTCGTTTTTAGATTATTATTAGAAACCTTTAGCTGCGTTCGAAACATGTATCGCCTTTTGTCTTACGTCTGTTTGTGATTTTTTAAAATAAAAAAACCGATAAAAATATGTCGTTTTTAGCCTATTTGCTAATTATTATTATTTTTTGCAAATCCAGGAACTGACAGAAAAATGTGTTTTTAGATTATAATTAAAAACCGTTGGCTGCGTTCAAAACAATTATCGGCTTTTGTATTACGTCTGTTTGTGTTTTTTTAAAATCAAAAAACCTATAGAATTATGTGTTTTTAGCTCATTCGCTAATTATTATTATTTTTTGCATATCCAGGAACTGACAGAAAAATGTGGTTTTTAGATTATTATTAAAAACCATTAGCTGCGTTCAAAACAAGTATCGCCTTTTGTCTTACGTCTGTTTGTGATTTTTTAAAATAAAAAAACCGATAGAAATATGTGGTTTTTAGCCCATTCGCTAATTATTATTATTTTTTGCAAATCCAGGAACTGACAGAAAAATGTGGTTTTTAGATTATTCTTAAAAATCGTTAGCTGCGTTCAAAACAAGTATCGCCTTTTGTCTTACGTCTGTTTGTGATTTTTTAAAATAAAAAAACCGATAAAAATATGTCGATTTTAGTCTATTCGCTAATTATTATTATTTTTTGCAAATCCAGGAACTGACAGAAAAATGTGGTTTTTAGATTATAATTAAAAAACGTTAGCTGCGTTCAAAACAAGTATCGCCTTTTGTCTTACGTCTGTTTGTGATTTTTTAAAATAAAAAAACCGATAGAAATATGTGGTTTTTAGCCCATTCGCTAATTATTATTATTTTTTGCAAATCCAGGAACTGACAGAAAAATGTGGTTTTTAGATTATTATTAAAAACCATTAGCTACGTTCAAAATAAGTATCGCCTTTTGTCTTACGTCTGTTTTTGATTTTTTTAAAATCAAAAAACTGATAAAAATAGGTCGATTTTAGCCTATTCGCTAATTATTATTATTTTTTGCAAATCCAGGACCTGACAGAAAAATATGGTTTTTAGATTATAATTAAAAACCGTTAGCTGCGTTCAAAACAAGTATCGCCTTTTGTCTTACGTCTGTTTGTGATTTTTTTAAATCAAAAAACCGATAAAAATATGTCGATTTTAGTCTATTCGCTAATTATTATTATTTTTTGCAAATCCAGGCATTGACAGAAAAATGTGGTTTTTAGATTGTAATTAAAAACCGTTAGCTGCGTTCAAAACAAGTATCGCCTTTTGTCTTACGTCTGTTTGTGATTTTTTTAAATAAAAAACCGATAAAAATATGTCGATTTTAGTCTATTCGCTAATTATTATTGTTTTTTGCAAATCCAGGAACTGACAGAAAAATGTCGTTTTTAGATTATTATTAGAAAACTTTAGATGCGTTCGAAACATGTATCGCCTTCTGTCTTACGTCTGTTTGTGATTTTTTAAATTAAGAAAACCGATAAAAATATATCGATTTTAGTCTATTCGCTAATTATTATTATTTTTTGCAAATACAGGTTCTGACAGAAAAATGTGGTTTTTAGATTATATTTAAAAACCGTTGGCTGCGTTCAAAACAATTATCGGCTTTTGGCTTACGTCTGTTTGTGTTTTTTTAAAATCAAAAAACCTATAGAAATATGTGGTTTTTAGCCCATTGCTAATTATTATTATTTTTTGCATATCCAGGAACTGACAGAAAAATGTGGTTTCTAGATTATTATTAAAAACCGTTAGCTGCGTTCAAAACAAGTATCACCTTTTGTCTTACGCCTGTTTGTGATTTTTTAAAATAAAAAAACCGATAGAAATATATGGTTTTTAGCCCATTCGCTATTTATTATTATTTTTTGCAAATCCAGGAACTGACAGAAAAATGTGGTTTTTAGATTATTATTAAAAACCGTTAGCTGCGTTCAAAACAAGTATCGCCTTTTGTCTTACGTCTGTTTTTGATTTTTTAAAAATCAAAAAACTGATAAAAATAGGTCGATTTTAGCCTATTCGCTAATTATTATTATTTTTTGCAAATCCAGGAACTGACAGAAAAATGTGGTTTTTAGATTATAATTAAAAACCGTTGGCTGCGTTTAAAACAAGTATCGGCTTTTGTCTTACGTCTGTTTGTGATTTTTTTAAATCAAAAAACCGATAGAAATATGTGGTTTTTAGCCCGTTCGCTAATTATTATTATTTTTTGCAAATCCAGGAACTGACAGAAAAATGTCGTTTTTAGATTATTATTAGAAGCCTTTAGCTGCGTTCGAAACATGTATCGCCTTTTGTCTTACGTCTGTTTGTGATTTTGTTAAATCAAAAAACCGATAAAAATATGTCGTTTTTAGCCTATTTGCTAATTATTATTATTTTTTGCAAATCCAGGAACTGACAGAAAAATGTGTTTTTAGATTATAATTAAAAACCGTTGGCTGCGTTCAAAACAATTATCGGCTTTTGTATTACGTCTGTTTGTGTTTTTTTAAAATCAAAAAACCTATAGAATTATGTGTTTTTAGCTCATTCGCTAATTATTATTATTTTTTGCATATCCAGGAACTGACAGAAAAATGTGGTTTTTAGATTATTATTAAAAACCATTAGCTGCGTTCAAAACAAGTATCGCCTTTTGTCTTACGTCTGTTTGTGATTTTTTAAAATAAAAAAACCGATAGAAATATGTGGTTTTTAGCCCATTCGCTAATTATTATTATTTTTTGCAAATCCAGGAACTGACAGAAAAATGTGGTTTTTAGATTATTCTTAAAAATCGTTAGCTGCGTTCAAAACAAGTATCGCCTTTTGTCTTACGTCTGTTTGTGATTTTTTAAAATAAAAAAACCGATAAAAATATGTCGATTTTAGTCTATTCGCTAATTAATATTATTTTTTGCAAATCCAGGAACTGACAGAAAAATGTGGTTTTTAGATTATAATTAAAAACCGTTAGCTGCGTTCAAAACAAGTATCGCCTTTTGTCTTACGTCTGTTTGTGATTTTTTAAAATAAAAAAACCGATAGAAATATGTGGTTTTTAGCCCATTCGCTAATTATTATTATTTTTTGCAAATCCAGGAACTGACAGAAAAATGTGGTTTTTAGATTATTAATAAAAACCATTAGCTACGTTCAAAATAAGTATCGCCTTTTGTCTTACGTCTGTTTTTGATTTTTTTTAAAATCAAAAAACTGATAAAAATAGGTCGATTTTAGCCTATTCGCTAATTATTATTATTTTTTGCAAATCCAGGACCTGACAGAAAAATATGGTTTTTAGATTATAATTAAAATCCGTTAGCTGCGTTCAAAACAAGTATCGCCTTTTGTCTTACGTCTGTTTGTGATTTTTTTAAATCAAAAAACCGATAAAAATATGTCGATTTTAGTCTATTCGCTAATTATTATTATTTTTTGCAAATCCAGGAACTGACAGAAAAATGTCGTTTTTAGATTATTATTAGAAACCTTTAGCTGCGATCGAAACATGTATCGCCTTTTGTCTTACGTCTGTTTGTGATTTTTTAAATTAAAAAAACCGATAAAAATATGTCGATTTTAGTCTATTCGCTAATTATTATTATTTTTTGCAAATCCAGGAATTGACAGAAAAATGTGGTTTTTAGATTGTAATTAAAAACCGTTAGCTGCGTTCAAAACAAGTATCGCCTTTTGTCTTACGTCTGTTTGTGATTTTTTTAAATAAAAAACCGATAAAAATATGTCGATTTTAGTCTATTCGCTAATTATTATTGTTTTTTGCAAATCCAGGAACTGACAGAAAAATGTCGTTTTTAGATTATTATTAGAAACCTTTAGATGCGTTCGAAACATGTATCGCCTTCTGTCTTACGTCTGTTTGTGATTTTTTAAATTAAGAAAACCGATAAAAATATATCGATTTTAGTCTATTCGCTAATTATTATTATTTTTTGCAAATACAGGAACTGACAGAAAAATGTGGTTTTTAGATTATATTTAAAAACCGTTGGCTGCGTTCAAAACAATTATCGGCTTTTGGCTTACGTCTGTTTGTGTTTTTTTAAAATCAAAAAACCTATAGAAATATGTGGTTTTTAGCCCATTGCTAATTATTATTATTTTTTGCATATCCAGGAACTGACAGAAAAATGTGGTTTCTAGATTATTATTAAAAACCGTTAGCTGCGTTCAAAACAAGTATCACCTTTTGTCTTACGCCTGTTTGTGATTTTTTAAAATAAAAAAACCGATAGAAATATATGGTTTTTAGCCCATTCGCTATTTATTATTATTTTTTGCAAATCCAGGAACTGACAAAAAAATGTGGTTTTTAGGTTATTATTAAAAACCGTTAGCTGCGTTCAAAACAAGTATCGCCTTTTGTCTTACGTCTGTTTTTGATTTTTTAAAAATCAAAAAACTGATAAAAATAGGTCGATTTTAGCCTATTCGCTAATTATTATTATTTTTTGCAAATCCAGGAACTGACAGAAAAATGTGGTTTTTAGATTATAATTAAAAACCGTTGGCTGCGTTTAAAACAAGTATCGGCTTTTGTCTTACGTCTGTTTGTGATTTTTTTAAATCAAAAAACCGATAGAAATATGTGGTTTTTAGCCCGTTCGCTAATTATTATTATTTTTTGCAAATCCAGGAACTGACAGAAAAATTTCGTTTTTAGATTATTATTAGAAACCTTTAGCTGCGTTCGAAACATGTATCGCCTTTTGTCTTACGTCTGTTTGTGATTTTTTTAAATCAAAAAACCGATAAAAATATGTCGTTTTTAGCCTATTTGCTAATTATTATTATTTTTTGCAAATCCAGGAACTGACAGAAAAATGTGTTTTTAGATTATAATTAAAAAACGTTGGCTGCGTTCAAAACAATTATCGGCTTTTGTATTACGTCTGTTTGTGATTTTTTAAAATAAAAAAACCGATAGAAATATGTGGTTTTTAGCCCATTCGCTAATTATTATTATTTTTTGCAAATCCAGGAACTGACAGAAAAATGTGGTTTTTAGATTATTCTTAAAAATCGTTAGCTGCGTTCAAAACAAGTATCGCCTTTTGTCTTACGTCTGTTTGTGATTTTTTAAAATAAAAAAACCGATAGAAATATGTGGTTTTTAGCCCATTCGCTTATTATTATTATTTTTTGCAAATCCAGGAACTGACAGAAAAATGTGGTTTTTAGATTATTATTAAAAACCGTTAGCTGCGTTCAAAACAAGTATCGTCTTTTGTCTTACGTCTGTTTGTGATTTTTTTAAATCAAAAAACCTATAAAAATAGGTCGATTTTAGCCTATTCGCTAATTATTATTATTTTTCGCAAATCCAGGAACTGACAGAAAAATGTGATTTTTAGATTATTATTAAAAACCCTTAGCTGCGTTCAAAACAAGTATCGCCTTTTGTCTTACGTCTGTTTGTGATTTTTTAAAATCAAAAAACCGATAAAAATATGTCGATTTTAGTCTATTCGCTAATTATTATTATTTTTTGCAAATCCAGGAACTGACAGAAAAATGTGGTTTTTAGATTATAATTAAAAACCGTTAGCTGCGTTCAAAACAAGTATCGCCTTTTGTCTTACGTCTGTTTGTGATTTTTTAAATCAAAAAACCAATAAAAATATGTCGATTTTAGTCTATTCGCTAATTATTATTATTATTTTTTTTTTAATCAAAAAACTGATAAAAATAGGTCGATTTTAGCCTATTCGCTAATTATTATTATTTTTTGCAAATCCAGGACCTGACAGAAAAATATGGTTTTTAGATTATAATTAAAAACCGTTAGCTGCGTTCAAAACAAGTATCGCCTTTTGTCTTACGCCTGTTTGAGATTTTTTTAAATCAAAAAACCGATAAAAATATGTCGATTTTAGTCTATTCGCTAATTATTATTATTTTTTGCAAATCCAGGAACTGACAGAAAAATGTCGTTTTTAGATTATTATTAGAAACCTTTAGCTGCGTTCGAAACATGTATCGCCTTTTGTCTTACGTCTGTTTGTGATTTTTTAAATTAAAAAAACCGATAAAAATATGTCGATTTTAGTCTATTCGCTAATTATTATTATTTTTTGCAAATCCAGGAACTGACAGAAAAATGTGGTTTTTAGATTGTAATTAAAAACCGTTAGCTGCGTTCAAAACAAGTATCGCCTTTTGTCTTACGTCTGTTTGTGATTTTTTTAAATAAAAAAACCTATAAAAATATGTCGATTTTAGTCTATTCGCTAATTATTATTATTTTTTGCAAATCCAGGAACTGACAGAAAAATGTCGTTTTTAGATTATTATTAAAAACCGTTAGCTGCGTTCAAAACAAGTATCGTCTTTTGTCTTACGTCTGTTTGTGATTTTTTTAAATCAAAAAACCTATAAAAATAGGTCGATTTTAGCCTATTCGCTAATTATTATTATTTTTCGCAAATCCAGGAACTGACAGAAAAATGTGATTTTTAGATTATTATTAAAAACCCTTAGCTGCGTTCAAAACAAGTATCGCCTTTTGTCTTACGTCTGTTTGTGATTTTTTAAAATCAAAAAACCGATAAAAATATGTCGATTTTAGTCTATTCGCTAATTATTATTATTTTTTGCAAATCCAGGAACTGACAGAAAAATGTGGTTTTTAGATTATAATTAAAAACCGTTAGCTGCGTTCAAAACAAGTATCGCCTTTTGTCTTACGTCTGTTTGTGATTTTTTAAATCAAAAAACCAATAAAAATATGTCGATTTTAGTCTATTCGCTAATTATTATTATTATTTTTTTTTTAATCAAAAAACTGATAAAAATAGGTCGATTTTAGCCTATTCGCTAATTATTATTATTTTTTGCAAATCCAGGACCTGACAGAAAAATATGGTTTTTAGATTATAATTAAAAACCGTTAGCTGCGTTCAAAACAAGTATCGCCTTTTGTCTTACGCCTGTTTGAGATTTTTTTAAATCAAAAAACCGATAAAAATATGTCGATTTTAGTCTATTCGCTAATTATTATTATTTTTTGCAAATCCAGGAACTGACAGAAAAATGTCGTTTTTAGATTATTATTAGAAACCTTTAGCTGCGTTCGAAACATGTATCGCCTTTTGTCTTACGTCTGTTTGTGATTTTTTAAATTAAAAAAACCGATAAAAATATGTCGATTTTAGTCTATTCGCTAATTATTATTATTTTTTGCAAATCCAGGAACTGACAGAAAAATGTGGTTTTTAGATTGTAATTAAAAACCGTTAGCTGCGTTCAAAACAAGTATCGCCTTTTGTCTTACGTCTGTTTGTGATTTTTTTAAATAAAAAAACCTATAAAAATATGTCGATTTTAGTCTATTCGCTAATTATTATTATTTTTTGCAAATCCAGGAACTGACAGAAAAATGTCGTTTTTAGATTATTATTAGAAACCTTTAGATGCGTTCGAAACATGTATCGCCTTTTGTCTTACGTCTGTTTGTGATTTTTTAAATTAAAAAAACCGATAAAAATATATCGATTTTAGTCTATTCGCTAATTATTATTATTTTTTGCAAATACAGGAACTGACAGAAAAATGTGGTTTTTAGATTATATTTAAAAACCGTTGGCTGCGTTCAAAACAATTATCGGCTTTTGGCTTACGTCTGTTTGTGTTTTTTTAAAATCAAAAAACCTATAGAAATATGTGGTTTTTAGCCCATTGCTAATTATTATTATTTTTTGCAAATCCAGGAACTGACAGAAAAATGTGGTTTTTAGATTATTATTAAAAACCGTTAGCTGCGTTCAAAACAAGTATCGCCTTTTGTCTTACGTCTGTTTGTGATTTTTTAAAATAAAAAAACCGATAGAAATATGTGGTTTTTAGCCCATTCGCTATTTATTATTATTTTTTGCAAATCCAGGAACTGACAGAAAAATGTGGTTTTTAGATTATTATTAAAAACCATTAGCTACGTTCAAAATAAGTATCGCCTTTTGTGTTACGTCTGTTTTTGATTTTTTAAAAATCAAAAAACTGATAAAAATAGGTCGATTTTAGTCTATTCGCTAATTATTATTATTTTTTGCAAATCCAGGAACTGACAGAAAAATGTCGTTTTTAGATTATTATTAGAAACCTTTAGCTGCGTTCGAAACATGTATCGCCTTTTGTCTTACGTCTGTTTGTGATTTTTTAAATTAAAAAAACCGATAAAAATATGTCGATTTTAGTCTATTCGCTAATTATTATTATTTTTTGCAAATCCAGGAACTGACAGAAAAATGTCGTTTTTAGATTATTATTAGAAACCTTTAGATGCGTTCGAAACATGTATCGCCTTTTGTCTTACGTCTGTTTGTGATTTTTTAAATTAAAAAAACCGATAAAAATATATCGATTTTAGTCTATTCGCTAATTATTATTATTTTTTGCAAATACAGGAACTGACAGAAAAATGTGGTTTTTAGATTATATTTAAAAACCGTTGGCTGCGTTCAAAACAATTATCGGCTTTTGGCTTACGTCTGTTTGTGTTTTTTTTAAATCAAAAAACCTATAGAAATATGTGGTTTTTAGCCTATTGCTAATTATTATTATTTTTTGCATATCCAGGAACAGACAGAAAAATGTGGTTTCTAGCTTATTATTGAAAACCGTTAGCTGCGTTCAAAACAAGTATCACCTTTTGTCTTACGCCTGTTTGTGATTTTTTAAAATTAAAAAACCGATAGAAATATATGGTTTTTAGCCCATTCGCTATTTATTATTATTTTTTGCAAATCCAGGAACTGACAGAAAAATGTGGTTTTTAGATTATTATTAAAAACCGTTAGCTGCGTTCAAAACAAGTATCGCCTTTTGTCTTATGTCTGTTTTTGATTTTTTAAAAATCAAAAAACTGATAAAAATAGGTCCATTTTAGCCTATTCGCTAATTATTATTATTTTTTGCAAATCCAGGAACTGACAGAAAAATGTGGTTTTTAGATTATAATTAAAAACCGTTGGCTGCGTTCAAAACAAGTATCGGCTTTTGTCTTACGTCTGTTGGTGATTTTTTTAAATCAAAAAACCGATAGAAATATGTGGTTTTTAGCCCGTTCGCTAATTATTATTATTTTTTGCAAATCCAGGAACTGACAGAAAAATGTGTTTTTAGATTATAATTAAAAATCGTTGGCTGCGTTCAAAACAATTATCGGCTTTTGTATTAAGTCTGTTTGTGTTTTTTTAAAATCAAAAATCCTATAGAATTATGTGTTTTTAGCTCATTCGCTAATTATTATTATTTTTTGCATATCCAGGAACTGACAGAAAAATGTGGTATTTAGATTATTATTAAAAACCATTAGCTGCGTTCAAAACAAGTATCGCCTTTTGTCTTACGTCTGTTTGTGATTTTTTAAAATAAAAAAACCGATAGAAATATGTGGTTTTTAGCCCATTCGCTAATTATTATTATTTTTTGCAAATCCAGGAACTGACAGAAAAATGTGGTTTTTAGATTATTATTAAAAACCGTTAGCTGCGTTCAAAACAATTATCGTCTTTTGTCTTACGTCTGTTTGTGATTTTTTTAAATCAAAAAACCGATAAAAATATATCGTTTTTAGCCTATTCGCAATTTATTATTATTTTTTGCAAATCCAGGAACTGACAGAAAAATGTGTTTTTAGATTATAATTAAAAACCGTTGGCTGCGTTCATAACAATTATCGGCTTTTGTATTAAGTCTGTTTGTGTTTTTTTAAAATCAAAAAACCTATAGAATTATGTGTTTTTAGCTCATTCGCTAATTATTATTATTTTTTGCATATCCAGGAACTGACAGAAAAATGTGGTTTTTAGATTATTATTAAAAACCATTAGCTGCGTTCAAAACAAGTATCGCCTTTTGTCTTACGTCTGTTTGTGATTTTTTAAAATAAAAAAACCGATAGAAATATGTGGTTTTTAGCCCATTCGCTAATTATTATTATTTTTTGCAAATCCAGGAACTGACAGAAAAATGTGGTTTTTAGATTATTATTAAAAACCGTTAGCTGCGTTCAAAACAAGTATCGTCTTTTGTCTTACGTCTGTTTGTGATTTTTTTAAATCAAAAAACCGATAAAAATATATCGTTTTTAGCCTATTCGCTCATTATTATTATTTTTTGCAAATCCAGAAACTGACAGAAAAATATGATTTTTAGATTATAATAAAAACCGTTGGCTGCGTTCAAAACAAGTATCGGCTTTTGTCTTACGATTTTAGTCTATTCGCTAATTATTATTATTTTTTGCAAATCCAGGAACTGACAGAAAAATGTCGTTTTTAGATTATTATTAGAAACCTTTAGCTGCGTTCGAAACATGTATCGCCTTTTGTCTTACGTCTGTTTGTGATTTTTTAAATTAAAAAAACCGATAAAAATATGTCGATTTTAGTCTATTCGCTAATTATTATTATTTTTTGCAAATCCAGGAACTGACAGAAAAATGTGGTTTTTAGATTATATTTAAAAACCGTTGGCTGCGTTCAAAACAATTATCGGCTTTTGTCTTACGTTTGTTTGTGTTTTTTTAAAGTCAAAAAACCTATAGAAATATGTGGTTTTTAGCCCGTTGCTAATTATTATTATTTTTTGCATATCCAGGTACTGACAGGAAAATGTGGTTTCTAGATTATTATTAAAAACCGTTAGCTGCGTTCAAAACAAGTATCGCCTTTTGTCTTACGTCTGTTTGTGATTTTTTAAAATAAAAAAACCGATAGAAATATGTGGTTTTTAGCCCATTCGCTATTTATTATTATTTTTTGCAAATCCAGGAACTGACAGAAAAATGTGGTTTTTAGATTATTATTAAAAACCATTAGCTGCGTTCAAAATAAGTATCGCCTTTTGTCTTACGTCTGTTTTTGATTTTTTAAAAATCAAAAAACTGATAAAAATAGGTCGATTTTAGCCTATTCGCTAATTATTATTATTTTTTGCAAATCCAGGACCTGACAGAAAAATGTGGTTTTTAGATTATTATTATTATTAAAAACCGTTAGCTGCGTTCAAAACAAGTATCGCCTTTTGTCTTGCGTCTGTTTGTGATTATTTTAAATCAAAAAACCGATAAAAATATGTCGTTTTTAGCCTATTCGCTAATTATTATTATTTTTTGCAAATCCAGGAACTGACAGAAAAATGTGGTTTTTAGATTATAATTAAAAACCGTTGGCTGCGTTCAAAACAAGTATCGGCTTTTGTCTTACGTCTGTTTGTGATTTTTTAAATCAAAAAACCGATAGAAATATGTCGATTTTAGTCTATTCGCTAATTATTATTATTTTTTGCAAATCCAGGAACTGACAGAAAAATGTGATTTTTAGATTATTATTAAAAACCGTTAGCTGCGTTCAAAACAAATATCGCCTTTTGTCTTACGTCTGTTTGTGATTTTTTAAAATCAAAAAACCGATAAAAATATGTCAATTTTAGTCTATTCGCAAATTATTATTATTTTTTGCAAATCCAGGAACTGACAGAAAAATGTCGTTTTTAGATTATTATTAGAAACCTTTAGCTGTATTCGAAACATGTATCGCCTTTTGTCTTACGTCTGTTTGTGATTTTTTAAATTAAAAAAACCGATAAAAATATGTCGATTTTAGTCTATTCGCTAATTATTATTATTTTTTGCAAATCCAGGAACTGACAGAAAAATGTGGTTTTTAGATTATTATTAAAAACCGTTAGCTGCGTTCAAAACAAGTATCGCCTTTTGTCTTACGTCTGTTTGTGATTTTTTTAAATAAAAGAACCGATAGAAATATGTGGTTTTTAGCCCATTCGCTAATTATTATTATTTTTTGCAAATCCAGGAACTGACAGAAAAATGTGGTTTTTAGATTATTATTAAAAATCGTTAGCTGCATTCAAAACAAGTATCGCCTTCTGTCTTACGTCTGTTTGTGATTTTTTAAAATAAAAAAATTGATAGAAATATGTGGTTTTTAGCCCATTCGCTAATTATTATTATTTTTTGCAAATCCAGGAACTCACAGAAAAATGTGGTTTTTAGATTATTATTAAAAACCGTTAGCTGCGTTTAAAACAAGTATCGCCTTTTGTCTTACGTCTGTTTGTGATTATTTTAAATCAAAAAACCGATAAAAATATGTCGTTTTTAGCCCATTCGCTAATTATTATTATTTTTTGCAAATCCAGGAACTAACAGAAAAATGTGGTTATTAGATTATTCTTAAGAACCGTTAGCTGCGTTCAAAACAAGTATCGCCTTTTGTCTTACATCTGTTTTTGATTTTTTAAAAATCAAAAAACTGATAAAAATAGGTCGATTTTAGCCTATTCGCTAATTATTATTATTTTTTGCAAATCCAGGAACTGACAGAAAAATGTGGTTTCTAGATTATTATTAAAAACCGTTAGCTGCGTTCAAAACAAGTATCGCCTTTTGTCTTACGTCTGTTTGTGATTATTTTAAATCAAAAAACCGATAAAAATATGTCGTTTTTAGCCCATTCGCTAATTATTATTATTTTTTGCAAATCCAGGAACTAACAGAAAAATGTGGTTATTAGATTATTCTTAAGAACCGTTAGCTGCGTTCAAAACAAGTATCGCCTTTTGTCTTACATCTGTTTTTGATTTTTTAAAAATCAAAAAACTGATAAAAATAGGTCGATTTTAGCCTATTCGCTAATTATTATTATTTTTTGCAAATCCAGGAACTGACAGGAAAATGTGGTTTCTAGATTATTATTAAAAACCGTTAGCTGCGTTCGAAACAAGTATCGCCTTTTGTCTTACGTCTGTTTGTGATTTTTTAAAATAAAAAAACCGATAGAAATATGTGGTTTTTAGCCCATTCGCTATTTATTATTATTTTTTGCAAATCCAGGAACTGACAGAAAAATGTGGTTTTTAGATTATTATTAAAAACCATTAGCTGCGTTCAAAATAAGTATCGCCTTTTGTCTTACGTCTGTTTTTGATTTTTTAAAAATCAAAAAACTGATAAAAATAGGTCGATTTTAGCCTATTCGCTAATTATTATTATTTTTTGCAAATCCAGGACCTGACAGAAAAATGTGGTTATTAGATTATTATTATTATTAAAAACCGTTAGCTGCGTTCAAAACAAGTATCGCCTTTTGTCTTGCGTCTGTTTGTGATTATTTTAAATCAAAAAACCGATAAAAATATGTCGTTTTTAGCCTATTCGCTAATTATTATTATTTTTTGCAAATCCAGGAACTGACAGAAAAATGTGGTTTTTAGATTATAATTAAAAACCGTTGGCTGCGTTCAAAACAAGTATCGGCTTTTGTCTTACGTCTGTTTGTGATTTTTTAAATCAAAAAACCGATAGAAATATGTCGATTTTAGTCTATTCGCTAATTATTATTATTTTTTGCAAATCCAGGAACTGACAGAAAAATGTGATTTTTAGATTATTATTAAAAACCGTTAGCTGCGTTCAAAACAAATATCGCCTTTTGTCTTACGTCTGTTTGTGATTTTTTAAAATCAAAAAACCGATAAAAATATGTCAATTTTAGTCTATTCGCAAATTATTATTATTTTTTGCAAATCCAGGAACTGACAGAAAAATGTCGTTTTTAGATTATTATTAGAAACCTTTAGCTGTATTCGAAACATGTATCGCCTTTTGTCTTACGTCTGTTTGTGATTTTTTAAATTAAAAAAACCGATAAAAATATGTCGATTTTAGTCTATTCGCTAATTATTATTATTTTTTGCAAATCCAGGAACTGACAGAAAAATGTGGTTTTTAGATTATTATTAAAAACCGTTAGCTGCGTTCAAAACAAGTATCGCCTTTTGTCTTACGTCTGTTTGTGATTTTTTTAAATAAAAGAACCGATAGAAATATGTGGTTTTTAGCCCATTCGCTAATTATTATTATTTTTTGCAAATCCAGGAACTGACAGAAAAATGTGGTTTTTAGATTATTATTAAAAATCGTTAGCTGCATTCAAAACAAGTATCGCCTTCTGTCTTACGTCTGTTTGTGATTTTTTAAAATAAAAAAATTGATAGAAATATGTGGTTTTTAGCCCATTCGCTATTTATTATTATTTTTTGCAAATCCAGGAACTGACAGAAAAATGTGGTTTTTAGATTATTATTATTATTAAAAACCGTTAGCTGCGTTCAAAACAAGTATCGCCTTTTGTCTTACGTCTGTTTGTGATTATTTTAAATCAAAAAACCGATAAAAATATGTCGTTTTTAGCCCATTCGCTAATTATTATTATTTTTTGCAAATCCAGGAACTAACAGAAAAATGTGGTTATTAGATTATTCTTAAGAACCGTTAGCTGCGTTCAAAACAAGTATCGCCTTTTGTCTTACATCTGTTTTTGATTTTTTAAAAATCAAAAAACTGATAAAAATAGGTCGATTTTAGCCTATTCGCTAATTATTATTATTTTTTGCAAATCCAGGAACTGACAGAAAAATGTGGTTTTTAGATTATAATTAAAAACCGTTGGCTGCGTCCGAAACATTTATCGCCTTTTGTCTTACGTCTGTTTGTGATTTTTTAAAATAAAAAAACCGATAAAAATATGTCGATTTTAGTCTATTCGCTAATTATTATTATTTTTTGCAAATCCAGGAACTGACAGAAAAATGTGGTTTTTAGATTATAATTAAAAACCGTTAGCTGCTTTCAAAACAAGTATCGCCTTTTGTCTTACGTCTGTTTGTGATTTTTTTAAATCAAAAAACCGATAAAAATATGTCGATTTTAGTCTATTCGCTAATTATTATTATTTTTTGTAAATCCAGGAACTGACAGAAAAATGTCGTTTTTAGATTATTATTAGAAACCTTTAGCTGCGTTCGAAACATGTATCACCTTTTGTCTTACGTCTGTTTGTGATTTTTTAAATTAAAAAAACCGATAAAAATATGTCGATTTTAGTCTATTCGCTAATTATTATTATTTTTTGCAAATCCAGGAACTGACAGAAAAATGTGGTTTTTAGATTATAATTAAAAACCGTTAGCTGCGTTCAAAACAAGTATAGCCTTTTGTCTTACGTCTGTTTGTGATTTTTTTAAATCAAAAAACCGATAAAAATATGTCGATTTTAGTCTATTCGCTAATTATTATTATTTTTTGCAAATCCAGGAACTGACAGAAAAATGTCGTTTTTAGATTATTATTAGAAACATTTAGCTGCGTTCGAAACATGTATCGCCTTTTGTCTTACGTCTGTTTGTGATTTTTTAAATTAAAAAAACCGATAAAAATATGTCGATTTTAGTCTATTCGCTAATTATTATTATTTTTTGCAAATCCAGGAACTGACAGAAAAATGTGGTTTTTAGATTATAATTAGAAACCGTTAGCTGCGTTCAAAACAAGTATCGCCTTTTGTCTTACGTCTGTTTGTGATTTTTTTAAATCAAAAAACCGATAAAAATATGTCGATTTTAGTCTATTCGCTAATTATTATTATTTTTTGCAAATCCAGGAACTGACAGAAAAATGTCGTTTTTAGATTATTATTAGAAACCTTTAGCTGCGTTCGAAACATGTATCGCCTTTTGTCTTGCGTCTGTTTGTGATTTTTTTAAATTAAAAAAACCGATAAAAATATGTCGATTTTAGTCTATTCGCTAATTATTATTATTTTTTGCAAATCCAGGAACTGACAGAAAAATGTGGTTTTTAGATTATATTTAAAAACCGTTGGCTGCGTTCAAAACAATTATCGGCTTTTGTCTTACGTTTGTTTGTGTTTTTTTAAAGTCAAAAAACCTATAGAAATATGTGGTTTTTAGCCCGTTGCTAATTATTATTATTTTTTGCATATCCAGGTACTGACAGAAAAATGTGGTTTCTAGATTATTATTAAAAACCGTTAGCTGCGTTCAAAACAAGTATCGCCTTTTGTCTTACGTCTGTTTGTGATTTTTAAAATAAAAAAACCGATAGAAATATGTGGTTTTTAGCCCATTCGCTATTTATTATTATTTTTTGCAAATCCAAGAACTGACAGAAAAATGTGGTTTTTAGATTATTATTAAAAACCATTAGCTGAGTTCAAAATAAGTATCGCCTTTTGTCTTACGTCTGTTTTTGATTTTTTAAAAATCAAAAAACTGATAAACAATAGGCGATTTTAGCCTATTCGCTAATTATTATTATTTTTTGCAAATCCAGGACCTGACAGAAAAATGTGGTTTTTAGATTATTATTATTATTAAAAACCGTTAGCTGCGTTCAAAACAAGTATCGCCTTTTGTCTTACGTCTGTTTGTGATTATTTTAAATCAAAAAACCGATAAAAATATGTCGTTTTTAGCCTATTCGCTAATTATTATTATTTTTTGCAAATCCAGGAACTGACAGAAAAATGTGGTTTTTAGATTATAATTAAAAACCGTTGGCTGCGTTCAAAACAAGTATCGGCTTTTGTCTTACGTCTGTTTGTGATTTTTTAAATCAAAAAACCGATAGAAATATGTCGATTTTAGTCTATTCGCTAATTATTATTATTTTTTGCAAATCCAGGAACTGACAGAAAAATGTGATTTTTAGATTATTATTAAAAACCGTTAGCTGCGTTCAAAACAAATATCGCCTTTTGTCTTACGTCTGTTTGTGATTTTTTAAAATCAAAAAACCGATAAAAATATGTCAATTTTAGTCTATTCGCAAATTATTATTATTTTTTGCAAATCCAGGAACTGACAGAAAAATGTCGTTTTTAGATTATTATTAGAAAGCTTTAGCTGTATTCGAAACATGTATCGCCTTTTGTCTTACGTCTGTTTGTGATTTTTTAAATTAAAAAAACCGATAAAAATATGTCGATTTTAGTCTATTCGCTAATTATTATTATTTTTTGCAAATCCAGGAACTGACAGAAAAATGTGGTTTTTAGATTATTATTAAAAACCGTTAGCTGCGTTCAAAACAAGTATCGCCTTTTGTCTTACGTCTGTTTGTGATTTTTTTAAATAAAAGAACCGATAGAAATATGTGGTTTTTAGCCCATTCGCTAATTATTATTATTTTTTGCAAATCCAGGAACTGACAGAAAAATGTGGTTTTTAGATTATTATTAAAAATCGTTAGCTGCATTCAAGACAAGTATCGCCTTTTGTCTTACGTCTGTTTGTGATTTTTTAAAATAAAAAAACCGATAGAAATATGTGTTTTTTAGCCCATTCGCTAATTATTATTATTTTTTGCAAATCCAGGAACTCACAGAAAAATGTGGTTTTTAGATTATTATTAAAAACCGTTAGCTGCGTTTAAAACAAGTATCGCCTTTTGTCTTACGTCTGTTTGTGATTTTTTAAAATAAAAAAACCGATAGAAATATGTGGTTTTTAGCTCATTCGCTAATTATTATTATTTTTTGCAAATCCAGGAACTAACAGAAAAATGTGGTTATTAGATTATTCTTAAAAATCGTTAGCTGCGTTCAAAACAAGTATCGCCTTTTGTCTTACATCTGTTTTTGATTTTTTAAAAATCAAAAAACTGATAAAAATAGGTCGATTTTAGCCTATTCGCTAATTATTATTATTTTTTGCAAATCCAGGAACTGACAGAAAAATGTGGTTTTTAGATTATAATTAAAAACCGTTGGCTGCGTTCAAAACAAGTATCGGCTTTTGTCTTACGTCTGTTTGTGATTTTTTTAAATCAAAAAACCGATAAAAATATGTCGATTTTAATCTATTCGCTAATTATTATTATTTTTTGCAAATCCAGGAACTGACAGAAAAATGTAGTTTTTAGATTATTATTAGAAACCTTTAGCTGCGTCCGAAACATTTATCGCCTTTTGTCTTACGTCTGTTAGTGATTTTTTAAAATAAAAAAACCGATAAAAATATGTCGATTTTAGTCTATTCGCTAATTATTATTATTTTTTGCAAATCCAGGAACTGACAGAAAAATGTGGTTTTTAGATTATAATTAAAAACCGTTAGCTGCGTTCAAAACAAGTATCGCCTTTTGTCTTACGTCTGTTTGTGATTTTTTTAAATCAAAAAACCGATAAAAATATGTCGATTTTAGTCTATTCGCTAATTATTATTATTTTTTGTAAATCCAGGAACTGACAGAAAAATGTCGTTTTTAGATTATTATTAGAAACCTTTAGCTGCGTTCGAAACATGTATCGCCTTTTGTCTTACGTCTGTTTGTGATTTTTTAAATTAAAAAAACCGATAAAAATATGTCGATTTTAGTCTATTCGCTAATTATTATTATTTTTTGCAAATCCAGGAACTGACAGAAAAATTTGGTTTTTAGATTATAATTAAAAACCGTTAGCTGCGTTCAAAACAAGTATAGCCTTTTGTCTTACGTCTGTTTGTGATTTTTTTAAATCAAAAAACCGATAAAAATATGTCGATTTTAGTCTATTCGCTAATTATTATTATTTTTTGCAAATCCAGGAACTGACAGAAAAATGTCGTTTTTAGATTATTATTAGAAACATTTAGCTGCGTTCGAAACATGTATCGCCTTTTGTCTTACGTCTGTTTGTGATTTTTTAAATTAAAAAAACCGATAAAAATATGTCGATTTTAGTCTATTCGCTAATTATTATTATTTTTTGCAAATCCAGGAACTGACAGAAAAATGTGGTTTTTAGATTATAATTAAAAACCGTTAGCTGAGTTCAAAACAAGTATCGTCTTTTGTCTTACGTCTGTTTGTGATTTTTTTAAATCAAAAAACCGATAAAAATATGTCGATTTTAGTCTATTCGCTAATTATTATTATTTTTTGCAAATCCAGGAACTGACAGAAAAATGTCGTTTTTAGATTATTATTAGAAACCTTTAGCTGCGTTCGAAACATGTATCGCCTTTTGTCTTACGTCTGTTTGTGATTTTTTAAATTAAAAAAACCGATAAAAATATGTCGATTTTAGTCTATTCGCTAATTATTATTATTTTTTGCAAATCCAGGAACTGACAGAAAAATGTGGTTTTTAGATTATATTTAAAAACCGTTGGCTGCGTTCAAAACAATTATCGGCTTTTGTCTTACGTCTGTTTGTGTTTTTTTAAAGTCAAAAAACCTAAAGAAATATGTGGTTTTTAGCCCATTGCAAATTATTATTATTTTTTGCATATCCAGGAACTGACAGAAAAATGTGGTTTCTAGATTATTATTAAAAGCCGTTAGCTGCGTTCAAAACAAGTATCGCCTTTTGTCTTACGTCTGTTTGTGATTTTTTAAAATAAAAAAACCGATAGAAATATGTGGTTTTTAGCCCATTCGCTATTTATTATTATTTTTTGCAAATCCAGGAACTGACAGAAAAATGTGGTTTTTAGATTATTATTAAAAACCATTAGCTGCGTTCAAAATAAGTATCGCCTTTTGTCTTACGTCTGTTTTTGATTTTTTAAAAATCAAAAAACTGATAAAAATAGGTCGATTTTAGCCTATTCGCTAATTATTATTATTTTTTGCAAATCCAGGAACTGACAGAAAAATGTCGTTTTTAGATTATTATTAGAAACCTTTAGCTGTGTTCGAAACATGTATCGCCTTTTGTCTTACGTCTGTTTGTGATTTTTTAAAATAAAAAAACCGATAGAAATATGTGGTTTTTAGCCCATTCGCTATTTATTTTTATTTTTTGCAAATCCAGGAACTGACAGAAAAATGTGGTTTTTAGATTATTATTAAAAACCGTTAGCTGCGTTCAAAACAAGTATCGCCTTTTGTCTTACGTCTGTTTTTGATTTTTTAAAAATCAAAAAACTGATAAAAATAGGTCGATTTTAGCCTATTCGCTAATTATTATTATTTTTTGCAAATCCAGGAACTGACAGAAAAATGTGGTTTTTAGATTATTATTAAAAACCGTTAGCTGCGTTCAAAACAAGTATCGCCTTTTGTCTTACGTCTGTTTGTGATTTCTTAAAATAAAAAGACCGATAGAAATATGTGGTTTTTAGCCCATTCGCTAATTATTATTATTTTTTGCAAATCCAAGAACTGACAGAAAAATGTGGTTTTTAGATTATTATTAAAAATCGTTAGCTGCGTTTAAAACAAGTATCGCCTTTTGTCTTACGTCTGTTTGTGATTTTTTTAAATCAAAAAACCGATAAAAATAGGTCGATTTTAGCCTATTCGCTAATTATTATTATTTTTTGCAAATCCAGGAACTGACAGAAAAATGTGATTTTTAGGTTATTATTAAAAACCGTTAGCTGCGTTCAAAACAAGTATCGCCTTTTGTCTTACGTCTGTTTTTGATTTTTTAAAAATCAAAAAACTGATAAAAATAGGTCGATTTTAGCCTATTCGCTAATTATTATTATTTTTTGCAAATCCAAGAACTGACAGAAAAATGTGGTTTTTAGATTATTATTAAAAATCGTTAGCTGCGTTCAAAACAAGTATCGCCTTTTGTCTTACGTCTGTTTGTGATTTTTTAAAATAAAAAAACCGATAGAAATATGTGGTTTTTAGCCCATTCGCTAATTATTATTATTTTTTGCAAATCCAGGAACTGACAGAAAAATGTGGTTTTTAGATTATTCTTAAAAACCGTTAGCTGCGTTCAAAACAAGTAACGCCTTTTGTCTTACGTCTGTTTTTGATTTTTTAAAAATCAAAAAACTGATAAAAATAGGTCGATTTTAGCCTATTCGCTAATTATTATTATTTTTTGCAAATCCAGGAACTGACAGAAAAATGTGGTTTTTAGATGATTATTATTATTATTAAAAACCGTTAGCTGCGTTCAAAACAAGTATCGCCTTTTGTCTTACGTCTGTTTGTGATTTTTTAAAATCAAAAAACCGATAAAAATATGTCGATTTTAGTCTATTCGCTAATTATTATTATTTTTTGCAAATCCAGGAACTGACAGAAAAATGTCGTTTTTAGATTATTATTAGAAACCTTTAGCTGTGTTCGAAACATGTATCGCCTTTTGTCTTACGTCTGTTTGTGATTTTTTAAAATAAAAAAACCGATAGAAATATGTGGTTTTTAGCCCATTCGCTAATTATTATTATTTTTTGCAAATCCAGGAACTGACAGAAAAATGTGGTTTTTAGATTATTATTAAAAACCGTTAGCTGCGTTCAAAACAAGTATCGCCTTTTGTCTTACGTCTGTTTGTGATTTTTTAAAATAAAAAAACCGATAGAAATATGTGGTTTTTAGCCCATTCGCTAATTATTATTACTTTTTGCAAATCCAGGAACTGACAGAAAAATGTGGTTTTTAGATTATTCTTAAAAACCGTTAGCTGCGTTCAAAACAAGTATCGCCTTTTGTCTTACGTCTGTTTTTGATTTTTTAAAAATCAAAAAACTGATAAAAATAGGTCGATTTTAGCCTATTCGCTAATTATTATTATTTTTTGCAAATCCAGGAACTGACAGAAAAATGTGGTTTTTAGATGATTATTATTATTATTAAAAACCGTTAGCTGCGTTCAAAACAAGTATCGCCTTTTGTCTTACGTCTGTTTTTGATTTTTTAAAAATCAAAAAACTGATAAAAATAGGTCGATTTTAGCCTATTCGCTAATTATTATTATTTTTTGCAAATCCAGGAACTGACAGAAAAATGTGGTTTTTAGATGATTATTATTATTATTAAAAACCGTTAGCTGCGTTCAAAACAAGTATCGTCTTTTGTCTTACGTCTGTTTTTGATTTTTTTAAATCAAAAAACCTATAAAAATAGGTCGATTTTAGCCTATTCGCTAATTATTATTATTTTTTGCAAATCCAGGAACTGACAGAAAAATGTGGTTTTTAGATTATTATTAAAAACTGTTAGCTGCGTTCAAAACAAGTATCGCCTTTTGTCTTACGTCTGTTTGTGATTTTTTTAAATCAAAAAACCGATAAAAATATATCGTTTTTAGCCTATTCGCTAATTATTATTATTTTTTGCAAATCCAGGAACTGACAGAAAAATGTGGTTTTTAGATTATAATTAAAAACCGTTGACTGCGTTCAAAACAAGTATTGGCTTTTGTCTTACGTCTGTTTGTGATTTTTTAAAATAAAAAAACCGATAGAAATATGTGGTTTTTAGCCCGTTCGCTAATTATTATTATTTTTTGCATGTCCAGGAACTGACAGAAAAATGTGGTTTTTGGATTATTATTAAAATCCTTTAGCTGCGTTCAGAACAAGTATCGCCTTTTGTCTTACGTCTGTTTGTGATTTTTTTAAATCAAAAAACCTATAAAAATAGGACGATTTTAGCCTATTCGCTAATTATTATTATTTTTCGCAAATCCAGGAACTGACAGAAAAATGTGATTTTTAGATTATTATTAAAAACCCTTAGCTGCGTTCAAAACAAGTATCGCCTTTTGTCTTACGTCTGTTTGTGATTTTTTAAAATCAAAAAACCGATAAAAATATGTCTATTTTAGTCTATTCGCTAATTATTATTATTTTTTGCAAATCCAGGAACTGACAGAAAAATGTGGTTTTTAGATTATAATTAAAAACCGTTAGCTGCGTTCAAAACAAGTATCGCCTTTTGTCTTACGTCGGTTTGTGATTTTTTTAAATCAAAAAACCAATAAAAATATGTCGATTTTAGTCTATTCGCTAATTATTATTATTTTTTTTTTTTAATCAAAAAACTTATAGAAATATGTGGTTTTTAGCCCATTCGCTATTTATTATTATTTTTTGCAAATCCAGGAACTGACAGAAAAATGTGGTTTTTAGATTATTATTATTATTAAAAACCCTTAGCTGCGTTCAAAACAAGTATCGCCTTTTGTCTTACGTCTGTTTGTGATTTTATAAAATCAAAAAGCCGATAAAAATAGGTCGATTTTAGCCTATTCGCTAATTATTATTATTTTTTGCAAATCCAGGAACTGACAGAAAAATGTGATTTTTAGATTATTATTAAAAACCCTTAGCTGCGTTCAAAACAAGTATCGCCTTTTGTCTTACGTCTGTTTTTGATTTTTTAAAAATCAAAAAACTGATAAAAATAGGTCGATTTTAGCCTATTCGCTAATTATTATTATTTTTTGCAAATCCAGGAACTGACAGAAAAATGTGGTTTTTAGATGATTATTATTATTATTAAAAACCGTTAGCTGCGTTCAAAACAAGTATCGCCTTTTGTCTTACGTCTGTTTGTGATTTTTTTAAATCAAAAAACCGATAAAAATATGTCGTTTTTAGCCTATTCGCTAATTATTATTATTTTTTGCAAATCCAGGAACTGACAGAAAAATATGGTTTTTCGATTATAATTAAAAACCGTTAGCTGCGTTCAAAACAAGTATCGCCTTTTGTCTAACGTCTGTTTGTGATTTTTTTAAATCAAAAAACCGATAAAAATATGTCGATTTTAGTCTATTCGCTAATTATTATTATTTTTTGCAAGTCCAGGAACTGACAGAAAAATGTGGTTTTTAGATTATTATTAAAAATCGTTAGGCTGCGTTCAAAACAAGTATCGGCTTTTGTCTTACGTCTGTTTGTGTTTTTTTAAAATCAAAAAACTTATAGAAATATGTGGTTTTTAGCCCGTTCGCTAATTATTATTATTTTTTGCATATCCAGGAACTGACAGAAAAATGTGGTTTTTGGATTATTATTAAAAACCATTAGCTGCATTCAGAATAAGTATCGCCTTTTGTCTTACGTCTGCTTGTGATTTTTTTAAATCAAAAAACCGATAAAAATAGGTCGATTTTAGCCTATTCGCTAATTATTATTATTTTTTGCAAATCCAGGAACTGACAGAAAAATGTGGTTTTTAGATTATAATTAAAAACCGTTGGCTGCCTTCAAAACAAGTATCGGCTTTTGTCTTACGTCTGTTTGTGATTTTTTAAAATAAAAAAACCGATAGAAATATGTGGTTTTTAGCCCATTCGCTATTTATTATTATTTTTTGCAAATCCAGGAACTGACAGAAAAATGTGGTTTTTAGATTATAATTAAAAACCGTTGGCTGCGTTCAAAACAAGTATCGGCGCTTGTCTTACGTCTGTTTGTGATTTTTTTAAATCAAAAAACCGATAGAAATATGTGGTTTTTAGCCCGTTCGCTAATTATTATTATTTTGTGCATATCCAGGAACTGACAGAAAAATGTGGTTTTTGGATTATTATTAAAAACCGTTAGCTGCGTTAAGAACAGGTATCGCCTTTTGTCTTACGTCTGTTTGTGATTTTTTTAAATCAAAAAACCGATAAAAATATGTCGATTTTAGTCTATTCGCTAATTATTATTATTTTTGCAAATCCAGGAACTGACAGAAAAATGTCGTTTTTAGATTATTATTAGAAACCTTTAGCTGCATTCGAAACATGTATCGCCTTTTGTCTTACGTCTGTTTGTGATTTTTTTAAATCAAAAAACCGATAAAACTATGTCGTTTTTAGCCTATTCGCTAATTATTAATATTTTTTGCAAATCCAGGAACTGACAGAAAAATGTGTTTTTAGATTATAATTAAAAACCGTTGGCTGCGTTCAAAACAAATATCGGCTTTTGTATTACGTCTGTTTGTTTTTTTTTAAATCAAAAAACCTATAGAATTATGTATTTTTAGCTCATTCGCTAATTATTATTATTTTTTCCATATCCAGGAACTGACAGAAAAATGTGGTTTTTAGATTATTATTAAAAACCGTTAGCTGCGTTCAAATCAAGTATCGCCTTTTGTCTTACGTCTGTTTGTGATTTTTTAAAATAAAAAAACCGATAGAAATATGTGGTTTTTAGCCCATTCACTAATTATTATTATTTTTTGCAAATCCAGGAACTGACAGAAAAATGTGGTTTTTAGATTATTCTTAAAAATCGTTAGCTGCGTTTAAAACAAGTATCGCCTTTTGTCTTACGTCTGTTTGTGATTTTGAAAATAAAAAAAACCGATAGAAATATGTGGTTTTTAGCCCATTCGCTAATTATTATTATTTTTTGCAAATCCAGGAACTGACAGAAAAATGTGGTTTTTAGATTATTATTAAAAACCGTTAGCTACGTTCAAAACAATTATCGTCTTTTGTCTTACGTCTGTTTGTGATTTTTTAAATCAAAAAACCGATAAAAATATATCGTTTTTAGCCTATTCGCTAATTATTATTATTTTTTGCAAATCCAGGAACTGACAGAAAAATATGGTTTTTAGATTATAATTAAAAACCGTTGGCTGCGTTCAAAACAAGTATCGGCTTTTGTCTTACGTCTGTTAGTGATTTTTTAAAATCAAAAAACCGATAGAAATATGTGGTTTTTAGCCCGTTCGCTAATTATTATTATTTTTTGCATATCCAGGAACTGACAGAAAAATGTGGTTTTTGGATTATTATTAAAAACCTTTAGCTGCGTTCAGAACAAGTATCGCCTTTTGTCTTACGTCTGTTTGTGATTTTTTTAAATCAAAAAACCTATAAAAATAGGTCTATTTTAGCCTATTCGCTAATTATTATTATTTTTTGCAAATCCAGGAACTGACAGAAAAATGTGATTTTTAGATTATTATTAAAAACCGTTAGCTGCGTTCAAAACAAGTATCGCCTTTTGTCTTACTTCTGTTTGTGATTTTTTAAAATCAAAAAACCGATAAAAATATATCGATTTTAGTCTATTCGCTAATTATTATTATTTTTTGCAAATCCAGGAACTGACAGAAAAATGTGGTTTTTAGATTATTATTAAAAACCGTTAGCTGCGTTCAAAATAAGTATCGCCTTTTGTCTTACGTCTGTTTGTGATTTTTTTAAATCAAAAAACCGATAAAATTATATCGTTTTTAACCTATTCGCTAATTATTATTATTTTTTGCAAATCCAGGAACTGACAGAAAAATGTGGTTTTTAGATTATAATTAAAAACTTTGACTGCGTTTAAAACAAGTATCGGCTTTTGCCTTACGTCTGTTTGTGATTTTTTAAAATCAAAAAACCGATAGAAATATGTGGTTTTTAGCCCGTTCGCTAATTATTATTATTTTTTGCATATCCAGGAACTGACAGAAAAATGTGGTTTTTGGATTATTATTAAAAATTTTTAGCTGCGTTCAGAACAAGTATCGCCTTTTATCTTACGTCTGTTTGTGATTTTTTTAAATCAAAAAACCTATAAAAATAGGTCGATTTTAGCCTATTCGCTAATTATTATTATTTTTTGCAAATCCAGGAACTGACAGAAAAATGTGGTTTTTGGATTACTATTAGAAACCTTTAGCTGCGTTCGAAACTTGTATCGGCTTTTGTCTTACGTCTGTTTGTGATTTTTTAAATTAAAAAAACCGATAAAAATATGTCGATTTTAGTCTATTCGCTAATTATTATTATTTTTTGCAAATCCAGGAACTGACAGAAAAATGTGGTTTTTAGATTATATTTAAAAACCGTTGGCTGCGTTCAAAACAATTATCGGCTTTTGTCTTACGTCTGTTTGTGTTTTTTTAAAATCAAAAAACTTATAGAAATATGTGGTTTTTAGCCCATTGCTAATTATTATTATTTTTTGCAAATCCAGGAACTGACAGAAAAATGTGGTTTTTAGATTATTATTAAAAACCGTTAGCTGCGTTCAAAACAAGTATCGCCTTTTGTCTTACGTCTGTTTGTGATTTCTTAAAATAAAAAAACCGATAGAAATATGTGGTTTTTAGCCCATTCGCTAATTATTATTATTTTTTGCAAATCCAAGAACTGACAGAAAAATGTGGTTTTTAGATTATTATTAAAAATCGTTAGCTGCGTTCAAAACAAGTATCGCCTTTTGTCTTACGTCTGTTTGTGATTTTTTTAAATCAAAAAACCGATAAAAATAGGTCGATTTTAGCCTATTCGCTAATTATTATTATTTTTTGCAAATCCAGGAACTGACAGAAAAATGTGATTTTTAGGTTATTATTAAAAACTGTTAGCTGCGTTCAAAACAAGTATCGCCTTTTGTCTTACGTCTGTTTGTGATTTTTTTAAATCAAAAAACAGATAAAAATATGTCGATTTTAGTCTATTCGCTAATTATTATTATTCTTTGCAAATCCAGGAACTGACAGAAAAATGTCGTTTTTAGATTATTATTAGAAACATTTAGCTGCGTTCGAAACATGTATCGCCTTTTGTCTTACGTCTGTTTGTGATTTTTTAAATTAAAAAAACCGATAAAAATATGTCGATTTTAGTCTATTCGCTAATTATTATTATTTTTTGCAAATCCAGGAACTGACAGAAAAATGTGGTTTTTAGATTATAATTAAAAACCGTTAGCTGCGTTCAAAACAAGTATCGCCTTTTGTCTTACGTCTGTTTGTGATTTTTTTAAATCAAAAAACCGATAAAAATATGTCGATTTTAGTCTATTCGCTAATTATTATTATTTTTTGCAAATCCAGGAACTGACAGAAAAATGTCGTTTTTAGATTATTATTAGAAACCTTTGGCTGCGTTCGAAACATGTATCGCCTTTTGTCTTACGTCTGTTTGTGATTTTTTAAATTAAAAAAACCGATAAAAATATGTCGATTTTAGTCTATTCGCTAATTATTATTATTTTTAGCAAATCCAGGAACTGACAGAAAAATGTGGTTTTTAGATTATATTTAAAAACCGTTGGCTGCGTTCAAAACAATTATCGGCTTTTGTCTTACGTCTGTTCGTGTTTTTTTAAAGTCAAAAAACCTATAGAAATATGTGGTTTTTAGCCCATTGCTAATTATTATTATTTTTTGCATATCCAGGAACTGACAGAAAAATGTGGTTTCTAGATTATTATTAAAAACCGTTAGCTGCGTTCAAAACAAGTATCGCCTTTTGTCTTACGTCTGTTTGTGATTTTTTAAAATAAAAAAACCGATAGAAATATGTGGTTTTTAGCCCATTCGCTAATTATTATTATTTTTTGCAAATCCAGGAACTCACAGAAAAATGTGGTTTTTAGATTATTATTAAAAACCGTTAGCTGCGTTTAAAACAAGTATCGCCTTTTGTCTTACGTCTGTTTGTGATTTTTTAAAATAAAAAAACCGATAGAAATATGTGGTTTTTAGCCCATTCGCTAATTATTATTATTTTTTGCAAATCCAGGAACTAACAGAAAAATGTGGTTATTAGATTATTCTTAAAAACCGTTAGCTGCGTTCAAAACAAGTATCGCCTTTTGTCTTACATCTGTTTTTGATTTTTTAAAAATCAAAAAACTGATAAAAATAGGTCGATTTTAGCCTATTCGCTAATTATTATTATTTTTTGCAAATCCAGGAACTGACAGAAAAATGTGGATTTTAGATTATAATTAAAAACCGTTGGCTGCGTTCAAAACAAGTATCGGCTTTTGTCTTACGTCTGTTTGTGATTTTTTTAAATCAAAAAACCGATAAACATATGTCGATTTTAGTCTATTCGCTAATTATTATTATTTTTTGCAAATCCAGGAACTGACAGAAAAATGTAGTTTTTAGATTATTATTAGAAACCTTTAGCTGCGTCCGAAACATTTATCGCCTTTTGTCTTACGTCTGTTTGTGATTTTTTAAAATAAAAAAACCGATAAAAATATGTCGATTTTAGTCTATTCGCTAATTATTATTATTTTTTGCAAATCCAGGAACTGACAGAAAAATGTGGTTTTTAGATTATAATTAAAAACCGTTAGCTGCGTTCAAAACAAGTATCGCCTTTTGTCTTACGTCTGTTTGTGATTTTTTTAAATCAAAAAACCGATAAAAATATGTCGATTTTAGTCTATTCGCTAATTATTATTATTTTTTGTAAATCCAGGAACTGACAGAAAAATGTCGTTTTTAGATGATTATTATTAGAAACCTTTAGCTGCGTTCGAAACATGTATCGCCTTTTGTCTTACGTCTGTTTGTGATTTTTTAAATTAAAAAAACCGATAAAAATATGTCGATTTTAGTCTATTCGCTAATTATTATTATTTCTTGCAAATCCAGGAACTGACAGAAAAATGTGGTTTTTAGATTATAATTAAAAACCATTAGCTGCGTTCAAAACAAGTATAGCCTTTTGTCTTACGTCTGTTTGTGATTTTTTAAAATAAAAAAACCGATAGAAATATGTGGTTTTTAGCCCATTCGCTATTTATTATTATTTTTTGCAAATCCAGGAACTGACAGAAAAATGTGGTTTTTAGATTATTATTAAAAACCATTAGCTGCGTTCAAAATAAGTATCGCCTTTTGTCTTACGTCTGTTTTTGATTTTTTAAAAATCAAAAAACTGATAAAAATAGGTCGATTTTAGCCTATTCGCTAATTATTATTATTTTTTGCAAATCCAGGACCTGACAGAAAAATGTAGTTTTTAGATTATTATTATTATTAAAAACCGTTAGCTGCGCTCAAAACAAATATCGCCTTTTGTCTTACGTCTGTTTGTGATTATTTTAAATCAAAAAACCGATAAAAATATGTCGTTTTTAGCCTATTCGCTAATTATTATTATTTTTTGCAAATCCAGGAACTGACAGAAAAATGTGGTTTTTAGATTATAATTAAAAACCGTTGGCTGCGTTCAAAACAAGTATCGGCTTTTGTCTTACGTCTGTTTGTGATTTTTTTAAATCAAAAAACCGATAGAAATATGTGGTTTTTAGCCCGTTCGCTAATTATTATTATTTTTTGCATATCCAGGAACTGACAGAAAAATGTGGTTTTTGGATTATTATTAAAAACCGTTAGCTGCGTTCAGAACAAGTATCGCCTTTTGTCTTACGTCTGTTTGTGATTTTTTTAAATCAAAAAACCGATAAAAATAGGTCGATTTTAGCCTCTTCGCTAATTATTATTATTTTTTGCAAATCCAGGAACTGCCAGAAAAATGTGATTTTTAGATTATTATTAAAAACCGTTAGCTGCGTTCAAAACAAATATCGCCTTTTGTCTTACGTCTGTTTGTGATTTTTTAAAATCAAAAAACCGATAAAAATATGTCGATTTTAGTCTATTCGCTAATTATTATTATTTTTTGCAAATCCAGGAACTGACAGAAAAATGTCGTTTTTAGATTATTATTAGAAACCTTTAGCTGTGTTCGAAACATGTATCGCCTTTTGTCTTACGTCTGTTTGTGATTTTTTAAATTAAAAAAACCGATAAAAATATGTCGATTTTAGTCTATTCGCTAATTATTATTATTTTTTGCAAATCCAAGAACTGACAGAAAAATGTGGTTTTTAGATTATTATTAAAAACCGTTAGCTGCGTTCAAAACAAGTATCGCCTTTTGTCTTACGTCTGTTTGTGATTTTTTAAAATAAAAGAACCGATAGAAATATGTGGTTTTTAGCCCATTCGCTAATTATTATTATTTTTTGCAAATCCAGGAACTGACAGAAAAATGTGGTTTTTAGATTATTATTAAAAATCGTTAGCTGCATTCAAAACAAGTATCGCCTTTTGTCTTACGTCTGTTTGTGATTTTTTAAAATAAAAAAACCGATAGAAATATGTGGTTTTTAGCCCATTCGCTAATTATTATTATTTTTTGCAAATCCAGGAACTCACAGAAAAATGTGGTTTTTAGATTATTATTAAAAACCGTTAGCTGCGTTTAAAACAAGTATCGCCTTTTGTCTTACGTCTGTTTGTGATTTTTTAAAATAAAAAAACCGATAGAAATATGTGGTTTTTAGCCCATTCGCTAATTATTATTATTTTTTGCAAATCCAGGAACTAACAGAAAAATGTGGTTATTAGATTATTCTTAAAAACCGTTAGCTGCGTTCAAAACAAGTATCGCCTTTTGTCTTACATCTGTTTTTGATTTTTTAAAAATCAAAAAACTGATAAAAATAGGTCGATTTTAGCCTATTCGCTAATTATTATTATTTTTTGCAAATCCAGGAACTGACAGAAAAATGTGGTTTTTAGATTATAATTAAAAACCGTTGGCTGCGTTCAAAACAAGTATCGGCTATTGTCTTACGTCGGTTTGTGATTTTTTTAAATCAAAAAACCGATAAAAATATGTCGATTTTAGTCTATTCGCTAATTATTATTATTTTTTGCAAATCCAGGAACTGACAGAAAAATGTAGTTTTTAGATTATTATTAGAAACCTTTAGCTGCGTCCGAAACATTTATCGCCTTTTGTCTTACGTCTGTTTGTGATTTTTTAAAATAAAAAAACCGATAAAAATATGTCGATTTTAGTCTATTCGCTAATTATTATTATTTTTTGCAAATCCAGGAACTGACAGAAAAATGTGGTTTTTAGATTATAATTAAAAACCGTTAGCTGCGTTCAAAACAAGTATCGCCTTTTGTCTTACGTCTGTTTGTGTTTTTTTAAAATCAAAAACCCGATAAAAATATGTCGATTTTAGTCTATTCGCTAATTATTATAATTTTTTGCAAATCCAGGAACTGACAGAAAAATGTAGTTTTTAGATTATTATTAGAAACCTTTAGCTGCGTTCGAAACATGTATCGCCTTTTGTCTTAAGTCTGTTTGTGATTTTTTAAATTAAAAAAACCGATAAAAATATGTCGATTTTAGTCTATTCGCTAATTATTATTATTTTTTGCAAATCCAGGAACTGACAGAAAAATGTGGTTTTTAGATTATAATTAAAACCGTTAGCTGCGTTCAAAACAAGTATAGCCTTTTGTCTTACGTCTGTTTATGATTTTCTTAAATCAAAAAACCGATAAAAATATGTCGATTTTAGTCTATTCGCTAATTATTATTATTTTTTGCAAATCCAGGAACTGACAGAAAAATGTCGTTTTTAGATTATTATTAGAAACATTTAGCTGCGTTCCAAACATGTATCGCCTTTTGTCTTACGTCTGTTTGTGATTTTTTAAATTAAAAAAACCGATAAAAATATGTCGATTTTAGTCTATTCGCTAATTATTATTATTTTTTGCAAATCCAGGAACTGACAGAAAAATGTGGTTTTTAGATTATAATTAAAAACCGTTAGCTGCGTTCAAAACAAGTATCGCCTTTTGTCTTACGTCTGTTTGTGATTTTTTTAAATCAAAAAATCGATAAAAATATGTCGATTTTAGTCTATTCGCTAATTATTATTATTTTTTGCAAATCCAGGAACTGACAGAAAAATGTCGTTTTTAGATTATTATTAGAAACCTTTAGCTGCGTTCGAAACTATCGCCTTTTGTCTTACGTCTGTTTGTGATTTTTTAAATTAAAAAAACCGATAAAAATATGTCGATTTTAGTCTATTCGCTAATTATTATTATTTTTTGCAAATCCAGGAACTGACAGAAAAATGTGGTTTTTAGATTATATTTAAAAACCGTTGGCTGCGTTCAAAACAATTATCGGCTTTTGTCTTACGTTTGTTTGTGTTTTTTTAAAGTCAAAAAACCTATAGAAATATGTGGTTTTTAGCCCGTTGCTAATTATTATTATTTTTTGCATATCCAGGAACTGACAGAAAAATGTGGTTTCTAGATTATTATTAAAAACCGTTAGCTGCGTTCAAAACAAGTATCGCCTTTTGTCTTACGTCTGTTTGTGATTTTTTAAAATAAAAAAACCGATAGAAATATGTGGTTTTTAGCCCATTCGCTATTTATTATTATTTTTTGCAAATCCAGGAACTGACAGAAAAATGTGGTTTTAAGATTATTATTAAAAACCATTAGCTGCGTTCAAAATAAGTATCGCCTTTTGTCTTACGTCTGTTTTTGATTTTTTAAAAATCAAAAAACTGATAAAAATAGGTCGATTTTAGCCTATTCGCTAATTATTATTATTTTTTGCGAATCCAGGACCTGACAGAAAAATGTGGTTTTTAGATTATTATTATTATTAAAAACCGTTAGCTGCGTTCAAAACAAGTATCGCCTTTTGTCTTACGTCTGTTTGTGATTATTTTAAATCAAAAAACCGATAAAAATATGTCGTTTTTAGCCTATTCGCTAATTATTATTATTTTTTGCATATCCAGGAACTGACAGAAAAATGTGGTTTTTAGATTATAATTAAAAACCGTTGGCTGCGTTCAAAACAAGTATCGGCTTTTGTCTTACGTCTGTTTGTGATTTTTTAAATCAAAAAACCGATAGAAATATGTCGATTTTAGTCTATTCGCTAATTATTATTATTTTTTGCAAATCCAGGAACTGACAGAAAAATGTGATTTTTAGATTATTATTAAAAACCGTTAGCTGCGTTCAAAACAAATATCGCCTTTTGTCTTACGTCTGTTTGTGATTTTTTAAATTAAAAAAACCGATAAAAATATGTCGATTTTAGTCTATTCGCTAATTATTATTATTTTTTGCAAATCCAGGAACTGACAGAAAAATGTAGTTTTTAGATTATTATTAGAAACCTTTAGCTGCGTCCGAAACATTTATCGCCTTTTGTCTTACGTCTGTTTGTGATTTTTTAAAATAAAAAAACCGATAAAAATATGTCGATTTTAGTCTATTCGCTAATTATAATTATTTTTTGCAAATGCAGGAACTGACAGAAAAATGTGGTTTTTAGATTATAATTAAAAACCGTTAGCTGCGTTCAAAACAAGTATCGCCTTTTGTCTTACGTCTGTTTGTGATTTTTTTAAATCAAAAAACCGATAAAAATATGTCGATTTTAGTCTATTCGCTAATTATTATTATTTTTTGCAAATGCAGGAACTGACAGAAAAATGTGGTTTTTAGATTATAATTAAAAACCGTTAGCTGCGTTCAAAACAAGTATCGCCTTTTGTCTTACGTCTGTTTGTGATTTTTTTAAATCAAAAAACCGATAAAAATATGTCGATTTTAGTCTATTCGCTAATTATTATTATTTTTTGCAAATCCAGGAACTGACAGAAAAATGTAGTTTTTAGATTATTATTAGAAACCTTTAGCTGCGTCCGAAACATTTATCGCCTTTTGTCTTACGTCTGTTTGTGATTTTTTAAATTAAAAAAACCGAAAAAAATATGTCGATTTTAGTCTATTCGCTAATTATTATTATTTTTTGCAAATCCAGGAACTGACAGAAAAATGTGGTTTTTAGATTATTATTAAAAACCGTTAGCTGCGTTCAAAACAAGTATCGCCTTTTGTCTTACGTCTGTTTGTGATTTTTTTAAAATAAAAGAACCGATAGAAATATGTGGTTTTTAGCCCATTCGCTAATTATTATTATTTTTTGCAAATCCAGGAACTGACAGAAAAATGTGGTTTTTAGATTATTATTAAAAATCGTTAGCTGCATTCAAAACAAGTATCGCCTTTTGTCTTACGTCTGTTTGTGATTTTTTAAAATAAAAAAACCAATAGAAATATGTGGTTTTTAGCCCATTCGCTAATTATTATTATTTTTTGCAAATCCAGGAACTCACAGAAAAATGTGGTTTTTAGATTATTATTAAAAACCGTTAGCTGCGTTTAAAACAAGTATCGCCTTTTGTCTTACGTCTGTTTGTGATTTTTTAAAATAAAAAAACCGATAGAAATATGTGGTTTTTAGCCCATTCGCTAATTATTATTATTTTTTGCAAATCCAGGAACTAACAGAAAATTGTGGTTATTAGATTATTTTTAAAAACCGTTAGCTGCGTTCAAAACAAGTATCGCCTTTTGTCTTACAGCTGTTTTTGATTTTTTAAAAATCAAAAAACTGATAAAAATAGGTCGATTTTAGCCTATTCGCTAATTATTATTATTTTTTGCAAATCCAGGAACTGACAGAAAAATGTGATTTTTAGATTATAATTAAAAACCGTTGGCTGCGTTCAAAACAAGTATCGGCTTTTGTCTTACGTCTGTTTGTGATTTTTTTAAATCAAAAAACCGATAAAAATATGTCGATTTTAGTCTATTCGCTAATTATTAATATTTTTTGCAAATCCAGGAACTGACAGAAAAATGTAGTTTTTAGATTATTATTAGAAACCTTTAGCTGCGTCCGAAACATTTATCGCCTTTTGTCTTACGTCTGTTTGTGATTTTTTAAAATAAAAAAACCGATAAAAATATGTCGATTTTAGTCTATTCGCTAATTATTATTATTTTTTGCAAATCCAGGAACTGACAGAAAAATGTGGTTTTTAGATTATAATTAAAAACCGTTAGCTGCGTTCAAAACAAGTATCGCCTTTTGTCTTACGTCTGTTTGTGATTTTTTTAAATCAAAAAACCGATAAAAATATGTCGATTTTAGTCTATTCGCTAATTATTATTATTTTTTGTAAATCCAGGAACTGACAGAAAAATGTCGTTTTTAGATTATTATTAGAAACCTTTAGCTGCTTTCGAAACATGTATCGCCTTTTGTCTTACGTCTCTTTGTGATTTTTTAAATTAAAAAAACCGATAGTCTATTCGCTAATTATTATTATTTTTTGCAAATCCAGGAACTGACAGAAAAATTTGGTTTTTAGATTATAATTAAAAACCGTTAGCTGCGTTCAAAACAAGTATAGCCTTTTGTCTTACGTCTGTTTGTGATTTTTTTAAATCAAAAAACCGATAAAAATATGTCGATTTTAGTCTATTCGCTAATTATTATTATTTTTTGCAAATCCAGGAACTGACAGAAAAATGTCGTTTTTAGATTATTATTAAAAACATTTAGCTGCGTTCGAAACATGTATCGCCTTTTGTCTTACGTCTGTTTGTGATTTTTTAAATTAAAAAAACCGATAAAAATATGTCGATTTTAGTCTATTCGCTAATTATTATTATTTTTTGCAAATCCAGGAACTGACAGAAAAATGTGGTTTTTAGATTATGATTAAAAACTGTTAGCTGAGTTCAAAACAAGTATCGCCTTTTGTCTTACGTCTGTTTGTGATTTTTTAAATTAAAAAAACCGATAAAAATATGTCGATTTTAGTCTATTCGCTAATTATTATTATTTTTTGCAAATCCAGGAACTGACAGAAAAATGTGGTTTTTAGATTATATTTAAAAACCGTTGGCTGCGTTCAAAACAATTATCGGCTTTTTTCTTACGTCTGTTTGTGTTTTTATAAAGTCAAAAAACCTAAAGAAATATGTGGTTTTTAGCCCATTGCTAATTATTATTATTTTTTGCATATCCAGGAACTGACAGAAAAATGTGGTTTCTAGATTATTATTAAAAGCCGTTAGCTGCGTTCAAAACAAGTATCGCCTTTTGTCTTACATCTGTTTTTGATTTTTTAAAAATCAAAAAACTGATAAAAATAGGTCGATTTTAGCCTATTCGCTAATTATTATTATTTTTTGCAAATCCAGGAACTGACAGAAAAATGTGGTTTTTAGATTATAATTAAAAACCGTTGGCTGCGTTCAAAACAAGTATCGGCTATTGTCTTACGTCGGTTTGTGATTTTTTTAAATCAAAAAACCGATAAAAATATGTCGATTTTAGTCTATTCGCTAATTATTATTATTTTTTGCAAATCCAGGAACTGACAGAAAAATGTAGTTTTTAGATTATTATTAGAAACCTTTAGCTGCGTCCGAAACATTTATCGCCTTTTGTCTTACGTCTGTTTGTGATTTTTTAAAATAAAAAAACCGATAAAAATATGTCGATTTTAGTCTATTCGCTAATTATTATTATTTTTTGCAAATCCAGGAACTGACAGAAAAATGTGGTTTTTAGATTATAATTAAAAACCGTTAGCTGCGTTCAAAACAAGTATCGCCTTTTGTCTTACGTCTGTTTGTGTTTTTTTAAAATCAAAAACCCGATAAAAATATGTCGATTTTAGTCTATTCGCTAATTATTATAATTTTTTGCAAATCCAGGAACTGACAGAAAAATGTAGTTTTTAGATTATTATTAGAAACCTTTAGCTGCGTTCGAAACATGTATCGCCTTTTGTCTTACGTCTGTTTGTGATTTTTTAAATTAAAAAAACCGATAAAAATATGTCGATTTTAGTCTATTCGCTAATTATTATTATTTTTTGCAAATCCAGGAACTGACAGAAAAATGTGGTTTTTAGATTATAATTAAAAACCGTTAGCTGCGTTCAAAACAAGTATAGCCTTTTGTCTTACGTCTGTTTATGATTTTCTTAAATCAAAAAACCGATAAAAATATGTCGATTTTAGTCTATTCGCTAATTATTATTATTTTTTGCAAATCCAGGAACTGACAGAAAAATGTCGTTTTTAGATTATTATTAGAAACATTTAGCTGCGTTCCAAACATGTATCGCCTTTTGTCTTACGTCTGTTTGTGATTTTTTAAATTAAAAAAACCGATAAAAATATGTCGATTTTAGTCTATTCGCTAATTATTATTATTTTTTGCAAATCCAGGAACTGACAGAAAAATGTGGTTTTTAGATTATAATTAAAAACCGTTAGCTGCGTTCAAAACAAGTATCGCCTTTTGTCTTACGTCTGTTTGTGATTTTTTTAAATCAAAAAATCGATAAAAATATGTCGATTTTAGTCTATTCGCTAATTATTATTATTTTTTGCAAATCCAGGAACTGACAGAAAAATGTCGTTTTTAGATTATTATTAGAAACCTTTAGCTGCGTTCGAAACTATCGCCTTTTGTCTTACGTCCGTTTGTGATTTTTTAAATTAAAAAAACCGATAAAAATATGTCGATTTTAGTCTATTCGCTAATTATTATTATTTTTTGCAAATCCAGGAACTGACAGAAAAATGTGGTTTTTAGATTATATTTAAAAACCGTTGGCTGCGTTCAAAACAATTATCGGCTTTTGTCTTACGTTTGTTTGTGTTTTTTTAAAGTCAAAAAACCTATAGAAATATGTGGTTTTTAGCCCGTTGCTAATTATTATTATTTTTTGCATATCCAGGAACTGACAGAAAAATGTGGTTTCTAGATTATTATTAAAAACCGTTAGCTGCGTTCAAAACAAGTATCGCCTTTTGTCTTACGTCTGTTTGTGATTTTTCAAAATAAAAAAACCGATAGAAATATGTGGTTTTTAGCCCATTCGCTATTTATTATTATTTTTTGCAAATCCAGGAACTGACAGAAAAATGTGGTTTTAAGATTATTATTAAAAACCATTAGCTGCGTTCAAAATAAGTATCGCCTTTTGTCTTACGTCTGTTTTTGATTTTTTAAAAATCAAAAAACTGATAAAAATAGGTCGATTTTAGCCTATTCGCTAATTATTATTATTTTTTGCGAATCCAGGACCTGACAGAAAAATGTGGTTTTTAGATTATTATTATTATTAAAAACCGTTAGCTGCGTTCAAAACAAGTATCGCCTTTTGTCTTACGTCTGTTTGTGATTATTTTAAATCAAAAAACCGATAAAAATATGTCGTTTTTAGCCTATTCGCTAATTATTATTATTTTTTGCATATCCAGGAACTGACAGAAAAATGTGGTTTTTAGATTATAATTAAAAACCGTTGGCTGCGTTCAAAACAAGTATCGGCTTTTGTCTTACGTCTGTTTGTGATTTTTTAAATCAAAAAACCGATAGAAATATGTCGATTTTAGTCTATTCGCTAATTATTATTATTTTTTGCAAATCCAGGAACTGACAGAAAAATGTGATTTTTAGATTATTATTAAAAACCGTTAGCTGCGTTCAAAACAAATATCGCCTTTTGTCTTACGTCTGTTTGTGATTTTTTAAATTAAAAAAACCGATAAAAATATGTCGATTTTAGTCTATTCGCTAATTATTATTATTTTTTGCAAATCCAGGAACTGACAGAAAAATGTAGTTTTTAGATTATTATTAGAAACCTTTAGCTGCGTCCGAAACATTTATCGCCTTTTGTCTTACGTCTGTTTGTGATTTTTTAAAATAAAAAAACCGATAAAAATATGTCGATTTTAGTCTATTCGCTAATTATAATTATTTTTTGCAAATGCAGGAACTGACAGAAAAATGTGGTTTTTAGATTATAATTAAAAACCGTTAGCTGCGTTCAAAACAAGTATCGCCTTTTGTCTTACGTCTGTTTGTGATTTTTTTAAATCAAAAAACCGATAAAAATATGTCGATTTTAGTCTATTCGCTAATTATTATTATTTTTTGCAAATGCAGGAACTGACAGAAAAATGTGGTTTTTAGATTATAATTAAAAACCGTTAGCTGCGTTCAAAACAAGTATCGCCTTTTGTCTTACGTCTGTTTGTGATTTTTTTAAATCAAAAAACCGATAAAAATATGTCGATTTTAGTCTATTCGCTAATTATTATTATTTTTTGCAAATCCAGGAACTGACAGAAAAATGTAGTTTTTAGATTATTATTAGAAACCTTTAGCTGCGTCCGAAACATTTATCGCCTTTTGTCTTACGTCTGTTTGTGATTTTTTAAATTAAAAAAACCGAAAAAAATATGTCGATTTTAGTCTATTCGCTAATTATTATTATTTTTTGCAAATCCAGGAACTGACAGAAAAATGTGGTTTTTAGATTATTATTAAAAACCGTTAGCTGCGTTCAAAACAAGTATCGCCTTTTGTCTTACGTCTGTTTGTGATTTTTTTAAAATAAAAGAACCGATAGAAATATGTGGTTTTTAGCCCATTCGCTAATTATTATTATTTTTTGCAAATCCAGGAACTGACAGAAAAATGTGGTTTTTAGATTATTATTAAAAATCGTTAGCTGCATTCAAAACAAGTATCGCCTTTTGTCTTACGTCTGTTTGTGATTTTTTAAAATAAAAAAACCAATAGAAATATGTGGTTTTTAGCCCATTCGCTAATTATTATTATTTTTTGCAAATCCAGGAACTCACAGAAAAATGTGGTTTTTAGATTATTATTAAAAACCGTTAGCTGCGTTTAAAACAAGTATCGCCTTTTGTCTTACGTCTGTTTGTGATTTTTTAAAATAAAAAAACCGATAGAAATATGTGGTTTTTAGCCCATTCGCTAATTATTATTATTTTTTGCAAATCCAGGAACTAACAGAAAAATGTGGTTATTAGATTATTTTTAAAAACCGTTAGCTGCGTTCAAAACAAGTATCGCCTTTTGTCTTACAGCTGCTTTTGATTTTTTAAAAATCAAAAAACTGATAAAAATAGGTCGATTTTAGCCTATTCGCTAATTATTATTATTTTTTGCAAATCCAGGAACTGACAGAAAAATGTGGTTTTTAGATTATAATTAAAAACCGTTGGCTGCGTTCAAAACAAGTATCGGCTCTTGTCTTACGTCTGTTTGTGATTTTTTTAAATCAAAAAACCGATAAAAATATGTCGATTTTAGTCTATTCGCTAATTATTAATATTTTTTGCAAATCCAGGAACTGACAGAAAAATGTAGTTTTTAGATTATTATTAGAAACCTTTAGCTGCGTCCGAAACATTTATCGCCTTTTGTCTTACGTCTGTTTGTGATTTTTTAAAATAAAAAAACCGATAAAAATATGTCGATTTTAGTCTATTCGCTAATTATTATTATTTTTTGCAAATCCAGGAACTGACAGAAAAATGTGGTTTTTAGATTATAATTAAAAACCGTTAGCTGCGTTCAAAACAAGTATCGCCTTTTGTCTTACGTCTGTTTGTGATTTTTTTAAATCAAAAAACCGATAAAAATATGTCGATTTTAGTCTATTCGCTAATTATTATTATTTTTTGTAAATCCAGGAACTGACAGAAAAATGTCGTTTTTAGATTATTATTAGAAACCTTTAGCTGCTTTCGAAACATGTATCGCCTTTTGTCTTACGTCTCTTTGTGATTTTTTAAATTAAAAAAACCGATAGTCTATTCGCTAATTATTATTATTTTTTGCAAATCCAGGAACTGACAGAAAAATTTGGTTTTTAGATTATAATTAAAAACCGTTAGCTGCGTTCAAAACAAGTATAGCCTTTTGTCTTACGTCTGTTTGTGATTTTTTTAAATCAAAAAACCGATAAAAATATGTCGATTTTAGTCTATTCGCTAATTATTATTATTTTTTGCAAATCCAGGAACTGACAGAAAAATGTCGTTTTTAGATTATTATTAAAAACATTTAGCTGCGTTCGAAACATGTATCGCCTTTTGTCTTACGTCTGTTTGTGATTTTTTAAATTAAAAAAACCGATAAAAATATGTCGATTTTAGTCTATTCGCTAATTATTATTATTTTTTGCAAATCCAGGAACTGACAGAAAAATGTGGTTTTTAGATTATAATTAAAAACCGTTAGCTGAGTTCAAAACAAGTATCGCCTTTTGTCTTACGTCTGTTTGTGATTTTTTTAAATCAAAAAACCGATAAAAATATGTCGATTTTAGTCTATTCGCTAATTATTATTATTTTTTGCAAATCCAGAAACTGACAGAAAAATGTCGTTTTTAGATTATTATTAGAAACCTTTAGCTGCGTTCGAAACATGTATCGCCTTTTGTCTTACGTCTGTTTGTGATTTTTTAAATTAAAAAAACCGATAAAAATATGTCGATTTTAGTCTATTCGCTAATTATTATTATTTGTTGCAAATCCAGGAACTGACAGAAAAATGTGGTTTTTAGATTATATTTAAAAACCGTTGGCTGCGTTCAAAACAATTATCGGCTTTTTTCTTACGTCTGTTTGTGTTTTTATAAAGTCAAAAAACCTAAAGAAATATGTGGTTTTTAGCCCATTGCTAATTATTATTATTTTTTGCATATCCAGGAACTGACAGAAAAATGTGGTTTCTAGATTATTATTAAAAGCCGTTAGCTGCGTTCAAAACAAGTATCGCCTTTTGTCTTACGTCTGTTTGTGATTTTTTAAAATAAAAAAACTGATAGAAATATGTGGTTTTTAGCCCATTCGCTATTTATTATTATTTTTTGCAAATCCAGGAACTGACAGAAAAATGTGGTTTTTAGATTATTATTAAAAACCGTTAGCTGCGTTCAAAACAAGTATCGCCTTTTGTCTTACGTCTGTTTGTGATTTCTTAAAATAAAAAGACCGATAGAAATATGTGGTTTTTAGCCCATTCGCTAATTATTATTATTTTTTGCAAATCCAAGAACTGACAGAAAAATGTGGTTTTTAGATTATTATTAAAAATCGTTAGCTGCGTTTAAAACAAGTTTCGCCTTTTGTCTTACGTCTGTTTGTGATTTTTTTAAATCAAAAAACCGATAAAAATAGGTCGATTTTAGCCTATTCGCTAATTATTATTATTTTTTGCAAATCCAGGAACTGACAGAAAAATGTGATTTTTTAGGTTATTATTAAAAACCGTTAGCTGCGTTCAAAACAAGTATCGCCTTTTGTCTTACGTCTGTTTTTGATTTTTTAAAAATCAAAAAACTGATAAAAATAGGTCGATTTTAGCCTATTCGCTAATTATTATTATTTTTTGCAAATCCAGGAACTGACAGAAAAATGTCGTTTTTAGATTATTATTAGAAACCTTTAGCTGTGTTCGAAACATGTATCGCCTTTTGTCTTACGTCTGTTTGTGATTTTTTAAAATAAAAAAACCGATAGAAATATGTGGTTTTTAGCCCATTCGCTATTTATTTTTATTTTTTGCAAATCCAGGAACTGACAGAAAAATGTGGTTTTTAGATTATTATTAAAAACCGTTAGCTGCGTTCAAAACAAGTATCGCCTTTTGTCTTACGTCTGTTTTTGATTTTTTAAAAATCAAAAAACTGATAAAAATAGGTCGATTTTAGCCTATTCGCTAATTATTATTATTTTTTGCAAATCCAGGAACTGACAGAAAAATGTGGTTTTTAGATTATTATTAAAAACCGTTAGCTGCGTTCAAAACAAGTATCGCCTTTTGTCTTACGTCTGTTTGTGATTTCTTAAAATAAAAAGACCGATAGAAATATGTGGTTTTTAGCCCATTCGCTAATTATTATTATTTTTTGCAAATCCAAGAACTGACAGAAAAATGTGGTTTTTAGATTATTATTAAAAATCGTTAGCTGCGTTTAAAACAAGTTTCGCCTTTTGTCTTACGTCTGTTTGTGATTTTTTTAAATCAAAAAACCGATAAAAATAGGTCGATTTTAGCCTATTCGCTAATTATTATTATTTTTTGCAAATCCAGGAACTGACAGAAAAATGTGATTTTTAGATGATTATTATTATTATTAAAAACCGTTAGCTGCGTTCAAAACAAGTATCGTCTTTTGTCTTACGTCTGTTTGTGATTTTTTAAAATCAAAAAACCTATAAAAATAGGTCGATTTTAGCCTATTCGCTAATTATTATTATTTTTTGCAAATCCAGGAACTGACAGAAAAATTTGGTTTTTAGATTATTATTAAAAACTGTTAGCTGCGTTCAAAACAAGTATCGCCTTTTGTCTTACGTCTGTTTGTGATTTTTTAAAATAAAAAAACCGATAGAAATATGTGGTTTTTAGCCCATTCGCTAATTATTATTATTTTTTGAAAATCCAGGAACTGACAGAAAAATGTGGATTTTAGATTATTATTAAAAACCGTTAGCTGCGTTCAAAACAAGTATCGCCTTTTGTCTTACGTCTGTTTGTGATTTTTTAAAATAAAAAAACCGATAGAAATATGTGGTTTTTAGCCCATTCGCTAATTATTATTATTTTTTGCAAATCCAGGAACTGACAGAAAAATGTGGTTTTTAGATTATTCTTAAAAACCGTTAGCTGCGTTCAAAACAAGTATCGCCTTTTGTCTTACGTCTGTTTTTGATTTTTTAAAAATCAAAAAACTGATAAAAATAGGTCGATTTTAGCCTATTCGCTAATTATTATTATTTTTTGCAAATCCAGGAACTGACAGAAAAATGTGGTTTTTAGATGATTATTATTATTATTAAAAACCGTTAGCTGCGTTCAAAACAAGTATCGTCTTTTGTCTTACGTCTGTTTGTGATTTTTTAAAATCAAAAAACCTATAAAAATAGGTCGATTTTAGCCTATTCGCTAATTATTATTATTTTTTGCAAACCAGGAACTGACAGAAAAATTTGGTTTTTAGATTATTATTAAAAACTGTTAGCTGCGTTCAAAACAAGTATCGCCTTTTGTCTTACGTCTGTTTGTGATTTTTTTAAATCAAAAAACCGATAAAAATATATCGTTTTTAGCCTATTCTCTAATTATTATTATTTTTTGCAAATCCAGGAACTGACAGAAAAATGTGGTTTTTAGATTATAATTAAAAACCGTTGACTTCGTTCAAAACAAGTATTGGCTTTTGTCTTACGTCTGTTTGTGATTTTTTAAAATAAAAAAACCGATAGAAATATGTGGTTTTTAGCCCGTTCGCTAATTATTATTATTTTTTTCATATCCAGGAACTGACAGAAAAATGTGGTTTTTGGATTATTATTAAAAACCTTTAGCTGCGTTCAGAACAAGTATCGCCTTTTATCTTACGTCTGTTTGTGATTTTTTTAAATCAAAAAACCTATAAAAATAGGACGATTTTAGCCTATTCGCTAATTATTATTATTTTTCGCAAATCCAGGAACTGACAGAAAAATGTGATTTTTAGATTATTATTAAAAACCCTTAGCTGCGTTCAAAACAGGTATCGCCTTTTGTCTTACGTCTGTTTGTGATTTTTTAAAATCAAAAAACCGATAAAAATATGTCGATTTTAGTCTATTCGCTAATTATTATTATTTTTTGCAAATCCAGGAACTGACAGGAAAATGTGGTTTTTAGATTATAATTAAAAACCGTTAGCTGCGTTCAAAACAAGTATCGCCTTTTGTCTTACGTTTGTTTGTGATTTTTTTAAATCAAAAAACCAATAAAAATATGTCGATTTTAGTCTATTCGCTAATTATTATTATTTTTTTTTTTTTAATCAAAAAACTTATAGAAATATGTGGTTTTTAGCCCATTCGCTATTTATTATTATTTTTTGCAAATCCAGGAACTGACAGAAAAATGTGGTTTTTAGATTATTATTATTATTAAAAACCCTTAGCTGCGTTCAAAACAAGTATCGCCTTTTGTCTTACGTCTGTTTGTGATTTTATAAAATCAAAAAGCCGATAAAAATAGGTCGATTTTAGCCTATTCGCTAATTATTATTATTTTTTGCAAATCCAGGAACTGACAGAAAAATGTGATTTTTAGATTATTATTAAAAACCCTTAGCTGCGTTCAAAACAAGTATCGCCTTTTGTCTTACGTCTGTTTTTGATTTTTTAAAAATCAAAAAACTGATAAAAATAGGTCGATTTTAGCCTATTCGCTAATTATTATTATTTTTTGCAAATCCAGGAACTGAAAGAAAAATGTGGTTTTTAGATGATTATTATTATTATTAAAAACCGTTAGCTGCGTTCAAAACAAGTATCGCTTTTTGTCTTACGTCTGTTTGTGATTTTTTTAAATCAAAAAACCGATAAAAATATGTCGTTTTTAGCCTATTCGCTAATTATTATTATTTTTTGCAAATCCAGGAACTGACAGAAAAATGTGGTTTTTCGATTATAATTAAAAACCGTTAGCTGCGTTCAAAACAAGTATCGCCTTTTGTCTAACGTCTGTTTGTGATTTTTTTAAATCAAAAAACCGATAAAAATATGTCGATTTTAGTCTATTCGCTAATTATTATTATTTTTTGCAAGTCCAGGAACTGACAGAAAAATGTGGTTTTTAGATTATTATTAAAAATCGTTAGGCTGCGTTCAAAACAAGTATCGGCTTTTGTCTTACGTCTGTTTGTGTTTTTTTAAAATCAAAAAACTTATAGAAATATGTGGTTTTTAGCCCGTTCGCTAATTATTATTATTTTTTGCATATCCAGGAACTGACAGAAAAATGTGGTTTTTGGATTATTATTAAAAACCGTTAGCTGCGTTCAAAACAAGTATCGCCTTTTGTCTTACGTCTGTTTTTGATTTTTTAAAAATCAAAAAACTGATAAAAATAGGTCGATTTTAGCCTATTCGCTAATTATTATTATTTTTTGCAAATCCAAGAACTGACAGAAAAATGTGGTTTTTAGATTATTAATAAAAATCGTTAGCTGCGTTCAAAACAAGTATCGCCTTTTGTCTTACGTCTGTTTGTGATTTTTTAAAATAAAAAAACCGATAGAAATATGTGGTTTTTAGCCCATTCGCTAATTATTATTATTTTTTGCAAATCCAGGAACTGACAGAAAAATGTGGTTTTTAGATTATTATTAAAAACCGTTAGCTGCGTTCAAAACAAGTATCGCCTTTTGTCTTACGTCTGTTTGTGATTTTTTAAAATAAAAAAACCGATAGAAATATGTGGTTTTTAGCCCATTCGCTAATTATTATTACTTTTTGCAAATCCAGGAACTGACAGAAAAATGTGGTTTTTAGATTATTCTTAAAAACCGTTAGCTGCGTTCAAAACAAGTATCGCCTTTTGTCTTACGTCTGTTTTTGATTTTTTAAAAATCAAAAAACTGATAAAAATAGGTCGATTTTAGCCTATTCGCTAATTATTATTATTTTTTGCAAATCCAGGAACTGACAGAAAAATGTGGTTTTTAGATGATTATTATTATTATTAAAAACCGTTAGCTGCGTTCAAAACAAGTATCGTCTTTTGTCTTACGTCTGTTTGTGATTTTTTTAAATCAAAAAACCTATAAAAATAGGTCGATTTTAGCCTATTCGCTAATTATTATTATTTTGTGCAAATCCAGGAACTGACAGAAAAATGTGGTTTTTAGATTATTATTAAAAACTGTTAGCTGCGTTCAAAACAAGTATCGCCTTTTGTCTTACGTCTGTTTGTGATTTTTTTAAATCAAAAAACCGATAAAAATATATCGTTTTTAGCCTATTCGCTAATTATTATTATTTTTTGCAAATCCAGGAACTGACAGAAAAATGTGGTTTTTAGATTATAATTAAAAACCGTTGACTGCGTTCAAAACAAGTATTGGCTTTTGTCTTGCGTCTGTTTGTGATTTTTTAAAATAAAAAAACCGATAGAAATATGTGGTTTTTAGCCCGTTCGCTAATTATTATTATTTTTTGCATGTCCAGGAACTGACAGAAAAATGTGGTTTTTGGATTATTATTAAAATCCTTTAGCTGCGTTCAGAACAAGTATCGCCTTTTGTCTTACGTCTGTTTGTGATTTTTTTAAATCAAAAAACCTATAAAAATAGGACGATTTTAGCCTATTCGCTAATTATTATTATTTTTCGCAAATCCAAGAACTGACAGAAAAATGTGATTTTTAAATTATTATTAAAAACCCTTAGCTGCGTTCAAAACAAGTATCGCCTTTTGTCTTACGTCTGTTTGTGATTTTTTAAAATCAAAAAACCGATAAAAATATGTCGATTTTAGTCTATTCGCTAATTATTATTATTTTTTGCAAATCCAGGAACTGACAGAAAAATGTGGTTTTTAGATTATAATTAAAAACCGTTAGCTGCGTTCAAAACAAGTATCGCCTTTTGTCTTACGTCTGTTTGTGATTTTTTTAAATCAAAAAACCAATAAAAATATGTCGATTTTAGTCTATTCGCTAATTATTATTATTTTTTTTTTAATCAAAAAACTTATAGAAATATGTGGTTTTTAACCCATTCGCTATTTATTATTATTTTTTGCAAATCCAGGAACTGACAGAAAAATGTGGTTTTTAGATGATTATTATTATTATTAAAAACCCTTAGCTGCGTTCAAAACAAGTATCGCCTTTTGTCTTACGTCTGTTTGTGATTTTATAAAATCAAAAAGCCGATAAAAATAGGTCGATTTTAGCCTATTCGCTAATTATTATTATTTTTTGCAAATCCAGGAACTGACAGAAAAATGTGATTTTTAGATTATTATTAAAAACCCTTAGCTGCGTTCAAAACAAGTATCGCCTTTTGTCTTACGTCTGTTTTTGATTTTTTAAAAATCAAAAAACTGATAAAAATAGGTCGATTTTAGCCTATTCGCTAATTATTATTATTTTTTGCAAATCCAGGAACTGACAGAAAAATGTGGTTTTTAGATGATTATTATTATTATTATTAAAAACCGTTAGCTGCGTTCAAAACAAGTATCGCCTTTTGTCTTACGTCTGTTTGTGATTTTTTTAAATCAAAAAACCGATAAAAATATGTCGTTTTTAGCCTATTCGCTAATTATTATTATTTTTTGCAAATCCAGGAACTGACAGAAAAATATGGTTTTTCGATTATAATTAAAAACCGTTAGCTGCGTTCAAAACAAGTATCGCCTTTTGTCTAACGTTTGTTTGTGATTTTTTTAAATCAAAAAACCGATAAAAATATGTCGATTTTAGTCTATTCGCTAATTATTATTATTTTTTGCAAGTCCAGGAACTGACAGAAAAATGTGGTTTTTAGATTATTATTAAAAATCGTTAGGCTGCGTTCAAAACAAGTATCGGCTTTTGTCTTACGTCTGTTTGTGTTTTTTTAAAATCAAAAAACTTATAGAAATATGTGGTTTTTAGCCCGTTCGCTAATTATTATTATTTTTTGCATATCCAGGAACTGACAGAAAAATGTGGTTTTTGGATTATTATTAAAAACCGTTAGCTGCATTCAGAATAAGTATCGCCTTTTGTCTTACGTCTGTTTGTGATTTTTTTAAATCAAAAAACCGATAAAAATAGGTCGATTTTAGCCTATTCGCTAATTATTATTATTTTTTGCAAATCCAGGAACTGACAGAAAAATGTGGTTTTTAGATTATAATTAAAAACCGTTGGCTGCCTTCAAAACAAGTATCGGCTTTTGTCTTACGTCTGTTTGTGATTTTTTAAAATAAAAAAACCGATAGAAATATGTGGTTTTTAGCCCATTCGCTATTTATTATTATTTTTTGCAAATCCAGGAACTGACAGAAAAATGTGGTTTTTAGATTATAATTAAAAACCGTTGGCTGCGTTCAAAACAAGTATCGGCGCTTGTCTTACGTCTGTTTGTGATTTTTTTAAATCAAAAAACCGATAGAAATATGTGGTTTTTAGCCCGTTCGCTAATTATTATTATTTTTTGCATATCCAGGAACTGACAGAAAAATGTGGTTTTTGGATTATTATTAAAAACCGTTAGCTGCGTTCAGAACAGGTATCGCCTTTTGTCTTACGTCTGTTTGTGATTTTTTTAAATCAAAAAACCGATAAAAATATGTCGATTTTAGTCTATTCGCTAATTATTATTATTTTTGCAAATCCAGGAACTGACAGAAAAATGTCGTTTTTAGATTATTATTAGAAACCTTTAGCTGCGTTCGAAACATGTATCGCCTTTTGTCTTACGTCTGTTTGTGATTTTTTTAAATCAAAAAACCGATAAAACTATGTCGTTTTTAGCCTATTCGCTAATTATTATTATTTTTTGCAAATCCAGGAACTGACAGAAAAATGTGTTTTTAGATTATAATTAAAAACCGTTGGCTGCGTTCAAAACAATTATCGGCTTTTGTATTACGTCTGTTTGTTTTTTTTTAAATCAAAAAACCTATAGAATTATGTATTTTTAGCTCATTCGCTAATTATTATTATTTTTTCCATATCCAGGAACTGACAGAAAAATGTGGTTTTTAGATTATTATTAAAAACCGTTAGCTGCGTTCAAATCAAGTATCGCCTTTTGTCTTACGTCTGTTTGTGATTTTTTAAAATAAAAAAACCGATAGAAATATGTGGTTTTTAGCCCATTCACTAATTATTATTATTTTTTGCAAATCCAGGAACTGACAGAAAAATGTGGTTTTTAGATTATTCTTAAAAATCGTTAGCTGCGTTTAAAACAAGTATCGCCTTTTGTCTTACGTCTGTTTGTGATTTTGAAAATAAAAAAAACCGATAGAAATATGTGGTTTTTAGCCCATTCGCTAATTATTAGTATTTTTTGCAAATCCAGGAACTGACAGAAAAATGTGGTTTTTAGATTATTATTAAAAACCGTTAGCTACGTTCAAAACAATTATCGTCTTTTGTCTTACGTCTGTTTGTGATTTTTTAAATCAAAAAACCGATAAAAATATATCGTTTTTAGCCTATTCGCTAATTATTATTATTTTTTGCAAATCCAGGAACTGACAGAAAAATATGGTTTTTAGATTATAATTAAAAACCGTTGGCTGCGTTCAAAACAAGTATCGGCTTTTGTCTTACGTCTGTTTGTGATTTTTTTAAATCAAAAAACCGATAGAAATATGTGGTTTTTAGCCCGTTCGCTAATTATTATTATTTTTTGCATATCCAGGAACTGACAGAAAAATGTGGTTTTTGGATTATTATTAAAAACCTTTAGCTGCGTTCAGAACAAGTATCGCCTTTTGTCTTACGTCTGTTTGTGATTTTTTTAAATCAAAAAAGCTATAAAAATAGGTCGATTTTAGCCTATTCGCTAATTATTATTATTTTTTGCAAATCCAGGAACTGACAGAAAAATGTGATTTTTAGATTATTATTAAAAACCGTTAGCTGCGTTCAAAACAAGTATCGCCTTTTGTCTTACTTCTGTTTGTGATTTTTTAAAATCAAAAAACCGATAAAAATATATCGATTTTAGTCTATTCGCTAATTATTATTATTTTTTGCAAATCCAGGAACTGACAGAAAAATGTGGTTTTTAGATTATTATTAAAAACCGTTAGCTGCGTTCAAAACAAGTATCGCCTTTTGTCTTACGTCTGTTTGTGATTTTTTTAAATCAAAAAACCGATAAAATTATATCGTTTTTAACCTATTCGCTAATTATTATTATTTTTTGCAAATCCAGGAACTGACAGAAAAATGTGGTTTTTAGATTATAATTAAAAACCTTTGACTGCGTTTAAAACAAGTATCGGCTTTTGTCTTACGTCTGTTTGTGATTTTTTAAAATCAAAAAACCGATAGAAATATGTGGTTTTTAGCCCGTTCGATAATTATTATTATTTTTTGCATATCCAGGAACTGACAGAAAAATGTGGTTTTTGGATTATTATTAAAAACCTTTAGCTGCGTTCAGAACAAGTATCGCCTTTTATCTTACGTCTGTTTGTGATTTTTTTAAATCAAAAAAACCTATAAAAATAGGTCGATTTTAGCCTATTCGCTAATTATTATTATTTTTTGCAAATCCAGGAACTGACAGAAAAATGTGGTTTTTGGATTATTATTAAAAACCTTTAGCTGCGTTCAGAACAAGTATCGCCTTTTATCTTACGTCTGTTTGTGATTTTTTTAAATCAAAAAAACCTATAAAAATAGGTCGATTTTAGTCTATTCGCTAATTATTATTATTTTTTGCAAATCCAGGAACTGACAGAAAAATGTGGTTTTTAGATTATATTTAAAAACCGTTGGCTGCGTTCAAAACAATTATCGGCTTTTGTCTTACGTCTGTTTGTGTTTTTTTAAAATCAAAAAACTTATAGAAATATGTGGTTTTTAGCCCATTGCTAATTATTATTATTTTTTGCAAATCCAGGAACTGACAGAAAAATGTGGTTTTTAGATTATTATTAAAAACCGTTAGCTGCGTTCAAAACAAGTATCGCCTTTTGTCTTACGTCTGTTTGTGATTTCTTACAATAAAAAAACCGATAGAAATATGTGGTTTTTAGCCCATTCGCTAATTATTATTATTTTTTGCAAATCCAAGAACTGACAGAAAAATGTGGTTTTTAGATTATTATTAAAAATCGTTAGCTGCGTTCAAAACAAGTATCGCCTTTTGTCTTACGTCTGTTTGTGATTTTTTTAAATCAAAAAACCGATAAAAATAGGTCGATTTTAGCCTATTCGCTAATTATTATTATTTTTTGCAAATCCAGGAACTGACAGAAAAATGTGATTTTTAGGTTATTATTAAAAAGTGATAACTGCGTTCAAAACAAGTATCGCCTTTTGTCTTACGTCTGTTTGTGATTTTTTAAAATCAAAAAACCGATAAAAATATGTCGATTTTAGTCTATTCGCTAATTATTATTATTTTTTGCAAATCCAGGAACTGACAGAAAAATGTCGTTTTTAGATTATTATTAGAAACCTTTAGCTGCGTTCGAAACATGTATCGCCTTTTGTCTTACGTCTGTTTGTGATTTTTTAAAATAAAAAAACCGATAGAAATATGTGGTTTTTAGCCCATTCGCTAATTATTATTATTTTTTGCAAATCCAGGAACTGACAGAAAAATGTGGTTTTTAGATTATTATTAAAAACCGTTAGCTGCGTTCAAAACAAGTATCGCCTTTTGTCTTACGTCTGTTTTTGATTTTTTAAAAATCAAAAAACTGATAAAAATAGGTCGATTTTAGCCTATTCGCTAATTATTATTATTTTTTGCAAATCCAGGAACTGACAGAAAAATGTGGTTTTTGGATGATTATTATTATTATTAAAAACCGTTAGCTGCGTTCAAAACAAGTATTGCCTTTTGTCTTACGTCTGTTTGTGATTTTTTTAAATCAAAAAACCGATAAAAATATGTCGTTTTTAGCCTATTCGCTAATTATTATTATTTTTTGCAAATCCAGGAACTGACAGAAAAATGTGGTTTTTAGATTATAATTAAAAACCGTTGGCTGCGTTCAAAACAAGTATCGGCTTTTGTCTTACGTCTGTTTGTGATTTTTTAAATTAAAAAAAACCGATAAAAATATGTCGATTTTAGTCTATTCGCTAATTATTATTATTTTTTGCAAATCCAGGAACTGACAGAAAAATGTGGTTTTTAGATTATAATTAAAAACCGTTAGCTGCGTTCAAAACAAGTATCGCCTTTTGTCTTACGTCTGTTTGTGATTTTTCTAAATCAAAAAACCGATAAAAATATGTCGATTTTAGTCTATTCGCTAATTATTATTATTTTTTGCAAATCCAGGAACTGACAGAAAAATGTCGTTTTTAGATTATTATTAGAAACATTTAGCTGCGTTCGAAACATGTATCGCCTTTTGTCTTACGTCTGTTTGTGATTTTTTAAATTAAAAAAACCGATAAAAATATGTCGATTTTAGTCTATTCGCTAATTATTATTATTTTTTGCAAATCCAGGAACTGACAGAAAAATGTGGTTTTTAGATTATAATTAAAAACCGTTAGCTGCGTTCAAAACAAGTATCGCCTTTTGTCTTACGTCTGTTTGTGATTTTTTTAAATCAAAAAACCGATAAAAATATGTCGATTTTAGTCTATTCGCTAATTATTATTATTTTTTGCAAATCCAGGAACTGACAGAAAAATGTCGTGTTTAGATTATTATTAGAAACCTTTGGCTGCGTTCGAAACATGTATCGCCTTTTGTCTTACGTCTGTTTGTGATTTTTTAAATTAAAAAAACCGATAAAAATATGTCGATTTTAGTCTATTCGCTAATTATTATTATTTTTAGCAAATCCAGGAACTGACAAAAAAATGTGGTTTTTAGATTATATTTAAAAACCGTTGGCTGCGTTCAAAACAATTATCGGCTTTTGTCTTACGTCTGTTCGTGTTTTTTTAAAGTCAAAAAACCTATAGAAATATGTGGTTTTTAGCCCATTGCTAATTATTATTATTTTTTGCATATCCAGGAACTGACAGAAAAATGTGGTTTCTAGATTATTATTAAAAACCGTTAGCTGCGTTCAAAACAAGTATCGCCTTTTGTCTTACGTCTGTTTGTGATTTTTTAAAATAAAAAAACCGATAGAAATATGTGGTTTTTAGCCCATTCGCTAATTATTATTATTTTTTGCAAATCCAGGAACTCACAGAAAAATGTGGTTTTTAGATTATTATTAAAAACCGTTAGCTGCGTTTATAACAAGTATCGCCTTTTGTCTTACGTCTGTTTGTGATTTTTTAAAATAAAAAAACCGATAGAAATATGTGGTTTTTAGCCCATTCGCTAATTATTATTATTTTTTGCAAATCCAGGAACTAACAGAAAAATGTGGTTATTAGATTATTCTTAAAAACCGTTAGCTGCGTTCAAAACAAGTATCGCCTTTTGTCTTACATCTGTTTTTGATTTTTTAAAAATCAAAAAACTGATAAAAATAGGTCGATTTTAGCCTATTCGCTAATTATTATTATTTTTTGCAAATCCAGGAACTGACAGAAAAATGTGGATTTTAGATTATAATTAAAAACCGTTGGCTGCGTTCAAAACAAGTATCGGCTTTTGTCTTACGTCTGTTTGTGATTTGTTTAAATCAAAAAACCGATAAACATATGTCGATTTTAGTCTATTCGCTAATTATTATTATTTTTTGCAAATCCAGGAACTGACAGAAAAATGTAGTTTTTAGATTATTATTAGAAACCTTTAGCTGCGTCCGAAACATTTATCGCCTTTTGTCTTACGTCTGTTTGTGATTTTTTAAAATAAAAAAACCGATAAAAATATGTCGATTTTAGTCTATTCGCTAATTATTATTATTTTTTGCAAATCCAGGAACTGACAGAAAAATGTGGTTTTTAGATTATAATTAAAAACCGTTAGCTGCGTTCAAAACAAGTATCGCCTTTTGTCTTACGTCTGTTTGTGATTTTTTTAAATCAAAAAACCGATAAAAATATGTCGATTTTAGTCTATTCGCTAATTATTATTATTTTTTGTAAATCCAGGAACTGACAGAAAAATGTCGTTTTTAGATGATTATTATTAGAAACCTTTAGCTGCGTTCGAAACATGTATCGCCTTATATCTTACGTCTGTTTGTGATTTTTTAAATTAAAAAAACCGATAAAAATATGTCGATTTTAGTCTATTCGCTAATTATTATTATTTCTTGCAAATCCAGGAACTGACAGAAAAATGTGGTTTTTAGATTATAATTAAAAACCGTTAGCTGCGTTCAAAACAAGTATAGCCTTTTGTCTTACGTCTGTTTGTGATTTTTTTAAATCAAAAAACCGATAAAAATATGTCGATTTTAGTCTATTCGCTAATTATTATTATTTTTTGCAAATCCAGGAACTGACAGAAAAATGTCGTTTTTAGATTATTATTAGAAACATTTAGCTGCGTTCGAAACATGTATCGCCTTTTGTCTTACGTCTGTTTGTGATTTTTTAAATTAAAGAACCGATAAAAATATGTCGATTTTAGTCTATTCGCTAATTATTATTATTTTTTGTAAATCCAGGAACTGACAGAAAAATGTGGTTTTTAGATTATAATTAAAAACCGTTAGCTGCGTTCAAAACAAGTATCGCCTTTTGTCTTACGTCTGTTTGTGATTTTTTTAAATCAAAAAACCGATAAAAATATGTCGATTTTAGTCTATTCGCTAATTATTATTATTTTTTGCAAATCCAGGAACTGACAGAAAAATGTCGCTTTTAGATTATTATTAGAAACATTTAGCTGCGTTCGAAACATGTATCGCCTTTTGTCTTACGTCTGTTTGTGATTTTTTAAATTAAAAAAACCGATAAAAATATGTCGATTTTAGTCTATTCGCTAATTATTATTATTTTTTGCAAATCCAGGAACTGACAGAAAAATGTGGTTTTTAGATTATATTTAAAAACCGTTGGCTGCGTTCAAAACAATTATCGGCTTTTGTCTTACGTCTGTTTGTGTTTTTTTAAAGTCAAAAAACCTATAGAAATATGTGGTTTTTAGCCCTTTGCTAATTATTATTATTTTTTGCATATCCAAGAACTGACAGAAAAATGTGGTTTCTAGATTATTATTAAAAACCGTTAGCTGCGTTCAAAACAAGTATCGTCTTTTGTCTTACGTCTGTTTGTGATTTTTTAAAATAAAAAAACCGATAGAAATATGTGGTTTTTAGCCCATTCGCTATTTATTATTATTTTTTGCAAATCCAGGAACTGACAGAAAAATGTGGTTTTTAGATTATTATTAAAAACCATTAGCTGCGTTCAAAATAAGTATCGCCTTTTGTCTTACGTCTGTTTTTGATTTTTTAAAAATCAAAAAACTGATAAAAATAGGTCGATTTTAGCCTATTCGCTAATTATTATTATTTTTTGCAAATCCAGGACCTGACAGAAAAATGTAGTTTTTAGATTATTATTATTATTAAAAACCGTTAGCTGCGTTCAAAACAAATATCGCCTTTTGTCTTACGTCTGTTTGTGATTATTTTAAATCAAAAAACCGATAAAAATATGTCGTTTTTAGCCTATTCGCTAATTATTATTATTTTTTGCAAATCCAGGAACTGACAGAAAAATGTGGTTTTTAGATTATAATTAAAAACCGTTGGCTGCGTTCAAAACAAGTATCGGCTTTTGTCTTACGTCTGTTTGTGATTTTTTTAAATCAAAAAACCGATAGAAATATGTGGTTTTTAGCCCGTTCGCTAATTATTATTATTTTTTGCATATCCAGGAACTGACAGAAAAATGTGGTTTTTGGATTATTATTAAAAACCGTTAGCTGCGTTCAGAACAAGTATCGCCTTTTGTCTTACGTCTGTTTATGATTTTTTTAAATCAAAAAACCGATAAAAATAGGTCGATTTTAGCCTCTTCGCTAATTATTATTATTTTTTGCAAATCCAGGAACTGCCAGAAAAATGTGATTTTTAGATTATTATTAAGCTGCGTTCAAACGTTAGCTGCGTTCAAAACAAATATCGCCTTTTGTCTTACGTCTGTTTGTGATTTTTTAAAATCAAAAAACCGATAAAAATATGTCGATTTTAGTCTATTCGCTAATTATTATTATTTTTTGCAAATCCAGGAACTGACAGAAAAATGTCGTTTTTAGATTATTATTAGAAACCTTTAGCTGTGTTCGAAACATGTATCGCCTTTTGTCTTACGTCTGTTTGTGATTTTTTAAATTAAAAAAACCGATAAAAATATGTCGATTTTAGTCTATTCGCTAATTATTATTATTTTTTGCAAATCCAGGAACTGACAAAAAAATGTGGTTTTTAGATTATTATTAAAAACCGTTAGCTGCGTTCAAAACAAGTATCGCCTTTTGTCTTACGTCTGTTTGTGATTTTTTAAAATAAAAGAACCGATAGAAATATGTGGTTTTTAGCCCATTCGCTAATTATTATTATTTTTTGCAAATCCAGGAACTGACAGAAAAATGTGGTTTTTAGATTATTATTAAAAATCGTTAGCTGCATTCAAAACAAGTATCGCCTTTTGTCTTACGTCTGTTTGTGATTTTTTAAAATAAAAAAACCGATAGAAATATGTGGTTTTTAGCCCATTCGCTAATTATTATTATTTTTTGCAAATCCAGGAACTCACAGAAAAATGTGGTTTTTAGATTATTATTAAAAACCGTTAGCTGCGTTTAAAACAAGTATCGCCTTTTGTCTTACGTCTGTTTGTGATTTTTTAAAATAAAAAAACCGATAGAAATATGTGGTTTTTAGCCCATTCGCTAATTATTATTATTTTTTGCAAATCCAGGAACTAACAGAAAAATGTGGTTATTAGATTATTCTTAAGAACCGTTAGCTGCGTTCAAAACAAGTATCGCCTTTTGTCTTACATCTGTTTTTGATTTTTTAAAAATCAAAAAACTGATAAAAATAGGTCGATTTTAGCCTATTCGCTAATTATTATTATTTTTTGCAAATCCAGGAACTGACAGAAAAATGTGGTTTTTAGATTATAATTAAAAACCGTTGGCTGCGTTCAAAACAAGTATCGGCTTTTGTCTTACGTCTGTTTGTGATTTTTTTAAATCAAAAAACCGATAAAAATATGTCGATTTTAGTCTATTCGCTAACTATTATTATTTTTTGCAAATCCAGGAACTGACAGAAAAATGTAGTTTTTAGATTATTATTAGAAACCTTTAGCTGCGTCCGAAACATTTATCGCCTTTTGTCTTACGTCTGTTTGTGATTTTTTTAAATAAAAAAACCGATAAAAATATGTCGATTTTAGTCTATTCGCTAATTATTATTATTTTTTGCAAATCCAGGAACTGACAGAAAAATGTGGTTTTTAGATTATAATTAAAAAACGTTAGCTGCTTTCAAAACAAGTATCGCCTTTTGTCTTACGTCTGTTTGTGATTTTTTTAAATCAAAAAACCGATAAAAATATGTCGATTTTAGTCTATTCGCTATATATTATTATTTTTTGTAAATCCAGGAACTGACAGAAAAATGTCGTTTTTAGATTATTATTAGAAACCTTTAGCTGCGTTCGAAACATGTATCGCCTTTTGTCTTACGTCTGTTTGTGATTTTTTAAATTAAAAAAACCGATAAAAATATGTCGATTTTAGTCTATTCGCTAATTATTATTATTTTTTGCAAATGCAGGAACTGACAGAAAAATGTGGTTTTTAGATTATAATTAAAAACCGTTAGCTGCGTTCAAAACAAGTATAGCCTTTTGTCTTACGTCTGTTTATGATTTTCTTAAATCAAAAAACCGATAAAAATATGTCGATTTTAGTCTATTCGCTAATTATTATTATTTTTTGCAAATCCAGGAACTGACAGAAAAATGTCGTTTTTAGATTATTATTAGAAACATTTAGCTGCGTTCCAAACATGTATCGCCTTTTGTCTTACGTATGTTTGTAATTTTTTAAATTAAAAAAACCGATAAAAATATGTCGATTTTAGTCTATTCGCTAATTATTATTATTTTTTGCAAATCCAGGAACTGACAGAAAAATGTCGTTTTTAGATTATTATTAGAAACCTTTAGCTGCGTTCGAAACATGTATCGCCTTTTGTCTTACGTCTGTTTGTGATTTTTTAAATTAAAAAAACCGATAAAAATATGTCGATTTTAGTCTATTCGCTAATTATTATTATTTTTTGCAAATCCAGGAACTGACAGAAAAATGTGGTTTTTAGATTATTATTATTATTAAAAACCGTTAGCTGCGTTCAAAACAAGTATCGCCTTTTGTCTTACGTCTGTTTGTGATTATTTTAAATCAAAAAACCGATAAAAATATGTCGTTTTTAGCCTATTCGCTAATTATTATTATTTTTTGCAAATCCAGGAACTGACAGAAAAATGTGGTTTTTAGATTATAATTAAAAACCGTTGGCTGCGTTCAAAACAAGTATCGGCTTTTGTCTTACGTCTGTTTGTGATTTTTTAAATCAAAAAACCGATAGAAATATGTCGATTTTAGTCTATTCGCTAATTATTATTATTTTTTGCAAATCCAGGAACTGACAGAAAAATGTGATTTTTAGATTATTATTAAAAACCGTTAGCTGCGTTCAAAACAAATATCGCCTTTTGTCTTACGTCTGTTTGTGATTTTTTAAAATCAAAAAACCGATAAAAATATGTCGATTTTAGTCTATTCGCTAATTATTATTATTTTTTGCAAATCCAGGAACTGACAGAAAAATGTCGTTTTTAGATTATTATTAGAAACCTTTAGCTGTATTCGAAACATGTATCGCCTTTTGTCTTACGTCTGTTTGTGATTTTTTAAATTAAAAAAACCGATAAAAATATGTCGATTTTAGTCTATTCGCTAATTATTATTATTTTTTGCAAATCCAGGAACTGACAGAAAAATGTGGTTTTTAGATTATTATTAAAAACCGTTAGCTGCGTTCAAAACAAGTATCGCCTTTTGTCTTACGTCTGTTTGTGATTTTTTTAAAATAAAAGAACCGATAGAAATATGTGGTTTTTAGCCCATTCGCTAATTATTATTATTTTTTGCAAATCCAGGAACTGACAGAAAAATGTGGTTTTTAGATTATTATTAAAAATCGTTAGCTGCATTCAAAACAAGTATCGCCTTTTGTCTTACGTCTGTTTGTGATTTTTTAAAATAAAAAAACCGATAGAAATATGTGGTTTTTAGCCCATTCGCTAATTATTATTATTTTTTGCAAATCCAGGAACTCACAGAAAAATGTGGTTTTTAGATTATTATTAAAAACCGTTAGCTGCGTTTAAAACAAGTATCGCCTTTTGTCTTACGTCTGTTTGTGATTTTTTAAAATAAAAAAACCGATAGAAATATGTGGTTTTTAGCCCATTCGCTAATTATTATTATTTTTTGCAAATCCAGGAACTAACAGAAAAATGTGGTTATTAGATTATTTTTAAAAACCGTTAAGTGCGTTCAAAAAAAGTATCGCCTTTTGTCTTACAGCTGTTTTTGATTTTTTAAAAATCAAAAAACTGATAAAAATAGGTCGATTTTAGCCTATTCGCTAATTATTATTATTTTTTGCAAATCCAGGAACTGACAGAAAAATGTGGTTTTTAGATTATAATTAAAAACCGTAAGCTGCGTTCAAAACAAGTATCGGCTTTTGTCTTACGTCTGTTTGTAATTTTTTTAAATCAAAAAACCGATAAAAATATGTCGATTTTAGTCTATTCGCTAATTATTATTATTTTTTGCAAATCCAGGAACTGACAGAAAAATGTAGTTTTTAGATTATTATTAGAAACCTTTAGCTGCGTCCGAAACATTTATCGCCTTTTGTCTTACGTCTGTTTGTGATTTTTTAAAATAAAAAACCGATAAAAATATGTCGATTTTAGTCTATTCGCTAATTATTATTATTTTTTGCAAATCCAGGAACTGACAGAAAAATGTGGTTTTTAGATTATAATTAAAAACCGTTAGCTGCGTTCAAAACAAGTATCGCCTTTTGTCTTACGTCTGTTTGTGATTTTTTTAAATCAAAAAACCGATAAAAATATGTCGATTTTAGTCTATTCGCTAATTATTATTATTTTTTGTAAATCCAGGAACTGACAGAAAAATGTCGTTTTTAGATTATTATTAGAAACCTTTAGCTGCGTTCGAAACATGTATCGCCTTTTGTCTTACGTCTGTTTGTGATTTTTTAAATTAAAAAAACCGATAGTCTATTCGCTAATTATTATTATTTTTGGCAAATCCAGGAACTGACAGAAAAATGTGGTTTTTAGATTATAATTAAAAACCGTTAGCTGCGTTCAAAACAAGTATAGCCTTTTGTCTTACGTCTGTTTATGATTTTCTTAAATCAAAAAACCGATAAAAATATGTCGATTTTAGTCTATTCGCTAATTATTATTATTTTTTGCAAATCCAGGAACTGACAGAAAAATGTCGTTTTTAGATTATTATTAGAAACATTTAGCTGCGTTCCAAACATGTATCGCCTTTTGTCTTACGTCTGTTTGTGATTTTTTAAATTAAAAAAACCGATAAAAATATGTCGATTTTAGTCTATTCGCTAATTATTATTATTTTTTGCAAATCCAGGAACTGACAGAAAAATGTGGTTTTTAGATTATAATTAAAAACCGTTAGCTGCGTTCAAAACAAGTATCGCCTTTTGTCTTACGTCTGTTTGTGATTTTTTTAAATCAAAAAACCGATAAAAATATGTCGATTTTAGTCTATTCGCTAATTATTATTATTTTTTGCAAATCCAGGAACTGACAGAAAAATGTCGTTTTTAGATTATTATTAGAAACATTTAGCTGCGTTCCAAACATGTATCGCCTTTTGTCTTACGTCTGTTTGTGATTTTTTAAATTAAAAAAACCGATAAAAATATGTCGATTTTAGTCTATTCGCTAATTATTATTATTTTTTGCAAATCCAGGAACTGACAGAAAAATGTGGTTTTTAGATTATAATTAAAAACCGTTAGCTGCGTTCAAAACAAGTATCGCCTTTTGTCTTACGTCTGTTTGTGATTTTTTTAAATCAAAAAACCGATAAAAATATGTCGATTTTAGTCTATTCGCTAATTATTATTATTTTTTGCAAATCCAGGAACTGACAGAAAAATGTCGTTTTTAGATTATTATTAGAAACCTTTAGCTGCGTTCGAAACATGTATCGCCTTTTGTCTTACGTCTGTTTGTGATTTTTTAAATTAAAAAAACCGATAAAAATATGTCGATTTTAGTCTATTCGCTAATTATTATTATTTTTTGCAAATCCAGGAACTGACAGAAAAATGTGGTTTTTAGATTATTATTAAAAACCGTTAGCTGCGTTCAAAACAAGTATCGCCTTTTGTCTTACGTCTGTTTGTGATTTTTTAAAATAAAAAAACCGATAGAAATATGTGGTTTTTAGCCCATTCGCTATTTATTATTATTTTTTGCAAATCCAGGAACTGACAGAAAAATGTGGTTTTTAGATTATTATTAAAAACCATTAGCTGCGTTCAAAATAAGTATCGCCTTTTGTCTTACGTCTGTTTTTGATTTTTTAAAAATCAAAAAACTGATAAAAATAGGTCGATTTTAGCCTATTCGCTAATTATTATTATTTTTTGCGAATCCAGGACCTGACAGAAAAATGTGGTTTTTAGATTATTATTATTATTAAAAACCGTTAGCTGCGTTCAAAACAAGTATCGCCTTTTGTCTTACGTCTGTTTGTGATTATTTTAAATCAAAAAACCGATAAAAATATGTCGTTTTTAGCCTATTCGCTAATTATTATTATTTTTTGCAAATCCAGGAACTGACAGAAAAATGTGGTTTTTAGATTATAATTAAAAACCGTTGGCTGCGTTCAAAACAAGTATCGGCTTTTGTCTTACGTCTGTTTGTGATTTTTTAAATCAAAAAACCGATAGAAATATGTCGATTTTAGTCTATTCGCTAATTATTATTATTTTTTGCAAATCCAGGAACTGACAGAAAAATGTGATTTTTAGATTATTATTAAAAACCGTTAGCTGCGTTCAAAACAAATATCGCCTTTTGTCTTACGTCTGTTTGTGATTTTTTAAAATCAAAAAACCGATAAAAATATGTCGATTTTAGTCTATTCGCTAATTATTATTATTTTTTGCAAATCCAGGAACTGACAGAAAAATGTCGTTTTTAGATTATTATTAGAAACATTTAGCTGTATTCGAAACATGTATCGCCTTTTGTCTTACGTCTGTTTGTGATTTTTTAAATTAAAAAAACCGATAAAAATATGTCGATTTTAGTCTATTCGCTAATTATTATTATTTTTTGCAAATCCAGGAGCTGACAGAAAAATGTGGTTTTTAGATTATTATTAAAAATCGTTAGCTGCATTCAAAACAAGTATCGCCTTTTGTCTTACGTCTATTTGTGATTTTTTAAAATAAAAAAACTGATAGAAATATGTGGTTTTTAGCCCATTCGCTAATTATTATTATTTTTTGCAAATCCAGGAACTCACAGAAAAATGTGGTTTTTAGATTATTATTAAAAACCGTTAGCTGCGTTTAAAACAAGTATCGCCTTTTGTCTTACGTGTGTTTGTGATTTTTTAAAATAAAAAAACCGATAGAAATATGTGGTTTTTAGCCCATTCGCTAATTATTATTATTTTTTGCAAATCCAGGAACTAACAGAAAAATGTGGTTTTTAGATTATTATTAAAAACCGTTAGCTGCGTTTAAAACAAGTATCGCCTTTTGTCTTACGTCTGTTTGTGATTTTTTAAAATAAAAAAACCGATAGAAATATGTGGTTTTTAGCCCATTCGCTAATTATTATTATTTTTTGCAAATCCAGGAACTAACAGAAAAATGTGGTTATTAGATTATTTTTAAAAACCGTTAGCTGCGTTCAAAACAAGTATCGCCTTTTGTCTTACAGCTGTTTTTGATTTTTTAAAAATCAAAAAACTGATAAAAATAGGTCGATTTTAGCCTATTCGCTAATTATTATTATTTTTTGCAAATCCAGGAACTGACAGAAAAATGTGGTTTTTAGATTATAATTAAAAACCGTTGGCTGCGTTCAAAACAAGTATCGCCTTTTGTCTTACAGCTGTTTTTGATTTTTTTAAAATCAAAAAACTGATAAAAATAGGTCGATTTTAGCCTATTCGCTAATTATTATTATTTTTTGCAAATCCAGGAACTGACAGAAAAATGTGGTTTTTAGATTATTATTATTATTAAAAACCGTTAGCTGCGTTCAAAACAAGTATCGCCTTTTGTCTTACGTCTGTTTGTGATTATTTTAAATCAAAAAACCGATAAAAATATGTCGTTTTTAGCCTATTCGCTAATTATTATTATTTTTTGCAAATCCAGGAACTGACAGAAAAATGTGGTTTTTAGATTATAATTAAAAACCGTTGGCTGCGTTCAAAACAAGTATCGGCTTTTGTCTTACGTCTGTTTGTGATTTTTTAAATCAAAAAACCGATAGAAATATGTCGATTTTAGTCTATTCGCTAATTATTATTATTTTTTGCAAATCCAGGAACTGACAGAAAAATGTGATTTTTAGATTATTATTAAAAACCGTTAGCTGCGTTCAAAACAAATATCGCCTTTTGTCTTACGTCTGTTTGTGATTTTTTAAAATCAAAAAACCGATAAAAATATGTCGATTTTAGTCTATTCGCTAATTATTATTATTTTTTGCAAATCCAGGAACTGACAGAAAAATGTCGTTTTTAGATTATTATTAGAAACCTTTAGCTGTATTCGAAACATGTATCGCCTTTTGTCTTACGTCTGTTTGTGATTTTTTAAATTAAAAAAACCGATAAAAATATGTCGATTTTAGTCTATTCGCTAATTATTATTATTTTTTGCAAATCCAGGAACTGACAGAAAAATGTGGTTTTTAGATTATTATTAAAAACCGTTAGCTGCGTTCAAAACAAGTATCGCCTTTTGTCTTACGTCTGTTTGTGATTTTTTTAAAATAAAAGAACCGATAGAAATATGTGGTTTTTAGCCCATTCGCTAATTATTATTATTTTTTGCAAATCCAGGAACTGACAGAAAAATGTGGTTTTTAGATTATTATTAAAAATCGTTAGCTGCATTCAAAACAAGTATCGCCTTTTGTCTTACGTCTGTTTGTGATTTTTTAAAATAAAAAAACCGATAGAAATATGTGGTTTTTAGCCCATTCGCTAATTATTATTATTTTTTGCAAATCCAGGAACTCACAGAAAAATGTGGTTTTTAGATTATTATTAAAAACCGTTAGCTGCGTTTAAAACAAGTATCGCCTTTTGTCTTACGTCTGTTTGTGATTTTTTAAAATAAAAAAACCGATAGAAATATGTGGTTTTTAGCCCATTCGCTAATTATTATTATTTTTTGCAAATCCAGGAACTAACAGAAAAATGTGGTTATTAGATTATTTTTAAAAACCGTTAAGTGCGTTCAAAAAAAGTATCGCCTTTTGTCTTACAGCTGTTTTTGATTTTTTAAAAATCAAAAAACTGATAAAAATAGGTCGATTTTAGCCTATTCGCTAATTATTATTATTTTTTGCAAATCCAGGAACTGACAGAAAAATGTGGTTTTTAGATTATAATTAAAAACCGTAAGCTGCGTTCAAAACAAGTATCGGCTTTTGTCTTACGTCTGTTTGTAATTTTTTTAAATCAAAAAACCGATAAAAATATGTCGATTTTAGTCTATTCGCTAATTATTATTATTTTTTGCAAATCCAGGAACTGACAGAAAAATGTAGTTTTTAGATTATTATTAGAAACCTTTAGCTGCGTCCGAAACATTTATCGCCTTTTGTCTTACGTCTGTTTGTGATTTTTTAAAATAAAAAACCGATAAAAATATGTCGATTTTAGTCTATTCGCTAATTATTATTATTTTTTGCAAATCCAGGAACTGACAGAAAAATGTGGTTTTTAGATTATAATTAAAAACCGTTAGCTGCGTTCAAAACAAGTATCGCCTTTTGTCTTACGTCTGTTTGTGATTTTTTTAAATCAAAAAACCGATAAAAATATGTCGATTTTAGTCTATTCGCTAATTATTATTATTTTTTGTAAATCCAGGAACTGACAGAAAAATGTCGTTTTTAGATTATTATTAGAAACCTTTAGCTGCGTTCGAAACATGTATCGCCTTTTGTCTTACGTCTGTTTGTGATTTTTTAAATTAAAAAAACCGATAGTCTATTCGCTAATTATTATTATTTTTGGCAAATCCAGGAACTGACAGAAAAATGTGGTTTTTAGATTATAATTAAAAACCGTTAGCTGCGTTCAAAACAAGTATAGCCTTTTGTCTTACGTCTGTTTATGATTTTCTTAAATCAAAAAACCGATAAAAATATGTCGATTTTAGTCTATTCGCTAATTATTATTATTTTTTGCAAATCCAGGAACTGACAGAAAAATGTCGTTTTTAGATTATTATTAGAAACATTTAGCTGCGTTCCAAACATGTATCGCCTTTTGTCTTACGTCTGTTTGTGATTTTTTAAATTAAAAAAACCGATAAAAATATGTCGATTTTAGTCTATTCGCTAATTATTATTATTTTTTGCAAATCCAGGAACTGACAGAAAAATGTGGTTTTTAGATTATAATTAAAAACCGTTAGCTGCGTTCAAAACAAGTATCGCCTTTTGTCTTACGTCTGTTTGTGATTTTTTTAAATCAAAAAACCGATAAAAATATGTCGATTTTAGTCTATTCGCTAATTATTATTATTTTTTGCAAATCCAGGAACTGACAGAAAAATGTCGTTTTTAGATTATTATTAGAAACATTTAGCTGCGTTCCAAACATGTATCGCCTTTTGTCTTACGTCTGTTTGTGATTTTTTAAATTAAAAAAACCGATAAAAATATGTCGATTTTAGTCTATTCGCTAATTATTATTATTTTTTGCAAATCCAGGAACTGACAGAAAAATGTGGTTTTTAGATTATAATTAAAAACCGTTAGCTGCGTTCAAAACAAGTATCGCCTTTTGTCTTACGTCTGTTTGTGATTTTTTTAAATCAAAAAACCGATAAAAATATGTCGATTTTAGTCTATTCGCTAATTATTATTATTTTTTGCAAATCCAGGAACTGACAGAAAAATGTCGTTTTTAGATTATTATTAGAAACCTTTAGCTGCGTTCGAAACATGTATCGCCTTTTGTCTTACGTCTGTTTGTGATTTTTTAAATTAAAAAAACCGATAAAAATATGTCGATTTTAGTCTATTCGCTAATTATTATTATTTTTTTGCAAATCCAGGAACTGACAGAAAAATGTGGTTTTTAGATTATTATTAAAAACCGTTAGCTGCGTTCAAAACAAGTATCGCCTTTTGTCTTACGTCTGTTTGTGATTTTTTAAAATAAAAAAACCGATAGAAATATGTGGTTTTTAGCCCATTCGCTATTTATTATTATTTTTTGCAAATCCAGGAACTGACAGAAAAATGTGGTTTTTAGATTATTATTAAAAACCATTAGCTGCGTTCAAAATAAGTATCGCCTTTTGTCTTACGTCTGTTTTTGATTTTTTAAAAATCAAAAAACTGATAAAAATAGTTCGATTTTAGCCTATTCGCTAATTATTATTATTTTTTGCGAATCCAGGACCTGACAGAAAAATGTGGTTTTTAGATTATTATTATTATTAAAAACCGTTAGCTGCGTTCAAAACAAGTATCGCCTTTTGTCTTACGTCTGTTTGTGATTATTTTAAATCAAAAAACCGATAAAAATATGTCGTTTTTAGCCTATTCGCTAATTATTATTATTTTTTGCAAATCCAGGAACTGACAGAAAAATGTGGTTTTTAGATTATAATTAAAAACCGTTGGCTGCGTTCAAAACAAGTATCGGCTTTTGTCTTACGTCTGTTTGTGATTTTTTAAATCAAAAAACCGATAGAAATATGTCGATTTTAGTCTATTCGCTAATTATTATTATTTTTTGCAAATCCAGGAACTGACAGAAAAATGTGATTTTTAGATTATTATTAAAAACCGTTAGCTGCGTTCAAAACAAATATCGCCTTTTGTCTTACGTCTGTTTGTGATTTTTTAAAATCAAAAAACCGATAAAAATATGTCGATTTTAGTCTATTCGCTAATTATTATTATTTTTTGCAAATCCAGGAACTGACAGAAAAATGTCGTTTTTAGATTATTATTAGAAACATTTAGCTGTATTCGAAACATGTATCGCCTTTTGTCTTACGTCTGTTTGTGATTTTTTAAATTAAAAAAACCGATAAAAATATGTCGATTTTAGTCTATTCGCTAATTATTATTATTTTTTGCAAATCCAGGAGCTGACAGAAAAATGTGGTTTTTAGATTATTATTAAAAATCGTTAGCTGCATTCAAAACAAGTATCGCCTTTTGTCTTACGTCTATTTGTGATTTTTTAAAATAAAAAAACTGATAGAAATATGTGGTTTTTAGCCCATTCGCTAATTATTATTATTTTTTGCAAATCCAGGAACTCACAGAAAAATGTGGTTTTTAGATTATTATTAAAAACCGTTAGCTGCGTTTAAAACAAGTATCGCCTTTTGTCTTACGTGTGTTTGTGATTTTTTAAAATAAAAAAACCGATAGAAATATGTGGTTTTTAGCCCATTCGCTAATTATTATTATTTTTTGCAAATCCAGGAACTAACAGAAAAATGTGGTTTTTAGATTATTATTAAAAACCGTTAGCTGCGTTTAAAACAAGTATCGCCTTTTGTCTTACGTCTGTTTGTGATTTTTTAAAATAAAAAAACCGATAGAAATATGTGGTTTTTAGCCCATTCGCTAATTATTATTATTTTTTGCAAATCCAGGAACTAACAGAAAAATGTGGTTATTAGATTATTTTTAAAAACCGTTAGCTGCGTTCAAAACAAGTATCGCCTTTTGTCTTACAGCTGTTTTTGATTTTTTAAAAATCAAAAAACTGATAAAAATAGGTCGATTTTAGCCTATTCGCTAATTATTATTATTTTTTGCAAATCCAGGAACTGACAGAAAAATGTGGTTTTTAGATTATAATTAAAAACCGTTGGCTGCGTTCAAAACAAGTATCGCCTTTTGTCTTACAGCTGTTTTTGATTTTTTTAAAATCAAAAAACTGATAAAAATAGGTCGATTTTAGCCTATTCGCTAATTATTATTATTTTTTGCAAATCCAGGAACTGACAGAAAAATGTGGTTTTTAGATTATAATTAAAAACCGTTGGCTGCGTTCAAAACAAGTATCGGCTTTTGTCTTACGTCTGTTTGTGATTTTTTTAAATCAAAAAACCGATAGAAATATGTCGATTTTAGTCTATTCGCTAATTATTATTATTTTTTGCAAATCCAGGAACTGACAGAAAAATGTGATTTTTTAGATTATTATTAAAAACCGTTAGCTGCATTCAAAACAAGTATCGCCTTTTGTCTTACGTCTATTTGTGATTTTTTAAAATAAAAAAACCGATAGAAATATGTGGTTTTAGCCCATTCGCTAATTATTATTATTTTTTGCAAATCCAGGAACTCACAGAAAAATGTGGTTTTTAGATTATTATTAAAAACCGTTAGCTGCGTTTAAAACAAGTATCGCCTTTTGTCTTACGTCTGTTTGTGATTTTTTAAATCAAAAAACCGATAGAAATATGTCGATTTTAGTCTATTCGCTAATTATTATTATTTTTTGCAAATCCAGGAACTGACAGAAAAATGTGATTTTTAGATTATTATTAAAAACCGTTAGCTGCGTTCAAAACAAATATCGCCTTTTGTCTTACGTCTGTTTGTGATTTTTTAAAATCAAAAAACCGATAAAAATATGTCGATTTTAGTCTATTCGCTAATTATTATTATTTTTTGCAAATCCAGGAACTGACAGAAAAATGTCGTTTTTAGATTATTATTAGAAACATTTAGCTGTATTCGAAACATGTATCGCCTTTTGTCTTACGTCTGTTTGTGATTTTTTAAATTAAAAAAACCGATAAAAATATGTCGATTTTAGTCTATTCGCTAATTATTATTATTTTTTGCAAATCCAGGAGCTGACAGAAAAATGTGGTTTTTAGATTATTATTAAAAACCGTTAGCTGCGTTCAAAACAAGTATCGCCTTTTGTCTTACGTCTGTTTGTGATTTTTTTTAAATAAAAGAACCGATAGAAATATGTGGTTTTTAGCCCATTCGCTAATTATTATTATTTTTTGCAAATCCAGGAACTGACAGAAAAATGTGGTTTTTAGATTATTATTAAAAATCGTTAGCTGCATTCAAAACAAGTATCGCCTTTTGTCTTACGTCTATTTGTGATTTTTTAAAATAAAAAAACCGATAGAAATATGTGGTTTTTAGCCCATTCGCTAATTATTATTATTTTTTGCAAATCCAGGAACTCACAGAAAAATGTGGTTTTTAGATTATTATTAAAAACCGTTAGCTGCGTTTAAAACAAGTATCGCCTTTTGTCTTACGTCTGTTTGTGATTTTTTAAAATAAAAAAACCGATAGAAATATGTGGTTTTTAGCCCATTCGCTAATTATTATTATTTTTTGCAAATCCAGGAACTAACAGAAAAATGTGGTTATTAGATTATTTTTAAAAACCGTTAGCTGCGTTCAAAACAAGTATCGCCTTTTGTCTTACAGCTGTTTTTGATTTTTTAAAAATCAAAAAACTGATAAAAATAGGTCGATTTTAGCCTATTCGCTAATTATTATTATTTTTTGCAAATCCAGGAACTGACAGAAAAATGTGGTTTTTAGATTATAATTAAAAACCGTTGGCTGCGTTCAAAACAAGTATCGGCTTTTGTCTTACGTCTGTTTGTGATTTTTTTAAATCAAAAAACCGATAAAAATATGTCGATTTTAGTCTATTCGCTAATTATTATTATTTTTTGCAAATCCAGGAACTGACAGAAAAATGTAGTTTTTAGATTATTATTAGAAACCTTTAGCTGCGTCCGAAACATTTATCGCCTTTTGTCTTACGTCTGTTTGTGATTTTTTAAAATAAAAAAACCGATAAAAATATGTCGATTTTAGTCTATTCGCTAATTATTATTATTTTTTGCAAATCCAGGAACTGACAGAAAAATGTCGTTTTTAGATTATTATTAGAAACATTTAGCTGCGTTCGAAACATGTATCGCCTTTTGTCTTACGTCTGTTTGTGATTTTTTAAATTAAAAAAACCGATAAAAATATGTCGATTTTAGTCTATTCGCTAATTATTATTATTTTTTGCAAATCCAGGAACTGACAGAAAAATGTGGTTTTTAGATTATATTTAAAAACCGTTGGCTGCGTTCAAAACAATTATCGGCTTTTGTCTTACGTCTGTTTGTGTTTTTATAAAGTCAAAAAACCTAAAGAAATATGTGGTTTTTAGCCCATTGCTAATTATTATTATTTTTTGCATATCCAGGAACTGACAGAAAAATGTGGTTTCTAGATTATTATTAAAAGCCGTTAGCTGCGTTCAAAACAAGTATCGCCTTTTGTCTTACGTCTGTTTGTGATTTTTTTAAATCAAAAAACCGATAAAAATATGTCGATTTTAGTCTATTCGCTAATTATTATTATTTTTTGCAAATCCAGGAACTGACAGAAAAATGTCGTTTTTAGATTATTATTAGAAACCTTTAGCTGCGTTCGAAACATGTATCGCCTTTTGTCTTACGTCTGTTTGTGATTTTTTAAATTAAAAAAACCGATAAAAATATGTCGATTTTAGTCTATTCGCTAATTATTATTATTTTTTGCAAATCCAGGAACTGACAGAAAAATGTGGTTTTTAGATTATATTTAAAAACCGTTGGCTGCGTTCAAAACAATTATCGGCTTTTGTCTTACGTTTGTTTGTGTTTTTTTAAAGTCAAAAAACCTATAGAAATATGTGGTTTTTAGCCCGTTGATAATTATTATTATTTTTTGCATATCCAGGAACTGACAGAAAAATGTGGTTTCTAGATTATTATTAAAAACCGTTAGCTGCGTTCAAAACAAGTATCGCCTTTTGTCTTACGTCTGTTTGTGATTTTTTAAAATAAAAAAACCGATAGAAATATGTGGTTTTTAGCCCATTCGCTATTTATTATTATTTTTTGCAAATCCAGGAACTGACAGAAAAATGTGGTTTTTAGATTATTATTAAAAACCATTAGCTGCGTTCAAAATAAGTATCGCCTTTTGTCTTACGTCTGTTTTTGATTTTTTAAAAATCAAAAAACTGATAAAAATAGGTCGATTTTAGCCTATTCGCTAATTATTATTATTTTTTGCGAATCCAGGACCTGACAGAAAAATGTGGTTTTTAGATTATTATTATTATTAAAAACCGTTAGCTGCGTTCAAAACAAGTATCGCCTTTTGTCTTACGTCTGTTTGTGATTATTTTAAATCAAAAAACCGATAAAAATATGTCGTTTTTAGCCTATTCGCTAATTATTATTATTTTTTGCAAATCCAGGAACTGACAGAAAAATGTGGTTTTTAGATTATAATTAAAAACCGTTGGCTGCGTTCAAAACAAGTATCGGCTTTTGTCTTACGTCTGTTTGTGATTTTTTAAATCAAAAAACCGATAGAAATATGTCGATTTTAGTCTATTCGCTAATTATTATTATTTTTTGCAAATCCAGGAACTGACAGAAAAATGTGATTTTTAGATTATTATTAAAAACCGTTAGCTGCGTTCAAAACAAATATCGCCTTTTGTCTTACGTCTGTTTGTGATTTTTTAAAATCAAAAAACCGATAAAAATATGTCGATTTTAGTCTATTCGCTAATTATTATTATTTTTTGCAAATCCAGGAACTGACAGAAAAATGTCGTTTTTAGATTATTATTAGAAACATTTAGCTGTATTCGAAACATGTATCGCCTTTTGTCTTACGTCTGTTTGTGATTTTTTAAATTAAAAAAACCGATAAAAATATGTCGATTTTAGTCTATTCGCTAATTATTATTATTTTTTGCAAATCCAGGAGCTGACAGAAAAATGTGGTTTTTAGATTATTATTAAAAACCGTTAGCTGCGTTCAAAACAAGTATCGCCTTTTGTCTTACGTCTGTTTGTGATTTTTTTTAAATAAAAGAACCGATAGAAATATGTGGTTTTTAGCCCATTCGCTAATTATTATTATTTTTTGCAAATCCAGGAACTGACAGAAAAATGTGGTTTTTAGATTATTATTAAAAATCGTTAGCTGCATTCAAAACAAGTATCGCCTTTTGTCTTACGTCTATTTGTGATTTTTTAAAATAAAAAAACCGATAGAAATATGTGGTTTTTAGCCCATTCGCTAATTATTATTATTTTTTGCAAATCCAGGAACTCACAGAAAAATGTGGTTTTTAGATTATTATTAAAAACCGTTAGCTGCGTTTAAAACAAGTATCGCCTTTTGTCTTACGTCTGTTTGTGATTTTTTAAAATAAAAAAACCGATAGAAATATGTGGTTTTTAGCCCATTCGCTAATTATTATTATTTTTTGCAAATCCAGGAACTAACAGAAAAATGTGGTTATTAGATTATTTTTAAAAACCGTTAGCTGCGTTCAAAACAAGTATCGCCTTTTGTCTTACAGCTGTTTTTGATTTTTTAAAAATCAAAAAACTGATAAAAATAGGTCGATTTTAGCCTATTCGCTAATTATTATTATTTTTTGCAAATCCAGGAACTGACAGAAAAATGTGGTTTTTAGATTATAATTAAAAACCGTTGGCTGCGTTCAAAACAATTATCGGCTTTTGTCTTACGTCTGTTTGTGATTTTTTTAAATCAAAAAACCGATAAAAATATGTCGATTTTAGTCTATTCGCTAATTATTATTATTTTTTGCAAATCCAGGAACTGACAGAAAAATGTAGTTTTTAGATTATTATTAGAAACCTTTAGCTGCGTCCGAAACATTTATCGCCTTTTGTCTTACGTCTGTTTGTGATTTTTTAAAATAAAAAAACCGATAAAAATATGTCGATTTTAGTCTATTCGTTAATTATTATTATTTTTTGCAAATCCAGGAACTGACAGAAAAATGTGGTTTTTAGATTATAATTAAAAACTGTTAGCTGCGTTCAAAACAAGTATCGCCTTTTGTCTTACGTCTGTTTGTGATTTTTTTAAATCAAAAAACCGATAAAAATATGTCGATTTTAGTCTATTCGCTAATTATTATTATTTTTTGTAAATCCAGGAACTGACAGAAAAATGTCGTTTTTAGATTATTATTAGAAACCTTTAGCTGCGTTCGAAACATGTATCGCCTTTTGTCTTACGTCTGTTTGTGATTTTTTAGATTAAAAAAACCGATAGTCTATTCGCTAATTATTATTATTTTTTGCAAATCCAGGAACTGACAGAAAAATTTGGTTTTTAGATTATAATTAAAAACCGTTAGCTGCGTTCAAAACAAGTATAGCCTTTTGTCTTACGTCTGTTTGTGATTTTTTTAAATCAAAAAACCGATAAAAATATGTCGATTTTAGTCTATTCGCTAATTATTATTATTTTTTGCAAATCCAGGAACTGACAGAAAAATGTCGTTTTTAGATTATTATTAGAAACATTTAGCTGCGTTCGAAACATGTATCGCCTTTTGTCTTACGTCTGTTTGTGATTTTTTAAATTAAAAAAACCGATAAAAATATGTCGATTTTAGTCTATTCGCTAATTATTATTATTTTTTGCAAATCCAGGAACTGACAGAAAAATGTGGTTTTTAGATTATATTTAAAAACCGTTGGCTGCGTTCAAAACAATTATCGGCTTTTGTCTTACGTCTGTTTGTGTTTTTATAAAGTCAAAAAACCTAAAGAAATATGTGGTTTTTAGCCCATTGCTAATTATTACTATTTTTTGCATATCCAGGAACTGACAGAAAAATGTGGTTTCTAGATTATTATTAAAAGCCGTTAGCTGCGTTCAAAACAAGTATCGCCTTTTGTCTTACGTCTGTTTGTGATTTTTTAAAATAAAAAAACCGATAGAAATATGTGGTTTTTAGCCCATTCGCTATTTATTATTATTTTTTGCAAATCCAGGAACTGACAGAAAAATGTGGTTTTTAGATTATTATTAAAAACCATTAGCTGCGTTCAAAATAAGTATCGCCTTTTGTCTTACGTCTGTTTTTGATTTTTTAAAAATCAAAAAACTGATAAAAATAGGTCGATTTTAGCCTATTCGCTAATTATTATTATTTTTTGCAAATCCAGGAACTGACAGAAAAATGTCGTTTTTAGATTATTATTAGAAACCTTTAGCTGTGTTCGAAACATGTATCGCCTTTTGTCTTACGTCTGTTTGTGATTTTTTAAAATAAAAAAACCGATAGAAATATGTGGTTTTTAGCCCATTCGCTATTTATTTTTATTTTTTGCAAATCCAGGAACTGACAGAAAAATGTGGTTTTTAGATTATTATTAAAAACCGTTAGCTGCGTTCAAAACAAGTATCGCCTTTTGTCTTACGTCTGTTTTTGATTTTTTAAAAATCAAAAAACTGATAAAAATAGGTCGATTTTAGCCTATTCGCTAATTATTATTATTTTTTGCAAATCCAGGAACTGACAGAAAAATGTGGTTTTTAGATTATTATTAAAAACCGTTAGCTGCGTTCAAAACAAGTATCGCCTTTTGTCTTACGTCTGTTTGTGATTTCTTAAAATAAAAAGACCGATAGAAATATGTGGTTTTTAGCCCATTCGCTAATTATTATTATTTTTTGCAAATCCAAGAACTGACAGAAAAATGTGGTTTTTAGATTATTATTAAAAATCGTTAGCTGCGTTTAAAACAAGTATCGCCTTTTGTCTTACGTCTGTTTGTGATTTTTTTAAATCAAAAAACCGATAAAAATAGGTCGATTTTAGCCTACTCGCTAATTATTATTATTTTTTGCAAATCCAGGAACTGGCAGAAAAATGTGATTTTTAGGTTATTATTAAAAATCGTTAGCTGCGTTCAAAACAAGTATCGCCTTTTGTCTTACGTCTGTTTGTGATTTTTTAAAATAAAAAAACCGATAAAAATATGTCGATTTTAGTCTATTCGCTAATTATTATTATTTTTTGCAAATCCAGGAACTGACAGAAAAATGTGGTTTTTAGATTATTATTAAAAATCGTTAGCTGCGTTCAAAACAAGTATCGCCTTTTGTCTTACGTCTGTTTGTGATTTTTTAAAATAAAAAAACCGATAAAAATATGTCGATTTTAGTCTATTCGCTAATTATTATTATTTTTTGCAAATCCAAGAACTGACAGAAAAATGTGGTTTTTAGATTATTATTAAAAATCGTTAGCTGCGTTCAAAACAAGTATCGCCTTTTGTCTTACGTCTGTTTGTGTTTTTTTAAAATAAAAAAACCGATAGAAATATGTGGTTTTTAGCCCATTCGCTAATTATTATTATTTTTTGCAAATCCAGGAACTGACAGAAAAATGTGGTTTTTAGATTATTATTAAAAACCGTTAGCTGCGTTCAAAACAAGTATCGCCTTTTGTCTTACGTCTGTTTGTGATTTTTTAAAATAAAAAAACCGATAGAAATATGTGGTTTTTAGCCCATTCGCTAATTATTATTATTTTTTGCAAATCCAGGAACTGGCAGAAAAATGTGGTTTTTAGATTATTCTTAAAAACCGTTAGCTGCGTTCAAAACAAGTATCGCCTTTTGTCTTACGTCTGTTTTTGATTTTTTAAAAATCAAAAAACTGATAAAAATAGGTCGATTTTAGCCTATTCGCTAATTATTATTATTTTTTGCAAATCCAGGAACTGACAGAAAAATGTGGTTTTTAGATGATTATTATTATTATTAAAAACCGTTAGCTGCGTTCAAAACAAGTATCGTCTTTTGTCTTACGTCTGTTTGTGATTTTTTTAAATCAAAAAACCGATAAAAATATGTCGTTTTTAGCCTATTCGCTAATTATTATTATTTTTTGCAAATCCAGGAACTGACAGAAAAATGTGGTTTTTAGATTATAATTAAAAACCGTTGACTGCGTTCAAAACAAGTATCGGCTTTTGTCTTACGTCTGTTGGTGATTTTTTTAAATTAAAAAACCGATAAAAATATGTCGATTTTAGTCTATTCGCTAATTATTATTATTATTTTTTGCAAATCCAGGAACTGACAGAAAAATGTAGTTTTTAGATTATTATTAGAAACCTTTAGCTGCGTCCGAAACATTTATCGCCTTTTGTCTTACGTCTGTTTGTGATTTTTTAAAATAAAAAAACCGATAAAAATTTGTCGATTTTAGTCTATTCGCTAATTATTATTATTTTTTGCAAATCCAGGAACTGACAGAAAAATGTGGTTTTTAGATTATAATTAAAAACCGTTAGCTGCGTTCAAAACAAGTATCGCCTTTTGTCTTACGTCTGTTTGTGATTTTTTTAAATCAAAAAACCGATAAAAATATGTCGATTTTAGTCTATTCGCTAATTATTATTATTTTTTGTAAATCCAGGAACTGACAGAAAAATGTCGTTTTTAGATTATTATTAGAAACATTTAGCTGCGTTCGAAACATGTATCGCCTTTTGTCTTACGTCTGTTTGTGATTTTTTAAATTAAAAAAACCGATAAAAATATGACGATTTTAGTCTATTCGCTAATTATTATTATTTTTTGCAAATCCAGGAACTGACAGAAAAATGTCGTTTTTAGATTATTATTAGAAACCTTTAGCTGCGTTCGAAACATGTATCGCCTTTTGTCTTACGTCTGTTTGTGATTTTTTAAATTAAAAAAACCGATAAAAATATGTCGATTTTAGTCTATTCGCTAATTATTATTATTTTTTGCAAATCCAGGAACTGACAGAAAAATGTGGTTTTTAGATTATATTTAAAAACCGTTGGCTGCGTTCAAAACAATTATCGGCTTTTGTCTTACATCTGTTTGTGTTTTTTTAAAGTCAAAAAACCTATAGAAATATGTGGTTTTTAGCCCATTGCTAATTATTATTATTTTTTGCATATCCAGGAACTGACAGAAAAATGTGGTTTCTAGATTATTATTAAAAACCGTTAGCTGCGTTCAAAACAAGTATCGCCTTTTGTCTTACGTCTGTTTGTGATTTTTTAAAATAAAAAAACCGATAGAAATATGTGGTTTTTAGCCCATTCGCTATTTATTATTATTTTTTGCAAATCCAGGAACTGACAGAAAAATGTGGTTTTTAGATTATTATTAAAAACCATTAGCTGCGTTCAAAATAAGTATCGCCTTTTGTCTTACGTCTGTTTTTGATTTTTTAAAAATCAAAAAACTGATAAAAATAGGTCGATTTTAGCCTATTCGCTAATTATTATTATTTTTTGCAAATCCAGGACCTGACAGAAAAATGTGGTTTTTAGATTATTATTATTATTAAAAACCGTTAGCTGCGTTCAAAACAAGTATCGCCTTTTGTCTTACGTCTGTTTGTGATTATTTTAAATCAAAAAACCGATAAAAATATGTCGTTTTTAGCCTATTCGCTAATTATTATTATTTTTTGCAAATCCAGGAACTGACAGAAAAATGTGGTTTTTAGATTATAATTAAAAACCGTTGGCTGCGTTCAAAACAAGTATCGGCTTTTGTCTTACGTCTGTTTGTGATTTTTTAAAATAAAAAAACCGATAGAAATATGTGGTTTTTAGCCCGTTCGCTAATTATTATTATTTTTTGCATATCCAGGAACTGACAGAAAAATGTGGTTTTTGGATTATTATTAAAAACCGTTAGCTGCGTTCAGAACAAGTATCGACTTTTGTCTTACGTCTGTTTGTGATTTTTTAAAATAAAAGAACCGATAGAAATATGTGGTTTTTAGCCCATTCGCTAATTATTAGTATTTTTTGCAAATCCAGGAACTCACAGAAAAATGTGGTTTTTAGATTATTATTAAAAACCGTTAGCTGCGTTTAAAACAAGTATCGCCTTTTGTCTTACGTCTGTTTGTGATTTTTTAAAATAAAAAAACCGATAGAAATATGTGGTTTTTAGCCCATTCGCTAATTATTATTATTTTTTGCAAATCCAGGAACTCACAGAAAAATGTGGTTTTTAGATTATAATTAAAAACCGTTGGCTGCGTTCAAAACAAGTATCGGCTTTTGTCTTACGTTTGTTTGTGATTTTTTTAAATCAAAAAACCGATAAAAATATGTCGATTTTAGTCTATTCGCTAATTATTATTATTTTTTGCAAATCCAGGAACTGACAGAAAAATGTAGTTTTTAGATTATTATTAGAAACCTTTAGCTGCGTCCGAAACATTTATCGCCTTTTGTCTTACGTCTGTTTGTGATTTTTTAAAATAAAAAAACCGATAAAGATATGTCGATTTTAGTCTATTCGCTAATTATTATTATTTTTTGCAAATCCAGGAACTAACAGAAAAATGTGGTTTTTAGATTATAATTAAAAACCGTTAGCTGCGTTCAAAACAAGTATCGCCTTTTGTCTTACGTCTATTTGTGATTTTTTTAAATCAAAAAACCGATAAAAATATGTCGATTTTAGTCTATTCGCTAATTATTATTATTTTTTGCAAATCCAGGAACTGACAGAAAAATGTCGTTTTTAGATTAGTATTAGAAACATTTAGTTGCGTTCGAAACATGTATCGCCTTTTGTCTTACGTCTGTTTGTGATTTTTTAAATTAAAAAAACCGATAAAAATATGTCGATTTTAGTCTATTCGCTAATTATTATTATTTTTTGCAAATCCAGGAACTGACAGAAAAATGTGGTTTTTAGATTATAATTAAAAACCGTTAGCTGCGTTCAAAACAAGTATCGCCTTTTGTCTTACGTCTGTTTGTGATTTTTTTAAATCAAAAAACCGATAAAAATATGTCGATTTTAGTCTATTCGCTAATTATTATTATTTTTTGCAAATCCAGGAACTGACAGAAAAATGTCGTTTTTAGATTATTATTAGAAACCTTTAGCTGCGTTCGAAACATGTATCGCCTTTTGTCTTACGTCTGTTTGTGATTTTTTAAATTAAAAAAACCTATAAAAATATGTCGATTTTAGTCTATTCGCTAATTATTATTATTTTTTGCAAATCCAGGAACTGACAGAAAAATGTGGTTTTTAGATTATATTTAAAAACCGTTGGCTGCGTTCAAAACAATTATCGGCTTTTGTCTTACGTCTGTTTGTATTTTTTTAAAGTCAAAAAACCTATAGAAATATGTGGTTTTGAGCCCATTGCTAATTATTATTATTTTTTGCATATCCAGGAACTGACAGAAAAATGTGGTTTCTAGATTATTATTAAAAACCGTTAGCTGCGTTCAAAACAAGTATCGCCTTTTGTCTTACGTCTGTTTGTGATTTTTTAAAATAAGAAAACCGATAGAAATATGTGGTTTTTAGCCCATTCGCTATTTATTATTATTTTTTGCAAATCCAGGAACTGACAGAAAAATGTGGTTTTTAGATTATTATTAAAAACCATTAGCTGCGTTCAAAATAAGTATCGCCTTTTGTCTTACGTCTGTTTTTGATTTTTTAAAAATCAAAAAACTGATAAAAATAGGTCGATTTTAGCCTATTCGCTAATTATTATTATTTTTTGCAAATCCAGGACCTGACAGAAAAATGTGGTTTTTAGATTATTATTATTATTAAAAACCGTTAGCTGCGTTCAAACCAAGTATCGCCTTTTGTCTTACGTCTGTTTGTGATTATTTTAAATCAAAAAACCGATAAAAATATGTCGTTTTTAGCCTATTCGCTAATTATTATTATTTTTTGCAAATCCAGGAACTGACAGAAAAATGTGGTTTTTAGATTATAATTAAAAACCGTTGGCTGCGTTCAAAACAAGTATCGGCTTTTGTCTTACGTCTGTTTGTGATTTTTTTAAATCAAAAAACCGATAGAAATATGTGGTTTTTAGCCCGTTCGCTAATTATTATTATTTTTTGCATATCCAGAAACTGACAGAAAAATGTGGTTTTTGGATTATTATTAAAAACCGTTAGCTGCGTTCAGAACAAGTATCGCCTTTTGTCTTACGTCTGTTTGTGATTTTTTAAAATAAAAAAACCGATAGAAATATGTGGTTTTTAGCCCATTCGCTAATTATTATTATTTTTTGCAAATCCAGGAACTCACAGAAAAATGTGGTTTTTAGATTATTATTATAAACCGTTAGCTGCGTTTAAAACAAGTATCGCCTTTTGTCTTACGTCTATTTGTGATTTTTTAAAATAAAAAATCCGATAGAAATATGTGGTTTTTAGCCCATTCGCTAATTATTATTATTTTTTGCAAATCCAGGAACTAACAGAAAAATGTGGTTATTAGATTATTCTTAAAAACCGTTAGCTGCGTTCAACACAAGTATCGCCTTTTGTCTTACATCTGTTTTTGATATTTTAAAAATCAAAAAACTGATAAAAATAGGTCGATTTTAGCCTATTCGCTAATTATTATTATTTTTTGCAAATCCAGGAACTGACAGAAAAATGTGGTTTTTAGATTATAATTAAAAACCGTTGGCTGCGTTCAAAACAAGTATCGGCTTTTGTCTTACGTCTGTTTGTGATTTTTTTAAATCAAAAAACCGATAAAAATATGTCGATTTTAGTCTATTCGCTAATTATTATTATTTTTTGCAAATCCAGGAACTGACAGAAAAATGTAGTTTTTAGATTATTATTAGAAACCTTTAGCTGCGTCCGAAACATTTATCGCCTTTTGTCTTACGTCTGTTTGTGATTTTTTAAAATAAAAAAACCGATAAAAATATGTCGATTTTAGTCTATTCGCTAATTATTATTATTTTTTGCAAATCCAGGAACTGACAGAAAAATGTGGTTTTTAGATTATAATTAAAAACCGTTAGCTGCGTTTAAAACAAGTATCGCCTTTTGTCTTACGTCTGTTTGTGATTTTTTTAAATCAAAAAACCGATAAAAATATGTCGATTTTAGTCTATTCGCTAATTATTATTATTTTTTGTAAATCCAGGGACTGACAGAAAAATGTCGTTTTTAGATTATTATTAGAAACCTTTAGCTGCGTTCGAAACATGTATCGCCTTTTGTCTTACGTCTGTTTGTGATTTTTTAAATTAAAAAAACCGATAAAAATATGTCGATTTTAGTCTATTCGCTAATTATTATTATTTTTTGCAAATCCAGGAACTGACAGAAAAATGTGGTTTTTAGATTATAATTAAAAACCGTTAGCTGCGTTCAAAACAAGTATCGCCTTTTGTCTTACGTCTGTTTGTGATTTTTTTAAATCAAAAAACCGATAAAAATATGTCGATTTTAGTCTATTCGCTAATTATTATTATTTTTTGCAAATCCAGGAACTGACAGAAAAATGTCGTTTTTAGATTATTATTAGAAACCTTTAGCTGCGTTCGAAACATGTATCGCCTTTTGTCTTACGTCTGTTTGTGATTTTTTAAATTAAAAAAACCGATAAAAATATGTCGATTTTAGTCTATTCGCTAATTATTATTATTTTTTGCAAATCCAGGAACTGACAGAAAAATGTGGTTTTTAGATTTATTTAAAAACCGTTGGCTGCGTTCAAAATAAGTATCGCCTTTTGTCTTACGTCTGTTTTTGATTTTTTAAAAAATCAAAAAACTGATAAAAATAAGTCGATTTTAGCCTATTCGCTAATTATTATTATTTTTTGCAAATCCAGGACCTGACAGAAAAATGTGGTTTTTAGATTATTATTATTATTAAAAACCGTTAGCTGCGTTCAAAACAAGTACCGCCTTTTGTCTTACGTCTGTTTGTGATTATTTTAAATCAAAAAACCGATAAAAATATGTCGTTTTTAGCCTATTCGCTAATTATTATTATTTTTTGCAAATCCAGGAACTGACAGAAAAATGTAGTTTTTAGATTATAATTAAAAACCGTTGGCTGCGTTCAAAACAAGTATCGGCTTTTGTCTTACGTCTGTTTGTGATTTTTTTAAATCAAAAAACCGATAGAAATATGTGGTTTTTAGCCCGTTCGCTAATTATTATTATTTTTTGCATATCCAGGAACTGACAGAAAAATGTGGTTTTTGGATTATTATTAAAAACCGTTAGCTGCGTTCAGAACAAGTATCGCCTTTTGTCTTACGTCTGTTTGTGATTTTTTTAAATCAAAAAACCGATAAAAATAGGTCGATTTTAGCCTCTTCGCTAATTATTATTATTTTTTGCAAATCCAGGAACTGACAGAAAAATGTGATTTTTAGATTATTATTAGAAACCTTTAGCTGTGTTCGAAACATGTATCGCCTTTTGTCTTACGTCTGTTTGTGATTTTTTAAATTAAAAAAACCGATAAAAATATGTCGATTTTAGTCTATTCGCTAATTATTATTATTTTTTGCAAATCCAGGAACTGACAGAAAAATGTGGTTTTTAGATTATTATTAAAAACCGTTAGCTGCGTTCAAAACAAGTATCGCCTTTTGTCTTACGTCTGTTTGTGATTTTTTAAAATAAAAGAACCGATAGAAATATGTGGTTTTTAGCCCATTCGCTAATTATTATTATTTTTTGCAAATCCAGGAACTGACAGAAAAATGTCGTTTTTAGATTATTATTAGAAACCTTTAGCTGTGTTCGAAACATGTATCGCCTTTTGTCTTACGTCTGTTTGTGATTTTTAAATTAAAAAAACCGATAAAAATATGTCGATTTTAGTCTATTCGCTAATTATTATTATTTTTTGCAAATCCAGGAACTGACAGAAAAATGTGGTTTTTAGATTATTATTAAAAACCGTTAGCTGCGTTCAAAACAAGTATCGCCTTTTGTCTTACGTCTGTTTGTGATTTTTTAAAATAAAAGAACCGATAGAAATATGTGGTTTTTAGCCCATTCGCTAATTATTATTATTTTTTGCAAATCCAGGAACTGACAGAAAAATGTGGTTTTTAGATTATTATTAAAAATCGTTAGCTGCATTCAAAACAAGTATCGCCTTTTGTCTTACGTCTGTTTGTGATTTTTTAAAATAAAAAAACCGATAGAAATATGTGGTTTTTAGCCCATTCGCTAATTATTATTATTTTTTGCAAATCCAGGAACTCACAGAAAAATGTGGTTTTTAGATTATTATTAAAAACCGTTAGCTGCGTTTAAAACAAGTATCGCCTTTTGTCTTACGTCTGTTTGTGATTTTTTAAAATAAAAAAACCGATAGAAATATGTGGTTTTTAGCCCATTCGCTAATTATTATTATTTTTTGCAAATCCAGGAACTAACAGAAAAATGTGGTTATTAGATTATTCTTAAGAACCGTTAGCTGCGTTCAAAACAAGTATCGCCTTTTGTCTTACATCTGTTTTTGATATTTTAAAAATCAAAAAACTGATAAAAATAGGTCGATTTTAGCCTATTCGCTAATTATTATTATTTTTTGCAAATCCAGGAACTGACAGAAAAATGTGGTTTTTAGATTATAATTAAAAACCGTTAGCTGCGTTCAAAACAAGTATCGCCTTTTGTCTTACGTCTGTTTGTGATTTTTTTAAATCAAAAAACCGATAAAAATATGTCGATTTTAGTCTATTCGCTAATTATTATTATTTTTTGTAAATCCAGGAACTGACAGAAAAATGTCGTTTTTAGATTATTATTAGAAACCTTTAGCTGCGTTCGAAACATGTATCGCCTTTTGTCTTACGTCTGTTTGTGATTTTTTAAATTAAAAAAACCGATAAAAATATGTCGATTTTAGTCTATTCGCTAATTATTATTATTTTTTGCAAATCCAGGAACTGACAGAAAAATGTGGTTTTTAGATTATAATTAAAAACCGTTAGCTGCGTTCAAAACAAGTATAGCCTTTTGTCTTACGTCTGTTTGTGATTTTTTTAAATCAAAAAACCGATAAAAATATGTCGATTTTAGTCTATTCGCTAATTATTATTATTTTTTGCAAATCCAGGAACTGACAGAAAAATGTCGTTTTTAGATTATTATTAGAAACATTTAGCTGCGTTCGAAACATGTATCGCCTTTTGTCTTACGTCTGTTTGTGATTTTTTAAATTAAAAAAACCGATAAAAATATGTCGATTTTAGTCTATTCGCTAATTATTATTATTTTTTGCAAATCCAGGAACTGACAGAAAAATGTGGTTTCTAGATTATTATTAAAAACCGTTAGCTGCGTTCAAAACAAATATCGCCTTTTGTCTTACGTCTGTTTGTGATTTTTTAAAATAAAAAAACCGATAGAAATATGTGGTTTTTAGCCCATTCGCTATTTATTATTATTTTTTGCAAATCCAGGAACTGACAGAAAAATGTGGTTTTTAGATTATTATTAAAAACCATTAGCTGCGTTCAAAATAAGTATCGCCTTTTGTCTTACGTCTGTTTTTGATTTTTTAAAAATCAAAAAACTGATAAAAATAGGTCGATTTTAGCCTATTCGCTAATTATTATTATTTTTTGCAAATCCAGGACCTGACAGAAAAATGTGGTATTTAGATTATTATTATTATTAAAAACCGTTAGCTGTGTTCAAAACAAGTATCGCCTTTTGTCTTACGTCTGTTTCTGATTATTTTAAATCAAAAAACCGATAAAAATATGTCGTTTTTAGCCTATTCGCTAATTATTATTATTTTTTGCAAATCCAGGAACTGACAGAAAAATGTGGTTTTTAGATTATAATTAAAAACCGTTGGCTGCGTTCAAAACAAGTATCGGCTTTTGTCTTACGTCTGTTTGTGATTTTTTAAAATAAAAAAACCGATAAAAATATGTCGTTTTTAGCCTATTCGCTAATTATTATTATTTTTTGCATATCCAGGAACTGACAGAAAAATGTGGTTTTTGGATTATTATTAAAAACTGTTAGCTGCGTTCAGAACAAGTATCGCCTTTTGTCTTACGTCTGTTTGTGATTTTTTTAAATAAAAAAACCGATAAAAATAGGTCGATTTTAGCCTCTTCGCTAATTATTATTATTTTTTGCAAATCCAGGAACTGACAGAAAAATGTGATTTTTAGATTATTATTAAAAACCGTTAGCTGCGTTCAAAACAAATATCGCCTTTTGTCTTACGTCTGTTTGTGATTTTTTAAAATCAAAAAACCGATAAAAATATGTCGATTTTAGTCTATTCGCTAATTATTATTATTTTTTGCAAATCCAGGAACTGACAGAAAAATGTCGTTTTTAGATTATTATTAGAAACCTTTAGCTGTGTTCGAAACATGTATCGCCTTTTGTCTTACGTCTGTTTGTGATTTTTTAAATTAAAAAAACCGATAAAAATATGTCGATTTTAGTCTATTCGCTAATTATTATTATTTTTTGCAAATCCAGGAACTGACAGAAAAATGTGGTTTTTAGATTATTATTAAAAACCGTTAGCTGCGTTCAAAACAAGTATCGCCTTTTGTCTTACGTCTGTTTGTGATTTTTTAAAATAAAAGAACCGATAGAAATATGTGGTTTTTAGCCCATTCGCTAATTATTATTATTTTTTGCAAATCCAGGAACTGACAGAAAAATGTGGTTTTTAGATTATTATTAAAAATCGTTAGCTGCATTCAAAACAAGTATCGCCTTTTGTCTTACGTCTGTTTGTGATTTTTTAAAATAAAAAAACCGATAGAAATATGTGGTTTTTAGCCCATTCGCTAATTATTATTATTTTTTGCAAATCCAGGAACTCACAGAAAAATGTGGTTTTTAGATTATTATTAAAAACCGTTAGCTGCGTTTAAAACAAGTATCGCCTTTTGTCTTACGTCTGTTTGTGATCTTTTAAAATAAAAAAACCGATAGAAATATGTGGTTTTTAGCCCATTCGCTAATTATTATTATTTTTTGCAAATCCAGGAACTAACAGAAAAATGTGGTTATTAGATTATTCTTAAAAACCGTTAGCTGCGTTCAAAACAAGTATCGCCTTTTGTCTTACATCTGTTTTTGATTTTTTAAAAATCAAAAAACTGATAAAAATAGGTCGATTTTAGCCTATTCGCTAATTATTATTATTTTTTGCAAATCCAGGAACTGACAGAAAAATGTGGTTTTTAGATTATAATTAAAAACCGTTGGCTGCGTTCAAAACAAGTATCGGCTTTTGTCTTACGTCTGCTTGTGATTTTTTTAAATCAAAAAACCGATAAAAATATGTCGATTTTAGTCTATTCGCTAATTATTATTATTTTTTGCAAATCCAGGAACTGACAGAAAAATTCCCAACATAGAAAAATGTAGTTTTTAGATTATTATTAGAAACCTTTAGCTGCGTCCGAAACATTTATCGCCTTTTGTCGTACGTCTGTTTGTGATTTTTTAAAATAAAAAAACCGATAAAAATATGTCGATTTTAGTCTATTCGCTAATTATTATTATTTTTTGCAAATCCAGGAACTGACAGAAAAAAAAGTGTTGGTGATTTGCAGAACGAGCGTTTGTCTTCATTTGTTTATAACTCAGCTACTAGCCGAGCTAGAATAATGTCCTATACGTGAAACGTGAAAAAGTATTTTTGCATACCCATCGAATCGGATCAAATTCGACCGAGTTCTGGGTGTTCTTGTATTTTTGCTCTGGATTTTTGATTAAATAATTTATATAATTCTAGGTATGGAATTTTCCATACTTGAGCAAGGGGAATGTCCTTGTTCGGTTTGCATCAAGAAACTTTCAAAACTTTGGACGGTTTTCTTAATTTTTTGTATATATCTAACATACGGTTTATTTTACAAATATTGGTCTTTACCAAGCGTTTTTAATAAATAGTTTTATAGTTATAGGGCTCGAATTTTTTAGTTTTTGAGATATATCCACAAACCTTATAACCAAAAAAATAGACTGATGATGTTGCTTTAAGAAATGACTGCTTCATGTATTTGACAGTTTGGTGCCAGAAGCAGTTGGCAATGCACCAAAATCCCTATAACTACCAACTGAGAAGCACAAATAACACTAGACGCGGCTAATTGTAAAAAAGGCTCTGGCATAATAAATTTGCAATTTTTTTAACGATAATCTTAAATAATAGCCCCCCCCCTTCCCTTAAAATATGAATTTTTTAAATGGGTAAAGTACATTTTATCTTTAGGAAAAAAAGTTCCCCTTCTTTAAGTATCTACAGCAGTTTATGAATGACCCCTTTAAAAAAATCACCCTGTCTGTTCGGTACTCTTTGTTTATGCAGGCAAATAAAAATTCAAATAAAAGTTGAGCTTATGGGAAATAGTGTAGGCGTTTATACAGCAGAAATAAAAATAGGAAGATGGGCAACTTTTATTATCTGAAAAAAATTTTGCGCATAACCTCTCATTTTTTGGTTTGGTTTAGGCAGATACCTATTATTTAAGAAAACAGTATGATTGAGTTTAGTTTAATTATTTCAATTATTGAAGCTGTGTGCTGATTGGTTCAGTTATTTTTATTTTCTAGAAGGTGTATGTATGGGTCAAGGGATTTGGTTAATAAAACGTCCTTTTTTTGGAATGCCAACGTTTCGCAAAATTTATTTTTATATATTGAAATGCCGACGTTTTGCAAAATTTATTTTTATATAAATTTTGTGAAACATTGGCACTTCAAAAAAAGGACATTTCATTAACAAGATCCCTCAACCCATAAACATACAGCTACAAGAAAATTAAAAATAGGATCGTTAAAAAATTTTGCCAAGTTATTTTTATTCAGCTGTATAAACCAAAATTATTTATTTTAATTTTAATTTTTGTTACTTTAATTTTTATTTGCTTGTATAAACCCAGCCTTAAATTTTATTTGTAGAAAATAATTATTTACAAAATACCATCAAAAAAGTTACAATACAAAAAATACTTAAAAGTAACTTATTTACAAACAGAAACTACTTATTTTTAATTAAAGATAATATATAAAACATGTTGTTTAAACAATACAAGTTTTGTTAAAACTTTTCGGACCTTTTCTCCAAATATACTTTCACTAATTTTTTTGCAGAGCTATGACTCCTCAAAGTGCTGTATGTTTTAATGATTGCTTCAACTAAAAGCTGGTCAAAACAGAGTCTTTGGTATTTAATAACAGTCTTAGAGTCTCTTCAAATGCTCAGTAACCACTTTCTACTAATAGCAGCATCTGGTGGAAACCTATTGAAAGAAATAGAAAAACAATAATTAGACTTTTTCATTATTACGATACTTAATAATACTGCCATCAGCTGATGAGCGATTCAACATGGTTGCCTTAGGAAAAATAAACCCTTTTTCATAAGGGATACTGCTAATACAGGGTGTCCTAATTAACATGGGACACTATTGCTATCTCAGTAATTATAAGAACTATAAGGTTAAATTTATTAAGATTAAATAAGTTTTTAAGCCCATAGTTTTAAGTATTGCAATTTTTTGACAAATCTCTTTTAAAGAATTTATGTTTCTTTCTTTCTCCTGTCAACAATGTTGATTCCCCACACTGGTGAGCTGTAACCACCTCATGGGCCTTTCAGAATACAGGCAATGATCGCAGAAGTATTAAAGAAAATTGGCAAAAATAGGAATTATTTACCCTTACCTGTGATAGGAAAACGTATTTCCACTCGCAGAATTGCTGTTGTTGCAGCCGACAACAAAGCACTTCATGATGCAAAAGGGCACAGAAAAAGTATATTAAAAACACAACACGTTAAGCAAAAACTTCTTCATCTTCTTCTCGGTTACTATGGATTCGCGTCTTTACAGACGTCTATCCAAAGCAAAATCTTCGAAAACCAAGAAACGAAAATAAAGAAAATGGCGAATCTACTAACGTCAAGACCGTCAAACGTAGTGCTACCAACCAAAAACGTGGATAAAGAGAAAATAATTTGTCACGTCATGACACTGTTTACACTGCCCCTTTGAAATCTAGTTAATTCGAACAGTTTTCTAAATAAATTTTTTTAAATACTCAAGAAACCGTGGTTTTATATTTTTTCTTAAATTTCGTCAAGCAGTGCTTGTTATATATTCATCAAATACTAAAATATTGAGTTTGCAACCACAACAAATTTTACTCAAGTCGGTTTACTCTGGTTCCAATAACACCAAACTGTCACTTCCATGAGGCAGTCATTTATTGGGAGAAAACCCATAAGCATTAGCAGTCTATTTTTTTGGTTATAAGGTTTGTGGATATATCATAAAGTTTGTATTTTTCTTATAGAAGGACCCTTATTTTTTTACTTTCTAAAATGGACATAAAATTATGTATGACACATGAAATTCGGTTTAGTACTTTTAGAGATATTTGACTTTTTCTTTATTCCAATAGTAGGCTATGACTATTTCTTAGGGGGCAATAATGTTTAAAATACACAATCCCACGGTAGATGATAATTTTCAAAGCCTCCCTAATTTTGCAGACGTCTGGAATTATTATCTATGCAATAATTTTAGAAACTTACAGTAGGCCCTGATTTTCTTCCATTTTTAAGGAGGTGGGTAATTAACTAAGTCACTTATGGTTTGACAGGCATTACAGTTTGTGTAATTTTGAGATCCCTTTAGCTTTTTATATTTTATGTAAAACATATCAAAATAAAGAAAAGTTCGACATACTGAAATGCTTCTTAGCGAAGTGCCTTAAAATATAGCACCCCACAAAAAAATGGGCTAACACTTTAAGATTTTCACCATAGGTAGGGGTATGTTTAGTGATACCAAAAATACAAAATTGCCACCTATAAAGTGTAGCACTACAATATGGCAACACTGTGAACATTAAAATTTGGATTTAAAAAAGGATTTAGCGAGGGTGAATAAATAACAAAATCAGTGAATAGCGAGCTTTCCCTCAAAAAAGGTAATGGTAACCGTAGATCCGGATTTCGCACTTGTGGTGCTCATCAGTACTAGAAATTATGATGAAAAAATCTGACACAGGATTCATGTAAAAGACAACCATCTGTCAAATTGCAGAATCGGCAGATGTACCTTCAATTTGAAGGAAAATTAGGCGTCTCTACGGAGACCGATATAATTATCTCTACAGATATCCTGAGCTCTGGAGTTGATAAATTTAAAAAAGGATTTAGCGAGGATGAATAAATAACAAAATCAGTGAATAGCGAGCTTTCCCTCAAAAAAGGTAATGGTACGAAATCCGAAAAGCCCTGCCTACGCCACTAAAAAAGACAATGCTTGAAAATATGAAGAATGTAATGCATTACAAAACGGCAACCTTGGAATTTTCCATCTAAACCAAATGTGAATATTTTTTTTTGAATTAGCCAAGTCGTTCTAACGATTAAAAAAGCTCATACTCACGTTTTTTTCCCTGGGAGTTCTACCCAGAAACATTTGTAACTTCAACAATCACCAAAAATACCTAAAATAAGAAGAAAATAAAAATATAAAAAACTCGCGCTTCGAAATCTGAGTTATGCATGTGATGCGAGAAAAAAAAAATGGTGACATTGAGAATTCGTGCCAATACATAATAATAGTAGTAAATGAATAAAAAAAACCCTGCTACTAGATATAAATGCAAAAAAAAAGTTAGCATCTTTAAGAGAAGATTAAAACTCATCACTTTTGGTTTTAATCTTCTCCTGAAGTTTTAATTTTCTCCTGAAGATGCTAACTTGGTTAGCGACACACAATCTAAGGTGCTGCTTTCTTAACCTTTTCCTAAAGAAACGCGATTTGGCGCTTTTTTTAGTTTTAGAGGTTTGTTCAGAAATAAATTAAAAGTTTTGCGTTTGTAAATTGATCTTTTTTTTGAATTTGTAGTGAAATCAACCTGTAGGAGATCAATAGAGGATTTTTTGCCACTTTGCTATGGTTATCGTTATTGTGCGAGACACAGTATCGAACTGTTATATTTAATTAGAGATTATAAAAATTGTACTTATCGTTAGTTTTTATATATTTTTTCCGTATATTTTACTAGAGATTTGTAACATAACACGACATAACAATTATTGCAAATTAGTTAACAAACGCTTTCCGTTATTTCAAGCGGTCCAAAGACTTCTATTTTAACACTACGATGTCATGTTTATTATAGGACAAAATTAAAGCTAACGATAACAGCTGCTAAAGGGCATGTCAAAAATCCTTCTACTGATTGCCCCTTTAGATCTTCAGATCACATTTTCATCGCTAAAATGTATAACATAATCATTTAAAGAAAAGAAGACAATTCTTACTCACTTTGTTCCCAAACTGCGACAGTTTCTATGCCCAGGAACAAATTTTCGGTTATTGGTGGCAGATTGTAACCTTAACGAACTAGAACCGGCCTTGGACGGTGATCAATTTAAAGGTAATAAAGTCACTGAGTCTGCCGTAATCGATTCTTTTGAACTCGAGTTGCTTTGAGGTAGATACGATGGTTCTAATTCGAGAGAGAGCCTAGAGAATAAAATATTTTACTTTAAAATCCAGAATATTTTGTTGTAGCGATCAAAAGACTGATACATGAAAATTGGGTTTATTTTAGAATTCAGAATTATTTTTTGCACTTTCCTCTGAAAGAAAAAGAACTGCATTTAAACACTTGATATCTTCGCGAGTAATATCCCTGGAATAATAACATCTCACCTTGTTTATAATAACAAATATATTGCTGACGCCGTACATTGAACATGTACATGTTTATACAGGGTTCCAAGAAACAGGTATATTGAGCAATGGTGCCAGTTTGTTATTATCTCCGGAATGCTTTCATGAGAAAAAATTGTCGCCACTCTTTCATTGTGAGCATAAATCATAGTTGCAATAATAACCGTTGACAAGATGTCTGCAAATTCCGCTAGATGGCGGCCACACCATGAGATGATCGAGGAAGAACTGGAATTCACAGACATTGCATTTTTACTTTCTTTCGAGACGCTTCAGTTTCGTAAATTTTGTGTTTTTAAAATGCCGTATACTCGAGAAGAAAAGATTTTTATTATTAAAAACTACATAAAAAGTGACAGTGCGGACGAGGTCATTGGGCTTTTTGTTTTTGCGTTTCCAGATCGACCGGTTCCTGTGGCTCAAACTGTACAACATTTATCATCGTTTTGAAAGGTACGGGTGCATAAATGGTTGTAGAAAGTGTTACCACGACTGCGAAATACCAGAGCATCCCGTTCTTCCACACAGGGTGGAACGAGACGAAATGGTATGCGCTTATGTTGAGGCACATGAACCACGTTCGACGAAACCGTTTGCGGAGGCACTGGATATTCCCAACAGTACTTGCCAATGGATCCTCAAAAAATACGGCTACAAGTCGTTTAAGATTGGGAAGTCGCAGGAATTGCAACCAGGTGATTATTTTCGCCGGTTAGAATATTGAGAGGTTATGAGGGATAAATGTGACAGGAACGAAAATTTCCTATCAAAAGTTTTGTTTAGTGACGAGAAGAAATTTGAACTTCATAGCTCTCACAATCCACAAAATAGCCGCTATTGGTCCCGCGAAAATAAACATCTGCACGCAAGTGTTAGAACGCAACATCCTCAAAAATAAGTGCCTACATACAAGATTTTTTTCATAAATAACGGAGTAAAATACTAAAATAAAAGAAAGCCATTTACTGCAGAATTACTTGCTAAAAAAACGCTACCCAACTACATATTAAAGTAACTGGTTATAATGTTTAAGGTTGCATTTACGAGTGCATTCATAATTGAATTGATAGCACTCCTGCTAGCTGCTACCACCGGTTTAAGGACAACAGGTTAACTTAAAAAGCATGCCGATTTAAAAATCGGCTGCTGACGCTACACGAAATACCTAATCATATTTTATTTTAAACAGGAGCGTCAACGACCAACAAGAGTTTTTTTAATCTCTAAAGGATCGTTCATACAAGGCATAGGCTTATGTATCGTTCATACAAGGCATAGTCTTAGTCTTTGGTTTAGTTTTTGTAATAGTCTTAATCATAAAAAAGCTAAAACCACTGTTTCTTATGAAAGTGTTCATGCAATGCTTTTAATTATGCTATGTCATAGGTTTAGTCACCGTACTAAGGAAAAGTTGGCAACTTTCAACTTTTATAACTAAAATTATGACTATTACTATAAAAAATATAAATGCGCATGCGCGAGTCCAAATTTTAAGTATGGCGCCCAACTATGTCGACAGGAATGAAACCAATAATTTCAAAAATTTGATACAGACAAATTAAAAGCAAAAAACAGGTTGCTAAGGGTTTTGTAGGTTCCAAAATAAACAATTGATTCTATTAAACCTTATTTTCTTTTTAAAAAAACTACAAAAAATAAAAGTACATAAAACAAAACATCAAAAAAGTGAGGTTAAATGCACTTGCTTAGTGACTGTTATGACTATAACAAAGACAAGTATGAACTGTGAGCAATTTTTAAGACTAAAACTATAACTAACACTATAACAAAACCAAATACTAATCAAGTGACTAAGCCTATGCCTTATATGAATGATAGGCTTAGTCACTTGATTAGTATTTGGTTTTGTTATAGTGTTATACCCGATGCCCACCAACGCGTGTCCTTGCATGCCCACGCATGGCATCACGTGACTCTGCATTTAAAACCATTGGAAATATATGTCCAGTCACATGGTGCGTTTTTTGAAGCAGGGTGAGCACGCGTTGGTGGGCACAAGGCTTTAGTTATAGTTTTAGTCTTAAAAATTGCTCACTGTTCAGTTTTTTTTTTTGTAAACTAGATAGCAACACTGGACCATATTATTTTGGTCAATTGGCCAGTAAGTCAAATTGCCAAAAGCCAATAAATAAAAGAAAGAAGAATAATTAAGCAAGAGAAGAATTTGTAGCTCCTTAACCTATAAGAAGAATCACCACAGTACATCACAGAACAAAACAGACTGAAATTTGTATTTTTGGTAATTATGCAGTATACGGTTTTTTGCCATTTTTGATTTTTTACGAAAAACTCTTTATGGGGGACCTACTAGGGTCCCTAGGACCCTAAATCCGCCTGCGCCGGGTTTTTGTTTCTAAGAGAAAAAAGGGTGCCGGGGGGGGGGGGGGGGTTGTAATGTGTTTATTTGATTGTTTTTGGTTGAGTTGGTCTGTGTTGGACTGGGTTGTTTTAGTGAAAAAAAATTAAAAAAACAAAAAAAAAAACAACTGGCGCAGGTGGATTTGGGGTCCTAGGGACCCTAGTGGGTGCCCCCATAAGGAATTTTTCAAAAAAAAATCAAAAATGGCAGAAAACTCTATACTGCATAATTACCTTTGTTTATTTTGAGGTAACAAAGTGCAATGCCAGAAAGCTCAGAGTCTCTAGAAGGTCTGGATGAGAGCAAGAATCTGTTGGACGAATGCAGTCAGTCACATCTCTTGAAATATTGGCAAGAGCTACAAAAAGGTAAAGCTACATTTATAAACTGGTTTTTGCACTGAAGTTGGCGACAAGGTCGATCAGTAAAGGATAGTGGTACAAGGCTAATATTTTTTTTGTTATCTGGATGCTTATTGTTGAATGTTGGGGAGGTGTAGGGAGCCAAATGCTCCCAGGGAGCGAATTAGGGGGTAGTCAAAATAAAGTGAGGTAATTATGCAGTATGCATACGGTTTTCTGCCATTTTTGATTTTTTATGGAAAATTCTTCATGGGGGCACCTACTAGAATCCCTAGGACCCCAAATCCGCTGGCGCTGGTTTTTTTTTAGGAGAAAAAAGGGTGCCGGGGGGAGGGTTGTAATGTGTTTTTTTGATTGTTTTGGGTTGGGTTGGAGTAGATTGGATTTTTTGGATTGGGTTGTTTTAGTGAAAAAAATACACAAAAAAAAAACCAACTGGCGCTGGCGGATTTGGGGTCCTAGGGACCCTAGTAGGTGCTCCCATGAAGAATTTTCCATAAAAAATCAAAAATGGCAGAAAACCATATACTGCATAATTACCTAAAGTGATATATCGAGAGAACTCAGCCAAGATGTAGAATAAACCTTTAAAACTTGTTATTAATTTTGAGTTTAGTACTTTGTTTTGTCACTCCCTAGTATGGTCCCTGGGAGCACTCCCTTTTCTCACATTTAAGAATAAGCACCCTGTTGTGGGTGCTTATTCTTTATCTTTATCAAGTCTTCTTAGCCTTTTAATCTAAAGAAACAGCTTTTGATACACACCTCAGTTTTATAGCAAAAAATGAAATAATGTTATTCTTTAGATGAACGGCAAGAACTTCTAAATCAAATTCAGTCTGTTGACCTAAAGGAAGCTCTACACCTTTTTGACCAGGCCCAGGCTTTGACCAAAGAAAAAGATATTTCATGTGAAAACAAGCTGAAACCAATTCAAGTCATCTCTGCCACAGACTTTGATGCCAAGGTGCTTGATGAATATCGAGAAATAGGTTATGAGGAAATTGCTAGTGGACATATAGCAGTAATTGTCTTGGCTGGAGGGCAGGCCACTCGATTGGGTATGGCCTTGCCCAAAGGTCTTTGCTGTACTGGGTTGCCATCAGGTAATTGATCTTATCTTTCAACACACCTGCACTAGTATTAAGGCTGCCCCAGGAAAAATTATATTTTGCCACCTCTTAACCATGTACATTTTAAAAATACCTAGCTTTTACAAAAAATAAAATTGAATTGTTTAATTATAATAAAAATATATACAGTCAGACAAAACACTTAAAGTTAAAAAGCACCTGTAACTAGTAACAACACTCTTATTTCTGCAAATTTTTGTATTGTCTTTTAAGTATATTTAATGCTCAATTGCCGAAATGGCTAAACCATTAAGACAATCTTGTATGGTAATAGAACCTAAAAAGTTATTAATTAATTTTAGTTTAGTGAAACACGTTTCCCCACTTGCAAAGTTATTGTTATAGTCAACAAGATTCTTAAGACAACACTAAGGTTTGTAAATTTAACAGTGTTATTATGTTTAGTATATTTTTTTTATCCAAAAGCGCAGATACTGCAGAAATTTCCTCTGCTAGCTTTACCCCTTTAATGAAAACAGAATCACCAGCAGTTGAGTTACTAAATCCTTGCAGTCTTTTAATACCCTTTCTTTAGGTATCCCATGTAAATTGTATACAGGGTTCCTAAGCAAATCCTTAGGGTGCCAAGCAGCCGTGTATAAGACGCAGACAAACGGAAAAGCACATTAGGCAGAAAAGGATGGGCATGGGGCGATGTTGTCACTACATCTTACACGTAGTAAATCCATTCCAGGTTGTTGTTTTCTAATGTTTTCCATTTTCATACCTTTAGGACTGGAATAAAAATTGTTTTTGCTCAACTTTAATACCAAACTGATGAAAGATATCGTAAAAAAAAATATTTTTTGGCTTTTCATTTTGTAACCATTGTCCTTACGCACTGTTTACAGGCTGGGGATTGAGATACATGCAAATGCCTAACCTAAAGCGTTCATACACGGCCGGAGAAATCGACTGAGATATTTCCGTAGAAACTTTATCAAGCAAATAGGACGGGTTGACGCCTTCGAACGTCCAACCCGGGCTTTGCACTTTGATTCGAAATCAAAAAGGAGGAACAGTCAGATGTGGGGCCATGCACAAATTACGTAACGGTGATTTTACCAATTTTTGACCCCCTCCCTATGTAATGTTTTGTAACGGTTTGGCACGCCACTCCCCTAATATTACGTAATGATTTCAAGACCACTACCCCCCCCAAAAAAAATTTTTCACTTATTTTCATTCCAAATTTTCTTAGTTTCACACAAATGCAAACGCTGTCGAAAACCCCCCTCCCCCCTACGTAACGTTTTGTAACCTCCCTCTCCCCTATGACCATTACGTAATTTGTGCACGGTCACTGTGGTCCCAGTGGAGGAGGGCGAGAAAATTGATATTTTTTTCTTAAAAATTATACTCTTTAGACCTATATCTTTGCGTTCCCGAAATTTCGTAATTTTTGAAAAAAAATTGTAAGCGGCGCCATTTTTATTTCGTGCTTTGTTTTTCTAACATTTTTGCGTTCGGCTAATTTAATTGAAAAATTTTTGCCTGCGGCGCTCTTTATCTTCTCACTCGAAACCAAGATCCCCCGTTTTAGGAAAACTGATCCCGTCTCTGTTTCTAATTTTTTTCGAATAAAAGTAGAGTATGACCATGGGGGAAATAATTTTTTTCTACGGTATGACGAAAATTTCGAGAAAGTTGAAGAAAAAAATAAAAAAAGTGGCAGAGCTCAAGTTTTTCGTAAAAAAACGTTTTTTGTAAAGAAACAGAGCAAAATAAATCTTTTCACCCCTTTTTGGGTGTTACATATATTGGCAGCCCCTTATTTTTCGCTTTTACCCTCCCGCTAGTTTTGAAGAATTGGTTCGCTACATGTTTCAAGATCATGTCATAAAACACCTCGAAAATATCAAATGTAGTGTAGGGCCAGCTTTATTTAAAATCAATAATATCGCAAGCAAAAAGCTCTGGTTTGGCCTTTTCCGGATAGATGTCACTAGTAGAACAGAATGGAAAGCGAAGATATTTCTTTCTAATGTTAACAACCTCACGAGTTTATCGCTCAGTATCGTAAATAATGGACCCTGCCGCCTCCTTTAAGCAAGAAAAGGCTATGGTTTGGACCTGAAAACATCTAATTTTTAATTAGATCATCTCATGGTGTGGCCGCCATCTAGCGGAATTTGCAGACATTTTGTCAACGGTTATTATTGCACTATGATTTATGCTCACAATGAAAGAGTGGCGACATTTTTTTCTCATGAAAGCAGTCCGGAGATAATAACAAACTGGCACCATTGCTCAATATACCTGTTTCTTTTGTGCGCGCAGAACTTTCTATGCCATTTCTGTTTGATTTATTGAAATCCTATCCCTAAGGAAAATCTTAGGAACCCTGTATATTAAATTCTCAGTGTGATAGAAAATCCTTAAACCTTGATACAATATTGTCTAAAGTATATTTCTCTTACCACATAAAAAAGCTGCTTCTTTAGTTGGCAAGATCCAGAGCATGTCTCGCCTACCTCAACCAAAAACTAACCAGGTTTTTGTGAAGACCCATAGTATTTTTGACCCAAATTTGGCTTTAAAAGGTTTATACATTTTTGAGATATAAAATATATTTTTTGCATTCTGGGAGGTCCAAAACATAAAGATCCATCAAAATATAAAAGTGTATAAATATATCTAAAGATAATACCTATGTACACTTGATTTTAAAAAAAAACGCATACATGCAGTCACAAAATTGACCTTTCTAAAAGTGTATGATATATACAGACTACCAGCTAAAATGCCTAAAAACTTCAAAAGTATGACAATTTGTCATATTGTTTAAAAAGGTCTCTAAAACTGAAAATATAAAGGCAACCTTATTTTTATATTAAATTTTGCATAATACTAAAAAATCTGGAAAAATAATGTTTTAGTAAAGTCTTTATTGAACAATATCAAATTATCACTCGAGTAACGGATGAAGGCTGTTCTATATAGAGGGCAGTAACCCATTTTGGAGTTGATAAAATAACAATAATGCGATGGAATCAGCGCTGGATTGAAAACAATTCGATGAATAGGAAACTTGGATTAGGACAAAAACGATGGTAAACTTAATACTAATTATTTTAACTTAAAAAAGAACTAAAATAAACAATTTAGTATTTAATACAATACAATACAATACAAACATTTTATTGCCAACAGGTCATTACATAAATGCAAAAACCACGTCAAAAGAAATTTACATCTTAAGATCCTTATGGAACTGACATGAATAAATAAATAAATAAATAAAATGTATCTTATACATATAAATAAAAATATATAAAGTAAACAGGGCTTCACATGATGAAATCAAATGAGTAGTACTGTTTTTGTAGTACAAAGATATGTACCTCTTTCTTAAAACGATGGAAACATTCTATGTCTCTGATTGTCTTTGGCAACATTCGATATGCTTTTATGGCTCGATAACAAGGACCTTTCTCAAAAAATGTTGAACAATGTATGGGAATAGCAAGGTCCTGCCTCCCTCTTGTTTGCATAGCATGCTCTGTAGCGTTATCACTATTGCTTACAAACAGATTTTGGTGTTTTTTTACAAATAAAGTTTTGAAATATAAGGATGGTACAGTTAAAATGTTTAGTTTTTTAAAAAAAAGGCCTGCATGACGTTCTTGGGTGTAATTTACACATGCAACGAATTGCCCTTTTCTGAGCTATGAAAACTCTCTTTGCATTTGAGGCAGCTCCCCAAAACATAACGCTATATGAGATGACTGACTGCACTGAAGCAAAATAAAAGGTTTTTAAAGTATCTAGAGACAAAATGTCTCTGAGCCTCCTTAAAGCTGCGCAATGGCTGTTTATTTTTGCTGCCGTGTTTTGTATTTGCTGTGCCCAGTTTAAATTGGGGTCAAGTGTAACACCAAGAAATTTGGTCTGCTCAACTTCTTGTATTGATTTACCATTTAAGGAAACATATAAGGATGCATCAGCAATGCTAGCTTTACGAAAGCTTATTAAGTTTGTTTTATCAACCGTCAGTTTTAAAGAGTTTGCCTCATCCTCCCCGCAGTATGTGAACAGCTCCCCGACAGTTCAGAAACCGATTCAGCAGAACCAACCGTCCCAGTGTCATCAGCATACTGCGACAACAAATCAGCATCCAGCAGTGCCGACAAGCTATCCACATACATTAGGAAGAGGATGGGGCCCAGTATGGATCCCTGGGGGACTCCTTGGCTTACATGTGTTACTTTTGAATAATGCTCAGTAAAATTTTGTGTAATACATACTGTTTCCTTTCTCTTAGTAAGGTAGGACTTTATCAATTTTGTGGCTATACCCTTTACTCCGAAAGTGCTGAATTTTTCTATAAGGTTTTGGTGGTCTACAGTGTCGAACGCCTTAGACAGGTCAAAGAAGAGCCCTGACACAAATCGCTTTTTGTCTACTTGCTCGACTATGTATGTAATTGTATTGAAAATCGCCAGTTGAGTTGATTTTTTTGGCAAAAAATAATAGGATCACCATTTTTCTCTATTACAAGCTGCAAATGTCTGGGCATTGAAAAGGTTATATTTTGAAAATACTGATGGTCTTCTGAAAACTGATCCAATGCGCGATAAATAGTATCGCTTAACTCTTCCGCATTTTGTGGTCTCCAATTCCTTTGGTATATTATTTTAACGATTTGACCCCATATATTTTCCATTAGGTTAAGGTCAGGGCTGTTGGTTGGCCAAGGAAGTGTTTCTATATTATTATTCTGAAACCATTGGCGAACCACATTAGCCGTGTGCACTGGACAGTTGTCCTGCTGATAAACAAAGTCATTATTTTCATGTAAAGCCTGTACAGATGGCAGCATAACGTTTTCAAGGATTTCAATATATCGTTCAGTATTGAATCTTCCTTCGATTCTCCAAAAAAAACCCAAACCTCTAGCACTAAACCAGCCCCACATGTTTACAGAAAAATTTCCAGCTTTTTTAATTTGATTTGTATATTTGGGTTCAAATCTAAAATTTGGTGGACGATAAACTAAAATTCTTCTGCTGCTTGAAGATGATTGAAAAATTTTTTCGTCAGTGAAAACCACCCTCTCCCAGAAGTCATTATCACGAAGAACGTAATTTTTTAAAATAAAAGCACACCGATAAAAATATGTGGATTTTAGCCGATTCGCTAATTATTATTTTTTGCAAATCCAGGAACTGATAAAAAAATGTAGTTTTTAGATTATTATTAAAGAACCTTAGCTGCGTTCAAAAAAAGTATCGCCTTTTATCTTAAGTCTTTTTGAAAATTTTTAAAATAAATAAACGATAAAAGTATCTGGTTTTTAGCCGATTCGCTAATTATTATTTTTTGCAAATTCAGGAACTGATAAAAAAATGTGGTTTTTAGATTATTATTAAAAAACGTTAGTTGCGTTCAAAGAAAGTATCGCCTTTTGTCTTACGTCTTTTTGTAATTTTTTAAAATAAAGAAGCCTAGCCTATTCGCTAATTATTATTATTTTTTGGAGGAACTGATAAAAAAATGTGATTTTTAGATTATTATTAAAAAACGTTAGCTGCGTTCAAAAAAAATATCGCCTTTTGTCTTACGTCTTTTTGAAATTTTTTAAAATAAAAAAAAAAACATAAAAATATGTGGTTTTTAGCTGATTCGCTAATTATTATTTTTTGCAAATCCAGAAACTGACAGAAAAATGTTGTTTTTAGATTATTATTAACAAACGTTAGCTGCATTCAAAAAAAGTATCGCCTTTTGTCTTACGTCTTTTTGAAATTTTTTAAAATAAAAAAAACCGATAAAAATATCTGGTTTTTAGCCGATTCGCTAATTATTATTTTTTGCAAATCCAGGAACTGACAGAAAAATGTTGTTTTTAGATTATTATTAACAAACGTTAGCTGCATTCAAAAAAAGTATCGCCTTTTGTCTTACGTCTTTTTGAAATTTTTTAAAATAAAAAAAACCGATAAAAATATCTGGTTTTTAGCCGATTCGCTAATTATTATTTTTTGCAAATCCAGGAACTGATAAAAAATGTGATTTTTAGATTATTATTAAAAAACGTTAGCTGCGTTCAAAAAAAGTATCGCCTTTTGTCTTACGTCTTTTTGAAATTTTTTAAAATAAAAAAAAACCGATAAAAATATGTGGTTTTTAGCCGATTCGCTAATTATTATTTTTTGCAAATCCAGGAACTGACAGAAAAATGTTGTTTTTAGATTATTATTAACAAACGTTAGCTGCATTCAAAAAAAGTATCGCCTTTTGTCTTACGTCGTTTTGAAATTTTTTAAAATAAAAAAAACCGATAAAAATATCTGGATTTTAGCCGATTCGCTAATTATTATTATTAAAAAACGTTAGCTGCGTTCAAAAAAACTATCGCCTTTTGTCTTACGTCTTTTTGAAATTTTTTTAAATAAAAAAAAACGATAAAAATATGTGGTTTTTAGCCTATTCGCTAATTATTATTATTTTTTGCAAATCCAGGAACTGATCAAAAAATTTGGTTTTTAGATTATTATTAAAAAATGTTAGCTGCGTTCAAAAAAATTATCGCCTTTTGTCTTACGTCTTTTTGCAATTATTTAAAATAAAGAAAACCGATAAAAATATGTGGATTTTAGCCTATTCGCTAATTATTATTATTTTTTGCAAATCCAGGAACTGATAGAAAAATGTGGTTTTTAGATTACTATTAAAAAACGTTAGCTGCGTTCAAAAAAAGTATCGCCTTTTGTCTTACGTCTTTTTATAATTTAAAAAAAAAATGATAAAAATATGTGGTTTTTAGCCTATTCGCTAATTATTATTATTTTTTGCAAATCCAGGAACTGATAAAAAAATGTGGTTTTTAGATTATTATTAAAAAACGTTAGCTGCGTTCAAAAAAAGTATCGCCTTTTGTCTTACGTCTTTTTGTCATTTTTTAAAATAAAAAAAACCGATGAAAATATGTGGCTTTTAGCCTATTCGCTAATTCAATTAAAACAAGAAGTTAAACTTCCAAATCAGTTACATCAACCGAAAAGAATCTAAAAAAGGGAAGATCAAAAGATCTTGGGAGGAAAGAACGAAAATTCAAAATTGGATGAGTGTTCCACAAGGAACACACAAAAGACCAAAGCGAAAGGAGAAACAATTAAACGATGTTTCGCCCGGGGTGACCAACGTGGGCTCATCAGTGGATTCACTAGTCACCCTCAATGCAGATCATTTAACACCATCGCTCGTCAGTGGATTCAGAGTTGGAAGTCAGAGTGTGCGATGGTGTTAAATGATGTCTGGATTGAGGGTGACTAGTGAATCCACTGACGAGCCCACGCTGGTCACCCCGGGCGAAACATCGTTGAATTGTTTTTCCTTTCGCTTTGGTCTTTTGTGTGTTCCTTGTGGAACACTCATCCAATTTTGAATTTTTGTTCTTTCCTCCTAAGATCTTTTGATCTTCCCTTTTTTTATTCGCTAATTATTATTTTTTGCAAATCCAGGAACTGATAAAAATGTGGTTTTTAGATTATTATTAATCATATAATTAAGGACACTAGACATTTGCTTATAAGTGTGCTAATCGTTTTTACATTATTTATTCCGTACTTTTTACATATAGGTACCTATGTATTATTATAAAGAAACATTTTAAAGTAGGTACTTTCAAAATCTTTTCGTTTCAATCTAGTTATAAATTAATTAATACTTTTTACCTATAGGTATACCTATGTATTATTATAAAGAATCAATTTAAGTAGGGATTTTTAAAATCTTTGTCTTTTAATCTAGTAAGTAGTTATAAAGTAATTACATAGCTAATAATAATAAACAACTAATTCTTCTGTGTGATTCTTTTTAATGGTACTGATAAAAAAAAATTCCGATTTCTCATCAAAACTCTTCATCGATGTTATGAAGTCGCTTGCTTTGAAATGCAACTCACAGACCTATGAAAATAGAGATTAGAATTCTTGTTGTTCATAAGAGGTTGATCAGGATTTCTTCTACCTATATATTGTGATATAAAATAATAAAATAGACAGTTACTATTGTAAGTAAATGTTAAAATTATATTATTAATTTTTTGTTCTAGTGTGTAGTGTTTATAAATTATTTTTACTATTGGAATGGATTTTGTTGTAATTTTGGGTGGCCGCTCTTCTTATAGACTCGAGTGATAATTTGAACTTTTATAAATGTTGATATCTGTGGCATTTTTAAGGATGTTACCCTGAATTTTAAGCTGTCAGGCATACTAAGCTGGTGGTGCCTTATAATAGTATACACTAATGGATAGCTAAATTTTGTGGCATAGGAAAAAATGATGTATGAGTTTTTTTTTTAAATTAAGTGTACCTTTAAAACGAATCATCACACACTGAACTCTGAATAAATTGCCTTTGCACTAGGCACACTACCAAATAACTAGTAAGAATACTACCAATCTGTATGAAACATTTCAAACAACTTCTATAGTATACTTATAATATTATAGCCTCTTTTGTTAAATTAAGTATGCCGTCCTTTTATTGTTGTTTTTATCAAAATTATGAATTACAAATGTTTTTCTAACTGTTAGGCAAAACCAAAGAATATACTAAATGCAATTTAATTTTTGCCAAAGAAAAAAATTGATTGTAACCACCAAACCAAAAATTCCTTGATTAGGCTTTAATCGTGATTAGTTACCAATCAGAGTTTAGAATTTGGTCTTTTACCTTGCAAATTTGTTTAGGAAGACTCATTCCAAACTGATTAAAGTTTAATTGGAGAATTTTCATGTTGGTGGATATGGACATAAATTTCAAGTATCAGAGTGGGCCCCGCCTATAAAAGCTAACTGTAATAAAGTCAGTGGGCATGCAAACATTTTGATATCTATCATTTGTTCAATGCAATGGAGTTGGTGAAGAAAAGGTATTTTTTATCGAGAGAAACTTCAGTCTTGTGTTTTAAATGCTATTTTATGCACTTTGGGACAAGAACAACTAAAAGAAACAATAAAAAACCAATTAACGGTAGGTAATCTAGTGACAAAATGAAGTCTGAATCTGAAATCTAGTGACAAAGCAAAGACTGTTGTGAAACCACCATCTGAAAACTGTTTGAATGACACTTTTTAGTCTCTAGGGATTAAAAGTACCACTGCAAAGAAATTTTAGTTCCTAAAATGCATAAAATATATTTAAAATACATTTAAGAACCAAAAATGAAATTCCATTCCATTTATAATAATAACTTGAAACTCTTGTGCTATTTTTTCAGCCAAGTCTCTGCTTCAAATCCAAGCTGAAAGAATAAAAAGACTACTTCAAATAGTGAAAAGTGAAACCTGTAGAGCAGGTCGAATTTTCTGGTATTTAATGACCAGTGAAGCAACACACATGCTAACCAAAAGGTTTCTTGAGGAGAACAAATATTTTGGCCTGAGCAAAGAAGATGTAAGACTCTTTCAGCAGAGGGAATTACCATGTTTTGATTTTGACGGAAAAATCATTCTGGAAGAGAAAGATAGGTTGGCTCTCACTCCTGATGGTAAGTAATAAATTCAATGAGGAAATCAAAAGTCTTTATTAAGCAAAAGTCCATTATATAAATGATGAATAATAGGTAACCCTCACCATTTTTTGCCAAGATCTGCATTTTTTCATCCTTAAAATGAAACAGATATTATTGCAACTGAAATTTGTTCCTAAGGACTTGACACACCACCTTAAAAGTAGGAGTAAGGGTGAGTCGCATATTATTGCAAATGTTATGATTGGTCTTAACACTGGGTTTATGTAGGATAATGAATTTTTTTCAAGTCAGTTAGATAATTAATTCTCAGGCATTTTATATGTCACATTGGTGGGGGTTACCCATTGCTTCACAGGTCCTCCAAAGTTCTCCACCTTTGGGGTGCTATGCCGGTCATTAGTCAGAATTTTGAGGTGCAAGACAAGAAAAATGCATCTTAGCAAAAGATGTTGCTTCCAATTAAAAAGGTTACTTAATGTATTACCATTAGAACAAATGCTTCAATTGTATCATGCACAAGTAGGTAGCAGGCTCTAACTTATGCAATTAGTTTCTGGTGTAAGCTAAATGTTATTGAAAATTCACCAATTGTGTTCATAAATTTTTTAATAAATTACCAGTTGTATTTAGTTAATAATGTGAATTATGTTGGGAATTTGGAACCTTTGGTTGCACTAAAACAAAATTATGATTGTTTTCCACAAACCAAAACTACACTTTTTTGCACTCGACGCGCGTTTCGCTAACAACGTTAGCATCATCAGGAGACGATAAACAATGAACTAAATTAATCTACGCTCTATCTTATATACAATCCTTTAGTGGGCGGAGATAAGACTAATAAATTGTGATTGATCACGATTTTTAATCCTACCTCCCCTCAACCAAAGAATAAAGTGTACTAAACGGGATAGGTCCTCTATCTTTATTTAAACTATTTCTGGATTTAATGATTTCCATACTTTCATATGCATTCAAAAGTCTTTTGTTTGGTACACTTTTTAGAAGTTTTAGGTTATCTAATGTGAATCTATGATTGTTTTCAAAAGCATGCTCGGCCACACTTGACTTTTCTGTTCTTCCGTATTTTAAGTGTGCTAAGTGTTCTTTAAAACGTGTTTGAATAGAGCGTCTCGTTTGGCCAACATATTTTTTATTGGACTTTGACCTATACAGAAAAGGCACGGCCACCAACAGGTATATTCCAAATGACTCTTTTCATTGCTTACAACATAAGCTTGCAAGTTTGCACTTTTTAACATATAGATTAGTAAATTTCCCCTTAAACAAAGAAAGATTTGAAGCAGAAAAGAATAGGATTAGGAATATAGCTGGCGAAAACGGTTACGACGAAGGCTTAATAAATAAGCTGATAAATAGACATTCTTTTCAAAAGACCTTTCGGAATTCTACCTTTTTCAGACAAAAAGATACCTGCGACTCAAAATTTGTATCAATTCCGTATAATCCTAATTATACGAAAGGATTGCAGAAAGTATTTAATAACACCGGTCTTAAATTAGTATATCAATCCGGTAACACAATAAGAAGCTTACTAGGAAATCCCAAGGATAAAACTACAGTTCTAGAAAAAAGTGGAATTTACGAAATTAGTTGCATGGATTGTGATAAAAAATATGTTGGCCAAACGAGACGCTCTATTCAAACACGTTTTAAAGAACACTTAGCACACTTAAAATACGGAAGAACAGAAAAGTCAAGTGTGGCCGAGCATGCTTTTGAAAACAATCATAGATTCACATTAGATAACCTAAAACTTCTAAAAAGTGTACCAAACAAAAGACTTTTGAATGCATATGAAAGTATGGAAATCATTAAATCCAGAAATAGTTTAAATAAAGATAGAGGACCTATCCCGTTTAGTACACTTTATTCTTTGGTTGAGGGGAGGTAGGATTAAAAATCGTGATCAATCACAATTTATTAGTCTTATCTCCGCCCACTAAAGGATTGTATATAAGATAGAGCGTAGATTAATTTAGTTCATTGTTTATCGTCTCCTGATGATGCTAACGTTGTTAGCGAAATGCGCGTCGAGTGCAAAAAAGTGTAGTTTTGGTTTGTGGAAAACAATCATAATTTTGTTTTAATAATGTGAATGTTCTTAAAGTCAAACTTAAAATGTTCTTATTTACTAAGTGTTTATTCTCTGTGGATGAGTTTTTTAGTGAGTGAAATATCAACTGTATTTCATTACATGAACATGTAGATTTTGTGTTGTGCGTTTTGTGCATATATTTTCTCCCTTTTTTTACACCGATGTCAATACTTTTATTTTACTTGTTTATTGCAAATAAAGAAATATTTATTTATTTTATTTTATGCATAATATTTTATATCCCAAATACTTGTACTATTACTTAAATTGATTTTTTTTTAAATTCTAGGCAATGGTGGCATATACAAAGCCCTGAAAGAGAGTGGCGTGTTAACAGATCTCAAAGAAAAGGACGTGAAATATGTCCATGTCCATGGAGTGGACAATATTCTTATTAAAGTGGCAGATCCTGTGTTCATAGGGAAATGTGTCAAAGAAAACGTTGATTGTGGTAAGGAGATACTCTCTCGGGATGTGAAAATAATCAGAAAATATTCACTCGAGGTTTTAGTATGGAAAAACTGTTGTGCATTTTTCAACCAAAGTCGAAAATTTCCGCATCCCTTGTGATATTTAGTAGAGATAATTTTAACTTGTTTTTAGCTGCCAAAGTGGTTCTGAAGACAGACCCTGCTGAACCATTGGGTCTAATTTGCAAGTTTGAAGATAAAGTCAAAGTATTGGAGTACAGTGAACTGCCGAAAGAAACGGCAGAACTAAAAGAAGGCGAACATTTAAAATTTAACACTGGCAACATCTGCAATCATCTTTTTACAGGTGCAAAAAGTTATCTTTTTTAACCAAAAAAAGAGGGGTATATCTGCAGTATTCCCACTGTCAGGGAAAGTTAGTAAATGACGAAAATGGACCTTGCTGTGAGTGAATGTTAGTAAATTCGCTCCTTTGGACATTAATTTTTTCATTCGAAAAATAAAAAAATTAAAATTATCCTAAAAAAAAAACAACACTGTGCAATACCTACGATTATAACAGGTTATCTACTCTCGTTTCAGTGGCCTTTTATTATTTTTTGCCGCCATTTTGACAATTAACTCGTATAATAACTATCAACACTATCCAATTGGCGGCTGCATGCTGCATATATATGATAAAAAGAATACTAAATCGAAAGTCGATGGCTGCAGGCTTGTATATTGGAGCAACACCGTTCTCAACTAAAAAGCCATTTAACTCTTATCTCTTCAGTGCCCTTTAGTCAAAGATTGCCGCCATTTTTATAACCAAGTTGGCAGTTAAAACATGAATTTTCTGTCAGTTGGGTGTCAATATGACCGCTATAGTGGGCTAAAGGATACTAAATCGAAAAAGAGTTAACTGGCTTTTTAGTTAAGCAGGTGTTGATTGGAGCAACACCGTTCTCAACCAAAAAACCAGTTTACTCCTACCTGTTCAGTTCCTTTAGCCAAATGTTGCCGCCATTTTTATAACCAAATTGACGGGTAAATCATGGATTTTTTGTTAGTTTGGTGTCAACATACGCTAAAAGATACTAAAATGAAAATGAGTTAACTGGCTTTTTAGTTGAGAACGGTGTTGATTGGAGGTATCGCATTGCGTTATTAATTCCATTGGTGGCCTTATTTATTTCGACCTTTTTTTTCTTATCCTCTTTAATGTGGGTTCATTTCATGATTTTCATCTAATCCGATTAATCTTTTTCGTCAACTAAACATGAGTTAGAAAGAATCACAATAATGTATTAGGAAAGTTTTTAAAGTCGCAGAACAATAACCTTCACAATACCCCAACTCCGCCTGCCACCACTGATGGTGTAAGAGTTTATATCACAGAAATTTTTTTCCTAGTTTTATTTCCAAAAATTTCAACTAAATCCATTATAGAACAAAGTCAGTGAAAAACCCTGCTGTGTCTGTGCTGATGCATTTCGCTCTCAAACCAGTGAAATTTTATGATTGGAAAAATTAGTGCTAATTAAATGTCAAGTCACAAAATTTTGTGCTCTCGTAGTTTCCGAGGTATGACCTGCACTGCTAGTTATCCATTAAAGAGAGCAGTGCACAATGCTAGAATGGTCCAGTAAGTAATCTGAATGGTCCAGAAAATGAAATGCTGCCATTTCAATAAAAAAAAAATTATATTTTTTACTTTTTTCTGCATATTTTTTAAAATTAACTCGGTGCACTGCTAATTTTAGGTTGTACACATATTTGAGTTCTCATGAAACAAGACGTTGGTATAGTGTTTTTGATATGGGAATAAATTAGTGCTATTTAGGTGCTAATTAAATACCAAGTAACCAAATTTTGTGCTCTTGTAGTTTCCGCCTGCCACCACTGATGGTGTAAGAGTTTATATCACAGAAATTTTTTTCCTAGTTTTATTTCCAAAAATTTCAACTAAATCCATTATAGAACAAAGTCAGTGAAAAACCCTCCTGTGTCTGTGCTGATGCATTTCGCTCTCAAACCAGTGAATCGATTTTTACGCGTTTTATTTATGTTTGGAGCCTATTCTTCAGTGTTCTTATAGGTATATTTGATAAAAATAGACTAATTAGTTCCTGAGATAATACGGAAGCTTTCTGCGCACAGATATCAAGACGTCCCTAAAGTTAGCAGTACAAAGTCAGCAGTGCAAAAATTTTATGATTGGAAAAATTAGTGCTAATTAAATGTCAAGTCACAAAATTTTGTGCTCTCGTAGTTTCCGAGGTATGACCTGCACTGCTAGTTACCCATTAAAAAGAGCAGTGCACCATGCTAGAATGGTCCAGAAAGTAATCTGAATGGTCCAGAAAATGAAATGCTGCCATTTCAATAAAAAAAAAATTATATTTTTTACTTTTTTCTGCATATTTTTTAAAATTAACTCGGTGCACTGCTAATTTTAGGTTGTACACATATTTGAGTTCTCATGAAACAAGACGTTGGTATAGTGTTTTTGATATGGGAATAAATTAGTGCTATTTAGGTGCTAATTAAATACCAAGTAACCAAATTTTGTGCTCTTGTAGTTTCCGCCTGCCACCACTGATGGTGTAAGAGTTTATATCACAGAAATTGTTTTTCCTAGTTTTATTTCCAAAAATTTCAACTAAATCCATTATAGAACAAAGTCAGGTATATTTGATAAAAATATCAAGACGTCCCTAAAGTTAGCAGTACAAAGTTAGCAGTGCAAAAATTTTATGATTGGAAAAATTAGTGCTAATTAAGTGCTAATTAAATGTCAAGTCACAAAATTTTGTGCTCTCGTAGTTTCCGAGGTATGACCTGCACTGCTAGTTATCCATTAAAGAGAGCAGTGCACCATGCTAGAATGGTCCAGAAAGTAATCTGAATGGTCCAGAAAATGAAATGCTGCCATTTCAATAAAAAAAAATTATATTTTTTACTTTTTTCTGCATATTTTTTAAAATTAACTCGGTGCACTGCTAATTTTAGGTTGTACACATATTTGAGTTCTCATGAAACAAGACGTTGGTATAGTGTTTTTGATATGGGAATAAATTAGTGCTATTTAGGTGCTAATTAAATACCAAGTAACCAAATTTTGTGCTCTTGTAGTTTCCGCCTGCCACCACTGATGGTGTAAGAGTTTATATCACAGAAATTGTTTTTCCTAGTTTTATTTCCAAAAATTTCAACTAAATCCATTATAGAACAAAGTCAGTGAAAAACCCTGCTGTGTCTGTGCTGATGCATTTCGCTCTCAAACCAGTGAACCGATTTTTACGAGTTTTATTTATGTTTGGAGCCTATTCTTCAGTGTTCTTATAGGTATATTTGATAAAAATAGACTAATTAGTTCCTGAGATAATACGGAAGCTTTCTGCGCACATATATCAAGACGTCCCTAAAGTTAGCAGTACAAAGTCAGCAGTGCAAAAATTTTATGATTGGAAAAATTAGTGCTAATTAAGTGCTAATTAAATGTCAAGTCACAAAATTTTGTGCTCTCGTAGTTTCCGAGGTATGACCTGCACTGCTAGTTATCCATTAAAGAGAGCAGTGCACATGCTAGAATGGTCCAGTAAGTAATCTGAATGGTCCAGAAAATGAAATGAAATTGAAAAGTCAGTGAAAAACCCTGCTGTGTCTGTGCTGATGCATTTCGCTCTCAAACCAGTGAATCGATTTTTACGCGTTTTATTTATGTTTGGAGCCTATTCTTCAGTGTTCTTATAGGTATATTTGATAAAAATAGACTAATTAGTTCCTGAGATAATACGGAAGCTTTCTGCGCACAGATATCAAGACGTCCCTAAAGTTAGCAGTACAAAGTCAGCAGTGCAAAAATTTTATGATTGGAAAAATTAGTGCTAATTAAATGTCAAGTCACAAAATTTTGTGCTCTCGTAGTTTCCGAGGTATGACCTGCACTGCTAGTTACCCATTAAAAAGAGCAGTGCACCATGCTAGAATGGTCCAGAAAGTAATCTGAATGGTCCAGAAAATGAAATGCTGCCATTTCAATAAAAAAATTTATATTTTTTACTTTTTTCTGCATATTTTTTAAAATTAACTCGGTGCACTGCTAATTTTAGGTTGTACACATATTTGAGTTCTCATGAAACAAGACGTTGGTATAGTGTTTTTGATATGAGAATAAATTAGTGCTATTTAGGTGCTAATTAAATACCAAGTAACCAAATTTTGTGCTCTTGTAGTTTCCGCCTGCCACCACTGATGGTGTAAGAGTTTATATCACAGAAATTGTTTTTCCTAGTTTTATTTCCAAAAATTTCAACTAAATCCATTATAGAACAAAGTCAGTGAAAAACCCTGCTGTGTCTGTGCTGATGCATTTCGCTCTCAAACCAGTGAACCGATTTTTACGAGTTTTATTTATGTTTGGAGCCTATTCTTCAGTGTTCTTATAGGTATATTTGATAAAAATAGACTAATTAGTTCCTGAGATAATACGGAAGCTTTCTGCGCACAGATATCAAGACGTCCCTAAAGTTAGCAGTACAAAGTCAGCAGTGCAAAAATTTTATGATTGGAAAAATTAGTGCTAATTAAATGTCAAGTCACAAAATTTTGTGCTCTCGTAGTTTCCGAGGTATGACCTGCACTGCTAGTTACCCATTAAAAAGAGCAGTGCACCATGCTAGAATGGTCCAGAAAGTAATCTGAATGGTCCAGAAAATGAAATGCTGCCATTTCAATAAAAAAATTTATATTTTTTACTTTTTTCTGCATATTTTTTAAAATTAACTCGGTGCACTGCTAATTTTAGGTTGTACACATATTTGAGTTCTCATGAAACAAGACGTTGGTATAGTGTTTTTGATATGAGAATAAATTAGTGCTATTTAGGTGCTAATTAAATACCAAGTAACCAAATTTTGTGCTCTTGTAGTTTCCGCCTGCCACCACTGATGGTGTAAGAGTTTATATCACAGAAATTGTTTTTCCTAGTTTTATTTCCAAAAATTTCAACTAAATCCATTATAGAACAAAGTCAGTGAAAAACCCTGCTGTGTCTGTGCTGATGCATTTCGCTCTCAAACCAGTGAACCGATTTTTACGAGTTTTATTTATGTTTGGAGCCTATTCTTCAGTGTTCTTATAGGTATATTTGATAAAAATAGACTAATTAGTTCCTGAGATAATACGGAAGCTTTCTGCGCACATATATCAAGACGTCCCTAAAGTTAGCAGTACAAAGTCAGCAGTGCAAAAATTTTATGATTGGAAAAATTAGTGCTAATTAAGTGCTAATTAAATGTCAAGTCACAAAATTTTGTGCTCTCGTAGTTTCCGAGGTATGACCTGCACTGCTAGTTATCCATTAAAGAGAGCAGTGCACAATGCTAGAATGGTCCAGTAAGTAATCTGAATGGTCCAGAAAATGAAATGCTGCCATTTCAATAAAAAAAAAATTATATTTTTTACTTTTTTCTGCATATTTTTTAAAATTAACTCGGTGCACTGCTAATTTTAGGTTGTACACATATTTGAGTTCTCATGAAACAAGACGTTGGTATAGTGTTTTTGATATGGGAATAAATTAGTGCTATTTAGGTGCTAATTAAATACCAAGTAACCAAATTTTGTGCTCTTGTAGTTTCCGCCTGCCACCACTGATGGTGTAAGAGTTTATATCACAGAAATTGTTTTTCCTAGTTTTATTTCCAAAAATTTCAACTAAATCCATTATAGAACAAAGTCAGTGAAAAACCCTGCTGTGTCTGTGCTGATGCATTTCGCTCTCAAACCAGTGAATCGATTTTTACGCGTTTTATTTATGTTTGGAGCCTATTCTTCAGTGTTCTTATAGGTATATTTGATAAAAATAGACTAATTAGTTCCTGAGATAATACGGAAGCTTTCTGCGCACAGATATCAAGACGTCCCTAAAGTTAGCAGTACAAAGTCAGCAGTGCAAAAATTTTATGATTGGAAAAATTAGTGCTAATTAAATGTCAAGTCACAAAATTTTGTGCTCTCGTAGTTTCCGAGGTATGACCTGCACTGCTAGTTACCCATTAAAAAGAGCAGTGCACCATGCTAGAATGGTCCAGAAAGTAATCTGAATGGTCCAGAAAATGAAATGCTGCCATTTCAATAAAAAAATTTATATTTTTTACTTTTTTCTGCATATTTTTTAAAATTAACTCGGTGCACTGCTAATTTTAGGTTGTACACATATTTGAGTTCTCATGAAACAAGACGTTGGTATAGTGTTTTTGATATGAGAATAAATTAGTGCTATTTAGGTGCTAATTAAATACCAAGTAACCAAATTTTGTGCTCTTGTAGTTTCCGCCTGCCACCACTGATGGTGTAAGAGTTTATATCACAGAAATTGTTTTTCCTAGTTTTATTTCCAAAAATTTCAACTAAATCCATTATAGAACAAAGTCAGTGAAAAACCCTGCTGTGTCTGTGCTGATGCATTTCGCTCTCAAACCAGTGAACCGATTTTTACGAGTTTTATTTATGTTTGGAGCCTATTCTTCAGTGTTCTTATAGGTATATTTGATAAAAATAGACTAATTAGTTCCTGAGATAATACGGAAGCTTTCTGCGCACAGATATCAAGACGTCCCTAAAGTTAGCAGTACAAAGTCAGCAGTGCAAAAATTTTATGATTGGAAAAATTAGTGCTAATTAAGTGCTAATTAAATGTCAAGTCACAAAATTTTGTGCTCTCGTAGTTTCCGAGGTATGACCTGCACTGCTAGTTATCCATTAAAGAGAGCAGTGCACCATGCTAGAATGGTCCAGAAAGTAATCTGAATGGTCCAGAAAATGAAATGCTGCCATTTCAATAAAAAAAAAAATATATTTTTTACTTTTTTCTGCATATTTTTTAAAATTAACTCGGTGCACTGCTAATTTTAGGTTGTTGAAACAAGACGTATACCAACGTGTTTTTGATATGGGAATAAATTAGTGCTATTTAGGTGCTAATTAAATACCAAGTAACCAAATTTTGTGCTCTTGTAGTTTCCGAGATACGGCATGCACTGCTAGCACCAAGTTAATTTTAAAAAATATGCGGTAAAAAGTCAAAAATATAGAATTTTGTTATTGAAATGGCAGCATTTAATTTTCTGGACCATTCTAGCATAGTGCACTGCTATCTTTAATGGGTAGCTAGCTGTGCAGAAAATAACTACAAGGGCACAAAATTTTGTGACTTGCCATTTAATTAGCACCTAAATAGCACTATTTTACTCCAATATTAAAAACACCACCAACATCGTCTTTAAAAGTAAAAGATATAGAATTTTCTTATTGAAATGACATCATTTAATTTTCTGGACCATTTCGAACACTCTATACCACTTTTTGGGACCATTCTGATCTTTAACAGGTAGCTACCTGACTTGGCATTACATTAGCACTAATTTTTCCGATCATAAAATCTCGCACTGCTGACTTTGTATTGATTATGACAAAATTTGGTGTGTAAATGTAGATTAGGCACTAGTTTATTTCAGTTCAGTCAGGCAAAAAGAAATCACTTCAGGGGCGGAGCAAATGGGGGTTATTTTAGAAATATTCGGGGGTTTTAAAAAATTTTCATTTGTCTTGTTTTTAGTTGAATTTTTGGAAAAGGTTTGCGAGGAGCATGAGCAGAAGCTGTTGCCACATTTGGCCAGGAAAACCATCACCACCATTGGCAGCAATGGAGACAAATGTCGGCCTAACCAACCGAATGGAGTCAAGTTGGAAAAGTTTATATTCGACGCGTTCGCGTTTAGTCAGAACTTTTTGGCTTGGCAGGTATGTTTATTTACCAATAGCGTCTTCCTTTCCTTTTTTTAGTGCGGCAACGGGTGCCGCTTTTTCGGCAGCGACTCTGAAGACTCGTTCCGCACCCAAAACTGTTTCCCTCCATTAAAAATTCCAACAGCGAAAATGGCAAGTGTGAGAGATTTTTGTACATTTTCTTTGCTGCTGAGTAGTAGCAGCGATGAAGACGACGAACAACAATTTTGTGCCATACATAATCGCACGGAAACCCCAACAATAAAAACAACGAAATATAGTTTATAGGTACTTCAATGGTTATGAAATTGAAAACACCCCGTTTGACAAACAAATATAGCAAAAGGGTCGCGTCTCGCGACTTTAAATAATTGCAACAGAAAACAAAACCAAAATTCCAATCCGAAAATGTGAGGTTAACGGTCTGCCAGTTCTGCTGTTGCAGTCGTGTTCAATTCAAACAGCACCAATGCCATTTTTTTACATCACCGGGCCAGTGTAAGTAGGAAGTACTTAATTAGTATTGATTTGGAACAACGGCCAGCAGTTATATTTTTAGTACAGAAAAAGCTGTGCTTTTACTGTAATATTTTCTTTGTATTTTTTAATATTGGGAAAAACATAACTTAAGTAGAAAGTAGTTTCAAAAAAAAAATAAATAAAAAAACATAATCTCACACCCTAATAGCACAATACATTCTAGGGACACCCCCAAAATGACCTATTTTGATGTTCTCAATGACCCACAAAAGTCCCATTTAGGTCAAATCCCACCCTAACCCAACCCGCATAACGTCAGAATTAATGTTCAAAGTTTATAAACTTCTCCCTGTCTATGTAAATATATATAATAATAGTATCTTCTATAGAGAAAAAATATTGAAAGTAGCGCCATCTACTCACAATAGATGCAAACTACCTATTTTCTAACAAGATGCAATTGTTGTGTACAATATTTCCACCTCTATTGTACATTTTTGTCACTACTACTAATATGCTTGATTTTTTGTATTTTTTTTGTACATACTTTTTGATGATCTATTTCTACATCAAAGAGTTTATTTATTTCTTGCTTATACTAAAATAATTTTAATTCGCTTGTTTGGATATACTTAGAAAATGGTTTTGTGCCATTAACTCTGGCTGCAATTGGAATTTTTTTAAAAATAAATTACAATTTCTTGCTTTATTTAAAACAAAGTACTAAAATGTTGCTTTTTTCGCACTTTTTTTGGATTGTACAAACTATACCATATAAAAATAATAAAAACATGCACAGCATTGCCGGCGCCATCACCTGCCATCGCTTAAAGTACAATATTAGTAAAGTACCAGCTGATCGATGTTTGCTGGGTTTGTTTTACCCCAAATTAAAATTGAACTCGGAAAATAATGATTATATAATAAAGCAAAGTATATTTTAGAGTTTGATCATTTTAACAACATATTTAGAGTTTGATAATTTTAACAACAAACCGGCCAATTTACAAAAATTCACTGCTCAGCCATCAATTTTTTAATTTACAAACGCTTTGCACCATGACCAAAGACATTTACATTTATATTTTTCATAATTTTAAATTTTCCTGATTTGAACTTCCAATTCTGCAAAATTAAAGAATTATCGCTTTTACGGTTCGCACCAGCGCCATTTCTTGGCCGTACCAGCAAGCGCTATGCCGTCACAAATTAGGCCACCGCCCTAAAAGGGGCACCCTTTCCACTAATAGCGTATTACATTGAGAAAATAGTGCACCAGTAGAACAAAACTACCTCAGTTTTTCCTTTTCATTGAGTTAAATTTTTTTAGTGTTTTCGTATTCCATTGAAGAACTGAAACGTTCTGTTTTACCCTGAGTGCAGTTTTTACCAATTTATTTTGTTATCAGTTCGTTGGTTAAACCCGATAAGCATTCCATTGGTAAAATTGGTGCGCCACTTGTAGTGCACTAACACTGGCTTTGCGCTGTCAAAAAATTGCGTCAGTGCAGTCTGACTGCAGATTGAATGGAACACGAAAAAAAAACTGCACCCAAACCAGAACACTCGTTTCATTCTAACACTCAACTCAATGTAGATAAAGGTAGCTTAGGACGATCGAAAAACTCTTTTTGAGGTTTTGACTTAAAATATAAAGGCGAGAAAAAGTTTTTGGTATGCCACGAGCCCTCAGAGCCGGTGCGAAAAAAGTTGCACTACTGCAAAACCGAAATTATCAGTTTTCCAATGTCACATGAAAACGTGAACCACAATGGCGCTCCAGTTTTACCAATGGAAACCGCTATAAGACGAAAGGTTAGCGGTTGTGAAACGAGCTCAGTGATGAGGTCCAATCGAAGAGTGCAAATTTTGCACTTATTCAAAATTGAATAAAGAATGGCGAAATTTTATTCATATTTGTCAACTGTAAAATTTCATATTTTAATTTCGACAATACTGGATTTATTCGAAAATTAAGCAAATTCCTCCTGTGGACCTTTAGTGCTAATTTCAAAAATTTTTGTCTCCAGTGCTTTCCGTCCAGGCTTTATCACTGAACTCGTTTTCCAATTTGTTGTAATTATGATTTTCATTTGAAGAATAGTTTTTGTGACATTACCTCCCATCTTATGGCAATTAGGCCCACCTGATTTTGGGTCGGCGGAAATTTGGTAGAAAAATATTTGTTAGAATACATTTACTTCGTTAGAAAAATATTTCTTAGAAAATACATTTGCTAGAAAGTACATTTGTTAGAAAATACATTTGGTAGAAAGTTCATATGGCAGAAAATAAATTTGACAGAACAGTTCGTAAAAACACCTTTGAGAGCACCAACCAAAAAATTTTTTTTTTGTAGTTTTTTAATTTGTTAACAAAACAAAACCAAACCTATGGACACAATACGATCGAAAAAAAAAAATTAATCTTACCTTTTCCTAACTGATCAAGGCTTGAAAACGGTAGCTTATAATCTAGAAACCTTAAAAAAAATGCTTTTGCCTTTCTATACCAATTTTTTTTCTGTCAAAATTGTTGCCTGCCAAATGTATCTTCTGCCATATTTTTGATCAGAAAAATGATAAAAATAAATTAAAAATATAAAACAATAGATATATACAAACTCCCACACACACACACAAATCTAAACAGAAAATTTCCTCCATACCTGCTTCCTCTCGGATGGTGCCCATCACCGAAGCTGCATTACCCCTCTGGATCGTGAGACTTATACTTTGGGTTATGAAGTCATGAGACTGGTCAGAAGATATTTTGGAGGCTATGTCTAAGATCAGTCTTTTAGCCTCACCACCCCAAGGTCCGTAAGTCTCGACCGCAAAGAGCAGAAAAATAAAGCAATCTAAAAGTTCACCATATTTTTTACGTTTTTTGTCCTCTGAAAAAATAGAAGCTGCACCAGATGATTTTCAAGTTTTGTCTAAATAAGATGTGTGTAAGTGTCTGAACAAGTTGCATCCCAGAGAAGTTGTTTACCATGTTTCCATGGGATCAAAGTCATCCCATCTGCACGTTTTCCATCATTACGACAAACCCCGAGAGGCTCCAATAAGGCAGGGCAACCCGCTGAAATCAGAGCCCCCCTGATGAGGATGTCATTAATGTGCATGTCTCTAGATACACGTCCTGCGCTTTTCCTGCAGCTTAGCCCGTGAGAGCCATAAATATCTGCTGTTTCACCGCAAACGCAGGTGTGCACTCCAGGCACAAAAAAATTGGGTTCTAATTTTTTGCTCTATTTTTCCTATGTAGTTTAGCCACCACACCTTTTCAGTAAATTTTAAGTTAATAGTAATAATAATAATAACACACTTTAGCAAGCAAAATCTGATTTAGACAAAACTTCAAAATCATCTGGTGCAGCTTCTACTCTTTAGGAGGACAAAAATGTGGTGAACTTAATAAGATCTTCTGCCTAGTGTTTTTCTACCAAATACAGACCGCTTCAAGCTACTGCGAACATAGGGGGAATCAAGTCCAATTTACTCTCCGTGCGTACGACCGAGGTGGATTCGAAGCACGCTGCAGTGTTATCTTTTGGAAATTCATTTTGTTTTTATTATTTTGTTTTATTTCTGCCTTGCTCGAGAAACAGATGGGTAAGTTCTTAATTGAAATAATACATTTTTAAAACCAAAAATGGATGTCTACGAAGTTGCCGAAAAAGTGCAGATGGTCAAATGGTCAAATCGTCATAACCCAACACACGTTCGATATTGGTCGAGGGAAAATTTGCATTTGTATTTTGACGTAAGAACACAGTATCCCCAAAAACTAAATGTTTGGGGGGGGGGTATTATAGGGGAACACGTAATTGGGCCATTTTTTATTAACGGCAATTGCAATTTGAATGGTCCTAGATACTTGGATCTACTGCAGCAGCACATTATTCCAACTGCTAGGCAGTTGTTAGGTGTAAGATTTGGTGAAACATGGTTTCAACAAGATGGTTGTTCCGCTCACAATGTTGGCCTTGTTAGGGAATATCTTGATAATGTATTTCCTAATCGGGTTATAAGTACACGGGAACTATTTTACGGCCAGCTCGATCTCCCGATCTTGCTCCTAATGACTTCTATCTGTTTTTGAAGAAGCTTTTCAAATTATCACCCCTAACATGCTTGGAAACGTTAGAAGGGGTTTTTATAGTAGGCTCGGATATTGTCTAGCCGAGCAAGGAGGACTTTTCGAACATTTGCTTTAATTTTTTTTTGACTGGTAGAATCTTTTTGGTTTTTAGAATGTATTATTTTATTTTGAGAACTTGCTTTTATTTTGTTTCTCCTTATTATTTTCATTGTAACACGTCGTCACTGATAAATCTGAGCAGTTGACAATAAAACGCTCTTATTTATCAGTGACAAAAAATAAGAAAATTACGTTATAAAAATTTGCGTATTTATTGACCAAATTCCGGTTTCATTGACTACGCTCCACACAGCACCGTGGTTAGAGGCGTACTAAATACCAAAGGAAAGTCATGCAAGTGGTGATCGCAAGCCTGAGTATTGGTTGCTTCACTGATAGGCGTGCGGTGTCTCTGCATGTACGTACACTGGCAAATTAGACTTCTTCCGCCCTATGTTCGCAGTAGCTTGAAGCGGTCTGTATACTTTCTGCCAACTGTTTTTTTTTTACCAAATGTACTTTCTGCCAACTGTTTTTCTAGTAATCTCTAACACATGTCTTTCTACCAAACTTCCGCCACCCCTGATTTTGCATTCACCCTTGTTTGTAGGTAGAACGATGTGAAGAGTTCAGCCCGGTCAAAAACAGTTCGACATGTCCCAGGGACAACTTCAAGACCGCCCGTCAAGACCTGTTGAGCCTTCACAAAAAATGGGTGGAGCGGAACGGCGGCAGGGTAAAGGGCGACGGGGTCGAGGTGTCGCCCCTTCTCTCTTACGAGGGGGAAGGGTTGGACAACTATAACGAAAGGGTGTTTCACAACGGGGAGGCGATATACGCAGAAGAAGAACTTAAAATTTACTGAAAATAGGTGGTAGGCTAAACTATATAGAAAAAATAGAGAAAACAATTAGAACTTTTTTATTAGCAAGCTTAGGAAGGTCCACCGTTTAACATACTAAAAGTCTGTTTGAAAGTTTGAGACAATGATGTGTTTGAAATTAACTCTGTGTTTCGGACTTCCATTGTCTATATTTTATTTATACACGACGTTTCGATCAGTACAATCTCTGATCGTCTTCAGGTGCAAACTACAATCAATTCCTAAGGCTACGTACTTATATACTGTGAGAAATCACTCAACCTTGAAGTTTAAGAACAACAACAACTTTCAGAATTTCTTCACCACCTAAATAACATAAGACCCACCATTAAATTCACAATGGAGTTGGAGCAAAATTGTCAAATTCCTTTTCTTGATGTACTTGTCACACGAGTAGAAAGCGACATCAGAACAACAGTCTATCGTAAACCCACTCACACAGGACAATATTTAAATCAAGGTTCAAATCATTCTGCAACAACCAAACGAGGCATAATCAAAACTTTGTATAACAGAGCCGTTCAAATTTGTAACAATTCTCATGACTTGGAAATCGAAATAAGAAACATTAAGAAGGATCTGCAGCAGAATGGTTACAGCCTGAAACTTATAACAGATACTATTTCTAAATTTCAACAAACAGGACAGAGATTACATGACCAAAACCAGGCAAATGCATTCCTTACAATCCCATATGTTAAAGGAGTATCAGAGAAAATTCGAAGAGTAGCGAAAAACTTTAATATTAAAACAGCTTTTAAATCTAGTAATACAATTCGAAGCCTTCTTAGTAAAACAAAACCGGAGAACAAACAAAATAAGGAATGCATTTACCAAGTTCCTTGTGAGTGTGGTGAATCATACATAGGCGAAACTAAAAGACCACTATCTGTTAGGCTTAAGGAACATCAGACGAATACCCAAAAAGGTGAAACCACGAAATCAGGAATTGCCGAACATGCATGGTCAAAACAACACCGAATGAAGTGGGCAGAAGCAAAGGTTTTGCACAAGGAGTCACACTGGAAGAAACGAAAATTCCTTGAAGCTGCCTTTATTGGGCAGAATCAGGGTATTTTCAGTAAACCAAGTGTTGAAATCCCAAATATTTGGAAGCCCCTCCTTGGGCGGAGCCAACTTCTTAAACTTCAAGGTTGAGTGATTTCTCACAGTATATAAGTACGTAGCCTTAGGAATTGATTGTAGTTTGCACCTGAAGACGATCAGAGATTGTACTGATCGAAACGTCGTGTATAAATAAAATATAGACAATGGAAGTCCGAAACACAGAGTTAATTTCATACTAAAAGTCCCCATTTCCCCCCGGGAACCGTCATTTCTAACCTCTAAAAAAGCGTTTTTCTTGGATAACTCCTAAAGAGTGATAGACTGTCAAGAGACACTGTCTTTCGGTTGGAATGGACTGGGCATGTGACATGTTGTAGATCTGTTCTCCCTGATGAACGTTTATAAAGCTCTTTAATCCGTAGCACGGTTTCAGAGATATAGGTGTTGAAAGTTGGAGGTTTCAGATTTTAGGGACTTTTCACTAAAATCAATTTTTTGCCTATTTTCTTGTATTCGAGCAGCTAACTTGCTACTTCCGCTACACCAGTTTTTAGGTAGAGAACCAGGCTATTAAATGCAGTTGCAAAAATTGACATATTTCATTTACGTCACTCAGTGGCGGCTCCAACTTGAAAAACGTAAAAAACTTTTTTTTCAAAATGAAATTTTTTGTAAAATTGCTGATCAAAAATAACAAACGGTGAAATGTTTTTTGTTTTTTAATATGTTATCGAAAAATCTTCAAAGAAAAGATAAGCTACATATGTGTATAAGCTCATCACATTTTGTGAAAAACGTCCGTGAACCTGGAAAATACTTGGGTTATTGTCCCCATTTCTACTATGTATATGTGTATGCCATGCTAGAGACCAGAAGGCTCAGCTGATTTTAACAAGCGATACCGCTGGAGTGCTATGAGTCTCAGAGGTACTATATGCCATATAGAGTTCAAGAAGAAAATCAATATGGCGGATATTGTTGTTGGTATAAGAAACTGTAAAAATACTCGCGCCTACGAGCTTTTATTGTTTCATTGTTCATTGGAAAAATAAACGCAAGAAAAATGGAAAGAAATCAGGGATTTGTCAAACTGGAAAATTAATAAAAATAGTCGAATTTGCGAAGTAAAATTATTTAATTTTATATTTTAAATAAATAAGAGGAATAAAAAGGTAGATCAATAATATTTGTTCTATTTTACCTATCATTAACATTTTTAAATTTCCTGTCAACATGTTTTTTTTTTGTCAAAGCTTGACATATTTTACTAACCAAAAAAGGCATCATCATTCAAAAACTGTCTGAGAAAATTATAAAAAAAGAAAACAAAACGTCAGTCCATTCCATAAAATCGGTTTTACATGTAAATATGAAAAAAACTAGAGAGGACAATATGTAAAATGTATAGAGGACCTCTAGTTTAAACCACTCCTTCTACCAGAAAAACTGAAAAACCCATGCAAAAATGATGCCAATTTAAACAATTTCTTGCATATTCCTTTTTAGCATTTTCATCAAGATTTCTCAACCTACGAATACCAAGCTTGGCAGGGTTGATCTAAGGGTAATGACCTAAATTATATCAGAAAACTAAATTTTTCCAGTGGCGTATTCCGATTTTCTTAATCATAAAATTTCAAAATGTAACAAAACTCTTTGATACGCCACTGTTACTGACACATACAAAAAAGGCTTCGCTTTTCACTGAATTTTATACTAGATAAAATTGCATTTCCAACTATTTTTTCCGCCTGTATTAGCTGCTTCTAGTAATAAAATAAGAATTGGAAACAGTGGATTTTCCTAATGAGCTGGTTGATGAAAAAAAAATTTGGGTTCTAATTTTTTCCTTTATTCAGATTTGTATCTAAATTGCCTATCCTACGGGGATAAAATAGGGTGACCGTTCTTTCACATTTAGCCGATCCAGTAAACAAAAAGAAAAAATATACAGGATGGTCCAATAAGGCTGGACACCGGGAAATTGACCTCTACAAACTTGGGAAACAAATATAAGTTGCCTCCCTTTTCATTAAAGTAATTTTTGTAGCCAGTCTTATTGGACCAGCCTGTATATTTTTTATTATGCAATTTTTGTTTACTTCCGTCGCTTCGAAGAGAGGGCAGTTGTATGTTATTAATTATTTTTGATGAACCTTTCCTTATCAATTTCATTTTATTGTTTGTAAAATTAATAAACAATACCGTTTTCGTTTCATACTTTTTATTTATTGAAGAATATTTGTACATATTATTATTATAGTCTTACCGCTAATCTTTATATTAAGTTTTCTTTTAATAAATATTTCTCACTTTTTTTATAGATGATTTTATTTTTGAAAATTTCATAGCCTGCTGCTTTATTCGAATTTGGCCGCCGCGTGAGTGTATGGAAGCCACTGGTTTGAGATCTCTCTAATAATTTTTATACTTAAAAAATATAAATTTTCAAAAATCAAACATCTCGACGTCTTATGGAATCTACAAGTATTGCGTTATTACGGTTATAGTGTGGTTTCTTACAAGCTAACTTTATTGTTATATTTTCTCTTATTAGGTATTTTGTTTATTATATAATTAAAACTTTTTTTCGTTCTAACTATTATTCCTCTGACCACAGAAGTTTGTCGAAATTATACAAGGTGCAAACGATCGGCTGCAATAAGACAAAAATTTCCTATCAAGTAGGGGTCAAAACTTTTTCGTGGAGGAATGAGGAAATTTTTTAAAATGACAAATTCTATAGCACCAAATGATTTTTCAATTCATTGTGATTCCAAAATTTCTTATCGAGTTAAGAAAAATGACTTTTATAAAAAAAAATCCTTAAACCTTAAAAAACATGTTTTTGTCACATGTGCCTACAATAAAAAAAAAATAGATTCAAAAGATTTTCATACATGGCCTAAAAAATAGATTTTTTCGAGGTTTTTTCTTTAAAATAATTTTTTTTCTTTGTTTTTATTATCAATTTCGTTTATTTTCCTGCGTTTTTTAAAAAAGTTTTACCACAAAAAAGCATGCGCTGAAAGCACCCTATACCTCGAAAACTAAGGACTTTTGCCCCTTATTAAAATAAGCTTTGCAGTTCGATCGTTTTTCTCACACCTTTTATAAAACAATCTGTTGCAGTTTTTTTGAAACTTTTAAAAGAGCGTTGTAAGGTCAGTTATTAAGTAAATTTCGGCCGTCTTTTTTTTTTCATTTATCACAAAAAATTTGGCTTTCTCTGCTTCCAACTTAAAAAGAGTGACAGAAAACTAAAAAAAAAGCAGGTAATAAACGTAAAAATACTTAAAGTTTACCTCCTTATATCTTCCACCCCAGCTTAATTTTATATGCAAAAAGTCCAAAAAAATAAACAAGTGTCCCAAAAGAAGTCTCCCTCTAATATCTCGAAAACCAGAAGAGGCAGAGAACTAAACTTTCACACACTAGATGGTTTATAAAAAAGTATTTTTTTGGATGCCGATTGTGCCGCCAACCATCAAAGGGGACACCCTGTAAATTTTGTCAGATTTAAATAGAGCTTTTTTAAACAAAATTAAAAAAAAACAGTTTGCTTGTATTGTGGAAAAAAGGCAAAAAAAACGTAGTTAAGTGTGGTGGAAAAGATAGGTGTTGTGGGAAAAATAATAATAGCCGAATTTTTTTCTTAAGGATCAGGCAGTAAATAAAAAATCACTCAATGTGTAAAATATTGTTAAATAGCCAAATATTGTCTTGTTAAATTTTGATTTCTAGCTGTCGGTTTCAAAAAAAGTGTCTCTTTTTTAGCCTCTTTCATCTTCCCTCTTGCATCTAAATCTAAACTTATTTCTATTGTTTCACTTCAGGGCACCAAAAAATATAAGTCAAGGAATCATAATGCTTGCGATCCTTTTGGCCCAGTTTTTTGTTTAGACAGGGGCGTAGTCAGAAAAAAAGCGAAAAAGAAGAGGGGCAATGTACAACAGAAAATGCGAGGTTGGTGGAAAATACTAATTTAAATATTTAAATCCGGGGACGGATACAACTCGCCTAAAAATATTGAAAAAAATAATACTGGTTAACAAAAACAAATTTTGGTGCCCAAATACTTTTGAATCATTTTGTCGCGCCGATTCCAAAAATGCTTACCGTTTTTTTGCATCAGCGCTTTGAGCCTCCAGCGATAAAAATTTTTACATAGAGGACTTTTGGGTGAATCTTTTTTTTTATTAAATTTATTGTTTTGGCTTTGTGATCATAAATGTTTTTGATTGCATTTGTGTAGTTTTACAATAAATATGATAAATACTCGTGTGTTAAAAATAGTACCTATTATATTAGATCTCTAAAACGAGCTGAAAAAACGACCAAATCTGTTTTTAAATTCAGAGTAACCCAATTAGGCAAAAACGCCAAAAAAATCTCCAGCACCAAATTGTAGCAACAAAATATAATTAAGAAGTTGCAAGCATATAGCCATGAGATACGATAACGACCCTACCCTTGCATTTTCCGAAAAAAGGCCGTAGTGATAATACAAATCTCCCTATTACTTTTAAAAAAATCCTACTACAACTCATCAAACCTCTCGTTTAACATTTTTTCTGAAGGTACTTTGTTAAATGTTAAATGCGCCGCAGGCAAAAATGTTGAGGACATTATTATTATTAAAAATTATATAGAAAATTCTTCGAAAATGATTTTTTGACGTTTTTGTAAAATATATTTTTGATTGGCATTTAGTGTCAATTATCATCAAAATCATGTGATAAATTGACTAAAAAATTAATTTTCTATACGTTTTGAACGGTGTCAAGAAAGGTTGATGAAATGAAATTTAAAAAAAATGAATATTTTCATGAAATAGTAGAAAAAAGTGTGTTGGGTTCGCTGCATATGAATAGCAATTCCGATACTCTTATCGGGGAATTTCCCTGACTTTCCAGGTTTTTCCAGAATGTGGACACCCTGTAATAACTCTTCTAATTAAGTTATCCTCAGGCATGCGAAGTATATTTTTCACCTTTGGCCTTGTCCAGGGCCAACCCTTGGGCCATTATAGTGTCTCATGGTTATATGGTTGCAGGGGACGGCTTAAAACGAACGGGGAGGGGGAGCTTAATCGGCCTGACTCCCCTCACTACGCAAGAAAAGATCTTTGAATTATATTTTTTGTGTCGTGAAGTTGAGCTAATTTCTAAGATACAACCTAGTAGAGTTATATTTAATATAGGGTGGCTTAAAAAAAAACGGGACTTTTTTGACTGTTCGTTACTTAAAAACTTTTTGTCAAATTTTAAGAATGTTAACGATTTTAGAAAATCAAGGTTTCAAAAGTTAAGCAAAATAAAATTGTCAATTTATCAAAACTCAAGAAGGCGGACAATTGTTTTTTATTCGCGCCTCCTTAATTTTTGCGTGTGCCCATTGCCCAGCCAACACCGTTACCTAAATATTACTTACATAAAAGTTACAACACATGGTTACTTTGCTACATAAATTCTAGGTAAACCGAAAGTCACAACAAGGTAAAAAGTACATGTTCTGCATAATGCCATGCAAAGGTTCCCTACTTTTTACGTAAATCAGATGTAATTAAAATAACGTAAATAACACACGGCAACAAAAAATTCGTAAACGGCAAACATGAAGGTAAACTTGACGTCACGTAAATAACGTACTCTTTATGTAACTACTATATAAACTTATAACAAATGTTATATAAATATTACTTATTGCCATGTAACTTTTATGTAAAATTAAAGTCATATTGTGTATATAATATTTATATACTTCTTATGTCACAACAAGGTTAAAAAGTAACGTACATGTTCTGCACAATGCCATGCAGAAACTTCCCTTCTTTTTACGTAAATATAACGTAAATTAAAGAAACATAAGTTATGTTATGCAAATATCACGTCAATTTTATGAAAACTTTTTTGTGTTAACGTAACAGATGTGATAAATAAGAAAATTATAAATTGTTGAAATAAAACTGCAAAATCTTGGCTTTTTAAAATGGTCAGGACTGAATTTGGTTTCTTAAACGAACCTGATGTTAACAAGCGATACATCAGTACTCTCGGGAAAAATAAAGTTTTTAGCAGTGGCGCACATTAAAATTTTGAAGTCTTGTCAAAATGGTCAAAATTTTTAAAATCGAAAAGTAACGGACAGCTAACAAAGTCCCGCTTTTGTTGGGTCAACCTATACAGTATTATTATTAAATATATGCACAACCTTCGTAGAGCATCTCTTTTTATTTTTTGTATAATGTGATTTGTCACATTTTTTTGCTATACTCCTATTTACAAAAAAACTAACAAAAAAATTGACCTGTGTCGATTGACTCGGGTGATATTGCTCAAACTTTTTTCGTTTAATATAATACGTATCAAGTTTTTTTCCATGATATTAAATTGAGGACAAAAGTTCATGGTACAAATTATCATGAATAGGTCCATTTCGTATTGTTTATGGAAAAACGCACATTTCAGAAAAAAAATGGCGAGGGTTACCTAACCATTATATTTTATACCCCGAATGCTTTCACTAATAGGACTCTGGCGCTTGTTTTTCCATATTGTATATAATTTATGTAAGTATCGTTGTATACATAAAAACATAAGAGAGAAAACTACTACAAATTATGGTGACAGTTTGATTCAAAAATGGTTTGTTACATTCCCAGGTAAAAAACGCGTTTCCACTGTGGTCACTAAACAATACAGGTGCTCTAATAGGTGCTATTAAGATCACGTTTTGCTTAGGAAGCCGAAAGAATACTCGATGTTGAAATGTTTTGTCTTTCATATTTGCTTCCGATTTTAAACTGACAATGCTTTTTCCATAATTTTTTAAATCTTTGGAAAACTAAAATTCAGAATTAGCTAAAATTTTCCCGTGGTGTTCATTTTTAAATTAGTGACAAAAATATCTGAAGGATTTTTCAAAATTGTCTATTTTTATGTCGATAAAAAAGTTCTCGGAGTTTTTATCTTTGCAAAGGCGGTTTGGAACCAGCCTGATTTTTTTTACCAAAACTATCGAAATATTGTGGAAAACTGTTGAATTTCTTGATTCATAAATTTTTCACGAGTAACAATGACCACTGTTAGCACCTCTTCGAGGTCTTTCATTATTTTGACAACCGTTTTCAAGACAAACAGACTCTACTGAGCAATGTAACACTATTTATTGTCGAACCATATTCTGATGTCACCAAGCCATATACAAATTTTTAAAAACAAAATATAATAACTTTCTTTTTCCATATAAAATTTTTGATTATTAACAATGGTTTAACAACAAAATATTTACATTTTTTTTTCATCTTGTTCAATCTGACAGGTACTATCTCCATCTAGTTTCGATGGATATTGGCGTACAGGTGTCGCCAAAAGAAGTTTTTCCATTTTTATCAACTATGTTTTCAAGTATAATCGTATAGGTATACAGGGTGTTTCAACATTGAGTATCAAGATTTTAAGGACTTATTTACCAACATACAGAGAGATAAAGTTTCACAATGGCTTCTCCCCTTTCGCTGAAAATTTTAATTAAAGCCAGTGCAATGATTTTTTTTTTTTTGATAACTGTCGCCGATGTGTGTGTACACGTGAAACAAAAAAGTTTTTAAAAAAACAATTCATTTCGTATTTAAAAATTCACTGTATATTGAATATTTTTAAAAAAATTTGGCTGTTAGCTTCTAACCAAACAATTGTTTGTACCAGCACCCCGAAAAAACTAAACGGATTTTGATGGGCAGGACATGGGTTTTATTTCATAAAAATCGGTTCACAGGAACAAAAGTTAGTACCATTTAAAGCAGGCAAAATAGAGAAAAACGCAGGCAAAGCTGAGGGGCGTTTCCGCTCGTTTGATCTGAATATCTCAAAAACTAAAAAAATCGTAACACTTTAAATCTTGATACTGAATTTTAAAACATCCTGTATTTGAAGAATATCCCTAACCTTGAACGGTAAACCCAATCTTATCAACTTAATGCCGTCTCGGAGGCCCAGTAGAAAGAAAAAGAGATAGAATATAAAACGAAATCGATAATAGAAAAAATAATATTATAGTTACTTACCCAACAAGTGTGGAAAGTGATACTTTACCGCACGCGACATCGGTCAAGCCGGCAAGGGCGGTAGAGACCTTTTACGAATGTGTTAGGTACAAGATTTTACCTATAAGCCTTAAAAATTCCCAAAAAAGAAATATAAATATCTGTATTTTAATTTTCTGAAATAACATAGTCACTTTACCGCACAGTGTGCTGTAAAGTGCAATAACGTACACTTTACCGCAGAGTATGCAGTAAAGTACAATCTTCCACATCCAAAAGAGTGTTGTAAAGTGCACTTTCCGCACGCGAGTAGGTAAAAAACATTAATTTATTTTCCATAAAAATATGATGACTTAAATATGAGCGTCATTTACAAACTTTTTTTTTTTTTCAAAAAGCCGTTCCATGAAAACGCCCTCAAAAAAGTACATTTTGACTGGAACAAAATACTCAACTGAAGTTTTATAAACCAAGCAAAAAAATATAAATCTTTTTGAGACCCCAACCCAACTCACTTTATAAAGAGACACACAAAATGTACAGGACCAGATCCTTTCCAGCAGTGTGTAAGGTTGAGTTTACCGATCTTGAAACACAAACCCTCTTGGCGATACCTGTATGTAAAACAACACATAAATATACATATCTGGGCGGGAACAAAAAACAGAAGCGATAACATTCATCTTTTTTTTATCTCATAACAAAACTCGTTCATAAAAAATACTAATAAAAATACCGTACATTTTAATGTTACTCTAAATAACAACTTTTTGGAATCGTCAAAAATCATTTCTTTTTTTTTAAAGATGTGATGGCAAAACGCATTTTTGGATAGGAAACCAAAAAAATAGGCTGTTTTATATAAAAACGAGAACTTACAGTTAGGTTACCGGCTATGAATAAATTACTAATATCTTACGAAGTAAAAGCTATATCGTCTAAAAGTAAATATTGAAAAGAAAAGCCTTGGAAAATAAAACGAATCATAATACAGGGTGTGTTAATTTTCTTTTAAAGTGGGCAAAAAGTCCCAAAAACAAGTGTGAAGTCAATTTCAAAATTAACATTTTCCTAAGAATCCAAAATGGCGGACCTATTTTATCAAAATTACCACCATATTGGATTATTATAAAAAATTAATTTGGACAAGAAAAATATGATAAATTGATTATAGCAAATTTTTTTTGCAAAAAAAAATTTAAAAGGACTTTTGCATAAAATTTAACCACCCTATATTTTCGACAAGAAGAATAACATAGTTTACGGTAACAGGATTTAAAGCTCTCTTTTAGGCTGTTTTATAACTTTCTTGCTGCTGAGAAGCTGAAAGTAACTAACTTTTTTGTAAGGTAGGTATGCCTTACGGTACTACCCGTCAACAACAATATTTCTTTTTTTGTGTACGTCACAGCCTAAAACCTAAATGGTTTTTCAATGTTTAACAATTGTTTTATCTCAAAAAGAACCGACTTACAGGGTGTCCTAAATTGGACATTTTTTTTTGGAGCGAGGCTGGGTTGAACTGAGCTACTTAACACTTGAAAAAAAGTATGCGTTACTTTTATTTCTATATCCTGCAGAGAAAAACTGAAACCTAGAAGTTTTCAATTTCGGACACCATGGACAGAGTGGATGCTTTTTGAAAATAAGCTTTTAACTCTTTTATTATTGAAAATTTAGTTAGTTTTTGAGATATAACACTAAGTTGGTATTTTTCTTATGAAATGACCTACTCTTTATTTGATTTTTGAAATCAGAGTAAAATTTCCTTTAAAACGATGTATCGCACTTATAATGTTATTTTTTATATTTATATATGTTTATTATTTTTCTTATTTCTAATAATTTCTTTTTTTTACATTTTTTATTTCATTTTATCGTCGTTCCCTGTAAAAGGTATACAATAAAAATAAATAAGTAAATAATAAAAAAACAAAAAATAAAATATGCGATACATCATTTTAAAGAAAATTCTATGCTGACGTCAAAAACCGAGTAAAAAAGAAATAAATAAAATACCAACTTGGAGTTATATCTCAAAAAGTAAATCTTACAAATAAACAATCATAACTTTGTTTTTTCACTTTAGTATAGTCCGCGCAGATATACCGAACTCGTAAATCACTTAAGTAGGAGCGGGTATATAATTAGGCCGGGTTCATTCAATATTCATCACCAGGGTCGGACTTTTAGTTATGCATTCTGCTTAACATAAAAGTTGGATGGGCATGACTACAAGCATAATAGATATTTAAAATGCATCGTCTATGCGTCTCAGACCCTTCTTAACCTATGAGAGGGTTGAAAGTAATTTTCAATTTTTGAATTCCCTGATTTTTTCAGGTTTTTCCAGACCAAAAATTAAAAAAACCCAGGTTATTTTACAAGTTCCGATAAGCAAAAATTATTTTTATTTGTATTTTTACGTCTTGACAGCGTTTTAAAGAAAAGGCACAAGCTTGTGGACCTATATACCAATCCTGGATTTTTTGCCAAAGTTATGTCATAAAAGTACCGTAGGTAAAAATTTTCAGAAAAGTATACTGAAAATGTTATTTTTGACACGTAAATTCTTCAAAAATGTTGATATTTTTCACGTTTTTGCAAAATATTATTCAGGGGCGGTCGCAGCTTTTTTGTGTTGCTAAAATCTGACGAACTTGGAAGGAGGTTGAATTAAACTAAAAAAAAATTCTTAAAAGTTTTGATATTTTTCACGTTTTTTGTAAAATCTAGAAAATAAAAAATATTTAAGGACAAAAGACAAAATAGTGTGTTTTGAGCATTATATTATGAGGACCAGAGCGAGGAAAGAATAAAATATAAAAACCATACTGTAAAAATTCCCTGATTTCCATAACTTGGGACCCGTTCCCTGACTTTTCCAGGTTTCCCTAACCAGTTTCAACCCTGCAGGATTATTTTCTTCACAACAGGTAATAATAAAAGTTAACCAACATCGATTTACTACTTCCGAATATCTGCGCACCGACTATACAAGTAAATTTTCTTAGTTTTGTTAAACATTGAAAATAATGACTACACCGGGTGAATTTCTGAATTCTATCGCATGGTTAGCAAATCTACAAATAATTCTACGCGAGATGGCAGCCATTTTGAGCAAGATTCGATTCTCTCTAACTAGATAATTTAGTCAACAATCTTCCAGGTGAAATTTTTCCAAATACTCGCATCCAACGGACCACTTTTTTATGTTTTTTTCACAGATCAACAATGAGAGACGCACTACGCGTCCTTAACAACAATTAATCTGTGGTTTTGTCAATTTGTTGGGACCATGAACATACTTTGTAAGCCATAAAAATTGCTTGCTTTTATAATAAAAAATCCAAAATTGCGTTGTGTAATGAAGTCACACACCGGAACAATTCCTGTGTAACGTTTTGTAACGCTATCGCCGACCCCCTCCCCAAAATGTGTACTCCCCCTTATCTTTTAGCAAACAGATGTTTTATATAGGTGGACGAAAAAAAACGGGATATTTTCAAAAGCCAATCTTTAAAATTTGTCAATTTAATGCCAAAGTTAACAATTTATGTAAATTCTAGTTTATGGTTTGGAAAATTTGTAGCATCCGTTACGACATATTTCCTTTATTTTATATATGTATAATATATTAGGGTATTTTTGGTCAGCGTTTTTGAGTCTTTGTTATTTACCATAACGGAGTCCGCTATTTAAGGAAGAATAACTTTATAGTTATTGTTATTTTTTTATTTACTTGCAATATTTTTGAAAACCCTATTTATAATTATAAAATTGCTAAATTTACTGAAAACGTGCTTCATCTTCTTTAATTCTAAGAAAATCGGTAAAAAATTAGGGTTATATTTAACAAAAAAAGTTAGGTTATGTTTAACGTCAACTACAAAAGTGGAAAACAAAACCACAACAAAACCAAATTCCCAACATACAAAAGTGGATCTGACCAAAAACTCTTTCTGTGAACATTCCGTTATCGTTAATAGGGACTTATCGATACATAAAGTTGGCATAGCCTGACTTTAGTAAAGACGGCACTATTTTTGACGATTCCGCACGAAGCTTAAAAGGATTCTGACATTGTTTTTGTCTAAATATGTCATCTTTGCTATCAAAATAATGTCGACTTTCATAATGTTTGTGCCTGCCTTTAATAAATGACGGCATTAACTTTACTTTGTCAATTTTAAGAATAGCACAATATGAGCATGTTTAGATGACATGTTTATATTATAAAAATGTCAGAAACCTTTCAACCTTCGTGTGGAACTGTCAGAAATAGTGCCGAGTCAGGCTATGCCGACTTTATGTACCGATAAGTCCCTATTAAATATAAAAATAAGCATAACATTAGGGAGATTTGGGTCAGGAAGTTTAACGGCAAATTTCGTTACTCTTACCGTTACCGCAAGTAAAGGTAACTTCAAGAGGTTAAAAATAGAGCTTTTGAACGTAGTCAACCGTTTGGCGGTAAACATAACCTTACTTTTTTATTGACTTTTGTTGTTTTTTTCTCAAGTCTTTTTTTATTTAGTTTTCTAACCATATCATGGAGGACCGACACCCCAACATAAATTTAGTCAGGCAAATGATTTTGCAAGATATCTTTGGTGTAGTAATAGAAGAAATCGAGCCTCTGCAAACTTATTAGTACTTACTCACCTAAAAAAGAAACGGTAAAAAAGGCACGTACCCCACTACTACTATAAACACGGTTAACAAAAAATAAAATCCAAAACACAAAACAAACTTTTATACCTAACCTAAAAATCTTCCACCGCAGAATCACATCTAGTTTGGTTGGTTGTCTTTTTAACGGTAAAAGTAGTCGCTATTCGACGCTAATTAGCGCCAGAATAAAGGTAAAATCTCCCTAATAGCGATAACTTTGCCGTTAAATGTACTGACCAAAAATACCCTATTATTATATCTTTACAAACGTATGGGAATTATTGTATTACTTCGTTTCAATTCGCAAAAAATCGTTAGATACATTTTTTTTTTAAATATAATATTTTATTTATTAAAGCCAGGTATTGTACGTTTGTTCTTCATTACCATCTTTAAAAAATCCAAACTCTTTAATGATTGATATATTTTTTTTTAATCATACGAAGTGTAGCGTCCGTTACGCTGGAATGACTGAACTTTCCTCTTTCTTACCCGAGATTTACAAGCAATACATCACTACAATTGAGAAAAATAATAGCGCTTTACACACTTTACACGCAAAATTTAAGTTTTTCACCAGTGGCATTTACAAAGAGGGGGCAATTCTTACATTTCGAAGTTTTGGCTTTTCAAGGCATGCCCGTTTTTTGTCGGGCCACCCTATAGTTTTGTTTTTTAAATTTCAACAGAGTTCTAACTCAATTTTGTGGGATAGAACCTTTAACCACCAAAGAGTCGATTAATTTTACTAAGTTCGAGGGTTTTTTTCTTCATCAACATCAACCACAGACCAAATTGCTTATCACAGAATACCATCCAATCCCTTTAAATTTCGTTTCACCGCAAAACGTTTTTATCCTGGAATCAATAACTTAGGCAAAAGACAACATGAAAAATACATCAAATCATCAGTCAAAAACTTCACCTTATATATTAAATAACAAGTACTCTAGAGTTATATTATTGTATATAATATATATCTTGTTTCGATAACCTAAATAATATATCATATTTTATATATACCGCGGGTGTATATCTACAAAAAAACCTACGCGCTAGAAATCTTATGACTTGGTACAACTTAACATTTACAAAAAAAAATGGCATCTCCCTTTCGCGTTTCTCTCTACCACTTTATTTTTTAACCGTTTTAAAAACGATAAATTGTCGCTTTTTTAACCATATATAGATCCGAGTGTGATGCTTTATGCATTCGATAAAAAAAAATAAAAATACCAATTGACAATATTCTGCGCGGACATTTTGGTTTAGTTGGCAGAAAACAAGCACCGCTAACTCAGCAAACAGTCAGCAATATTTAGTTGGAAAAGGTTGAGAACAGTTTTACGCGAACCAAAATGCCCGTCCAGAATATTCTCAATTCTCAAAACGTTTCGAGACCATAAACCAAAAAAACAGAGACGAAGCAAACCCATTCAAACAATGTGATTGATGTGATGTGATGACTGGCCACTGGATTTATCTGGGAAGTATGAGAGCCTGTAAAAGTAGGCTTTGGAAAGGCTGAGCCGCACAAAAACGTTTTGAATGAAAAGTCGGGCCTAAATCAATAATTTCTTCACATGTCTTTAGGGCTCAGTTTTCCAGGTAAATCCGATGACGACGCTCTCTCGACCATAATCATAGATATCGCAAGTGACAACCTTGAGGACTTATGACAAATGGTGGCGAATTGTCCCCAGTTAAAGACAAAGCCAAAACCAGAACGACAACCTAGAAATATATCGCAAGTTTAATCTTGACTTCAATTTAATCATTTTGCCTCGTCTTGATTTTTTTATAGTCTACGGTCGGGAGAAACTGACGTCTAGTTGTGTTGCTCACCTTAACGGCGTCAAAAGAAACAACACAAACGCCCAACAAAAAAAAAACACCGAGTACACGCTCGTCGTTCAAAATTTCGTAACCAATAAAAAGCACGCATAAGACAACTACAAGTAGGGGAGCGTCCTTAAATATATTTTACCGTTACTATAAATATACCGTCTATATATACACAAGTAATTTTAACATTACATAATAATCAAATTTTGAGCGCATCCACCTTGGCGGTGACGTCCTCCGTGGCGGAGGAAGGCAGGGGGGCGTCTCCGGCCCCGATTTCGTTCGTCGAAGGTGGGGGGTACCGTCTCGCCACCGGTTTGCTTCGTTGCGGTCGTCTCATCGGCGGACTGAACACCGCTTGCGGAGGGGGTACCTGCGACGGAGGTGGGGCAAGATGATGATAGGACATGTGACGTTGGTGCTGAATGCGCCGGTCCAGCGGACTGTAGGGAGCCGGAGGCCGCGGCGGGGGGGTCCTTTGGTTGTTAGCCGACTCCTCGGTCCCCGAACTATTCGAAGCAGACCTGTTGTTATTTGGCTGGTGACTAAAACTCTTTCGTTGTCTCGGCGGAGCGTTATTATTGTATCGGGGAGGCAGACCTCCGTTGTACGAGTTGTATGTCATGCTGGGCACGAATCCGTTCATCATGGGAACCGGCTGTCTGCGAGGAGAAGCGGCCCGCGGCCTCCTGCCCCCTTGCATCGAGGCAAAGTCCCTCTCCTGTTGCTTGTCCAAGTGAAGCACCGACACGACCGGGGTGGCGCTATTGCGTTCTGGAAGGAGGGCGGGCGACTGGGCCGGCGGCGGCACCAAGGGTGGCTCTACCGACGCCTCTTCGACGACCACCGCTTCCTGACCGATAAATATTGTGTTCAGTATAAAAAAAAGCGGTCAAAAGGTGGTGTTGGGACGCAAAGGATGGGGCATACAGGAGAAGGATGAATTGGTTAAATACGACACTATGAGTTACAGTCTTCTATTTCTCTTTTTGTTATTTGAAAGCATTTTTACCTTCGTCAAAAACACGATTTTAGGAACTGCTTGCAAATAACCAAACCATGGGCTTGAAGAAAAATTACGTGAAATGGTAATTATATAGGAATCTGATTTTCCTTGCCCAAATATTAAGCAAGCAGTCTAACAAAAATAATATGAAAAAAAAAGTAGATTTCTTATCTGTCAAAAATAAATAAAAAGAAAGGTTCATGGCTATCGGACACACATTTTGCTTCTCAATTCATTGCGACCAGGCCTCCAAGAACTAATGAATAGTCCAGAAACCTACAGGCCTCTGAAAGTTGTTTAAATTCATTGGGTGTGGTTGCTTATGTTATGCTTCAAACGCCAGGTATAGTCCTATGTTACCCTGATAATTCCTAACAAGGATGATAGGCCTGTAGGTTTCTGGACTATCTATTAGATCCTGGAGGCCTGGTCGTAATGAATTGAAAGCAAAATGTGTGTCCGATAGCCACGAACCTTTCTTTTTAGAACTAATATGGGCGCTGTAGGATAAACAAGGCGTTTTTCCTCAGACGTAATGCTAACTTAAATCAAAATGGAAACATACGCAGAATAAGCAAAATCACTTTTTTATAGAGTAATCCTTTCTGAATCAGGGAAAAACTGGCATTTTGCCAAAATTTTAACAATAAACTAAAAATTCGAAATTATACATATATGGAAATGTCCTTCTACCTATCTCCGTCGCACCCGCGTAATTACAGATAACGTCATCTTTCTCAAATCAGATAGCGAAACTGTCTCTCTTCAAGCCGATATGACCCGTTGTTCAGGCTGAACTGAAAGAGACAATGCCTATCCACACTGTGGAAGTGCGAGAGAGATAAAAGTACATAAAATTGCCTCTTAAACTGCGAATTATGAGTTTATTTCTAACATTTTGGCAAAATGCTCTTTTCTCCCCGATTAAGAAAGGATTACTCTATAAAATAAACACTTTGTTTAATCTGAATATTTTTCCACTTTCCCAAAACTTTTATTTTTATTAGCATTACATCTTATGGAAAATCGCTTTGTTTACCCTACAGACACCATTGTTAATGGGACATCACGTGATTAATGGCTGACATTGACAATTTGTTAGACAGACGTACACACAAAAAAAAAACCATACCAAAAATAAGACAAAACATCAAACTGTCAGAAATTAAAAGGTCATCATAAAAACCATTATGTCATCCACCAGGCGCCATAGATATTGTGTTCGAGTTTTTGCTGGTTTTTTTTTTAGGATTAAGATAAAGTGTTCTATTGTTACTTGTAAAAACTACTATTTTATTTCCCTTTCAGTCTGTTCGACAAAGAGCGAAACAGTAGTCAGCGCCAAGAAGGTGGAATGTGGACTAGGTATCAAACAAAATAGGTGGTTATCAAGAACGGTAAACGAGAGAGGATCGCCTATTACCTCATATGAAACTGTGTGCTTAACAAAATGTCAAATAAGCTGGGAACATGCTGACATCATTTATTTAACCTCAATAACCTAAAAATTGTAAACAAAACTTTGAAATAGGTATTTATGGAAACCAAAAATTGTTTTTATCAGACTTTTCTTGAAATTTAACTATTTGCTTTTTATTGGAAGAATTCTTTTGTAAAAAAACGCATGCGTACTTCCCGTTTACCATTCTTGGGTGGTTATCGCTTACCTCTGCGTACTGAGCCATGTGCGGTCCTAGATCGAAAGCCTCGGCAGCGGCGTAAATGGCCGGGCCGCCGCCGCCCGCGTCCATGCCGCCGCCCGTGTGGAATACTTGCATGGTGGGATTGTAGAACAGAGCTTCGCCAGGCGCGGGGGGGCCGCCCCCGTAGCCAGCGTAGCAGGGCGGGCCTCGAGGCGGCGAGCTGCTACCGCTCGGCGTGCAAGGACCAAAATTGGGAGGACCGCCGGGCCCCGGACCCCCCACTCCGTTGCCCGGATAGACGGTGTAGTCAAACTGTCAAAAAGGAATTCTATTTATTACCTTTATCAAAATACAGCCGCCAGAAATAAGCTTTGACCCCAAAAAAATGGAACAAAAGCTTTTATAACGTTTTGTTGAACCCTTTGGTATGCCACACACCAAAAGTTTTCCAAAAATTTGAACACCGGAAATGGTTTTTTTCAAAGATGGCCGCCAAAAAAAAAATTGGTTATTTTCCTGTGTTATAAAAATAAGTAGTTACAATTTTTCGACTTAAAACACTAGCCGCCATATTAAAACTTTCATTTTTTTAATCTTAGATTTCTGCATTTTAGCTCCCGGGCTATTAAGATTTTAACACAACATCTGCAGGTCCAAATTTTTTCGAAAATCAGGTGGCCAACATTATCTAGTAAATTTGAGTTATGTGATTCAAACCATTTTTGAGATATTTTCCAATATCCCACTTTAGTTTTTGGGCTTCAACGCCTGAACTATTAAAAGTTTTAATTATTAATTTTACCAGATGTTAGAGAAAGACAGCGAAATTATGTTGGCTGTCCAATTCTCCAGTCCAATCGTTTCAAGGATATTTGCAAAATCCAACCTCTTTTTATATTTCTCTCTCTGGGCGTAAACCGTTTTTAACAGATTGAGAAATAAATTCCCAATGTTCAAAGTGGAGTTAAATATAAATAAAAAAGAGAGTTTTACCAACAGAAAACTATTGGATTTTTGGCCTCCTCCTCCACCAGTTCTACCACTGACTTGTTTCAGACACGGTCCATCCACCAGTCGGGCTTTTTACTATGACGAATCGATAGCAAAAAAACGAGCTTTACAAAATACACGGGAGTACCACAAGAATACATATCAGGTGCGACTTGGAGGCTAGACGCCAACACGTGTTTCACCCTTGTGGGATCATCATTGCGACATAAGTTTTTATAGTCGAATAATACGAACAATCAAATCAGAAAGTCATGGACAAATGCTCGACATTTTTACCTAATGAAACACGTGTTTGCGTCTAATCTCCAAGTCGCACACGGTATGTATTTTTGTGGTGCTCCCGTGTATTTTGTAAAGTTCGTTTTTTTGCTATCGATTAGTCATAGTAAAAGCCCGACTGGTGGATGGACTGTGTCTGAAACCAGTCAGTGGTAGAACTGGTGGAGGAGGAACTCTCTCTTTTTTATTTAAACCGTTTTTGATATTTCCAGTGGTCACACTTTACTAAACTTTTGACATGTGTTTAGGCACACGCTATCCTACAATAATGTTCCAATTTCTTCGAGGTTGGGCTCTTTTTTCATAAATGCAGTCGTCTAAACAATTAGTCCACCAGATAGCTGATAGTCAGTGAACTCAACCTTACAACGCTCTACTAGGTGAACATCCGCAGCTTTACTTGCGTTTTTTTTAAAACGTAACTACTTTTGGAGTAGGTACTAAATTTTATAAAACATAAAACAGGCTGTTCCAAATTCGATGCTCGTGGGTATCGAATTTGGACACCCTGTATATACAGCCCAGGAAGCCAAGTAATGTATGAAAATTGGTTTACTAGTTTTTGTGTGACAAGCAAACAGACCGACAAACAGACATTTTGTAAGGTTGCAATAGATTTTTCTAATCCGATTTTTTTAAATACTATCTGGTAAACTGTTATAAAATAACAAACCAGAGTGGTGCTAAAACAAAAAAAAATATTCACAATGCAACAATTCTGCATAAACCTAAAATCAGCAATGTATGTATAATATTTTAAAACAAAAAATGTAAGTAAGTGCATTAAGACATTCCAAAAACCAAAAATTAAAAGACATACAAAAACACTACAAAAGGTATTATTGTCAATACAATTACACATTAATTCTTCTGTAGAATAAATTCGAGAAATGTATGATGTGAATAATTTTTAGTGTGTTTCAAACTTATTTTAACCAAAAGGGATAACAAAATTCAGTTTGTTGGTAAGTATTGTATGACTGAAAAATAATCTAAACACTTAAGTTTAGGATTTAAGATATAACTTTGTATGCTCCTCAAGAAAAATATCAGAGAGGCTACAAATTAATAAACCACAAAATTTGCAAATTAAGAAACATGCATCAACAAAACAAAACTCGTCTATTACAAGAGCTAGCAAACCGGTTGGACATAAAGGTCTTGTACATATAGGTACTATTATACTGAATGGCATATAAAAACCAGAATGGATTATATTCCTTACAACTTTTTTATTTTTTGACCGAATTTTTTGATTGATAATTTGACAATAAAATTTTGTTTTCCTCTAACTTTTTTTCTTGAATTTCCGACAAGCTATTGATCAATGAAATCGGTTAGGAAATAAAAAAAAGCTAAAATCAATTTCGGTTTTTTATGGACCACTTGTGAACATCAACAAACTCATGCCCAACCAATTAGAGTGCAATCAATCTAACCTTGTGTGGTACATGAGAAAATTCAAAATTTTGTCCCAAAAATAAACTGACAACCCACACTCCCGAAAATATTTGTTTGATATCTAACTCTCCACAAAATTTAACATCCCCTTTACCCTCTCTTAGTATCACATAAAAATATCATTTATAAATATAATTAACCCAAAGTTTGATGTGCTTAGATGCAAAAGATTGCCACATTTTTAAACTCAGGTTTACCTTTGTGTGAAGTCAGTCCATAAGCGTTTTTTTTTTATAAATTTTTCAATAGATTGAGTGCACTACTACACTGCCCTTTCTGCCTAGCACTTAGTATTATACAGGCTGTTTCAAAATTCAGTATCAAGATTTTACAGGCATATTTTTCAGGTAAAAGGGCGATAATAAACCATCGAAAATGGTCATACCGTAAGAAAAATCGGTTATTTTTGGATACGGGAGAAAAATAACCGGAGTCCGTTACTTATGGAGGCTTAGCGGGACCCGCTCGGTTATTTTTTGCAACCAACCAGATTTATTTCTGTGCAAAAGCTGCAGCTGGTAGGTGATAACTCGTTTTTTTTTTGTTTAGTTAGGTTTTTAATTTTTTTTTGTGAAAGTGAATTTACAAAAACAGGAATTGTTGTTTTCTTTTCTAATCTATTTACATTGGCAGTTTGTGTGTGGGTAAAAGAATTCGGTTACGGTAATTTGTGTTTGTGGTTTAAAAACTCTTTTTAGCATTTCAATTACGGTAATACGTTAAATTAGTGATCTATTAACGCCCTAAAAATAGGACTTTTTTCCCGTAAAAATGTATCCGCAAACGCTTCGTCGCCAATCTACAGAGCGTTAAGTTTTAAAGTCTTTCAGTTTTTTCATTATAGATCTTGCAGTTCTCTAGGTATTTAGATCAAATTTAACACAGCTTCTTAAACTTAGGGTTTCAAGAAAAAAATATACATTCTCCAAATTTGCGTTTTTTATAATCTTCACAATAGCCTTGATCAACATAACTTCTTGTACAGTCGGCTGATGAGTAACGAATATAGAAAAATGGTACTTTCTTATTGATTTACTTATCAGAAAATTCTAAACTAAATAATTTTATACAAAAAATATACCACCTACTGCAAGAAAAAAAAGGCTGCCCCCCCCCTTCCGACGCGCCCCCTTCTTGCGCCAAATTGTTAGGCAAGGTACCCTCGATACAAATGATTTAAGCATATTTATTATGCGTGGCTTTTCATTGCTTCCAATATTAAAAGCTTACCAAAGTTGGCCATGATTTGAAGTTAAAAAACAATTGCTCTTACAATGAAAGGTTCACTCGCCTGCACGTTTCATTCTTCTTTAGCAGCGTGCAAATCGGTTAAGACCGACCCCTCTAGAAATGTTGAAGCTAAATTCTCATGAAGAGTGCAGAAAATTGGTTTGCTTTTGTTGTTTCAATAAAGCCTGTAAAAAAAACTTGAAAACAAGGGTGGCAACTTTAATGAATACGATGAATGTAAGGCGGCAGTTGGCTATACAGGGTTCCTAAGATTTTCCTTAGGGATAGGATTTCAATAAATCAAACAGAAATGGCATAGAAAGTTCTGCGCGCACAAAAGAAACAGGTATATTGAGCAATGGTGCGAGTTTGTTATTATCTCCGGACTGCTTTCATGAGAAAAAATTGTCGCCACTCTTTCATTGTGAGCATAAATTATAGTTGCAATAATAACCGTTGACAAGATGTCTGCAAATTCCGCTAGATGGCGGCCACACCATGAGATGATCGAGGAAAAAATTAGATGTTTTCAGGTCCAAACCACAGCTTTTTCTTGCTTAAAGGAGGCGGCAGGGTCCATTATTTACGATACTGAGCGATAAACTCGTAAGGTTGTTAACATTAGAAAGAAATATCTTCGCTTTTAATTAAATTTCTTTCCATTCTGTTCTACTAGTGGCATCTATCCGGAAACGGCCAAACCATGCAGCTAGCACTAGCAGGCAAAGAAATCAATAAACGGCGCTGTTTTTCCTGCAGAGCTTTTTGCTTGCGATATTATTGATTTTAAATAAAGCTGGCCCTACACTACATTTGATATTTTCGAGGTGTTTTATGACATGATCTCGAAACATGTAGCGAACCAATTCTTCAAAACTAGCGGGAGGGTAAAAGCGAAAAATAAGGGGCTGCCAATATTTGTAACACCCAAGAAGGGGTAAAAAGATTTATTTTGCTCTGTTTCTTTACAAAAAACGTTTATTTTACGAAAAACTTGAGCTCTGCCACTTTTTTTATTTTTTTCTTCAACTTTCTCGAATTTTTCGTCATACCGTAGAAAAAAATTATTTCCCCCATGGTCATACTCTACTTTTATTCGAAAAAATTTAGAAACAGAGACGGGATCAGTTTTCCTAAAACGGGGGATCTTCGTTTTGAGTGAGAAGACAAAGGGCGCCGCAGGCAAAAATTTTTCAATTAAATTAGCCGAACGCAAAAATGTTAGAAAAACAAAGCACGAAATAAAAATGGCGCCGCTTACAATTTTTTTTCAAAAATTACGTAATTTCGGGAACGCAAAGAAATAGGTCTAAAGAGTATAATTTTTAAGAAAAAAATATCAATTTTCTCGCCTTCCTCCACTGGGACTACAGGGGCCGTGCACAAATTACGTAATGGTCATAGGGGGAAGGGGGGTTACAAAACGTTACGTAGGGGGGAGGGGGTTTTCGACAGCGTTTGCATTTGTGTGAAACTAAGAAAATTTGGAATGAAAATAAGTGAAGTTTTTTTTTTTGGGGGGGGGTAGTGGTCTTGAAATCGTTACGTAATATTAGGGGAGTGGCGTGCCAAACCGTTACAAAACATTACACAGGGAGGGGGTCAAAAATTGGTAAAATCACCGTTACGTAATTTGTGCACGGCCCCACATCTGACTGTTCCTTCTTTTTGATTTCGAATCAAAGTGCAAAACCCGGGTTGGACGTTCGAAGGCGTCAACCCGTCCTATTTGCTTGATAAAGTTTCTACGGACATATCTCGATTTCTCCGGCCGTGTATGAACGCTTTAGGTTAGGCATTTGCATGTATCTCAACCCCAGCCTGTAAACAGTGCGTAAGGACAATGGTTACAAAATGAAAAGCCGAAAAATATTTTTTTTTACGATATCTTTCATCAGTTTGGTATTCCAGTCCTAAAGGTATGAAAATGGAAAACATTAGAAAACAACCTGGAATGGATTTACTACGTGTAAGATGTAGTGACAACATCGCCCCATGCCCATCCTTTTCTGCCTAATGTGCTTTTCCGTTTGTCTGCGTCTTATACACGGCTGCTTGGCCCCCTAAGGATTTGCTTAGGAACCCTGTATAAAAGTGAACCAAGGAAGCCTGGATGGTGTGAAATGGTGTATTATACAAAACTGAAAAATTTTATTCATCCTATATCACCTGAAGAAAAGAAGACTGGATGAAATGGTGAATATACAAAATTGAAAAATTTCATTCATCGCATTGATCAAAGTTGACACCCTTGTTTTCTAATAACGTCAACAGCTTGCCACTAATTTTATAGTTTTTTTTACGGGCTCTATTAAAACAAAAGCAAACCGATTTTTAGATTAGTTGGTCTTGGTCTAAACCAATTTGCACGATGCTAAAGAAGAATGAAACAAGCAATTTTTTTTTAACTTCAAATCATGACCAACTTTGGTAAGCTTTTAATATTGGAAGCAATGACAAGGCACGCATAATAAATATGCTGAAATCATTTGAGCTTCATAAAGGATAAGCATTTATAGTTAATGAATAGTATCGAGTTCTAACAATTCAGCGGGGGAAGAGGACGAGTCGAAAGGGGGGAACTGCCTTTTTTTCTTGCAGTAGTTGGTATTTTTTTTGTATAAAATTATGTAGTTTAAAATTTTCTGATTAAATCAATAAGAAAGTACCATTTTTTTGTATAACCATTATTGACCAGCCCACTGTACACTCAATTCCACATAGACTAAGGCTAAGGTTATTGTGAAGATTATAAAAAACGCAAAGTTGGAGAATGTATACTTTTTTCTTAAAACCCTAACGGCCCCGCCCTTGCATTTTTCGAAAAAAAAGCCGTAGCGAAATAACACACTCCCAATCAAGTTAGCCTGGAAAAAATGCAAAGCCAAAAACTCTTCTGGGCGCAAGTAGGCTGCGTCAGGCAGACGTAGTAGCTTTTTCGCGTTTGGCCTTGCCCAAAGCCAACCATGATTTTTCAATTATTTTCTTTGTTTTTCAAAGTTATTATTGTTACCATATAACTATTGGCTATACAGAGTGTTCCAAATTCGATGCTCACCATGGGGATCTCCTAGACGGTAGGAGATACGAAAAGGTTTAAATTAGGACAAAGTTGCGCAATTTGAGGCTTTACTCAAAACAAAAAAAAATTGACAAAATCCAAGTAGCACCGAAGATAAGCGAAAAACACGGAAATGTTCATTTTTACTTTTTATTTTTGTGCGCCTTTATTCTTAAAGCTGTCAAAAAACGTTTAAAACTTTCTACAGGCACTGTTTTAAGGTCTACTTAATGACAGGTCCATTTTTGAGTTTTGACATTTTAACATGACAGGATCGAGTTCATTTTTTCTTATGGACGCGTGATTTTTTTTGCTGCTGTTGCAACCTTATTTGGACAAGTCACCTGACGTTTTGGGTTATTTCTCTATCATTAGCCCAAATTCAATTTTGCTTTTTAACTTACAAGATATTTGGGAAACCCGCTTACAGTACCTTTTTCTTTTCTACATTTTAGAATTAAAGATACTTTTTAAATATTATGCAAAATTATTTGGTAAAAATAAAAGGTCAAAACGGTCATTTCTAAAGTGTCAAAAAAAAGTACTGCAGGCGAGTTTCCAAAATATCTTGAGTAAGTTAAAGGCAAGAATTGAATTTGGGCTGTTGATGGTCAATTAATCCAAAACGTCAGGACGCTTATTCTTGACCGCCCGTGAGGTGAGGTGAGCGAAATGTGAAAAAGCGAAAAAGGTGGTGCATAAGAAAAAATTAACCTGATAGTGCTCCTGTCATGCTGAAATGTCAAATCTCAAAAATGGACCCAACATTAGGTAGATCTTAAAAAGTGCCCGTAGAAAGTTTTAAGCGTTTTTGAATAAAGGCGCACAAAAATAAAAACTAAAAATGAACATTTCGGTACTACTCCGACTTTGTCAACTTTTTTTTAGTTTTGAGTAAAGCATCAAATTCTGCAACTTTGCCCTAATTTAAGCCTTTTCGTATCTCCTGCCGTTTAGGATATCCCTACAGTGAGCATCGAATTTGGAACACCCTGTATAAAGGCCCAGTATGCGAGAAAATCCTAGCAGCAACGGTCAAAATCTAGATTGCCGTATATGACATGGCCAATGGGATAGTGATGGCTCGATCTGAGCCTGCGCGAGTAGTTGACGCATGCGCATTGGAGCCCGTTATTAATCCATTTTCTCAGGGGTGTCCGCTATGCTTTTTATCATAGGGAAATACATGGGCAGGGCCCTCATAGTTATATGATTGTTACACTTTTTGAAATAACTATGAATAGTAGAATAGTTTTAGGGCTTACACCATCCAGCATGTTGGGTGATCCTAGGAATCTACAGGGAGATATTAATACAGAGGTCAAGCCCTTTTTTACCCTCTAAAATTTTTGGTGTTGCACCAATGTTGTTTCGTTTAGAAACTTTTGTGTCGACTGTTATTGAGAAAAAAATCAATATAATTTTTTGCAATTTGGTGGATTTATCTAAAAATTTTACCTATTATAAAACTTTAACGCTCTGTAGATAGGAGAAAAAGCCTTACGTGGACCTGAAACATAGGTCCTCAGAACCCTGACACTGAATTTTGGGACGCCCTGTGTATCAATCGCCTAAAAATAACGCATAAAAGAAGGTACTAAAAACCTGCTGCCGTTGACCGCACCGTCTGCAGCGGGCGCTCATCAGTACTGCAGCCCGGCGTCCAGCAGCACGTAGGCCGCCGGCTGAGGGGCGTGGTGAGCCGCCGCCGGGTGGGCGGGGTGGTACAAGCCAGCCGCTGCCGCGGCGGCCGCCATTTCGGCCACATGTTGGTAGTTGTTGGACTGCGTGGACAAAGGGGGGACAAAATACAGATATAGTGTCACAAAGGTATTGCTTACTGCATTTAATACAAAGCACGTTTACCAATGTTCATTCGAAATTCACCGGAACAATTTCAAAATGGCGGACATTTAAACACAGAGGCTAAACAACTGTCAAGAAATTGCTCCGATTAAATTTGAAATGAAGTGTATGTGTATTTTTGTCCAAAATGCAAAGTTTACTTTTTAGTTGTGTTAGGGGATCATATAAAAATTACTGAAATGAAAGCTTTCTTAACACATTTTTTGCCACTTGAAAAAACTTCTGCTGGGTATTCTTACAGCTCACTGTCCATATATTTCTTCATGAAAAATACTTGTTTACTTTTTCGAATGCTTATAATACATAGATGTATCTGCAATCATCATCAGGTGAATACTAACAAAAACCAAGACTAACTAATCTTACATAGTAGCGTGGGTTCAGTGAACCATGAAGTTTAACCTTCCTTGGTTTCCGATGTAGATAAACCCAATCTCGCAGGGTACCTGGTAGATGCAGTTCTTGAGGTCATGGCGGTGTGCTTTAGTTTTTTTTTTAAATTGCCTTCTTATTGTTATGGTAGTTTTGAAGATGGTATAAGTTGCCTATTCTTCTTATCTTTTCTGAGATTCCTTTGATGTATAGAATTATATGTGACGCCTTTCGACGTCTGTCTTCTTTTGTGTTGGTGTAGTTGAAGAGTTTTATTGATCGTGTAGTTGTAGAAACCTACAACCTGATGACTACCAGTTTGTAAGTCTTGACGTCGAAAGTTTGTACATGAACGTACCACTGGAAAAATCATTCCAAATCATTGAACAGAAGCTACTCAAGGACAATCACCTCTCTGACAGAATCAATCAGATATTTTCGATAGGAAAACGGTCTACCCATGGGATCTCCACTTTCGCTGGTAGTGGCCAACATCTTTGTGGAATACTTTGAAGAAGAAGCTCTACAAACATCATAGCAGGGACACCAACTTTGGCTATTGTCTTGAAAAAGAACAACACACTAGAAAAATTCTTCAATCATGCCAACAGCATAAGAAACTGCTTCAAATTAACTCTCGAAAAAGAAGTAAGTTGTCAGCTCCCTATTCTCGACTTTCTAGTCAAATAAAAAGAACTCAACCATAATCACTTCTGTATATCGCACATTAACTACTGGAAAACATCTAACTTCAAATCAAAGCCCTCCACATCAACCAAACTGGGAATTGCAAAATCTCTCGTAGATCAAGCCACCTACATGTGCAATACAGAAGAAACTTTAACTAAAGAAAATTCAAAAATTCGATCCAATGTGCAGAGGAATGGTCTCTCCAACTATACGATCAATAAAAATCTTTAGACACACAACAACACAAAGGGTGACAGGCATAAGAAAGGCGTCACTTATAATTCCATACATCAAAGGGGGATCGAGTGATACCTTGTTTAAAAGGCATTTTAATTCCCTATTTCAAATTTAAATTTTTATTTAAATCTGTTTACGACTTACAGAATTATGAGTTTTTTCGACTATACTTTTGAACAAATTGAGATATCGACTTTAAATAGAAAACCTACGTAATGATAACAATTCTACCACTTTTTGACGTATTTTAGATTGGTCTCACAATGACTTAAAACTATAAGGTCACTAACTACTTCAAAATTTTAAATAGAAAGGGGGGGTCGCGTGATACCTTGTTTAAAAGGTATTTTAATTCCCTATTTAAAATTTTAAATTTTTTAAAAATTGGTATATTACTTACAGAGTTAAGAGCATTTGTAACTATAGTTTAAGCTAGTAATACTAGAAATAAATTAAATTTTAAATAGGGAATTAAAATACCTTTTAAACAAGGTATCACTCGACCCCTCTTTCTATTTAAAATTTTAAAGTAGTTAGTGACCTTATAGACTTACGTCAATATGAAAAAAGTGTTATCATTAAACATGGTTTTTATTTGAAATCAATACCTCAATCCGTTCAAGAGTTAACAGGGGGAGGGGGACTTTTTAAGTAAGTACTGTAGATTAGGTAGTCTTAGTTTTGACTCAACTTGCGAAGAATTCTGGGAGGACGATGAATCCCCTACACTACTATCTTGCAAGGTGTCCAGCCCACAGAGGAATCAGAGAGGGAATCTTCAGAGAGAAAGTGTTTGAGCCGGAACACCTTCCGACGCTGAAATGGTCGGATATCCTGACCTTTATCCAAAGGGGGGAAGGTTCGGCTGTGGTGGAGCAGGAGATTGAGGGGAGCTTTGGGGGATGGCGAAAAGGGCTCGCGTAGAGCCTAGTCGCCGGGCCGGGAGTCTTAGTTTTGGTTACTATTCACCTGATGATGATTGCAGATACAAATGCATTCCAAGTGTGAAAATATAAAAAATGAAGACAATGGAAGTTTGAAACGCTAGTTCAAGTTCAACATTGTCTACCACCTTCAAACAACAAGAAAAATACTATTGTAATAGTGAATAGAATATAATAGAATATCCTATCATGTCTTTTTATTGATAAAGCAATAATCCTACTAACATTATAAATGCGAAAGTTTGTGTGTGTGTGTTTGTCTCTCAAGGGTGTGATCTAAATTGAAACATAGGCTACATTTTATTTGCTTAAGGACAGTTGTCAAATAACAATAGAGGTCTAACAATTGTTTCGGAGGGGGTACAAATAACTCACAATTACTTGAAGCTCCATACAACACCTGCTTAACTAAAAAGCCAGTTAAAACACATAGAGTAAAATTACCCCCCTATACCCGATGAGCATTTTAATTTGTCAAAATATGGGGGTATCAAATCAAAGGAAATAGAATCTGGAATCTGAAACAGGGTTTTCTTTGTAAACAATAATTTAGGGTGCTTTTATTGAAGAATGTGTAAGAACCTCATTACTTTTTTAACTGTTGCTTCAATGTGCTTTATACCAATGACAGGCATAGAAAGGCTTTACTACACAACAAAATAAACAAGGTTTTTATATTAACACTGTTAAGAGTGTCTAATTGTATGATGAGTTTCTTGACACTTTTTTAACACACAATGACATGGTTATAGTTTTTAGATAATACATACTATAAATAAAAAAGCCCCCATCCCATTATACTTTTACAAAAAACCAGATTTGTTAATAAATTAGAAAAAAAATAAAAGAAAAATAAACTATAAACCAAATTAATTCAAAAGTTACTTCAATTCAATTTAATTTAAAAGGATTATCTACAGCCTCAGTTTAAGTATTTTTTTTAGTTGTATATTTCAGTTTTTTTTATATTGATTTTTTACTGACTTTTTTAAATTGTGTATTTAGATATTTCTATCTTGGAGAAAAATCTTAGTAAGGATTGCCCTCTACAAATTAAGTATAAATAATTTTTTTAAAGGTATACCTCCCTTTTGTAAGTATATACCTCATTTAATCTAATTAGACTTGGACACAATTTTGTTTTGACACTTTATAGATTTTAAATGAAATTGAATTGAAAGGAATTGAAATAAATTAACAAAATTTTTCACCATCAATTAAAACAATGATTTTTATTATAATCTTACCGGCATAGCCATAGTGGGATATTGCTGCGGCATGTAGATTGGCTGAGGAAACATCATGGAAGGATAGGCTGCAGCTTGGGGGTGACCAGCTTGACCAGGATACACAGTTGGGGCTGCAAAAAATTACTATTACATAATGAGCTTTTCTAAAGCAGTAAATTCATAAGGGTCAAACCATATCAAATCAACCAAAAAAAAAGGCACTTTTCGTTTTGACCATCTCCGATTTTGATGATTTTTGGTACACTTATTCTTGTGATCCAAAAACTTAAAAATCCAAAAAATTAAATTTTTTGGATAAGCGGTTTTTGTTTTATTGATTTTTGAAAATAAAGAAATTGACCAATATGCCCTTGACAGGCACTTACAAAAATAGCAATATCTCAAAACCTATTGGTCCTATAGAAGCGAGTTATAGCTTATTTTGAAGGTTTTTTAAAGACCTTTTTAACGATGTGTATCACCATGCAATTTTTTGTTTTTATTTTTTTAATATTTTTTTTTTGAAAAATCTTGTTTTCAGTATTTTCTTAATATTTTTGGAAAATTTCAGGATGGAGAAGTTATTGGTTCTATTTTTTAAAAAATAATATAAAAAACAGTGCAGGAAAAAACCATACATTTTTTGATAAATACCTATATATTTACTCTTTATATCTAAAAACTTGTCAATTGCTCCCAGTCTTGTAAATAAGATACATAAAAGGTTTTTCCAAACTTGTTTATTCCTGCAAAATTTTGAGTATTTTTTCAACTGTCCTCCCCTCCACCCAATATCACTGCTTTTTGGACAAATGTGAGAATTTCAAAAACTTTTTGAATGAAGAGTTCGAAGAAGCAATGATTGACAATGTGACTTTTAAGAAGTGGATATCTGTAGATAGATGCAATATGGAGACATAATTAAACCAGCAGAGGACTTCATTGAAGAATTTTCAAATGACTTGATTAAATTAAAATCTCATTCTTTTTACACTCACATGAAAAAAGAATACTACAATGAGGTAAAAGACAATTTAAAAAAGGGAGAAGCACTAATCACATGCGACTTCGCTGAAAATTATTCATTTATTTTGCAGGATGAAGTGCAGTCCTATCACTGGACAAATAGCCAGGCAACCCTACATCCTTTTGTAATATATTACAAAACTCATGAGGGAAAACTGGGTCATTTAAATTATATATTTATTTCAGATTGGTACACAGCATTTCATTTTTTTTAAGCCACCTTATGCCTGAACTAAAGAGGCAAATTGATAATTTAGACAAAATTATCTATTTTTCAGACGGCTGTGCCGCACAGTATAAAAATAAATTTTTTTTTATTAATATTGCATACCATCTTGAGGAATTTAAAATTAAAGCAGAATGGAATTTTTTTGCCACCTCCCACGGGAAGAGTGCATGCGATGGACTGGGAGGGACCATAAAAAGGTTGGCTGCTAAAGCAAGTCTGCAGAGACCATATAATGAACAGATTATGACCCCCAAGATCTTTTTAAATTTGCAACAGAAAACATTCCTGGTATAACATTTAAATATTGTTCATTAAATGACTACTAGCAACATGAAAAGTTTTTGGAAAAAAGAAACCTGGAAGCACCTGGGACTCAAAAATTGCACTCGATTATCCCCCTCAGTAATGAAAAAACTATTACAAAACCATTTTCACTAAGTAAAGAGGAAAATATTCAATGTCTTTTTGCAACCTGTGGTTTGTCAAACACAGAAATTGAAAACATCGACTCCGGTTTTGTAAAAATAAACTATGACTGTCTTGGGTGGATGGGATGTATCATTGGCAAAAATATAGAAAGCGGGGAATTAAAAGTTTACAACCTTATGGTCCCTCTCTGTCTTTTTACTTTCCAAAGCCAAAAGCTGATATATTGGTCATAGATCAAAATTCTCTTTTAAGACGGGTCAACCCAAATACTGCCACTGGTAGGACATATACGCTAACTGCAGAAGAAATGACAGATTCCTCAAATATTTTACAAAAAAAATTAGCAACCTAAATATTTTTTATTGTAAATTTTCTATTATTCTTACTTTTCATTTTTTTGTTATACCCATATTAGGTAAATTTTCCAAAAATGTTAAAAAAACATTGAAAAAAAAGAAATATTTTTTTGAAAAAAATTAAAAAATGTGTTTTTGAGAATTTTTTTTTTTAATTAAGAAAAAAAAAATTAAACAAACTATATTGTGTCACACATCTTTAAAAAGGTCTTTAAAAACCCTTCAAAATGAGCTATCACTTGCTTCTATAGGATCAATAGTTTTTGAGATATTACTATTTTTGTAAGTGTCTGTCAAGGACATATTGGTCAATTTCTCGATTTTCAAAAATCAATAAAACAAAAACCGCTTATCCAAAAAATTTGATTTTTTGGATTTTTGAGTTTTTTGATAAGACGAATAAGTGTACCAAAAATCAGCAAAATCGGAGATGGTCAAAACTATTGCCTGGTTGACTTGATATGGTTTGACCCATAAACTAAAACTCAAAATTAGGCTAAAAAAACAATTTTTAATAGAACCCCTCACCTTGGTAAACTTGCTGAGCTTGCGCCTGTCCATGCTGCTGGTCTTGAGCTCCGGGACCACCCTGATGAGGTGGGGGAGGGACATAATAGGCCTGGAAATAGGGTGCAGCAGATGCAGGAGGAAAAAATATTGGCGGCGGTGGGGCGGGAGCAGGAGATGCACCAGGCCCAGGGGGGCAACCATCAAACACAGGTGGAGGAGCCCTAATGCCAAATGGCTGCTTTTTGATGGCCGGAGCAATGTTTAGCTTACGTTCCCTCAGAACAATATTGTCTGAATCTCTCAGCGGTCGTCTAGCATCATCTTCATTTTCAAAAGTTATAAAGCCATAGCCCTTAGAGACTCCAGCTCGGTCTTGAATAATTTTAGCAGCCTTCACTGTACCATAGATGCTGAAGAGTTGCATAAGTTCCCCCTCAGTGGTGTTAGCAGAAATGCCACCCACAAAGATGCGGTTAGGGACCAATGTTCCTGAATAAAAAATAGGAAAACCTAAGTTTTTAAATACATGTAAATCATAATTCAATCATTAAGCAAAATCACATGAAAAAAAGGACCTTTTATTCTAAGACCTAAGGTTTTTAACAGTTTCATTTTGCAAATGAATTCAAAGACCCATATTAGTTGAAAAAAATTTGGTCACATGGTCCAGCTCATGGTCTTTCAGTATCCACATTCAAAAGTGGTCACCAAATGGCATGGGTATTTCTAAGGAGGATAGCAAAAAAGTAATATACATGTTATGGGCTTTTCTTCTTTTATGTGCAACAAAAAGTATAGTAGTAGTGTAGTATTTATTCATTTGAACAAAAAATCAAATACAATGAATTTACAAAAGAAACAAATAACTTAAAACTAAGTGTTCAATTGGTAACACATGTTTTAAAAATCAAAGACTAATTTTATTACTAGTATAACAAAGCCAATACCAAGATGGCCAAAATTAACCCACCAAATCAACTAGCTCTTGCTCTAGCTCTACTGCTAAGTTCTGAGAAAAAAAATATGTATAAAACACAACTTCAGATCTCTACAAATAGAAATGAAATGAAGTGCACACTACACAGTATTACCTAGTTATTTAATAAATGTTTTTTAATCATATTTTATGTTTTATTTAGGGCGCACTTCTTCCTTCACTAGGCAGCAGGTTGTGCATTGACAATGCCTTATCAAACAAACCAAACTGGTAACATTTTTCTTTATAGGGTTTATATAGAAATAGTCTTGGTGTAGGTATAATTGTGAATTTTTTTATTTCTTTTTAGGAAATCCTATAAATAAGAAGGCTGAAGACCATGTTCTATTTTACAGAGAAACAAAAATATTTGATATTTAAAAAGGTGTTCTACATTAAACCAATTTAAACATTTTTGCAATTTAAAATTGTTCTCATGGATTGAAGCACTTGTAATTGACCCAAATAGCTCTTGTTATTAAAATATAGCATAGATCTACAGTAATAAAAGTGTGTTTTTATTATGGTATTAAAAATATTTTTTTTTGTATTAGGAGCAACTTTAAATGTTAGTGGAGATAAAAAAGGAACCTTTTTACTTATCTTTTTAATTATATAATCAAATCAATCTTATTATTATTCATTTCAATATAAAAATTACTTATAAAATTTTTTCTGATTTTGTTTTACCTATAATCATACATCTTGATTTTTTTATGTTTAGCTTTAATTTGTTTACACATATCCAAAAATAGATAAATTTTAATTCTTTGTTTAGAGTAGAACAAAGTGTCTCATGCTGGGTCTCATGTGATTTTGAGTTGAAAAATCTGAAAATTTGACAAAGGACCAAAGGTACAAGGTTTTATGTTTTTCTCAGACTATTCTTCCTTCCACTTATGGTTTAATTATCTTGGGTATTCTCTAAGGTAAATACAAGGGTTAGTATTTTTTATAAAAATGTATAAAGTTGTTCTATTTTTATCGCTAAAAACCCTGTTGTGGTGAACTGTAATAACAAAAATACCAACTTAGTTTTATATCTCAAAAACTTAAGATAAAATCCAGTTTGACAAATAAATGGAAAAGCAATTTACACTAAACATAAATTTTCATTAATAGAAAAGTTATAGACAAAATTCTAAAATGCAAATGTTTTAAAAAGGTCCTGTAGCTCAAAAACAGGTTAACATAATGACATGTAGTTTTCACCATTATTTATTTTTCAAAAATTGAGCCCTCAATCAGGCCCATAATATGTATATTAGGTTTTTGCTATATCCCCAGCCAGTGATCCGATTCTAATTTCTCAACCGATTCTAATTTCTCAAAAGATATTTTGCAAATTGAAAAAAAATCATATTACTTAACACCTTTTGCTCACAGAATATGTTTATTTCTGTAATCATGTAATTATTTATTAAAGGGAAACCTACTATTTTAAAACTCCTTGTAACAATGGTTATCTACTTTGTGGTCTCTTATCTAATCTCTTTTAAAACAACACATGAAAAATAAAAACAAAAATTTTTCAAAATAAATACAACTTGTTATTATAAACAGTGTTGTTATAGACAGCCTGGTATGCAACAAATTATCTGGGTACCTCTCATAAAAAGTTCTACTATGAAGCACTTCAAAAATCAGAAGAATAATAAATAAAGTTGCATAAAAAAACAGGTGAGGTCAACATGTGCTTTTTTAACAAAAACTTTTTTTTAAATTTATTAGTATCCTTGTTAGTACCTAAGTATTTAAACTCACTTTATAACCTTTTTAACTAAATAAAGTACTTACCATATTTTGGTGCATTTGGTGCATTATTGTTTAAGGGAGGTGAACATTGTGTGCTAGGCGGCACGTTACCATTAACTGGAGTACTGGCTGGCGTATTGACTGCTGAACTGTTGGAGCTCTTTTTGCCATTGCTCAGCCCTGTGTTTGACATGTTATTAATGTTTTTCACAGCCTTTGTTTCCAAACAAACTAGACCTAAAACAATGTACCTAGTAATGTAATTTTACCTAATATTTTTCAGTAAGTTTATGAAAACTTTCAAAAAGTCACCCTGTTAAACAAAGAATAATGGAAAGAAGCAAGTTCTTTAAAAATATGACAAGTAAAAAAGGCCATAAAAAGCAAGAGACTAATTTTTTTTTTATCTGAAGGGTGAACCGAAGATATACCTATATTAATTAATGGGAATTACTTCCCAATTTGAAGGAAAAAGTTCTGACAATTTGGCAGGGCATATTATCAATTTGATTTTGCGGCAAATGCTGATTTACCTATTTTGCCCTGTGCTGCAGAAAACAAGGACAATGCCACAGCAGTGTGGGGGAGAAAACTGAAATTTCCCTAGATGTGACCTACATTTGCGACCTATTTTCGACACCTTTCATGCTAAGATAAAACTCGATTTGAACAATAAAAATGCAATCTGAAGCGGATTCTCGACTGCATTGGCTCTCCTTTCACTTTGTGCAAAAGAAAAATTAATCAATAAATAAACAATTCGGCATCCAAGGAGTGAAAGGCAAAGTGGGCCATTTTTAAAAAAGATATAAAAATTAAACGGCAATTAACAAATTAGCCCGTAGGGTCATTTTTTTCAACAAATTAAACAATCAGAAAAATAATAAATGCACAATAAAAAACACTGCAGTGGAAGCTGATGTGAAACCGTTTCCTGTCCACCAAGAATGAAATTTTCAAGGATTTAATGGATTTCGGTACTGGGACTCACCTGCTGCAAAGGATGGGTGCCTTTTTGAAGAAACATTGATTTATTTTGCAACTAAAAAACTCAAAATTATTAAAAAACTAATCGTTTCGCTACTAAACTGTCGATAAAGATGGCGTCCGACCAATCGGAGCCTGTGAAAGTGTGACGTAACAGACAAAAGGGACCCAAATGAGCGTTTTTGGCAAGACTAAGCGGTTAAGCGCTAAGCGGTTGCAACAAAATCGTGTTATACTTTCTGCGTGTTTTTAATTTCCGGTTGTTTTTAGGGGGATGAAGAGTGCTATCATTCCATCTTTTAACTATTGAGATGGATTACTTGAGTTTGATCAGATTTTTAAATATTTAAACTGCGTACGCCGTTTATCAGCGCTAAAATTCGTTGAAAAATGCCAATTTTTACAAAAGGCGCCTACATTTGAAAATTGGTGACGATGAGAAGTGTCGCGACTTTAGTGGTGTCTTTTAAACCAGAAGAAAAAAATAAACGTACCCTAAATTATTCTACTTTGCGTATTTCTTCTAAAAGATATGCGACTTCTTAGAGTTCTAGATTCCTTAGGTAAAACATAATAAAAGCATAATTAAATTGTTTTTAACTAGAAAATTAACTTTTTTAAACTATGAAAATCAAAAGTCAAAAACTACGAAAAATAAACAAATTCAACTGTCACAAAAGCAAATTTTTGGCACTCTGGATTTTTGAATAATACTTTACAAAGAACTGGTTTAAAAAAATGTCATTTACACCATTTTATCTTTCCAAAAATGTGATGTCTTCTTCTGAAAGTTGTAGATTATTATAAGTACCCGGTTATTTTTTTTATTTTACGAAAAAGAAAACAAATTACTATAATAAAAAACACAGGTGATCGCCTACTTTATTATAAAAACCTAAAATTATACTGCAACAAAGTACAAAACTGTTTGGAATGTTATTTATATTATTTAAAAAAACAGTTAAATAACAGTAAGCACAATATAAACAATTAGAAATCACTTAACTAAAAAAATAATGCTAAAAAATAAACTTCTTACATCTAAACATTTTAAAAAATATAAAAAAACCTCAGATCTTTAATCTATCGGAATTTTAATTTACCATTAAAACATGGTCATATAAACGTTATACAAGAAAATATTAATTATCAAAAGTACTTAAGTAGTAATAAACAAATCATTGGGTAGGTATAGGCACTGGGGAGGACAAAAATGATGGAATATCCTTTAGACGTAACACCTTCATGGAAGGTGATTTAGTTAATTTCTATTTTTTATTCCTCTTATTTTTGTCCTTTCGTTATCCATATTTTCCTTACCAGTATTTTAAAAAAGCTTCATCGAAATAATCTAGTGTTAAAATGATTTAACAGTGGTTAGAAACCCAAACATCTTTTTCTGACTTGTTTGCCAACCTGCTCTGCATTAATATGCAATTATAAAAAAGGCACACTTTTCTGTGTTAGTCTGATTTCTTTTTGTTTTTTTTTAATTACTCGAACAATCATCTTTATCTATCTAAATTATTTCTAATAAAAACATTGTATAAAAAAGTTAAAAACATTTTTTTTTATCTAGTCAACCTTTTCAAATTTTGCTTACTCTTTTTTGAACAGGCTGAATACGGTTTCACTCTTGGAGGGGATGAAGGCTCAGGAACTTGCTAAAAAGTGCAAAAATATAACTTAAGTATTCTGGAGATGGATTAGGTTTAAAACATTTATGTTTTAACCTACCTCAATTTGTTTTACATTAGCCTTTCCAACAACAGGAACTAAAGAGACCTTTGGCTTGTTGCCTCCTTTTAGATGAGTAATTTTCAACATGGACCTATTGGTTTCAAACAGGGCTTTTATGGGCTGCTCCTCATTTGTGGCAAAAGATTTGCTTAAATTCTTTTTCACCCTGACTTGACTAACACTTGTCTCATTACTTGCATAACCTAAAAAAACAAATATTAAAGCTTGTATCCACCAAAGCAAACATTCCTCAATTAGGCTTTGATCATGGTTAAATAATAATTGGTGTTTAGAATGTGGTGTTCAAACTCCAATTAGTGTTAGTAAGTAAAGTAAAATATATTTATTCATCTAAAGTCACAGTGGCTGCACATACAACTTATCAAACTAGTAAAAAAATATATATATAGAATTTTCTGTAACATAGTGCAGTCAGAAATCATTAAAATAAAAAAATAGAACTATATAGTACATTAAAAAAATATTACAATAGTAAATCACTTATAGACAGTAAGTATTACAAGTAAAATGCACTAAATAAATAGATAAAAAATAATTTCTATTGGTAGAGTCAGTTTCTGAAGTTATGAAAATCCTTTAATGTGAAGAAACACTTTTCCATTCAAAAATCTAAAAAAATATTTTGAGCTTTGTTTAAAGCATTTTATTCATATAGTTATTGAGTTTTGGCATTTATCCAGTTTAGAGTATGTCTACTTTTTGTGTCATAATTATGTAGGTGTTTATATTTTATCAAGTTGTGTCCACTGTTTTTTTTAACAGTTCATCAGCTTTTTTATTATTTACAACTTTTTTATTTTTTAAAAGATATCGCAACTAGTCCATACTGGAGGATAGACTGTATCAGCCCAAAGTACATTGTTTAGAGTATTTCTTCATTTACTGTGTTTTTTATATTTCTTCTCTGTTAATCATAATTAAACCTTAATCGGTTGTAAGTTGTAAAATTATATAAATTTGCTTTAAAACCAGTCTTACCTGATGATTGGTAAATAGTGGAATGTAAAATTGGGCTTAGAGTAAGGGAATCCAATAAAGAATTATTGCTAAAATCCAAAAGCCCTTTTCGTGGTTGTCTATTTGAGGAAGGGGTGACAATAAGGTTCGAACTTTTACACCTAAAAATATAGATAGTATAATTAGAGAACAGAAAACTGGGTAAGCTAATAATTAAAACTTACTTATCAACAAATTCTCCTGGACTATAAGCAAAACTGCTACAATTCTTACAATAAATATAACCACAGCTGCTTTTTTGACATTGAGCAATTGAGTTTTGTACTATTGATGGATTGCTACAGATTGGACATTTAATTAGTGTTTGCAATTGGTTTAATTCCCGGCTTAGATCTGTGAAACTTCTAAAAGAATAGAACAGTGTTAAAGAAAAAGAGACTAAATAGTGAACCAAAAATATTTACCTAAAATATCTACTGTTTGGGCTACCAGGTTCTAGAGCACATTGTTCTGGACTACTTGGTGGGGTTATGGTATAATTTTCCTTGTTTATTTTGTGTTTGTCCAAAAATTCAGCATGTCTGAAAATTTAAATCGTAACAAATTTATAATATTACTTGGAAAAGAAACTCAGCCTTTACATAGGTAATGGAAGTTTAATATTTTATTCTGAAAGGTGAGTTGTACCTTTGCCTCGCTTTCAAACTGGTAAAAACAGCCATTCTACATTTGGTATCCACCATTGAGAATCTAAATATATCCCCACTAGACAAATAGTGAAACACTTCTTCCATGATAACACCATTTGACAAAAATTCATTGAAAGCGGTCTGGCCTTTGGGCCTAATTTTTTTTAGACATACAGATCTGTCAAGTTTTTCTTTAAACCTTTGAGGAGTAAGGGGTTTCTTAATGGGTGTCTTCAGTACTATGGTGGGATACAGAATTTCATGTTTTTCTTTAAGTGGGGAAGCTGCTACAAAATTGGCTGCACACTTAGCAAGGTTACTGACTTTCTTTGGGGTTGCATTGACATGTAAAACTTGATGTTCTGGAGTAGAAGAAACAGCAGCATACCTAAAAAAATAATATTTTTTTTTATCTTATATTAGTTTATTTAATCAATTTTGGGTAATTATGCAATATACAGTTTTCTGCCATTTTTGATTTTTTTTGAAAAATTCTTTATGGGGGCACCTTCTAGGATCCCTAGGACCCCAAATCCGTCTGTGCCGGTTGGTTTTTTGTTTTTTTTTAAATTTTTTTTCACTAAAACAACCCAAACCAACACAGTCCAACCCAACCTAATCCAAACCAACCCAAAACAATCAGAAAAATATCTTACAGGCAGAAAACTGTATACTGCATAATTACCCAATTTTGTAGGTTATTATGCGTTGACAAGAGTTCAAAATGTTCAATTTTATTCTTTAAAGACTTACCTATTATCCTTCAAATATTTGGATACATGTTCATCAGAATCAGTAAAATAGTAACTTTCTTGAATGCTAATTTCATTAAATTTCCTTGTAATAGAAGAATCATTTAAAGTACTGGAAAACTGGGGTGTGGAGGGACAAGACTCCTCTACATTATTTAATCTCCTTTGCCCATCCAAACAAGAAAATTTACGCTTTCTGGGATTAAGAATTCCATTAGGGGTTGACTGAGTTTCTATTTTTGGGGTGCTCTCAAACAGTCTTCTGGAAGCATGAAAAGATGCCTCCATTGAGGTTTCAATGCCGGAGTCTTGGCTTTCTTTAGAAGACTCCATTCCTAGAAACAAACTGTTTTTAATATCTACCCCACTCAATCAGACCCAACCCATCCTTACCTTTAAATTTAACAGCGCGGTTACTGGGTGATGTTAGGAGCTTCAAAGTAAAAAAAGCAATTTTTATAGAGACGCCATTTGTTAAGCAACCTTGTTGCCGCCAATTTCATGCGTTAGTTATCGCATTTTTTCAGCCTTTTTTTCTCGGTTATTTCGAAGTAAACGTAGCATGGATACGCAGCAACAAAGATGCATTAATTCTCTATGGAACACATAAAATCAGACGCGAAAAATTAAAACGAAATCACGCAAACAACAAACAACACGACAATTTTGGAAAGTTTTTGGCACTGACAAATGACAGGTCACGTGGACGTCGATAAAAATGTATTCTGCCCTAAGAGTAAAAGAATACAGGTTTCTGTAGTAATGCGCAAAAAAGTTTAATAATATTCGAAAAGAGGGCGGAACTGATCGGAGAATCATTTTAGGCTTGTAAAAGATGGCCAAAAGAAAACAATTTTGTACAAATTACCCTCTTTTCGCAATTCAAAAGACTTCATAGATAAACGCCAGACCGAACCCAATTTTTTTTTATGAAATTTTTTTAATTCGTAACTAATAGCCAAATACACCAATTAAAACGTCAAGCAGTTAGAATGTGACTAGCCTCAACTCGCCCAAATTTGGCAATTCACATTCTATCATTTCTATCCAATTTTGAGCCTTGACTGGTGTAAGGGGTCCCATAGTTTGTACAAAAATACATTTTACGAAGCGTATTTAACACAAACGTACATTGCGCAAACAATACTTTCCGCAAATCGTAAAATAGCATAACGATACTTCGCACAAAGGATACTTTTTGCAAACCGTACATCGTACAACTCGTACTTTCTACAAACAATACATCTTACAAATCGTACAGTGTAGAATCCGTCCGACATACAATTTTTGTTCTCTGCTGTTTTAATTTAAGCTCAGAATAAACATCCAATCTTAGAAGGAGAAGATATATTCTTTTTTTTTTGAATTTTATAAAAAAATATAGGTTTAAATAAATATAGGTATATAGAATCCAAAAAAATCGAGACATTAATATGCAGTGTGGGGACTTTAGCGGAATCAAATCCTCTAGAGCCTCAGGATAAAATATACGCAACCCCCCCCCCTTAGAAGCCTGGTTATGGTCACATTTTGACTTCAAATTAAATTTTTTTATTACTTATCCTTAACCCCCCCCCCCCGAAGTCAATGTAATGATATACCTATAGGTAAACTATTTTGTGACACCTTGACTGCAATGGTTTTTTGATGTGAGTTCATTTTTAATTTAAAAAAAAACCTTTAGATATAAAAATCAAATTACTATTGCTTTTTTCTTTAATAAACTTGGGCAAAATAGATTTTTTTTAGCTGTAGGTAGTTTTACAACTCTTTATACAGTGTGTCTCAAAAGTCTGGAATAATGGATTTTTTTGGGAGAACGCTTTTTTCAAAAAAAACTTATATAGGTATAGGATCATTTTAGGAAAAATAGCGGTTTCGAAAAATGTATACTCTTTTTTATACACGGTGGACACCTTGTATTGAGTACTGTTGGGTATTTTTGAAAAGGTTATTTTTTAAGGATCCAGAAAATGAGATAATATACAGGGCGTCCAATTTAAAAAAGAGATAAGGTGACGTATTTTATTTTTGGGACACCCTGTATAAAATGGTATATATTTTTAGAAACCGCTTTTTCTACTTTAAAATGATCCTACATAAGTTTTTTTTTCAAAAACCCATAGTTATTCCGAAAAATCCATTATTCCAGACTTTTGGGATACACTCTGTATAGTTTAGTAAGTTTTTAAGATAATTCGGTCAATAAAATTTTTAGACATATTTTATGATCTGATAATTTGGGAGGGTGGGGATTTAACCTCACAGCACCTAGGCCTCATTTGACCCGTTGCGCATTTTCATAGTATCTATGGAGGCTATTGGGATCGTCAAAAATACCTAAATACAAAATTTCGTCATGGTGTCTGTCTGTCGGTCTGTCTGTCTGTCGGTAACACGATTACTCAAAAACTGCTAAACCAATTCTTATAAAATTTGGCACCAAAATTCTTTGTCACCCTACGCAGAGTTGATTACGTTCTGGTGGGGGTGGGGGGGTTGGCAAGACGATATTAGGGGAGATTAAACTTAACTCACTAACCGTATAGCAGCTAGCGACACGCGATTTTCACAATATAGGTTAGATAATTACATTTTCAACCAAAAATTTAAAAATATTTTTTTTTTGGTTGAAAATCCAATTATCTAAGTTAATATGAAAACCGCGTGTCGCTTGGCAAGAGGAGGAGGGGATTAAGCTTTTAATAAAATTGTAACTTCAAAAGTATTATAATCCTTTTAAGAAAATTAAGTGGGTTAGAGAGGTTTCACCCTTTAAAAGGGGAATTTTTTATATAACTGGAAAGCCCATAAAAAATCTCAGTTGTCGTGTTTTTGCGTTTTATCCGCATATTTTTTCTATAAACACAAATCGTCGAATAACTCATAAAATCGTGCCAACGTCGGTATAACGTCATCAGTGCGTTAGCGATGCTTTGGCCCGATTTTATGTCGGTTATATGTGTTTTTAGGGTTATCCTGAGGCTCTAGCGAAATTATTCCATTTAAAGTTCCCACCATATATAGAAGGGCCCAAGGATATTCTGATAGTATACGAAAACTTCTCCTCCAAAGCTGACAGCCAAGAGTGTAACTTATTTATTCCCACGAGAGGGACGTTGACAGTTCGTTTTTTATCCTGCATAGAAATCGGTTCACTCGATTACGATTTGTAATCACACAGACTGCATGGTCCAAAAAAGTGAAACCTATGATGTCAAATTCGCTGCTCACCATGAATATCTCCTAAACGGTAGGAGATACGGAAAGGTTTAAATTAGGGCAAATTTGCGCAAATTTGAAGCTTGCTGAAAACTAGGAAAAGTTTACAAATTCCGGATAGTTCTGGAGAAAAAACCGTAATCTTTAATTTTAGTCTTTATTTTTCTGCGCCCTTATTCTTTTAAAGCTGTCAAAAAACGCTTAAAACTTATTTAACAGGCAGTTTTTTGAAATCTACCTGACAGGTTCGTTTTTTAGATTTGACATCGCAGTGTGAGAGGGGAGCTCTGGCAAGTTCATTTTTGGTTCATAAAGGATGACAGATAATATTTTGCAACCTTATTTTGACAAGTCACCTGAATTTTTGGGTTACTTGACCATCATTAATTATTGTGTCTACATAAAATCCAAACACTTATCTTTCGACAAAATAATTAGAATAATCATTTCAGTTCCCAGAAGTGAGGATGAAGCTAAATTGGTATATAAATGTAGATTATTATGTAATAAGACACCACAGTTGAAAATTTCGATGACTAATTGATTAAAAAGTTACACAGACGAAGCATCAAGGCAAATAAAGGAAACCGAAACAGACACAAATTATTTACTATTTACCTGTACAGGATGATTTTTTCTTAAATATTAAAATTAAAGTAAAAATCACTATTTTGGAACTGATTCTGTATAATATTTTTTCTGCTAGCGTGCGGAAAACATACTTTCTGCATTAGTGCGGAAAAGTTAACTTTAACGGCCATTTCGAGCGGTTGGACGGGATAAAAAAGTAACCCATTACTAGAAAAACCAGCTGTTACTTCTATATGATTAAAATTATGACTACATTTTCTAATAAATAATTTCCTAAAACCTTGCGTTATGCAATAAAATAGTTTAGAACAATAAGTTTTAACAAGAGCTTATAGGGGAATCTTTAAACTTTGGGTTGGACGGGACAAAAAAAAACCAAAACCTAATTTTAGGAAATTCTTACTTTTATATAGGGTGTTCCAAAAAAAAAACGACTTTTTGGATTGCCTATAACTTTCACGTTAATTATCCGATATTCGAAATTTAGCATTTTTTTGAAAAAGAGGACTTAATATTTTATGCAACTAATGTCGAAACTGACATTTCCTTAAAATTGAAGATGGCGGACAGTTTTGAAAAATGGTTAATTTTGACCCAATGAAAATTTTTATGCTCGCCACTGTATTAAATAGCCTGATTCTTACGTACGTAACATTTGTTTAAATCGGTTAAGAATAAAAAAGTTCTACAGTTTTACATTTCATGCTCTTTGTGTGATAAAAGACTTTCTCACTTAAGTCAACTTTATTCGACGGGATACAGGTTCGTCAAAAAATATCGGAAAAAATTCTTAAGTCTCTTTGGTATTTTTAACCCTTATTGGAAAATAAAATGTGAACGCTGCTGTAATAAAATTGATATGTGCACTAAATAGTATTATTCTTTCAACGCATACACATGTAACGCTTGTTTAAATCGGTTAAGAAATAAGACTTTCCATGAAGCCGTCCACCATCTTGAAATTTAAAGAGATGTCATTTTGACATCAGGCACATTAAAGTTAGGCTTGTAGCTTGTCAGAAAGTTTTAAATTTTTGGCAAAACTGTATCCCGTCGACTAAAAAACGACCTATGGTCAGAAAGAGGCATCAAATGTAAAACTGCCGAACTTTCTTATTTTTTAACCGATTTTGCGCATTGTTGACAGTGTGGAAAATATAACTTTGCGCACTGTAATCGTAATGTCAAAACCATTTCTTATTATTAGTCACCTGATCCTAGGACAAGTCTTAGGAGCATATTCCTATTGGAAAGATTAACACGCCAGGACGAACGAATAAGTACCATGCGGAACGACGCCTATTTGTGAGTGTTTCAGAGTTGGAAGTCAGAGTGTGCGATGGTGTTAAATGATGTCTGGATTGAGGGTGACTAGTGAATCCACTGACGAGCCCACGCTGGTCACCCCGGGCGAAACATCGTTTAATTGTTCCTTTTTTCGCTTTGGTCTTTTGTGTGTTTCTTGTGGGACACTTATCCAATTTTGAATTTTCGTTTTTTCCTCCCAATATCTTTTGATCTTCTCTTTTTTAGATTTTTTCCGGTTGATGTAACTGATTTGGAAGTTTTAACTAAGATGTTTTTAATTGTCCGCACGCCCTTAGGAAAAATGTTGGTACCCAATTTATTTATTTATAGTGGGTATAAGATTTTCTTTAAATCCCAGTAAACAAAATTTAGATGTAATATAAATCGTTTACAGAGAGGGTTTTTCATGTACTATTAATATGAATAAAATATTCTTTTTTTTAGTATTCCCGTAACATATGCTAAGAACCTTCTTTAGATAAAATTTTATAAATTTTATTTGCCACAACTTTGACAAAAACTTGTGAAAACGTTTTACAAAATACCTGAAAAATATCATATTTTCTGTCTATACTTAAAAAAAAAATCGTCAGCGGCGCTATAACATCATTGGTTGTTACAATTTTAGTTAAGTAATTTTAAACAATTTTTACCAGCAACATTATTTAACACTCGTAAAAAATTAGAATAATGTTTAAAATTTGCGCGTTCGGCGTATTTATACAAGCAGATTTAGAATTAAAACTAGACCCAACGGAGGTTTCCACCCCTGCAAACCCAACCCCAACACCTACTAAAGCGCCCCTCTCCTTTGAAATCGGCTTTACAAAAATTCTACAATTTTTGAAACACTTGAAACAGGATCTAACAACATAAAATCGTTCTTTTTCATTATGTTTTTGTAATTTTCTTGGATTTCTGTGAACATGACATTCAGAAAAAATATCGGTGAGGAGGCGCCAAATTTATGTCAACGGCATTCGCGTTCGGGAAAGATTAATTTTCCGCACTGGTTATACATAATAACTATTTTGATGGGTTTTTTGAGTGTACTTTATAAAAAACTAACCCTTTAAATATAAAAAAATGGGCACTTTTAAGACGATTTTAGAATGGGCACGAATTCTTTACTAGGTTTTGTGGTTTTTGAGTAGTTATAAAAAACCGAAAAACTAGTAAATATGCATTTTGTTGTTTACCCTCATTTTTTTATGAGTCATCAAAAAAAGTCGACAGTACCTACTATGCTACATCAACACCGTTATGAATTAAAAAGCCAGTTAACTCCTATCTCGCTTGTGCATGCCCTTTAGCCTACTGCTGCCGTCATTTTAACCAAATTGACAGGTAAAACATGGAATTTCTGTCAGTTTGGTATCAATATGGCCGCGACATTAAGCCAAATTTAAGGATACTAAAACGATAAAGAGTTTTAACTAGCTTTTTATTTGAGATAGTGTTAGCTAAATATGGCGGTTCAAAGATGGTCGACATGCGATTTACAAAAGCTGCTTTTTTCTTATGTGCATGATTCGGCTAATTTTTTTATATTTACGGTGAGCCAGATATTAGGCCGTTTCTTACTAAACTTTCTTCGCTTACACGAAAACTATGGGGCTTACATTTTTGATGTTAGTACTATAATGATGCCCCCAGGGTAGCTGTTATTGTCTCCCCACTTGTGGTGCCTAATAATGGATGATCTACTAATTTTCCTGACGCAGGAGGAGTTCGACGAACAAGCATATGTGGACGACCGTGTAGTGCCGCTTTCTAGCCACAGTCTGCGAAAGAATGCAAAGGTCGGTAAGAATCATAGAAGACTGGTGTAGGCAGAATGGTCTTTCAGTGAATCCTGAAAAAACCGAGATGCTCCTATTCACCAGAAAGAGGAAACTAGAGGGATTCAGAGCTCCCATAATGTATGGCAGACCCCTAACTTTCGTATCACAACTTAAGTATTTGGGAGTGACGCTTGACAAGAGACTCAAGTGGAGCGAGCATGTTGCCAGAATGACTGTTAAAGTCCAGGCACCATTGTGGTAGTTGCGCCGAGTGGATGGTCGAATCTGGGGCATTAGCCCGAGGATCCTACACTGGATATACATGGCCATCATAAGAACAAGGATCCAATACGGATCAGTGGTCTGGTTGCCCGCTGTAGAGAAGCTGACCATATCCAAAAAGCTTACGAGCCTGCAAGGCCTCTTCGGCAGAGGGATGAACGGCGCAATAAGGACGACCTCCATCCACGCTCTGGAAACAATCTTGGCTCTCCCCTCGCTTCCAACTTGGATCAAGAAGGAGGCGATGGCGACGAACCTGCGATTGAGGGACCAGGGACTGTGGAAGTGCAGGGTGGAAAGAGAGGGCCATCTGGCGGTCGAAGTGACGAAACAGTTGCCCCTCCTAAGACTGCCAGTGAAAGCACCGCTTAAACCATGGAGGTTCGATAAAAAGTACAAGTTCACAATACCGGAATGGAGTGAGTGACAAAGGGAAGAATTCCGAACGGAATTAAGCAGAGAGGCGACGGTCTGCTACACGGATGGCTCTAAACTGTCAGCCAGGCAGACAACAGGCGCAGGAGTGTACGCGGAAAGCCTAGAAGTTGAGAAGAGTTAACCACTTGGAAAACACGCTACGGTGTTTTAGGCGGATGTGTATGCCATTATCATGGCAGCAACCCTATCCGAGGTCAGAAATGGCAGGAGGGACATATACATATGCTCTGACAGCCAGGGTGCTCTCAAGGCTCTAAGTGCACCCAAAATAGTCAGCAGTCTGGTGGAGGAGTGCGCTGAAGCACTGCAAACACTGGTTCAAGACAAAAGAGTGACACTGATGTGGGTCCCAGGTCATGAGGGAATACCACAAGAAAGCGGACGAACTTGCCAGACTAGGGGCCGAAACCCAATACATTAAACCGGAACCTCTTCTGGGAATAACAAGGAAACAGGTACAGAGTGAGCTCAACAAATGGGCGAACAATGAACTGAAAACGTACTGGAGGCAAGAGTCAAAGTGCAGACAGTCCAAGCTATTCGTGGATGGTCCGAATGTAGCCAGAACTAAATGGCTCTTAGGCAAGACCCGAAAGGACAATGGACTGATGACAGGGATGCTGACTTGGCACAATCGGCTGAACAAACATTTGACGCAAATAAGAGTAGCAGGAGATCCGGTGTATCCCGCTTGCGGGCTCGAAGAGGAATCGGCGCAGCACTTGATAGCACAGTGTGACGATAGAGGAAGAAGAGCTGCACTCGCTCAAATGGGACGACATACTGAACTTCGTAAAGAAGACAGGGGGACCCGGAGAGAGAGAGGTGCAGCGGAAGGGGTAAGGAACGGGGTATGGCAGAAAGAGCCAATGAACAGGCCTAATTGCCAGACCCACGGGCCGCTCCTATACTACTACTACTACTATAGAGGGTAAGCCATAGAATTGTGCGGCAAAGAAAAAGAGGTTTAAAACTCGCGAAATATATACTTTTTTAACATCCTTTAGGAACAATATAAACAATATAGTTATATATAGGTATAAGAATCTCAAAGAGTACTTACTTTAACACATACATGGTATACATTTTTGAAATCAGCAAAATAAGTAATAACATTTAAATGAAATTTATGCAGGGGATTCTATATAAAATAAGAAAGTCGATTTCAAAATTTGACATATGCCAGTGGCGCACCGAGGGAGAGGGGGGATTTAGCGTCAACCCCTCCCTCCCGAGATGCCTGGTTACAGTTGGCACAATCAAATGACAGCAGAAATAAAATAGGTAAGTATATAGAGAACAAAATACAAGAGCCTAGACTTTAATTTTTAACAATTAAAAATATTGAAAAAATCATAAATTGCAAAATTTTTCGGCTGCGGCACCTTTCATTTTTACGATTTCTTATCAAAATGGTCTTTTTAATGTAATTTTATCAAAACATTCTGCCTGCGATTTAATGTCAAAAATCGCATCTTAAGAATCATTTTCGCCTGCGGCGCATTTTACCATTTTTACAAACAAAAAATCAGACATTTAACGCGTTTGAAATAAGGCCAACAAGACTTGTTTAGACCATGTTTCGAACGATAACCGCTTTTCTGAATAAGGGTGCGTTGACAGAACACTAAGAAATTTTCAAAGTTTTTTGCTAGAATGTTAGGTTACTAAATTTGTTTGCTGGCGTAACTATTTTTTTCGCTGGGGCTACTAAACATATTATATTCCTATCCGAGTTCTAGCAAGAAACTCTGCTCTGTTGTAGCAGAAACTTTGATGTTCCAGCAAGATTGTCTAGCAACATACGCGCCAGCTAAAACCACTTTACTGAAAAAATTCTCAGTGTACGTTCGTGGCATAGACAAACTACTTCAGACCGAACCCAATTTTTTTTCTATGGTTCGTGGGTTCGTAACGTTACGTACATCCCTCGATCCATACGCAACGAGTGGAATCAGCTGTTCTATCATCCCACCCGTCAAAAAAGCGGGCATCGTTCAAAACATGTAGCATGAACAAGTCAAAAATGAAGTGAATTTTGGATTTGTTTCGAGCGCCTTAGGCAGTGGCGTAGCCAAAAATCGACTCTGGGGTCCCTATCTATCCTACCTATCAACCTACCAATCAACTATCTACCTATGGCAAATTTTTAAAAATTAGGTAGGTTCCTATTGCTTGAGCTCTTAGTTTAATTGAACTGAAGGGAGAGAAGAATATTAATTTTGAAGGTAAGTCTCATCTAGTCTCATTTGCGTATATTTTTTTTAGAATTAACCCTTAAATGCGCCGCAGGCAAATTTTTTGAAAAAATTACATTAAAATGCTATTTTTCACGTGTCTCAAATGTTGTTGATAAAAAAATTGCCTAAAATTGGAACAATATTGAATATTGGTATAGGACCGCAGGCGAAAATTTACAAAAAAAAACAAAACATTCTTGAATAATTTTGATCTCTTAGGTTTTTTTGTAAAATATTTTTGAAAAACTAGATTGGGTTGGATGCTAAGAAGGGGTGGATTGCGGTGGTATAGATTTGTTGCCAAATCATAAATGCGCCGCAGATGAAAATTTTAAGAGAAATTATACTAAGATACCATTTATTACACGTTTTAAATGCTGATAAATTCCTGAGAATTAAAATAAAAATATAAAAATTAATGACGACATAGCACCACAGGCAAAATTTTTAAAATTTAGGACATCACACCAAACACACGTCACAAACTGGAGTAAAGGGTCAAAAATGTGGAGGAGCTATAGCTCTCCCTGTGGCCCTTGATCTTGATTAATTTATTGTAGATTGGGTTGGACCTTCTCCAACCCCCCCCCCCAGGCTACGCCACTGGGTTAGGTATAACGATACCGATGCTTTGATATTTACTTTAAGTGTCTATATTAAGGGTAAAACAACTCAAATTCCCAAAACCCCATCAATATTTACGATTTTACTTTAATTTTAAGTCAAAAATTGCATTTTAAACGGTATTTTCTTAAAAAATTTTGCCTGCTGGAGCATGATTTTTACATCAAATTTTGGGCAAATAAACAATTTTAAATTTGGTTAACAATGAAGCTCAGGTCCGCCCCGGTTCCCTTGTATCAATTATGGTCAGATTTTTACTTAAGATTAAGTTTTTTTAAATTATTTATCCTTAACCCCCCCCCAAGTCAATTTCTGGGTGCGCCACTGCATATGCTGCGATGACATTTGACAATATTGACATTTTTATTTTTATACTGTGCTAAAAGCTACTTATGCAAATTTTCTAAAAGACTATTTTTTTGTAAAATGCATAATAACCTGAAAAAGGGGGGGAGGACATTTAAAATGGATGACCCCTTGTACGCGTTGTTGTCAAGTTAAAAACGACAAAAAAGTGAATTTTGCGGGTTTTGAACCTTTTTTTAGTCCACCACACCAATATGGTATGGGGAACTATTAAAATCGTGAAATTTTGACTTTTCTTAATTTTATCAAAAATGAGTTACTAAGGTTTCAAAACACCTTAATCAACGAAAAAAAAAAGTTGTCTGTCTGTATTACACGATAACTCAAGAAGGTCTTATTCGATTTTAACGAAATTTGGTATCAAAATCCTTTATCGGCTGACCATGAACTGATTAACTTTTGGGTAGTGTGGTGTGGTCACAAACCTTATAACCAAAAAAATAGACTGATGATGTTGCTTTAAGAAATGACTGCTTCATGTATTTGACAGTTTGGTGCCAAAAGCAGTTGGCAATGCACCAAAATCCCTATAACTACCAACTGAGAAGCACAAATAACACTAGACGCGGCTAATTGTAAAAAAGGCTCTGGCATAATAAATTTGCAATTTTTTTAACGATAATCTTAAATAATAGCCCCCCCCCCTTCCCTTAAAATATGAATTTTTTAAATGGGTAAAGTACATTTTATCTTTAGGAAAAAAAGTTCCCCTTCTACACCAGTCTATGAATGACCCCTTAAAAAAAAAATAACCCTGTCTGTTCGGTACTCTTTATTTATGCAGGCAAATAAAAATAATAATTCAAATAAAAGTTGAGCTTATGGGAAATAGTGTAGGCGAAGATGGGCAACTTTTATTATCTGAAAAAAATTTGCGCATAACCTCACTCATTTTTTGGTTTGGTTTAGGCAGATACCTATTATTTAAGAAAACAGTATGATTGAGTTTAGTTTAATTATTTCAATTATTGAAGCTGTGTGCTGATTGGTTCAGTTATTTTTATTTTCTAGAAGGTGTATGTGTATGGGTCAAGGGATTTGGTTAATAAAACGTTCTTTTTTTGGAATGCCAACGTTTCGCAAAATTTATTTTTATATATTGAAATGCCGACGTTTTGCAAAATTTATTTTTATATAAATTTTGTGAAACATTGGCACTTCAAAAAAAGGACATTTCATTAACAAGATCCCTCAACCCATAAACATACAGCTACAAGAAAATTAAAAATAGGATCGTTAAAAAATTTTGCCAAGTTATTTTTATTCAGCTGTATAAACCAAAATTATTTATTTTTATTTTAATTTTTGTTACTTTCATTTTTATTTGCTTGTATAAACCCAGCCTTAAATTTTATTTGTAGAAAATAATTATTTACAAAATACCATCAAAAAAGTTACAATACAAAAAATACTTAAAAGTAACTTATTTACAAACAGAAACTACTTATTTTTAATTAAAGATAATATATAAAACATGTTGTTTAAACAATACAAGTTTTGCTAAAACTTTTCGGACCTTTTCTCCAGATATACTTTCACTAATTTTATTTGCAGAGCTATGACTCCTCAAAGTGCTGTATGTTTTAATGATTGCTTCAACTAAAAGCTGGTCAAAACAGAGTCTTTGGTATTTAATAACAGTCTTAGAGTCTCTTCAAATGCTCAGTAACCACTTTCTACTAATAGCAGCATCTGGTGGAAAACTATTGAAAGAAATAGAAAAACAATAATTAGATTTTTTCATTATTACGATACTTAATAATACTGCCATCAGCTGATGAGCGATTCAACATGGTTGCCTTAGGAAAAATAAACCCTTTTTCATAAGGCATACTGCTAATACAGGGTGTCCTAATTAACATGGGACACTATTGCTATCTCAGTAATTATAAGAACTATAAGGTTAAATTTATTAAGATTAAATAAGTTTTTAAGCTCATAGTTTTAAGTATTGCAATTTTTTGACAAATCTCTTTTAAAGAATTTATGTTTCTTTCTTTCTCCTGTCAACAATGTTGATTCCCCACACTGGTGAGCTGTAACCACCTCATGGGCCTTTCAGAATACAGGCAATGATCGCAGAAGTATTAAAGAAAATTGGCAAAAATAGGAATTATTTACCCTTACCTGTGATAGGAAAACGTATTTCCACTCGCAGAATTGCTGTTGTTGCAGCCGACAACAAAGCACTTCATGATGCAAAAGGGCACAGAAAAAGTATATTAAAAACACAACACGTTAAGCAAAAACATCTTCTTCTCGGTTACTATGGATATCTATCTATCTATCCAAAGCAAAATCTTCGAAAACCAAGAAACGAAAATAAAGAAAATGGCGAATCTACTAACGTCAAGACCGTCAAACGCAGTGCTACCAACCAAAAACGTGGATAAAGAGAAAATAAGTTGTCACGTCATGACACTGTTTACACTGCCCCTTTGAAATCTAGTTAATTCGAACAGTTTTCTAAATAAATTTTTTTAAATACTCAAGAAACCGTGGTTTTATATTTTTTCTTAAATTTCGTCAAGCAGTGCTTGTTATATAATCATCAAATACTAAAATATTGAGTTTGCAACCACAACAAATTTTACTCAAGTCGGTTTACTCTGGTTCCAATAACACCAAACTGTCACTTCCATGAGGCAGTCATTTATTGGGAGAAAACCCATAAGCATTAGCAGTCTATTTTTTTGGTAATAAGGTTTGTGGGTGTGGTACGTGGTTAAAGGGGGGAAAAGGGGAATAAAATATTTTTAAAAATTGTAACTTTGGAACAAAAGCAAGCAGTAGCGACATACGGTTCTCAGATTTAAGTTTCCATGAATATGAACTACAAATTTTCTTATAAAATCCAAATTCGTGGGAGCTTTAGTTTCCGAGTTATTTGAAAAAACGTTAAAGTATGTCAAAATCATAACTTCAGAAGTAACGCAGCTATTGATATGCGGTTTTCAGATTTTGGTTTTCGTAAATATTACCCAAAAATTTTTCAAAGCTACAGTTTTCAAAATATTTTCATTTTCTTTCAACATAAAATAATTGATTGTATGGTGGACTATCCGTGCTTTCTAGGGAACTATTAAAATCGTGAAATTTTGACTTTTCTTAATTTTATCAAAACACCTTAATTGACGAAAAAAAAAGTTGTCTGTCGGTCTGTTGTCTGTCTGTAAACGATAACTCAAGAACGCCTTAATCGATTTTAACGAAATTTGGTACAAAAATCCTCTATCGGCTGACCATGAACTGATTAACTTTTGGGTAGGGTGGTGGGGGATTGAAAGGGGGAAAAAGGGATAAATTATTTTAAAAAATTGTAACTTTGGAACAAAAGCAAGTAGCGATATACGATAGCGATATATTTAACAAAATTTTTGGTTAATATTTACGAAAACCAAAATCTGAAAACCGCATATCAATAGCTACTTTACTTCTAAAGTTATAATTTTTTTTATATATTTCAACGTTTTTTCAAATAACTCGAAAACTAAACCTCCCACGAATTTGGACTTAATGACAAAATTTGTAGTCCATATTCGTAAAAACTTAAATCTGAAAACCATATATCGCTACTTGCACTTGTTCCAAAGTTACAATTTTTTACAATACTTTATCCCCCTTTTCCCCCCTTCAACCCCCCACCTCCCTACCCAAAAGTTAATCAGTTTATGGTCAGCCGATGGAGGATTTTTGTACCAAATCGTATATAGACAGACAACAGACCAACAGACAACTTTTTTTTTCGTCAATTAAGGTGTTTTGGAACCATTTAGTAACTCGATCATTTTTGATAAAATTAAGAAAAGTCAAAATTTCACGATTTTAATAGTCCCCCATACCATATTGGTATATTGGACTAAAAACGGCAATTTTCCTAACTTTTACCCCTAATTTATGAATAAACCTGTACTAATTGGGGGGGGGGGTGCCTAGGTATATGACGAGATTGCTTTATTTTGGCATAGGTATTTCATATGAAAACAACCCCTAAGGGATAGAGAGATACAGCGATTTAAAGTTTTATACCCGACAAAAAACTGCTTAGAACAGTTTTTTCTTTGATCGTGACACGTACCCATTTAGAAGCTCCAAAACCAGGACGCGTCACGTGATGCGGTTTTAAGTTTCTACATCCGTGGTTTTTAGAGTCAAACTGGTAGTAGATATTTAAAATTTTTTAGACAACAAAAACATCCTCTAACATTCTTTTTACTCTGAGCTCAGATTTAAACAGCTGTCGGTCGAGCACAGAACACAATTTGAATGTTGGACGGATTCTAATATATACGATTTGTAAGATGTATTATTTGTAGAAAGTACGAGTTGTACGATGTACGGTTTGCAAAAAGTATTCTTTGTGTGATGTATCGTTATGCTATTTTATAATTTGCATAAAGTATTGTTTGTGCGATGTATATTTGTTTAAAATACGTTTGTAAAATGTATCTTTTGGAATAATTATAGGGACCCTGGTGTAATTGGTCATAAATGGTTTCAAAGTGTACTTGTGTTTATGCTTGTTAAAAAACCCGCTTATACATTTGAACTACTATTATAGCTACCCAACCCAACCAATCTCCCATTCCGTAAACATAACCCTGTTTCTGTCAACAACATAACGTCAAAAATTTCGTAAATTTAATAAAATTACTTTTATCTATTTTGTTTATACGAGGACGCGATTAAAATGTCCAGTGCCAAAATTATAGAGTTGGATGAAACCAACACTTGCAAAATGTAAGGAAACTAATTCATTTATCCCAGTGCAAAAAGTGCTTATTTGCAGGAAAATTTAACTTTGCATCAGAGCAGATGTATCTTTTTTTTTTTGAAAAGCCTGGCTTATTTTTTTTTAAATAAAATTATACTTTATTAGCTCTCATGAAAATGTTCACTATTATAGCACATCCATTGAGTTGAGACAGTCAGTGCAGCACTAGGATATTTATTTTCTTGTTAAAAACAAGAGATAGAGATGTCTCAGTGTTTCACCAAGTATCTCAAAAGAATATGCTATTAATATATCCTTCTTTAGATGTGACAATGCATTGGCCAAGTATTCCTGCCCCAGGTGTAATCTGATTTACTGTTCTCTAACTTGTTACCAATCAGATGGGCATCTTCAATGTAGTGAGGAATTTTATAAGGAAAATGTTATGCAAGAACTAAGTTTGGATCCCAATAGTTCTGAATCTAAGGCAAAAATGATGGAAATATTGCACAGGGCACATGAAAACAATAAGCTCCCTTTTAATAATTATTTAAATGGTAAGTTGAGAAAACTTTATTCACTTATTTTAAGTGGAGAATTTTATCATTATTAAACAAACAATTCTCTGCTTTTGTTAGACTCTACAAACTCAGATGACCTTAACAGTGACTATGATCTTGATGATCTGAGCAAGTTTTCTCAATTTGTTGATTTGGAGGATTTAGAGGAGGACTTGGATTCTGATGATGATCAATTTATTGATATTGCTGAGAGGTTGGCAGGTGTCAATTTAGATGATGCAGACACGGTTTGGGATAAGCTAACTGAAGATGAGAAGCAGGATTTTGTCACATTTTTAAAGTAAGTTGAGAATCGGAACCTCACTCAAAGTGTAACTTTATCCGAGTTTTTATCATAAAATTTTGTCCTTTCTCAAAAGATAGGCTTAACTACTTGCTTTTTATTTTTAGAAAGGAAGATTTAACCAAATATCTGCCCACATGGGACCCATGGTGGCTCTATAGTGAAGATAGCCATGTTGTGGATATTGAAAAGTTGGAAAGTGTTAAAGAAAACTGCCCAAAAATTAGTGAAATTAAAGTGTTTAGCTCTATATCGGTAAGCTGTTGTAACAGTGTCATTAAAAATCCTTTGTTTTTTTTTTTACTGTGAAATAATAAAGTCTTTATTTATTTAAACAGTCATTTTATGACTTCATACAGGAAACTATTTTGTTTAATATTTTAAGTTACCTAAAATAAAAGTGATTTCATATAGATAGAACAAAAATATGCCTCTAGGGAATATGAACATGCAAACATATTTTAGAAACTATGAAACATTTTTGTTTCTTTTAAGTATTTTAGGTATTATTTTACCAAACAGATATTTAGTTTTTAGTACAAGCGTTCGCAGTAAAAATTATGATGGATAGGTAACCCTCGCCATTTTTTTATAAGATGTGCATTTACTCGTCCTGAATACAAAATGGATAATCCTGTTCCTCAAAATTGTGGATAAGGACTCGGCACACCAATCCAAAGGTGGGAAATTTTAGAGGTCACGTAACCTCCACCATTTTCACATATATGATGTAGTAGTACCACCAGACCAAACATCACCTGTGCCGGACCTCATTCATGGATAAGGGTTCAGCACAATACTCTAAAAGTGGGCAGTTGATTTTTGGTCTGGGGGTACTACTACATCATATATGTGAAAATGGTGGGGGTTACCCTACACCCTCCATAATTGCCCACCTTTGGATTAGTGTGCCGAGCCCTTATCCACAATTTTGAGGTACATAATTGTCCATTTCATATTCAGGACGAGAAAATGCATATATTATCAAAAAATGGCGAGGGTTACCTATCCATCATATTTTATGCCTTGAACTCTTGCTCTATTACCAGAAAACTCTTAAAAACAGGAAAATAGTTACAAAAAAATCAAAGACCAACATCTACTGAGAACTCACCAGTTTATATTATAAATCAAGGGCAGCTAATTGTGTTTATTTTTAGTTGGTGACCTTAAATTTTAATTATTGACAGTGTTAATATTTTTTTAAATAATTTTCTTGTAAAAACCTGAAGGAAATGAGAAGAAATGGCTTAATTTTTGGTTGTGAAAGATTTTTGCCATTTTTTAAAAATTTGGGTAAAAAATGGACAAGATATTTTTTGCACCCATGATCTAAAAGTTGTTTTGCATCAGTTACCATTTAATGAAGGTATACAAAACCGCTATTTTCCATTTCCTCTTTGAGAATTTTATGGTTTTATGGTTATTTGTTTAATTTTCAAAAACTTAAAACACCTTGTAATAACAAATTTTTGTCAAAATTTAGGTTTTGAAATGCATACTTTTTGCTTTTTTACAGTCAAAAATCCCTGCCCCAAATGTCAAATTCAACCTGATTAATATCTTGGCAGCATATGCTTTCACAGCAAGATATTTCAATGGCGAACATCAAGATTTGGCAAAAGAGGCAGTCACCACCCTGGCGACGGTTAGCACCACCCTTAAGAAGGGGCAGAACTTTGAGAACTTTGAAACAGCTATCAAGTCTGTTGAACAGGAATGCATAAATGTAAGACGTAACAATAATTAAAAGGATATCTTTACAGTCCTTTAAATGAACTTTGGGAAATTGAAAAAAGTTTCCATAACCAGTGGCATACACGTGTGGGCTGGCGGCTCAAGCTCCCCCCCCCCCTTCCTAAGAGTCATTGCATATTGACTCCTAACCATTGCATTTTTCCCAAAAATGAAGAAGAAAATGGTTATCTGAGACTATTATGATACTAAAGCACTCCCCAGGATCCCCAAGCCCTCTCTCCATTCAGAAACAATTTCTACACTGGTATAATGTTTGCTTCTATTCTAAAAATTCTCTGTTTAATTCTTAACAAAAATTACAGGGTCAGAATAAGTTAAAAAAGGAAATTGATTTGAAGTTTTTTAAATTTGTAGGTACTGCAAACTTTTATTTTTCAAATTTTGACACCCAAACTTTTGTTTAATTGTTTTTCTGTCAATCATTTATATACCAAATTTTGTTTTTCTCTTGTTTGTTGTTGCCTTAGAACGTTGTGGCTCACAAACAAAGGTCTTTTCTTGTTTACACCTTGCATACTATTTCTGTTTTAGTGTCAATGGATAATGACGGATTCCGAAAATCTAGACCTGATGCGAGATGATCTAACGAAAATTTTACAAGGCCCCTGCGCATCAGACAAAAATTATTACATTTTGTGTGCTCTTTCTGATCTTCAGGTAAGTTTTGACGCCCTGATGCCAAGTCAAGTGTTGTCCTTCCATTTGAAAACGATTGCAGTTTATGTTTCCCTGAGTCCCGTATTTTCTTGCATGATCGCCAACAGCTTGTGGAGAATCAGTTGCTATGTTTTCATGGGTATTGAGTTTTTTTCAAAACTCATTGTGCCTTTTTCTTTTATATAGCGTGTTCTTTATCAATGAACCCAATACCCATGAAAAAATAGCAAGTTTATGTTTATTTTTCAATTTTATCGAGATTGTTGTCGACTTAGGCAAACTGTTATTTCCTTTTCCATTTTTGTACTTATTTTTTTGTTTCCATTTTGCTTCGAAGTAGGTGTTGTTCTACTTCGTTCGTGACTAAAAATGCATATTACTACTGCTATTGCCGCTATTATATGTCTTACTTCTCGGAGTTAGATTTTGCCACGTCGCAAAGGATTTGCGGCCGCACGTCAGTCGACGGCCAAATTTTTTTTATTTATTTAATTATTACGGGACATGCCCAATCATAATTTACAAAAGTAACAAAAAATATAAATCATAATTTACAAAGGTAACAAAAAACTATAACAAATATCAAACAACCGCACTAAAAATTATTTTCATTAGAGCCTTTTTAAAACATTTTTTAAAGATTTTTTACTGATGATAAAAATATCAATAGTAATTTTATTTGTATTGGTCATCATTCTTGTAAGACCAGTGCATTGCCCATACAAAACCTTATGAAAGTCCACATAAAAAGTAGTTTTCTCCCTGGGAAAGTTCAGCACACTTGAGAGATCCATGAAAAATGGAATGACATGCTAGAGCATGAAATTAACTCTGTGTTTCGGACTTCCATTGTCTATATTTTATTTATACACGACGTTTCGATCTCTGATCTCTGATCGTGTTCAGGTGCAAACTACAATCAATTCCTAAGGCTACGTACTTATATACTGTGAGAAATCACTCAACCTTGAAGTTTAAGAAGTTGGCTCCGCCCAAGGAGGGGCTTCCAAATATTTGGGATTTCAACACTTGGTTTACTGAAAATACCCTGATTCTGCCCAATAAAGGCAGCTTCAAGGAATTTTCGTTTCTTCCAGTGTGACTCCTTGTGCAAAACCTTTGCTTCTGCCCACTTCATTCGGTGTTGTTTTGACCATGCATGTTCGGCAATTCCTGATTTCGTGGTTTCACCTTTTTGGGTATTCGTCTGATGTTCCTTAAGCCTAACAGATAGTGGTCTTTTAGTTTCGCCTATGTATGATTCACCACACTCACAAGGAACTTGGTAAATGCATTCCTTATTTTGTTTGTTCTCCGGTTTTGTTATACTAAGAAGGCTTCGAATTGTATTACTAGATTTAAAGCTGTTTTAATATTTAAAGTTTTTCGCTACTCTTCGAATTTTCTCTGATACTCCTTTAACGTATGGGATTGTAAGGAATGCATTTGCCTGGTTTTGGTCTTTTTGTCACTCCCTCCAGCGGTAGGCTGGTACGTTCATAAAGGGATTCGTCATCAACCAGTCTCTTTCTAGAAACAACAACTCCATCACTCCCTCCAGCGGTAGGCTGGTACGTTCATAAAGGGATTCGTCATCAACCAGTCTCTTTCTAGAAACAAGAACTCCATCACTCCCTCCAGCGGTAGGCTGGTACGGTCATAAAGGGATTCGTCATCAACCAGTCTCTTTCTAGAAACAAGAACTCCATCACTCCCTCCAGCGGTAGGCTGGTACGGTCATAAAGGGATTCGTCATCAACCAGTCTCTTTCTAGAAACAAGAACTCCATCACTCCCTCCAGCGGTAGGCTGGTACGGTCATAAAGGGATTCGTCATCAACCAGTCTCTTTCTAGAGAGGGAGTGATGGAGTTGTTGGAGTGCTGCCTACATAACTCTTATTTTCAAGTGAAAGATAGGTTTTATGCTCAGGAAGACGGTCTGCCAATGGGTTCATCGCTTTCGCTAGTGGTGGCCAATATTTACATGGAGTGGTTCGAATCACACGCGGTTGATACCGCAACATATAAACCTAAGCTCTGGCTGAGATATGTTGATGATACTTTTATTGTCTGGACCGGGAATGACCAACAACTTTCAGAATTTCTTCACCACCTAAATAACATAAGACCCACCATTAAATTCACAATGGAGTTGGAGCAAAATTGTCAAATTCCTTTTCTTGATGTACTTGTCACACGAGTAGAAAGCGACATCAGAACAACAGTCTATCGTAAACCCACTCACACAGGACAATATTTAAATCATGGTTCAAATCATTCTGCTACAACCAAACGAGGCATAATCAAAACTTTGTATAACAGAGCCGTTCAAATTTGTAACAATTCTCATGACTTGGAAATCGAAATAAGAAACATTAAGAAGGATCTGCAGCAGAATGGTTACAGCCTGAAACTTATAACAGATACTATGTCTAAATGTCAACAAACAGGACAGAGATTACAAGACCAAAACCAGGCAAATGCATTCCTTACAATCCCATACGTTAAAGGAGTATCAGAGAAAATTTGAAGAGTAGCGAAAAACTTTAATATTAAAACAGCTTTTAAATCTAGTAATACAATTCGAAGCCTTCTTAGTAAAACAAAACCGGAGAACAAACAAAATAAGGAATGCATTTACCAAGTTCCTTGTGAGTGTGGTGAATCATACATAGGCGAAACTAAAAGACCACTATCTGTTAGGCTTAAGGAACATCAGACGAATACCCAAAAAGGTGAAACCACGAAATCAGGAATTGCCGAACATGCCTGGTCAAAACAACACCGAATGAAGTGGGCAGAAGCAAAGGTTTTGCACAAGGAGTCACACTGGAAGAAACGAAAATTCCTTGAAGCTGCCTTTATTGGGCAGAATCAGGGTATATTCAGTAAACCAAGTGTTGAAATCCCAAATATTTGGAAGCCCCTCCTTGAGCGGAGCCAACTTCTTAAACTTCAAGGTTGAGTGATTTCTCATAGTATATAAGTACGTAGCCTTAGGAATTGATTGTAGTTTGCACCTGAAGATGATCAGAGATCAGAGATCGAAACGTCGTAATATAGACAATGGAAGTCCGAAACACAGAGTTAATTTCAAACACATCATTGTCTCAAACTTTCAAACATGCTAGAGCATCATAGTTTTCCCTGTGTTTAACTAAGGATTGTATGTTTAGCATACTTTCAATATTTGTATATGGTGTTTGTTGCACGGGAAGTGTTTTCTGGAAGGCAATATAGCGAAGAAAATTGTGTTCAACTGATTCTAGCTGATCGATATATTTAGAGTAATATTGAGTCCAAATAACACTACAATTTTCCAGGTGACTTCTAACTGACATCGTACTGACGGCTGCGGCGACTGACGTACGTCCGATATCGGCCCGCGTCCACTGTGTTTGCCAGATTGTGACTATTTTTTTGGGTCTTTTTAGGAACTTTTCAAAAAGGCTCTGAGGCCACAAAACACAGAGGAAAGTGGATCATCCACGTTCGAAAAGCAGTTCCCGAGAAACCACTTTCCGGACATTCAAATGGAGCCCAGCAATAAAATTAAAAACTACGTAAAAAGGGTGGACTACTTTTTGTCTTACGCCAAAGAGATTTTGGAACTTTAACGAGTTTCCTTTTATAGCACAAGCGTTCGGGGAAGAGTCAACTAAAGTCTGATAAGAGTCGCATTGTTGATTTTCGGATTTATCTTGTAGCTTGGTGGCTACTGAAATGCAACTGTTTTTCTTTCTTTTGTGCGTTTAATTTGTATTTTCTACTAGTTTTGATGCAATTAACTACATTGAATCCATTTAAAGCAAAGAGAAAAATCAAGTACTCTAATTAACGTTAAAAATGGAACTTATTACACTTTAGGCTACTCTATAAAATATACCATTTTTTGCTGAGACGTGCATTTTTCCGTCCTCAATGCGAAATGGACAGTCGCACCTCAAAATTATTTCTAGGGGGTCGGTCGGCACGCCACCCTATAAAGGTGGGCAGTTTTCCAGGTCTTGTAATGCATCGAGTAAACCCCACCATTTTCATATATTGAAACTGTTCCGGAGAAGCTGGAATGAATGGGGAATAGGGGAATGTGGGCCAAAACCGGATAGGAGATTTCTTTCCTTACCAGACGGTGTCATTTATAAACCTAAGGCAACAAATTATTCTTCACACTCTTGCCATATTTCAGAATTTCACCATTTGGGAGTTATTCGGCAACAGGTGTTTTAAAAATCCACTAAGGACTCTGTTGATAGAAGTTTTTACCTATAAGTATGAAACTCTGTAGTGTATTTCTGTTATTTATTTTTTTTATATCGGCCGTTCGTATAAACAAGGTAAATGATGTATGTAACTGCTGAAATGGGTTAAGTATTTTGTGCGAAGACTGGGCACAAGGTTGTAGCTATTGGTTGGCTGAATGACTATTTAAATAGGCCCACTCTGACAGTTGAATAAAAACACGTGTTGATGTTGATTTATGTTGCTATATACACGTTTCAAATTAAGTTGAGTAAGGAAAAGCGTATTCCGTGTAAATTTTTAATAAATTTCTACCAGCAGTGGAACGTTTTCGGCTTGTGCCAAGCCATCTTCAGCACCACTTTTTCAGAGGTTAAAAACGTTTCCTTCCATATAACTGTACAACATTATGACAAAGGTTAAAACATTATGTGTGGAAAATGCGTTTTTGTTCTGTCAAACAAAATAACCGAAAATTTACATTTATTTCAAAAAGGGAAAAAAACAGGTTATTATTTTAATGTGTTGGATTTTAAATTGTTTGTTAATAAAATTGTCCACACCTCGGTCCACACGTAATGTTTTAACCTTTGTCATAATGTTGTACAGTTTTATGGAAGGAAACGTTTTTAACCTCTGACAAAGTAGTGCTGAAGATGGCTTGCCACTAGTCGAAAACGTTCCACTGCAGGTAGAAATTTATTAAAAATTTCCACGAAATACGCCTTTCCTTACTCAACTCAAAAACACTTTAATCAAATTTTTAACTCGCTTTTGGGGCAAAACCATATTTAGCATTATTTTTTGTTCAGGCCATTTTTAACCACAATAGAATTTTTTCAAAATTTCATCGGTTTATTCTGTAGATAAGTGTTTGTAGTACTTATTTGCCAAACTGTCGATCATAAATCAAAATTAGTTAGTGATATAAATTGTTTTTAACTTAGCTTTCCAGCTTTGCCCCTCCTTCCCCTACTCCCTGACCGAAAATCAACTGGTTTGCCTGACCTCTTTCTTGCCAGGGTTTGGCACCCAACTCTTCAAAATGGGCAAATCTTATGATTTCAAAAAAAAAAACTAATTGTTATCTTACCAACAGTTAATTTATTTTGGACTTGGAAAAAAATCATATGCATTAAACCTGGTGTTAAAATAGTTTGAATGGGTGCCCCCCCTCACCCCAAGGGGGTTAATTGTACACCTTCAGGGTGGTGGCCACAATTTTGAGGCGTAAAACTGTCCATTTCAGGGGAACTATTTTGGCCAAAACAAAAATGTGATCCGGTTTAAAATTATCTGAAACTTACTGATTGCCAATTGCACCGTAATGTTGTATAATGTGGTTTAAATTTAACTGATGTTTAGAAAGCAAGACCTTCATATTTTAAGTTCTTTGTGGAAGCGCATTCTAAACACCGGTTAAATTTAAAGTAGGTTTAACATTGCGGCGCAATTGGCAATTAAATATACGTAACTATATTTACGTCTTAATTTATTTAGTGGTAAATTAGGTAATTATCTTTTTTTTTGTCACTAGTTGCAATGTCAAATTTGCAAAAGTTTAGGAACTTTTTTGTAAAAAAAATTGACATTTTATGATTATTTACTATAATAAAATTATAAGTTTACCCCCAGTAGAGAAAGTATAAAAAAATATAGGCAAGTTTTTTCAAAAATTAAGTGGGAAGAGTTGAAATTTTCATTAGTGGGAGATTAAAAAAAAAAGACTTGGCTGCTAACCTCCCTATTTTTGTATAAAAGTGTTTTTTTTTCGAATATCCTGTATTATTGTAGGTATTTAAAATTTGATAATTAAAAATTGCATATCATATAATGGATTCCGAAATTATTAGGATTTTTGGGATAAAGTGCAGATTTCAAGACATTTTGTTTTTTTTTTTGGCATCCAGAAATATTTATTTAAGATTAAAAAGAGTAATAGGTATCCCAAAAACCTGTCAAAAAAATAACCTTAAAAACCTCTCAAAAATTAAAAGTTCACATTTTGAAAAATCAAATTTTGATAATAGCATTCAATTTTAAGTGAAAAATGAGAATTGTTCTGTACCAGATTTAGTTTTGTAATAAAAAATGATTTTTGGAATTTTTACTAACGCCCCAGTAAAATTGACCATATTTTTGTAGTCTTTTCAAACTAGATTTTGTTTGTGAATTTTTTTGGTTGAAAATTTTAATTTTTTTTGGTGGTATTACTTAAGAGGCCCTGTATACGATTTTTGACAGTTATTGTTTTAACAGAGGTGAGCAACTGGATTTGACAGTTGTTAGGGAAATGTATAAAAACAAATTGTGTGTTGGCAATGACAGTTGGTAACCCCTGACAATAAATAGTTTTATCACTGTCACATTTTTGATTAATGCGCAATTTTACAACTCATAGTTAAACGTGAAACCTCAGTTTAAACCACAGATGTCGACTTTTTTACGTTTTCTAGGTGCAGTTTACCAACAAACTTCGGTTTAACCGTTACCAGCGGTCTGGGTGTTTGTTAAACTTCAGTTTAATAGTTACCAAAGGATTCTAACCTCAAAAAAGTTATTAAAAATTTGTTTTTGGTAAAAAGACTGTAAGTATATAGTGAAATCGTTATGATCAATGACTTAAAATTTATTTTTGATCAACTGGATGAAGAATGACGAAATTATTGACATTGTCGAAGCACGAATACCAAATATTATTTGTCCTAGAACAAATCCTTTGGAGGAGTCCCACGATATGTAGGTTTTAAAAAGAGGTTTGAATTATCCAAAGAGATATACGAAATTGTGCACAAGGAAATTCGACAAGAGTTGGAACATCCCACAGATCAGCAAGTTTTATTCTCACATCAAGCTCACACGTATATATATATACTGTATATCTTTTTGACAAATCTGAACATTTTTGTCGTCTCAAAAAGAACTTGATTGATTTTTATCAAGTTTGGCTCTAGTTGGTGCCATTTTGGTTAAAATAATGGTAATTATGCAGTATACGGTTTTCTGCCATTTTTGATTTTTTTTTTGAAAAATTCTTTATGGGGGCACCTTCTAGGGTCCCTAGGACCCCAAATCCGTCTGCGCTGGTTGGTTTTTTTTTTAATTTTTTTGGATTTTTGAAATTTTTTTTCACTAAAACAACCCAAACCAACACAGTCCAACCCAACCTAATCCAAAACAATCAAAAAAACACATTAAACCCCCCCCCCTGGGCACCCTTTTTTCTTGTAAAAAAAAAATCGGGCGCAGGCGGATTTGGGGTCCTAGGGACCCTAGAAGGTGCCCCCATAAAGAATTTTTAAAAAAAAATCAAAAATGGCAGAAAACCGTATACTGCATAATTACCAAAATAATCAACCCTATATATGTAATGAAAATGTAGTCTTTCTTCATGGCCGTGGTTTAACTCCGACTTATAAAATTGAGCAACTTGTTTACCGATGGATTAATCCAAAGATTAAACTGAAGGTTAAACTATGGTTTAATCTGGAGTTTTACCTTTGGTTGTAAAATTAGCCCAAGAAACGTCCGGTTTAAAAATTGAATTTTAAACTGTAAAAACACGTGCCTCGACGAATTTGTACGGTTCCGTTTTCCAACGGAGAAAGAAAACATGCATTTGCCAAGTTGGAAAATTAATAAAATAGCAGAATTGGCAAGGTAAGTGAGCTACAAGACTTTGTTAATAAATAAAACATTATGTTTCCATGTTTTATTGTAAGGAAAAAAAGTAACAAACATATAGATCAATAGTAGTCTTTATATTTTACCTATTATTTACATTTTTAATATCTACCGTAAATATTCACTTGTTTTTTTGTCAAAGCTTGACATATTTTACTAACTAAAAAAATCAATCTTTCAAAAATTGTCTGGGAACTTATAAAAAGAGACAACAAAAACATCAGTCCATTTCATAAAATCCGTTTTACATGCAAATATGAAAAAAACTAGAAAGAAATGAAAATATGAGTTGCCCGCCTCTAGTAAAACAATAACTGTCAAAAATCGTATACAGGGCCTCTAGTATTACTTATACAAAGTTTTAGTAGTGGAAGGTGTTAACAAAATTAACCTTTACTGTGCGTGGAAATTCAGAACATTCAAACTGGGAGAAAGCGGACATAGAGAAAATGAAAGTCTATCAAAACAGAATTAATTAATGTCTATTATAATAACGACATTGTTATCAATTTTCTAATTATTCCTCACAACATTATGCATTGGCTTTTCAAGTGACGCGCCTCGTAAGAGTGTGTTATTTTTGGAATTAAATAAGGCAAACATGATATAAATCGGTTTTGTGTGTGTGTGTTGTTAAAACATTTTGTAGTTTAGTTTTATACGGTTTTTCATGAACAATGTCGGGGGCGAAAGAATTTAACAGTGTGGAAAGTATTTTAAAAAAATTGCCTGTTGAGGACTATGAAAAAGTGAGGCAGGTATTTTATGGAAATTCTCCCAGGTAAGAGTATTTTTTTATGATTCATGTATTTTTTATAGATAATATTAATAAAGGGTCCAAAGATTATCCCTAAGTTAGTTTATATGCTATTTAAAACTTTAAGAAAAAAGAAGGTTTAAAAAGTATAGACACTTTTAATCCCTAGGTATTAAACACTCATTTTCATCGCAAAAAATAAACTTTAATTTTATATATATATATATATATATATATATATATATATATATAAGAAGTTTTTATTGTTTTGAGACCTACTTATATTTTTTTAGTGAGTTGGATATTTCGGAAACTGTAAAAGCATTAGCAACAGCTTACAATTTAGAAATTCAAGGTTATGGCTTTCCTTCTCGCACAGAACAACTTAGAGAGTCTAGAATAGTAAGAGTGGGATTATTTCAAAATGAGACTCCTTTGCCTACAGGTAGGTCCTTTTGTTTTTTTTTCTATCTCGGATTTTTTTTTTAAAGAGAAATGTGTATGTAAAAAAACCAAGGTTTTAATCTTTGTTTAATATTAAACAATGATTTAATCTACCAGCAGTTCAAATACTTTATACAGGGTGTTTCATTTAAAAGGATGCATCTGGATTTTTTCGAATATTAAAAAAATCCAAAAACACGTCGATTTAGTTGTAAAGGGTATTTTTGTAGTATGCTCCTCCTTCAAGGTGTCAGCATAGCACCTGGACTTTAGATAAAGTAGGTTAAGTGACACCTTATTTTATAGGTCCCCTAGTCTATAAAACTGTTTTTTTTTTAAATTTCGTTTTAAGAATTGTTTCTTTTTTCACTTAATATTTTTTTTTTGGGAAATCCTGAAACATTTTTTTTTTGGAGACAATCCTACAAGGGCTTAAATTTACCCATACAATTTGAAACCACTTTGAAAGTGAATATCTCGAAAAGTAATCGCTAGAAACGCATTTAAAAGAATAATAATTGGGGGGGGGGAGATCACCCATCAAAGTGGCAGAATCCTACAAAAATTCCAATATATCCAGTTTTTAAATGGGTCACCCTCTATATATTAGACGGGCCTTTTCTGTTACAGGGTATGTTTTACTAAGTGAGGTTTAATAAAATAAATTATTTCATTTAAATTTAAGTAAACCCACTTAGGAACACCGATATTTCAATTCGGACAAGAATGGATTTTCGCAAGGCTAGCCTCCGTTTGCCTAATTTATTATTAATTGCTTTCCTTTGTAGGTTCAAAAATTAAAGAAATGCGTACGGCGATGTTTAAAATGGCTCAGGAAGCCATTGAAGTAGCCGCTCAAGGAGGTGTCAACTTGTTTTGCTTTCAAGAGGCTTGGAGTAAGTAGAATATACATGATGGAGAAATTTCACTATATTTAATTGTGCCCTCTTTACAAGGACCTATTTATCAACACGATTCGTATACATACGGTTCCACAGTTCTCGTCTAGAGTGCCGAAATGCATGTGTCTGAGTAAGAACACTATTCAAGTCAGATGCGCTGAATAAAGATGTCTGCTAGGCAACGTTGTCAAGCAAACAGTTTAGGAAAACTTTCAGCGCTTTAGGCTGAACTTCCATAAGCTTTTTTTCCGCGCGGATTTTGAAATTTGCCCTTGTCTGTCAGTGAGTGAAACAGTGACGGAACGATTGGCACCTTCACCATAACTCGAAATCCGCGCGGAAAATCTGCTAATGGAAGGCTAGCCTTAGTCTGTTTTATTCGAAGAAGCGGGCGTGAAGGAGGTCGTAGACGTAATTTTTCTCAATTAATCACTTAGAAGATCTTAAAATTATTTTTATTTATTTGATACTGAAATGATGCAACTAAAATACCACAAAATATTTTGTATGCGAAGAAGAAGCGTCCTTTCGCGAGCCTATACATCTAAGAGGAGCCCCGTCTCCTCAGCAATTTTTGTAAAATAAAGGAGTTTACAAGCATCAGAATTTAAAAAAAAACACCCCTCTGTTATTAAATTTAATAACAGCTTTAAATTGGTTTTAAAGTTAAACAAGACGTGAACACGGTTACGAAAAGTGTTCTAAGTAGAAAGAGTAGAGGATTGCAGATTGAAAGACTGCGCTACGGTTTTATTTTCTTTTTAAAAAGTATAATTTTGTTTTAAATTTATTTCAACAAGATATTTCGTGAGAACGTGAGTGACTGCTAAGATAAATTGTCTCGTAGAGTCGGGACTTTAGCGTAACTGGTTATGGGATGTCAGGCTCAGACTTTTCGCAGCTTTATAAACAAGAAAGTCTATATTCGCATTTTCACAGAATTATTAAGGTATTACAATAATGAAGAAGTTAAAAAACCTCTAAATCAGTTACTTCAACCGAAAAGAAACTAAAAAACAAAAGATCAAAAGATCTTGGGTGGAAATAACGAAAATTCAAACTTGGATGAGTAAGTACCAGTGCGGAACGATGCCTATTTGTGAGTGGTTCAAGGTTGGAAATCTAAGTGTATGATGGTGTTTAATGATTTATAGTGGAGGGTGACCAGTAAAACTACTGATGAGCCCACGCTGGTTACCCAGGGCGAAGCATCGTTTAATCATTTCTCTTTTCGCTTTGATCTTTTGTGTGTTCCTTGTGGGATACTCATCCAAGTTTGAATTTTCGTTATTTCCACCCTTGATCTTTTGTTTTTTTGTTTATTACAACAATGTTAAAGGTTTGGCAAATGCGTTGGTAGAAAGTAAATTTACTTATATTTTGTAATTTGGTGAAGGCGGTAGTAACAGTTTTTCGAATAATATCTTAACTAATAAGGAAAAAAAAGTAATGTACAGAGAGTATGAGACTAAATTTGAAAAATGTAACATAGATAAAAATGTCAGAAATTTTTTTAAAAATGGTCAGGGAAAACCTGGAAAAGTCAGGGAATTTCCAAATTGAAAATCACTTTGAGCCCTGCTGGACTATTTTTTGGTAAAATTCTCTTACTTTTCCATGACTTTTGCTTGGTATAACAAAACAGTAACAGGTTAAGAAGATATATACAATGAAAAAACCTCTGCAATTGGAAATTATTTGACATGCTTTGTGCGTTCTGCACCCGAGAGAGAAACAACTCGAGTATCCAGAGTCAGACGCACACGGACCCGCCACCAAGTTTTTCAAAAGCTGCTCATCTTGTATATATACAGACCGCTTCAAGCTACTGCGAACATAGGGGGAATCAAGTCCAATTTACTCTTCGTGCCGTAAGACCGAGGTGGATTCGAAGCACGCTGCAGTGTTATCTTTTGGAAATTCATTTTGTTTTTATTATTTTGTTTTATTTCTGCCTTGCTCGAGAAACAGATGGGTAAGTTCTTAATTGAAATAATACATTTTTAAAACTAAAAATGGATGTCTACGAAGTTGCCGAAAAAGTGCAGATGGTCAAATGGTCAAATCGTCATAACCCAACACACGTTCGATATTGGTCGAGGGAAAATTTGCATTTGTATTTTGACGTAAGAACACAGTATCCCCAAAAACTAAATGTTTGGGGGGGGGGGTATTGTAGGGGAACACGTAATTGGGCCATTTTTTATTAACGGCAATTGCAATTTGAATGGTCCTAGATACTTGGATCTACTGCAGCAGCACATTATTCCAACTGCTAGGCAGTTGTTAGGTGTAAGATTTGGTGAAACATGGTTTCAACAAGATGGTTGTTCCGCTCACAATGTTGGCCTTGTTAGGGAATATCTTGATAATGTATTTCCTAATCGGGTTATAAGTACACGGGGAACTATTTTATGGCCAGCTCGAACTCCCGATCTTGCTCCTAATGACTTCTATCTGTTTTTGAAGAAGCTTTTCAAATTATCACCCCTAACATGCTTGGAAACGTTGGAAGGGGTTTTTATAGTAGGCTCGGATTTTTTTTTGACTGGGAGAATCTTTTTGGTTTTTAGAATGTATTATTTTATTTTGAGAACTTGCTTTTATTTTGTTTCTCCTTATTATTTTCATTGTAACACGTCGTCACTGATAAATCTGAGCAGTTGACAATACAACGCTCTTATTTATCAGTGACAAAAAATAAGAAAATTACGTTATAAAAATTTGCGTATTTATTGACCAAATTCCGGTTTCATTGACTACGTTCCACACAGCACCGTGGTTAGAGGCGTACTAAATACAAGGCGAACGGCAGCGAATGGTGATCGGAAGCCTGAGTGTTGGTTGCTTCACTGATAGGCGTGCGGTGTCTCTGCATGTACGTACACTGGCAAATTAGACTTCTTTCGCCCTATGTTCGCAGTAGCTTGAAGCGGTCTGTATAATCCTTAATGCTAAGTTTGGCTGTGACTTGATAGAACCTGTATCATTGCTTTCTAGACATGCCGTTCGCGTTTTGCACTCGAGAGAAACAACCGTGGTGCGAGTATGCAGAGTCCGCGGACCACGGACCCACCACCAAGTTTTTGCAAGAGTTGGCCCGAAGACACAACATGGTAATTATCTCGCCCATCTTGGAAAGAGACGAAACGCACGCAGATACCATTTGGAACACGGCTGTGGTTATTGATAACCATGGCGACTATGTAGGGAAACACAGGAAAAACCATATCCCTAGAGTGGGGGATTTTAACGAGTCGACGTATTATTTTGAGGGTAATACTGGCCATCCGGTTTTTGAGGTAAGAACTTTTATACAGGGTTTAAAAGGTATGAATGCAAATATTTTAAGGGGTGATTAAAAAAAAGCTTATAATTAGAGATTTCTTTGCTTCCAAGATATTTGATTTTTAAAGTTCGAGGAGAGGGAGAAAAAGGACAAAATTTGATAGCGATAAATGAGTTTTGAATTCATTACATTGCCCTTAACCAGCCCACCAAAATGCGTAGTTTTTATCTCCGAAATTATAAAAGATTTAGTGCGAAACATTCTGACAAACAAACAAGCAACCAAACAGACAAACGCGCGTGAAGTTAAATAAAAGCTTGTAAAAAATAATCAGGAAACAAGAAAAATTGTCACAATCATTTTTGCGGTCGTTTTTTGTTACAAAAAAATGACTGAAATGGTCAACAAAAAACCGATTCAATGAAGTTTTTTTTGTACGAACCCAGTATGTTTTTTAATTGTTTTAGACCGAGTTTGGTAGGATTGCTATCAATATCTGTTATGGACGACACCATCCTTTGAACTGGTTGGCTTTTGGACTAAACGGGGCAGAGATTGTGTTTAATCCCTCCGCTACAGTAAGTAATAAACATTAAACATGATTAATTAGACTAGATTTGATTTACCACACGCTATAACCTTAATCTCGTTACAATTTTCGAGTTGTTGAGTGTCAAAAATGTCATGCTACAACGTAAATAAGTATCCATTACTGGCTAATTCTAAATGTCAATTAACTCAGTAATGGACACCCCTAGCATATACTGCAAAAGCCGTTTTCAACATTGTCCTTTCGGATGAGGTTACTTTATAATATTTATGGGTTACCACCATAAAGGTAGTTGAAGGTCTTTGGTTAACACTATGAAACTGGATTTATTTTATGCCGTTTTTAAGTTAGGGGTGTCCATTACTGGGACAGTGTCTATTATTAGGGCAGTGACTATTACGAGAACAATGTCCATTACAGGAACAAATACCATAACTACCCCTGTACCTATTTAGCTCTAAATATTATGTTTTTTAACCAAATATTTTTGATTCCTAGATTGGTCAGCTAAGCGAACCGCTGTGGGGCATCGAAGCTCGAAACGCAGCTATAGCCAACGGCTACTTTACGTGTGCCATCAACCGAGTGGGGACGGAGATTTTTGACAACGAATTTACCTCTGCCGACGGCCAGCCGGCACATCGAGACTTTGGACATTTTTTCGGATCTAGTTATGTTGCCGCGCCCAATGGTTCTCGAACACCGGTAAGTTGTAAGCCAGCGTAATTATACATACAGGATGTTTCAAAATTAAGTATCAAGATTTTAAGGGAGTGGTGTGACTGAATCTTAAAACACTTTAAGTTACGTAAAAAATCCCACTATTCTACCCAAGTGGGGACAGAACCTATAAAAAACCCGAAATCAAATGTCAGAATTTAAAAGAAAATAATATAATTGATCCGAAAAAAATTGTCCCGAAAATGAAATGACGGAAAAATCAAATCGGTAGAAAATATATGCATAGAATTAAATTTAAACGGAACATATTTTTATAGAAACACAAAATGTCAGAAAATATTTTTAACGAAAATAATTTAATAGAAACATAATAATTCCGAACCACAAAATTCAAGAACCCCAATCTGTCCGAAAAGGATTTGAACCGATAGCCACGAATTCAATTGCTATGTTGTCAGGCTTACGGCAGGGAAGAATCGAAGTAAGTTGTGTTATTGTATTAATTTACCCCTTTTACATCCCTCAACCACTCCCTAAACACAAATGTTTTCATAATATTAAAATCGGTTCACGGGAAGTGTGTCAAAAATGAATCGCAAGATTTGATAGACAGTTAGACAGCCAGAAACTGTGAAGTTAAATAAAATCGTTTGTCAACGCCGCATTCCAGGGCCTACGGCGCTCTAGAGATTTAAATAGCGATTCGGATGGATTGTGGTTAGAAAATTATTTTCGATACCACTTTTATAATTCTGATATTTTAACGTTCTTATAGTATGGAGTAAATTAAAATTCTATAAAATTATATTCGTATCCATTATTTTCTGTGTGTTTTACTTTCGTTCATATTTCGTTTCGGACGTTTTATTTTCTGTTCAATTGTCTTTCGGTTTGTCTAAATTCGGCTTTTTTGTGGCTTTCGAAAATTACAGATACGGTTTTTTTTTCACTAAAAGTTTTTAAAAAGCTAATTGAAAAATTAAAGAAAATTGATTCCATATTGTTTTCTATTTGTTTTCGAATTTACAAAATTACTGAAAATCGACCGATCGATGTTATACAGGTATCAAATTGCATACCGTGGAATGTAGCACGGTTCTGTGGTTTGGTATAGTGCTATCTCCCTCTATTTTCATTTTGTCCTGCTTTAGAAATGTAATCAAATAAGTTGGATTTAAAATGTTGGTTGTTTTCAGTTGTAATGGATTTAAACGACCGAAAGAGGGTAATTTTTTTTATAAATGGAATATCGTTTAGTTTTACCGAAAACGCTGAGTTAGCCCATATATCCCAACTAACAATTCTTAGTTGTGCAAGTTGTAAAAATTAGAATTGCACTAATTTTAAACGTTGTTTTACAGATAAAGAATAGTTATGATGGCGACGGTCGACAACGTCGACTATTATACGACGCCTAAACTTATATCACAACTTCAGTCGCCATCACAACTATTTATGACCGTCTATTGTACTAACAGTAATTCCTTAGTTAGTTAGTTTACTTACTTAGTTAGTGAAGGCGCCGACTACAAACCGGTGTGTGCTAAACCAAAAATTGATCAATTTACTCCACGTTTTCTGGCTGGTTTGTTGGAGACGCGGGCGTGCCTGTTTTCATCTAACCAATGTTTCTGTTATGTTTGCAACAAACCAATTTTGGAGCACTGCTGTCTGTCATACAAACGTCAATTAATTCAGTAAAAGTAACTAACAAATGTTTTGTAAAGTTTCTATTAGTTTTGTTTGAACATTTTTCACTATGAAAAGGAACAAATGGTATAAATATTCTTCGATATTTTGACATGTGACAGCTGTCATTGAAGGTGATTCCCCAGTGTGGCGGCAAAAAAGAGGAAGGTCCTGTGTAAACAACAAGGATGGAAATTAGGTGAGCAGCAGAAAGCCAAACTGTGGAGCAATTTCGATTGGGTAAAAATTGAGGCGTGTTCGCGTCTTTAAGTTAGGGGATCCGTTCAAAACACAGTTAAGTAGTTAAAGCAGTCGAGACACGGGACTCCTTTGGTTGTCATAGAAACTAATAGGTGCCGCCATGATTGATTGTTAAAACTATTGTATGCTAATTTGTAAACAAACAATAAAAATTATTTTTTTGCTTTTTTCTACAATAAACTACGATCTTTTTGCATATAAAAATCCGTATTTTGTTCTTAGGAATCCTAAGCAACATCTTTAGAGGATTTTCGAAGCGATTTTTAAATCATGATTTTTTTGTTAATTTCATAAAATCATCTGAATCGAGGGCGCGCTTGTTTTTTAGAGCTACGAACTATACATTTGACAGTAAACTACCGTCTGTTTATATATTTTGGCATTGGTTCGCATGTTATGATGATGCAAAACATGATATATGACATAGAATATCATTTTATTTTAATAATATGATGGTGTTAGAAATAGTTAATTTATCATTTTACGTAATGAATAGTATTTTGAACAAATAATTGTACTCCAAAACCCATTGAACTATTACTTCAACTGTAGTCGCGATCGCGACGTTGACTCAATCAAAAAATCATCCGCCAAATTGGTGCAAAAGTGGGTGGTGTTTGAGTAAAAGTAAACGTTGCGACGCAACGTTGGCACGCGGTGCACAACGTTGAGACGTCGACAAATTGCTAGTTGGGTATAGGTTACTCAAAGGTGAATATTTCTGTCTGACGTTTACGTTTGTTGGAGGGGTCAACAGGCGATGAAAAATTTGCACACCAACTGACAAATATTCTTGAATATAATAGATTTAAAGGTTGTGGAAGATTGTGTGATATCCATAGCAGCTTTTCTTTTAGGCATTTGTTAAATCTTCAGCAAAATAAACCACTTAAAAAGGAAAATAACCACAAAAAACAAACAAAAAAGTTCGGTTAAGCTCGTGGCTCTTAGCATACCAAACGAATTCGGAAGAAGGTGGTATGTTACGTTATTACTATTACGTCGCTGGTACAAATTGGGCAACCAAATGGTATGCCGAAATCGCCTTTTGACAACTTTAAAATGCTTGACAATAATCCACAAAATATATACCTAATGGGTTGGTATAAATCCGTAGGTATATCCTTTTTGCCATAACCCTAAAACATCAGCAAATTTAAACCAAATCACGTAAATTTTCTTAGATTAATGATATCCAACCAGTGTTCAAATCTTTCTAGGGAATTTTGAATCACCTGTATTTGACCTATTTAATACTGCTTATTTAGGATTCTTAAAAGGTAAAAAAAGAGTAACACTGACCTAATTAGTTTAGGATTCCTTTAGTACTGCTTGAGATGTACTGATTTTTTTAGGGCTTGTCAAGAACAAGAAATGGACTACTCATAGCCGAATTAGATCTAAATCTTTGCAGACAAGTTAAAGACCACTGGGGCTTTCAGGTACTACCTATATAGCGTTTTTTATATTTTTAGCCAGATTCATTTTGGACGGTTAGATTTAAGTTTAGATGATTAGATTTATATGATGATTAGATTCATTTTAGATGATAAGATTTATTTTAGATAAAGAAAAATTTTGGATACAATTTTTAAAATACTTTTTTCTGCTTTTAGATGACCCAAAGGTTGGATATGTATGCGGAACTCCTATCAAAAGTTTTGCATCCAGATTTCAAACCTCAAATCCTAAGAAAAAAATAAAAAAAAATATTTTTATATAAAAAAGTGGAACTTTTATTTTATAGTATATTCTTCAACATAATAAACATAAAATATTTATTTATCTTTGTATTTCTTGCTTATTTCTAACGCAGCCCTGAACAATTGGTAATTTCTTATTCTTATGTCTACGTTCTCCGTCTCCAAATCCCTCCTCGATTTTTCTTTGAGCAGACAATTTTCATCATCAGAAAATTCAATTTCTTCGCTTGAAAGCGACATTAGGAAATCGCAATTTCCGAATTCTAAACCATGTTGAAGATTTTTGATAACTACGCTAGGTTTGAGGTTTTGTTCAAAAAAGTTTTTAAAGTTGGGGACAAATTTTAAGTTGGTAACGGTGCCCTTGTGTTCGAACTTCTGCAAAATCTGTTTGCTCTGTAGGTCCCAGGTATAAGCAAAATTGTCCTCCCCCCCGCTGCCTAAAATCGTGTTTGTCACATTCAACCCCAGCGTCAAAATCTTGCCTTTATGACCCACAAACTCTTGCCCCGTTTTCTTTTCAACATGATGGGTCAAAGTTCGAGGAGGGTCTTTTAAGTTGAACTGATGTATCACACCGCTGTTTGTGCCTACGTAAAGTTGCCAACAAGGGTTGTCAAAAATGACACTTGTCAGGAGCTCTGTAAATACCAAAGTTAGAAGCTTTTCACCGGTTTGCAGGGCGTACAGACGACAGGTATGGTCCGATGAGACGGTTGCTATGCGCGAATGTCTTCCGAAGGTTCCTGAAAAAAAATTATGACAATTTCAATTTGGCTTTATTGTCTCAAGAAGTTTCTTATTGACAAAGCAAACTATAAAGGTAAGGACACTAATCCTAGAGCAAGCTCTAAAGGGAGCGAAGCGTGACAATACTTTGAAAGTTTAGTTGTCATTTTTGATTTGTTTGCCTCGCTTTTGTCATGGGCGGCTCGTTCTTTTATAAATCTAACAGATTTTACTGTTAGTCCGGGTTCTCTGTATTTGGATCAAGAAGTAAAACGACAGGCATTCAGAATTACTAAAGTTATGAATAAATTATCAATACGAAAAGTTGGGTAAACTCTCTGTAAAACCGGACAACAAAATTTTCAGGTAAGTACTATTTACAGGAACTAAAATCTAGAAATGTATATTGATATCTGCTTCTTTGCTTCAAAAATTATGATTTTTAAAAAAATATTTTCACACCTCTTTTAAATATTTCAAAAACTAAAGCTCTTAATAATTTGAACAAAGTTACAATTTTTTCAACTATTTCATACTTTTCTCTTCCTAAAACCCCATCATTCTATCCAACATTTAATTAGTGGGTGGCCAAAAAAACGCTTTGGTACCAAATTTTGGTTAAAATCATAATACATAATGTCTTCTCTATCATGTGTGCAGACCGACAGAAAATCTTTCTTTTTTGTAGATGTAGGTGTTTTAGGACCCAAATACCAACTAAATTTTTGATGAACTACAGTACCATATGTCGGTATGATGATGGTGTACTAATAACACATTTTGTGTCACTGTGTTCAAGTAAGAATTAATACAGTTTTTTTCTTTCTTTTGACTATTATGTTTATACTTATACGTACAAAAAATAATTATTCCGTAATAATTACAGAAAACATCTAAATTATTCAAATTAACTTCAAACTACATTAGATTTATAATGTTTAAAATCTTTTACCATATATGTTACCGTTAAAACCTGGTTTTTCCTAGTAAAAACTAGTTATAACTGTTAACTCTATTAGATTAGATTAGACTAAATTATATAAGTTTAGATTAGATTTTAATCTGACCTAATCCAACTGACCTAATCTAAACTAGTTTTTCCTAGGAAAACCAGGTTGTAACTGAAATCGGGGTTTTACGGTAACATATATACAGGCGAATACTTGCCCCAAAAGAAGTACTTAAATTCTTACCATAAACTAAATAACTATATACCTATATCTTTATAAAATGATTTTTTTACCAAGAATAGCTAAACTCGACCAAAGATCAACTTTCACAACGCCGTAATCATTTTTTTACACACAAGTTCACACACCAGGCACGCAAATACACAAGGAATCGAATTTATACTTCCACTTTATTAAGCAGTATCGTCGGGGCAAAAATAGTTACTGTTATAAAACTTGCCTCAAAAATCCTTAAATTTTCGTGCTGCTTAAAGTCTTGTCCGAAGGCTTCCAGCCAAGCTCTCCTTCTATTGCTGTTTAATTTTCCTAATAAAAATACTTCGTCACTTATTATAACTTACTTTTAAAAGGTACTTGAAAGAGCTGAACTCCGTCGCAGGACTATTTTTTGCAGCCTGGCACACAACAGGAATAAATAATAAAATTAAATCGTTTGATAAAAAAAACTATTTACAATAATAACGAGCCGCCGATGATAAAAGCGATGCAAACAAAAATGACAACGCAAGTGTCAAAATAAATGTCAGGCTTCGCTTCCTTTAGAGCTTGCTCTAGGATTAGTATCCTTATATAAAGGACCATGCATTTAAATGGAAAATAGGATACACTAAGAAACATTTTTTACTATGGCCACAACCTTGGATCTATGACAGGAGCCGAAAATAGCTGTCAAAGTTTATGTAATATCCAAAAGCAGGCAAACCATGGCCGATTTTGATTAACAAGGTGTCAATTCTTATTAAGTTAAGCAAGCTGAATCTAAAAATGCTAACCATTTTGACAGCTGTCAAAATGACGACACCTATTTTTTTTGGCTTTTATACTTTTGTCAGAACCCTGAGTCCAAAAATTGAATTAAATGTGACAGCTGCGGTAACCTGTCATTTGTTTTAACTAAAAAAAGTGTCCAATTTGGCATTTATTTAATATTCAAATAGTTTATTGGCAATAAATACAAGTGAAAATCTATTAACAAGTGACAGACTTTGACATCTGTTAATGCCAGTCAAAATTACATCCCTCTTTTTTTTCAGTTTTTGATATTTTGTGTAATTTCATATGACCTTTTTTACTTTCGTGATATCCCTAAATACAAAAATTGAAAAAAGTGACAGCTGTGGGGACCTGTCATTTGTTTTAACTAAATAAGTTGTCCAATGTATAGTACAGTGCCAGTGAGGTGTAAAAGTTGTTTGTTAAAATTAAAAAAGCGCATTTATCCTATTTTCAGAATTTGACAGCTTTCAAAAAATGTCTTGAAGAAAAATCCTCGAATGCTATTCCATATCTAACTCTTGATTAAAATAGTGAAGTCCGAGTTCAGAGTTTACTACTCTAATAGCAAAGCCAGCTGATGAGAGTTTAGATTAAGTGAATTAATATGTTCTTCGAAATCTAAGTTTTGAACAATGGTGATGCCAAGGAATTTAACAAAAGGAGAGTTTAAAATTTGATTGTTGAGATAGAGGGAATTTAAGTTAAATTTAAAAGATAGGATATTAGTTTTTTTAATATTGAGCAAAGATTTCCATTCTTTGACTATTCTGAGGTAATTTGAGATGACTGCTTCCAACTCTGCTTTGTTCCCTGACCAAACTATTGTGTTGTTGTCAGCAAATACAATAAAAGCTCCATTCATTTTTAGAGAGGCCAGATCATTAATATAGAGGAGAAAGAATATGGGGCCAAGTACAGAGCCCTGAAAAACGCCTCAGGGAGTCTCCAATTGGTCAGAAAAGGAGTTGTTGTGGGTAACTCTTTGAACTCTTTTAGACTTATTTCAGCATGGAACCTCTAAAGCCTTATCTTTCCAATTTGCTATACTCTATACTATATTAATACTATATACTATATATACTATATTAATACTAAAAGCACTTTTTTAATAATAATAAAAGGCTGCATAGCAAGAAAAAATGCAATTCTTATTCAAGTACTAATATTTCCAGTTATGTATTTGTTATTAAAGCGCAAAAGTTGGATTTCCTCTAGAAATCACTAATTCTTCTGGAAAAACTAAAAAAATGTATAAAATACCTAGTCAAAAATACAGGTTTAACTCAAAGGTCACTTTTTTCATCAAATTAAGGCTCACTTTTAATATTAAAAACCCTGTTAAAAAAAACTGTAGAAACATCTTTTCTGAACTATAACAAGTTCAAACATGATATTTTTGAGCTCATCAAATCCTTTTTGATGATATTTTTATTTTAAATAAATAGCTGAAGATAAGAGATATTATGTATGGTACTGAATAAATAGTAACAAGAAAAAGAAATTGTAAGTTTTTAAGTAAATAAAAAAAATCCTATAGCCATATCCAACTAAAAAACAGCTGAAGATAAATGGTATTATGAATGGTATTGCATTTTTTAAGTAAATAAAAAAAGTCCTAGTCATATATCCAATTAAAAAAAAACAGCTGAAGATACAAAGTATTATGAATAATGGTATTGAATAATAACAAAAATAAATCCTTACAATGTTTTTTAAAAAAGTAAAAATACAAAAAATCTGCATTTTTAGAAAAAAAGAGACTTGAAACCCATTGCTTGCAATGGAAAAGTTTCTGACTCTGGATTTTCCGAGGGATTTTATCCAGGCTATCCAGTAACCAGATTGTTTTTGTCTAGCTGGAAATTGAACTCAGATTAGCCCCATGCAATAAGACAGATGCACCCCCTTTGCCTGTGCTGGACATGTAGTAAAACCCATTCTCCTTGAGCACCTACCTGTGTGAATGTCCCTTATAGGCATTGAATGGTCATGCCTTGTATAAACAGGCTCAATTTGTCCTATTTTGCTCTGACTGAGCAAGCTGTGTTGAATTGCAACCAGGTTGGCCAAATGGTAAGTCACTAGTAAGCCATCCTCGCCTCCTAAAAAGCATCATTAAATGAACATTTAAAATCACAAGAATGAAAGAATAGTTTACAGCAGTCAAGTTAGATTTTTTTTATAACTTACCCACTATTACATATTCCCCATCAGAGGAAAATTGTATACAGGTTATAGGTTGGTAGTGTTTCTGTTGTAAGGAGAGCAGTTTCCCAGAGCACAACTGCCATATGTAAAGTTTTGTGCCAATTCCGGCTGCTAAATAGGCATTTCTAGGGCAAACTGCTATACAGTGGGCATGCCCAGGCAAAATTAGTCTAAAAAGAATTGGATTTTGAAAATTAATTAATAAGGGTGGTCCTATAACAAGCCTCACCGAATGTTTTTGTTTATCTCTTGACTGTTCACTGGCCAGCAATGCAAGAGTGGTTTGCCCAGTTCCCCAGTCAATAGGTAATCCTGACCGATTAGCTGGAGTGTCTTGGGGGCCGCTGCGCCCCCATTTCTATACACTTTCAGCAGGTTCTTCGTGTGGTAGTCCCACAAACATGCCGTCACTTGTTGAGCAGATTGGCAGCCGGTCAATAACAATTCTGGGTTGTCCATTTTGTGACACTAATGCCAAAGGATCTCCCTTCGATCCCCAGTGAAAAAAATAGTTGATTTCCTGGGAAAGTTATGAAAACGACATTATAAAAAACTTGATGAAATTTGAAATTTTTTGTTGGGTTAAGTACTACGATGAGAAATTGGTTGGTTGAGAAACTTTTTAAGAATCTGTTCAAACAGCGCTATCTCTGCCAGCCAGACCGAACCCAATTTTTTTTTTATAAAATAAACTTGCTAGATGCACGGAAGACTTCCGTGGGTGGGATGGTTGAGTCTAGATCATTTAAAACTTTAAAAAAATTGAGAAAAATGTCTTTAGACATCCCAAAACTGTCGATAACTTGGAAAACATTTTAGAATTTAGTAAATTATTTCTTGCTCGAATTACCAAATTACAGATTGCTGCTTATAATCATTCAATAAATAAAAGAAACTGTAAAGTCGGTAATAAATTATAGATATCTATACCTTAGATTTACAAAGTTTTATACCTCTGGTAGGAGATGGCGCTCATGTTACTGAACAATTTTAGGGCGGTTACCAGAGATCGAAAAACAATTCTTGAAATATTTTAGAAACATTTCCACTTGAATCGACGTTTTATTAACAACGTATTCTTCTCGCCCATTTGCTCTGCGATATGCTTAAGTAATGAGTAGTAAAGAAATCCATAATTTTTAAGTATTCCCTAAATTTTATTCGTTTGCTCTGGCCAAAAAAAAGTTTTCCATAGCTAGGAATTAAATCTTGTTATAAGTTCAACCACTGGATGGCGCTGCCTGTCACAAAACCATTATTTGTTATTATTATTATTATTTATTATTATTATAATTATTATTTATTATTAATTATTCTTTGCGTCAGTGTTCACAAAGGGTCATTTAAACATATACAGGGTGGATTTTTTAAACGGAACCGTGCTTCTAGCGGGTTAAAATATGGTTTAAAAAAAAAATCCAAAAACATGTCAACTGAGATTTTTAATTTTCTTTAATCGTGCTATCTTGTTTTTTTTTGTGTCGTTTTGTTTACGAGGTATGGCAAAAAAATTATTTTTTAAATAGACACCCAGTATAGTTTGACATTTTTGAATTCTAAAAAAAATTATCTTTTTGACAATACCACACACTAATACTCTATCTCTTATGGTTTCCAAGATACGAGGCATTTAAACTTGCATGGAATGGTTGTCTATGCCCTGTTTTACGGGGGATATTTGAATGAATATCGAAGTTTTCCATACAGATTTAGATAGAAATATCTTGATTATCGTAAAAGGTAGATCCTACTGTGTGGTGTTGCTGAAGAGAGAATTGTTTGCAGATTTCAAAAATTGCAAAATATACAGGGTGTCCTATTTTTAAAAAAAATAATTTTTTGCCATACCTCGTAAACTAAATGACAGACAAAATCCAAGATAGCACGATTAAAGGAAATTAAAAATCTCAGTTGACGTGTTTTTAGATTTTTTTATTCAACCAAATTCTAACCCGCTAGAAGCACCGTTCCATTAAAATAATTCATCCTGTATATTGGCCTTAAAATCCCCAATGCTAGAAAGATTCCCTCCAGTGCACATAGTTGTAGGGTTCTTAGTATAATTGAAGAGACAGTTGCATTGTTTCTAAAAAATAAACAGTAATATTTATTTTAATTAAACTAATAAAACAACAAAAAAAACTTGCATAAAAATATGTGACCATAAAAACTTGAAGCCATCATCCATTGGGGCATCATGGAAATTAAATTGAATCTGGGCTTGTCTCTTCATTGACTGGTCCTAATTTGTAAGTCATATAGTCTTACCAGAAACGTCCTCCATCTAACTCCAACTGTTCTTGTATGAGTGGCGAACTATTTCGAACTGTTGGTTTGGTTAGCCGGAAACGTTGAAAAAATCTAAATCTAAATTTAGACCCTTCTGGCAAAACCATTTTTAATTATATTCAGCTCGTCCAAATCGTCATTTAAAAATTACATTTTTATTTTTTTTACCGTTTTTGACAAAAAATGAGGTTAGAATTCTCTCCTAAGGATGATTTAAGGCTCGGTATCTGGCATCCTAAATTTAGGTATTCCTTAGACTACAAAGAAAAGCTGAGCAAACCAAATCAGCGACTTAGCACCGTTAAGAGATCCTTAGCGCAAAGGAATCCTTAGAGAAATCGCAGAGCAAATGGACATATAGGAACTGCTTAGGAGAGAATGTTTACACAAAGGATGTAAACCACTTGCATTGTCCCGTCATACTTTTAGAATTCTTTTTTTCTTTAGTTTTGCGGAAATTTAGCTTAAACTTGTATATTTGTATAATTATTAATTATCTACTATTTGCCTTGAGTGGAAAAGGAGTAGGAATTATTTAAAATTACCGGGTAAATTCGATGCTTAAAATGCCTTCAGCATTTTATCCTTTTTTACCATTTGCTTTATTCAAATTTGCCGTCCTTTTCTAATTCCAGTTTTAGTCATAATTCCCGCCAATCAAAAAACATTCTTTGCGTTGCGCAGTTGTGTTGATATACGAAAAAGAAGACTTGCTGGTTCGCTTTGAAACTGTCTGTATATTATGGATAAAAAGACGGGTGAATTTTTATTTTAATTGCTTAATATTTTTACTTTCGTGTATTAAAGACACTGGTTTTCATCATTGGATTTGTTGTAGAAGAGAGAAATTGCAGAAGATTGCAGTTGTCCATTCCTGTATTCGACGCCGGCCGCCATTCGTTGTTCGTTGGTAAGTCAAGGCATTACACAAAATTCCGATTTATCATCAAATTTGTTTATTTAACTTTTACAAAATAGAGATCCGAAGTGTACGTGAGAGTTAAGATTGGTAAAACCGTCCGAGTGATGATCGTATTTACAGTTCGGCTTTGATTAATTTGAAATTAATGCGAAAATGTAATCACGGCCAATTCAGCACCAAGATGGAGCCACATGCTTTTTAACCGACCTCAGAAATAGACGAGGTTGTAAGTTCGACGCGCATTTTTTTTGTATGTTTGTCTTAGCATAACTTTCAAGCGCCTTAACCGATTTTTATAATTCTTTTTTTGTCCGATTCAGAAGTGTCCCATTTTATAAAAAATATACTTCTCTGCCACTTTTACGATAAAACCTCAAAAATCATAAGAAAATTTGGGACAAGATAAATTATATGCATGCATGGTGCCTTTAATTTGGATACTTGAGTCGCTTGTCCGGGCCCATTGTACGCAGCAAAGGGTTTGGTAATTATGCAGTATACGGTTTTCTGCCATTTTTGATGTTTTTTGAAAAATTCTTTATGGGGGCACCTTCTAGGGTCCCTAGGACCCCAAAAAAGGGTGCCCAGGGGGGGTTTAAACGTGTTTTTTTGATTGTTTTGGGTTGGTTTGAATTAGGTTGTTTTGAACTGTGTTGGTTTGGGTTGTTTTAGTGAAAAAAAAATTTAAAAAACCAAAAAAAAAAAAAACCAACCGGCGCAGACGGATTTGGGGTCCTAGGGACCCTGGAAGGTGCCCCCATAAAGAATTTTTCAAAAAAAATCAAAAATGGCAGAAAACCGTATACTGCATAATTACCAAGGGTTTTATTTCCATCATAACTTCCAAATTCCTCCACCAATTTTCATAATTCTTTTTTTTTGTTCGATTTAGAAGTATCCCGGGGTGGATCCGTTTTATTAAAATAGTTATTTACCTAACAAGTGCGGAAAAGACACTTTTCGCACGTGTCCGGCACAAAATTTTTCCTATTTGCGTAAAAACCGTCTAGACAACAATATATTTTCATTTTTAGGTATTAGAATAGCGAAAAAATGCATTTTCTAAAAAGTCTAATCAGACCTAAAAAATCGGAAAAAAAGCGTGCGTAAAAGTATTTTTTACGCAGGCCGTGCAGGACAGACACAGGGTAAACGAATTAAACTTTCTCCCAAACGGCTTAACCAATTTTCGTAATTCTTTTTTTATTCGATTCAGGAGCGTCCCGTGTGGTCTCATGTTATGAGAAAAATATACTTACTTCACCACTTTTACGAAACAAAAACCCTTAAGGCGCATTTACACAGACAAACTTTCCTTTGATGTTGAAATGCCGACAAACATTTACACGAGCCTCTTGAGCAAAATGTTCAAAGAAATGTTCGAGCAAAATCGCGTACAAAAAAACACACGTAAATTTTGGAGAGAATGTTGAGCAAAATTTGTTTGAAGAAATGTTGGTAATAAAAATTTCTTACAAATTTAAATTTTATAGTTTTATGGCAATTCATTGAACTTAACTGAAAATAGAAAGACTAAGTTTTAAAACAAGGTATTTTTAATTAAGTGCTTTCCGACGGAAAAACGATTTGATGTCGAAATTCACGTTTTACCTCATAAGCAACTTCGATTGATCTGATTTGTATAGGGGATATGCCAAACTTTTTAATTTATAGAAATTGGCACTTATTTATTGCTGTTGCTGGGTTAGGAGAAGGTAAAAACCGTAGACTAGTGAGAGGGGGTTTTGGTCAAATGAACATTGACACACAAAATTACAGCAGTGTTTGACAGCGCTGCGTTCCGACTGTCTAAACCTCCCTATCCCCCCCCCCAGGGAACAACTAACTACTCTCCAGAACAGTTCTCTAAAAATATCCACCTGCATTTTAAAAAGTAATTACTTCGAAGACATTTCGGTTTTCTTTTTGTAATGAAAGAAAACCAAAAAAGTTAAAGAAAAGAATTAAATGTTATTACCTCCATCATTAACTATTTTAACATTGCATATGACAAAACTGATAGCCAATATTAATGTTTCGCTTGCCGTCGCCTTTTTTTCACAAAAGTTTAAAATAAAAGTTGGTGTTCCATTTTTTTAAAGAATTGAGATCACTGATCACTGATGTAAAATTATATTTATTCTCATCTTTAAAAATATGTTTCCAAAATAGATAGCAATAACTTGCTCAAAAATTTACCCGAACAAAATGTTCAAAGAAAAGCTCACAAAAATGTTCGCGCGAAAAATTTCAGTTCTTTTGCACGAGCTTTTATATGAGCATGTTCGTCTGTGTAATTGCGCCTTTAGAAAACCTGAAGTCATCATTTTTGGGCTTATTACGCATAATATAAAAAGATTAAATGAATTTGATGCATGTTGGCTTCAAGTTGAATACTTTGGGTTAAATAGTTTTATTCCCAGCATAACTTCAAAAAGGCTCAACCGATTTTTATTATTCTTTTGGAATGAACTGAATGAAAATTTCCGAAAATTTAAAGTTAAATATTTTCGTACAGAATATACATTTTGAACTTCGGTTTTCACTGGTGTATAAATCGACCTGTTGGGTTTTTACCAGGGGTAGGCAAAAGCTTGTATAATTTGACATTTGGACTATACAAGTTGACTTGATTATAAAGGTTACCTAATACCAAAAAGCTTTATTCTTGTATTTTTGATAACACTTTATAAGGTTACCACTCATGGTCGATAATTAATTTTTTTTTAGTTTTGGTTAGAGTAGACTTCTCAAAAAAATACACCAGAAAGTTATATTGTTCTGTGAAAAATTGTTTTATTACTAGTCAACTTTGAACATGTTTATTTGATAGTTTGGACTATTATCTCGAAACGTTTTTTTTTAAAAAACGTCAACCATAGGCGGAGTAAAAAAAAATAAAATAATTTTAATTTACAGTGACACTCTATGTCACTCATAGGCGGACCTGTTAAAATAATTTTAATGTTTTAATTAGTTTTGGTGTATGTTTTTCTTTTTGTTTTAATATTCCAGTGTTATTCGTATTTTATCATTGGCAGAGGTAAAATTTCAAAAATTAAAAACGTCTTACAAGCTTTTCTTTTTTTTTTAATTAGGATTTGTATGCATTTTTTAGATATCTCCTAATTTTAATCATTGGCGTAGAAAATATTTAGTTATACTTTAATTTTTTTAATAACATAACCTCATTTTATCTACGTCTATGAAATGCGATTAAGTGGTAAAAAAAATTAAACGATAACTAAATATTTTCTACGCCAATGATTTAAATTAAGAGATACCAAAACAAAAAAAATAAAAGCTTGTGATGAGTTTTTAATTTCTGAAATTTTACCTCCGCTAATAATAAACAACAAACGCATATAAACAACAACAACATGAAATGTCTAAAACAATGGATGTCAACCATCCCATTAAAATATTAAAATTATTTTAACAGCTCCGTCTATGAGTACACATGCGTAACTGTAAATTAAAATTAGTAACATAACGATGATAATAACCGAGATAATAACGTTTTGAAAATATAATAATCCACGTTAACTGCAAGTACCCTTATCTTTTAAATAACTAAAAATATTTTTTAACTCTAACTAATGGTTGGCAAAAGTATGTCAATAAACATTTTAACAAAATCAACAAACAATTCTTGCTCTCAGGTATAACTATCCACTCTTCACTAAATTATTTTCAAAAATTATTTAATTTTTTTTACTCCGCCTTTGGTTGACGTTTTTTAAAAATTAAAAAAAAACCGCTTCGAGATAATGTTCCAAACTATCAAATGAACATCTGCAAATTTGAAAAGTGACTATGAACGCAAAAAACAAATATTTCTGTTGTCTTTTTTTTTAACAAGATTCAACTCTAACCAAAACCGTAGATAGAGGAAATACTGAAGATAGGTAACCTTACGGGCTAAAATGTTAGCAAAAATTTCGTTCGTGGATAACTCCCCAGAGCGCGCATAGTCGCTTTTGGACAACTCGACTGTCATCAACCCAGTGCATTTCGCCGCAGCGAAATCTGTAAGCATAGAAGACATAATCAATTTTCCTTTGCAATCTGTAATAACTCTCCAATGTTTCACTTGACTTCGTATAGGTGGCGCTATTAACTTAGCATTAACATTCCTCCTGCGCTAGATAGTGTAGAAAATAGAAATATCACTGCCATTGTTTAGATTTGGTGGAAATCGAACCGTATACCGTGAATTTAACTTTTTATGACGACATAGAGAATATTCTTCTTGTTCTTATCAGTACTTTTTTAGTGTTAGAAAAAAAAAGATTATCTTGTTGATTTTGTGATTTTTGAAACAAAAACAGTTTTATGCTTACGCTTACAGGTAAGTGTTCCTTATTTTGCATGTTTTTGTTTTATAGTAACAAAAAACTGTTGGTAAATGTTTTCTCGGTAATTATGCAGTATGCGGTTTTCTGCCATTTTTGATTTTTTATGAAAAATTCTTTATGGGGGCACCTATACTAGGGTCCCTAGGACCCCAAATCCGCCTGCGCCCGATTTTTTTTTAAGAGAAAAAAGGGTGCCCGGGGGGGGGGGTTGTAATGTTTTTCTGATTGTTTTGGGTTGGGTTGGGTTGGACTGTGTTGGGTTGGGTGGTTTTAGTGAAAAAAAAATAAAAAAAAAACAAAAAATCGACAATATTCTGGGCAGGCATGCTCACATGCTGTTTATTTTTTGTTGCCCACTTTCAATAACAAAATAATGGTAATTTTTTGGGATTTTTGTACTGCCAACTTAGTAATCATGCAGCTAGTAAAATTTTAAATTTTGTAAGAGAAGGTCGAAAACATTACGCGGCATGGCTATTTTATGTGTGGAAATTATTCTGAATGGTAGCAGAGGATATAATTTTAAAGTTTAACAAAATATTATGTTAAACCATTGTATAAAGAATTATTATACAATGGTTAAACATTATTAAAGATACTTATAAAATAGTGTATATGCACCATGATTTTATGTCGAACTTAAAAATATATAATGTGCCATTTACGGCTGTAGTAAACAGAGATTTGCCAAAATATGTTTTACTTTAATGCAATTTTTTAATAAAATCGTTCAAGTTAAAAAAAATATTTGTTTTATTTTTCACATATTCCTAATCAAAAAGAAACAAAATGCAAAATGTATAGGATGTGGCAGAAAAAAAACCGGTCCGATTTTAATAATATTAAGCTTTTTAAAAAGCCAAAGCTTCAAAATTTATAGGACCAATTTCAAACTCGACATTTCCTAAAAATCCAAGACGGCGAACCAATTTGAAAAATAGGTATTTTTAATCCCCCGTAGATATTTTTTTGTGTGGGAAACTGTAATAAATCTGAAACATCGGTTACGAAGCCACATTCTTTCGAAGCACATCGATGAAACATTTTAAAAATTCGGACAAGAAATAAGATTGAATAAAGTGTCTCAGAAAGTTTTTTCTAGGAGGGGTGAAATTTGGCTACTTTTTAAATAGGCCCGCCATCTTGGATTTTTACTAAATGTCAGTTTTTTGTTTTCATTACAAAGCTCTGAATTTATCCTTTTTACACCCCTTAACTACCCCCCCTACCCCCGATTTTGATTTATAAAATTGTATTGTCACCAGATTCAATTCAATGTTCGTATCTGTTTTCATTTCAAAGTTCTGAATTTGCTCCCTTTAGACCACTTTACCCCCTTTACACCCCCCAATCACCCACTACCCCCCCCCTTTTTTCATAATATTGTATTGTCATCGGATCTACTTTGCTGTGCCAAATTTCACTAAAATCGGTTCACGGGAAGTGTGTCAATGAATTTAGCCCCTTATTTTTAAACCTTAACCACCCCCTACCCACCAATTTTTTTTTCATAATATTGTATTATCATCCGAACTACACTACTGTGCCAAATTTTATTAAAATCGGTTTACGGGAAGTGTGTCAAAAACGAATCGCAAAATTTGATAGTCAGGCAGACTGTAAAGTTAAATATAATCGTTTAATAATAATAAAAACTGTCTTGCTTCATTCAGCATATTCATGAATTTATATTATGATCTCTCTACCAGCTCCCATTCCCTTAGCAACAAGTTCATTCATTTACGCCACTGATAAACCGGTATTCAGCAAAGAATCAAAAACTTGCGGTAATTCCCCTTTCATGGCTTGGCTGGCTGTTCGGATACCGTCGGCTTTCGTCGGATATTAGCATGTATCCTCGTTGCCAGCACTACCTATTTTTTGCGGTCTCCGCTAGCGCCCTCTAACAGTTACTCGGCAAAACAAAATTTTTGGTTTCCATACTTTCCGCAAGGTAAATGGGGGGCACCACTTGCCTGATCAGGGTTTATAACGAGTGGAAGTGCAACGGACTATTCTCACTTCCACTTATCAGTTACATATCTTAAGTATTTTCTATCTACGCCAAAACTAAAAAAAAATGATCGGCCATGAGTGGTATAAAAAATCCAAGAATTAAGTCTTTGGTATAAGAATCAGCTCCACCTTAGTTTCTATTAATCCTCGCACTTACCAAATTTGGTCAAAAATGAAGAGTCAAGATGGACAACCTGTATAATTCAAATGTCAAATTATACAAGCTTTTGCGTACCCCTAGTAAAAACCCAAAGGGTCGATTTATACGCCAGTAAAAACCGCAGTTCGAAATGTCTATTTTGTACGAAGATATTTAACTTTATATTTTCCGAAATTTTCATGTGTTGCAGTTCATTTGCTCACCAGTTTATTTGATTCAGGAGATGTTTTTTTTATTGAAAAACCTACTTTCCCCACCACTTTTAAGACATAACTAAAAAATCATTGAAAAAGAGACAAAGTCGAAGTTGCAGGCTGCCTTTAATTTGGAGAGCTTTAATTTGAATACATTGTGATTAACAGATTTTATTGACAATTAATAATTATATACATCGCGTTCATTTGCATTCTAGAAAGGCTCTTAACAGACAGTCGTAGTCCTCAAAATCGTTAAAAGCTCGAAAATGCGGGTCCACCCCATAGATATAGAAGACGGGGATAGATATAAAGCTTTCTACCTGCGCGAAAGTTGAGATTTGTTGGACGATCATTTTGATGGTAGCTACGTCACAATCGGCAACCTAACATCACTTTTTGAAGTGCAAACAGCTGTTGCCTTTGATGGTTGTTGGCCTTTTATTTTTAACAGTTGAGTAACACGATATTTTTTCATCCATAATAACAGATGCCCAATGCTCTCTTACCCCTTTACAGAGCGAAAGAAAATGAGGCCTCAAAGGTCATAAACTCAATTCTATAAAACATAACACACGGTTTTGTAGAGGCGGTCCATGCAGCTACACCCCTCATTCGAAAAATCAAAAAATTTTTAATGCAGGAATAACTGCATGTGCAGTCACACTCCACATCCATTAATAATAGCGGTACCCTAAAAAAGTATGTCCGAATTACGGCATAATTACGGGTTAATTACGGGCTAATCAATCATCTGCGCCAAAAAAATTTAGGCTCATGTGCTTATCTGATTTTTTAAAAGTTTAAGATGGGTGGTGCAGCTGCATGTGCAGTCCCACCCCGCATCCATTAATACCAGCGGTACCCCAAAAAAAAGTATGTCAGAATTACTGGCTAATTACGGGCTAATCATTTGTTGCAACGAAAAATTTGGGTTTATATACCAATTATATCCGCAGGAGTTTTGATTTTTAAATAAGTAAATCCCCTCCTTATCCCCATGCATTATCACCGGAACGCATTTTAAGTTGATCGAATTAAGTCAAAATTGACTAACAAGATTTGACTTGAAATTAACTCTGTGTTTCGGACTTCCATTGTCTATATTTTATTTATACACGACGTTTCGATCAGTACAATCTCTGATCGAAACGTCGTGTAGAAATAAAATATAGATAATGGAAGTCCGAAACACAGAGTTAATTTCAAACACATCATTGTCTCGAACTTTCAAAGATTTTACTTATCAACACCCTATAAAAAACATGGTGAAATTCAATAAAAGCTTGTAAAAATGGGATAAGGGCTAGAGCCCAAATTTTTTTTTGCCGGAGATGATTAGCCCGTAATTAGCCCGTAATTCTGACATACTTTTTGTTTCGGTACTGCTATTATTAATGCGTGCAGGGTGCACATGCAGCTGCGCCCCGCATTTTAAACTTTAAGAAAATCAGATAAGGAGATGAGTCCAAAATTTTTTTGCGGCAGATAATTAGCCCGTAATTCCTATATTAAAAAAATTTGATTTTTCGAATGCGGGGTGTAGCTGCATGAACCTGTTTTGTAGCCAAAACCAAAGCAAGTCAAAATGGACGCGAGTGAAGTCAGCAACAGAACCACAGATAAAGATTGGTTGATTTGATGATGGCCCTTTAAAAATGGTGGGTGTAGTCTCAGATTAATAAAAAAAATGAGATATAACAGTAAACAATATTACCCCGATCAACCAGCCACAATGTTTATTTCCCAAAAAATACATGGTTGCCAATTTACCGCGGGGTTTCCCTAGAAACAAAACAATTCATAAACTTCTTGAAGCTCTTTTGATAATATTATTGATTATTTGACATATTTTTATATAGGATAATTTTTCTTATGCTAATAACTTAATTCTTAGTCCTAATTTTTAGTCTCAATAATTAACTTTTTTTAATTTTTAATAAGTAGAATTTCGAGATTTATAAAAAAAAAACAAGCCGGCAACGTTTTTTCGACGAGCCGCGAATAAATGCCGACATGTTTGGTTGCAGCTGACGGCGTTGTTGTTAACGGGGGTTTGTGTTGTTCGGTGATTTTTGAATTTTATTGTGACTATTTGTGAAAAAAGAACTGTATCAAGCTATTTTGAGGACCAACAAAATGCTTTACCATTGCCTGGTATGCAATAAAAGCGGATATTCCAGCCCAGAACTAATATTTCGGAGGTAAGAAAGATCCTGTCATTTTACGTTAGTCATGGGCGTAGTATGAGGTAAAAAACTGCGTAAAAAGCTTATGATTATACTATTAATACATCAAAAATCTAAGACTAATACTAATCTTTTTTAAGAAACAAAAGTACCAGATAATTTTGCTCCTTTTGCAGCATGTAAAATATTTATTTATTATAATTTATACATAACAAGGGAAGACAATAAGACCAAGTGCTGATAGTCAGGTACTGGGGCAGGTATTTTTTGTATTTTAATGGGTACCTGGGTACTTTCTATAATGTGAATAAAACCGTTTTGGAGATATTTACTCTGAGCCAATCTTATTTTTATTTTCATTAATATTTATTATTTATTTTTTTGCCTTTTGACTCCTGTTTCCTGAAAAACTACTAGTAATTTTTTACCTCTTCCTTAAATTTTCCTTGTGTTCTGTATTCAGAAATGAACATGCAGCCAATGTGTAAAGAATAAAATTTGTTGGTCTTAAAATTTTCATAATTAACATCACAAAAAGTTCTCTTAATTTGATAAATAAAGTTTATATTCCACTAAAGAAAACTAAAAGAGACATTATTATCATAGTGAAAAAAACGCTTAATAAGCCGTTTATTAGCGTGTTTTTCTTTGGACAAAAACGTTATAAAACGGGTTATTAACCGTTTTTTTTTTTGCTATGAAAATATTTATTTTTACTTTTGTTTTGTGGGATACTGCACAATTAAAAAAAATATATAACAGCCATCTTGAATAATTTACCTAAAAATCATTTCAAGTGCTCTTTGGTAAACTTTTGATCTGTTCGTAAATACCTACATTCCTCAAACTAAACTTTATCCTTGAATAAATCTATTTTTTGTGGTTATGCAAGTTCTGGCAGTTAATTCTTTTGAATAAGAAAATCCGACCAACCCTACCTTATATCTCGTTTTCACATTTATATATTTAAATTAAAATTAACGCCGCCACTGGTAATGGGAAAAGCAATTTTTGACAGTGTTGCCGTTTTATTGCTCTATCTCTTTTCTGTTCATATAATCGTCCAGAAGGGTGTTGGATTGTAAACATTAGAGGATTTCAATAGGGAATGTTTGGTCTCTCTTTAGTTATTAGTCTGAGGGTGTAGTGTAAACGAAGCGATTTTCCATAAGATGTAATGCTAATGAAAGTGAAACTTTTGGGAAAGTGGAAAAAGATGCAGAGATTAAACAAAGTGACTCTTTTATAGGGTAATACTTTCTGAATCGGGGAAAAATGAGCATTTTGCCGAAATGTTAGAAATAAACTTTCAAAATTCGCAGTTTAAAGAGGCAATGTCATTTACTTTTATCTCTCTTGCACTTGCACATTGTGGCTGGGCATTATCTCTCTCACTTCAGCCTGAAGATCGGGCCAGATCGGCTTGAAGAGAGACATAGTTGCGCTATCTGATTTGAGATAGATGACGTTATCTGTAATTACACGGGTGCGACAGAGATAGTTAGAGGGACATTTCCACATTTAATTGCGAATTTTGAGTTTATTGTTAAAATTTTGGAAAAATGCTTGTTTTTCCCTGATTCATAAAGGATTACTCTATAAAAAAATCACTTTGCTTAATCTGCATCCTTTTCCACTTTGCCAAACTTGTGATTTAAGTTAGCATTATGTCTTATGGAAAAACGGTTTGTTCACCCTACACCTGCCATATTGGATCGGCCATATTATTTTTGTTAGACTCCCCTATGGCGGTCGAAGAAGAATTTTAGAGCAAGCATGGCAACTATTATCAAAATGGTGTTTGATAAAATTTGGGTTACGCAAAAATCTTTCTATTCTCTTCTGATTTCTATGGTCCCCTCCAACGTATTCCCGGCTAAATTTCCTCGTTTTAACGACGGGATGAGTCTCAAACAAAACCCGGTCGAGAGTGGGGAACAATGGTGGAGAAAGCACTTCAAAAATCTGTTTTATTCACTCGCCAGTCGCCCGAGGAGCTTTTATTCCCTATTTTAGTCTCTCAGCCATCATCAGAATTTCTTCCTTTGTGTTCCTTTATTCTTTCTATTGTTCTCTCTGTGTGTTTTTTTTCTGTTTGTCGAGATTGCGGATATTGCGTTTTCTCTTGGCTTATTTCATGTAAAATGCGATGCTCCGAGCTCGAATATTTTTTGCGTGCGTCCTCTTACTTACCTCCTCAATTTCCAACAGCTCAATTCAACATTTCCTACGCCCTCCCTCTCAATTGCTTTGCGTCCCCCAAGGCATCCATTATATCTTTTCCCTCGACGTTGCTGGGATGAAATTTTCGGCGTTTCATTAGTATTTTTTGACTTAGTACAGCGGCGTATCTAGGGAGATTAATAAATTTTATTTTACAGGATTGAATCTGCGTGTTTTTTCGATAGTCGAGATTCGGAGCTAGATTTATTTTTGCTTACGCCCTCGTTAATTTTCAACAACTCAATGCAACATTTCCTGCGACGCTCCCTCTCAATTGGTTTGCATCCCCTAAGGCACCCATTATATCTTTTCCCCCGACATTTCTGGGATGGAATTTTTGGAGTTTCATTATTACTTTTTGGTTTATTCCAGCGGCGTATCTAGAGAGATTGATTCAATTTTATTTTACAAGATTGAATCTGTTCTTTCTGTTTGCATCTATTCTTCAGTATATAAATATTACGTTTTTCCTGATTTATCTCAAGTAAAACGTTCTCCGTGATGCTCGGAGCTAGATTTATTTTTTCTCCTACTTAACTCTTCAATTCAACATTTCCTGCGACCCTTCCTGTCAATTGCTTTGCATCCCCTAAGGCCCTCATTATTATCTTTTTTCCCGTCGTTTCTGGAATTAAATTTTCGACGCTTGAGTATTATTTTTTGGCTTATTTTATAATATTATAAATTTTACAGGGATTAAAAAATAACTACCAACCGAGCTACCTACCTATTGTCACACACTAATTGAACTTTCCATATAACTTCGGTCATATTTGTTAGCATCGAAGAACTTTTTTTTCCTAACAAATTTATGTAAAAATTATTTAAAAAATGTCTAAGAATTTTTTTTTCTTTAACTCTTAGAGGTTTCTAATTTCACTGCCGGTTTATTAATAGCGGGGAAACCACGAGTTAAGATAACTTCAAAATGCTGTTTATGGAGATATTAAAACTCAGAAAATGTAAATTTTGTCTCAAAATCAACACTTAAAAAAAAGCAAAATTTTTAAAACATAAGAACAGTTATTTTAACCCAGGGATAACTGGGTATGAATTAATTGTCCCTGAGAAAACACTGATTGTTGCATCTTTTCTTCAGTATATAAAAGTAATAATAATATGACCGATCCAATATGGCCGGTGTAGGGTAAACAAACCATTTTTCCATAAGACGTAATGATAGCTTAAAAAGACGCAGAATAAGCAAAGTGATTTTTTTATAAAGCAATCTTTTCTTAAGCGGGGAAAAACAGGCGTTTTGCCGAAGTTTTAACAATAAATTCAAAATTCGCAATTAAACGTGGAAATGTCCCTCTACCTATTTCTGTCGCACCCGTGTAATTACAGATAACGTCATCCCTCTCAAATCAATGGCGCAATTGTCTCTCGTCAAGCCGATCTGGCCCGATCTTCAGAGAGACAATGCCTATCCACACTGTGCAAGTGCGAGAGAGATAAAAGTATATGATATTGCCTCTTTAAACTGCGAATTTCTGCAAAATGCTCGTTTCTCCCCGATTTAGAAAGGATTACCCTATCTATAAAATAGTCAATTTGTTTAATCTTCATCTTTTTCCACTTTCCCAAAATTTTCATTTTTATTAGCAATACGTTCTATGGAAAATCGCTTTGTTTACCCGACACCCACCATTTTTAAAGGGCCATCACTTGATTAATGGCTGAATTTGACAATTTGTTAAACAGCCCTACATAGAGGTACTACACAAATAAACATCCAATTTTTTTTCGGTCATTGTAATGTCTTCCACAGTCGTTTGCGATACGTGCCGGCTGAGACAGAAATTCTTTGGAAACACGTGGTAAAAAAACGAACAAAAAAAAACGTACGCCAACACTGCGGCAGCTATCTGGCTGATGCGCCTCGTCGACGGCGGAAGCTTCAAAAGCAAGAGCCGGCTTCGCCCCCCCCCCAAGCCCTTTCGACGAACAAAGGACGGGGGGCGGAATGGCGTCCAATATGGCGGCTGAGCCGGACAGCTCGGGCGTCGTCACCCCGACGCGAGGGGTGACATAATGCCCGCACGATGCCCCGGGCAAATTGAGCGAATTTCAGTGGCGCCGTCGACAAAATAAAATAACTTTTCAAAACATTTTTATGAAACTTATATCTAGGTAATTCAAAATTACATTTAGATAACATAATTTTGAAGAACCCTTGTAGAATTAAATGTGTTTCCTACCTCCGTGCGTAAAACCAGCTTTTCATGTGGTAAATTCAACTTCCCGCACGCCACGCTTTTCTTTTGTCGGAAATGGTACTTTGCGCTAAAATTAGGAATATTCCAGCACACATCTGATACATTAAAACATAGTATTACATATATCTAAAGTCAAAAAATTTAAGTTTTCATAAAAGAACCCTGCACAAATTACATTGGAAATGGATTTCGGCTCAACAAAGCACAAAAATAAAAAAAAACGAGACAGGAAGCCGGATGACTTTCTGAGATATGGAGTATTAAAGTTGACGTGTTTTTAGGCTATATTTTTGGACATGGTCCAAGTTTTTTTTCCACAACTTTGTTAATTACCGCCGAAATAAAATAATTCGAATCTCTATTTGTCTGGAATAAAACACCCGTTCCCCCCATATAAAAATGTTTTTGTATGGTTTCTTTGGTACCACCAGAAAAGCCACTGATTTGTAAGTTTTAAAAAAGAAAGAAAAAGACGTTTTTTTAAAAAATTACAATTCACATTTTCTTTAAAACGAACGGCCAGATTTTAAGACTTTTCACATATGTTATTAAAAATAATGCCACTTGGCTAAAGAAAACATTTTTAGCTTAAATGGTACCATAAATTTCAAAAATGGTAGGCACCTTTAATGTTTTTTTAATATTTTTGATATTGGAGAAATACGAAAAGGGATTTTAAATATATTATTATAGGTAGGTTAAGCTTAATACCAATATGTTGGTATCAATTAGTACCTATTGGTACCTGTATTTGACCAATTAAATATCAAATTGCTCGTGTGGTATATGCTTTAGGATAACTGGGGGTCGCTGGTAACGAATTTGATAACATTTTTTTGGTTACTGTTACCGTTTTTCTACGAGGAAAAAAAAGGGGGTAAAGTTTTTTCCTACTTAAGTGCGGAAAAGTGGTTTTTACGCATAAATTCGCGTGCAAAAAGTTAAAACTCTTAAGAAACGTCAAACTTTTGCTTAAGAAACGGCGTCATTTGCTGCCAGATAATTTTAAAAGCATATGGACGTTTTTTTTTTTAAAGAAAATAAAAATGGTAACTTTTTTAAAAACGGTCATTTTCTTTCGTTTTTAAAATTTACAAATCAGTGACTTTTCTGTTGGTACTAAAGAACCCTTATAGAAATATTTTTACATGGATGTAAAAGGTGTTTCATTCAGGACAAATAGAGAAACGAATCGTTTTATTTTGGCGGTAATCAACAAAGTTGTAGGAAGAAAACTTGGACCATGTCCAAAAATATAGCCTTAAAACGCGTCAACTTGAAAGATCCATATCTCAGAAAGTAATTCTGCTCCCTATCTCCTTTTTTTATTTTTGTGCTTTGTTTATCGAGTACTACAACATATAAAAAAAATTATGATATTTAGCCAAAAGCCATTCCCAATGTAATTCGTGCAAGGTTCTTTACGTAATATTTAAATAACATAACTTATGTTTCTTTAATTACATTATATTTACATAATAAGAAGGGAAGTTTGTCGTGGGATATACACAATATGAATTTAATTTTACGTAAATGTTACTTGTAAGAGATATATGTATGTAAAAAAAATTATCCCAATTTTACCTTTCGATTTACTTTCTAGTTACTAGTTAATCGATATCTGCCGTTTCCCAACGAACGATGCCCGCTTTTTTGAAGGGTGCGACGACAGAACTGCGATAGGTATACCGAAACCGATGCGTTGAAATATTTACTTTAAGTGTCTATTATTTACGTAAAAAGTAGGGAACTTTGTGCATGGCGTTATGCAGAACATGGAAGTTACATTTTACCTTGTTGTGAGTTTACTTAAAATTTATGTAATAAAGTAATCATGTGTCGTAACTTTTACGTAATATTTACCTAACTGTGTTGGCTGAAATCCTTTAATTTTCGGTCAACACATATGCGGGGACAAATAGTTTAGCGTGTTAACCAAGTTTTGTTGGGACGGCACCCTGTTGAAATTTTCCCATACAATCTCATAAAAAAATTATAGAATTCTTGTATGATTTTTTATTGGGATTTGGGACGGTTTTGGAACAGAATTCGATGAGATCCTAGGATATTTTATTAGGTCTATGGGTCTATGATTTTGAAGGAGATTATATGAGTTGTTATGGGATTGGTTTCTAGAAGATTTGAGGAGGTTTTAACGTTTGATTTTCGAAGATCCTATGGGAGAGGAGATTTTATCGGGTTTTGGGTCGGTTTTGGAACAGATTTCGATGAGTTCCTAGAAGATTTTATTAGGTCTATTAGTCATGATTTTGGAGGAGATTATATGAGTTGTTATGGGATTGGTTTCTAGAAGATTTGAGGAGCTTTTATCGTTATGGTGATTTTAGAAGATCCTATGGGCGAAGAGATTTTATCGGGTTTTGGGTCGGTTTTGGAACAAATTTCGAGGAGATCCTAGAAGATTTTATTAGCTCTATGGGTCTATGATTTTGGAGGAGATTATATGAGTTGTTATGGGATTGGTTTCTGGAAGATTTGGGGAGGTTTTAACGTTTGATTTTAGAAGATTCTATGGGCGAGGAGATTTTATCGGGTCTTGGGTCGGTTTTGGAACGGATTTCGATGAGTTCCTAGAAAATTTAAGTAGGTCTGAGGGTCTTTGATTTTGGAGGAGCTTATATGAGTTGTTATGGGATTGGTTTTTAGAAGATTTGAGGAGGTTTTATCGTTATGGTGATTTTAGAAGATCCTATGGGCGAGGAGATTTTATCGGGTTTTGAGTCGGTTTTGGAACAGATTTCGATGAGATCCTAGAAGATTTTATTAGCTCTATGGGTCTATGATTTTAGAGGAGACTATATGAGTTTTTATGGGATTGGGTTTTAGAAGATTTGAGGAGGTCCCAAACCAAAATAAAATCTTGCCTATAGGATCTTTAAAATCACCATAATGTCATGAAAAAAGCTCCTCAAATCACCTAGAAACCAATCCTATAAAGTCTCATATCAACTTCTCCAAAATATCGGATAGAGAGGAAAAAAAGTTCTCCATAATCTCTTAGCATCTTATAGAATCACGTTACTAATAAAATATCCTAAAAACCGATCCCACAAGAGCCAATAGAAACTTCTCCAAAATCATTCCTCATAGGATCTTCTAAAATCACGATATTTATAGAATCTCATCAAATATACTAGAAACCGATTCAACAAGAACCCATAGAAACTTCTCGAAAATCATTACTTATAGAATTTTCTACAATCCCAATACTGATAGAATCTCATCAAATATTCTACTGATAGAATCTCAACAAATATCCTATATAATATATAGAATCTTCTAAAATCACGATTTTGATAGAATCTCGTCAAATACTCAATAACTTTATGAAAGTATTAAATTATATAATCATTTGCCCATGAACATAAGACTGAACAACTCTCAGGAACTATTTAAAGCACAGGTTAAAAGTGCCTTGGTTGGTAAGCTTACTATACTTTAGAGGAGTACTACCAGGACAAATGGATAGTGTAAACAGATAATTATTTGTTTAGAGGTTGGCTGCTTTTTCTCTGACCATTGGTTTGAATAATTTTTATTATTATTTATGCACATTGTACAGTTTTTGTGCTCCATTTTATTGTTTTTTAAATGTCTTAATAGTCTTAACATTCTGTAATCCTGTATTAATCTATGTAAAAAATTTTGTGTCTTTTAAGATGATTTTAAAAATATAACCTTCGTCAACTAGCTATTAAACAACTATGAATTGGTTTTAAAAACTATATTTTAATTAATTTTACTTGTAGCACATGTGTTTAAATTCTTATATTCTTATAGGTTCTTGTTATTTATTTATTTGTCTTATTTATTTTTTTTTTGTTTTTAATTTTATTAATATTTGACCATATTGAAAAAAAAATTAAAATGGTTATCTCAATTTAATTATATATCTAAATTTGTTACAGATATTAATTTAACTTTAATTATATGAATTATTTAATTATATACGTGATGTTTTTACCTATTTAATTAGAAATTAGATTATCTAAAAGCTGTAAATTACCAAATATTGCTTTGTAAATAAGAATTAGTTCTTTGTACAATAAAGTATATTCTGATTCTGAAATATCTTATAAACTGATCCCAAAAAACCCATAGAAACTTCTCCAAAATTATTGTTTATAGGAACTCCTAGAATCGCGATACTGATAGAATCTCCTCAAACAGCCTCAATAGCCCATTCCCATAAAAAAAATCTTCTTCAAGCCGACACCCTTATACAAACTGATAAACTGTCCTAGACTTCTGCCTTATAAAACAGCCCTGATTCTCATAAAAGTAACTAGGCTTATCCAATCTTATAAATTATTCTAAAACTACAAGCTGATAAAATATTATATATTTCCTATATAATCTTCTCTGCTTCTAGAAGAATATAAAATATGATAAAAAAAACTATTGGCCTTCTCATTGAATCTTACACTGGGAAAAATGTGTGAAGTTATTGTTTACAATTGTGTAAAATTGTACCCAATTCTAAAAATATTATCAAAAAATATTTAATTTTTTTGCACAATTCGTTGATAATGTGTTCACAAAATTGTTGTTGGTGCAAATTTTTTTCCGTGTATAGTACTTATAAAAACATGATAAAAACTTCTCCGTTCTGGATGAGATTTGAGGGGAAAATTTCATCAGGGTAGCATTCCATTTTTATTTAGACGAAACATAACCTCAATGATCCGCTGAACAAAACCCGGTTTGACAGTTGACAGAAATCCGACCTCCCTAGATGTTGTTGTGAAATTTGAAGTTTTTAGGTTATGTTTTTCTGTGCATTTGTGCGATGGAAGGATCGTGAAAATAATAGTTATATATGTATTTAGGTCTTAAAGACAGCGTTTAACGCCCGCGCAATTTAAGAACAAGATACATACAATGTTTTATGCACAACCGTGTTTTTTAGGAGAAAAAAGACTTCATGAATTATTCCACAAAAAATATTTGTTGGTCTAAAGCTCTCTAATATTTTGACAACACACGAATCACTGTAAGTAAGGGGGTGGCTAGTCTATTCATGTCACTTTTTAATCAAGCAACCTGACAAAAACATTGAATAATAATGTTCCTAGCAACACGTAGCAACGAAATAAACAAACTGACCGTCACTTGAGAAGGGAAATCCTGGATGCCGCCAAAGAGGCAAAGAAGGACGTTTTGCCCGCGAAATTCAGACAACTTTACGAAAAGATATATAAGGACTATTTTTTGTGGTGTTCAGAGAAGAATATTGCTGAAAGTGGATGCTTAACCTAAAAGAAGATACTTTGCTGGCGTACTTCAGCGAAAAAGCGAAACGAAACAAGCCGTCCTCTCTTTGTTAGTTTTAACAACAACGTCGACATAAGTAAATTAATTTTGAGCAAGGAGCCAGTTGAAGAATTTATTACTCATGCTCCAGATGAAGAATTTTTGATGGTGAAGGTTGCCTTGATTTTTGGAGTTTGTGGAGCCACCCGGCGCGAAGAACTTTCAAAACTTGAACTTGCTGACATTCAGGACCTCAAAGAATTACTTTTAGTATCAATAAAAGCTACAAAAACAAAGATAGATCGTATGTTTATGGTAGTGGATGGAAATGGAAAGTATGTTTACAAGAACAATAAGTGCTCCATGCAAGTTGTGGGCAACAACACATTTTGAGATATGCCACGAAAAATCGCAAATTTTTTGAATTTACCTGATGCAGAAGAATTTACCGGCCATTGTTTCCGCCGCACATCGGCTACCCTTCTTGTTGAAGCAGACGAGAATATTACGAACATAAAACTTCATGCTGGACGGAAATCAACAAAGGTAGCAGAAGGCTACATCGAAAATACTATAATTTCCAGGGAAAAAATTGCAAAAAAAATTGTATCAGGTGGCAGTGCCAGAAAATCAGGCTACCGAACCTTCTACATCTTGGCATGCAGAAAAAACGATGGTGAATCAACTGAACGATACAAGCCGCCAAATATCGCCATCACCAGCACTTTTGACACCGCCAGCGCCGGTCCATCTCAATGCACTTCGAGAAAATGATTATCCCCATCCTCTTATGAATTTTTCAAACTGCAGCAACTGCATCTTCAATTTTAAGTTGGATTGATTTGTACCTATAATTATGCAATTTCTTTATTGTTGTTCTTGATATAAAAATTGAAAAAATAAAACAATAACTTGCTTTTCATTGCTGTTACATCTATGAAAAAATGAAAAAAAAACATATCCATGTAAAAAAATCTCTTTGTTTTGAACGAACAAAATGCAAGCCAAACAGAAAAAGCTAAATTTCATCAAAAATCTTTAATGCCCGCGGGCGTTAAGTGAGCTCTAGGGCGTTAAAGTGCCACTTATCGCTTTAAAACTCGGGCGCTAAAAGGCATTTTAAAGCCCACCAGTAAACCTAGGTTTGCATGTGTTTTTTGCCACTGACATGTTATACCAAAAGAACCTTGCCATTTTCTTATGGGGGATGTGTTTTGGTTAAATATGTTTTATATTTTAGTATGTTATAGCGGGGGTCTCAATGAGCAATTTACTTCATGGACACTTTCCCCACTTTGTACAGGGTGAGCTAGAAATCAGACAAGTTACAAAAATTGCCGTTTTTTACTAAACTTAACCTTCGTTTACGACAAAACTAAAGATAGGATAATAATGGGTTCTGCAGATCTGATTCAACACATAACGAGCTGTGTACAGGGTAAGCCAAAAAATACGCCTCAAATTGTTCAAAACCCTTATTTTAGAAGCACCATTTGACGTTTGTAAAAAGGATGAACACAAAATGAGCAATAAACTTTTAAATATATAGAGTACACAAAAACGAAACACTTATTTATTTGTTATGTTATTCTGCGGACCACAACTAACATTTTTACCTTAATTTCGGGTATCGTATATATACAGAGTGTTCCTTAGTTAAATCAAGTTTTTTCGGGGGATTTGGAGCATTCCAAAAATATTTCTTGACTCACCATGTAAATATACGATATCAGGAATTAAGGTCAAATTTGTTTGTTATGGTCTGTAGACTAACCTTACAAAAAACAATGAATAAAATCTTAGCCACTAGTTGTAAAGACTAGTTTTTGGCATTATATTAATTTTGTTATATATTTGTGTTTGTTTTTAACCAGCGGTTTTTACATTTTATTATGCGCCACTGAGTTGACATTTAATCAAACCCGGGATGAAACGAAACGCACACACACAGGGGGAGATGATTGCAGCCCTCGCCCTCCCCGCGCCGTTTTCGAGCTGTCAACCGCAGTAGTATCGAGTACGAAGGCTTAATTATTTAACCGTCAATATCGGCGTGTTGTGCTTCCGATGCGATGCCTCTCCTCTCCTCCTCTATATGTAGTCTGACATTTCGGATATTTAATTAACAACCGGCCTGCGACCTCAAAATGAGCTCGCTATATAGAGCATCAGTAGCACTTTTGAAATAAAAGCAAAAATACATTTTACATATTTAAATATTACTATTTTCACAAAAAACCCTTCCTTCCCAAATCGAGAAAATTGTTTGTTCAACATTATACAGGGTTTGTCACAACTTGTGTTAGAAAATTTTAGAGCATATTAAGTGGCCTGCAAGTAATACAAAAATATATTAACAAAAAATTACGTCGTTTTCAAAAGCCACTTCAAAAATGTTTCAATTAGGGAACATTTTTCCAAGATACGACTTTACCACTAAAAGTATGCAAATGATTCCTTAATAGTACGAGCGTTCGCAGTAAAAATTATGATGGATAGGTAACCCTCGCCATTTTTTGATAAGATGTGCATTTTCTCGTCCTGAATGCGAAATGGACAATCCTGTACCGCAAAATTGTGGATAAGTACTCGGCACACCAATCCAAAGGTGGACAATTTTAGAGGGGGTAGGGTAACCCCCACTATTTTCACATATATGATGTATTGGTACCACCAGACTAAAAATGGGCATTTTTAGAGTGGTGTGCCGAACCCTTATCTATGAATGAGGCCCGGCACAGCAGTAGATTTTTGGTCAGGGGCTACTACTACATCATATATGTGAAAATGCTGGGGGTTACCCTACCCCCCCCTAAAATTTCCCACCTTTGGATTGGTGTGCCGAGCACTTATCCACAATTTTGAGGTACAGGATTGTCCATTTCGTATTCAGGACGAGAAAATGCACATATTATCAAAAGATGCCTATTCATCATATTTTATATCTTGAACTCTTGCTCTATAAAGTATGATACAAAAGTGGGTAATTATGCACTATACGGTTTTCTGCCATTTTTGATTTTTTTTGAAAAATTCTTTATGGGGGCACCTTCTAGGGTCCCTAGAACCCCAAATCCGTCTGCGCCGGTTGGTTTTTTTTTTATTTTTTTTGTTTTTTTTTTATTTTTTTTCACTAAAACAAACCAAACCAACACAGTCCAACCCAACCTAATCCAAACCAACCCAAAACAATTAAAAAAACACTTTACAACCCCCCCTGGGCACCCTTTTTTCTCGTTAAAAAAAAAAAAAAAAAAAAATCGGGCGCAGGCGGATTTGGGGTCCTAGGGACCCTAGAAGGTGCCCCCATAAAGAATTTTAAAAAAAAATCAAAAATGGCAGAAAACCGTATACTGCATAATTACCCAAAAGTGACAAAAACCCATAATCGCTGAATATTCTCATAACTAAATAAAAAGGTCAAATAATGACATACCTCTATTAAGGGGACACAGGAATAAATTCGGTAAGCTTCTGCGGCGGGTTGTTGTGCTTCGATATAAATTAAAACAATATCCACTAATTCTCTGTTTAGTTTCCCAACAAATGAATAATTGTATGTCATTTTTTACAACAGAACACAAAACAAAATCACTAAAAAAACTAATACTCCGCACTACAATGCGACATGACATTTAAAACTGAATCAGATGATTTGTTTACTTTCTTTGGTACGATACGGAAATGGGAGCGGACCGGGCGACGCACGTGCTTGCACATAGATTTTTGTTTTTCATCCATCGCCAACTACTATTTACCGTAAAACGTAAAATCCCCTATGTAGCCCTTTTCTGGGGGGCTATTTTTGGAAAATATTCTAAAAACCTTAAATAGTAACTCCCTATTTTGACTTCATATTTGAATTCTCGCTGAAATTCTATTTCGAATGGTACCCCATATCATAAGGTTTGCTTTACTAATTTTCGAGATATTGGCTTTCAAAATGTCAAAAATTCAATTTTCGAAGGTCCATATCTTAGAAACTAAACAAAATATCTCTAGCGTGTTTATTATCGATTTTGAGGGTTTTATAAGAGCAAATAAAAAATGACAATAGTTTGACGTTTGCACATTCCTATTTACAGTTTATTGATTTTCAGTGATTTTGACGATATTATTCCAAAAATATGAAGTAGAAGGTCAGATTGTCAAACTGTTGTCATTTTTTATTTCCTCGTAAAAAACCACTAAAATCGATTTCAAACACAATAGAGATATTTTGTTTAGTTTCTAAGATATGGGCCTTTGAAAATTGAATTTTTGACATTCTGAAGGTCAATATCTCGAAAATTAGTAAAGTAAACCTTATGATATGGGGTACCATTGAAAAGAGAATTTCAGCGAGAATTCAAATATGAAGTCAAAATAGGGGGTTGCTATTTAAGGTTCCCAGAATATTTTCCAAAAATAGCCCACCAGAAAAGGGCTACAAAAGTTTTAAAGATTACATATTTTTTTTCTTAAAACCCCTTGCTAGACCAACTGTGCTTGATGACTGTTTTTTGTTAGGCACTTTGTTTTTAAGCTTCGAACTCGAATGCGAAGAAAATGTTTTAGCACATTTTTGGTTATTGTTTTGGGAAAACTTTTGAACAAATTTAAACGAAATGAATCGTCATTTCAAACACCGACCAGTATTGGGAATCACGTCTTTCATTCATTGAATTCGAAAAAAATTATCTTTTTTTTTGTCAATGCCCGGTTTTACGGGGGATATTTGAATGAATATCGAAGTTTTCCATACAGATTTAGATAAAAATATCTTGATTATCGTAAAAGATAGAAAAATGTGGTATTGCTGAAGAGAGAATTGTTTGCAGATTTCAAAAATTGCAAAATATACAGGGTGTCCTATTTTTACAAAATTAAAAATTGCCATACCTCGTAAACTAAATGACATAGATAAAATCCAAAATAGCACGATTAAAGGAAATTAAAAATCTTAGTTGACGTGTTTTTGAATTTTTTTATTCAACCAAATTCTAACCCGCTAAAAGCACCGTTCCGTTTAAAGAATCCAGCCTGTATATAAGTTGTGAAGCACACATCGATGTGAAGCACCCTGTATGTTTTCTCTCGTTCTGATTGCAATCACTTTAATCATAGCCACAGGCGATGGAAATATGTAGTAGAAAATATCTTCTTATATTAACAATAGAGAAACATAAAAATTCTCAGAGTTTTAGAAATCCAAAAAAATCTAGCCGAAAAAAGGCACGTCAGAGTCAGCTATTAAATTCTTCTTCTTTCAATGTTATTGAAGTAAGCAGATTGCTCTGATAAACAATAAAAATCACTGTAACTTCCTATAATCAGTTCAATCAGAACGAAAGAATATAAGTATATGTCAGAATTGAATGATCGATAATAACTAAAACACCTTTTCACAGCGAAAATAACGTTATTTATTTTTTATTTAACTTGGAAAAGTACAAGGAAAACCCTATTTTTCAAAAACTTTACCATCGACTTATTCGCGACGTGTTCGAAGCACCGTTAGCACCTGACTTGCCAAAATACAGGCGGTGTGTCACCACCCGTCGATAAAATCCTCCGTTTTTATCGCTCTTAACAAAACCTTATAAAAATGAATAAGAATAAATGTAGAAAATTTGAACTAATATATCTATAAATTAACCAATCGCATTTTACCAAAATTTGGGTGGAAAAGGATTTATTCTGTAACAAATAAGTATATCTATGATTGTATTTTATGACAAGAACGTGGCAGAAGAGAGAAAGAGAGAAAGTACTTTATGTCCATTTGCTCTGCGATTTCTCTAAGGATTCCTTTGCGCTAAGGATCTCTTAACGGTGCTAAGTAGCTGATTTGGTTTGCTCAGCTTTTCTTTGTAGTCTAAGGAATACCTAAATTTAAGATGCCAGATATCGAGCCTTAAATTATCCTTAGGAGAGAATTCTAACCTCATTTTTTTTGTCAACTCAAAAAAATAAAAATGGAATTTTTAAATGACGATTTGGATGTGCTGAATATAATTTAAGATGGTTTTTCCAGAAGGGTCTAGATTTAGATTTAGATTTTTTCAACGTTTCCGGCTAACCAAACCAACAGTTCGAAATATTTTGCCACTCATACAAGAACAGTTGGAGTTAGATGGAGGACGTTTCGGGTAAGACTATATGACTTACAAATTAGGACCAGTCAATGCAGAGACAAGCCCACATTCAATTTAATTTCCATGATGCCCCAATGGATGATGGCTTCAAGTTTTTATGGTCACATATTTTTATGCAAGTTTTTTTTGTTGTTTTATTAGTTTAATTAAAATAAATATTACTGTTTATTTTTTAGAAACAATACAACTGCCTCTTCAATTATACTGAGAACCCTACGATTATGTGCACTGGAGGGCATCTTTCTAACATTGGGGATTTTAAGGCCAATATACAGGATGAATTATTTTAAAGGAACGGTGCTTCTAGCGGGTTAGAATTTGGTTGAATAAAAAAATCCAAAAACACGTCAACTGAGATTTTTTATTTCCTTTAATCGTTCTATCGTGGATTTTGTCTATGTCATTTAGTTTACGAGGTATGGCATTTTTTTTTAAATAGGATACCCTGTATATTTTGCAATTTTTTAAATTTGCAAACAATTCTCTCTTCAGCAATACCACACAGTAGGATCTATTTTTACGATAATCCCGATATTTTTATCTAAATCTGAATGGAAAACTTCGATATTCATTCAAATATCCCCTGTAAAACAGGGCATAGACAACCATTCCACGTAAGTTTAAATGACTCTATCTTGGAAACCATAAAAGATAGAGTATTAGTGTGTGGTATTGTCAAAAAGAGAGAATTTTTTTTAGAATTCAAAAATGTGAAACTATACAGGGTGTCCTATTTAAAAATATATTTTTTTTCCTCGTAAACCTCGTAAACAAAACGAAATAAAAAACCAAGATAGCACGATTAAAGAAAATTAAAAATCTCAGTTGACGTGTTTTTGGATTTTTTTTATAAAACCAAATTCTAACCCGCTAGAAGCACCGTTCCGTTTAAAGAATCCACCCTGGATATGTTTAAATGACCCTTACTGAAGTTGAAAAATTTAATGTAAAAACTGACGCAAAGAATAATAAATAATAATTATAATAATAATAAATAATAATAACAACAAATAATGGTTTTATGACAAGCAGCGCCATCCAGTGGTTGAACTTATAACAAGATTTAATTCCTAGCTATGGAAAACTTTTTTTTGCCCAGAGCAAACGAATAAAATTTAGGGAATACTTAAAAATTATGGATTTCTTTACTACTCATTACTTAAGCAAATCGCAGAGCAAATGGGCATTATACCAGCAGAAAGATAGATATATAATCAGTACTTTTATTTATTAATCCCTATGTTTATTAACTAATAAATGTCTTCGTTACATCGTTTTTAGTTTTATTGAAATACTAAAAAATTTTGCTATTTTTATATCATTTATCAAGCGCGGATCTCGGAGGGAATTACCCTCTCCCTTGGATTTACATTTTTTAGAACTAAATCTAAAATTTTAGAGATTGGCCCGCGGCGCGCGGCGCTATAACACAATTAGTATTTACAATTTTAGTTTAATTTTATGTCAAAAATGTCATCTATAAATACATAACTGGAAACCTGATTACCACCTCTCTAGATTTGAGGCCAGGTCCGACCTTGTCATTCATTCACTTAGAAAAATGTACTTATACATTTTTTAATACAACATACACCTGGGGCAACACCGTACTCAACTAAGAAGTCAGTTAACTCATTTTCGTTTTAGTATCCTTTGGCCTATGATCGGGGCCATATTGACACCAAACTGACAGAAAATCCATGTTTTACTTGTCAATTTGGTTATAAAAATGGCAGCCACAATAGGCTAAAGGGCACTGAGGCGATAGGAGTTAACAGGCTTTTTAGTTAAGAACGATGTTGCCTGGGGCCATGGCCACTCCTGAAAAAAAAGCTAGCTACGCCGATGGCCCTAGACGTTGGCCGCCCGAGACAATTCTTTTAAAAGCCGCCCCTGATCAAAGGATTTTTATCTTTTTTAATTACCCATTCAAAATAAAAGAAACACAAATTCATAATAAAAAAATTGTGATGAGCAAAACATTTGATATCTTTTTCGTTTTTTATGAAATATTTTAAACTATGTGGGTTGTATACTGTAAATGCGTTTTTTACACTTTTTGAATGCTGTTCGCAAAAATTGTTTAAAATTAAACTAAAATTGTTTTACTAGAAGATTAAGCAAAATATTCTTTAAACTATTTGGCATCGTTATGCGGGGGGGGGGGGGGCGATTGCCGCTGATGATCAACATCACTCCTTTTGACAATACATCTTCTTAGGGCCGGGTGTAGCTTCTGCCAAAGGGAGCCTGGCAACAAGGAAAAAAATTGAAAAAAATCAGAAATGTATGTATATTGTAAATAAAAGATGCAACACGGCGAAAATTTGTTTAAGTGTACCGTGAAATTTTAAAAATTTTATAAAAATTTGGAGGATTTCTTGGAGAAGCAGGCGTCCGCCAGCCCTCCCTTAACATAAAATGAAACAAATATAGAGTGTGCTATTATAGGGTTATGGGTTTACCTCCGCAAGGTAGGCATTCCAAAAATATTCGTCCTGTAGATTGATAAACAATAAAACGAGTCAGAATAAAAACCATTCCGTAATACAATAAGCTATGTGAGTTGCTAAACATTTTCCTACTTTTTCATAGACATAAGATGTAACCATACTTGTAGCACCATCCTAGGTAAACCCCTGAAGATGACAGTCTATACTGTTGAAACATGTTGGGTGAATCGTTAATAAACAGTGGAGAATGATGAAATTTTTTCATTTATTTCAAATCTCTCCACCAATGGACTACTTCTTCGATTTGAAATAAAAAAGAATTTTGCAACAGCGTAAACTTCGTAAAGAAGAAAGGGAGGCCCGGAGAGAGAGTTTCAGCGGAAGTAGGGGCATAGGGGTAAGGAACGGGGTATGGCAGAAAGGGCTCATGAAGAGGCCTAATTGCCAGGCCCACGGGCCGCCCCTATACTACTACTACTACTGGCACCAGCGTCCCCGACTCACTCTGGTTCACTCATATGTCATTATTCAAAAAAATTTTCACGTCATTTTATAACAATTTGCGCTGTCAAAGCTTGACAAGTTGTCAAACTATCCGGTAGTTTAAATAAAAACACAATTGGACAGGAATTCGGTATATTTTCTGTGTTGAAAGAGCCCGTCTCGTTCATTTAATTATTTTTAATAGCAAATAGTTACCACTGCGTATTGTTTCAACTGATTAAAAAAAAAAATTGGTTGTTTCTGGATAAAGTATTGAAATGGAAGTTCGAGTACAAGGTGAGTACTGGATAATAATAGTTTTTTTTCGTATCTTTGCTGGGCTTTGCTGGCAGTAGGAGACGTTAAGTGAATTAATTATTTTTTATTTTTTTTGTTAATATATTGTATATATTATTGTTCGCACCTAAGTGGCCTATTATTAAATAAGCAAAAATAAAATACGTTTTTGTAAACTTCACATAATACGCTCTACGAAAGCATTTAAAAAACGTAAAAAATGTTGTACTTTCACCTAAATTTAAAATTGTTTGTTTTAGGTGCTTTTTATGAATGTTCATAAAAAATATAAAAACACGTTTGGACAGGAATTCAGTATATTAACTCCTAACTAGGAAGTAATATCGTCAAATTATTTGCACAAAATATTTTAAAAATGTTACTTAGTTTTGGTCACACTGTATAATAACTGTATATACAAATAACTTTTTTTAGCTCTTCTAATAGCTAGTTTATTATGAGTGTAAACTATTTTGTAATTTCTATGAGAGGCAATATTACTTTTATGGAAAAGAATATTTTGTGTCTTATATTTGGTGCAAATACCTAAAAATTGTTCAGAATATTAAATAAAACCGGTTGCCTTCCTAAACTTTCCCTACTTATTTATTTTCGATTTATGTCCTATCTTGCCATGGACGAGGAGGAACTACTATGCGACTGCCCAAACTATCTTCTTAATTTAATAACTTTCTTCTGGATAATTGTATAGCCAGTTGGCCGCCCCCCTAAAACGGCCGCCTGAGGCGGCTGCCTCGTCGCCTCACCCCTAAGGCCGGGCCTGTCACTTAAATGCTCCATTCGCAGCAAAACTTACGCCACTAATCGTGTCAAACGTAAAAACTAAAAGTCTCTAAATTCAACTTTTTAAAAGACCTCGCGTTTTCTCATCGAATTTCCCCGCAAAATTTTCCAAAAAGGTTATTCCTTACAGAGCCGGCCGAAAATAAGAAGGACAGACATGGAGGAATGGAAGAAAATTAAGTGTCTCTGGGGAGAGTCGACTGCTTGGGTAGAGAAAACGCTCTTCTCTCTGCTTTGGAGTATTACGTAATTTGAAACGCTTTGGAAAGTTCTTCAGTGGCGGGGGTCGTATTTTCGAAACCACACGAAAAGTATTTGTATACGAGTACTTTCTGATGCAAACTAACTAAACAGTAGGCTTATTCTGGCCGGTGAGGTGAACTTACTTTCACCACCTATTTCCACGGGAGAAATGAATCCGCGGGAGTTGTTGTGACGTTTGTAACCTTACTGTTTTTGGGACCTTTTTTTTAAGTGTTTTGCAACTTGTCTGATAGTTTCGGGGTTTTTTAATTCAAACAAATTGCAAAAAACTTTAAAAAAAAAGGTCCCAAACGTCACAACCACTTACGCGGATTGAGGAATGAGAATTTCGCTCAGCTCACCTCACGGGCCGTCAAGAATAAGCGTCCAGGAAACTTTCAGGTCTGTCTCTTTCTTTAGTATGCATAATGAGAGCCAAAGGACATACCGGTATGTTGTCGTATATATAGGTAGCATGTAGCCTATAACTGTATTTAAGACGGCTTTAATCACCGGAATTACGTACCTTTGAGACAGTTATTCCTTATGTTTTTTTCCGAAAACCTCTTGGTTTTCTAAAAAGACTTTTTTAAAGTTGGATTTCCCCAGTAACGCTTAAAAAATATTTCAGGCAACCAACTTTATAAGGAAAGTGGTTGGGTAGTGGCCTTACACCTATTACTAACCTAAGTTTAGTTCATAACTGTCACGAATGTTTTGAATTTTTCAGAACCTAAAAAGTAAAGATAAAAGTCAAATAAACATCAGAATTGGCTGAACTTTGAATGAAAGGCATATTTGGTAAAAACTAAGACACGGCTTGGAGCACTTTTTTGATTTTTTTCCTACTAAGGTTACATTACTTTCTAAGGCCATCCAATCAATTGTTTGAATATAAATTTTAGCTTATTCGGCAAAAAAAGTGCTCCGAGCCGAGTCTCAGTTTTTACAAAATGTTTTTTCCATTTAAAATTCAGTCAATTCTGATGTTTATTTGACTCCAAAAAGTATGGATATCACATGAGCTAAGGTCACAGAAAATAAAAGAATCTCTTAAGAAAAAATTATCATAATAATAGTGTCTGTTTTTTATTTTGATATTTTTTGGTATTATTTTTACCGTCAGTTGCAAAATTATTTTGTTGATGGGGGCGTTCCCAGCAAACATATCGCAAGTACAAAAATAGCACTAATTTGGAACACGGCATTTTACAATATTTGTACAATTTGTGCTCCAGTGCGTTGCAACAATACAAAAAAGTGTAAATATAGCTCTGGCATAAAGTACTTTAATTAGAGTAATAAAATATTGCTTTATTTGTAATGGCAGCATCATATGTACAGGGTGGTCCAAATTCGAGGGGCCTCTATAGCTTTGGGCTTTTGCAGCATAGTTAGGCCAAAACTAATATACATGTTACGGGCTCGATTTTCAAGGGAAGTCGAAAACTAAAAACCGCATTGCGATATGTCAAAGCGTTTCTGAGCTACAGGGTGATTCTCAAAAATGTGCATTTCTAAAAACCCTCCACAACTTTTTTATTTGTAAAGATAGAGCTTTTCATTAAAAACAATTTTTGAATATTTTTTAAAAACGAATCTACCTGTTTCACCGATTTTCTCTTAAAGCCTTTAGTTCTCGAGATATCAGTTTTCTAATAAAATTTCCTGTCGATCGATGTGCCATACACCTATTTTTATTAAATAGTTTAAAAGATATTTGCATATTTTGACATTTACCATAGTAGGCACTGTACGCGCCCTAAATGTCTAAATAAAATTTTATTGTTTTTTTTTTCATACAAAATCAAGTTGGCTACTACACGAGGGGACTCAGCAACCTCGAACTTTAACTTCTAGTTTACTATAATTACCAACCCTAAAATAATAAACAAAAATAAAATGATTAAAAGTTTTTATTTAAAATTTTTATTAATTAAACTATGTAACACCTAAAAATCTACATCTAACAATTTTCTTTAATTCTAAAACAAATGCTCAAATTGACGGCCGTTTTCTTACAAACATATCCTACATCTTCTCTTGACGCTATTTTCTGCATTAAGAAGTTCTACCGCACGAAGCTGCCTGAATGCAGTATTCCCTTCTAGTAGTTGGGCGATTTCGAAATACAATGTTTTGACTCTCCCCCACAAAAAGAAGTCGCAAGGGGTCAGGTCTGGAGACCGGGGGGGCCAATATATAGGACCTTTATTTCCGATCTAGTTTTCGGCAAACACAATATTTAGCAAATTAGTAATGTCTCGTGCATTGTGAGGAGATGCACCGTCATGTTGAAAGTATAGCTCATTATTTTGCTGAAGTGGCAAATTTTCGATAAACGGAATCACCTGCTCTTCTAAAATTTGTTGGTCTCTTTCGGCATTTAAATTTCTATCAAAAATATATGGCCCAATAATTTGTCTTCTGTAGATGCCTACCCATACCTTAAAACTGAACCTTCCCTGATTCGCTTGTTCCACCATAATATGGGGATTTTGCTGTTTCCAGTAATAGCAGTTATATCTGGTGAATATTCCATCACTAGAAATCGTTGCCTCATCCGTCTAAATAACTTTTCTGGCAAAATCGGGGTCTTCTTGGCTTTTATTTAGGTACCACCTGCAAAATGCACGTCTTGGAGCAAAATCTCGTTGCCGTAATTGGTGCACCCGTCGGGGTCGATAGGGCCTAAACTTGTGTTTTTTAAGCACCCGAACCAGTGTTTCTCTCCATAGCCCTGGTGGAAGTATTCGGGTTAATTTCTATTTCTCCTAGAACCGTTAGTTCTTCCAACTCTCTATTTCTGGCTAGGCTTCTATATGTCCTAGGCCGCGGTTTTGTAAAGAATCCATATTCTTGTAGATTACGTTTTAATTTAAAGAAAAATATCTCTGGAAATATAGATTTACTGCCGTCTGTCGATTTTCGTTACTTTCAATATAACATTTTATCATGTCGTACTTTTCAAAGTTTTCAAACATTTTTATATCTTGACGAAGACGCCACTTTTGACACTTGGGCTCGTTTATCATGATCGTAGCTACCTAGATAGATACCCTAAAACTGCATAGGTGAGAGTTAAACACAGCCTTCTATGGTAATTATTAAAAATTGGAGATATCTGTTTAACTACTTAATAAAAATAGGTGTATGACACATCGTTTAACAGGAAATTTTATTACAAAACTAATTTTTTAAAAAAATTGCGGTATTCAATTTAAAAAAATGTAACTTTGTGTTATATCTCGTGAACTAAAGGCTTTAAGACAAAATCGGTGAAACAGGTAGATTTGTCCTTAAAAAATCTGATTTTTTTTTTATGAAAATCTCCATCTCCACAAATAAAAAAGTTGTAGAGGGTTTTTAGAAACGCACATTTTTGAGAATCACCCTGTAGCTCAGAAACGCTTTGACATATCGCAATGCGGTTTTTAGTTTTCGACTTCTCTTGAAAATCGAGCCCGTAACATGTATATTAGTTTTGGGCTAACTATGCTGCAAAAGCCCAAAGCTATTTGGACCACCATGTACAAAAATAGTAAAATGCCATTTTCCAAATTTGTACTTCTTTTGTGAATATTTTAAATTTTTAGTAATCCGATGTTTGCTGGGTTGTTTTTGTTTGAGAGGGCCATGGTCCATCCATTTGAAACACTATTTTAAAACTTTTCCAAGGATATACAGAGAGCCGGCAGCCATATAATATGGATAAATCAAATTTCAGGGGTCAAATTTTTTTTTTTTAAACCAAAAAAAAATATTTTAAAGAACAAGGTCAGATCTGACCTCAATTTTGGGGGAGCGGAGGGGGGGGTTTGCCTTAGGTTTTTTGACAGCTCTAATAAAAATAATAAACAGGTATTTGAGAAAAAAATTAAATTGTTCAGATCCTTTCATTTATAGGTGTATAAGATTATTCATTGAAATGGTCGTCTTTCCCTTAATTTAGCAACGCGTATGGCCTGATTTGATCGTATACTTTTGCTCAATGTAAAACTAACTTAACAGACACAGCAGTAGATATGACGACGCGCGACTGCAATGAATAATTTTAGTATTGTTAAAACTCAACTTCCAAATGTACCTACCACTTAGTAATATTATAGCTCTATCGCAAATCTATCCATATCAACTTGAGTCCATCCCTCCGTATAATAGCAGAGAAAAAATCATGCTGTGGGTATTTTTTTTTCATCTTTTATCCTGAAAGCTCCCGTAGTAATGCAACCCTCTGTCGCCACCCAAAAAATGCGCGCCTCGCACCCCTCTACGCTTCTTACATCGTCGCCCCCTCCCCCTATAGGCGACACTGAGACGTGTCGCAGTGTCGGGGTTGGTCGCACCCCTATCGTCGTCGCCATGGCAACCCCGTTGGCAGCTGAACGGCGTCTCCTAGCAACGCCCAGGTGTCGCAGGGTCCAATCAACACCAACCCGGGGCTCAAGATCAATGTTTACCCTTTTTAGGCCGGCAAAACGACGTTCGAAAACGCTCTCGAAAAGTGTGGAAATTTTTTGATGAAAATAATAAGAGGAAATTTAAATAGGATATGAGCCCTAGGCCCAATATTTGCTCACCAAAATCTTTATTTTAATTAATTTTGCTTGTTTTTTTGTACAGGTTGTTTATTTTAAAACGAAACAGGCGTTTTCGAGTATATGTAGGTCTTTTAAATGCATTTAAAGACATTTTAAGATTTTAAAAATCTAGGAATTACTTTTGGCGATATAGATTTTTAAAATATTTAAAATATTACTTCACCGATTTTAATAAAGGCACTACAAAATGCAGTTTTCAGATTTGAGTTCCAATTAATATTTTTACTTTTATAGGAGAAAGTATGTTGATGGGGGTAAGAGTGTGAGAGGGTTGAAACGTTTAGAAACTCGTAATTTTTAAGATTTATGTTTCCTAATTTTAGAGTCAAAAAGTTTTTTGGAGGGGGCTGGGTGAGAGGGGATTAATATATTTGTAAATTCATATATTTTAATCAAGGCTGCTACGAACATAAAGTTTGGGGATTCGAATTTTACAAGTGTATTTCCTAATTCTAGAAGAGTGTAACAAAACTGATTTTTATCGATTAACTAATCCTTCTGTTTTATGCCTAATTCACCTTCTTCCCTACAAACGATTCAATTAAAACTTGGTATACTTATTTAGGTCCGGTGACAATACACTATTATGAAAAACTACCCCCCTAATCCACCCCTATTGGAAAGGAAAATTTTGCTCTTCATTGATTGATTGATTCATTGATGTAGTTTACTTTTTATTTATACTAAAAAGTAAAATGTTTTTATTTTATTCCGCTTTAAATAATCAAAAATAATTTTATCATATGTATTATATAGTATGACCATAATTTTTTAAGAGCAAAAGAGTACATATATGTAGTCAAAAAAACAAGATGTTTAATAATTTTTAAAGTAACATTCATGGTAAAAGTTACCTATAACCTCCCCATTACCATGATTCAAGGGTGGTTACAGCTTTTTTTTAAAGGGGGGGCGGTTAGTAAGTGTTTGAAAGTTTGCACCTGAAGACGATCAGAGATTGCACTGATCGAAACGTCGAGTATAAATAAAATATAGACAATGGAAGTACGAAACACAGAGTTAATTAGGTATTGGTTTGGATGAGTCAAGTCTGAATTCTAAAAAAAAAATTTTAGAAAATTATGCTAAAAATTTCATTTTTTATGCGTTTTGATAAAAATTGCTTAACATAAAACTAATATTGTAACCAGAAAACAAAAGGAAGATGGCTGTGGCACCGTGAATCTAACGAAAAAGCAAGAGTTTTTTGTACTTCGGTGCTTCTTGGATTTCGATTGCTCACACAGAGGGTGGAACCTAGGACGACGCCGTTTCGTCCTTATTAGGGACTCGTCAGCTAGGTGTACCACAACAACAGAAAACCTCGGTCACGCTTATGTGCCAAAGATCACGCTTGAGCCGGCGTCGTCCTAGGTTCCACCCTCTATGTGAGCAATCGAAATCCAAGAAGTTCATTTTGCACCGAAGTACAAAAAACTCTTGCTTTTTCGTAATATTGTAACAATCAATGATATAGAGCTGCATAATTCTTTAAATATTTTGATCTCTTTATTACGTAAAAACGGGTTGGGTGCTCCCATGGAGGTGTAAGATATTCGTATAGTCTTAAATATAAATTTGTTACTAATTCATGTCATAAATTATACTTAAAAACGTTATTTCTTCTTCTTAAAATATCTCAAAATTAAACTAAAAGTACCACAATCAGTAAGGTTGTAGCGCCGCATGCGAAAATTTTAGCAACTTTTGAAAATTAAGCCAAAAATTTTGAGACTGTTTACGTTTTCGTCAAATTTTTAAAAAAGTTGGGTTGGGTAGGCTGCAAAAAGAGGAGGGCGAGCGCCACCGTCCTCCTTGCATGATAATACTTGCTTTGTATGGGAGCTCAAAATATGACCTAGTTGATTTTTTAAAAACATTAATGAATTAAGGGTAAGTGGTTATAAGATTTTGTGTTACTTGTTTGCCTAAAACTTAACATGTTTTAAACGAGCCAGGCGAAAAATTGTTTTGTTGATAAAAATTGCGTAAATTTAAACTAAAATCGCAAGAAAGAATGATTTAATAGCGCCGCAAGCGAAATTTTTTCTAAATGTTAACAACTTTACTTTTTCTATTAACAAAAATTTAAAAACACAAAATTTGAATATATTACGAAAAATCATGGTAAAAAATACCATTTATTGATTGTGGAAAATACGCCTCAGAAAAAAAAATAATGTCAAGTCGATTTGATTGCTGTGACTACGTTCTTTGTTCTTTTAGGCTCATACCTGTCACCTACATAAGGCGGTACTTCTACTTTCGTGACTGGAAATTGAAGGCGACCCAAAGTTTGAACTTAATTCGTCTTTGCTGGAAATTTAGAAAAATATAGTTCAACTATTACATTTCTTGTTATGTTAGCCTAAAAAAGTAGCGTACCACGATTTTAAATCATCTATTGAGCATAATAAATATGATAAAATTGCTTTTTTTCCTTTTAGTGCGAAATAAAATAAAATCATTTTACTTAAAAAGTTTTTTTGCCAAGCAGCACATGTAAACTTCACTTTTTTCTTCCCTGTTATACTCTTTTTTATATATGTATACCCATTTATTTTAGAAACTTAAACTATTAGCCGCATTCAATCTTATAACGAATATCCGACAGGCCTGGCTTTGTTTGGGGTAGTGTTTGAAATTTTTCGATTGAGCAGCCAAATAAGGCCTATTTCAATTTTTACGCCCCACCGGATGCGTCAAAACTTTTTAGCGTCATAAAATGCGCGGAGGCTTATAGTTAGCCATTGTGGTGAACACTATGTTCTTTTGTTACGATTACATATACCTGTCTTGAAATCATATATTGTAGGTACAGGGTGATCCATTATAAGTTTCCCTCCCTTCTAGAGGGTAAACTAAGCGTGACAGAAGGTTCAAAGAAAACTGGCTAAAAGAACTATTTTTGTAAAAAAAACTATTGGATTTTTGACCTCCTCCACTAGTTCTACTGATTTCAGACACAATCCATCCAACATTCGGGCTTTTTACTTTGACGAATCGATATCAAAAAACAAACTATAAACAACAACAAACTTGCTATCGATTGGTCATAGTAAAAAGCCCGACTGGTGGATGGACTGTATCTGAAATCAGTCAGTGGTAGAACTAGTGGAGGAGGCCAAAAATCCAATAGTTTTTCTGTTGGTGAAATTCTCTTTTTTATTTATATTTACCTCCATATGGACATTGGAAAATTATGTCTCATTCCGTTATTTTTTTAAGTTTTCTCTGATAGTTTACTTAAAATTTTCCCCAAGTGATATACGGACTGTAACAAAAAACATGTATTCTTTATATGGGACACCCTATATATTTTGGCATTTTTGAATTTTCCCAAAAATCTACTTTTTTTAGTTTGATGGTTTTTGTTTGCTCCTTCTATCACGCTTAGATTACCCTCTAGAAGGGGGGGAGACTTATAATGGATCACCCTATCCCTTAATTTTGATTCAAAAAGCTCTTTTATGTCTATTTGCTCTGCGATTTCTCTAAGGATTCCTTTGCGCTAAGGATCTCTTAACGGTGCTAAGTAGCTGATTTGGTTTGCTCAGCTTTTCTTTGTAGTCTAAGGAATACCTAAATTTAAGATGCCAGATATCGAGCCTTAAATCATCCTTAGGAGAGAATTCTAACCTCATTTTTTGTCAGTTCGAAAACGGTAAAAAAAAATAACAAATAAATATTTGGATGTGCTGAATATAAATTGAAAATGGTTTTGCCAGAAGGGTCTAGATTTAGATTTAGATTTTTTCAACGTTTCCGGCTAACCAAACCAACAGTTCGAAATACTTTGCCACTCATACAAGAACAGTTGGAGTTAGATGGAGGACGTTTCGGGTAAGACTATATGACTTACAAATTAGGGACAGTCAATGCAGAGACAAGCCCACATTCAATTTAATTTCCATGATGCCCCAATGGATGATGGCTTCAAGTTTTTACGGTCACATATTTTTATGCAAGTTTTTTTGTTGTTTGATTAGTTTAATTAAAATAAATATCACTGTTTATTTTTTAGAAACAGTACAATTGATCAATTATACTGAGAACCCTACGATTATGTGCACTGGAGGGCATCTTTCTAGTATTGGGGATTTTAAGGTCAATATACAGGGTGGATTCTTTAAATGAAACGGTGCTTCTAGCGGGTTAGAATTTGGTTGAATAAAAAAATCCAAAAACACGTCAACTGAGATTTTTAATTTCCTTTAGGAGGTATGGCATTTAAAAAAAAAAATAGGACACCCTGTATATTTTGCAATTTTTGAAATCTGCAAACAATTCTCTCTTCAGCAATACCACAGAGTAGGATCTATCTTTTACGATAATCAACATATTTTTATCTAAATCAGTATGGAAAACTTCGATATTCCTTCAAATATCCCCTGCAAAACAGGGCATAGACAACAATTCTATGCAAGTTTAAATGCCTCTATCTTGGAAACCATAAGAGATAGAGTATTAGCGTGTGGTATTGTCAAAAGGATAATTTTTTTAGAATTAAAAAATGTCAAACTATATAGGGTGTACTATTTAAAAAAATAAATTTTACCATACCTCGTAAACAAAACGATATAAAAAAAAACAAGATAGCACGATTAAAGAAAATTAAAAATCTCAGTTGACGTGTTTTTCGATTTTTTTATAAAACCAAATTCTAACCCGCTAGAAGCTGAACAGATTAATGTAAAAACTGACGCAAAGAATAATTAATAATAAATAATAATTATAATAATAATAATAATAAATAATAACAACAAATAATGGTGTTATGACAAGCAGCGCCATCCAGTGGTTGAACTGATAACAAGATTTAATTCCTAGCTATGGAAAACTTCTTTTTGGCCAGAACAAACAAATAAAATTTAGGGAATACTTAAAAATTATGGATTTCTTTACTACTCATTACTTAAGCAAATCGCAGAGCAAATGGGCATTAGAAATTTCGAAAGGCTTCTCCTTATGAAGTGCGCTCTTATAGTTTACGAGGTATCGCCTGCACTGCTAGCTACCCGTTAAATATAGCAGTGCACCACGTTAATTTTAAAATATTGGTGCTAGAAAGCACGGAGGGTTCACCATAAAATCTGCAAACCGCATATCAAAAGCATCTTTACTTATAAATTTTAACGTATTTTCCAATAACTCGGAAACTAAAGCCCCCACGAATTTGGACTTTATAACAAAATTTGTAGTCCATATTCGTGGAAACTTCTGAAAGCTGTATATCGCTATATACTTGCCTTTGTTCTAAATTTACAATTTTTTAAAATATTTTATCCCCTTTTTCGCCCCTTCAACCCTCCACTACCCTACCCAAAAGTTAATCAGTTCATGGTCAGCCGATAGAGAATTTTTGTACCAAATTTCGTTAAAATCGATTAAGGCGTTCTTGAGTTATCGTGTATACAGACAGACAATATAAACTTAAAAAGAATGTTGTTTTTTTTTGGATTTTGTGAAAATTTGAATTTAAACTTGGTCAAAACCAGAGCATGTTCTGATTGCGTGAAAAAATCCATGAAGAAATTCACGAGTTTATTTGACATCAATATGTATTAAATATGGCTTAAACTTTTTGCCTCAAAATTTTGCCTCAATTTGCGCTTTTCCAAGTTTGTACAAAAATGCCATGAGATTTTAACATGTGTTGGAGGATATATATATCTGCAGAATTCTCCAAGGGCGAATATTATATTATGGAAACAACCCCTCAGGGACGAGGGGTAAAGCTCCCGATTTTAATTTTCGAGGGTTGAAAACGATGAGAATTGGGAATATTAATTAGAGGGATGTGAGGGGATTTCTCGGGGGTTGGCGCGGACATGAGATGATGGGGGATGTTTCGTGTGCACGCACATTAAAAATTTTCGAGTAAAAACGATTTCGCAAAAAATTGAGTTATTGTTAAATTTTTAAGTGTATAGGAAAGTTATAAGCAATCTTGTGGACAAAAAAGTTGAAACTTTTTTGGACCCAAGCATTTTAGATATGAGTCGCGCGCTCTGCCAATTTTTCATGTGCGCTACTGTCTTTCCTGACTAACGTCAATTAAAATATCCTTAAAGGTATCACCTGTTAAAATTAGTTATGAAATACGAAAGATGGAATAAATTTAACAGAGTGAGTTTTTAACCTCTTATTAAAACTTGGGTGTTTTTGACATTACAGTGACAATAGATCCAAATCCACGTTTTAGGAAAACCAAAAAACTACTCCCTTGACTTATACTATCGCGACAGGTATCTATACTGATTCACAAACATATATCTATTAATTTTTCCAAAGTATAGGGTGGGCTTTAAAATTTTGGACTGTTTTGATTTTCTAATAAGTTTTTTGTTCCTTAACCGATTTTTATAAATGTTAGCTTTTTGGAAAGGTAACTAAACAAATTTTATAATTTTTTAATCAAAAACATTTAAAAAAGAGCTGCATCTTTTTTTTAACATCCTGTATTTCTTTTATAAAGGTAAGAAATCTGACGTACCAAAAAATATTTTTTTAAATAACTTTCTAATTTTTTATCGGATTTTTATAGAGTAAGCGTTTTTGCAACAAAAGCTATTCAAAATTTACGATTTTTATATAAAAACTGTCAAATGTCCGTCCGTTTAACGAAGTATCACTCATAAAATTTGGTTCATTTATGCAAAAGTTACGTTGACTCAATTTTCCTCAAAATACAGAACCTGTTCTTAACACCAAAAAATGTTTTTTGAAATAACTTTTTGCAAAATAAGGTTTTAAAAAACAGATCTGCAATTTTAAAATAAGAAAGCTCTGGCCATTTGACGTTTAACGAGGTATTAGGAAAAAAAGATTTAATTATTGTTGCTTGGTGGTTTATGAAACTCACAAAAGCATAAGACATATTTTTATGACCTTTTTATAAAAAAAAAAATTGTTTTGTTTTTATTTTTCATATTTTTGAGCGATTTCGAAATATTCACAAGCTTATAATAAAAGCCAAAAGTAAGCAGGCCATGAAAACAAAAACAAAGTAAGCAGGCCATGGAAACAAAAACTTAATCATAACGTCAAAACGTTACAGGACACCTTTACTCTTTGTATTTAACATGGCGTTGACACATGAAGACTATGTCCGCCATCTTGGACTTTTGACATTTGACATGTTTGTGGCTTACTCTATAAAAATCCGATAAAAATTAAAAGCTATTTCAAAAAACATTCTTTGGTGTTAAGAACAGGTTCTGTAATTAGAGGAAATTTGAGTCAACGTAACTTTTGCATAAATGAACCAAATTTTATGAGTGATACTTCGTTAAACGTCGAATGCTAAAGGCTTTCTAATTTTTATCGAAAAAGTTAACAAGTTGCAGATCTGTTTTTTGCATTGCATTTTTTATATAAAAATCTTAAATTTTGAACAATTGTTGTTGTAAAAAATCGGATAAAAAATTTAAAAGTATAAGAAAAACATTTTTTGGTGTTTGGAATAGGTTCTGTATTTGGAGGAAATTTGAGCAAACGTAACTTTTGTATAAGTAAACCGAATTTTATGAGTGGTATACTTCGTTAAACGTGAAATAGCATGTGCTTTCTTACTTTTATAAAAAAAATTACAGAGTGGTAAAAAAAAGTTGCAGCTCTTTTTTAAAAAATATGATTTTGAATTTTTTCCGCCATCTTGAATTTTTGACATATGACGGTTTTTGACAAAAAATTATAAAATATCTTTAATTACCTTTCCAAAAAGCTAACATTTATAAAAATCGATTAAGAAACAATTAGAAATTTAAAATAGTCCAAAATTTTAAAGCCCACCCTATATAATAGAACCGTCGTATGCCTAAACAAAAAATTCATTTTTTAGAGGTCAAAAACTCACCCTGTTAATTTTGTTACATCTTTCGTATTTCATGATCAATTTTAACAAGTGATACATTTTTGAACACGTCAAGGGTGTGGGTTTTTAACTGACGTTAGTCAGGGAAGGCAGTGGAGCACATAAAAAATTGGCATTTTTTAAAATCGTCCGCCATCTTGAATTTTATCGAAATGTCGAAATGGTGACAGGATCCTATAGTCTGAAGTTCTAACTTTTCAGTAAAATGAAAATTTTTGAAATCGGACAAGAGGTAACGAATTTATACCCTATTGCGGTTTTTTTATGGGCCACCCTATATATATTAAACAACAGTTATCAATAAAAACAAAAAATAAGTTAAAAAACCTCCAAATAAGTTACTTCAACTGAAAAGAAACTAAAAAATTTTGGGTCTAAAAAAATCAATTTTTAGAATGTGTGGGTTTTAAATTTAAAAAAAATCAATCCACATGTTTTCTTTTTGCGAAAAATGTTACAGGTAGTTACCTAAATACTGTTCATTCCAAATTCTTCGGAGCAGTGCACAATTGGTTTTTGGAGCGAATTTTTGACCAATGGCTTAAACATAGACCAATAGTGAAGTGATCCTAAAACCCTGTTCTTACTATGCATCAAACACATGCAACTTTTTACATGCATCTTTTTTTTGAAGCATGGAGCTGTGGGGGCTGTTCACACTATGCATCTTTTTTAAGAGGAAATGCATTTTTTGCCAACATAACAAAATCACTAATTAAAAAAATCAAAAAAGCCCTAGATTTTTAACTGCTTTATTTACTTTTTTCCTATACCCTTTTCTAGCGCATTCGGTAAAAGTTTAAGCAACCAGCAATATTTTCACGACTGAATATTTGGTGTTCTTGAAGAATTCTAGAAATAAAGAATTATTCCAGAAATAAAGAATTCTTCGAAAAAAGGAAAAGTCGAAAATGCTGGATTGTTCTAGGATAAGAAATATTAAATAATTGACAGGCTTGGAGTGGGAATTACAACTTGCAGATTGTGAGCATTGGCAAACAAGAATTTTAGAAAGTTTTAAGGTGATTAAAAAATATTGAAAATAAAACTCATAACCTAAAATTCACAGTTGATCAGCAACTTGACAACATAAAAAAAACGGTTGGTAATCAAAAGATAACTTGAAATTCCCCAGCATGCATGCAACTTTCTGATAAAAAATAGAGCATGTTCTATTTTAGCGCATCTTGCAGCATGCGTCTTTTTTCGACGAATTTCATAGTGTGAACACACAAGATGCATGCATCTTTCTGAGAAGCATAAAAAAGTTGCATAGTGAGAACAGGGCTTAAAGCAAGGAAATTTAGCATTAAATTAAAGCAAACAATCCAGTAGGCCTGGAAATGCAAAAAACAAAAAGCAAAATATTGTTTTACGCGCTTCAGCGACGATTTGTTTTAATGTTGTGTTTTCTGAGTTTAAGCCGTTTTATTTTCATCCATATTTTAAGAAAGTTGCACAGTTTTTTACAGAATTGCTAAAATGAACTTAGAAGAGGAAGGTAAGAACATTATCAAAATTATGCTTTTAAAAATTGGTCAAGGACGTACGGACAGTAGGGAATTTACTCTTTAAATGCAGAACATGAACACGTTGGAGTAAAACTTTATCTTCTCCATAAACCTCCACTTTAAGGTTTATATTTTGTAAAATTACAGACTTTTGGGATTTAAAATAAAGAAAAATATCTGCATTTATTTGCGTTTGTACGATATTTGTCCATTTATTCGTAAATATCTCATCAAAAAATTTTTGAAACAAGGTAATAATATTAATTTCAATGTTTTTTGCTATCCTAAAGGAATGAATTTATGGTTAAATAATTTTTGAACTATTTCTATGAGAGCTGACTAGTTAGATATGCCTCAATTAGTTTTGGCCAAAAATTCGGTGCAGTGATAAAAAATTGGCCCGATTGAGTTTGGAATGAATTGTACACTCACTCGTATACCTTCATTTATATCAACCTGTCAACACTCACGAAATGTTGTTAATGTTACTGATATTAGATTTAGAGTTTAGTGAATATCCTTAAAGATTTTAATCATAGTCACCAAAAACGCGGTTATAGAAAAGCGGTTATTGTGGATTTAGGAAAAAAGATATGATAATAGAAGTGATCAGAAGTTCTCTGAAAAAATATTTAAAAACAAAATGACAGAAAAACATTTTTGTTTTTAAATATTTTTTGGGATTTTAAGTTGTTTGTATACAAGGTGTGAAATTTTCAGATCTTCAAAAGTCGGTTTCAGAAATATTTTGGGAGGAAAAATTCGAAAGATGCTGTTTGTCTTTAACCAACCGCAAAAAAGAAGGTTCGATAAGTTTTTGTTAGATGTTTGTTCCAGCAATATTATTTTTTATTTGATTTAAAAGAGCTCAAATTTTGCCTCATTTACTAAAAAACATACCACTATCAAAGGTTATTATGAAAGCCGGGAACATTCATTAAAATATTAAAAACTAAACATTCAAAAGTATCAAATCACATAATTTTTATTTAGAATAACAGAACTGTGGTTAACTGATAACTAATCAACTAATTTTTAAACTACAAATTAAACACAAACTGAAGTTAAAAGAATATTACTTCATTTACTAAGGTGAAAAAGTCGGTATATATACGTGCACAAAAATTACCGTTTGGCTTCACACCACTTATGATTTTGTCATAAATAAAACAAACTTCGATTTTTGAAATAGGGCAACCTGTATTGTTTACACAAAATAGAGCTCTTATACAGGGTTCCTAAGCAAATCCTTAGGGGGCCAAGCAGTTGTGTATAAGACGCAGACAAACGGAAAAGCACATTTGGCAGAAAAGGATGGGCATGGGGCGATGTTGTCACTACATCTTACACGTAGTAAATCCATTCCAGGTTGTTGTTTTCTAATGTTTTCCATTTTCATACCTTTAGGACTGGAATAAAAATTATTTTTGCTTGACTTTAATACCAAACTGATGAAAGATATCGTAAAAAAAAATATTTTTCGGCTTTTAATTTTGTAACCATTGCCCTTACGCACTGTTTACAGGCTGGGGACTGAGATACATGCAAATGCCTAACCTAAAGCGTTCATACACGGCCGGAGAAATCGGCTGAGATATTTCCGTAAAAACTTTATCAAGCAAATAGGACGGGTTGACGCCTTCGAACGTCCAACCCGGGTTTTGCACTTTGATTCGAAATCAAAAAGGAGGAACAGTCAGATGTGGGGCCGTGCACAAATTACGTAACGGTGATTTTACCAATTTTTGAACCCCTCCCTATGTAATGCTTTGTAACGGTTTGGCACGCCACTCCCCTAATATTACGTAACGATTTCAAGACCACTACCCCCCCCCAAAAAAAAAACCCTCTCTCTCCCCTACGTAACGTTTTGTAACCCCCCTCCCCCCTATGACCATTACGTAATTTGTGCACGGCCCCTGTAGTCCCAGTGGAGGAGGGCGAGAAAATTGATATTTTTTTCTTAAAAACGATACTCTTTAGACCTATTTCTTTGCGTTCCCTTTGGCTTTGTTTTTCTAACATTTTTGCGTTCGGCTAATTTAATTGAAAAATTTTTGCCTGCGGCGCCCTTTATCTTCTCACTCGAAACCAAAATCCCCCGTTTTAGGAAAACTGATCCCGTCTCTGTTTCTAAATTTTTTCGAATAAAAGTAGAGTATGACCATGGGGGAAATAGTTTTTTTCTACGGTATGACGAAAATTTCGAGAAAGTTGAAGAAAAAAAGTGGCAGAGCTCAAGTTTTTCGTAAAAAAAACGTTTTTTGTAAAGAAACAGAGCAAAATAAATCTTTTCACCCCTTTTTGGGTGTTACAAATATTGGCAGCCCCTTATTTTCCGCTTTTACCCTCGCTAGTTTTGAAGAATTGGTTCGCTACATGTTTCGAGATCATGTCATAAAACACCTCGAAAATATCAAATGTAGTGTAGGGCCAGCTTTATTTAAAATCAATAATATCGCAAGCAAAGAGCTCTGCAGGAAAAACAGCGCCGTTTATTGATTTCTTTGGCTGCTAGTGCTAGCTGCATGGTTTGGCCGTTTCCAGTTAGACGTCACTAGTAGAACAGAATGGAAAGAAATTTAATTAAAAGCGAAGATATTTCTTTCTAATGTTAACAACCTCACGAGTTTATCGCTCAGTATCGTAAATAATGGACCCTGCCGCCTCCTTTAAGCAAGAAAAAGCTGTGGTGTGGCCGCCATCTAGCGGAATTTGCAGACATCTTGTCAACGGTTATTATTGCAACTATGATTTATGCTCACAATGAAAGAGTGGCGACAATTTTTTCTCATGAAAGCAGTCCGGAGATAATAACAAACTGGCACCATTGCTCAATATACCTGTTTCTTTTGTGCGCGCAGAACTTTCTATGCCATTTCTGTTTGATTTATTGAAATCCTATCCCTAAGGAAAATCTTAGGAACCCTGTATATTCCAGAAAGAGAGAGGTTCATTAAATGTACACCAGGTTGTCGCATTAAAAAAACGAAGAAAGAAAAAGATTTGTGGTTCAAAAATTTTATAAAATTATAAAACTTGCCGTCAAATTTGGTTTTTCTATGTCAACAAAGGGACTAAAACTTTTGGGGCATCCTGTATGTGTGTAAGTCACACACGTAAGGGGACACATTTTAATGAAAACGAGGCAGCCATTATTAGAAGTTTTACCCCTTGTAATTACGATTTTTCAGCCTTGCATATGCGTTAAAATCGGTACTGGAAAATACTGCAGATTAAAAAAATGAGAAGAGAAAATAATTATTTTTTGAGAGTATAATATATACAAATTTTTTCTTCTGCTCAAATTCAAATGTTTGTGAAAGTATGGAAGTGTAGCGCGCGGTGGTTTACTAGTCAAAAAATTTAGCAGTCGCCGCAACTCCAACGACGAAAATAATCAATGCTAGAGTATGTCGGCAAAGAACCCCGCACGAAATACGTTGAAAAATTATTTCGGTGAAATTTGACGAAATTTTAGTATGTTATAGTGCGTTATGAGATCAGAAAAATGGGAAATAAAAATTGATTTCTATGACTAGTTCCAGAGATATAGACTGTCAAATTTTTTTAAAAAAAAACGGTGTTTTAGGGTATATTGGGTACGCTCAAAAAGGTATTTCCTGACTGAAATAAAATAATTAATCGACGAATATGGGTTACCGAGGAATCACACATGAACTTCCTTATTATTTTGTTGACAAAACGTTAACAGGTTGTATACAGGGGCTAGTCAAAAAATCATTTTTTTACACATTTTTATTTTCTCTATACAAAAATTAAAAAATTATTTTTGAGCAAACATTAATGTTTTAGTATTTTCTAGATAAACTGAACAAGTTTTTCTTCCCAGTAACAGTTACTTTGTCTTACATGTTTATTTCAATTTTTTTATTATAAAAACCTGACAAAAATTGTTTCCCACTACGAAATAATTATTTTGCAAAGTACTTAAAAATCTAAATATTATTTTGCATTCAGTTAAAGTGATAAGTAAATAAACTTTAAATAAAATAGATTTTATTGTATTATTTTTTTCCTAGGTACGAGGTACATGCATAAAGTTCTATATAATTAATTTTTATAAAAATGTAGTAAATATTTTCATTTAATTTTGCGTACGCCTTTATCATACTTTTATCTAATACAGGGTGCAATTTTTTTATCACTTTATGTTTTGCATCTACGATGATGATTTTTTAAAGTTTTTTCAGGGTTCTCTAAACTTACTTTACTTACTGCTTAACACTTTGGTGGGTCTAAATTTTCAAACAAACAATAAATTACCATAAATTATGATTATGGGTAATTGCTCTCCCTTATACCTACACAGTGACGTAGCCAGAGAAAATACTAAAACATTAATGTTTGCTCAAAAATAATTTTTTCATTCTTGTATAGAGGAAAATAAAAATGTGTCGAAAAATGATTTTTTTGACTAGCCCCTGTATACAACCTGTTAACGTTTTACCAACAAAATAATAAGGAAGTTCATGTGTGGTTCCTCGGTAACCCATATTCGTCGATCACTTATTTTATTTCGGTCAGGAAATGACTTTTTGAGCGTACCCAATATACCCCGAAACGACGTTTTTTTAAAGTTTGACCGTCTATATCTCTACACATTTTTCTGATCTCATAACATACTCTAACTTTACCAATAACATGATAAAAAAAACAGAATAAAAACAACGACAATTTTCGGTAATTCTCGGAAATACCTCTTTTTGACATAGGCAGCCATAGTACTAAATGATGACATACATAAAATTTAATGAATTGCGATAAATTTGACAATATTTGTCCTATTTAATACACGAAAACGATTAAAATAAATAAAAGTAATAGTTCAATCATAGTCTCTCAAATGATTTTAAGAATAAACTTGAAAACTGTTTAAAAATACGTTTTTTAGTCGCCTGTAAACACAGCTTAATTCCTCCAAAAAAAAAAACATTCGCGTTGTTCAACGCCAACGCAAAGTTGAGGAAACAAATGCTATTTTTGTCTTAAATACAAACCACCTTGTTGTCAAAAAAAAACATTTTGTACATTTTCCTTCTCACTTTTTCCGCAGAGTCAACTTCCTGCAATCACAATTTTTATTGATTTTTGGCGTACAGCAAAGACCCTGTACGTTTCGAAGCTTATTTGATACCGGCAGACTCTCCTTTTTATTAGAAAGCCAATTTATCTCTCCCTTTTTATCAGATCCTTTATGCTGCCGTGCTAAGCATATAGGGTATAAGTGCAAAATCCACGTAAAATGCCCTTAATATATTAGTAGTTACCTTGTCTGTGGTTTTAATAAATACTTTGGGTCATATCTGCATTTATGAGCCCATAAATTAGCTATTTAACAGTATAGTCTTCCTAAACGGCAGTAGATACAAAAAGGTTTAATATCCTTACTTTTTGGAGCTAAATAAACATCAGAATTGGCTGAATTTTGAATGGAAGCCATATTTTGTAAAAACTAAGACACGACTCGGAGTACTTTTGTGCAGAATAAGCTAAAATTTATTTCTAAGGCCACAGATTTAATGTTTGAATATTTCGAATTGGTGGCCTTCGAAAAAAATTTTTGCTTCTTCGGCACAAAATCAAAAAAAGTGCTCCGATCCGTGTCTTAGTTTTTACAAAATGTGCCTTTCCTTCAAACTTCAGCCAATTCTGATGTTTATTTAACTCAGTGACAAATTTTGAACGAGCGGATGGAGCAATCTGAGGGGCATAACGGTTAGGTAAATTTATATTCCTTGTGTAAATTTAATCTCTGATCCGACTTGACGTATAACCCCACTTTTTTGTTTACTTTTTCTTTTGTGTTGTTTACTTTTTAAAGTTGGAATTTCTTGGTCTTTTTTTTGAGCCTTTTCTCTAAAATATCTAAAGCAAGTATTACATGGAGGAAACATTCGCGAAAAAATTTACGACAAAATTCACAACCGAGTTCACAACAAAATAATACGCGAAAAAATTCATAAACAAAATTTTTGCCATTAAAACAACAATAAAATACGCCATTTTGAAAAGCCGTTGTCAACCTCTTGTGTCAAAGCATAGAAAAGGTGACGTTTCCCCAACCGTTATGTCTTTTTAGCTATGAAACTGTCAATCTCATCGTTACCCCTAATTTTTTAGATTGGTTGGTTGGGATAACCATTGCCTATACGTTCTATTTTCCCTGATTTAACTCCAAAAAGCATGGATATCACATGACCCGTTTTGAACGTCACTTTGACAGTTCCTGAGCTAAATTCACTGACAGAAAGAAACAGAATCTCTATTTTTAACAAAGGAGTTAAAGGAAAAAAATTTAAAAAAAACTAAAGAAATGAAAAAAAAAATAAATAAAGTAAATAATAAAAAAACAAACAAAAATTCATAGGAAAAAAAAATAAATTGCCAGAAAACCTGGGTTACTGTGGTATTATTGGATAAAATTATGAATTTGCCAAATAGGCCCTATGTGCTCGTGCTGTACGTCAGTATAGGCTCCCGGGCTATACGTCCACAGCGTGCGGTATATTAATATCTCACAAGGGACCGAAAAGCCCTTGTTTGTCGCAAAGGCAGGCGTTGCCCTTCGGCCGACAAAGACAATAAGGTCGCCATTTTGTTTTTTCGACCCTATACGTTGCGCCAACTTCCGGTCATATCAAATGTTTGCATAATATATCCGATCACACAACGTTTTATTGTTTATAGGATTAAATGCAAAAAAGTCGTTTGATGTACACCGCGCTCTCGGTCATCTTTTATACAGGGTTTTTAACGAACTGAAACGAACAAAATTTTAACCATCTATATACTTTATTTCCAAAATAAGCTCTAACAAATTGTAAGGCAAAATTTTACCCGCCTAGAAATTTTTTTTAGAAGATTTTTTTCATTTAAAATTATTATTAAATTTTTTTCGTTCTCATCTCAAGAGAAGAAAGTATTTTCTTCTCTAGAGACGAAAATTGTTTCGGTCTGTTTCCGACGCTTCGACAAATCATAGCCTACTAGATACCTACATTGTTTGGATGCTATTTGAAAGGAGGGGGGGACGGTTTCGATACGAAAAAAAAAACTAGAATAAAAGCATAGCTTTTATGAGGAACATATCAATATATGCAAATAAAACTTAGTAACTACAAGCGCAGATTTGTCCTCAAATCTGGAGTACTCAAATTATAAGTGGTTTAATTCATACATTTTTATTTTAATTAAATTAAACTAAAATCGTAAATTTCAACGGTATCATAGCGCCGCAGACGAAAATTTTAAAGAAAATTACACTTAAAAATGCATTTTTTTATTTAAAACTAAAGTTACAGGGCCGCAATTTATGCCCTACTTTTAATTTTCTAGTTTTCGTAAAAAATTTAAATCCAGGGTGTGGAGCGGTAATTAACCCCCTACATCCCTGAAATCCGCGCTTGGGTAACAGCTAAATATTTTTTTTTGAGGTCAAAAAAGCGTCAAGTTGAAACATTACCTTTTTATTGCATATCTCAAATAAAAGATACCTATCTCAAAAAAAAGTTCGTTTCCGGTTTTTTTGGGCAAACCGGTCAATGACTCGCTCAATTTCAATTTCAATATGTCTGTTGATATGCAGACAAATTTCTGTCATACTGTTTTTAAGTACTTATGTTTCAATCCTCTGAGGCAGGAGAAGCTTCATTCTGACGAAGCATTACTTAAGCCGATCCCACACAAACGCTGCACTGCGTGCACTGCGGTGGCATAGAAGTTTCAACCAATCGGCGCTCGAGAATTTTCAACGTGGCGTCCTGAGGTGGAGCGCTAATTGGCTGAAACCTCTATGCCACCGCAGTTGTGTGTGATCGGCTTTACTGGAACGGAGAAATATCGCCACATTAGTTCATTGCCTCGAAATCCTTATCATATATGTTTTGATTTGAGCTTCTGCCTACTTCTGACCAATATTGTTTCCAAATACTGACTTCTTCCAATAAAAGTTCAAGAATTTGTGTTTTGGATTAAGCAAACAGTTTATAGTATTTGGAAGCCACATTAGTTAATTTTGCCTTGATTTTGGCTTCACGTTCTATAAAACTTGGTATGAATATGTTCAGGTCAAAAATACTTAGTCTCGTTGTTGAACCTTGATTTTATGTCCGAAATAATTTTGTCTAAAACTTGTTTATAAATAGAAACTCTATTATACTGTTCTGTATTTCCAATATCGTGGTTTTCGCGGTCATGCGTTTGTTTTTTGTTCTGCAATTTCTCGTTTTTTCTCTAAAGACTTCAGGGTTACTACCAGCATCTGAGACCGCCACTGGTTTTAGAGTGCAGATTTGGTTAGTTTCGTGTGTGGTCATAGGAAAACACTTTTTGTATCTACAGGGTTCCTAAGCAAATCCTTAGGGGGCCAAGCAGCCGTGTATAAGACGCAGACAAACGGAAAAGCACATTAGGCAGAAAAGGATGGGTATGGGGCGATGTTGTCACTACATCTTACACGTAGTCAATCCATTCCAGGTTGTTGTTTTCTAATGTTTTCAATTTTCATACCTTTAGGACTGGAATAAAAATTGTTTTTGCTCAACTTTAATACCAAACTGATGAAAGATATCGTAAAAAAAAATATTTTTCGGCTTTTCATTTTGTAACCATTGTCCTTACGCACTGTTTACAGGCTGGGGACTGAGATACATGCAAATGCCTAACCTAAAGCGTTCATACACGGCCGGAGAAATCGACTGAGATATTTCCGTCGAAACTTTATCAAGCAAATAGGACGGGTTGACGCCTTCGAACGTCCAACCCGGGTTTTGCACTTTGATTCGAAATCAAAAAGGAGGAACAGTCAGATGTGGGGCCGTGCACAAATTACGTAACGGTGATTTTACGAATTTCTGACCCCCTCCCTATGTAATGTTTTGTAACGGTTTGGCACGCCACTCCCCTAATATTACGTAACGATTTCAAGACCACTACCACCCCCCCCCCCAAAAAAAAAAAACTTTTCACTTATTTTCATTCCAAATTTTCTTAGTTTCACAGAAATGCAAATTCTGTCGAAAACCCCCCCTACGTAACGTTTTGTAACCCCCCTCCCCCTATGACCATTACGTAATTTGTGCACGGCCCCTGTAGTCCCAGTGGAGGAGGGCGAGAAAATTGATATTTTTTTCTTAAAAATTATACTCTTTAGACCTATTTCTTTGCGTTCCCGAAATTACGTAATTTTTGCCTGCAGAGCCCTTTATGTTCTCTCTCACTCGAAACCAAGATCCCCCGTTTTAGGAAAACTGATCCCGTCTATGTTTCTAAATTTTTTCGAATAAAAGTAGAGTATGACCATGGGAGAAATAATTTTCTTCTACGGTATGACGAAAATTTCGAGAAAGTTGAAGAAAAAAATAAAAAAAATGGCAGAGCTCAAGTTTTTCGTAAGAAAAACGTTTTTTGTAAAGAAACAGAGCAAAATAAATCTTTTCACCCCTTTTTGGGTGTTACAAATATTGGCAGCCCCTTATTTTTCGCTTTTACCCTCCCGCTAGTTTTGAAAAATTGGTTCGCTACATGTTTCCAGATCATGTCATAAAACACCTTGAAAATATCAAATGTAGTGTAGGGCCAGCTTTATTTAAAATCAATAATATCGCAAGCAAAAAGCTCTGCAGGAAAAACAGCGCCGTTTATTGATTTCTTTGGCTGCTAGTGCTAGCTGCATGGTTTGGCCGTTTTCGGATAGATGTCACTAGTAGAACGGAATGGCAAGAAATTTCTCGAGTATACAGCATTTTAAAAACACAAAATTTACGAAACTGAAGCGACTCGAAAGGAAATAAAAATGTAATGCCTGTGAATCCGTTTTTCCTCGATCATCTCATGGTGTGGCCGCCATCTAGCGGAATTTGCAGACATCTTGTCAACGGTTATTATTGCAACTATGATTTATGCTCACAATGAAAGAGTGGCGACAATTTTTTCTCATGAAAGCAGTCCGGAGATAATAACAAACTGCCAGGACTGGCACATTCTAAAGAGTTGATTACAGAACCCTGCAGGAAAAGGGCTAGGTCGGAAAATGGTTGATCTATATACCGGACACTGCAGCCTGAAGGTACCATTGCACAGAATGGGTCTAAGTGAGGACACTGAATGTAGGCTCTGTATGGAGGACGACGAGACGGCCAGACATGTGTTGTGTGAGTTTCCGGCCATTGTTGTATTCGGCAAACCACAGATCGACTGAATATTCTGTAGCGACAAAAATTAGCCACAATAGACCCGCTAGTGGTCGCAAATGCAATCATTATCTATTGGTCCGTGCAACTTTGGAAGTGATATCGAAACAATTCAAAATTTAAAAAAAAATCCAAAACACGTCGATTTTGATATTTTTGTAGAATGGTCCTCCTTCAAGGGATGAGTTTTACCCCCAAGATTTAAATAGAGAGAGTGATGCCTTATTTTGATTTTGATTACAAGCATGTTAACATTTTAAAAATCTAGCGGTTAATGTTCGAGATATTCACTTTCAAAATATTTTTAAATTGTAGGTAAAGAACCCCGCACGAAATACATTGAAAAATTATTTCGGTGAAATTTGATAAAATTTTAGTTTGATATAGTGGGTTATGAGATCAGAAAAATGTGGGAATATAACATAATCTCTATGTCTAGTTCCGGAGATATAGACGGTCAGAGTTTAAAAAAACGTCGTTTTGGGGTATATTGGGCACGCTCAAAAAGGAATTTCCTGAACGAAATAAAATAATTTATCGACGAATATGGTTTACTGAGGAACCACACATGGACTTTCTTACTATTATGTCGGTAAATTGTTAATGGGTTGCATACAGGGCCTAGTCAAAATTTTTAAGAAGACATTAATGTTTTAGTATTTTCTAGATAAACTGAACAAGTTTTTTTTCCCAGTAACTGTTCATTTGTGTTACAGGTTTTTTTTAATTTCTTTTATCATAAAAACTTCCCGAAAATTGTTTTCTACTACGAAATACTTATTTTGCAACTTAAAAAAATTAATACTCTTTGGCATTCAACTAAAGTGATATGTAAAAAAACTTTAAATAAAATTAATTTCTTTAAAACTGTTCAAGGGATTTTAATTTAATTTTGCGTACGCCTTTATCATACTTTTATATAATTTTATATAATACAGGGTGCAATTTTTTTACCACTTCTTTATTTTTTGCATTTTTTTAAAGGCTTTTCAAGGTTCTCTAAACTAAATAATAACACTTGGGGATGGCTTTTGCAAAAAAAGGTTGGCAATCAGAAAAGAAACAAGATATCCAAGATTGTGTTCATTCCACTTTTATTCAAAGTATTATATTCTTTTGTGGCACGTAAAAATTATTTTGGATTTTCAAACGATCGCAGAAAAAAATCCACATATTCCAAAGTAAGTAATATGGTTTACTATATATTTTTTAATTGTAATCTTTTCAGTTTAAGTTGTTTATACTATTTTGTGTCTCTTTTTGCTTAGGCGTTCGTTGCCTTCAAAATGGAGCTGTAAGTAGCTCATAAACGCGTCGGCATTGACATATTTAATACAATTAAGAAGATTTTGAACTATACGCAGTATTTTTCTTTCACTTCTACTCTTATTGATTTTATGAGTGGAATATTTTTTTAATGTTCCTTATGATAATAATTCTCCACCCTTCTTCGGACAAACCACTGACTTTGACAGTACTCAATAGATAAGGTGACCAACTCCTAAGGGGCAAAAACTCCGGCGATTCAATGTATTGTATATCATGTATTTTTTCTTATATGCACCCCTAATAATATTAAGATGTATTTTCCAAAATACTTATTAAAGAAAAATAATTTAAGTAAGGTTTCAATTCAAATTTATAGATGGCAGAGAACATGCGCCTTTTTAATTGCAGTGATTTTAAAGTTACAAAATACAGTGGTATCAAAACCGGGGCGAACCGGAACTTTTGCTGAAAAATCGGGACTATCTGGGACGGATTTTTTCCCCGAGACAAATGGTTAAAAATCGGGACTGTCCCGGCCAAACCGGGACGGTTGGTCACCTTACAATAGAGTATGTAGGTACAGTGGCGTAGACAGAAATTGTCTCTGGTGGGTTTCGTCATTTAGTAATGAGCTGATGGCGCTTTTATGGCGTTACAGGGTTACTTTTATTATTATGCGTTAGGCCCTCTGAGGGGGGGGGGGTTAACCACCAGAACCCCCCTCTGGCTACGCCACTGAATATGTATAAGGGAGAGAAATTATCCATAATCATAATTTATGGCATATTATTATTATTTGTTTAATAATTCAGCCCCACCAAGTGTTATTATTTAGTTTAGGGAATCTTGAGAAACCTTTTAAAAATCATCATTCTAGATGCAAAACATAAAGAAGTGATAAAAATATTGCACCCTGTATTAGATAAAAGTATGATAAAGGCGTCCGCAAAATTAAATTAAAATCGCTCGATCAGTTTTACATATTGAATACTTTTTTGTAAAAATTAATGATATAGAACTTTTTGTATGTACCTCGTAGCTAGGAAAAAAATATAATTCAATTTATTTACTCATTACTTTAACTGAATATAAAAAATATTTAAATTTTTATTGAAAAAAAAAAATAAAAAAACATGAAACATAATGTAACTGTTACTAGTATAAAAACTTGTTCGGTTTATCTAGAAAATACCATAACATTAACGTTTGCTCAAAAATAATTTTTTTATTTTTATATCGGGGAAATTAAAAAAAATGTTCAAAAAATTATTTTTCTGACTAGCCCCTGTATACAACCTGTTAATATTTTATCAACATAGTAATAAGAAAGTCTATGTGTGGATCCTCAGTAACCGATATTCGTCGATAACTTATTTTATTTCGGTCAGGAGGTGCCTTTTTGAGCGTGCCCAATATACCCCAAAACGACGTTTTTTTTTTTAAACTTTAACCCTCTATATCTGTGGAACTAGACATAGAAATCAGTTTCTATATAATCATCATATTTCAGCGAAATAATTTTTCAATAAATTTCGTGTGGGGTTCTGTATCCTAGAGGAATAAATGCAATGATAAAATGTAGGTACTACTAACAAAAACAAACGATTTTTTAATTGGTTTATGCAACTTGTATAATGTCGAAGATGAATCGAAAGGTGTTTTAAATTTTAACATGTCTTTAAAGACCGGCAAAATGACAGTTGACACTGTAAGGAGTTATTTGCGGACAGTTACTTTGTTTATTAGGACGGTGTGAAAAACCGCTTTAAACACTAAATCGATTTTATTTCAAAGCGATTTAAAAAAGCGGTTGCTTTAAAACCGATTTTTATCGGAAAATCTGTTGTTAACTTAGTTGTTTTATTTGTTTTTCTTTCTCTCTCGGATTTTATTTAAATCCGTAGTTATATAAAACCGGTTTTAGGCGCGTATAAACGTAGTAAGTAATTAAAATTGTGTTTTTGATGAAAGTTAAAAAAAACTGTTTTTTTATAAAGTCGTAAACATTATTTTGTATGAAGGAAATTTTTTAAATTATTTTGTATATTTATTAGATGAGATCTATACAACTCGAAATGAATAAAACGATAAAAACACCAATTAAGGAGTTTCCTCGAATACTTTTGATTAAAACTCCTCATATAAGCCTCTCGTAGGGATAAATAAAAAGAGTCAACGTCGCGCGTAATGAGAAAAAATGGCGGCTTCAGATCGCAAATCAGTTACGCCCCCGGCGTTTCGTTTGTTAAGGGCATGTTGTGAGCCTAGAAATCAGAGGGGTGTAGAATAATTTTCGAGACAGAAAAAAATGTCTCTGTGGTAGGCAAGTAAATCATTTGGTTGACCTATATTTCGTTGATTAAAATATATCGCACAGGAAGGCATTATCTACCGTCCATTCCATTTTTACTTAGACAAAAACCTAACCTCGATGACCCACTGAACAAAACCGGGTTTGAAAGTTGACGTAAATCCAAACGCATTAGATTGTTGCTGTTGTCAAATTTTCCGGTTAAGTTTTTTCTGACAAAAATTTTGGAGGAAATAGTATTTGTTTACATTTTTGCCATGAAAATCAAATTATTTAAAAATACCTTATAGTTGTGCCATCAGTAAACCTAGGTTTGTACTTTTTGTTGTTATAACAAAATGTATCGTTATGTTTGGCTAGATAAAGCCGGAAATATGGGCAAACCATTTGAAATGTTGCGTTTATGAAAGTGATGCTTTTATCTTCAAAAATGTAGATAAAATAGATATTTTCCTAACAAGTGCGGAAAATCGATTTTTCTGCACCCAACTGCCGTTGACGGAACGACGCGCTGCGGAGTTCGGTCAAGCAGTTAAGTGTGGAAAAAAAGGTTTTCGCACGTGTTAGGAACAATTGTTTTTCTACGAGCGTGAGGAAAATACACTGAAAATAGTTTTTTGCCACTGACAAATAAATGCATAAACAACTGGTTAGTCACAACATAGCAACCAAGGCATTTCATAGGCAATATGATGAACAGAAACTTCGAATCAGTACAGGTTTTTCGAAATATGATATACCGGTGTGGACACATTTTTCCACACCGTGCGGAAAAATGTTTCCACACCGTGCGGAAAAACGAATTTTCCGCAATAAAAATAGTGTGGAAAATGCGTTTTTCCGCACGCTTGTAAGAAAGCAATATTATTAACACACATGATAAAATTAAGAATAAGTAAAACAATGCAGCATTGGCCCAACAGTAACCAACTGTCTCTTTAGGGAGAAACAAAGTTACCAAAGAAAATTCTCGTGGACAGTTGACGTCAAATTCAATGTGTATAAATTTCGTGTGGAAAATACTGTATTTCCCTCTCCTATATCTATGGTTTCGAAGCCTTACAAATTGACGTAACAAGGACTCCTTGTTTGTTTAACATTGATGCACTGCTCAGAGGTAGTTTTTTCGGAGAGGAATGGGGTTTGTTTTTTTTCTCAATTGTAGATAGTAAAAACATGTTGAGTGTACTTGGAGAAAGATTTGTTTGACAGAAGGTCTTATGGTGCTTCATTAAAAACTTCCCTTTTTTAATTGCCACCAATAATTCTCCGAATTTTACAGTTTCACTTTTTTTAAAAGTATTCAGTGCCGTAGCCAGGGGGGAGTTTGGGGGTTAAAACCCCTCCCAGGAGGTCCAATTCAAACTACAATGAATTAATCATGATTAGGGGCCCCAGGGAGAGCTATAGCTCCCCCACTTTTTTGACCCTTTACTCCGGTTTGTGACGTGTGTTTAGTGTGATTTCTTGAATTTTAAAAATTTTGCCTGCGGTACTATGACGTCATTAATTGTTATAATTTTAGTTTAATTCACAGGAATTTTTATCAGCAGCATTTAAAACGTGTAATATTTGGCAGTCTTAGTGAAATTTTTCTTAAAATTTTTGGCAGCAAATGTATGTATACCACAGCAGCACACCCCTTTTTGTCGTCGAATTCAATCTACTTTTTCAAAAATATTTTTAAACAAAATTTTTGCTTGCGGCGCTATAACAATTGATATTAAATATTGTTACAATTTTGTTTAATTTTAAACAATTTTTTTATCAGCAACATTTGAAATGCGTAAAAATCAAATCATTTTTTTTTAAATTTTCAAATGAGACTAGATTCGTATACACTAACTCAACACCTTTTAAATTTTCAAAAATTTGCCATAGCTGGTAGTTGATTTTTATTAAATGATGAAACCCCCCCCCCAGCGTCGACAATTTATAATACAGCTAAATTTATAATATAATATAGCTAAAATGACTCTATTTCTATCACTTTATCCTCGGGATAGTTTTATTTTATTTTTAAATGTCTAAAATCATGTTTTCTTTTTTTGTCAAATTTGTGATTTACTTTTTTTAATCTTTAAAATTTGTTGAAAATAGTACGAAATTTTTATTTTCTAAGGCTTACACTTATGTAGTTGTAGTAGTAGTAGAAAAACTCACTAGCTTTAAGTGCTTGTCATTAGATTAAGAAGTGCTTAAGTTAAGAACAAAATGTTTGAAAATATGGTTCTAACGGCTTAAACAGCACTTAGGTTGTAAAGCCCGTGAGGCTGCCATAATAGCCAATTAATCTATTATATTTCTTTTGGATTAATTAAAATTAAATGTCCAAAATAACATGGTTTTTAGAAAAAGACGCGTCTTTTGAAAGAAGAACTCTTCTATTCTCTAAATGGCTTATGTTTTCCCTCATAGACGTTTTTTTCTTTAAAACCATGACGGTCTTAGTTTAAAATTTTAGACGGCAAAGAATCGTTTTTCAGTGTATGTCATTTCAAAAAGGAAATCATTTGTAACAGCTATTTCTTTGTGTATGTTCAGAGTATCTTCTATTTTAGAAAGCATTTGTAATTTTATGTCAATTGACTATTTTTGTTTTAATTTTAAGAAATTACATCTATTATCTAGTAGTGTGTAGTAGGAGGGGGGCGGTGAGGGTTTTAAACGGCGAATAGTCTCATATTTATAGGTGATTTTTGAGGAATCTTTAACCTCTAGCTGTCGATTTTTAGTGGCTCTGTGGAGAGAGAGGGGGGGGGGCTCGAGATTCTGAGCATATTAATTCCTTTTTGCTCAAAATAAGTAGCTTCATTTCCTGTACTACTTGGATTTTTGTCGTAGAAAGGGCTGAACCTGAGGAGATTTAAAAATAAAATTAAAGTATCTGTGAAGAAATTGGGACGTAAATATTTCTCCCAATTTGAAAGGAATTTCTTCCTCACAAACAAATAACTCTTTTTGATACGATTTTACGAATACCTTTTTGTCACAACCCCAAGTTGCATCAATGTGGCACAAATTTTGATTTATTTGTCCCAAAAAAGGCAAATTTGTGCTAAATTGATGTAATTTAGGACAAAAAAATATTTGTTCGGCCATATCCAAAGAAATCAGTGTGGTCTAAAATAAAGTCTGCCAAAACTTTTGAGAAAAAAACGTAAAAATATACAGAGTTTGGTATTTTCCCATCCCCAGCAAAACAAAATTGCATAGGTACAAAACAAAACGATATTTTTTTTTACAAAAACAAATTTTTAACCTGCACTCTGTATTTCGAAATGTGATTTATACTGATTCTCTCGAGGTTTCCTATTATATATAAACCAATGTTTCCTCTGAACAAAGTTTTACGCTTTGAAAAGTACCTAGTAGGTATACGTATAAAATGCAACCCCCAAAGGACAAAAACTCTAACGTATATATACACTTTGTTTACTTTTTCAATTTCCTGAGTACGCGGCAGCATTATAGCAGCACACGCGTCTATGGGAAAACAAAACACTTCAGTTAGCACACAGAGAGGAAAAACTCCCCGCTCTGTCTCCGGGTCGCTTTATAAGAACGGAAAAATGTTCGAGTATAGGTTATTTACAGTTAAAATTAGAGTACCTATACAAAGATCCTATAATGTGGTGTCTAAATTTCTGTGTTTTCAAGTTCGAGGAGTGGGAAAAAAAGAATATTCGGAATATCGGAAAAACATTTTGGATCCTATGTATTATCTTGACATTTTTTAAAATTTCTACCAAAAAACAAGTGTAGTCTTGAAAATGTTGGCACCAATTTTTTTTTGTAAATTATTCTTATTCTCAGTTTGTTATCCAAACAAGTTATCGGGTTATGCATGTACTTTTTCAAACGTTTTGTCCTACATATAACGGTATAACAAAAGATATCGCATCCTTTGACCCCATTTTTGATGACTTTTTTATGTTTTTCCCTCTTCCATCATCCATTAAAATATTTGCATTCATAACTATGTTTTTTCCGAATTTTTTTAAAACATCGTGTCCTTTAGGAAAGTGAGTTAGTAAATGACCAAGAAAATTAAATGTTAATTAAATTCTAAATTTTTCTTTTTTTTCGCATTCTTTTTGAACATGTTGGAGGTCACTCTAGTATTTTCGTGGATGAGATTTTTTATTCTTTGTTGTTTATATTGCGACACGACCATTTTAATTAGAGAAATGAAAGGCACAAGCCCTATATATATATATTTTAGAGCGGTTAACTGCGCTTGAAAATACACGAATTCACAAAAATCGACCTATAATTTTTGTCCTAAATTAAAAATACGGTTGCAGTATTTAGAAAATTAATATGTTATTGTATTTTGTATTGAAAATTCTACCAACGGTCGGTGGTTAGAATGGGTCGAAACCCAACCCATAAGGCTTCAATGCGAAATATCATTTAATTATGATTAAAAGTTTAATCTGAGAATACGGACCTTTTCCTTACGATAAATTAGTGGTTTTTGGAACTAGCGGCTAAGATAGTGTTTTTTACAAGCATTGGCTTGGGTTGGGATCCCTTTTTTCAGTAGTAGATATTTTATTATACTAGATGGGATTTTGCATTTTTTTTGAAAACATATATTTATTTTAAAAACAAATTGTTGACCCCAATTGGAAGTGTCTATACGAACGTGATATAAACGTACTTGTATCTCATTAACAGGGCTTCATAGAAAAAAAAACGAATATTACCATTCATCGTAAAGTTTGTTTTGCCTTCTATTAAGCCTAACTTCTCATTTTGGCCAACAGCCCCTTTAAGAATATAGTCGTTTTTTGGCGCGAGAAGATTTCGAAACCATTTCGAAATCATGCAAGAAATGTCATTTTGGCGTTGAACTGGTGACGTCACGGTTCAACACATTTCAAAGGATTTCAAAACCGCTCCTCGGACTGTTTCGAAAGCGTTTCAATCACGATTTCAATATGGCGGGAGTTGTTATTAGTCAAAATATTTGAGTGGTGTCGGGTTATGGAGCAATTCCTATTTTTTTTGCTTTTTCAATAATAAAATAATGGAGTCTGGTTTGGTAATGTGCCAAATTCAATTGGGAGAATTTCTCTTAGAGGTAGATTCAGATAAGTTATTTAATGGTAACAAAATAACCCCGGATTTATAAACCGGGGATTGGAAAAAAAAACAAAACGCTAACAAATATTTTACTGCAATAAGTTAGGTTAGGTTTTGTAAAACTGTCACTGGAACGTGCATTTTGGCGATAGCAAGAACCGATGACGTTATGGTTGAACCGGTGACGTCACATTTCGAAATAACGCAAGCACCGTGTTCTACGCCAAAAAACGACTTATATTTTGGTATATAAAGTATTTGTAATTTAAGAGAATGGATGGTTATTACAAGAATATATTCGGTTGCGCGCATTGATTGGAAATAGCACCAATGAATTCAGATGCCACTTAGTTAAGTAGGCAGTTTGAATGTGATTAGCACCATTTCGCCAAAATTCGCCAAGTCACATTCTAACCGCCGACTCAACCAAGTGGCCACCTGGGTGCAAATGAGGCTTTTATTATAACGACTAAAAACTCTCCAATGCTAGTCGACCCATCGGGAGCGAGTTCCTGACGAAAGAAGAATAGTTATAAAATACAAATTATTCTAAGACAATGAAAAATACTTATACAAATGAATGGGTTAGATAATAATAATAATTAGATAACATGCATAGAGGGTGAATTATATGTATACTTGAAGATGGAAGTTTATGTACTTGACTGAAATATTCCCATAAAAATTGTTAAAATTAAAATTCAACAATATAAGTTTTTAATTTAACAAAATACTACTCAAATAAATGAGCTATTTCAGCTAAAACACTAGTTTTCTCGGAGAAGTTTATTTTACTTGTTTTAAATTAACATATATTTCAATTAACGAAATATAGGTCAACTAAATGATTTACTTGCCTACCAACGAAATGTATAAAATTGTGCTTTTCCGATTTTGCTAACACTTTAATAAGTTATCGTAGCCGATATATACAATTTCTTGCTTGCAGTAGACCTTTTGATATGTACAGGATGAGCCAAAAATCATGTATTTTTTAAAACTTATTTTGATGTCTTAAGTAAGGGTACTTATATACTCATAATTTTACAGAGTGAACTAAAAATTTTGGTTTAATAGTTATGACTGATAATAATTATTATTGATTGTTTGGCTCCGCTTTTAAAAAAGTGTTAAACTTGATTTGCCTGATAACATACCTACTAAAAATATATTGCGAGTGTCAAATTTAATTAATCTAATTCATCTTGTATACAAGTCCATCCTTAGCGTCATTTTTATGTGACCTATGGCTCGTTTACAACCCCTGTATTTAGTCCCTCATATCGTGTTTATAACTGCTCTAAAACTAATTTTTTTAAGTGTGTTTTCCTTCCTTCCTACCTCTGTATTTGTTTTTGAGTCTCTTTTGTTTTTTTAATCGCCATCCTTGATGGTTTGCGATATAGATTTCCGTTCCTGATAAGTGCAGATTTAAAGGGGTTTTTAATTCGATTACAAAACCATTTTAAAACCATTCATAAAGCAAAATTAATTGGCGTTCTTTGTACGGGAAAAAAGCTTTTGAGACGCGAAAATTTTGTTGAGATGTTGACTTTATTCAGTGGCGTAGCGAGAAATCGACTCTGGGAGGGGGTCCGTCAATTAATAAAAATGAATTATATTGAAAATTTTTAAAAATTAGGTAGGTACCTGTTGATTTTCTAGATCCTCTGGGGGGGAGGGTTGACCGATTTATTGTAAATTAGCTGAAGACTGCAGCTTCGCCTGCAGTTGTACCTGTTTTTTCCCTGTTTTCTTGCTTTAAATGATCATAACTTTTGTCCGCGTGAACCGATTTTGATAAGGGAGGATCAGTAACCCAGTAGGGAAACTCTGATCAAAATCGGTTCAGTAGTTTTTTCGTAATGCTGGAACAAACAGACAGACAAAAGTTTTTGGTGTCTATATATCGTCGGTTTAGACATCAAAAATAAAAAAAAAATTCAATGGTAGAGACTTATTATTTGTACTGATTGGCTCGGGGGGGGGGGGGGTTAGTTGAACGTCGGTGGTAGTGGTTAATTTTTTACTGGTAAAAGTAATATGGTTCTCTGTTTATTTTTCAAGTAGGATAAAACATTATTTTTATGGATTTGGTTGTTTCTCTTCTGTGGTTTTAATTTTTAAGAGTTTAAGAATGATGTACACATTATTATCAGTAACTTTATTTACTATGTTGCTTATTTTAACATCAAAATAGTTCCGAATTAGCCCTAATACTCTTAAAGAGAAGATTAGCTACGCCGAATCATAAGCTTTGACATTTTATTATTCTATACATACTTTTAAGGACATCAGTTGTATAATACCGCATTCTATAAAAAGGGTAAAAAGCACTACAAACAATGTAATGATGGCTTCCTTCCCCTCTCGACCAAATAATAAATTGTGATTTGCTTTTATTGAGTGCATATCTCACCCCCTAAATGAAAAAGGGTTTTATCTTGTCATTCAAGAGCTTAGTAGAGGGTATAAAGAGGACGTGTCACCATTTTGTCAATTTTAAAATCAGGGCTTTAGTTAAGATTTTCTAAAAAACTTAATTAAAAATTCAACCGACCTTAGATTAAGAAACGAACCTATACTAATCAACGGTAGTCAACACCATAGACCAGTGGTCCCCAAAGTGTGCGCCGCGCCGGCGGCGCCCCGGGGCGTCTCGAGAAGAAAGCAGGGGCGCTGCCAGGCGCTCCTGATAAGGTAGAATTTTTATACATTATACATATGCAACACTCTGTTGGACACAACTATATATGCATATTGCGAGTAGGGGCGCCTTGACAAAATACTAAACCTGTAAGTGCACCGCAAACTGAAAAAGTTTGGGAACCACTGCCATAGACCATATAAACTATAAACGCACAGGTCAAACCACTTGGCCCACAGTTATGAAAATTTAAGGACATATTGGGTTTGTGACGTAGGCGTTCACTAAGAAATGATTTTTGAAAATATGACCTCTAAAGGCGCAATTACACAGACGAACATGCTCAAACAAAAGCTCGTGCAAAAGATCTAAAATTTTTTGCGTGAACATTTTTGTGAGCATTTCTTTGAACATTTTGTTCGGGTAAATTTTTGAGCAAATTATTGGTATCTGTTTTGGAAACATATTTTTAAAGATGAGAATAAATAAAATTTTACAGCAGTGATCATTGATCTCAATTCTTTAAAAAAATGGAACACCAACTTTTATTTTAAATTTTTGTGAAAAAAAGCCGACGGCAAGCGAAACATTGTTATTATCAGTTTGGTCACATGGATTAGGGTTACTTATAATATTTTTTTCTTATTGTTTTTCCCGGATTTTTTCTCCCAGTGGTTTTTTTGTGATTTTCTTGCGAGTTTTTTTTTATTTCCAAAAGTTTTTTTCCTAAATTCAAAAAACAACCCAGGAAAATTGGGAGTTTTTCAAATATCGGCAAAAAACTCAAAAATTGCACTTTTAAGCGGTAATCCGCGCCTCGCGACTATGAGGAGTGGTGGGAAGGGGATTTTTTTTTTAAATATTTTTGTAACTTTACTTTACCCTTAGCTTTGATTGTGTTTTTTTTAATTCCTCACACCAGATTTACCTAGTTAGTTTAAGGCCCCAAGGGTTGCTTAAAAAAGCAAAAGGTTCATGAAAATGTTGAAGATATAGATATTTACTGTCAATTTAATGTAATAATCAAGGTCGATTACTGACACTGAACAAACAATATGCAAAGGGCAACATTCCGATTTAAAAGTCTAGTCTATTACTGCTAAATTATATTTTTTGGATAAGTGTCGGGATCGTAGGGTTATAAACGTGGGTAATAAACGGGTATTATTTAAAACGAACGTGCTTTTGTTCATACATTTGAGATTTAATAAAATGTATATAGATTTTTTAATTTGACTTAATTATTATTGTAAAAGACTAAACTAGGAAGTAAAATAAAGAGATATTCTTTTAAACGTAAATTTTTATCATTACATTTTACAGGCAACAGCAATAAATAAGTGCCAATTATAATTTTTTTATTCTCGTTTTTTTACAACCCCAAAAAAGTTACAAGTATACTGGCATATCCCCTATAAAAATCAGGTCAATCGAAGTTGCTTATGAGGTAAAATGTGAATTTCGACATCAAATCGTTTTTCCGTCGGAAAGCACTTAATTAAAAATACCTTGTTTTAAAACTTAGTCTTTCTATTTTCAGTTAAGTTCAATGAATTCCCATAAAACTATAAAATTTAAATTTGTAAGAAATTTTTATTACCATCATTTCTTCAAACAAATTTTGCTCAACATTCTCTCCAAAATTTACGTGTGTTTTTTTGTACGCGATTTTGCTCGAACATTTCTTTGAGCATTTTGCTCAAGAGGCTCATGTAAATGTTTGTCGGCATTTCCACATCAAAGGAAAGTTTGTCTGTGTAAATGCGCCTTAAGAGGGTAAAAATAGGGGTTGAAATTGTAAAGAGGATTTCTATATCTTGGAAACAAAGAGCCGCAGAGGTCTGAAAATTGATATGTAGATTCTACTAATAAAATAAGTAAACTCATGTTTTGGCGTTTTTCAAAATTTCTGAAGGAGGAGAAATAGGGGTAAAGGGATTTTTTGTATCTCTGAAGAAAAAAGTCACAGAGGTTTAGAAATTGGTATTGTAGACTCTACTAATGAAATAGATGGACACTTGTTTCAGCGTTTTTCTACCAACCCCCTATTAATAGGGGGGATTATCCCCCGTATTTAATAAAAATTTTGATTTGTTAAAATATGGGTTGTTGGGTATCAAACTAAAGGAAATAAAGCCCAAAATCGAAAAAAGTGTTTTTCTAATAACTTTTGCAATTTTTTCATTACCCGTCCTCCCTCTCACCATATATTTAATAAAAATATGGGTTGTGTGGTATCAAACTAAAAAGAATAAAGTCCGGAATCGAGAAAAGTGCTATTATTTTTGCTATTTTTTGTTACCCCTCTCCTCCTCCTTTCCACCATATTGTATAAAAACAATGAACTGTTAAAAAAATAATTTACCTATAAAAGCGGAATCAAAGAAACTGTTTTTTTTTTGGGAAAACTCTTGCGGGAAGAATTTTGCTGCATTATTTGGATTTCTGTGGAGTACATAGGCTTTATTTCATCCAAATCGGTTCACAGGAACAAAAGTTATGACCATTTAAAGCAAAAAAACGAAAAAAAAAGTTCAGGCAAAGCGGATACTCCAGCATGGAAGGGTTTAAGGAGCTAAAGGTTTGACGGCATGAAAGTGAGGTGAGGTGGAGAAGAAGGGGGAATCAGGGGGTGGTCAGCTAGTTTTTAATATTTAAAAAAAATCGACTTGTATTATTATATTGTATATAAAATCAAGTTCTGGCATATAACTGGATATTGTGCTGTGAAGATGCGGGCCGACCATGCTTTGAACTTAGCCTTCTAACTTACTTTTTCTGGCGGCGTTTTCAAAATTTTTTTTCAACTGAATTTTATTCACTTTTGCACTAGTTTTTTACAGATGTCCCTCAAACTATTTGAAATTTTGCCGGACATTTTTTTTTTATGTAGTGCAAAGTATTAAATTTTTATTTTTTGTGTAAATTATACAGGGTCTAAAAGGTACGAGTGCAAATATTTTAATGGTTCTGGTTTTTTGATATATGTTTGGAAACACGCAAGAAAAAAAGAAGCTTTTGTAGTGTGGCACATCATAAGCCTAAAAACAATGAACAAAAAAAATTGTTGTAAAAAAAGACAGTACTTGTTTTTCTGGTAATAATTTTCAAAAATCTCAGAGTAGAAATGCTCTTTTGAATGTTTCCCTGATATAGGAGATAGGTAATCAGCATTACATGAACATATCCTGCGATTTTTTTAATGTAAAGGTTATTTTTCCTAATACTTAAATTATTAAAAATCTCGTTACCTTAACCTTGTTTTAAAAAACCGAGTAAAACATTTTTGGAACTTTTTATTAGACCCCTACATTATGGGAATTTGTTTTTTATTTTTAAGTTCGTATCAACCTTCAAAATATGAGCACTCATATTTTTTAAACCCTTTATTTTAACTTTGTTAGGTTCACTAGTATTATTTGAAATTTAGCTAAAATTTGTATCAATTTGCGGCTACTAGTTTTCAAGAAATCACTAATAATCCAACAGTTACAGCCTTTAATTCCAGCACAGTTATGATAACCCGCGCACACACATTACTATGCACTAAATTATCCTTATTTCACAACGATTTTTTCCAAAACCAAAACCTACCCCACTCAGACGAAACAAAAATTACATAATATCATGTTATATATAGTCGAGGAGCAGATGCGAGTTTCAAAAATCAAAAGAATCCTCGTTTGAAGAACAACAGAAATTAAATAAAGGGAAGATATTCCTAAGAGATATGCCCCCAAGATATTATATCTCTTTTAAAAGAATCGTACCGCCGCGCATCTTTTGTAGTTTTCGAGGGGTATTATATTTTTTCCAGTTATTATTACTATTGTGTTGCATAATGGCACAAGTAGAAATGAGAGGTGCAAACGATTTGTACAGTACGTTACACAACAATCCTAATAAAGGTCATTACACGTAAGGATAAAGTACTGTATTTTATCCACCACCACACTTACCAATCGCTAATTTTTTACCCCTTTTAAGCAAAAATAATGACAGCGATGACACGGTTTCCAGCTAGACGAACCACTCTAAGCTTTAAGTGCGGGAAAACGGCTTTGCGCTCGTGTTAGGAACAATATTTTTTCTTATTCATCAAAGTTTAGTTACCAGCACTGTCCTTCTAGATGCTATTTGTAAAAACTATACTACACCGAAAAAAATGCTCCACTAAATAAATTGCTCAGACCGATATTAATCTTTAATCCAGGAAAAGCAAAACGCTATTTTTTAATTGTTTCTCTGTTTTCACTTAACAAGATATTGGTTATGTTTAAATTAGTAACAAAATTAAGTTTTAACGTGAAAAGACCGAGATATAATGGGATTAAATAAATAAAATCTTAATCTAGAAATAATAGCACAAATAAGGAATCGCATAAAGTAATGTTAAATCTTATTATAAGAATAAAATTTAATTGAATATATTCAAAATTAATCAGGAAGCGCTATATGTAACATTTTAGAAATTCGGCCAAGAAATAAGGAAGTTGGAACTGTTCAAATCGATCAGTTGGCCTGCGAAATCAAGTTTATTAAGAAAAATCTACTTGTTTCAATAGCAATAACTTTTCATAAGATTGACCAATTTTGATAAACCTAAATTTTTTAAAAGTCACAGTACTAAATGACCAAGATGGCAGGCTTATTTGAAAAATAGTCATTTTGAAACCCCTAGGAAAAACTTTCTGTGTAACACTGTATTCAATATCAAACTTTAATTAGAAAGTCATAGTTTTATCCAAGCATTTTTATGTAACGCTTAAAAAATTCGGTTAAGAAATAAAGTAGATTTAAATGTTTAAACAGACCAGAGATGCCTCGGTTTGCCTTCAATCAAGTAAATCTTCGCAGGGAAACCGAGGTAATTCTGGTCTATTTGAAAATTTAAAAGTAACTTATTTCTTAACCAAATTTTTTGAGCATTAGGTTAAAATATTTGGACGATACTTGGATGTATGAGGTTGAATACAGTTTTTTTCTAGGAGGGACAAAAATTATTATTTTTAAACAGGCTTATCTTGGATTTTAAGTAAATGGCAGTTTGAGCACTAGTTTTATAAATTTAAATCCTGTGCTTTAGAAATGGTCTAAGTTTATCAAAATTGGTCAATTTTTGGAAAAGTTATTGCTATTCAAACAAGTAGATTTTTTCCTAATAAGCTTGATTTTGCAGGGAAACTCTGGTCCATTTACACTTTTTAAACTTCCTTTTTTTTAACAGAATTTTTAAAATGTTACATCGATGTATTTGGAAAGAATGTTGGATTTTTAATTATTAATATCGTTCAGTTTCTTGTTTGGTAATAATATTTTCAAAGTGTGGTTTTTTGGCACACTCTATATAAAAGATCTTCTTTTTTAGGCACCGTCTTCGTTCCGAAGTTTGGCTATCATCAAAGCTATACGTACTTTTGATACTGCAGATCTAAACAGTTGGCAGTTGTTGCAATTGTACCATTCTCTTAAGTTCTTCAACCATGAATTCCTTCTTCTTCCTATGCATATTTTGCCCATTATTTTTCCCTGGATAATAAGTTGCAGTAACTGGTATCCATCTCCCCTCATAACATGTCCCAAGTATTGCAGTTTGCGCTTCTTAATAGTAAGTATCAATTCTTTCTTCTTCTGCATTCTTCGCAAAACCCAAAATTATAAAAGATAGAAGCGTCCAATTAACTCAAACTACTTACTATTTTGTCTTTTTTAAAACGTAATCATGCTGAATAAAAGTGCCATTCTTTTAGCCGGTGGCGCTAAATCTGTCGCAGATTATCTGTCTCCGAAAGTTGTCCTACCTTTCGGTACCATTCATGCATCCTTTTCATTTATCACGGTACGCATCGTAGCAGCATTTATGTCCGATTTCTTTTATTTGTTTGGGCTCGAACAATAGAAAACAAAACGATTCTAAACAATCTTGTATAAGCAAAAGAAATAAAAAAAACACTTAAGTAGTTTTGTGGACGATTTATTTTGTCGTCTTAAAAAAAAGCTTGCTCAAATTCTTTTTGGCTATTATTATTTTGTCAAAAACTGCGTATACAAAAGATTTACTATCTTGGTAATTGAGACGGTGAAGAACCCTACTTATGTCAGTTTCAGTGGTATACGAATGACAATGAATGAATTGAATGACAAAAAAAGGACGATTTAGGACATTATACCTAGGACAGTCAATGGGGAAAAATCTGTGGATTTTGGAAGATAACTCGAAATTCAATAATTTTTTTGTATATTTTATACACAAATTTTAGTTACAGATGCTTAAGTAAAACTCGATTTGTGGAACTAAAATCATGCCCATCTTCAAAATATTGTAATTTTTAGTATCTTGGCTTCTATTAGTCCTATTTGATTTTTTTTGTGTTTTATAAAAAACATTATATTATTAAATTGAAGAATTTTAAAACTATAAAATAGACAATCAAATTTTTAAACTTTGTATATTAACTTTAGTTTTGTGGAAGAATTATTTTGCGCTCTTAAAAAAATGTTGAACAAATTCGTTTTCGCTATTATTATTTTGTCGAAAATTGCGTAACACAGAAGCTACTCAATGACAGCCACCTCTCTGATAGAACCAATTTTTATTTTCAAGAGAAGGACAGATATTTTTGACAAGAAGATGGTCTACCCATGGGATCTCCACTTTCGCCGGTAGTAGCCAATATCTTTATGGAATGCTTTGAAGAAGAAGCTCTGCGGACATCATATCAGAAACCCAAACTATGGCCAAGATACGACGACATATTTATCATCTGGAAAAATGACCACAACACAATAGAACAATTATTCAATTATGTCAAGAGCATAAGAAACTGCATTAAATTCACTGTGGAAAAAAAAGAAAGTTGTCAGTTCCCTTTTTTCGATGTTCTAGTCACCAAAAATAATTCAATCATAATCACTTCCGTATATCGCAAACCAACTCATAGGGGAAAATATCTTACTTAGAAATCAGACCACACCACAAACCACCACAAACTGGGATCTGCATAATCTCTCATAGATCGAGCCACTTACATCTGTAATACAGAAGAAGCTTTACATAAAGAAAAGTCAAAAATTTAATCCGATCTGCCAAGGAATGGTTTCTCCAACTACACGATCAATAAAACTCTTCAGAGCACACCAACACCAAAGCCTACAGACGTCAAATGAATCTCAGAAAAGATACCATCTTCAGATTGTCTTCAAAACGACCACAACAATAAGAATTCAAACTAAACTACAACGCTACGACACCAAGAACTGCATCTACCAGGTACCACCCGAGTGTGGGGATATCAACATCGGTGAAAATCAACATCATATGGAATAGAAGGAGGCAAAGATCGTGGCCAAGGAGGAAAACCTATTCAAGCGAAAATTCAAAGAAACAGCATTCATCCTGACGAACTAGAATGTATTTTCTCAAACAGGTCTCACCCCTCACCATCAAGGATATTGGGAACCCCACACTTTTCGGAGGTAACAGATTTCAACTGTAAAAGGGCGGAGTCAACCAAGTGTAAACGTTCTGGTTCACTGAACATAGGTTAGTTTTATGGTTCACTGAACACATCCGAAACGTTGTGAAAAAGTAAAAATAAAGACAATGGAAGTTCGAAACTCTACTTTACTCCCGTCAATCTTGTCGGATCAAGGAGTTGGGTCAAGAATTTTTTTTTTTTTTTAAATGGACAGAAAGTCAACTTTATGAACATTACGTTTTTAGCCTCAAAAAAGGGCAAAAAATTATTATGAATCGTATGCAAAAAGTGGTGCCAGAGTATACCGAAAAAGTGGTAAAGTAAAACTCTGTGTTGAAACACCCTTCGTATGAACCCCCTCGGGGCCCCCGAAAATATATCCTGAAAAGTTAAAAACAAACAAACAAAATCTGGAGTTATGTAATGAATTTCAGAGCGTAAACGTATTCGGAATCGGAATCACCCTCAGATCACTCCCGGACAGATTTGTAACGTCACTGCTCTAGCTGGGGGTGATCTAAGAGCTGTGTAGATCGAAAAAGCTATAATAATATATTTAATAATCGGAGAGAAAACAATTATTGACAAAATTTGTTTCTACTGGTCTTTAAAAAATCGCGTCCTTCTATTTTGATTTTAATACTTTTCGCATCACTTCCTGAGTATGGTTTCCGGGACAGTTCCATTCTTTTACTTTCTAGAATAAGCTTCCAAAGAGAGGGTGCCCGCAGGGGAAGGTATCGAACCTGCTTTATTTTTGAAAGCTCCAACTTGTATAAACCGAAATTGTACTTTTCGAGCAAGAAACCAAGCCAATTCAACTTGCTAAAGGATGTTTTTACCAAACGCACTACAAAATTCTGTGTACATTTTTTTTGTTTCTTTTTTGGTCCTACTTATCCTTCTAACATACCAAATCATTAATTTTTCCCAAATTTTTGATTTGATGTTTGGGGGTTTTTGGATCAGCGAAAATAAGAGCAAAGTTGACATTAGTTAAGTAAGACAAATCAAAAATTATTTTCGCAAATTTTCAAAAACATTGTGAAAATCAAATTAACAATATAAAAATATGAGGTTAGAAATATATATAAAGGCTGCGTCGTTTTGCCTATTTCATTTACCTCCCCTCTCTTTGCTTGGTGCACAGCCAGACTAATAAGCCAGTGGCGTAGCCAGAAATCGACTCTGGGGGGGTTTTCATCATATAATAAAAATCAATTACCTACCTATGGCAAATTTTTAAAAATTAGGTAGGTGCCTATTGCTTGAGCTGGAGCTCTTCAACTGAAGGTAGGGGAGAGGGGCTGTTAAATAGGTGGTGAGTTAGTGTATGCGAAACCAAAATACTTGTTTTTAATAGCAAGTTTCATCTAGTCTCATTTGCAGATTTTTTCAAAATTAACCCTAAAATCCGCCGCAGGCAAAAATTTTGAAAAAATTACACTAAAATGCTATTTTTTACACGTTTCAAATGTTGTTGACAAAAAAATTGCTTAAAATTAAACAAAGTAACCATATTTAATATTGGCGGCAACTTTGACAAAAACAAAAAAATCTTTAAAAATTTTGATTTTTTAAAATATTTTTGAAAAAGTAGATTCGGTTAGATGATGATAGAGGGGTAGGGTTGGGGTGGTACATATAGATTTGTTGCCAAATTATAAATGCACCGCAGATGAAAATTTTAAGAGAAATTATACTAAGAATACCATTTATTAAAAAAAAACTAAAATTGTAACAATTAATGACATCATGGCACCGCAGGGAAAATTTTTACACACAAACCGGAGTAAAGGGTCAAAAAAGTGGGGGAGCTAGAGCTCTCCCTGGGGCCTTTGATCATTATTAATACTTTATAGTAGATTGGGTTTGACCTCCTGGTGGAGGGTTTAACCCGCAAACCCCCCTCCCTGGCTACGCCACTGAATAAGCAGCACAGAAAATTTTATTCTAGGTGGCCCAAAAAGTTCCTATTAATTGATTACACTTGAGACTTTGTCCGTAATTTTATTAAATCTTATATACCCACTATTCCAGAGAAAATGATCGAATCGTTGCTAACCAGGTTATAAAAAGGAATGTTGTCTTGTTTTAATTACAATACAATTCAAAAAATGTAATGTAAATAAAAAAATTTCGAAAAAAGACCAAATACTTCAATACTTATTACAAAAATTATTTATCAAAATTCAAGTAGGTCCGTGAGAATGAACATTATATCACTTACTACGTTTATACGCACCTAAAAGCGCTTCTATATAAGGAGGGTTTTATATAAAATCGCTTTCTCCGAGGGTTCATACGTCTTAAATGTTATTAAAAATGTCAGTTTAAAGAAAAAACAAATAAAACAGCTTAGTTAACAACAGATTTTTCGGAAAACCAGGGTTGATTATTTCTTTACGTTGGAATAAATGCGCTAAAGCTAAACGACCCTAAAATGGGTTTTTAAACGATAAAGCGCTTTCTTAAATCGCTTTAAAATAAAATCGATTTAGTGCTTAAATCGGCTTTATTGGTGTTTATACGACAACATTTTCAAACCGTCCTTATATAAAAGAGCTTTAAGAGGTCCGTATAAACAGAGTAAATGTTCTTTCTCCTAAAGTAGAATCTTTTGTAAAATTCGACCAGTTAAATCGATAAATACGAACCTATACCCTACAGAGCACTACATTCTCAAGCTCCTTGTGTAGATATCGACCTCTTTTCGTCTTTCCCCTATTTATATCGACTGTCAGCCACATGTCTGTGGTTTTATTAGTAAGCGCATGTTTGAGTAGATGGCGCTGTTGGTATTTTGAGCCAAGGAAATTTGAATTAATATTTTTCATACTTTAGGAATTAAAAGTGTGCTTATTTTCCTAAAATTCAAAACAGGGATAAAAAGTAAAAAGAGGGAAGGGAAAAGAATGTGCCAGGAGCACGTTTTATCATAATTGGCTTTAGAAAAAATTGTTCCAGGGGAGGCATAGTTTCCAGAACCACATTTACGAACACACACAGACGATATTCAATGGCTCTTGAGCTTCTAGCTCCTCCCCTGCGCACGCGGGTGAATTAAAGTTTTTTGTAACCCGACTTAATTTTTTTGCTAAAAGTTCTTTTGATGCCTCTTTAAAGGCGGCCTGAGTATGCATCAGTGTTGTCAACTGTAAAGAATAGTACGTTTGTAAAATCGCCTTTTTTGAAGAAACAAAGAAAAACCAAAAAAAAGTCGGCTTACAATTCTCTTTCTCTCTCTTTAAAGCGTATCATCACAACATATAGGGAATGGATATCCCAACCGACCAATCTAAAAAATTTGAGGTAACGATGCGCTTGAAAGTTTCATAGACATTGAGGAAACGTCACTTTTTATATGCTGTGACACAAGGGGTTGACAACAGCTTTTTAAAATAATTTTCTTACATTTTTTTAAATTTTGATTTAATTGTTTAGTGACCTTTAGAATTCGTTTCTATTCAGTTTTGTGGGTTTAAGGTCAGGATAATGAAACACAAATTCAAATTTACCGACGCTTCGATGTATTTTACATCATCTTCAGGGTTTATTTGGGTTGTTTTCCAGTGGTCTCTTACAGATTTTAACAAACATTTAAAAAAATAAACGGTATGTTTTTTTCGCTTCACAGTTAAGAGATTTAAACAAGAACAAAACATTTTTGGATTTTAACTTGTTTGTGAAGTCCAAAAAAACATATCGTTTATTTTTTTAAATGTTTGTTAAAATCTGTAAGAGACCACTGGAAAACAACCCAAATAAACCCTGAAGATGATTTAAAATACATCGACACGTCGGTAAATTTGAATTTATTTTTCATTCTCCTGACCTTAAACCCACAAAACTGAATATAAACAATATATACAATTCGTTTATTCTGACACAAAGGCAGGAATTTAAGCTACAACTTAACCTTTAGGATACCTCATCTATTCTTTGCAAAAAATACTTACTCTTTGTGGAATTTTTATACAATCTGAGAAGCAGGACAATTCTAGAAGTTGTAATGAAGCAATTTTTTAGATATTTTAGGGAAAAGACTCAAAAAAAGGCCAGGTATTTAAATTTACCTAACCAATATTGCCACTTTTTCTTTGGTGATATCCATTCCCATATGTTCTATTTTCCCTGTCTCTTTATCAAAATTTTAATTTTCAGGACCAGTCCTTTTCTTTATCCGTTAACCAAAATTACCACGTGACCCAATCATATTTGAAAACGACGCAGTAGGTGATGTCAGGAAAGGGAGGCCTTCGCTATAAATAGTAATTTAGGCGAAAGCACCCAAAATATGTATTTATTATTAAAATACACAGTACGTTGAAGTACTTAAATATAGGAATGATATACTACTAACTTCTTTATATTTGCACGTAAGAATAAAGTTTGAGGCTTTTTCGAGACGATCAGAGTTCTTCCCCCAAAAGACGCTTTTTTTCTGAAAAGTATGATGGTCTTGGTCAGTACCCTCTCCAGATAGGCCGATCAACTCATACCGATTTAGTGTCGTTTTCTCCACCTTCGCCGCCATTTTCACTCAAAAGTGACAGATAATCCATTCGTTTTCTGTCAAAATGGCGGCGAAGGTGGAGAAAAGGACACTAAAACGATAAGAGCTGATCGGCCTATGTGGAGAAGGTATTGTCTTGGTTCAAAATTTTAGGCATTTAAACATTTAAGAGTGAATTTGAATCCCAAAAACAGTTCGTTAACTTAAACAGATAAACCTCACATCAACAATAACAAAATTTTGCAGACCATTTGCGTGGTTTCTCAAAAACTATATATTATATATATTATATAAAAAACTTAAAATTGATTTACACTTTCACCGTACAAAATTTGATACAAATTTGATTAACACTTTTTTAGTTTAAGTCATTTGAAGAAGCGCGTTTTTTGTTCAAATTCGCCCTTAAAGGCATACTGAGTTTGCGCCAAGGGATGCTTGTTTTTGTATAGTTTTCTAAAAAGGAGTGTTTTGTAAATTAGCGCCGATATACCTACCTAGAGAAACACCCTGTATATTCAAGCTTCGACGGGGCAAAAATGGATCGACAAAATATTAAGGATCAGATATTGTAATTTATTGTATGTATGCACAAGTGACTGGATATAGAATTGTAAATCACCCATTTGACAGAGACGGTGGACGCCATTAGATAGGATCGGAGATGTCACCTAATGGCTCATACTTACCTTGCTATACCGCTTGCATCAAAAAGCCTCGATGTCGATGACATATCTTTCGGACGGAAGATGTCATTCAAGACGCACGTTGCTACAGAAAACAGAGGAGAACCGAACGATTTTCGATGAGTGCTCCCTCAAAATTCTTCCTCAATTCGCTCCACCTATGACTGATTCAAAAAACTCATCACGTGGTGCGACATGCGACGAAAGTGCCTATTTAAAATGAAACGGAAGCCTTTATAGAAAAAGAAGAAGGATTTTGATGGTGTCCATCATGAAAATTCCATAGAATCGTTAAATAAAGTTGGTCTGGATGACCGAGATCTAAAGATAATTGTCAACCTTACTGGAGTCAGACAGCTCCAATAAAAGTGTTGGCCGTGGTTTTAATATCGACAGTAATAAAATAATAGGCAATATACTTCACAACTGAGAAGAGGGTCTTACTATAAACGGCATAAAAATAAAGAACCCAGACGATATTGTAATACGGGCAGACCGGCTGGTATTTCTGCAAGAGGTATGGAGTTCTACGGAACTTTTCAGAAAAGCAGTGGACAGAGTGCAAATTACGTTGATGAAAGCTAACGTTCAAAAAGAGAGTTAATTAAAGCACAACTCAAAGGGTCTATTAAGAAGAAGAATATTATATACTTGGACCAGCGGCGCGCGCTGAAATTTCAAATAAGGAAAGCAATTTTTAAAAACTTACCCTATTTGTAAAGTAATTGATTACTTTTTGCAAATTCGTCAATGACGTCATCATAAAAACGTGGATGCTGGGACAAGCATTGAGAAACCCTTTATTATTAAGACACACACCACACATTCACACAAAATCTTCTTCCTTAACTGTCCAATTTTTTAGCATTATTCCCATCAGCTGAAGTTGACATTATTTGCAAGTCCAGGGGTCGTATTTTCGAAACCATACGAAATTATTCGCATGCGACTAGTTTCGTCTCTTCCTATACCGTATAGAAAAGGAGGCAAAAGATATGCCGATATGCTGATTCATGGGTAGTACGTGCAAGAATAACCGGTTTTTCATGCGAAACAACACGAATGCCTCCACCCACTCGTGCAATATTGCGTTAAGCCAGTCGAATTCGAACGCGGTCCACACATACCGGCTTATCTTTCGCCTCTCATTTCACACGGTATAGAAAGAGACTGACATAAAAATTGTTGATTATTCAGTATACGTATGCGGATATTTTCGTATGGATTCGAAAATCAGACCCCAGGTCCGAATTGTCTTCCATATCGGACGAATCACGTACACTGTGCACACCGATAGCCGTTTAAACCTGCAAATAATCTACTCCAATGATAGTTTCCACGGCCGCTTAAAGCACGCGACTACGACTTGATGCTTAAATGCATTCAGCAGGTTCGATGACCTCTCGACGCACACGAAAGCAGGAATACTGCGTATTATAGCTGCAGGAAGTGCGTTGCCAACTATTTTTTTTCAATTATACTACGGAATAGGTTTAAATGTTACTACAGGGCCCCTAATTATACTACGCTTTGAAAATGTATGCATTTTACCTACATTTTCGGGAAAAATCCTGATTTGTGAAAAAAAATTGCAATTTAATGTTCTAAAAAAAAGAGGAAAAACAATTTTTTCCGAATTCCAAAATTTTTTATTTTTTATAACACATTTATTTGTGATTTCCAAAAACTTACATTTATAATAAATAGCTAAAATCAACTAGCTTTTTTTAATAAGAAATCTCCAAGGAGCTTAACAATAAACAAAACTCTATAGAGATGAACAACGAACAGGAGCAAACATTTTTTGGTAACTTCTTAAAGTAATAAAATAAAGGGTATATCAAGTTACAACAAAGTTAATAGTCGCAACTTACAATTTAATAAATCTAAAACCTCAGCTGAGATCAATATATATTTTCTAAAAATATATTTACCTACACATCTGAACAGATATACAGACCGCTTCAAGCTACTGCGAACATAGGGGGAATCAAGTCCAATTTACTCTCCGTGCCGTACGACCGAGGTGGATTCGAAGCACGCTGCAGTGTTATGTTTTGGAAATTCATTTTGTTTTTATTATTTTGTTTTATTTCTGCCTTGCTCGAGAAACAGATGGGTAAGTTCTTAATTGAAATAATACATTTTTAAAACCAAAAATGGATGTCTACGAAGTTGCCGAAAAAGTGCAGATGGTCAAATGGTCAAATCGTCATAACCCAACACACTTTCGATATTGGTCGAGGGAAAATTTGCATTTGTATTTTGACGTAAGAACACAGTATCCCCAAAAACTAAATGTTTGGGGGGGGGGTATTATAGGGGAACACGTAATTGGGCCATTTTTTATTAACGGCAATTGCAATTTGAATGGTCCTAGATACTTGGATCTACTGCAGCAGCACATTATTCCAACTGCTAGGCAGTTGTTAGGTGTAAGATTTGGTGAAACATGGTTTCAACAAGATGGTTGTTCCGCTCACAATTATGGCCTTGTTAGGGAATATCTTGATAATGTATTTCCTAATCGGGTTATAAGTACACGGGGAACTATTTTATGGCCAGCTCGATCTCCCGATCTTGCTCCTAATGACTTCTATCTGTTTTTGAAGAAGCTTTTCAAATTATCACCCCTAACATGTTTGGAAACGTTAGAAGGGAGCAAGGAGGACTTTTCGAACATTTGCTTTAATTTTTTTTTGACTGGGAGAATCTTTTTGGTTTTTAGAATGTATTATTTTATTTTGAGAACTTGCTTTTATTTTGTTTCTCCTTATTATTTTAATTGTAACACGTCGTCACTGATAAATCTGAGCAGTTGACAATAAAACGCTCTTATTTATCAGTGACAAAAAATAAGAAAATTACGTTATAAAAATTTGCGTATTTATTGACCAAATTCCGGTTTCATTGACTACGCTTCACACAGCACCGTGGTTAGAGGCGTACTAAATACAAGGCGAACGGCGGCGAACGGCAGCGAATGGCGATCGGAAGCCTGAGTGTTGGTTGCTTCACTGATAGGCGTGCGGTGTCTCTGCATGTACGTACACTGGCAAATTAGACTTCTTCCGCCCTATGTTCGCAGTAGCTTGAAGCGGTCTGTATAATATTTTATACCTATTTTTAATATAATAAAGAATTTCGTACATCTTCATAATCTGATTGCACCAATAACCTTTTTTTACTAATTTATAAACCAAATTTATGACAAATAATAGGAAAAACATTATTTTAAGCGCAAATTTAAAATTTTGATCAGTATTTGCATTTTGGTACCTTTAATTAACTAAATTTTGCGTAGTATCCTAGGCTAGGATTTTGGATACTACAGAGGGTCCAAATTATACTACAGTACAATAATCATACTACGGTTGGCAACACTGGCTGCAGGCTACAGAGAACCTAGCAGCGGAGAGAGCTTCTATTGGATTTTTCTACACAAGGGGAGACTTTCTGCTGTGACTTGGTTTGAGTCAAGGCCGCATTTGTTATGGGCTTGATGTTTAAAATAATTTTTAGCATTTTTAATACAATCCAAAATAATTGTTTCCCATTTCAAAAATTACATTAGTAAATAAGTAACGGGAGCACGGACGGAATAAACGGAGTCGATGTGGTGCCAAAGATCTGTCATTGGCGTTCGATGTCAGAAGATCGTTCGATATAGAATTTTATTTTAATAACCCGCGAACCGAGTCGCATAATATATTGAAATACGTTCAGTGGATCTCAACATTTTCGGAGATTATTAAAAGGAAATTCTGAAACTTCCGTTGAAACTTTTCCCGGTCTATACTATTTCCTTACAATCTTAAAATTTTAAATTACGAATATGACTGACTGAGAAAAATCAACATTTGGTACACTTCCTAAAAAATATTTAGTAATGCTACCGCCTAATCAGCCTAATGTCAAATGCTGAAAATATTTCTATAGATTATTTCATAAAAGAATTTATAAAACGCCAATCCTTTTTGGGCGCCAGACAGTTTGGATTTCATGGATGGTTTAGGATAAGTGAAGCCATATTTGGAATTCAAGATATAGTACAGGGTGTTTGTTTATAACTGGAACACTCAGTATCTTTTTTATTATTGAAAATAAAGGGTAGGTCTAAATTCAAAAATTTCTTGGCAAATTGCAACAAACTTAAGCGCTGTAACAACTTTTTTGTTGCCCTTGGTATACAGTGTGTGGCAATAAAGACAATTTTTTTAAATAGAACACCTTGTATATTTTTGCATTTTTGAATTTTTAAAAAAATTAGCTTTACAAAAATATCAAACACTATTTCAATATCTTCTGTAGTTCCTGAGATATTTGCGTTCAAGTTTTAATAATTGTCAAAATGAAAATATATTGGAAATGACCAAATAATCATCGTGAATGTATATTTCTTTATTTTAACAATATAAACTTAAAAATGTAGTGGCCTTGAAAAAAAAAACGATTGAAGGCAAAATATCAGAAACTACAAAAGATATTTTAATAGTGTTTGGTATTTTTGTAAAGCTAATTTTTTTAAAAATTCAAAAATGTACTGGGTATTTATTAAAAAAAAATTAGCTTTATTGCCACACCCTGTATGACAAGGGAACAAAAAAAAAGTTAAAAAACACAAGGTCAAGAGATCTTGGGTGGAAATAACGAAAATTCAAACTTGGATGGGCATTCCACAAGGAACACACAAAAGACCAAATAACTTCTTTTTTTGTTTAAAAAAAAAGTTGTTATAGCGCTTAAATTCGTTGCAATTTGCCAAGAAATTTTTGAATTTAAACCTTCCCTTTATTATTAGAAACAATAATATCAGAAACTACAAAAGATATTTTAATAGTGTTTGGTATTTTTGTAAAGCTAATTTTTTTAAAAATTCAAAAATGCAAAAATGTACTGGGTATTTATTTAAAAAAAATTAGCTGTATTGCCACACCCTGTATGACAAGGGAACAAAAAAAAAGTTAAAAAACACAAGGTCAAGAGATCTTGGGTGGAAATAACGAAAATTAAAACTTGGATGGGCATTCCACAAGGAACACACAAAAGACCAAATAACTTCTTTTTTTGTTTAAAAAAAAAGTTGTTATAGCGCTTAAATTCGTTGCAATTTGCCAAGAAATTTTTGAATTTAAACCTTCCCTTTATTATCAGAAACAATAATATCAGAAACTACAAAAGATATTTTAATAGTGTTTGGTATTTTTGTAAAGCTAATTTTTTTAAAAATTCAAAAATGCAAAAATGTACTGGGTATTTATTTAAAAAAATTAGCTTTATTGCCACACCCTGTATGACAAGAAAACAAAAAAAAGTTAAAAAACACAAGGTCAAGAGATCTTGGGTGGAAATAACGAAAATTCAAACTTGGATGGGCATTCCACAAGGAACACACAAAATACCAAATAACTTCTTTTTTTGCTTAAAAAAAAAGTTGTTATAGCGCTTAAATTCGTTGCAATTTGCCAAGAAATTTTTGAATTTAAACCTTCCCTTTATTTTCATTAATAAAAAAGATACTGAGTGTTCCAGTTATAAACAAACACCCTGTACAACGGTCTATAAAAATCATCAACCTACATGCTGACGACACTGTCGTAATTTGGTCCGAATCAAATTGCAGTCAATTTGTGCATAACTAACTTGAATGTTGGAAACACAAAATGGATGGTCTTGGAGGGGTGATCGTGATATATATGGTTTAAACTTTTGGGGTTTACTGTTCGTAATTCCTCTATTCAGCGATTTTAAATACGACAGAGAGCGACTTGTTCTCATTAATATGGGATCGCGTGCTGTCCCGCTCCGAACCGACGATGACAATATTCAACCAAAACTAACTTGTGACGACTAAATCAAAAACGAAATTACTGCCGTGACATTTAATCAAAATGCAAAAACGATTATAACGATGGCGAAGGAAAGCAAAACAATCATTTAGAGGGAGATTTTTTGATTCTCAAACAGTTTATTGTATTTCGGTTGAACACGAAGAATTTCTCTGTATTTAACGATATCGATTTGACAATTAATTTTTTGCTGGTTTTATTAACCAGATAATAGAGATAGAGGACATAGCTACAACTCTGCACAAGACAATAACCATCCCTACGTACAGGGTGATTCACCATATTTTAACCCGCCCCCTACCTTCCGTAGCTGGACGAAAGTTTTATGTGAAAAAATTGCATAATTCTTCGTTATAGAATACCCTGTATAAGAGTAGTTTCTTGAATGAGGAACCACTTATGGAAAAGTATTTTTTTTTACTGGAGAACCGTCCAAGATAAATCCAGCCTATTATGTATCTTTGGAATCAGGAAAAACATTTGAAAAAAATGTACACCTAAGGCACATTTAAATATTGCCCTCTCTTTCTAGTTTTTTCATATTTGCATATAAAAGCGATTTTAAGAAACTGACCGACATCTCAAATACCTGCAATGTTTGACAACATTTGACAACTGCCGAATCGAGTTTCTTACCTCTGGTAAAACAATAACTGTAAAAAATTGTATACAGGGCCTCTATATACGACGAACCAATGTATGCAATCGGTTGTTACATTCTTCACCACTTGTCTCTTGAGTTCCATGTTCTTTGAAGATCCTAAGATGTCTGAGCGACTCATCAGCTGTCTATCAAACAATCAAGAGTGACTGGATTCCACGACTTCTCTCAGCGCTTGTGACATTTTGGTATTTCGTGTGGTTGAATCACTGAGATTCATCGACACTGCGAGCGCAGGCATCGATAATTTTATGTTAAATTTAAATTGGTTCGAACGTATACAGCTCAAAAAGCATTTACATTTATAATAAACTCTTGCACTGAATTTTGCGACTAATTAAGGGTCAATGTCTCTACTGGAAAGGGCAGACATAGCCTCAAACATAGGAGATGAGGGGTATTCAAAAAATGTCATTTTTAAAGAGTTTTGTATGTTTTTTTCTTTCACTACACCTCTTTTGGTAGTTAAGTTGGCATTTACTTATTTGTTATACATTCTACTTATTTGTTAAGCTTAATTTTAAGGCACTTTGGTAAATTATTTGCAGACCTAGACATTTCAATACTCTATCAAAATCTTTTCTTATAAAGAGATCGATGAAAACTATTTTTTCTTACTAGCGTGCGTAAAAGTGCACTTTTACCCAGGCATTTGCGTGCGGGAATGGATTTACCCTGTGACTTTCGCGCACGACGTGCAGAGAAAAAATTGCCGCACGCATTTTTTTAAAATTATTCAAAATATAATTTAAATAACTATTTTACGCAAGTAGGAAAAATTATTTACCTGACACTTGCGAAAAGTTTCTTTTCCGCCCTTGACGGCTTGCCCAAACTCCGCTCCGCGTCGTTCGTGAAACTGCCATCGCGTGCGGAAAAGTATCAATTTCTGCACTTGTTTGGTAAATGACTATTTCCTACTTACGTGGGTAAAAGTGATTTCTTAAGCACGCATTTGCGAGCGTAAAGTTTTTGCACGTGGTGCATTGTATTATGTTTGTATATTAGTTTCATAGGAAGTTTAAAATTATAAAATACTTCTTGAAAACAAACTAATAAACTTGTTAATGTAAGAGTGCCGGCAAATCAACTTGGAATTCTTGGAAATAATACATTTATTACGGAAAAGTATCACTTTCCACCTTTGTAACGTAAATAACTTTTTCGGACATCTGGTTTTATTTGAAATATCGTGCAATTTTGTAGATCAACCTTATATTTATGTCTTCTCATTAACCTATTTATTAACCTAACATCATAACCATTGATTCTAGCTACTATCTTGATGCTGTGTTGTTTTTCTTCATTTTCAAACCTAAAATTGTTGTTCAAAACAACTCTTATAATCAGTGGTTATGTGTCTCATTGTGTTTCTTTTTAAAAGCAAAAAGTTTTAGTAAAGTATTAAAACGTTTTTGAATTTTTAAAAATACAGAAGAATTTAATTGATATTAAATACAGTTTTTTTTGTAAAAAATTATAAAACATATTGACATATTGACTTAAAGGTACTATTATTTATACATAGTAGCTTCTGCAATTCGCTTTCGGTATCATCGGGTGAATAAAATATAATTTACAACGTTTTCACGCATAAACCAGGCAAGCTAAAGAAGCCGATATCGTGCTAGCCGGTCCTAAATCAGCCCGGTTAAAGACGGTTATTAGCTGTATTATTTATTTCAACTATTTTGATTATTAATTTATTTTGCCTGATTAAAATTCGAGCTGTTCTTTTTAACCTCGGCACTGGTTTGCAAAAATTATTTAGACTATTTTCCTCATAAAATATTGACTAATATGAAAAATGCGGCTGGCAGATTTGGACCAATTGTAAACGAATTACAGCAATAATTTGTACCAGTGAAAATTATCGTCTTCCATAAAAACCTCAGTTTAAGGCATATTTTGCCTATCACTGTCAGGTAGAGTATAGTAGCAGTAAAGATACTAGAAAAATTCTTCCATCACGTCAACAGCATAAGAAACTGCATCACATTAACTCTGGAAAAAGAAGAAAATTGGTACCTCCCTTTTCTCGACGTTCTAATCACCAAAAAGAATTCAACCATAACCACTTCCGTATATCGCAAACCAACTTATACTGGACAATATCTAAACTTCAAATCAAACCACTCCACGTAGATCGAGCCATCCACATTTGCAATACGGAAGAAGCGTTAAATAAAGAAAATGCAAAACTCGATCCGATCTCCGAAGGACCTCCATTAACTTAGCGACCCCACCTCAAGAAAATCAAAATTTAGTCACACCATAATTATGTGGTAATTTCGTCCCCAATATAAAAATTTTGTGCTCCTCGGGTTTCTGAGAAAATCGAAAAGAAAAAGGGGTAGCTAGGTTAATATTAACTTAGCAACCCCACCAGAAAATATGATGCCAAACTAAAAATTTTTGGTTTTAAAATTATGTGCTAATTATGTGCACCACAAATATATAAGAAAAAAATCGAATTTTTCGTTTTAAATTATGTTTTTTTTTTTGAAATGATGGGGTAGCTAGACCCCACATGTTTAGGTATCACGGAATTTAAAAATTTTAAAAACCAGTATTTTCTGCATATTATGTGCTAATTTCGTCCATGATCAAAAAATTTCGTACTCATATGGTTTCCGAGAAAATCAAAAAAGAAAGTGGGTTAGCTAGGTTAATATTAAGCTAACTACCCCACTAAAAAACTGCACTGAAAACAAAAAAATTCGAATTTTTCTTGTACATATTCATGGAGCACATGATTTTGTAATAATATATTTTTACTTTGGAATTCTAGGTTAATACAAATTATGTAATGTAATATCGTTTTTATTGATTTTCTCGGAAACCAGATAATATTAATATTAATATTTCCAGTAGGATTATGCTCCTAAGGCAATTAAAACAAAGAAGAAGTTAAAAAACCTCCAAATCAGTTACTTCAACCGAAAAGAAACTAAAAAACAAAAGATCAAACACGCCAGGACGAATTCGTATCAGGTAACTTGGATAAGTAAGTACCAGTGCGGAACGATGCCTATTTGTGAGTGGTTCAAGGTTGGAAATCAATGTGTATGATGGTGTTTAATGATGTATAGTGGAGGGTGACCACTGAAACTACTGATGAGCCCACGCTGGTTACCCAGGGCGAAACATCGTTTGGTCGTTTCTCTTTTCGCTTTGATCTTTTGTGTGTTCCTTGTGGGATGCTCATCCAAGTTTGAATTTTCGTTATTTCCACCCAAGATATTTTGATCTTTTGTTTTTTAGTTTCTTTTCGGTTGAAGTAACTGATTTGGAGGTTTTTTAACTTCTTCTTTGAGCTTCAGGCTACTGCGAACATAGGGGGAATCAAGTCCAATCTACTCTCAGTTCCGTACGACCGAGGTGGGGTCGAAGCACGCTGCAGTGTTATCTTTTTGAAATTTATTTTATTTTTATTATTTTGTTTTATTTCCGCATTGCTCGAGAAACAGATTGGTAAGTTCTTAAGTGAAATAATAAATTTTTAAAACTAAAAATGGCACTCTCAATGCAGACCGCTGAGGTTTTATTCAAGAACTTTTTTTGGAGAATTTTGTAAATCGCCCAGAGCCTAGTTTATCAACGATTCATAGGTTTGTGCAGAATTTTGAAAAGTTTGGTTGTCTAGCGCCAAGAAACCATAAAAAACACACAGGAAAATCGAAAGTTAACGAAAGAAGCGAAGTACGTGTTCAGCCACTATCTTACGTGTTCTCAAAAAGAATGGTTATCATTCTTACAAAGCGTAAAAAATGCATCAAATTTTTCCGGAGGACAACTATCGTCGTATGTAATTTTGCGAAACAATGATGGAAAGGGCGAATCGTGATGAAAACTTTCTGAGATCTATTCTTTTCACAGATGAAAGCACTTTTTCATTATTGAATCGTCATGACCCAACACACATTCGATATTGGTCGAGGAAAAATTTGCATTTGTATTTTGACGTAAGAACACAGTATCACCAAAAACTAAATGTTTGGGGGGGGGGTATTGTAGGGGAACACGTAATTGGGCCATTTTTTATTGACGGCAATTTGAATGGTGCTAGATACTTGTATCTACTTCAGCAGCATATTATTCCAACTGCTAGGCAGTTGTTAGGTGTGGGATTTGGTGAAACATGGTTTCAACAAGATGGTTGCCCCGCTCACAATGTTGGCCTTGTTAGGGAATATCTTGATAATGTATTTCCTAATCGGGTTATAAGTACAGGGAGAAATATTTTATGGCCAGCTCGATCACTCGATCTTGCTCCTAATGACTTCTGTCTGTGGAGTTACGGGCATGAAAGGGCTAATAATTTGGAAGAAATTCGGATTAAAATTGAAGAAGCTTTTCGAACTATCCCCCTAATATGCTTGGAAACGTTAGAAGGGGTTTTTATAATAGGCTCGGATATTGTCTAGCCGAGCAATTGACCGGGAGAATATTTTTAGTTTTTAGAATGTATTATTTTATTTTGAGAACTTGCTTTTATTTTGTTTCTCCTTATTATTTTCATACGTTGTTACACGTTGTTAGTGAAAAATCTGAGCAAATACGGTTTCATGGACTAAACTCACATTGCACCGTGGTTAGAGGCGTATTAAACGCAAGCCTCGAACGGTGATCGCAAGCCTGAGTCTTGGTTGCTCCACTGATAGGTGTGTGGTGTCCCTACGTGTACGTATACAAATTGGACTTCTTCCGGCCTATGTTCGCAGTAGCCTGAAGCGCTCTGTATAAGATTAGGTATTCTTAGTTTTTGTTACTATTCACCTGATAACGATTGCAGATACATAAGCATTCGAAACGTTGTGGAAAAATAAAAAAATATCAAGTCAAGCAAACATCAAAATTGGCTAACACGGCTTGGAGCATTTTTTTGACTTTTTGCCGAAAAAGCAAAAATCTCTTTCTAAGGCCACCAATTCGAAATATTCAAAAGTTTGATTTTTTTTAAACATCTTTCATGTTTTTTGTGAAGTATTTAAGAAACAGTGGGTTTATAAGAAAGTATGAAAGTTTAGCTTCATTTTTTACAACATTTGCATGTAAGGCGTATAATCTCCAATAAGTGTTGAATTTTACTTTATAAAACGTAAAGTTATATATTTTACCTACGTAAAATTATTTCACATTGTCGAATTCACTAATCTGTTTTATCAGTGTTGGTTAAACTGCCGAGGGGGGGGGGGCAGGGTAGGACAAAAATCAAATCTACAGCGGTTTTAATTTTAATATTCTAGTAGTTTTCAGTGGATCTTTTATTTTGACGTGTTTATTCTTAATTTTAATTGTTGTTGCGTTTAAAGTTGTCATTACCACTTTAATTTTGTCGTTAATGCGTGATTCTACTCGACTAATTACCACAAGGGAACAGGACATAAAAATTTAGAGAATAAGTATAGCAAGAGTCTCAGTACTTTTACTCAGTTTCTTCTTCATGTTCCCTTTCAAGCTTGGCTATCATCAGCACTATCCACGCGCGGATTTTGGGGGGTGGTAGGGGGTAATTCCATCTCCCTGGACTTAACATATATTGCAAAAATGCTCGCTTGCGGTGTATTAACACCATTGATATTTGTAATTTTAGTTTCATTTTGAGTAAAAAATGCCATTTTTAGTGTAATTTATTCAAAAATTTTTTTGAAAAATGCGAAAGAAGGAGGCAGCAGGCAATAAATTGATCGAGGCCAACCCATACAGAATTATTTGATTATATATTTAACTTAAAAACTATATTAAGATTTACTTTAAATAGTGAGTTTAAGAGTGAATTTGAATAAAAAATGCGCTTCTTTCAATTACTTAATCTAAAAAACTGTTAATCAAATTTGTATCAAATTTGGTACATTGAAAGTTTAATTTTAAGTTAACGGTAAAAATTATCGATTATTTTAAAAAACTAAAAACAATAGATATATATATTTTTGTAAAAAATCACCCGAATGGTCTGTGGGAGATACCAGAAGCCTCCGCTGTGCCAAATTTTGTTAATTTTTGATGTGCGGCTTATCTGTTTAAGTAAACGAACTGCTTTTAGGATTCAAATTCACTCTTAATAAAAAATCATTAGCCCACAATCTAACCCAAATATAAAACAATTTTAAATCTGATTACTCCCCAGTGTCGTACAGCTTGAGGGGGTGCTTGAGTAACAGAATAGTCTCATTGGTGATTTTTGTCGAAAATTCAACCCTTACAAGTGGTGCTCTTTGTACTTTATCTACAGCTTTTCTCAAAAAGGTCTAAGAATGTCTAAGATTTTTTAGCATGATATAAGAAGGCCCCTTGCTGTCTCGTGGACTATTTTATGAAACAGGCATTCCTAGACCCTAGTCAGCATGCACTCTTAAATTTACAAAAGTACTCGGCGCAATTATTAAAATTATTGAACATATTTTGGATTCTTCTTGGAATTTTTAATTTTTTATATAATATAATATTTCTTTGCAAACTTTATAATTTTGAGTAAGAAACAATACAAAAAGTAGGCTTCTAATTTTTTTTCCAAAAACTGTTCGATTCTGTAGAGAATGTTTAAAATATAGAAGATGTGAAAGTCCAATTATAAATGCGGTAGATTTCAAGAAATTACGAAAATATGAGTGTCTGGTTATTTTGTTATATTTTATGAACACTACCTTTATTGGCCCTTGGTCAAATTTGATGTCATTTAAAATGTCGCAATTTTAGGCTATTACATTAAGCAAACTTTTTTTTTACTAATCATTTAGCTGTACCTAACAAACTGAACCCTTGTTATATGTATTTTATACATTAGAAACAATAAATTAAATTTTAAAGAAATGTTGGCCCTTTAGAGATTTACTCTATCATATCAGACAAAACCGTAAAAAATAAAATAAAAAAATACACACACACACAGGAAAAGGGTACACCCATTATATATTAAATGAAACTAGCTGTTTATGGTTGATAATTGGGCCCCATTTACCCAGCTGAATAACTCCCGCCTCGGAATTCTGTTTCGCGTCGAACACATCTTCCGCCTCTTTCTTTTTGTTAACGAAGAAAGAGGACGGGAGAACGGCCAGGAAAGAAGAGAATTTCAAGTCGAACAACAGGTGCGAACCGTGTTCGAATTCATTAGCGAGATACACAACTTCGTCGAATCGAACTGTCAAGTTTTGAGTAGGTTTTTATAATTCAGTGGCGCACCTAGACAAATTTTAAGATTATACGAAAACCATTAAAAAATAGGTACTTATGCTTGGTTAAAAATACAAAACTGAATTTGGAGCCTGTTCTTAGATATTATATTATTAGGAAACAAACCCCTTTTGATGCGCCTATGTTATTTATATGTGCCTTTACCCTTTGTAAAATTTAATTCAGAGCGACATTAGGGACTTATTGGGCGTACATTTTTACGTTCCCTTAATAAGGAAAATTGACATTTGACATCTGAGCATGCATGCGCGTGACCTACGTTTTTATTAATGGAACCGTAATAAAATACGGTGTTCCCTTAATTCGGTACAGTTACCGTACGTCCCTTATCTTTAAACATAACCTCAATTAGCACGACACGACTTTTTAATATTCTTTGCATTTTTAGTTTTTTGTTTATAAACAAAAACAGAGTCTTGTGGATTTTTAAAATTTACGTGAAAAAATTAATAAATTGGAGACACCTACAAGGTTGAGGTTCAGCTACCCTGACGATATAATTCTTTTGCGAGAATTTATCAGGGAAAATCCCTACAACAACCCAGCGGCCTGGGAAAATATATCGAAAAACCTTCAAATCTTAAGCGAGAGGCAGTTGTTGAGACCTTCATTACAAAATTTAAAATAAAAACAAAAAAGAAGCGGCACAATTTTAAAGTTATAAATTTTAGGTTAGGAATAAGGAAAAGTAATGCTACTTCCAATAACACTTTTTTTAAAAGTATGATTAAGGTTCAACCTAAATAAAATACGGTTTTCCCTTATTACGGTAAAACCTTATAGAGTAACGCCCAATAAGTCCCTATTAACAGTTTCCCTTTTATTCTGGTATTTTTGAGCGTATATGGGATTAATTCTACCAAAAAAAAAAAGGTACACATGTAATTTTTTGGTTCCACCAAAGCAATAATGCTTCTTGGGAATTAGGGTTTTCAATAAACTTGATTCAGTAATAAAAAAATCCACAAATCTCTATTATTTAAAAAAAATCTGAAAGAGTACCTTATATATACGGAGTTTTTTAATTTCAGTCAAGTTTACATATACATGTATAAATAGTTTTGACGTTATTTAATGTTAAATTGTATGTCTTTAGTGTTTTAGTTAGTGCGATGTCTTATAAAATAACTATTTGTTCTTATCTAAGAATTATACATTCTGTTTGTTATATTGACTTTTTCCAAACAAAGGTATATTTGTCACCCGGAAATAAAGATATTTTGATTTGATTGTTGTGATTCAGTATAGGTTGGCAATTATATCTTTAAAGATTCTATGAGCTTTTCGTGTTGGACTCGATCAATGGCTTTCTTATAACCTATGAAACAGGTATTTTACTGGCACTGACACATCTGTAGACTGTTGAACTACGACTTACCAAATAAAAAATAAAAAAATCTTAGAACACGTCGATTTTGATTGCTATATTGGAATTTTTGCAGTATGCTTCCCTTTCAAGGGAAGGTAGATCATAACTTGATACATTCTCTAGGTCACCTTTCTACGAAAGGTGAAATATACCCAAACAATTTGAACCTATTTCGAAAATGAATATCTTGAAAGCTAATAGCTAGATTTTTGAGTTTTAACATTTTTTCTACAAAAGACCTTCATAATAAGGTATATAACCGACAAAATTCCGATATAGCCAAAAAGTGTGTTTGTGTTACACCTTGTATATATCGATATAGAAGCGTCACACGATTGGGTGACACTATTCTTACGTGACGAAGTTAATGTCGGTCACAAATTGGGCCAAACTGACAGCCTGATTGTATTCAAATCGGTGGAAAGCCGAGCGTAACGTGAGGCATTAGTTCCGGCCTTTCAATAAAGGCTGTGCGCGATGCCTTTTTGTTTATAAGGTTGCAGGCAATAAAAGGCACACCCATGGCATGGATATGATGGGTGATTTTTACCAACCTAATAACCAAAAAGTTGGTTTTAAACAACACATTTTTTGTTGCAGAATTTTTTTACAAATTCGAAAACTACCTAGATCAGTGGCGGTCGCAGGAGGGGGGAGCGGTGGGGGCCATCGCTCTTCCCCTTTTTTTTTGAAAATGTATTGAAAAAATAGCCGGTTTTTCATAAAAACAAATTTTTGATAGTTTCTCGAAAATTTTGGGCCGGAAGTTACATTAATTATAGAAGTTTTGGCATAACACTTTTTCTTTGCTTTTACAAAATTTTGACTTCATGCCCTCCCCCTTTGGGAAAGCTGCGACCGCCACTGACCTAGATTCCAATGTGCTGGACTTTAAGCTGTAATAATAATATAGTAATATATATATTAAACAGCTGAAGAAGAGACAGATCCTATTACTCCACAATGAGTGTTGTGCACTCTACGAATTTTATTTACATAAAAATAAGCCAAAATATACCTATACGGATGTGGAAGAATTTCGGCACCCTTATTTACACCTAAATTAATTTAAAACACTTTTTTTCATAAAATTTTTGTCGTTTTAGCCAATCTTTCCGGCCTATTTTTAAAGCTTTATATCATAAATAGTAATTGCCATATGACTTTAAGTAATACTTTCTCGATTTTCGATGCCTGATGACCCCTTGTTCTTTTTATTATATTTTTCGAAAGACAGATCGTGCGACACGAAGGCATCGATTAAACTTTTTAAAAATACAGAAAGTTTAATAATAAATTATCTGAGTCTTTTTGTCCAAAGAATAATACCTTAAAGCCAGTATAGCCATTCCGACTTTGTGTAAAAAAATTGAAAGCTAAATTTTGTTTGTGTAGAATGAATCGATGGAACTTTTTAAAAATACAGAAAGTTTAATAATAAATTGGTCAAGTCCTTTTATCCAAAGTATATTTTCCTCAGACCCAATACAGCCATTCCACATTAAAATACCCTTTATGTAACGCCCGTCACAAAATCTGAGTTAAAAAAAAGTCCTAAAGCAGGCGTTACAAAATTTCAATGTATATCTTCCTTAGAAGGACTTTGATGTTTCTGATAAGTAACTTTTGTTTTGTTCTTATAGAGATTTGTGAAGAAAGAAAGAATTGAACATGTTTTTTATTTGTGCAGGTAGGGGGTTTTTTCTTAAAGCCCGTCACTAATATATCATACTTCGCAGTCTGCTGCCCTGTACTAAATTATGACTAGGTAATAATACTATAATTAAGTGTTAATATTATTCAATTGAGATATAAGATTTAATAATATAATTGATACTTTGTTAATAAACAGATAAACAAAAGATTGCAAAAACGCTGGAATGGCTGTAGTTCAATATTAAGCTTTAGCTACTTAGTTAGGAAAAAAGTTTTAAAAAAGTGGCTATACTATTCGGTAGTTCATTTTACTCAGCTTTAATAGTTATAATAGCAGGGAGCTCTGCCTTATGTAAATGACTATCAGCATTGCTCATAGATTAATAATAGTAGATAAGGAAAGTCGGAGAATTATAATACTTGGGTGACATTTTTCATTTATAGACGATTTGGGGTATTTAAATATTTTAGTTGGGACAACTTGACATGCGACCAAAACACCGTCGCCGCCAGACCACCGATTTTTATTTTTAAAAGAGGCTGTTGTATGCTATTACAATGAAGTCATTTGGAATAAAAACACAAATTTTTTCCCATACAGTGTTTAAATGTCAAAGACAGTTCAATGAGTTAAACGGAAAACCCCCTCCCATCAAAAATTCGCATGGGTTCCCAAAATTTATATTTTTGTTGTTGTTGTTGTTATGTTCTGAAATAAGTGTTTTTTTTACAAGAATTGGTTTTAATAACGAACGCGGCGCGTGATCAAAAAATGAGTAAAAAAGCACAGTTTAGTTGGAAGTTGTAAAAACTATTTTTTTATACCTTCCTTAAAAAATTTTGATAAAAGACTGACTGCCCACTATTTGTGACACCTTGTATATATATATAGCTTGTTAAACTTCGGTAAATTTTAAGAGCGTATCGACTTACAAGGCCAGTAAAATCGGATCAAAACAAACCCCCCTCTTCAAACTGAGTTAAATTGTTTCGATTGCGTCCGAAAATAAAGACGTCATCCCTCAAAGTGCACGAAAAGAGGGGGTCGTTACTTAGTTGAATATATTCAGGGACGGACTCTGAAAATATCCTTTTTTATTTTAATATTTAATAGTAAATTTTAAAAATAAATAAAAATGCATTTTCCGAACTACTGTAGTTTGCACCTGAAGACGATCAGAGATTGTACTGATCGAAACGTCGTGTATAAATAAAATATAGACAATGGAAGTCCGAAACACATCAGAGTTAATTTCAAATACATCATTGACTCAAACTTTCAAACAACAGGTAACTTATTGTAACTATTTTTCGCCGGTATAAAAAGGCAATTTTTTCAAAAAAGTGCTTGGGCATATAATTTTAGAGTTTTTTTATTATAGGTATCTATGTGTTTCAATTTTCAAAGAGTGCTGAACTAACAGAAAAATGTCTGGATGCAATTAAATGAGAAAATTTCAACCCAAACAGTCCAAGAGTAAGATAAATAAGTGAAAAAAGTAGTGATATTTATGGTTATTTAAAATGTGTTTCTGTACCTCTTAAGTATGTAAGAGGATCAAGTTGACGTTCAACAACATTTTACACAAATACTGGGGATCTTTTGGATGTTCCGCTTTTAAAGCCCCGACTAAAAGAAGGTAGCGGGCTGTTTTTTGTTTAATTATTATCTTAAACGGCCTTGAATAATTAAAGCACTCACAGGTGCTACTTATAATACTTAAATGGTACCTAGGTACTATGAAGCACAATTGGTATATATCTCAGAAAAATCGATAAGAAATATGAATTTCCTACATTTGTGGCACAGGTGGGGTACATATAAGATTTAAAATATTTAATTTTCAAACCAAATGTACTTACCTACGCTATTTTCATATTTGCATTATAGCCCATATAGAAAGCCATCCAGTGGATATCCGTCGGCGTATATATATTCATCCAACATCCAATGGATGTGCAAATATGATATTCTTTCCATGGACATACATGAATAACGTACCTCTAATGGTTATTTAATTTTTATCCCATTCATGATCATACATGAAACATACCTCCAATTCATGGACATCCAGTAATGCATATGTGCTCCATCAATGTACATCCATTTTATATATATATGTACCCATATAAAATGGATATGCATTGATGGAGCTGCAACGGACATTCAAATGTGATAAATAATCACCTATGATGGATGTCCATTGGATATATATGGGGCATTCATGGATGTACTTTTGGTAAATGGTCTCGAAAATGGTCAAAAACCAAAACAAAAAATTCACATCCAACGCGAATAGGACACATCTAAGCCTAAAAATAACATTTAAAAATAATCTAAAATTTCGCCTGCGGCGCTATTATTATTATTCTTTACAGTTTTAGTTAAATTCTACATAAATTTTAGCAGCTACATACTTATATTAATACTATTTATACTAAAACACTCTGTCAATTCAACATTGGTGCGCACTAAGTGTACCTCTATCATTTTCTATTTTGTATCAAAATGAAGGATAGAGATACACTTAGTGTGCAAATCGCTGTTAGTATCACCTATTTCATCGCAATAATATCCCCCCTATTTTTTGCCCCCCCCTCCAAAAATAAATTTTTTAAACCCTTAAAAAAAATTTCATTCCTTCATAAAATTTTTCTTTGCTTCCCCCTCCGCTAAAAAAAAAGATTCAGGCACATTTTTATCTTATTTTGTTTTGTGACATATAAAAATATATTTTTATATGAACTACCCCCATTTTCTCCGCCTCTGGGGGTTAATTTCAACCTTCTGAAAATGAGAGATTTTCATTATTAATAGAATTTTGTTTTAATTTGCAAATTTGCTACTTAACAATTATGCTAATAAAAAAAATGACGCAATTACTTCAAACAACCCCATTAAACCCTCGCGATTAAAAAAATAATAAATATTTTTTAATTTAAATTAGTTAGTTTTATATCAGTACTACATTTAACATTTAATTTAAAATTTTATACCATTTTTGTGAATTCTTAAAAAATGTTGGTAAGTACCTTTTTACTTTAATTTGAAATATTATTGAAATACAAAAATCGTTATCATTTGATCCTGATTGTTTTATACCACTCTAGAAACTGTTAAAACATAATTTTAAGCTTTTAAAATGAAAGGAAAATCAAACATCCTGCCATACGCCCGTTAAACGGATCGGCTACTTGGGCGGACATCTTGTTTTCGATAATTGGCTTTCCGTAAAGGTGGCGTTCGGCGAAATGATCAACGGCGAAAAAAAAATCAAGTAGGCGTAGACTGGAGAGTAGCGAAAAACAACAAAAAACAAAAGAGTCGGATAGAAATCGTCGTGAGCTGTTAATTTTAAGATAGTTGGGTAATATTATTGGGTTTATTAAAGCAAAAAACCTTTTAAAAAAATTAATTTAGGTGTTATATTGTGAATACAAACAAAAGTTCAAGACTAAGATAAAGAAGTGACAAAATTTGTGAAATTTGTGGTAATTTAAAATGTGTTTTTGTACTTTTGGGTATGTGATTTGCATTTTAAAGAGGATCCAGTTGACCGTTCAACAAAATTTTACACAAATACTGCGGATCTTTTGGATGTTCCGCTTTTAAAGCCCCTTTTTTATTTTATCTATTTATAATACACTATTTATAATACTTAAATGGTACCTACTATGCGGCACACTTGGTATATATACCAAAAAAAATCGATAAGAAATATGAATTTTCTACATTTATGGCACAGGTGGGGTACATATGAGATTTAGAATATTTAATTTTCAACACGATGTACTCACCTATACGCTATTGTATATTTGCATTATAGGTTTGCACTGTACAGGTTGTCCCATTTTCGATGGGATTCAATGGGAAACTCCGTTGTTATTTAAGATAGAGACATACGGTTTTCGTATTACTTTTTTGAGCTTTAAAAAATAGTATTAACAGATTTATTCTGTCTCTGTAATTTTGGAGCTACAGGGGAAAGTTGAAAAATGGTCGGAATTACCAATTGATGATATCTCCCTTAATTTAAGAGATAACTGAGTTCTGTAAAAACATGTCTGTGGCAACCTTTTTAGAAAAACACAATGGTCTTTTCGGAATTTGAATTCGACGTTTCGTTTCGTAGATACCATCACCATACTTTCTTTTTAAGTTTATTTGATAATAATAAAATATAATTTTTATATTTTGAAGTTTCGATCCCGTAAAAAAATCATCTTCAGTACATTTTTTTTCTGGTAGGGCCCTGTTCCATTTTAACTTATTTTTTTTTGAGACCATTTATATTGAACTACTATATAGTAGACTTGGATAACCAAGGTTGAAGATATATTATATGAACATACCGGGTGAACCGAAAAAAACTGGACAAATTTTGCTATTGATAAGACAAATAAGCCTTTTGAAAACAAAACATTCGCTTTGCCGCCACATTTAAATCCAAAATGGCGCATAAAATCGAATGCGCACCTTGTTTTTTTTATTTAAGCATAAATGTAACTTTTCGACATACATAACAAAGTATTTAGAAAAAAAAATGGCAACATATGACAAAAAGAGGTTTAAAAAAGGTAGGCATTTGATTTTCTCCGCCATCTTGGATTTAGATATGGCGGCAAAGTGAATGTTTTTTTTTTCAAAAGGCTTATGTGTCTTGTCAATGCAGTTTTTTTTTTAAATTGAAATTGGTAAAATTATAGCAATAATTTGTCCGGTTTTTTTCGGTTCACCCGGTATGTTTACATAATATATCTTGGTTGTCCAGGTCCACTATATAGTGGTTACATATAAATAGTCTTTAAAAAAATAAATTAAAATGGGACAGGGCCGTACCAGAAAAAAAAATGCACTGAAGATGATTTTTTTCGATTATATTTATATTCGATATTTTTAAATTATATTTTATTATCAAACAGCAATTCCAACATAACGGACTGGACACTTTGTACGATTTAAATATTGCCATATATGTTCACGCTGTTATCAAAAATTAAATACACCAGCAAAAAGAAGCATGCCTTCATTCATTTTTGTATTATTTATTTATCTGCCAATAGCCCCTCAAAAGATGAAAAAACTTAATATAACCGTAAAGTTAAAATCACACTTAAATAGTATTTGTTACTATTTTACCAAAATACGAGAGAGTTAAGGATTTAACTAACAAAATGTTGCATAACGGACGGGACGTAAAGGACGGAACACTATTTTCACGCAAAATAGAAACAATATTTTAATTAAAGAAAAGTGATTTACGCAAAATGAATAAATCTTGGTAATACTAGCAAGCCTACTTTATTTATTTTTTATACAATTATTTAATTGATATTGTGCAAAAATATTTGAGAGTAAAAAGTTTAAGCTGTTCTTTTAATATAAAAAAAACACCCAAATTTCATGTTTTTGACATTTTTTTGACAAAAAGAAACATTTTAAATGACTTTTTAATAGAAACAGTTTTAGCCTCTGGAGGCAAATTAAAAAATATATAAGTGGTCCCAAAGAGTAGGTTAATGCCTTCGGTAATTCGTATTTTGTGATATTACCCTTGGTGGACTTTTAGCTGGAATGGCTGCATCCATCGTTAATAGGGCACGTCTAAGCCTAAAAATAATAATAAAATAATTCATGGGCACCCAAGCTCACACATTTAGTATTACCTATTTTGGTCCGTGATAATATCCCTCCTATTTTTTGACCCCCCCTCCTCGAATCAATTTTTTTTTAAACCTTAAAAAAATTTTGACACCCCTCAACAAATTTTTTGTCTCCCCTTAAAAAAAAAATGTCCCCCTTGCAAAAGACATGAAACCATTTTCTTTGCTCCCCCCTCCCCTAGAAAAAAATTCAGCCAACATTTTTATCTTATTTTAGATTCTAGAAGAGATTATACTTATTTTTATATAAATTACCCCCATTTTCTCCGCCACTGGTATATCGCAGTGTTGCACCAGTGCGCACTGAGTGTATGTCTATCCTTTATTTTGATCGAGATTTTGATACAAAAGAGAAAATGCTAGATGTACACTTAGCGCGCCCCAGTGCATCAAAAGGAAAACGCTATTAATCAATTCTGGTAAAAGTTTATCCGCTAGTGAAGGGGGGCGGGCATTATCTTATCCTAAAGATGATGTTGTAGTTTGTGCTGCATTTGCTTATTTAACGCTGGAAAAAATTCTTACCAAAGAAGAAATCTATATAAAGGAGCAAAACCGCGGAGAAATTTTAAGATCCATCACTTTGGAAAATATAAATGGGGCAGATATGCCTTTATTACTTTGTCACAATTGCAAGACATAAAACCATTTAGCGTAGAGAAAAATGAAAAGCAACTATCCCAAAATTAAGAACTAATATCACCAAAGAGAATATCGAAAAATCCTGTATTATCTCTCTGCTCATATAGTCCGCATCAGCTGAGAAGGACCATTGGAAAAATCAGGTGCTTTACACATGCACATATTAGGTACCAAAAGTCCAACAAAGATGGAAATAGTTTTTCTTACGTGATTTCTAGTCGTTTCTAGTATATTTCTATGCCTTCCAAACTGACTGGATTTCAATTGGCTAAACCCCCCATTTTAAATAAATATAAAAACACAGTTCTTAATTTTGGGATAGTTGCTTTTCATTTTTTTCTGCGCTTTAAATGAGGGGCGTGTGAATATAAAAAAAAACAGGAAGGACTGTGGTTCAAAATTTTGAAAAGTGGTTCCAAATTAGTTCGGAATGGGTTGACTGACCTGATAATTGGCTTTCCGAAGGGGCGGTGTTGGTGTGGCTCTTTGTTACAATTTTGAAGTGCCAGACAGTATTCAGGATGCAAAAACGCACATCTTAGCGAAAAATAGTTATGCTTACCTATGCATTTCAATTTATACATGAACTCTTGCTCTATTATTATTTACCTTAGAGAGCCGGTCCTGCAGATCGATGCATGCCTTTCTCTATTTTGACGTCACCCTCTCTCGCAATAATGACTAATGTATTGTAACATTCGTAAATGGCACTTACATATGCCCAGAGTTATATGCGGTGTATCCACTCTAGGCTGACGCAGGAACGGCCCCCTTTTTGTCCAGCCTGTCTGTTTATCTGCCAAAAAGCTTTGGATTGATTTTTGTTTGACGACCAAAACCTTTTTTTCTCAGTAAATTTGGCTCTTGCATAAACGATAAGTGCAGGTTGCATCATAAAGTCCGGACTTTCATGGCAAAAAGTTTGTCGAAAAGTTGTGTGTTTAATAAAGTAAACCCATTTTTTTAAATATACTGGAGAAGAAAAAAAATGCAATACCATGTATATGGATAATTATTGTGTATACCTTATCTCAAAAGAAATATTTGATATATTTTTTGTCTCCTAATCGTTCCTTTTTTCACAGATTTTTTCTATTCATTTTCAAAATCAACCAACACATAAAAGACCTTTTCTGAAAATTTTAAATCATTTTTCTCGTAGTTTTTGGTCTTTTTGGATTGCTTACAGTTTACTTAAAAAATAAAAATGCCAAGAGTTCGCGGTCGCCAACAATTTCATCATTTAAACAAATTCGAGAAAGAGTGGGCATGAAAGAGGCATGTTTTGCTTTACGGGAAATTGCTAGAAGGTTTAATGCCAATACATCAACAGTGGTAAGAGTGTGGAGAAGGTGGTCCAACGACGGGACAGTATACGCCAAGTAAGAGGTGTTCTACTTGCAGCTAGAGGACGAGTGTTTTCAAGGATTTGGTATGGGGCTGAGGGCTTACCGTCCGCTTTTGGTGCTACCTTTGACCACACAACATAAGGCTCGCTGCTTGGAGTGGTCCAGAGCTCGGCAAAACTAGAATGACGAATGGAATGCCATAAGCTTCAGCGACGAATCCAGGTTTTGTTTAGGCGGCCATGATGGACGCATGAGGGTTAGGCGGTTTCGAGGTGAGAGACGAAATGTAGACTTTGCTGTTGAACGTGATACAGCAAGACAGCAAAGTATCATATACAGGGTTCCTAAGATTTTCCTTAGGGATAGGATTTCAATAAATCAAACAGAAATGGCATAGAAAATTCTGCGCGCACAAAAGAAACAGGTATATTGAGCAATGGTGCCAGTTTGTTATTATCTCCGGACTGCTTTCATGAGAAAAAATTGTCGCCACTCTTTCATTGTGAGCATAAATCATAGTTGCAATAATAACAAGATGTCTGCAAATTCCGCTAGATGGCAGCCACACCATGAGATGATCGAGGAAAAAATTAGATGTTTCCAGGTCCAAACCACAGCTTTTTCTTGCTTAAAGGAGGCGGCAGGGTCCATTATTTACGATACTGAGCGATAAACTCGTGAGGTTGTTAACATTACAAAGAAATATCTTCGCTTTTAATTAAATTTCTTTCCATTCTGTTCTACTAGTGACATCTATCCGGAAACGGCCAAACCATGCAGCTAGCACTAGCAGCCAAAGAAATCAATAAACGGCGCTGTTTTTCCTGCAGAGTTTTTTGCTTGCGATATTATAGATTTTAAATAAAGCTGGCCCTACACTACATTTGATATTTTCGAGGTGTTTTATGACATGATCGCGAAACATGTAGCGAACCAATTCTTCAAAACTAGCGGGAGGGTAAAAGCGAAAAATAAGGGGCTGCCAATATTTTTAACACCCAAAAAGGAGTGAAAAGATTTATTTTGCTCTGTTTCTTTACAAAAAACTTTTTTTTTACGAAAAACTTGAGCTCTGCCACTTTTTTTATTTTTTTCTTCAACTTTCTCGAAATTTTCGTCATACCGTAGAAAAAAATTATTTCCCCCATGGTCTTACTCTACTTTTATTCGAAAAAATTTAGAAACAGAGACGGGATCAGTTTTCCTAAAACGGGGGATCTTGGTTTCGAGTGAGAAGATAAAGGGCGCCGCAGGCAAAAATTTTTCAATGAAATTAGCCGAACGCAAAAATGTTAGAAAAACAAAGCACAAAATAAAAATGGCGCCGCTTACAATTTTTTTTCAAAAATTACGTAATTTAGGGAACGCAAAGAAATAGGTCTAAAGAGTATAATTTTTAAGAAAAAAATATCAATTTTCTCGCCCTCCTCCACTGGAACTACGGGGGCCGTGCACAAATTACGTAATGGTCACGAGGGGGAGGGGGGTTACAAAACGTTACATAGGGGGGAGGGGGGTTTTGGACAGCGTTTGCATTTGTGTGAAACTAAGAAAATTTGGAATGAAAATAAGTGAAAAGTTTTTTTTTTTGGGGGGGGGGTAGTGGTCTTGAAATCGTTACGTAATATTAGGGGAGTGGCGTGCCAAACCGTTACAGAACATTACATAGGGAGGGGGTCAAAAATTGGTAAAATCACCATTACGTAATTTGTGCACGGCCCCACATCAGACTTTTCCTCCTTTTTGATTTCGAATCAAAGTGCAAAACCCGGGTTGGACGTTTCTACGGAAATATCTCAGTCGATTTCTCCGGCCGTGCATGAACGCTTTAGGTTAGGCATTTGCATGTATCTCAGTCCCCAAACAATGGTTACAAAATGAAAAGCCGAAAAATATTTTTTTTTACGATATCTTTCATCAGTTTGGTATTAAAGTCGAGCAAAAACAATTTTTATTCCAGTCCTAAAGGTATAAAAATGGAAAACATTAGAAAACAACAACCTGGAATGGATTTACTACGTGTAAGATGTAGTGACAACATCGCCCCATGCCCATCCTTTTCGGCCTAATGTGCTTTTCCGTTTGTCTGCGTCTTATACACGGCTGCTTGGCCCCCTAAGGATTTGCTTAGGAACCCTGTACATATGTTTAGGAAGCAGATCACCTCTAGTCCTCATGAACGGCAATCTGACTGCTCGGCAATATATCGATGAAGTGCTGCAGCCAGTTTTACATCCCTACCTACAAACTATCACAAATGCAATCTTTCAACTTGGCATAGAGACTTGGAATATCCAACAAGATAGCCTGACTTGTCGCCTATCGAACACATATGGGATATGATAGGGTGCAATCTTAGTCGATTACCACGTCCCCCTGGAAACTTAGATGAACTCTGGCATGCCGTAAGGAGGATTTGGATGAGTGTTCCTCAATATGATATAGACCATCTTATTTTGTTAATGCCCAATAGAATAAACGAGTGCATAAATACCCATGGATGAGCCACTCATTATTAATTTTTTGATGATTATCATGGAGGAATCTTCTTGGAAATGTAATCAATTACTAAGAGCATCCTAATGTATTAATATACAAATAAATTACTTTAAAAATATTTGTCCTTTCTGGTGTTGCATTTTTTTTCCAGTATATTAGACCTTTATCCTAACTAAGTACAAGTCGTCCTAACTAATTTGATATGACAAAGATCGCTAAATATGTAATAAACAACAAGTCAAGTTATTTCTGAAACCTAGAATACAGCACTACAAGTTGCATATCCACTCGTCTCGATCACAATTACATTTACATTTGAACCTTTTGGATCCGTTCGAGTAAAAAGTGTAACAGCAATCACCATAATTACAACAAACATACATCGATCATTGTGTTTTTGATAAAAATTCGAAGCTATTTTCAATTTGCTGAAACTGTATTTTTAAACCTTTTCACTATATTTGCAACCATATACTAGACACGGCATTGCAATGCATCCTTGTGAAAATTTTTGTAAGCAAGATTAATCATCTAAATCCAGGAGGCTATGAAAATTACTTCATTCCTCTTCTCTCAATTATTAGTTTCAGTCGTTTTACGCATGCCCGATGTCCTTCACTGCGATGGCCGATGACATATGAATGTCACGTTTCAAGTTGACAGAAGTGTTTACTTTTCAATTATTTACTTATACGCCCTAACCTATAAAACTTCTCTATCTTCTGGCCGCCACAAACACAACGGCATTTTTCCACTAATCGAGCTGTATAAATAACTTTATTTTGCTTTCGAGTTACTAAATTGCAGAAAACCCCACCACAAACCAAATAAATAAACACACGGATGAAAGTATAAATGCCTGCCATAAACATGGAAGTGTGTGTATTGTGACTAAAATAAAAACCGAAGAAACACACCACTTTCGGAATCAAAAATAAAAATAAACAAAAATGGCGTCAGGAATAACATCATTCCAACGCACTTGCGCAAAACGACCGTAAAATATTTATTTTCATGGCCTACTTGATCAATTGCCACTTCCAGGGCGTGTATATTAACTTTATAAGTATATGTTTGCAACGTTTGGTGTTGGTTTGGTGGAATGACGTCAAAATTTCCTCCGCAACGTTAAGGAAAAAAAACGCAACTATACTGATAGGACAAAAATTGTTATTTTGATTTGAAAAAGACGCCCTTGAAATCTTGATACTGAATGTTGCAACATCCTGTATATCTTCGTTATGACGGACAATATTCTCGCAACTTGTCGGTTTTATAACGAGCTTGTGCTTCTGTCGACAAACAATGTTGTTAAAAAAGAACGGAAAGGAATTTGGTATCGTTAGTGTCTTTTACGGCAGTATAGATGAATTTAGAATAATTTGGCGTAAAAAATATTCAGAAAAATGGTTAAAAATCCCGTTAAATTTTTTATCAACGACCACTCAGTAATAGTACGTAACCTCTGTGTGTTTCCGTCAATGCAAGATCCCGCACATTACGAACTCGTTTGTGAAAATCTTACACTGCAGGTTACCGACGCGACGAAGTAACGAAATAGTTGTAATGACCATAACATGCGAGTTAGTGTACTATGCTTTATCTACGACCAATGAAAATGTCATCATAAATATCAGAAATTATTAAAAATCTCAAACGCGAACACTTTTGAGTCAACAACCTTCATAACTATGTTGGGAATTTGGAACCTTTGGTTGCACTAAAACAAAATTATGATTAAAAAACAAAAGATCAAAAGATCTTGGGTGGAAATAACGAAAATTCAAACTTGGATGAGTATTCCACAAGGAACACACAAAAGATCAAAGCGAAAAGAGAAATGAATAAACGATGTTTCGCCCTGGGTAACCAGCGTGGGCTCATCAGTAGTTTCACTGGTCACCCTCCACTATACATCATTAAACACCATCAGACACTTAGATTTCCAACCTTGAACCACTCACAAATAGGCATCGTTCCGCACTGGTACTTAATTATCCAAGTTACCTAATACGAATTCGTCCTGGCGTGTTAATATTTCCAGTAGGATTCTGCTCCTAAGGCAATTAAAACAAAGAAGAAGTTAAAGACTGATTTGGAGGTTTTTTAACTTCTTCTTTATTTTAATTGCCTTAGGAGCATAATCCTACTGGAAATATTAACACGCCAGGACGAATTCGTATTAGGTAACTTGGATAATTAAGTACCAGTGCGGAACGATGCCTATTTGTGAGTGGTTCAAGGTTGGAAATCTAAGTGTATGAGGGCGAAACATCGTTTATTCATTTCTCTTTTCGCTTTGATCTTTTGTGTGTTCCTTGTGGAATACTCATCCACGTTTGAATTTTCGTTATTTCCACCCAAGATCTTTTGATCTTTTGTTTTTTAGTTTCTTTTCGGTTGAAGTAACTGATTTGGAGGTTTTTTAACTTCTTCTTTAAAATTATGATTGTTTTCCACAAACCAAAACTACACTTTTTTGCTTGTTTCATTGTTTATCGTCTCCTGATGATGCTAACGTTGTTAGCGAAACGCGCGTCGAGTGTAAAAAAGTGTAGTTTTGGTTTGTGGAAAACAATCATAATTTTGTTAACCTTCATAACCTCAATGACGTTCTATCTAAAACGTCAAAACAAATAAGGTTACTAAGGAACTTTTCATATATATCTTTTTAAAAACAAGATTTTTCTTTTCTTAAAAATGCGTAATATGTCAATTTAACGGGACTTATTCTTGGTTAGGTACTAAAATTATATTGGATTTATTTACGTTTAATAAATACTTATTGTCTTAAAAATATAGAAAAATAATTCACATGTTTTGCGTCAATGAGTGCTCTTATAAAATAAAGTTTCATCGCTTCCTTTTAATTTAGGGTAAAATCAACCCTTGCAGTGCAAATTTACCTTTTAAAATTTAAACCAGCAAAAAGAGGGGCTTCATTTCCACTAAATCATACTCGAGCTAAGCAAGCAGATTTATAGATGACGAAAATCTGTGCTTTGAATGGACATCTGATTCGAAAAATTTGCAAAGACTAAGTTTACTATTAAAATTTTTATTGAACATATCATGCTATGCGCAAAAATGTATCCACATTCTGCCAGCTCGACGCTCACCGAGCTTGTAAAGGTTGTTTTAATGATGGAGCATTTCCCTGTACAAGACTCTGAGCCCTAATTACTCTATTAAATTCCCTGTTCACCTGCCTGCTGCGGTGTTTGTGAAAAGCTAACTAAATAACTATAAAGGAAGAGTAATGTATTTTCGCTACTGCGTAACACGAACTGCCTTTAGTACAGGTATCTGCTAGAATAAAAAGTCTGATATCTAAGAGTTTTTAAATCCATAAATTAGATAAAAAAAATAACTTTTTTAAAATTGTTTTTGTTAAGAAAATATTTTATTAAGTAACATCTTACCAAATCTTAAGCTTCATCAATCAATATGATAACAATATAGGGTGTGCAGTCAAATCTTGGATCGTTTTGAAAATTTTTAACTCTTTATTTTTTAACGGATTTTTTATTTCGAAAGCTCAGTAAATAAAATTAACGAATATAATAGACACTTAAAGCTAAATTTCGGGTTTATTGGCATTCGTATCCTTATCTCTATCGAGTCGTCCTATAGAACAAGTGTACTTTTAAACTAATGGCGAATGCGGGACAGCTCCAGCTGATCAAATGCGTCAAAATATCTTGTAATGTTACGACTCCCTTATCGTACCTAACCAGGTTTTTGTGCATTTGATCAGCTGGAGCTGTCACGCATTCGCCATGATTTTAAAAGTGCACCTGCTGGATTGGTCGGTGAAAATTAACTTTAACTGTCTATTAATAAATTTGACAATCCATTTCATATTTATATAGTTTGCTTTTAAACTACTTACTATAAAATTAGTAACTCCTACCTACTTTTAACCGCGTTTAAGTATAACCTTTCTCGAGAGTTTTGTTTTGTCTTATTTTTATAATTATCTAATACCTAACTAAACAAAAAAAGCATTATTTTAAGAAAGAGACAATATGATAGATTTATACAAAGGTCGGCAACAAAAAAGTTTTTTTATTTTGACTAAAAATGAGTTATTTGGGTCAAAAAAGATCTAAAAAAAAAATTGAACAAATTTTTTTAATTTTGAAAAATTTTTTGAAAAAAAAATTATTTAAAAAAAAATTATTTTTTTTTATGAATTTCAGTTTTCCCAAGCCACACATCATAATATAGTTCCCTTATGGGTACTGCCTCGGTTAACTTACCTTACATATTCCAATTATTAAACTCTAAATATTTGCTATGTTTTCATGGATATTGAATTCGTTTTCAATATGTTTTGAAAACTTTTTTTTCATGAGTTTTCATGACAGGTTTTCAAATTTTGATATTTGGCAGCTGACATATCTCATAGTTGTCAAATATTCATTTTTGAGTTTTGGTATTTTTTTAATTACTACTCTGTTTGCAAGTGGAAGTGAAGAAAGAAATGCTGGACTGGTATATGTGCATAGCACATACACTTTCGAGCCAAATATTTCTTTTATTTTCCATAATTAATTTTTTTAAAGTCTTTAAAAAAACAAATCTTTAGTTATTTAAGTAAGGTTATGTTATTAATCTTCTTTTTTCTATACACTCCACCAAATTTTAGAATGCCGGTTCCACAGTTTCACTTCTACTTCTCTCTCTCTCTCTCTCTCTCAAAAAGAGTGAGTAATGTCTGGTAATCCGACGCAATACGCATGTGATCTCAATACGATCTTGATCCAACCCTAAAAATTTTGATGGTCAGATCTAGATTGAAATCGATTTGAATACTGGAAAAACAGGCGTTTTCATGGACGGTATCGGATTGAAATCGTTTTCAGAACGAACTCAATTCCCATGAAAACGTAGCAATTTATTATTTATACAGGTTTTGGTTGCATTAATACACGAAGCCAAACTTTACTGATTTTAGCAATAGAAAACGGAAAATAATTGGGTTAACCGTTTCTTGTTTTTTGGCCACGGCCTACTATCTAATTCACGCCTCAAAAAAAAATCTTTCTCGGAAATAAAGTAAGGGTGATATTGTTAACATAAATACCTATCAAAATTAGTTTTTATTAGCTAATTTGTGGATTTGTCGCGGGTCCCGTTAAGCCTCCGTAAGTAACGTATTTCCGTTCGGTTATTTTTGGATACGGGAGAAAATAACCGATTTTGCCTACGGTATCACCAATTTTGATGGTCTATTAACGCTCTAGTATCTACTAGGGCCACACGGTAATCAATGATTGATTGTCTAAATTTTCCAATCTCCACTTTGGACCAAAAGCCAGAAGCCTCTGAAATTACGCTGTAAAATATCTTTGTTATTTTAGGCATAATGTGATTGGTTTATGATCGATGGATTGGACCCTTCACCACCAAAGCGACTAAGTGCTCTCCCAATAAAAATTAAAAAAAGTCTTTAGTGCCCGCGGTTGGTCATTATTGGACACTCTGGACCGAAACCGAGAAGTCGCTGAAATTACGGAAAAATGCTTGAATAAGCCCCGGACGCGTCAACGAACTCTCAATCGGCATTTTTCCAATTTTTATTATTTCTCGGTGAGCGCGCGTTGTTTTTTTCTTATGGACCTGTCAATCTAAAAACAATCGGTTTCGGTCCGCGCGAAAATAACTAACCAACTTAACACGGCCGGTGTGTCGTTGGGGTAATTCGTCTCCCTGCGTCACTCGATTTAGAATAATTGAATCTTAATCTACTACGCTCTTCTGCAGGCCGGAGAAATACACCAAGATATTTTTTAATGAAACTTTTTACCTATAACAGGATCAACGCTAAGTTTAGCTAAGTTTTTGCAAAGTTAAAGACAAACACAAAATATCCATGCACCTACCAGAACGGAACCACGAAAATTTAATTAAATTAATGCCAATCGAAGCGCTCTGTTAAATCTAGTTTAAATTTTTAAGCCGTGCTTAGAATGTGCCTACAGAATGAACTTTAAATACCAAATTGTTATATTTTAAACTTTAATTAAAGGTTGCTGTTTTACACTGGTCTTATTATTAACTTAAAAAATGAGAAACCCCTTTAGAAATTTTCATCCTTTATTTAATCTACTTAAAGGAAGAATTTATTTATTTTATATATTATACAAAATATATTTTATTTTGTTTTAGGACCATGATGCATGAAGGATCGTATTGAGGTATGTATTCGTAAAAAAAACGACTTTCACTGTCCACGAATATCAATACCATGGCTTTTTTTGTAACTATGCAAAAAACTTGTTTTTGTTCACTGGTGCCATAAATTATTTTTTTGCACACAAATAATGTCAAAAAAATGCTTTTGCTTTTTCCAATACCTTCATCAAAAACATGATTTTAGAAACTGTCTGCAGATAACTAAAGCATGGCTTTTTTGGTAACCGATGCAAAAAAACTTTTTGATCACGGGTGCAAAAAACGATTTCTGTCCATTTTTTACCGAAAATTAAAGAGAAATAGCAGAAAATAGTAATATTGAAAAAATCTAATTATTCTTGTCTAAAAATTAAGCCATTTCCGCTACTTTTCACGACGTATTTAAGAAAAAATCATTTAAAAACATCGTCAAAAAAAATGAACGTGATCGAGTAAAAAGGCACATCGCTATAGAAACCATTGTTATTTCAATTACCAAGCCGCCTTGATTTATAGTGTAAAGATGGTGTGTTGCGAGAAGTGCTCTTCGTTCGAGATTTTAAAAAGTATTTTCCTGTTTTTCTTGGATTTTTTGATAAAGGTATTAAAAAAAATAGTGTTAACAACTCTCGGTTAAACTAAAAGCACTATTTTAGCCACCAGTTGTGAAAACTACTTTTGTGTGCCAGTTTTTTTATGTTTTTTCCGTTTTTTGAATTTTTTTAAAGAATGGATTAAAAAATGGGTTTTAATTCGCGGCTAAACTCTGCTTTGGTTTTTAGTTTCAAAAACTATTTCAGTGTGTTTAAGACTTTGTGTGCCCACTGTATTGTTCCATATTTTTTTTAAGGGCTGTAATAAGATTGTATTTAGTATTTCAGGATTTTATGAACGATAGCAATCATGCGTATCAAATCTGCGTCGCCGTCAAAAAATGTGGTCAAACTAAGAGAAAAAAACAAAAAAAAACGAATAGCGAGCTTTCCCTCAAAAAAGGTTCTGCTAACCGTAAACTCGGGTTTCACACTTGTGGTACTCATCAGCACTGACAGCTATCCTTTTAAAATTAAAAAGGACTTGCCATTCTATTCGATTCGATTTTTTTTAAAGAGTATAGTCTTGGCAAAATGAATAATTGGAATTGAAATAGTAATGCTACAGAGGTTTTAGTTTGCTTACATAAATTAAACACGGATATGTTTCTGGCCTTGCTGAATATTCGTAGGCCGGCAAAATAAGTCGGCTTTCTTTGGTTCGGGCTTTACATGCCCACAGCTAAAATTGTTAAAGGTTCACACCTTTTCCGCGGCTACCAGTTTAACTTCATTTCGTAAATAATTCACTGTCACATTTTTTTTCTCATTTTCATTTTTTCCGTGCACTTCTCGCAAGTCCAAGATCCTTTTCACGTCCTCTAATACAGTAGAGACCTTTTGCACCTATAAATTTGATGCCTTTTTACTGTATCGCTTATTTCGGGCATGAGCATTTACGACGTAATCCCTTACTAACCGATAAAGTTTGCCGTTACCTGCGGGAGAATACCGTATCCGTTATAATTGACATGGTTGCCGACAGTAAAACGTTAAGCAGAAAAACAAAAAATTTAAATAGGTTTTTGAATGCAGATGTGTTCTGTATTCTTTTTAATTGTAAAGATAAGTGCCAATTTTTGTTTAATCATTTTCTTTGGCTAGAATTTTATAAGATACGTAAAACATTGATTGGCACTGGCAACTATGACAAATGATTCCGATCTGTTTATCATAACTTCCCTTTTCTCTGTTGTGTTTTTGAGTTTTTAAAGATTAGTAATAATTAAAATTCACCCTAAAAGACAGATAAGATATTCTAAATGAAAAATATTATTGTAAATCTTTATAATAATAAATACCGTACAAAGTCAGCCATAAACACATCAAAGGCGGAGTGCAAAAACTAAAAATGCTGTATTAAAAATAACGTGACGTTAGCTACGTCACAACGCGTTATTAAGCGATAAAGTCACCTAACGGGAATTTTTTTATAAGAGGTGCAAAAGGTCTCTAATAATCAGAACGTTTGGTCCGTTGCGGGGGTCAAGCCTGTAATTTTTTTTTCGAGTTATCATTTCATATCATCGTTTCATGTTTATTTGCACAAAACCTATCCTCAATGACCCACTAAACAAATGCAGGTTAAAAATTGACAGAAACCCAAACGTCTTGGATTGTCGTTGGCAGATTTGTAGTTTTTAGATTAGGTTTTTCTGACAGAAATTTTGGCGGAAAGAGTATTTGTTTACATTTTGGCCATGGCAGACTTGTGAAAATAAAATTATATATATTTTGCCATAACTTTTTTAAAATAAAATTTGAAACGTCAAAATTGCACTGCCATCTTGGATCCGCCATATTAAACTTTTTTATTTCTTATCTGATTTAAACGAAACTTATAAAACGTTTCCAAGATACCTAACTGTGACAGAAAACTGACAGATGTCAGTCTCCATCTTGATACTGAACTTCGTTATTTTTTGTCAGATTTAAAAAAAAAAATTTGTCGCACATAAAGCTTTTTCAAAAATATCCAATTTTGATCCAAAATTGACATATGTCAGTAGCCATCTTACAAGGGCCATATTGAACTTCGTTATATTTTGCCCGATTTAAACATAACTTTTTATAAATTTTAAGGTTTTCTAATATTACTTAAATAGGACGTAAAATTGACATATGTCAGTAGCCATCTTGCGTCGGCCTTATGGAACTTCGTTGGTTTTTGGCCGATTTGAACAAAACTTTTTTGCACCTAAAGCGTTTTTAACAATATCCAATTCAACTTCGTTGGTTTTAGTGAAATATAACAAAGTTCAATATGGCCCTTGTAAGATGCCTACTGACATATATCAATTTTGGGACAAAATTGGATATTGTTGAAAACGCTTTATGTACACAAAAGTTTTGTTTAAATCGGACAAGAAATAACGAAGTTCAATATGGTCGACAGTTTTTTATCACAGTTAGGTGTCTTTTAATTTAGAGAAAGTTTCGTTTAAATCAGATAAGAAACAAAAAAGTTCAATTTTGTAATTTAAAATTTAATTTTTAAAAAGGCAAATTCAAAAAAGAAAATCAAATTCTGGTGGGTTTACAAATAAGGTCAGTGTACAATAATTCAAAAATTGATCAAAAGTGCGAGTTCGACATCTTTGACGTCACTTTTCTGGTACTTCTGGGAGGGGTAGAGAGTTGGCGCAATCAAACAAAAATCTTCTTAGGACGAGTACTACAACAAAAAAGGGAGATATCCTTTTAATACAATATTATCAGCACACATGATAAAAGTAAAATTAAAGAAAACTATGCGGCACTGGGGAAAAATAAAATTAGCAAACCTCAGATCGATAATTATCGTTGACAGTTGACGTCAATTAAATCTGTATAAACTGCTGGTGGAAAATACTATAGACACAGTCTACTAAATTAGATTATATTACACTGTGCTATAGCCTAAGCCTACCCAACTAGCAATTTGTCGACGTCTCAACGTTGTGCACCGCGTGCCAACGTTGAGTCGCAACGTTTACTTTTACTCAAACACCACCCACTTTTGTACCAATTTGGTGGATGATTTTTTGGTTGAGTCAACATCGCGATCGCGACTACAGTTGAAGTAATAGTTCAATGGGTTTTGGAGTACAATTATTTGTTCAAAATATTATTCATTACGTAAAATGATAAATACACTATTCGACTACAAATTAAACTATTTCTAACACCATAATATTATTAAAATAAAATGATATTCTATGTCATATATGCCAAAATATATAAACAGACGGTAGTTTACTGTCAAATGTACAGTTCGTAGCTCTAAAAAACAAGCGAGCCCTCGATTAAGATGATTTTATGAAATTAAAAAAAAATCATGATTTAAAAATCGCTTCGAAAATCCTCTAAAGATGTTGCTTAGGATTCCTAAGAACAAAATACAGATTTTTATATGCAAAAAGATCTTAGTTTATTGTAGAAAAAAGCAAAAAAATATTTTTAATGTTTGTTTACAAATTAGCATACAATGGTTTTAACAATCAATCATGGCGGCACTTATTAGTTTCTATGACAACCAAAGGAGTCCCGTGTCTCGACTGCTTTAACTACTTAACTGTGTTTTGAACGGATCCCCTAACTTAAAGACGCGAACACGCCTCAATTTTTACCCAATCGAAATTGCTCCACAGTTTGGCTTTCTGCTGCTCACTTAATTTCCGTCCTTGTTGTTTACACAGGACCTTCCTCTTTTTTCCGACACACTGGGGAATCACCTTCAATGACAGCTGTCACATGTCAAAATATCGAAGAATATTTATACCATTTGTTCCTTTTCATAGTGCAAAATGTTCAAACAAAACTAATAGAAACTTTACAAAACACTTCTTAGTTATTTTTACTGAATTAATTGACGTTTGTATGACAGACAGCAGTGCTCCAAAATTGGCTTGTTGCAAACAGAACAGAAAAATTGGTTAGATGAAATTAGGCGCGCCCGTGTCTCCAACAAACCGGCCAGAAAACGTGGAGTAAATTGATCAATTTTTGGTTTAGCACACACCGGTTTGTAGTCGGCGCCTTTACAACTAAGGAATTACTGTTAGTACAATAGACGGTCATAAATAGTTGTGATGGCGACTGAAGTTGTGATAAACGTTTAGGCGTCGTATAATAGTCGACGTTGTCGACCGTCGCCATGATAACTATTCTTTATCTGTAAAACAACGTTTAAAATTAGTGCAATTCTAATTTTTACAAGTTGCACAACTAAAAATTGCTACAAAGAAGAAGTTAAAAAACCTCCAAATCAGTTACTTCAACCGAAAAGAAACTAAAAAACAAAAGATCAAAAGATCTTGGGTGGAAATAACGAAAATTCAAACCCGGATGAGCATCCCACAAGGAACAAACCAAATATCAAAGCGAAAAGAGAAATGATCAAACGATGTTTCGCCCTGGGTAACCAGCGCGGGCTCATCAGTAGTTTCACTGGTCACCCTCCACCATACATCATTAAACACCATCACACACTCAGACTTCCAACCCTGAACCACTCACAAAACAGGCATCGTTCCGCACTGGTACCTACTTATCCAAGCCACCTGATACGAATTCGTCCTGACGTGTTAATATTTCCAGTAGGATTATGCTCCTAAGGCAATTAAAACAAATCAGTTACTTCAACCGAAAAGAAACTAAAAAACAAAAGATCAAAAGATCTTGGGTGGAAATAACGAAAATTCAAATCCGGATGAGCATCCCACAAGGAACACACAAAATATCAAAGCGAATTTTCGTTATTTCCACCCAAGATCTTTTGATCTTTTGTTTTTTAGTTTCTTTTCGGTTGAAGTAACTGATTTGGAGATTTTTTAACTTCTTCTTTGTTTTAATTGCCTTAGGAGCATAATCCTACTGGAGATATTAACACGTCAGGACGAATTCGTATCAGGTGGCTTGGATAAGTAGGTACCAGTGCGGAACGATGCCTGTTTGTGAGTGGTTCAGGGTTGTAAGTCTGAGTGTGTGATGGTGTTTAATGATGTATGGTGGAGGGTGACCAGTGAAACTACTGATGAGCCCGCGCTGGTTACCCAGGGCGAAACATCGTTTGATCATTTCTCTTTTCGCTTTGATATTTTGTGTGTTCCTTGTGGGATGCTCATCCGGGTTTGAATTTTCGTTATTTCCACCCAAGATCTTTTGATCTTTTGTTTTTTAAAAATTGCTAGTTGGGTAAGTTGTTTCGTACAGATATCAAGCAGACTCTGTGCTGTGCGAAGATCATTTCTTCCTCGCGTTACGTTACGTTAAGGCGCATTTACACAGACAAACTTTCCTTTGATGTTGAAATGCCGACAAACATTTACACGAGCCTCTTGAGCAAAATGTTCAAAAAAAAGTTCGAGCAAAATCTCGTACAAAAAGAGTCACGGAAATTTTGGAGAGAATGTTAAGCAAAATTTGTTTGAAGAAATGTTGGTATAGAAATTTCTTACAAATTTAAATTTTATAATTTTATGGGAATTCATTAAACTTAACTGAAAATAGAAAGACTAAGTTTGAACACAAGGTATTTTTAATAAAGTGCTTTCCGACGGAAAAACGATTTGATGTCGAAATTCACATTTTACCTCATAAGCAAATTCGATTGACCTGATTTTTATAGGGGATATGCCAGTATACTTGTAACTTTTTGGGGTTGTAGAAAAACGAGAAAAAAAAATAATAATTGGCACTTATTTATTGCTGTTGCCTGTAAAATGTAATGATAAAAATTTACGTTTACATATATACAATAATAATTAAGTCAAATTAAAAAACCTATATACATTTTATTAAATCTCAAATATATGAACAAAAGCACGTTCGGTCTAAATAATACCCGTTTATTACCCACTTTTACAACCCTACGATCCCGACCCTTGTCTAAAAAAATATAATTTAGCAGTAATAGACTAGACTTCTGAATCGCAATTTTGCTCCTTTGCATATTGTTTGTTCAGTGTCAGTAATCGACCTTGATTATTACATTAAATTGACAGTAAATATTTATCTTCAGCATTTTCATGAACCTTTTGCTTTTTTAAACAACCGTTGAGGCCTTAAACTAACTAGGTAAATCTGGTGTGAGGAATTAAAAAAAACAATCAAAGCTAAGGGTAAAGTAAAGTTACAAAAATATGTTTTAAAAAAAATACCCTTCCCACGACTCCTCATAAACGGGAGGCGCGGATTACCGCTTAAAAGTGCAATTTTTGAGTTTTTTGCCGATATTTGAAAAACTCAAAATTTTTTTGGAAAAGAAAATTTTCCTGGGTTGTTTGTTGAATTTAGGAAGAAAACCCTTGGAAATAAAAAAAACTCGCAAGAAAATCCCAAAAAAAAACCCCGGGCAAAAAAATCCGGGAAAAACCCTAAGAAAAGAAATATTATAAGTAACCCTAATCCATGTGACAAAACTGATAGCCAAGAATAATGTTTCGCTGGCCGTCGGCTTTTTTTCACAAAAATTTAAAATAAAGTTGGTGTTCCATTTTTTTAAAGAATTGAGATCACTGATCACTGAACAAAATGCTCACAAAAATGTTCACGCAAAAAATTTTAGATCTTTTGCACGAGCTTTTGTTTGAGCATGTTCGTCTGTGTAATTGCGCCTTTATACGTAGGTATACCCAAAAACGAATGTAAATATCTCCCCCAGGGAAACACTCCCCCTTTAACGTTTTTGCACGATTTCAAGTCATTTTTCATCGGATTTGAAAAGGTTATTTTTATTTTTGTCAAGTTTTTATTACTTTTAAAAGTATGAAAAATATACCTTTCTAACGACGGCAAATTATTGGGCTATGGGGAAAATTGAAACGAAAAATTGAGCTCTAACAGGCAATTCTCTTTAGGTTTAAAATATAGACGCTCTTAAATTTTTATTTAAATAATGTTACGAAAGACGTAACACCCGTCACCATGGAATGGCTGCTTGTGGTAGTTATCGTCAGACCCGAGGGACACGTTTAAAAAATTCCCTTGAATTGTTTTACATTTTTTCAACTTCAAACCAGTACCTAGTTATTTTTTATTTTGTAGTATAAAGTGCATTTTTTTAAATAATAAAAATAATTTTAAAGAGTCGTGAATCTATTTGAACTGCAGTTAAAAAAAAAGGTAAAAAGTGTCAGAAACTATCGTCATATAAAAATTTAACCTAATACATTTGGCCATACTTGTTTTATGTCAAACATCATCAAGCTGAGGAGCCAAGAATTTTTTTTCGTTTTTTTTTCAGATTGAGGGGAGTGCCCATGACAAAAATTCTTTATGGAAAAGTTAAATGGTTTAAAAAATCATATCCGCATTTTGGTGGGTATCGATCTTAACTAGGACAAAGAGAAAAACTATTTAATTTAGATCCCTCTTTTTACTATGTTACACACATGCACATCAGTTTTGACCCCTATTCGAATTCTTGTATTTACCTCTATTCAACGATGTTTGTCTTTTTTGTCTTTTCTAAATGGGCGGGTTTGGTCAATACACACGAAGATTTCTGCTGACCCAAAAACCTGAGCAAACATCAAACTTCAAAGGTGCGGAGAATTAAGTTTTTCGATATTTGTTTTATAAGACTAAATATGGGTCAGCATGCACGGTGAAGGGTTTTCAAATGATTTATATTTTATGAAAATGATAATTTTTTTTTGGCATTTGTCTTCGATTGCAGAATTTAATATAGCTAAGGGATAAAAATATTTGCTTCGGTAAAAATTTTGACTTTCGAAGCAAACCAAAAAGATTTTTACACTGATTTTTTCCTTCTATTATTAATTTTGAGAGTCCATATTTGAAGTTTGAGACAATGATGTGTTTGAAATTAACTCTGTGTTTCGGACTTCCATTGTCTATATTTTATTTATACACGACGTTTCGATCAGTACAATCTCTGATCGTCTTCAGGTGCAAACTACAATCAATTCCTAAGGCTACGTGTTTATATACTGTGAGAAATCACTCAACCTTGAAGTTTAAGAAGTTGGCTCCGCCCAAGGAGTGGCTTTCAAATATTTGGGATTTCAACACTTGGTTTACTGAAAATACCCTGATTCTGCCCAATAAAGGCAGCTTCAAGGAATTTTCGTTTCTTCCAGTGTGACTCCTTGTGCAAAACCTTTGCTTCTGCCCACTTCATTCGGTGTTGTTTGACCATGCATGTTCGGCGATTCCTGATTTCGTGGTTTCACCTTTTTGGGTATTCGTCTGATGTTCCTTAAGCCTAACAGATAGCGGTCTTTTAGTTTCGCCTATGTATGATTCATCACACTCACTTTGGAACTTGGTAAATGCATTCCTTATTTTGTTTGTTCTCTGGTTTTGTTTTACTAAGAAGGCTTCTAATTGTATTACTAGATTTAAAAGCTGTCTTAATATTAAAGTTTTTCGCTACTCTTCGAATTTTCTCTGATACTCCTTTAACGTATGGGATTGTAAATAAAATATAGACAATGGAAGTCCGAAACACAGAGTTAATTCCATATTTGAAGTTTCTCAACATATGGCCAAAATATTTGAATTTAGCTAAACCCTAAAGGTCCTTATCCAATCTGAGCAGAACATCTCCATCCACGTTACGTACTCTGTCCATCCAAAATATCCTTAACATTCTACTATAACACCACATCTCGAATGCCTCCATTTTTTTTGCATGCCATATACAAAATGCTACACACATGACAACAAAGCACACGAATTCGAATTGACAATAGATGATATCTCTTGTTCAGTTCTTGCATGAACTTCATGCATGTTCTTATTGAGCTGACCACCCAAAAAATATTTTTGTCCTGAACACTTTGGCACATATTTTGATTTATTTGTCCCAAAAACAGCCAATTTGTGCTTAATAAAAGGACATAAAATATATTTCAACATATTCATTTGCGACAAAGAAATATTCGTTTTGCCATATCCAAAAAATAATTTTTTTTTATACCTCCATCAAAAACATGATTTGATTTTAGTAACTGTCTGCAGATAACTAAAACTTGGCTTTTTTGGTTACCGATGTAAATTTTTTTTTGATCACGAGTGCGAAAAAAAAATATTTCTGTCCGTTTTTTACCCAAAATTAAAGAGAAATAGCGGAAAATAGTAATATTGAAAAAAATCTAATTATTCTTGCCTAAAAATTAAGCCATTTCCGCCAGTTTTGACGACGTATTTACGAAATAATCATTTAAAAAAATCGTCAAAATATCAAACTGTCAAACATTAAAATGTCGCAGCAATGAACGTCACCATTGTTATTTCATTTACCAGCCGATTCATTTATAGTGTAAAGATGGTGTGTTACGAGAAGTGCTCTTCGTTCGAAATTTTTAAAAGTATTTTCTTGTTTTTCTTGGATTAAAAAAAATAGTGTTCACAACTCGCGGCTAAATTGTGCGTTTTTTTACTTACGCTTGTAAAAAAAGCCTTATTTTAGCCACTAGTTGTGAAAACTACTATTTTTGTGCCAAAAAAACACTATTTCCTTACAAATAAAAATATTTTGTCTTTAAAAAATTACGATATTTATGTCTCCTAGTATATTGGTGGTAGAATTTTAAAACTTTATGGCACAACTTTTCTATTGTCGTTCCATTTTTAATAGGTATAGACACCTGACAGAGCAAAGATTGACCACGAAATCACGAAATTTCTGTTCCTTTTTGGTAAAATTAATGATCACCTGTAAAGACTTTACGACCCGTCATTTTACAAAAACCCAAATCTATAAATATTTGTCATACAAATAATAGTAGTTTGGTAAACATAAAATTTCGAGCACGACTAGACAAACATAATTGAGCACCCTCCGACGTTATAATTTTCACCTAAAGGTTAATTCTTCTAAGGAACTTTTTAGTTTTATGGGACGATAAACTGTAGGCCAGGTTACTTACGGTTTTTAAGGCAAACTTTTGGGTAAAGACTCTGAAGACTGAAAATAGTAGTTTTTGTAACCAGTGGGTAAAGGGCAAGTCCTCGCTTGATAAAGAAAAAATATTATCATTCCATTTTATTATATCTAGGAAACAAAAGTATATATTGAGCATATATTGAAACAATTAATTTAAAACTACTTTTACAGTGGCGTAGCCAGAAATCGTCTCTGGGGGGGAGGTTTCATCATTCAGTAAAAATCAATTACCTACCTATGGCAAATTTTTAAAAATTAGGTAGGTGCCTATTGGTTAAGCTTTTTGAACTAAAGGGAGGGTAGAGAGGTGGTTTAATGGGTGTTGAGTTAGTGTATACGAAACAAAAATTCTTATTTTTAAAACCAACTCTAACTGTAGATAGATAGCCCTTAAATGTTATTTTTTACGCGTTTCAAATGTTGTTGACCAAAAAATTTATTAACATTTATTAACAAAATTGTTATATGTGTGTATAGCGCCGCAGGCAAGAACAAAAAAAAACAAAAAATTCTTTACAAATTTTGATCTCTTAGGTTTTTTGTCGAACATTTTTAAAAAAGTAGATTGGGTTAGGTGCCAATAAGGAGTGGGTTGCGGTGGTATATTTGTTGCCAAATCATAAATGCGCCGCAGATGAAAATTTTGAGAAAAATTATACTAAGAATGCCATTTATTACACGTTTTGAATGCTGGTAAAACAAAATCCTTAGATTTAAACTAAAATTGTAACAATTAATGATGTCATGGCACCACAGACAAAATTTTTAAAATTTGAGACGTCACACCAAACACACGTCACAAACCGGAGTGAAAGGTCAAAAAAGTGTTTTATTATAGATTGGGTTGGACCTCCTGGGGGGGGGGGGGGTTAACCCCCAAAACACCCCCTCTGGCTATGCCACTGACTTTTATATTAAGAGGAAAAGCACTTTAAAGTCCATGATTTTTTTCTGCCCGTTTTTCATGTCCCGTCAGTTATCACCAATTTTTTGGTATATCTTGGATCCTAAAACATTAATTGGCCGTTACTTTTAAATTATTCTGATAAACTCTCTCCATAATGCATGTGGTCGTTCTGGAATATATTTAAAAGAGAGAAAAATGAGATGAAATAATTAATTAGTTAAGATTTGTCCCGTCAGTTATCATGAAATTGTCCTAAAGTGGTTTTTTCTCGAGGTTTTAAAATGATTTTTATATGCACTTGTGTGCATAAACAGTTGCTAAAATCGTGTTTTAAGTGTTTTACTCAGATCAAATGCAACGCTGCTCAGTTTTAAGCTCAATTTCCGAATATACACCGGCCATTTAATATAAAGGCAGTTTTTAAATGAGTAGTACCTCCGGTGGTTCTACCCGCGCAGGCAAGGACAATCGAGTACTAAGCGAGGGGTCAATCCGGTTGCAATCTGATATCTACTAGTCGTACCCGAAAAAAAAATAAGTTTGCGTGCATAGTCTTTTATGCGAATTTGTCCATCAAAGAAAATGCGGAACACTTTGAAGTTTTGCTTAATTTTGGCGTGGGTCCGCAAAAGCGTAGCTTACAAAGTCTTAGATACGGGGTGTTGTTTAAGTTTTTTGAGCAGATGTTAAGTGCTTTAGTTTTGTGAGTCTTTTGAGGACCAGTTTATATAACACCTTATTTGTTGCGATCTTTATTAGGTTTTATTATTTACCCAAAATTTGTTATCAAAATCATTCTTAATCGCTATTTTGACTTAAAGTTAAACTGAAATATTAATTGTGTTATATCGCCGCAGGCCAAAAAAAAGGAGAGGGGGCGACCCAACCCGACTCAACCACCCTAAATCCGCGCTTGGATGCCTATTACACATATTTAATACTTCAAAAGCATTGCGTTTGTTTTTTTTTTATATAAAAATAAGCAAATTGCAACCTACTATTATATTTAAAAAAAAAACAGAATAGTAGTATGTTGGTGGATAGTAAACGTTTGAACAATTGTTTGAGGTTTATCTGGCACAAATCTAAAACACCTTTAAGTTTTTTTAAATTTTTTCATTTTTTCTAAATATTCTTTTTTTCCTTTTTATTATTTCTTTATTGTTCTCAGTATTTTTTAAACTATAGTTTTTATAATGTCTATATGTTGTTGATGTTGTTTTATTGTTCTTGAATGTATTAATATTATTTTTTTGAGTAATAATTGTACTTTTTTTCTGCTTAACGTATCAAGTTAAGCACTTTTTATTATTCTTCGTCATGATTTACTAATAATTAGATTATTTAGCTTACTTTGTCAACAGATTTTTTAAATTGAATGTAGCCAAATGCCGGTCATTCAATTGCATATAGTCTTTCTTAAAATAAATTTTGCAATTTAAGTAGCACCCTGTACATGTAGGTAGATATAACACCTATATATGTATAAAAATGGTGCAAACAATTTAACATCTAAATTGGCGGATTGGCAGAGTGTAGCATTCTCATCACCATTAATCTTCAAGTTAATATCCTCTTGTCAACATACTTAAAAAATTATCGTTTTTTTAAATAAAATAACATTAAATATTCCTCCCCTACCTTCCTGTGTAAATAATTTCCTTTAAAACTAGATGTAATTGCTTTTTATAATGGGTATTAGTGTACATGGGTGCACCATTTAAAAGAATACCCCTTGGATGTTCTCGACAACTGATCAAAATTTTCAAAAATCAGGTGATACCTGATAGAGCTAACGATAGTTTTTGATATATTTACTTTAAAGTTGCGTGAATCAGTGTTGTTAAATGTAATTTTGGAAATAGGAAACAATTACTTTAGATTGTATTAAAAATGCTAAAAATTATTTTAAATATCAAGCCCATAACAAATGCGGTCTTGACTCAAACCAAGTCACAGCAGAAAGTCTGCCCGCGTTTCGTGTGCGCGTGGCTTTTTACTACTCTAGAAAAATCGAATAGAAAGGCGCCTTTACACAGACAAACTTTCCTTTGATGTTGAAATGCCGACAAACATTTACACGAGCCTCTTGAGCAAAATGTTCAAAGAAATGTTCGAGCAAAATCTCGTACAAAAAACACACGTAAATTTTGGAGAGAATGTTGAGCAAAATTTATTTGAAGAATTGGGGGTATAAAAATTTCTTTACAAATTTAAATTTTATAGTTTTATGGGAATTCATTGAACTTAACTGAAAATAGAAAGACTAAGTTTTAAAACAAGGTATTTTAATTAAGTGCTTTCCGACGGAAAAACGATATGATGTCGAAATTCACGTTTTACCTCATAAGCAACTTCGATTGATTTGATTTTTATAAGGGATATGCCAGTATACCATAATTGGCACTTATTTGTTGCTGATGCTGAGTTAGGAGAAGGTAAAAACCGTAGACTAGTGAGAGGGGGTTTTGGTCAAATGAACATTGACACACAAAATTACATGACAACAAACAAGGGTCAACGCAGTTTTTTTATGAAAGTTTTAGAACAAATCTTTCCATAAATAAAGGGCTCTCCGACGCAAAACAAAGAAATTCGTTTTATTTTATTGACGCGTAGAACTTGCGTTTCCGATTTTTTAAATATTGAAATTTTTGGCGATTTTTACAAGCTTTTATTTATGTATGTTTGTATGTTCGGCTCAAATCTTGCAACTCAAATTTGGTATTCAATTTCAGTTTTCGGTGTGTATTTATAGTTGCGGCGACAATACAATAATATGGTATTATTAGGCACCCCCTCCCGCTAATGAGGAAAGTGGAGGAAGAAAAAGATTTATTTTTTTCGATTTCAATCAAAATTGGCATACAGGGGTTTTTAGGGAAGAGAATTATCGAAAGGATGGATTTATGATAGTCTAAAAATTAAAAAATTATTTTAAATAAAAAGAAGCTTTTATAAAATATAAAGTGCACTAAAAAGTAGAAAATAAATTTTAGCATTCTCATATCATAATAATAAAAGCGACGGGCGCAAACTAAAACTAAAAATGTCCATCCATATAGCAGAGAAACGTAGAGTAGTTTGGGTCGAGTTGGGTTGGATTTACTTCACAAAAAATTGAACTTACAACACCAGATAAAGAATTCTTTATATTTACACGTCGTAGTTGTGGTGAGAGTATTTTTTGTACTTATTGTATTTATTGTCTTTTTGATACGTTAGTTATAAACGCCTTACCACTCATATCTCTTTATATAACTTCCTAGTTTAGTCTTTTACAATAATAATTAAGTCAAATGAAAAAAACCTATTTACATTTTATTAAATCTCAAATATATGAACAAAAGCACGTTCGATTTAAAAAATACCCGTTTATTACCCACTTTTACAACCCTACGATCCCGATCCTTGTCTAAAAAATATAATTTAGCAGTAATAGACTAGACTTTTGAATCGGAATGTTGCCCCTTTGCATATTGTTTGTTCAGTGTCAGTAATCGACCTTGATTATTACATTAAATTGACAGTAAATATCTATCTTCAGCATTTTCATAAACCTTTTGCTTTTTTAAGCAACCCTTGGGGCCTTAAACTAAGTAGGTAAATCTGGTGTGTGTAAGTAGCTAAGGTTAAAGTAAAGTTACAAAAATATGTTTTAAAAAAAATCCCCTCCCCACCACTCCTCATAGTCGTGAGGCGCGGATTACCTCTTAAAAGTGCAATTTTTGAGTTTTTTGCCGATATTTGAAAAATTCAAAAATTTTTTGGAAAAGAAAAATTTTCCTGGGTTGTTTTTCGAATTTAGGAAAAAAACCCTTGGAAAAACTCGCAAGAAAGTCCCAAAAAAACCCCCGGGCAAAAAAATCCGGGAAAAACCCTAAGAAAAAAATATTATAAGTAACCCTAATCCATGTGACAAAACTGATAGCCAATAATAATGTTTCGCTTGCCGTCGGCTTTTTTTCACAAAAATTTAAAATAAAAGTTGGTGTTCCATTTTTTTAAAGAATTGAGATCACTGATCACTGATGTGAAATGTTATTTATTCTCATCTTTAAAAATATGTTTCCAAAACAGATAGCAATAATTTGCTCAAAAATTTACCCGAACAAAATGTTCAAAGAAAAGCTCACAAAAATGTTCGCGTAAAAAATTTTAAATCTTTTGCACGAGCTTGTTCGTCTGTGTAATTGCGCCTGAAGGTATCCCCCTCAGACTAATAACTAAAGAGAGACCAAACATTCCCTATTAAAATCCTCTAATGTTTACAATCCAACACCCTTCTGGACGATTATATGAACAGAAAAGAGATAGAGCAATAAAACGGCAACACTGTCAAAAATTGCTTTTCCCATTACCAGTGGCGGCGTTAATTTTAATTTAAATATATAAATGTGAAAACGAGATATAAGGTAGGGTTGGTCGGATTTTCTTATTCAAAAGGATTAACTGCCAGAACTTGCATAACCCCAAAAAATAGATTTATTCAAGGATAAAGTTTAGTTTGAGAAATGTAGGTATTTACGAACAGATCAAAAGTTTACCAAAGAGCACTTGAAATGATTTTTAGGTCAATTATTCAAGATGGCTGTTATATATTTTTTTTAATTGTGCAGTATCCCACAAAACAAAAGTAAAAAAAAATATTTTCATAGCAAAAAAAAAAACGGTTAATAACCCGTTTTATAACGTTTTTGTCCAAAAAAAAAACACGCTAATAAACGGCTTATTAAGCGTTTTTTTCACTATGATAATAATGTCTCTTTTAGTTTTCTTTAGTGGAATATAAACTTTATTTATCAAATTAAGAGAACTTTTTGTGATGTTAATTATGAAAATTTTAAGGCCAACAAATTTTATTCTTTACACATTGGCTGCATGTTCATTTCTGAATACAGAACACAAGAAAAATTTAAGGAAGAGGTAAAAAATTAATTACTAGTAGTTTTTCAGGAAACAGGAGTCAGTGCAAAAGGAGCAAAATTATCTGGTACTTTTGTTTCTTAAAAAAGATTAGTATTAGTCTTAGATTTTTGATGTATTAATAGCATAATCATAAGCTTTTTACGCAGTTTTTTACCTCATACTACGCCCATGACTGACGTAAAATGACAGGATCTTTCTTACCTCCGAAATATTAGTTCTGGGCTGGAATATCCGCTTTTATTGCATACCAGGCAATGTTAAACCATTTTGTTGGTCCTCAAAATAGCTTGATACAGTTCTTTTTTCACAAATAGTCACAATAAAATTCAAAAATCACCGAACAACACAAACCCCCGTTAACAACAACGCCGTCAGCTGCAACCAAACATGTCGGCATTTATTCGCGGCTCGTCGAAAAAACGTTGCCGGCTTGTGTTCTTTTTTATAAATCTCGAAATTCTACTTATTAAAAATTAAAAAAAGTTAATTATTGAGACTAAAAATTAGGACTAAGAATTAAGGTATTAGCATAAGAAAAATTATCCTATATAAAAATATGTCAAATAATCAATAATATTATCAAAAGAGCTTCAAGAAGTTTATGAATTGTTTTGTTTCTAGGGAAACCCCGCAGTAAATTGGCAACCATGTATTTTTTGGGAAATAAACATTGTGGCTGGTTGATCGGGGTAATATTGTTTACTGTTATATCTCATTTTTTTTATTAATCTGAGGTATCCCCGCTGCTAGGTTATCCGTGCCTGCAGCTATAATACTCAACCAGTATTGCCAGGAACTTTGAAAATAAGGATTGGAAGCAAAGTCTTTAAATTACCGGATTACTGAGAAAATTACCGGATTTTTTAAAACCGATATTTACGCTATGTACTTTTTATTAATTTTCTCTCTTCTACCAAAGAAAAGGATATTGGTTGCTGGTACTAAAATTGATTTTAGGCGGATTTAGGGCCGATTTCTCAATTGCGAGTTAAGGTGACCCCCGGGTTCAATAAATCCCAAAGTATTGTATCTGATAATATGTTTACACAAAAATGATTGAATTTAAACAAAGAAAGCAAGACTTTTACAAAATAGTCAAAAATACAGTATTTTAGGACCTGTTTTGTCCGAGGGTAACCCTAACTCGCGAGTCAACCGCTATTGAGAAACCGGCCCTTACAATTATTTACAGCATTATTTAATAATTTTTTTTAGATTTTATGCAAATTGAAAGAGACATTATTTTTATCATCTAGGTTCTTCCTATACTTATTTGAAACCCTAATATGCTTGAAACTGTATCTATCTTTGTATAAGTTATACTTACGAGTCATTCATCCAATCGCGGTGGCTAAAATCAAGCGATTGAATGCGTCGAGAGGTCATTGAACCTGCTGAATGCATCGAACATTGAGTCGTGGTCGCGTGCTTGAGGCGGGCGTGGAAGCCAGCATTGGAGAAGGTTATTTGCAGGTTTAAATGGCTAACGGTGTGTACAGTGTACGTACGTCCACGATACACCTAAAGACCCGTTCTCAGAGCTTCGACGTGTCGCGAGCGACACTTCGTTGACCAATAGCAATAAAGCAGCTTTTCCCCTATTTCCCCCACTCATCTGTCGCTGGTTGCCGCTGGTGGAGAGAAATTTATTTCGACTTCTTCTCCTGTAGCCGCGACAGTCGACATATTTAGAGAGTTTTTCCAAGTTTTTGTTCCGAAATTTCGTTTTTTTTTAGACTTTTGGACATTTTCAGTTATTTTGCACAGTCATTTGTTCCAAAAGAAAGTAAAATAATATAAAGACGCAGCTTCTACGGGTTTTTTTCTTTTTTTGTCCCTTTTTTGCTAACGTATTTCGGTTGTGGTGTTATTATTTAAATAAAAATCTAATCTCAACAAACCTTAAAGAACAAATATTTTGCGACACCCAGCGACAGTGGACGTCTGTCAGCTGATGTTGCTGGTTTCCACCGGCGAGAGTGGTGGGGACTGTCCCTTGAAATCTTCAATATCAAGTGTGTGATCTTTTATTTGGAAATATAGAATATTTTGTAACCAACTGGATTTTGCAAATGTAATATGTGATGAAATTACATCTTTTAATACACTATACACATATTTTTATTGAATTTATTAGTTAAAATCTCACATAACGCAAATAATGCTTACTCTGTTGAGTAAAATCAGATCTTTTAAGTATGTTTAGAATCATTGAATTTAAAAATATTATTTGAAAGATCTGAATGTACCTCACATGTATACAGGGTGAATTTTGAGTCGATACATTTTTTTCAACAGCGCAGCGTGTAGAAATCCATTACACCAACCTAATATTTCCAGATTTATCAATACTCAACAAAAAACTAATAGGAAGACTACTGTCAATCAGTGGCGCACCGAGGGTGGGGGTTTAGGGTTACCCCCCCTCCCCGAGAAGTCTGTGGTATATTTGACCCCTGTAGCTTTGGTATAAGTATTTTTTAATTTATCCTCAAACCCCCCCTCCCCCCGACGTCAATTCCTGGATGCGCCACTGTGTGAATTATGAAATTTTCCATTGTTCACATTTTCATTTATTACTGAGGTTTGATTTAAAAAAAGCTGAAATATTTTTTGTCTATTCGATTTCTAGATGCTGTTGAAAAAATGCCTCAAGTTAAAACTCAGCCTGAATTTACTTTTTTTAAAGCAGATAAAGACGGTATCTTGGTAAATAAAAATGCTCTTGTTATAAGAATCCACAATATAGATAACTTCTATTAGATATATGGAGTTGGAGAGAAATGAAAAACGTTAAAAATAATATACATCAATACTAATAATTATTAATATAAAACTTTATTCAGGAATTAGGTACGTATATTAAACTGTAAGTATACAAAAATGTATGAATAATATTATTAATATTTGATCCCTATATCTTTGGCAGACCGATTCGTATTTTTGCACGTAGCCACGGCACAACCCGGCATTTTGGTATTTTAATTGATATTTCAGTATTATGAACGAAAACTAGAATATTTAGTTAAACTCTATGATAGTCCTGAACAATCATAATTACAAAAATACGACCGAAAAATCAGTGAAATCACAAAATACTTCCAGCTCTCAGTAGACGATGCGAACTTGAACGTAGTGGCGGTTCCAGAAAGTTCACCAGGGAGGTTGCAAGCAATAAAACATATGTAGGCCGGTTTGAGCGACTACAAACATAGGGCAAAAAGTCTTTTTTTATGGTCATCATTGTTTTTGGAGGTTTAGTTAGATTGGTATCTTGGTTAGTGGTGACCTGACCATCTCCACTAACCAAACAGTTTCGACCTACATATGTTCGTGGTTGCTTGAGCTGTTGGTGGTGACTAACATACAGACCGCTTCAAGCTACTGCGAACATAGGGGGAATCAAGTCCAATTTACTCTCCGTGCCGTACGACCGAGGTGGATTCGAAGCACGCTGCAGTGTTATCTTTTGGAAATTCATTTTGTTTTTATTATTTTGTTTTATTTCTGCCTTGCTCGAGAAACAGATGGGTAAGTTCTTAATTGAAATAATACATTTTTAAAACCAAAAATGGATGTCTACGAAGTTGCCGAAAAAGTGCAGATGGTCAAATGGTCAAATCGTCATAACCCAACACACGTTCGATATTGGTCGAGGGAAAATTTGCATTTGTATTTTGACGTAAGAACACAGTATCCCCAAAAACTAAATGTTTGGGGGGGGGTATTATAGGGGAACACGTAATTGGGCCATTTTTTATTAACGGCAATTGCAATTTGAATGGTCCTAGATACTTGGATCTACTGCAGCAGCACATTATTCCAACTGCTAGGCAGTTGTTAGGTGTAACATTTTGTGTAAGCTCCTAATGACTTATATCTGTTTTTGAAGAAGCTTTTCAAATTATCACCCCTAACATGCTTGGAAACGTTAGAAGGGGTTTTTATAGTAGGCTCGGATATTGTCTAGCCGAGCAAGGAGGACTTTTCGAACATTTGCTATTATTTTATTTTGAGAACTTGCTTTTATTTTGATTCTCCTTATTATTTTCATTGTAACACGTCGTCACTGATAAATCTGAGCAGTTGACAATAAAACGCTCTTATTTATCAGTGACAAAAAATAAGAAAATTACGCTATAAAAATTTGCGTATTTATTGACCAAATTCCGGTTTCATTGACTACGCTCCACACAGCACCGTGGTTAGAGGCGTACTAAATACCAAAGGAAAGTCATGCAAGTGGTGATCGCAAGCCTGAGTATTGGTTGCTTCACTGATAGGCGTGCAGTGTCTCTGCATGTACGTACACTGGCAAATTAGACTTCTTCCGCCCTATGTTCGCAGTAGCTTGAAGCGGTCTGTATACGACCTAATACAACTAATCTATTTTGGCAAGTATTAACATTCCAAACATTATTATCGTATTAAAAAACTTTTAGTTATATAATAAGTTTTCTTTTTTGCTTTGCAAACGTATTTAAGATAGATTCTAAATCCAGGTTTATTGAACAATATATATACAAAAGGGCAAAGCCATTAAGTCTCTTTTCTCCTACCATGGACCGAAGATAAGTTTTCAAAAGTCTTAAAGTGGAGAAACTTCTTTCGGTGGTAGCAACCGAAACAGGAAGAGAAGAACCAATTTTTAAAGTTTCGTTTTTAAACAATGTTAACTCTCCCATTAACACTGTGTGAGAAGGGTTGTTTAAAAATGCGCCAAAAGGGTCGTTGGAATGCATAAATTTAATAGAGAGGGTCGTTGGAATGCATAAGTTTAATAGAGAGATATCTTGTATTGCCCCCTGTATGCAATTCAAATATGACATTTGGCAGAGAGTTGCATGAAGGCTGCAAATTACGATATTTAAGTGATTTTTCTCCACTCTGCTGCTCGCAAGATATTCTGAAACCGTTTAAGCTACCTATGGTAATTTTTTAGGCAAGAGGAATACTCTCTTAAAACATATTTTTTTATGAACTTCTTTAAGTTACCCAAACAAAACCTATTTTTCTTACCTACAAATAATTGAAAATATTATGCCTCAAAGAAACCTTCAGATTGTCAAAATAGCTCCAAACAGAAATTCAAAATTTAGCAAAAATGCCTTATTTTTGACTATCCCCCGTATAAAAACTAAGCATTCGACAACAATAACAATAGACTCTTGCGTACAGCTTGTCTTCTGTTTAGCAATTTTAGCCACTTTTTTTTCAATTTATAAAAGTGACTATTTTTCTCACTGAGAGCGGATATCTCAGAAACTGGTCGTAGAAACGAAATAAAAACTATCGATTTTCGTAACAGTTATACAACATATTGAAAATTAGTTGAAATCGAGGTATGTTTTATAGGAGTGTCCAGTGCGTGGTTCTTCAATGTTTTTAAAACTTTAATAATGTACAGGGGGGGAGCCCCCCCCCCTGGAGCCGCCACTGCTTGGACGTGCAAATACCGTCAACTTCAGCTGACGGGAATAATGCTAAAATTGTTGGAGAGTTAAGTAAAAAGATTGTGTGTGAATGTGTGGTGTGTGTCTTAATAATAAAGGGGTTTTCGACCCCTAAACGTATAAAAAATTTCGTGCGAAATTCAACAGGTAAGGAGAGAGTTTTGCAAATATCGCTTTTCTCCATTGAAAATAAACTTCTCCAGAGCCTGTCAGAGCATCCGCGTTTTTATGATTCATTACCAAATTTGTAAAAAGTAATCGAAGAATCGAATTACAGTTTTTAAAAATTGCTTCGCTGCACAATAATGGGGTCGGCACACCAGTTTTTGAAAATGGTGGGGCTTATCCGATGCATCACATGGCCTCTAAAATTGTCCACCTCTAGAGGTTGAACCGAACCCTCTCCAATTCGTATTGAGGACGGAAAAATGAACATCTTAGCAAAGAGGCATATTGTAAGCAAGAAAGGGTCAGTTTTAAATTATTATCCGAAATTTTTAAAGAAGTTAGATCCGATCGTAAGATAACGAAAAAAAGATCGATGTAAAAAGCAAGTGTGGCTCTCGGTGACAACTGAAGAATACACCCCTAGGGACACCCTCTCCAGGGGGTCCTTAGGTGCGTTTTATAACGGTTTAAATTTATGCACTTAACGGGTGTTTTGTGGATATGTTTTTAATGTTTTTTTCTGGAGTCGTATGGTAATAACTCAAAAGTTTATTTAAGAGTGGTTAGTGGTTTTTAGAAGCCTTTTGCACCTTTACCGCTATTATTGATTTGGATAAAAATATTTAATTTAAACAAGTATTTTATGTTTAGACGTTTTCAAAAATAATTCTCACTCGTAATTCTTCATACCTGTTGACAGTAAATAAAGTTCAGTCAAGTAAGTCTCGCAGGGTCGGTCAAGTATGCCCCCCTCAGACAGCTTTTGTGAAAAATTTGAATGCCATAATTTTGCACACATTTTGCACAAAGATTGTACTGCTATCTTAATGTTAAAGTTAGCAGTGCAGCAGCTGTTTTTTTAAAAATAACGGGGTAAAATAAGGACAGAATGGTCAAACAAACAGTATTTAATGAGCCTTTAATTACTATTACTTCTTTTTACCGTAAAATAAAATTGTTGAAGTTTCTAAATGCATATATAGTTGCTCTATATTGCTATTTAGCTGGATTTCTTGAAAAATAAGGAAGCATTTTATTCGATCTTACGATACGTTTAAATCAGTTTTTGAAAGATTGTACCGCTATCTCCCTGGTAAATTAGGCAGTGCAGCGGCTGTTTAAAAAAAAATTGATATTTTTCCTCTCGTAGGAATGTATCCTAGAAGAAAAACCAAATGATAAAATGTACTATTACGAAATCTCGGAAACTAATTGCTAGATTTTTAAAATTTTGACACTTTTGTGAAGGCAAAAGACCTTCAAAACAAAGTATCATTCGAACCACTTTTTTTTCAAAATATATATGTAAAGTTTACCCCTCGAGGGGGGTGCGTGTCACAAGAATTTCAAGATAACCACCAAGTGTCCCCTCGAATGGACAATCGGTCTCGATACGTAAAAAAGTGTATGTTTCGTTTTCTGTGAAGCTGAATTTTTGGAAAACTAAGAGAGGATTTATTTTAGAGTAAGAGCATGTAATTACCCTTTAATTAGTGTCATACTCTTACGCCTTTAAATGCGCTTAATCCAGTTTTTAAAGCGTATACTGCTAACTGCCCAGAAAAGTTAGCAGTGCAGCTCATAACTCAAAAACCATAAGGGTGTCAAGTTTAGGAATAGGGATTTAATTAGTCTTTAATTATTACTACATCCTGGCATCTAAAATTTTTATTTAAGTTGTATTTTTTATGTATGTACTGCTAACCGGGTAGTTGACAGGGCAGCTAATAACTCGAAAACCATAAGAGCATTTAATTTGCCTTAAATGATCCTTTTAAGATGAGGTAATAAAATCTTTGCACTGCTGACTTTATACTGCTAACTTTACGGACGTCAATTTCAAATTCTGCACACCCCCCAGTCGGGTTCTCGAGAATGTTTTAAAAAAATTATGTCATTCGAAAGGTGTAATTTTGCACAACTTTTTCAAATTTTGCACACTCTAAAAACCGTCAGGAAAGGTGTCATTTTACACCAATTTTATATAGAAATAACAGAGAAAAACTACCACTAGAGAACCCTAAATTTTATCATTATTATGACGAGACAATAATTTTCAAAAAATTTCTTTTTTTATAGAAAAATCTTGATTCAAAAGTACCTATGAATCATACCGTTTTTTAATCGAAAACTACTTATTAGCTTTTAGAAATTCAATAATTTTCACTCTTTTGGACACCGATAAAATTTTTGTTTAAGGTCTTTTCCACTATATATCTAGTGACTATAAAATGTATTATTGTCAGTGTGGGTTTTTGGTATTCAGAAGTCGTCCCGTCGTATTATATTACGGTGTGCATTCTTTTGGATCAAAAAAAGATCAAATAAGCTCTAAATACCCTAAATACGGGAAAGCCCTTTTATTACGCAGACTTTCGCTTAGGTTGGCATTGCTGACCGAGGGGGGTTATTTTGTCAAGTTTTGTGGCTTCAGATAAAAAAAAGGGAGATCAAGAAGAAGTATGATAAATTTATTGGGGGAGTTTGTATGCTCATTCTTATGAAATGTGTCATTCAAGAAGTTGTGAAAAGAATTCTAAAAATGTTGTTAAGCCAAGCATCAATTATAATAAGAGTCAATTTCACTGGTGCCATTGTCATTGTCACCAAAAATGGGTTAAAGCGTAGTAATATTTCCTACAAAAAAACTATTAATAGGAAAAAGTATGGTCACTATTATGGTTAAAAAATTAACACAGTGACGTAAAAATATAAAGTTATACGCGAAAGTAATATAGTCCACTATATAACTATACAGGGTTCCTAAGCAAATCCTTAGGGGGCCAAGCAGCCGTGTATAAGACGCAGACAAACGGAAAAGCACATTAGGCAGAAAAGGATGGGCATGGGGCGATGTTGTCACTACATCTTACACGTAGTAAATCCATTCCAGGTTGTTGTTTCCTAATGTTTTCCATTTTCATACCTTTAGGACTGGAATAAAAATTGTTTTTGCTCGACTTTAATACCAAACTGATGAAAGATATCGTAAAAAAAAAATATTTTTCGGCTTTTCATTTTATAACCATTGTCCTTACGCACTGTTTACAGGCTGGGGACTGAGATACATGCAAATGCCTAACCTAAAGCGTTCATACACGGCCGGAGAAATCGACTGAGATATTTCCGTAGAAACTTTATCAAGCAAATAGGACGGGTTGACGCCTTCGAACGTCCAAACCGGGTTTTGCACTTTGATTCGAAATCAAAAAGGAGGAACAGTCAGATGTGGGGCCGTGCACAAATTACGTAACCCCCTCCCTATGTAATGTTTTGTAACGGTTTGGCACGCCACTCCCCTAATATTACGTAACGATTTCAAGACCACTACCCCCACCCCAAAAAAAAAAAAACTTCACTTATTTTCATTCCAAATTTTCTTAGTTTCACACAAATGCAAACGCTGTCGAAAACCCCCCTCCCCCCTACGTAACGTTTTGTAACCCTTCTCCCCTCTATGACCATTAGGTAATTTGTGCACGGCCCCTGTAGTCCCAGTGGAGGAGGGCGAGCAAATTGATATTTTTTTCTTAAAAATTATACTCTTTAGACCTATTTCTTTGCGTTCCCGAAATTACGTAATTTTTGAAAAAAAATTGTAAGCGGCGCCATTTTTATTTCGTGCTTTGTTTTTCTAACATTTTTGCGTTCGGCTAATTTAATTGAAAAATTTTTGCCTGCGGCGCCCTTTATCTTCTCACTCGAAACCAAAATCCCCCGTTTTAGGAAAACTGATTCCGTCTCTGTTTCTAAATTTTTTCGAATAAAAGTAGAGTATGACCATGGGGGAAATAATTTTTTTCTACGGTATGACGAAAATTTCGAGAAAGTTAAATAAAAAAAATAAAAAAAGTGGCGGAGCTCAAGTTTATCGCTCAGTATCGTAAATAATGGACCCTGCCGCCTCCTTTAAGCAAGAAAAAGCTGTGGTTTGGACCTGAAAACATCTAATTTTTAATTAGATTAGATGTTCAAATCTGTCCCGCCATCTAGCGGAAAAGCAGTCCGGAGATAATAACAAACTGGCACCATTGCTCAATATACCTGTTTCTTTTGTGGGCGCAGAACTTTCTATGCCATTTCTGTTTGATTTATTGAAATCCTATCCCTAAGGAAAATCTTAGGAACCCTGTATCATCACTAGAAGCACGAAAAACTTTACAGTCCGAAGCTTACTTCATAGTTGTCACATTTAATTTATTTAATATTACTTTAACGAGGTAACGACTCTCCTGATATTAATTTGGTTGCAATTCAGTAGCCCCTACTACTATGGAGTCTACACGGTCGCCTATCTACGTTGCCTACGAGTTATCGCTACTTTACTGACATTGTAAATCAATGCACCGTCAACTGGATGCGCGACGGCCATGTTCAAACATGAAATTCAAATCTTAATTTAAAAATACCTCATTGAATCACTGATTAGTAGTTGCATGTATCAATAAAAGTAAAAATATTAATATTTAGTCAATAAATCATATTAAAACTGGAAAGACATTTAATTTGCAAATCCTAACCTAAAATAATTCCGTTTTTTTATGAACATTTTAGATAAAACTAGGTCAAAACTAAGGGCCGCGAGTTTGCTTTAATGAGGAAACTGCTATACGTTTATTAATTTAAGATGTTGTGACTTAAGAAAAGAGGTTAATAAAATGGTAATTATTAGGTATAGGTTATGATATAGATAATATTTTTGTTTTCTGTCGTATCTTCACATATTTTATGGTATACGTCTTGATATAGTTTAGAAAAAGATCAACATATTTTCAATTAATAATGTGGGAAAAGGCGGCTGGTAAATGAAATAACAATGCTTTCCATAGTGATGTGCCTTTTTACTCAGTGACCTTGGTGAAAACTGGCCGAAATGGCTTAATTTTTAGGCAAGGATAATTAAATTTTTTCAATATTACTATTTTCCGTTATTTCTCTTTAATTTTGGGTAAAAAACGAACAGAAATCTTTTTTTGCACCTGTGATAAAAAAAAAGATTTTTTGCATCGGTAACCAAAAAAGCCATGCTTTAGTTATCTGCAGACAGTTACTAAAATGATGATTTTGGAAGGTATAAAAAAATAGTAGTTTTCACAACTAGTGGCTAAAAGAGTGCTTTTTTTACAAGTGTTGGTTTAAATAACGAGCGCAGCGAGGTATTTAAAAACGCGAGTAAAAAAGAGCACAGTTTAGCCACCAGTTGTGAACACTATTTTTTTTTAATACCTTTATCAAAAAATCCAAGAAAAACAGGAAAATACTTTTAAAAATCTCAATTCAATCAAACGAAGAGCACTTCTCGCAAAATACACCATCTTTACACTATAAATCAAGGCGGCTGGTAAATGAAACAACAGTGGTTGCCATAGCGATGTGCGTTTTTACTCGGTGACCTTCATTGCTGCGACATTTTAATCTTTGACAGTTTGATATTTTCAAGATATTTTTAAATTATTTTTTCGTAAATACTTGGTGAAAACTGGCGGAAATGGTTTAATTTTTAGGCAAGAATAATTAGATTTTTTCAATATTATTATTTTCTGCTATTTCTCTTTAATTTTCGGTAAAAAATGGAGAGAAATCTTTTTTTGCACCCGTAATTAAAAAAAAAAAAGTTTTTTTGTATCGGTAACCAAAAAAGTCATGCTTTAGTTATTTGCAGACAGTTAATAAAATCATGTTTTTGATGAAGGTATAAAAAAAAGTATTTTCCTATTTTTCTTGGATTTTTTGATAAAGGTATTAAAAAAAAAGTGTTAACAACTTGCAGCTAAACTGTGTTTTTTTTACTCGCGTCTTTAAATACCTCGCGGCGCTCGTTATTTAAACCAACGCTTGTAAAAAAAGCACTATTTTAACTTTTTAGTGTCTTTTATAAAAGCTTGATATTAAAAAACATTTTTTTTTAAATTTATTTTGACATATTTAGTTACTCATTCATTTCGGATAATGTATCGTTGCGTCACCAAATTTAAATTAGATAATTTGGTATTTGGAACGATATCGGACGTAGTTAGATGGTCTCTCTCCTTTAGCCCCTCAAAGAGTTGGATTTTACCACCAACCCCCATTCCAATTTCTATATACATTTTTTAAGACCCTTAAATGATCCTATATAATTTTTTTAAACTTATAGTTCTCTCAAAAAATCCATTATTTTAGATTTTTGGATCCACATTTATATACCTATTGATTTCTTTATGTTTATTTGCCCAAAAAAAACAGTAAATGCTCGAAATACGTCACATATGGTGTCTTAAACGGCCTGTCAGCGGCACATTGCTATAAATTTTCATCGATTCAGTGAGTATCCTAATTGTAGATAGGGATAAATTATATAGAGACACCAATTTAGGAAATGCGTATTATAGACGTGTCCCTTTTTTCCTTCTAGGCGTATAATAAAATTAAATAAAAAATTGCTGCGTCGTGGGAATTTATTGTCTGACTAGCTATAGCCCGCGACTTCGTTCGCGTGTTTGAAATTGTAGCGTCCTCCTTACCCTGCATATCGTTACGGTCCTCCCCCCACCCCATTACGTGCCTTAAACCCTTCCACCTAGTCGAATACCCGTTTTGCCTGTGTGTTTTGCCGTTTTTTTTTGCTTTAAATGGTCATAACTTTTGTTTCGGTGAACCGATTTTGATTTAATGAAGCCTCTTTCCTACCCAGGACTCCAAGGAGTCCAGTAGTTTTTGCGTGAAACTGGAACAAACAGACTGACAAAAATTCAGCCAACACCAAAAACTTTAAAAACATGTACAGAAATAGTCTATCTAAAGATTTATTATTTCTTTAGAAGTCCAAATTTTGACCATTCACGCGGTTCTTGCACATTTTTTCTGACGTAAAAAACTTTTTAAAGGATATTTTTTTCACTTTTACGACTGCATTTTACCTCAAAAAACACATATGGCCAATGTGTTGTCATTTAAATGGATTTTTTTTCAGATTTTTTTCATTTTTTGGTCGATATTATTTAAAAAGACAGTATGATGGCGTTTAGTTTATTTATTTCAATTATTGGAGCCACTATCTTTTACTTACATGTGCAGAAGCTGTGTGCTGATTGGTTAAGAGTTATTTTTATTTGGCTGTGTAAAGCAAAATTATTTCCTATTTTATTTTAATTAAATAAGTCAGCGAGCAAAACGTCAGTTAAGTTTGCTTACACATTACACATAAAAATATATGAATTAAAATTTTCAATTTTCATTAGTGTGAAGAAGTGTGGAATTTTTTTTCTCATATGGAGTTCCGCAAATTTAGGAATAAAACGGGATAGAAAAATCACCCAAATAACAGACTGTTTTTTGTTCAAAGGCGTACGATGCAGGGACAAACCTACCACCAATCTTCTTTTTTTTTCTTGAAATACTGGGAAAACGTGTGCTAAGCCTTAGTCCATCTTAGTAAATACCGTCCATAGGCTTTATTTAATCAAAATGTTTATTTAAAGTAGAAAAACCTGGAAAAACAGCAGGCAAAGTGAGTACTCGACTGGAGGAAAGGGCAGGCCCGGATCTAGGGGTAAGACAACGAGGCAGTTTCCTCAGGCGCCCGTTTTAGGGGGGGGGGGGGCAATGAAACCCCAAATTAGTCTGAAAAATAGGTATTAAAGTCCCCTCAGCAGCCAACCGACCCGCTTCGTTAATTATTGCTATGTTTTCATGGGTATTGAGTTCGTTTTCAACACTCATAGTATCCTTTTCTTTTATATAGCGTGTTCTTGCTCTTGATAAAGAACACGCTATATAAAAGAAAAAGATACAATGAGTTTTGAAAACGAACTCAATACCCATGAAAACATAGCATATATATTTCATCAAAAACGTAACGAGACCAAATTTTTGGAAGAATATTTGGCTTATTCTTCAAAAAAACTTGCCTACGGCGTTATAGGAAATATTGGTAGTTGCAATTTTAGAATAATTTTAAACAATGTTTACCAACAGCATTCAAAGTGTGAAAAACGAATTTTCACTATATAATTTTATTAAAATTTTCGCCTGCATCGCATTTACGGCATGATTTTGCCATCAAACCTAGAATTAAGATTATATCTCGCCCCAACCCAACCCACTTTGTTTAAAATAGACTACAAAAAACGTAAAAGAGACAAAATATTTTGCTTAAAATGTAAATAAGTTTTCCCGCGGCGCGCGCCGCGATATATAGCATCATTGATTGTAAAAATTTTAAGCAGTTTTTGTCATCATCATTTCAAACGTGTAAAAAATGGCATTTAAGGAGTGATTTTAACAACAAATCTAGAATTTTACACATTTTTGTTTTGTATATAATCAGAATCAGAATATCTTTAAATAAACCTCAACCCTCTCTTTCATAAAGTTGCAACCTCTCATGTGTTAATAGTAAAGGAACACGAGGAATCCAGTGCTGAAATTCTCATCAAAATATGCCGGAATAAACACAAAAAGTCTGAAAATCGGATTTTTGATATCTGCAAGGTTTGGTTAGAAGCGGACACCAAATATTAAAAAAAAAATATTCATTGTACAGAAATAGTCTATCTAGAGAATTATTCTAAGTATAGAATTAATTTTAAAAGGTAAGTAAAAAATGCTTTGGTCAGGGGCGGCATTTAAAAAATACCTCAGGCGGTCAACACTCTAGAGCCTGGAAAGGGTGTGAGGAGCAAAAGGTGCTTGTTTTTATGTAAAACCCAACATTTTAAAAGTAGTTATAAATTTGGTAATTTTTTTGGGCATGAAGCGGCTTAAGAAAGTTATTTAAAAATTATTTGATTTTATACGTTTTACTGTATTTTTTGAAGTCAATTTTCTGTAAGCTGTTATTTTAATGCAAGATCTTAATTCTCCCAAAATTGCAAAAAATTTCGTAGTAGTAAAACCTTGACGATAATAATATAGAAAAACGCTGAAAAAAATGCAACGAGAAAGGACGGAGAAGAATAGGAGAAAATTGCGCTGGTCAACTGTGAAAGGGGCGCTACGCGCGTTAGTCAGATCGAGCGTGAATCCGAATAAGAGAAATTTCCAACACAAATTGAATTTTTGCTCGGATGAACATCGTACGTATTCGTACTTGCACTCTGCCAAAGACACTTATTCTACGTCGAATATTAATAGTAATACGAAATATAGAAACGAGCCAAGAATGTATGTCAACCTGGCAAAAAACAAAAAATTTCTCAATTATGGGTTAATTACCTCAGTTTTAAGTGAAATATTGGAGTCTTATTCTTGAGGCAAAAAAGAGGATTCAATTCATTGATGATTCAAATTAAGGCGAGTAAAAAAAGTACAGTTTAGCTGCAACAACGAAAACAACAACCATTGACAGTTTAGCATTTTTAATAGTAGTTTATGCCCTGTTCTCACTATGCAACTTTTCCATGCATTAAATTTGTTAATAACAGGTTAAAAGAAGACACAAGCAGATATTGTCTTCTTTTAACATTATCAGAAAATTTGATGCATGGAAAAGTTGCATTAGTGAGAACACGGCTTTACATAACAAGCATGTTATGATGGTCATTAAACGCGAAGATGAAGTTTGACACGCGAGCCGCAGGCGAGTGTCTTAATTTATCTGAGCGTGTAATTACCATAACATGCGAGTTAGTGTACTTTACTTTACCTACGACCAATGAAAATTTCATCATAAATATCAGAAATTATTAAAAATATCAAACGCGAACAGTGTTAAATCAACAACCTTCATAACCTGATGAAGTTTCAATGACGTTCGATCTAAAACGTCAAAACAAATAAGGTTACTAAGGGACTTTTCATATATCTTTTTAAAAACAAGGTCCCCGTTAAATTGTCAATTTAACGGAACTTATTTTTGGTTAGGTACTAAAATTATATTGGATTTATTTACGTTTAATAAATATTTATTGTTTTAAAAATATAGAAAGTGCTCTCATAAAATAAAGTTTCATCGCTTGTCGCGTCATCTTGTGGTTTACGTGTAAGCTTTATTATTATCCTAGGACCGTAAATGAGCCATTAAAATCGTGTTAAGATGGTCGTAAAATTAGTATTATTGGTTGATCGTACGTAAAAGTAATTACTTAATATTTGTCCCGTCAGTTATCATAGAATTGCTCTTTTCTTTAATGTAAAAAAAACTAATTTAGTGAGGGAGTGAGAGGAGCTAATGATATTTGATAATTCATAATTTTGGGTCAAAAAGTGCTACAAATATGCAGTTTTCAGATTTAAGGTCTACTACACTACTACTTAAAAAAACTATTTAAAATGTTATTCAGTTTCAGAATAAAAAGCACCTAACTTTTTTTTATATCACTACATGGTCCAATTTACACCAAGGAACGTGATTTCGATACTATCTTTTTATTTCTCACATTTTTTTTACACAATTGATCGTTGTCATAGTACATAAACCATAACAAGTGCGTGGGTGCACACTGAATTAGTTTCTATTCTTGAAAACACAACTTGTGTCACCAAATAAATAAAGACAATGTTAGTCCTATATTCTAGTTGTTGTTAAAATACATCAGCATTCTCAGTATAGTACCTTTTAACAAACTAGGAGCAGATTTCCCTTTGTGGAATAATTTTTGAGTTGGGGTTATTCGATTTCGAAAATCTAAATCAACTGAGAGTAAAATATTAAGAAAACACAGTGAATGTTTTTCCCAACCTTACCTTTACCGTGTGCCTATTCAGGTCACATAAGAATTAACCGTGGTTAAAGTTTGATAAAAAAGGTATTTTTAAAATTCCATTTTGATACTTCTGCATAGTTATCTAACAGTAGAGGTTATTTTTTTCTATCAGTGACCTTAGCTCAGAAAATATCGAAGTGACGATGACGTTTAAAACGGGTCATGTCTGGCCGTCTCATCATACTTCATACAGAGCCTACATTCGGTGTTCTCACTTAGACCCATTCTGTGTAATGGTACTTTCAGCCTGCAGTGTCCGGTTTATAGATCAACCATTGGCCGGATGTCCTGCCTGGTGAGCTCAATGAGTTTTCCGGCCCTCTTCCTGCAAGGTTCTGTAATGAACTCTTTGGAGTGTGCCAGTCCCGGCAATTCTCTCCAGTATTGGTGGAACTTATTCTCCATCCAGACTGAGAGAGCAGTGTTGATTATGTTGTATGCTATTCCGCATCGGCAGTCTCATTACCCAGATGCCCAGAATGTCCCGGAATCTATACCAGCGACACAGTGTTTATTCGCCCTAGGGTATTCAGTGTGTTCTGGCAGTTCCTCTCGGTTTCAAGAGCCTTAAGGGCCGCTTGACTGTCGGAGAGTATCTTTATTGTGCGCTCATTTCAATGGCGAAGAGTTCCGCCTGGAAGACTATTGAATGTAAGACATTTTGTAAAAACTAAGATACGGCTCGCAGCACTTTTTTGATTTTTTGCCGAATGAGTTAAAATTTCTTTGTAAGGCTCCCAGTTCGAAATATTCAAACATTTGAGCCTTCCGTTCAAAGTTCATCAGCCAATTCTGATGTTTATTTGACTCCAAAAACTATGAATATCACATGATCCGTTTTTGAACGTCAGTTGTTCGACGTTACCTGAGCTAAGGTCTCTGACAGAAAAAAAAAGAATCTACTCCTAAATTAAAATCTAACCAGAGTAGATACGAAAAAATGGAATGGAATGGAAAGCAGAAGTTTGAAGTCCGACTGGAGGGAGGGCTACAATCTTTTGAGGGACAAAAAGTCTCAAAAATTGTGAGAAACCGTGTAGGTACTCTTATGACAAAGAAATAACGATATCAGTACAAGGTTGTTCAGGTTGGCACATATACAATTTGAAACTGCTTTAGTGGCACTTTTAACCCTGAGGATTAAAAATGTACTTTTGCTCTCTATAGGGGTTAAAAATAACACTTTTAGCCCTAAGGATGGAAATAAATTTTTATGGACTTTAGGGATTAAATAGGTACGTTTAATCCCTTTTCTTAGGGACTGAAGTTGCACTTTTAATCCTTAAGGTATTAAAAAAAAATTAATCTCTGGAAAATTATAATTAAAAATATCGCAAATAACGTGATTTTAACTTTAATGTTTTCCTAAAGTGCATAAAATATTATATAAATCTCGGGACTAAAGCGTCTTTTAATCCCTCTTTTTTTGCCGCGGGATTAAAAATAGCACTTTAGTCCCTATGTTTAGAATTCACTATGAATCCTGAGTACCATTTTAGTCCCTGAAAATAGGCACTAAAAGTAAACTGAGTCGGTATAGTGCATAACATTTTTTTGTTTTCTTTACCAGTATTATCTTTTTCACGACATTCAAACATGATGAGAAGAAAATTTCCCACAGTCCCGAAACACTTCAACGACACATTTTTGATAAAATCTGTAAAAATTTGAATATTGTAGGTCGTCGGGGTCGCGTCGCCATATCTCGCAGAGATTTATTTTTTATGCGTGATTTTATTAAATTTAATTGGACCCGCGTGGGCTTTTTATTTTCCGCAATTTCCTGTCGCCGGTTTACAAAAAAAAACAAGACATTCCTTTTGCCTTTTCTATATCTGCAAAATGTATACCTACTAACGTTTAACTAAAAATATTGAAACTAAAAAATACAAAAAATATTCTGTGATTACGTCAAAAAATTCTCCGAGCGAAAAATGCATGTGTTGCCCTGGTGACCTGTCAAAAAACCCATTTTGATTGGTTGAAACGTACTGGAGTGGAATTTTAATGGTACATAATACACCTAGTGATTAAAGTGCTATTTTAAATCCCGAAACAAAAAGTTTATAGCCCTACCAACGAAAGCGCTATAATTTGTCGAGGGACTTAAAAACACTTTAGTTCTGATGTGTATATACTATTTTATGCACTTTAGGATAGGTAAAACGTTAAAGAAAAAATAACGAACAGAAAAATTAAATGCCAGTAAACGGTAGGTACTCTATTTCTAAAACGTCATCGAAGGGGCTGATTGTTACCTTATTATTATACTATGATTATCTAGATCACGATGGTCAACTGAAAATCTTGGTGTGTTATGACAAGTGTTGATATTAATAGAAATTAATTGGTTTTTTATAGTGTAATTTTGTTCTAAAGAAGTTATACTTTTGTTACATGCATACCATGTTATAATTCTAATAAAATTATTGAAAATAAATTTCTAAATTTAGCTTTGATTGCAAAGAAATTCAATTTAATTCCCTAGGGATTTAAAGCACATTTTAAATCCCTACGGATTTAAAGTAGCACTTTTTCACCGAAAATAGGGATTTAAAGGACCCTTTTTTTTACACCTGTGAACGATAAAAAATATTTTGCATTGGTAACCAAAAAAGCCATGGTTTTGTAATTTGCGGACAGAGGGTAAAAAGTTTTTATTGCGTTGCGCGTCGGTAACCAATAAAGGTTATTTGCGGACAGGCACTAAAATGGTGTTTTTGATGAAGAAAAAAAAATTGTGTGTTTCCGCCCGGGATCGAACCGGGGACCTTCCGCGTGTTAGGCGGATGTGATAACCACTACACCACGGAAACAACATGACTATAATAATCGAGAGAGCAAAGCGGTCTTTTAACGAATTTACAACTCATTGGGCTGCGATCATAGGTCAGGCCTTATTTATATGCTGTAGGCTGTAGTTCTGGTTGATCATCGCAGCTGAGGGTTGGAGGTGATGGTGTGTTGTTTAACGAGAGTAGATCCCTACTTAGTTAATATTTATTGAAACATAAATCTGAAAACTGCACATTAAATTCGTAGTAACTTTGGATTACAACTTACCCTCTTAACCACCCCCGCATCAATCTCGTTGTTTTTCCCTTAAAGATTAGGAAATATTATGTGGAAGTCAAATCTGAAAGCTGCATATTCGTAGCAGCTTTGGTTCAAATGTTATAAATTTTGAAACTTTTTTACACCCCCTATCACCGCATTAACTACTTCCAACCAACGTAGTTTTTTCCTCCAGAATTAGGAAGTGGTTACTGAACGTAATGTCTGAAAACTGCTTGTTCGTTGCAGCTTTGGGTCAAACGTGATGATTTTTTTTTAAATCAAATTCATTATCCCCCTCTCACTGCTTCAACGCGCCCCGCCAGCATGGTTTTTTCATAATAAGTATTGGGTTGTGTCACTGGACCTATATAAGTATATCAAATTGCATTCAATTCGTTTAACAGGAGGTTAGTTTAAAATCGATTGCAAGATTTGTACTGAATAGACAGACGAGACGGACAAAGAAGAAAGCGAGCTAATAAAAACGCAAATGGTATCTGATCCCATATGAATAACTTGACCAGTTTCTTGAATGTCTAAAATTTTATTGTAAACATTTTCAAATAAATAATAATAAATACATAGGCCATTTTCCCAACTAATTAAAAGCGATTCCCAAGTTATCTGAAACTTAAGATTTTTTTTATTGTTGTTTGAATAAATTAGAAATACAAAATGTTTTGTAAAATGTACTTAAATTTCCCAACTGAATCTTCATATTTCCCAACTTCAAGCAACTAAAAGCAACATTGGGGGGGGGGGGAGGCTCCCCCCCTCCATCGACCCCCAAGGGATCGCCGGTGATTAGAGGAAGATGAATAATAGAAGAACAAAAAAAGAAACAATCAAGTTTAGAAAAATATACCTTCTCCAGGATATGGATGAAGGCTCGATTTTGAAGTACTTGTTCGAAGAATTTGGAATGACCATTAGTTCTACTAATAGTGCTCACCACAATTCTACTGGGGTTTTGGCATACTTATACTCCCGTTTTCTATTACAAAAAGACCAAATTTTATTTTGTACTTTGTGATGTCATATCGAGTGTCATATTGACCAAAAAAGTTAACGAAAAATATAACAAAATTATCAACACATTTTTATCTGTCACGATATTTTTTATTTGGTTTTATTATGAATTTTAATTAATTAAAAATAAAATTATGTCCCACTTATACATTGCTTTTCGCATGTAGGTATAGATCATTAGATCATACATTAAACATTGACAATTTTAGTTTAATTAGGTAGGTGCATACGGCACATATTATAGTGGTGTATTTAGCGTTTTTATGATCTTATACACTTTTAATATTATCAAAATTCATGACACTGAAATTATCATATGAGAAGGCAATACACTACTATAATGTCTGAACTACTTATTTTTTATTTTTGCCACTGGGTTGGCTCTATACAATAAAATTTGTTAAATATTACTCCAGTGATTTTTCAAAAATATATTAGGGGGTGTGTTGGTTGGTGTTCTACTTTGATTGACTATGATACGATTTCCTCTCGATTGATCGATTGATCAGTGTTTCAACAGGAAGATGAGATTTGGGTTTCCCCTAACATATGCAGCTGATTTTCTTATTACTTAAATAAGCTTGACTCTTTCACAAAGGGTGCAGCCTTTTTCTAAGTGTTTTCTCCTGCACAGAAAAAAACACTGCAGTAACATCAATAAAAGTTCCCATTGATATTCCTGAATGACAATTACGGATTATCTCAATTTAATACGAACTAGTTATTGAGTCAATGGCGCTTGTTATTGATATAACGGGATTATTTTTAAGACATTTAGAACTATGGGTGGGAACTCCTAAATATTGATCCTACCGCAGTGTTTTTCCTGAGCATCGCATAGGTACTATAATAAGATGTACGCCACATAGTCAGGACCTGTCACTATTCTGATTAGAAGTTTCAGAATCTCACTCAACTTCTCTCTATTCATCGACCCACGTAATACGCATCTCGATATGATATCGGTCCAACCCTAAAAATGTTGAGGGACGAATCTAGATTGATAACGTTTTAGATACGGAACAACCTCAATCTATACTAATAAAAGAACGGTGATCAACATCAACTATAAACGCACAGGTCAAACCACTTGACCTACAGAACTCGATAAGGATTTTTGGAAATATTACCTCTAAGGGGGTAAAAATAGGGGTTAAAATTTTAAGGAGGTTTTTCTATATTTCGAAAACGAGAAGCCGCAGAGCTCTGAAAGTTAGTATGTACATTCTACTAATGAAATAAGTAAACACGTGTTTTGGCGTTTTTCGAAATTTCAACTAGGGGTAGTGTGGGTGAAGAAAGTCAGAGAGGTTTAAAAATTGGTATTGTAGACGCCACTAATAAAATAGATGTACACGTGTTTCAGCTCTTTTCTACCAACCCCCTATGAATGGGGAGGATTATCCCCCATATTTGATAAAAATTTTAATCTGTTATGGGTTGTTGGGTATCAAACTGAAGGAAATAAAGTCCGGAATCGAAAAAAGTGTGTTTCTATTAACTTTTGCAATTTTTTATTACCCGTCCCTCCTCCCAACTCCATATTTAATGAAAATAAAGTCCAGAATCGAGAAGAGTGCTCCTTCTGTTATTGTTTCGATTTTTTGTTATCCTTCTCCTTCCCCCCACCACTATGTTCGATGAAAACAATGAACTGTAAAATAAGTTACCTATAAAATCGGAATCAAAGAAAGTGTTTTTTTTTGCAAAATAACTGCTGGAAGAAATTTGCTGCATTATTTGGATTTCTGGGGAGTACATAGGCTTTAGTTCATCAAAATCGGTTCACTAGAGCAAAAGTTATGAGCCGTGAAAAAATTTCAGGCAAAGCGGATACTCGAGTAGATGGACGGGTTTAAGGGGCTAAAAGTTTGAGGGCATGAAGTGGGGTATGGGGGAGAAGGAGGGGGAATCTACAATTTTAAACACGCGAACGAAGTCGCGGGCGGCCAGCTAGTTTCCATTAAATTCAAAAGTTTCTATTTTTCACCTTCTAGATAACGCTAAATAAGTTCCCATCTTTAGCAGAAGTTGATTCGTTTATCTTGTTAGAATACTTATCATGACTTTCTGGTAGAACATCGGCCATATAACCAGTAGCACTTTATCAGATGTTAAATTGCGTGTGAAAAATAATTAATATGCCCAATAAACGTACGCCATATATTATAGTTTTGTGTCCCCCCGTTTGGGAATATATCTATGTATGTGTACATACGTTTCTTTTTATAAATGATATATGTTCTGTTACAAGTTAGTGTGCGAAGAAAGGTGCGTGATCAGATACGGTTAGTGTCCTTATTTTGCTTTTTTTTCACGCGGATTATTTTGTATACGTGAATATCCGAATGATATATTTGTATGTTTTGCAGTTGGCTTATTTAACTTCTTATGAATAAAAATATTTAGCGCTGCATATTTGCACCTTTCTTGCACATTTTTTTAATAATATAAAATTCGACATTTGACAAAAGAATTCAAATGAAAAAAAGAGGTCTCTTTCTTCTTTGTGTATCTGTCTATCTATTCGGTACAAATCTTGCAATCGATTTTAAACTAACTTTCCGGTAACCGATTTTAATGAAATTTGGTAATACTTATGTCGGTCCGGTGACAATACAATGTTATGAAAAAAACTATGCTGGTGGGGGGTGTCGTTGAAGGTGTTAGAAGGGGTTAATTAATTTGATTATTTAAAAATTAATTACTTTGGAACCAAAAGTGCTACGAGTGTGGGAGTGGTAAGGGGTAAGTGGGGGTAAATAGTTTTTAGAAATAATTATTATAGCATAAATGAAAGGCCAATACAGCGCTACTCAAGCTATCGGCAAAAATATTGTTTTTTGTATAAACGTTGGTTTTCATAACGAACACAGAGAGTGATTTAAAAATGAATGTATTTTTTTATACCGTCCAAAATATATTTTTTCTTGATTTTGGTATTGAAGATGTTAGGATTGGAATACTTTTGGGATATTCTGTTTATGTGAACACGAAACTATCGACCATAAGCATAGACTAGTTTGCTTTGTCTCTAGCTTTTTAAGGTGTATTTATATTTGTGTAAAACAATTTCTAAAATGTGGAAGTCATCTTTGCATTTGCTTACATCTTTACATTTGCAAAGGGGGGGACGATCGTCCCCCCTTTGCTCCAGAAAAAGAAAGAAAAGTAGACAACATAGATGGTGGTGGTAACCCTGAAGTCTTTGGAGAAAAAACGAGAAATTGCAGAACGTTCTTTTAAAGACATTCTAGAATCACTCCACAGTATTTTGGGACAGTTTGAAACAGACGATAACCACGATATTAGAAAGACAAAAAGTATTATAGATAGACTTTCAATTTATAAACAAGTTTTAGACAAAATTATTTCGGACATAAAATCAAGGTTCAATAACGAGACTTTTAAGTATTTTTGACCTGAACATATTCATACCAAGTTTTATACATCGTGAAGCCAAAATCAGGGCAAAATTAACTAATTTCGTTTCCAAATACTATAAACTGTTTGATTAATACACAACACAAATTGTTGAACTTTTATTGGGAGAAGTCAGTATTTGGAAACAGTATTGGTCAGAAGTAAGTAAGAACACATATGATAACGTTTTCGAGGCAATGGCAGTGGCGATATTTTTCTGTTGATAAAAACATTCTTGAATATTTGTCAGTAAGTAACGCTTCATCAGAAAGAATCTTCTCCTGTCTCAGAAGATTGAAAATATAACAAACAAAAAAGTATTTAGCTATTAGGTTTTGTTTGTGGTTTGTTTGTTATCTATGTTTTTTATAACTGAAAAAATTATACGTAGTTACTCAAGCGCGTATTTCAGGGGGGTAGGAGGGTAATTAACCCCCCTTCACCTATTTTTTACGAAAATATTGAGCAAGTCAAAAGAAGGCCATAAATTGCGGCAGGTATAACACCTTTGGTATCTACGGTATTTGTTTAATTTTGTGTTAACAATAGCATTTGAGTGCCACTTTCTTAAAAATTTTCGCTTGCTGCGTTTTGAAACCATTGATATATTTACAATTTTAGTTTAATTTTGAATCAAAAAAGCATTTTTCAGTGCAATATTCTTAAAAATGTTCGCCTGCGGCGCTATGATACGTTGATATTTATGATTTTAGTTTAATTTGACTCAAAGATTGCATTTTGAATGTAATTTTCTCAAATTTTCGGCGTATTTAAACATTTTTTTTTATAAAAAAATTAATGAAATGAACAACTTAAAGTCTGAGTATCCCCCCCCCTAGATTTGAGGCCAAATCCGCGCTTGTAATTACTAAGTTTTGTTTGCATATATTGATATGTTCCTTGTAAAATTTATGCTCTGTTGCTTTTTATTCTGGTTATTTTTTTCGTGTCGAAACCTCCCCTTTTTAAATGGCTGGGTTGGTACAACCAATATTTTAAAAATAGCAGTTTATTGTAATTTTTTCAAAATTTTTGCCTGCATCTGCAAATTAGAGTAGATGAGACTTGCTAACAAAAATATGTATTTTTGTTTCGTATACTAACCCAACACCTATCAAGTCGCCCCTCTCCCCTCCCTTCAGTTCAAGAGCTCAAGCAATAGGCACCTATCTAATTTTTACAAATTTGCCCTCAGAGTCGATTTCTGGCTACGCCACTGCATTCTGTTTATGTGAAGACTACACTGTACCGTTTATAAGAGTAGATATTGCAAGTTGCGTTGACTTTAATTTGAGAACTATTTTGCTTCGTCTCTATAATTTCTTAAAGTCTATGTATATTTACCGTGTGTAAGAAGTAAAAAGCAGTGTCTCGAAACAATTTCTAAAATGTGGAACTAATCTCGCAAGATAGCGAGCGGAATCTAACCCCGTTCCTGCTAATTGCTGGCCGCTAAATTAGTCATTAATTGACTTTCCCGCTTTGACAATGCACTTATCGCGGCCAGGAATCCTTTGAAAAGAGCCGAAGACTCGCGAAATCACCTCGAGAGGTTGAAGATTGAGTGCCGAGAGCTACAAGCTTCTAAGCGACATTTTGAACAAAATTTGTTTTTTACAGGAAATATTTTATTCAATATTCTGTATATTTTTGGTTTGATATGTCCATAGATAGCTCCAAAATTAATAGGGAAATTTAGATTCAAGTACATTTTTTTTGTCGACAACATTTTTTTGTCAACAAAATTTTAAAAATAGTTTATTGTAATTTTTTCAAAAAATTTTTGACTGCGGCGTATTTAAGTGTTAATTTTAAAACAAATCTGCAAATTAGAGTAGATGAGACTTGATAACAAAATTCATGGTTTTGGGGGGGTTCGGGTACTTCTAGAGGACATAGAGACAATTCGACCTCCCTTTGCGAGGCTCAAATTTCAAGACAAGATTTTTGGTAAAAACCGCATTTTAATATATCACGCCGTCTTCGAGCTACGGGGGCTATTTGAAAATTCTGCATTTTGGGATCGGCCCTATAACTTTTTTATTTATGAAAATATCTTCGTGGTGTTAATTGCATTTTGGTGGAGTTTTTAAACTAGAATTTAATTAATACATCAGATTTCATAAGTCACTTTTAATTTTTGAGATATAACACAAAGTTGGTATTTTTTTTATGGAGCACATCATTTTTTTTTTAAATATTTTGAATGCTCTTTTAATTTTCTTCAAAACGATGTACCTCTTACTAAATTGGATAATTAGTTGTCAAGTTATTAAATATTTTCCATAAATCATATGGTAGGTTGTGATAAAAGCGGCACGCCACATCATTAAAAAAATCTAGAGTGCCATGGTTGTCAATCTGAGATAATAGAGAAATTATTTTATATGAAGTCAAAGTGAAAGTCAGGAAATAAGGAAATAAGGAATATAAAACTATTTTGCTTCTTAACTGAATTCAGGGCCTACAATTATATCAATAATAAATAATTATACATATATATTTTATGCTCAGATTGTCAATCAAGGCACTCTATATTTTTTTAATAATGTGGCGTGCCGTCTTTATCGCATGGTTCCATATGATTTATGGAAAATATTTAATAACTCGACAACTATTTATCCGATTTTTGTATAATGTATATTAATTTTTAAAAAATGGGACTTTTTGTTATATCTCAAAAACTAAAAGTAGCTTATGAAATCTGTATCTATCTCCTCTAGAAGTACCCAAAACCCCTCACAACCATCGAATTTGGACACCCTGTACATGTTACACGCTTTATTGTTTGAACCTAATGGTATATTTACACCGAAAAAACACTGCAATTCCCATTCATATTCCTAAATAAGAATTACGATTGTCTTAAATTTATTGCAATGACAATTACTTTATTAATAACGACAAGTCATGGAATAAAAAATTGACAAAAGATAGAAAATCATTCTGTTTCGTTTTCACTAAAAACAGAGAGCTGAAATAAATTTAAAAAAAACATGATTTTTTTTTAGGTTTTTGATTATAGTTCTAAAATAATACGATCCGCATGTTTTTTGGAATTGTTTTTATAAATGTCGCTTAGAACCCTATGGCTCTCCGTACCTGAGATATAACTTGCGCCATGTAGTGGTTTTTAGTAGGCACATACATAGTGCGTAATAATATATATGGGGAAAAACTTTTTTTCCTCTTTCAGAACTAAAAAGATATATAATACCTAGGGACCAAAGTGGTACTTTTTATCCCGAGGTGAAAAGTTTGTACTACGACCGGACGGAGAAGTTTACATACTACTTGTGGCAGTTTTGAGATTTGTTTTACTTTTTATTAATTTTTACGTTCATTGTTGAATATTTCTTGCATATTGTATACAATATTTCTGGTTTGTATTTTTAGTACCTAGGTAATAGAAGTGCAACTTTCACTCCATAGTCAGTCATTTTAATCTCTAGGGACAAAAAGTACAGTATTTTAGTCCCTCATTTGAAGGACTAAAACTGCTCTTTTCGTCCCTAGGAACTAAAAATTGTATTTTTAGTCCCTAGAGACAAAAAATAAAATTTAATGTAAATGCAAATGTAAAAAAATTTAAATAAAATATCAATAAAAAATTGAACTAAACTAACAAAATCGACTGAAAACAAAACAAAAAAAGTGATTGATCCTTTTTGGTAAAAGTAATAGTATATTATATACCTAGAGACTAAAGTGTCACTTTTTGTCCCGGGACAAAAAATTTGTAGCTTGAGCGAAGCAAGGGCATTTTAGTCCCTAATTTGCGCTTTTTAACTTAATTTTTGTAACGGTAAAGATTACCGTGAATTTTCGACGTATGCTAATCTCGATCACGGCCTAATAAACTTATTCATACCGTAAAACCTTTTAGGGCCAATTATCCCAATAATAAAAAAGTCAAAAACTTGCCGCCCGATAGACACGAATAAAACGAGCATTTCATCGCGGATACTTTTTACTATATTTTTTATATTTTAAATTGCCGGAAACGCAGTGACAACAAATCCAACATGTGTTGTTCTGTGAACCATAGAAATCATGTAGACGAATAGAACAACTTTTGACGCGTGCGTATCGAAATTTTAGCAAACACCATGATTGCTGCCATTTTGATGGCAACCTTCCTTGAAATTCTCCTTCGATCGCCATTAACCACACAAAACAACCTTCATCTGTTGTTTTGTCGCTAACTTCACTCCCATCCATTTTCGGTTGTTTTGGCTTTTTCTCGTCCCAATTTTAATTTAAACACGTTTTGTGTTTCATAGACTTTTGTGATGTGGATTGTGACTGCACTAAAAAAAAGTAAGGTTAGATTGCCGATAGTGACGTGCCTAGCTACCATGAAAATGGTGCCAAAACCAATTTCAACTCTCGCGCAGAAAGAAGGCGTCATCTATTCCTCTTTCCTATATCTATGGTTGTGAACGCGCGGAACTGCCCATTTTGTTAAACAAAACGATTTTTTTATTTTATTTAAGTGTTGCATTTAGATGGGAATTTATGATAGAGCAGTCAGGCTAAATGACGACAAATTGACAACCTTTTCATACTCAATATCTGTAAGACATTTAGCTAATTATACAAAATGTTTGATAAAATGGCAGAAAAATATACAAATCTGTTTAACGGCTTTTGAGTTATCGTCTCCCGGATCCCAGGCAGTCAGACACCACAAAATTTTGTATTTAGATGTTTTTTGATCGAAATAACTCATTTTAGTAACTAGTAACTGTCCACAAATAACCAAACCATGGCTTACGGTGACTGATACAATAGACACTTAAAGTTAATTTTCTGGTTTATCCGCATTCGTATCCTTATCTCTATCGAGTCGACCTATCGTGCAGGTGTCCTTTTAAACTAATGGCGAATGCGTGACAGCTCCAGCTGATCAAATGCGTCAAAACATCGTTTCGTATGCAGGGAACGTCCTTTGAGTAGTCAATAGTATATTGCACTAGAGGAATCACGGATTTTGCATTATGCCTGTACCCCTGAACTGAGACCACTATGGTTTTCATCTTTTGAAAGAAAAACCTATGCCATTCAGAGAACAAAGAGTTCCTCTTTCAAAAGAAGGGTCTTTTTTGAAAACCATGATGATTTTGGTAGAAAAATGCCTAAAATTGTGAATGAGGACCATCGTGAATTTAAGGAAATAATTTTTTTAAAGGAAAAAACATAAGCCATTTAGAGTAGGGGCTCTTCTTTCAAAAGACGCGACTTTGTCTCAAAGTTGTGATGATCATGGTTCAAAACTTTGAGCAAGCAAGGAAAATAGAACATATAGGAAATGGAAATCACCAAAGAAAAAGTGGCAAATTTTTTACGAGCGGATAGAGCAATCTGAGAGGCATAACGGTTAGGTAAATTTATATTCCCTGGGTAAATTGGATTTTTGGTCCGACTTGACGTATAACTCTACTTTTTTGTTTACTTTTTCTTTTGTGTTGTTTACTTTTTAAAGTTGGAATTTCTTAGTCTGTTTTTGAGTCTTTTCTCTAAAATATCTAATAAATTGCTTCTAGAGTTGTCCTGCTTTGCGGATTGTATAAAAATTCCACAAAAATTAAGTATTCTCTGCAAAGAACAGATGCGGTATCAATATAGTCTTTATTTTTAATTCTAAACTCACTGCCGTTGTCAACTCCTTGTCTCAAAGCATAGAAAAAGTGACGTTTCCCCAACCGTTATGCCTTTTTAGCTATGAAACTTTCAAGCGCATCGATACCCCTAATTTTTTAGATTGGTGGGTTGGGATATCCATTCCTACATGTTCTATTTTCCCTGGCGGCAAGGGAGGACTGTGGCCAAAACACTAAAATAGTTATTTAACAGTCGTCCTCTATCTTCTGGAGGCAAATAAACTAATTACAAACAAAGAATAAGTTTTTCTCAATTTTACTATTCTTGTGATGTTTTTTTTTTTTAAATTTGGGTTAAATAAGGATAAACAAAATAAATAAGTAAAACAAAATAGACACTTACGGAGGGATTTACTAAAAAGGTTTAGCTATTTTAGAACGGTCCTAAGTTTAAATGATGTTTTTGGTTTTAAGCATTTTAAACCACCCTCCTTGAGTTTTGGACATAGCTTGATTTATAATAATTTTAATAAATTTGTTTATTGAATAATGTTGGATTTAAGAAAAAATTTTCAATTTAGAAGAAAAGAAAATTAAAAAATTGAAACCTACGCGGGGTTTAAATAGTAAACACTGTGTAGAATAAATTAACATTAAGGTTATATCTCACTCTAATTAAGACTTTCCTTTGTTAATTAATTTTTCCAATTAATACTTGATGTCATACAATGATTTAGATGGGTAACATTTCTGTCACTGTCGAAATGTCAGTTTAAAAATATTAGCGCTGCGTTCAATCACAAACAGCGAGTTCGGATCTTTTGCCTCTGCTTGCACCTTGGCTTGCACCAACCTCTACTGATAAAAGCTACAGCTTTGAAATGAGTGGGCTTTGAGTAAGGAAAGGTTTTTGACTGAGATTTTAAATAACCTCAGTGTTTTCGTTTCGGTTTGTAAATAAATTAATATAGTTGTTGTGGGTTTTTTTTTGGTATATTTTTCGTGCATAATCAGTGACCTTCAGTTATGTTTGTTTTGCCTCGTAGTGCCCTCATAAATATATTTTTTGTGCTGAAAACAGTTTCAAACTATGTCGTTATGATATTAAATAAGGTAAATTAATCCTTGTAAAAACGGTTACTTAGGGAAATTATAAACGAACTTATTACCAAATGCCACAAAACAATCCTCTCTGGGGGCTATAAGTTTAAACCACCCCCCTGAGGTGGTCTAAAAAATCACCAACTTTATAACCTCAAACACAAATAATGAAGCTATTATGTGCCAAATTTCTGGCGTATTCACCATTTGCCATTTTGAAACCTGTCAAAAAAAATTAGTTTTAGGGCATTTTCTTCTAAAATGTGTGTATATTTTGAGAAAAAAGGCAGTTTTTCAGGGGTATTTTGCAATAACAATACAAAATAATCAATAACTTTGTGTCTTTTCTGTATGCGTAAGTATTTTTGTTTAAATTTAGTACCCCCCACAGGTTTAAATATTTAGACCTGTAGGGGGTCTTAGTAAATCTCACTCTTAAAGTTAATTTTCAGTTTTATAAGCATTCGTATCCTTATCCCTATCGAGTAGACCAATCAAGCAGGGGCACTTTTAAAATCATGGCGAATGCGTGACAGCTCCAGCTGATCAAATGCGTCAAAACATCGTTTTGTATGCAGGGACGGTCGTAATGCTACGACTTCCTTATCGTATCTAACGAGGTTTTCGTGCATTTAATCAGTTGGAGCTGTCACGCATTCGCCATGATTTTAAAAGTGTCCCTGCTTGATTGGTCTACTCGATAGGGATAAGGATACGAATGCTGATAAAACTGAAAATTAACTTTAAGAGTGAGATTTACTAAGACCTAAAATAGTACCCCCTACAGGTCTAAATATTTACACCTGTGCGGGGTTGTATTGTTATTGCAAAATACCCCTGAAAAACTGCCTTTTTTTCTTAAAATACGCCATATTTTAGGAGAAAATGCCCTAAAATTAATTTTTTTGGACAGATTTCAAAATGGTAAATGGTGAATACGCCAAAAATTTGACACATAATAGCTTCATTATTTGTGTTTGAGGTTATAAAGTTGGTGATCGTTTAGACCATCTCAGGGGTGTGGTTTAAATTTATAGCCCCCAGAAAAGATTGTTTTGTGGCACTTGGTAATAAGTTATTTTATAATTTCCCTAAGTAACCGTTTTTACAAGGATTAATTTACCTTATTTAATATCCCAAGTTGTTTATTACCCAATAAAACACCTCCTATTTTGTCCAGAAAAACGACATAGTTTGAAACTGTTTAAATAAATACAAAATTAATCTACTCCTTATTTCATTATTACCAATCTAAATCATTGTGTGACATTAAGTATTAATTGGAAAAATTAATTAACAAGGGTAAGTCTTAATTAGAGTGAGATATAAACTCAATGTTAATTTATTCTACACAGTGTTTACTATTTAAACCCCGCGTAGGTTTCAATTTTTTAATTTGCTTTTCTTCTAAATTGAAAATGTTTTCTTAAATCCAACATTATTCAATAAACAAATTTATTAAAATTATTATAAATCAAGCTATGTCCAAAACTCAAGGAGGGTTGTTTAAAATGCTTAAAACCAAAAATATCACTTAAACTTAGGACCGTTCTAAAATAGACTAAACCTTTTTAGTAAATCCCACCGTAAGTGTCTATTATGTTTTGCTTATTTATTTTGTTTATCTTTATTTAACCCAAATTAAAAAAAAAAACATCACAAGAATACAATCCGCAAAGCAGGATAACTCTAGAAGCAATTTATTAGATAGGTTAGAGAAAAGACTCAAAAACAGACTAAGAAATTCCAACTTTAAAAAGTAAACCACACAAAAGAAAAAGTAAACAAAAAAGTAGGGTTATACGTCAAGTCGGACCAGAAATCAAATTTACCCAGGGAATATAATTTACCTAACCGTTATGCCTCTCAGATTGCTCTATCCGCTCGTTCAAAATTTGCCACTTTTTCTTTGGTGATATCCATTTCCTATATGTTCTATTTTCCTTGCTTGCTCAAATTTTTGAACCAAGATCATCACAACTTTGAGACAAAGTCGCGTCTTTTGAAAGAAGAGCCCCTACTCTAAATGGCTTATCTTTTTTCCTTAAAAAAAAAAATATTTTCCTCAAATTCACGATGGTCCTCATTCAAAATTTTAGGCATTTTTCTAGTGCGGTATACCTTTAATATGCAAAATACCCTAAATTTTGAACCAAGATCATCATGGTTTTCAAAAAAGACCCTTCTTTTGAAAGAGGAACTCTTTGTTCTCTGAATGGCATAGGTTTTTCTTTCAAAAGATGAAAACCATAGTGGTCTCAGTTCAGGGGCACAGGCATAATGCGAAATCAGTGATTCCTCTAGTGCAATATACTATTGACTACTCAAAGGACGTTTCTTTCCTTGAAAACCATGATGGTTTTAGTTTAAAATTTTAGGCAGAGGACCTCTATACATTTCACAGTTTTTGTTTTACCAGGGGTGGGCAACTCACATTGCCCTGTCTTTCTAGGTTTTTGTCATATTTACATGCAAAAGCGATTTTATGAAATGGACCGACATTTCAAATAATCTTTGACAACATTTGACAAGTTTCTCACCTCTGGTAAAACAATAACTGTCAAAAAATTGTATGCAGAGCCTCTAGGTCTGTGCGAATACTAAAGGTTTGATGCGTTTGCATCAAGGAATCGTTCTTTCAATGAGTTTCGAACTCCATATAAATACTAAAATATGTATGGCTAAAAAGGGTGACTGGTGCATAAGTTGTGTGTTGTTTAAGGCATTTAACATAAATAAATATAGTAGGTGTCGCGCAATAAATTTTACCAATAAGGAAAGCCTTTGATGGTTGACACACATTTTGAATTTTACCTAAAGTGCCTACTAAAATTTTAAGAAATCGTATTGTCACTTATAGGTATTAGAGACTTATTTGAGACTAGCTGAATACCGACACCTTTGCCTGCGGTTTTTGTTTCGGCTTTTTACTTTTAAATCATTATAACTATGCTCCCTGCCCAAAAAGCCCCAAGGAATGCAGCAATTACTACGTTTATACGCACCTAAAAGCGCTTTTAAATAAGGACGGTTTTAAATAAAATCGCTTCCTCTCCCTTATTAAATGTCGTTAAATATGTCAGTTTAAAGAAAAAACAAATAAAACAGCGTAGTTAACAACAGATTTTTCTGAAAACCAGGATTGAATATTTCTTTAGGTTGGAAGTAATACACTCAAGCGTTGTTAAAGTGTTTATAACGATCCTAAAATGGGTTTTAAAGCGATAGACCGGTTTCTTAAATCCCTTTTTAAATAAAATTGATTTAGTGCTCAAAATGGTTTTAGTGGTGTTTATACGACAATATGTTCAAACCATCCTTATACGGGTGTAAACAATACCATAGTTATCCTTTTAACTGATGGAAGGAGGGAAGGGGTCAAAACAAGTCAAAAAGTTCATATGACTTATGGGGTAAAACTCAACAGATTTTTGTTTAAATTTATTAACCATTTTACAATGGGGCCAAAAAATTAATAAAAAAAATGAGTTAAAGATTTAAAAAACACTTGGCAACAACGGAATTCGCTGCGTACGTGAGTCTCTGACCTGCGACCTGCATAGTGCATCTGCCACTATTCGTTGTGAAGGTTCGCGAGTTTTTTGCAGTTTGTTGTGAAATTAAATTGAATTAAAACTGTTCTCCAATCAGGAATACGTTGCTATTGGTATTGGTAAAGCTCGCAGAAACTCAAATCTTGCAGCTCAAATGTATCGCGACAGATTTCTAGTGTTTTTTAAAATAAAAAAAGAGTTTTTACAAACTAAAAACAGTTTAAAAACTGTGTGATAGGTGTTTTTTACTAAAAAAAGGGGGTGTGCACTACAAGTGTACAAACAAATGCTTAAATGAAGTTTTTTTATATACCTTCATTAAAAACATGATTTTAGTAACTGTCTGCAGATCACTAAAGCATGGCGTTTTTGGTTACCGATGCAAAAAAACTTTTTTTTATCACGAGTGCAAAAAAAGATTTATCTCCGTTTTTTACTCAAAATTAAAGAGATATAGCAAAAAATAGCAATAATCATTCTTGCCTAAAAATTAAACCATTTCCACCAGTTTTCGCCAAGCATTTACGAAAAAATCATTTAAAAACATCGTCAAGATATCAAACTGTCAAATATTAAAATGTCGCAACAATAAACGTCACCGAGTAAAAAGGTACATCGGTATAGCAACCATTGTTATTTCATTTACCAGCCGCCTTGATTTATAGTGTAAATATGGTGTGTTTTGCGAGAAGTGCTCTTCTTTCGAGATTTTCGTGACTCGTGACTAAACTGTGCTTTTTTTACTCGCGTTTTGAAATACCTCGCTGCGCTCGTTATTTAAACCAACGCTTATAAAAAAAGCACTATTTTAGCCACTATTTGTGAAAACTACTATTTTTTGAGTATTAATATTATTAAAAAAAGAGTTTTTACAGATTAAAAAGAGCTTTGAAAATTGTGTGATAGGTGTTTTTTACTAAAAAAAGGGGGTGTGCACTACAAGTGTACAAACAAATGCTTAAATGAAGTTTTTTATATACCTTCATTAAAAACATGATTTTAGTAACTGTCTGCAGATCACTAAAGCATGGCGTTTTTGGTTACCGATGCAAAAAAACTTTTTTTTATCACGAGTGCAAAAAAAGATTTATCTCCGTTTTTTACCCAAAATTAAAGAGATATAGCAAAAAATAGTAATAATCATTCTTGCCTAAAAATTAAGCCATTTCCACCAGTTTTCACCAAGTATTTACGAAAAAATCATTTAAAAACATCGTCAAGATATCAAACTGTCAAATATTAAAATGTCGCAACAATAAACGTCACCGAGTAGAAAGGTACATCGGTATAGCAACCATTGTTATTTCATTTACCAGCCGCCTTGATTTATAGTGTAAATATGGTGTGTTTTGCGAGAAGTGCTCTTCTTTCGAGATTTTCGTGACTCGTGACTAAACTGTGTTTTTTTTTACTCGCGTTTTGAAATACCTCGCTGCGCTCGTTATTTAAACCAACGCTTATAAAAAAAGCACTATTTTAGCCACTATTTGTGAAAACTACTATTTTTTGAGTATTAATATTATTAAAAAAAGAGTTTTTACAGATTAAAAAGAGCATTGAAACATTTTTTATAATAAAAGTGGACGATAATCTACAGACGTCTTTTCGCGACCGATGATTTCGAAACCGCTTTGAAAACATGCGTAAAATGTTATTTTGGCTACAAAACGGTGACGTCACGGTTCAAAACATTTCAAAGGATTTAGAAAGCGCCTCGGCCGCCGTTTCGAACACGGTTCAATATGGCGGTACTTGTCAATATTTGGCAACAATGGAAATAGGCGGCGACAGAAAAAAGGCTTACTTGTGGATCTAGGACATCCATTTCGAAAAGTCACAAAAAAAACTTCCAAAGCCACACACACGCAGCTGATTAATGTCATTTAATAGTTGTCATTTTGGCGATCAGTAGCAATGGTTCAAAACAGTGACGTTGCGGTTGAAACGGTGACGTATGTTTTCAAAATGTGCTTTCGAAATCATCAGTCCCGAAAAGACGTCTTAAAACTTTGCATTGACTTTTCGAAGGAACACTTTATTTCGATATCCAAAAAGGACTTTTAAATAAACTTTTACAACGAGACAATGCGCTAAAACCAATTTTCGGTAAGTACACATTTATTTTTGTGCTATTTACTATTTTTAAATAATTAATAATTTGTAAGATGTGAAAAAACCATCTTAAAGGTGATATGTTGATATTAACGATGGAGCCCGCCGCGCCGCTTTAATCGTTTAATTTTCTCGCACTTACAAGCGCATTGTTGTCAAACTGGATTTAACTTAAACAATTGTTGCTGGAATATCTCCGAAACCCCTAAGTTTTGACGCCCATATTATACAGGGTTCCTAAGCAAATCCTTAGGCGGCCAAGCAGCCGTGTATAATACGCAGACAAACGGAAAAGCACATTAGGCAGAAAAGGATGGGCATGGGGCGATGTTGTCACTACATCTTACACGTAGTAAATCCATTCCAGGTTGTTGTTTCCTAATGTTTTCCATTTTCATACCTTTAGGACTGGAATAAAAATTGTTTTTGCTCGACTTTAATACCAAACTGATGAAAGATATCGTAAAAAAAAATATTTTTCGGCTTTTCATTTTGTAACCATTGTCCTTACGCACTGTTTACAGGCTGAGGACTGAGATACATGCAAATGCCTAACCTAAAGCGTTCATACACGGCCGGAGAAATCGACTGAGATATTTCCGTAGAAACTTTATCAAGCAAATAGGACGGGTTGACGCCTTCGAACGTCCAACCCGGGTTTTGCACTTTGATTCGAAATCAAAAAGGAGGAACAGTCAGATGTGGGGCCGTGCACAAATTACGTAACGGTGATTTTACCAATTTTTGACCCCCTCCCTATGTAATGTTTTGTAACGGTTTGGCACGCCACTCCCCTAATATTACGTAACGATTTCAAGACCACTACCCCCCCCCCAAAAAAAAAAACTTTTCAATTATTTTCATTCAAAATTTTCTTAGTTTCACACAAATGCAAACGCTGTCGAAAACCCCCCTCCCCCCTACGTAACGTTTTGTAACCCCCCTCCCCCCTATGACCATTACGTAATTTGTGCACGGCCCCTGTAGTCCCAGTGGAGGAGGGCGAGAAAATGGATATTTTTTTCTTAAAAATTATACTCTTTAGACCAATTTCTTTGCATTCCCGAAATTACGTAATTTTTGAAAAAAATTGTAAGCGGCGCCATTTTTATTTCGTGCTTTGATTTTCTAACATTTTTGCGTTCGGCTAATTTAATTGAAAAATTTTTGCCTGCGGCGCCCTTTATCTTCTCACTCGAAACCAAGATCCTCCGTTTTAGGAAAACTGATCCCGTCTCTGTTTCTAAATTTTTTCGAATAAAAGTAGAGTATGACCATGGGGGAAATTATTTTTGACGAAAATTTCGAGAAAGTTGAAGAAAAAAGTAAAAAAGGTGGCAGAGCTCAAGTTTTTCGTAAAAAAAAAACGTTTTTTGTAAAGAAACAGAGCAAAATAAATCTTTTCACCCTTTTTTGGGTGTTACAAATATTGGCAGCTCCTTATTTTTCGCTTTTACCCTCCCGCTAGTTTTGAAGGATTGGTTCGCTACATGTTTCGAGATCATGTCATAAAACACCTCGAAAATATCAAATGTAGTGTAGGACCAGCTTTATTTAAAATCAATAATATCGCAAGCAAAAAGCTCTGCAGGAAAAACAGCGCCGTTTATTGATTTCTTTGGCTGCTAGTGCTAGCTGCATGGTTTGGCCGTTTCCGGATAGATGTCACTAGTAGAACAGAATGGAAAGAAATTTAATTAAAAGCGAAGATATTTCTTCTCGAGTATACGGCATTTTAAAAACACAAAATTTACGAAACTGAAGCGACTCGAAAGGAAATAAAAAAGCAATGCCTGTGAATCCCAGTTTTACCTCGATCATCTCATGGTGTGTCCGCCATCTAGCGGAATTTGCAGACATCTTGTCAACGGTTATTATTGAATGAATGAAAGAGTGGCGACAATTTTTTCTCATGAAAGCAGTCCGGAGATAATAACAAACTGGCACCATTGCTCAATATACCTGTTTCTTTTGTGCGCGCAGAACTTTCTATGCCATTTTTGTTTGATTTATTGAAATCCTATCCCTAAGGAAAATCTTAGGAACCCTGTCTGAACTTTTTCGTTTGTTGTGAAATAGTGATGTAAAATAAGTGAAACTCTTATTAACATCACTTTACTAGTTACTGCGTAATGCTGGAACAAAAAAATTGAAAAACTATAATGATAAAAATTGGATTTTTGACATCTTACCTCTATCAAGTCAACAGCTAACAATTTAAAAAAATACTCAGTGCCCAGAAATTATCTTATTCTTTAAGATTTATTATATTTTTGATATTAAATTTGACAAAAATTCAAATTTTTAGTAATTATTTTATAGAAACTGGCCTCAAATGTTGGGTGCCAATCAGATTGCCAATAACTGTCATTTGCGATATCTGGTAGGTACTCTAGTATAAAGGTTCGTATTAGGAAAACTATTTTCTTTGGGAACACAATAAATTTACCTTAAGAGACATATTGGAGCGGCTGGCGAGAGTCACAAAGTGTCAAGCTGAATTTTAAATTAACCACCGTGCGGAACTTTATATATGGTCATATACATATAAAATATACTTTGCTTAAATTTAAAAATATTAATATGCAGGGTATATAAAGGCGCAATTACACAGACGAACATGCTCAAACAAAAGCTCGTGCAAAAGATCTAAAATTGTTTTCGTGAACATTTTTGTGAGCTTTTCTTTGAACATTTTGTTCGGGTAAATTTTTGAGCAAATTATTGCTATCTATTTTGGAAACATATTTTTAAAGATGAGAATAAATAAAATTTCACATCAGTGATCGCTGATCTCAATTCTTTAAAAAAATGGAACGCCAACTTTCATTTAAAATTTTTGTGAAAAAAAGCTGACGGCAAGCGAAACATTATTCTTGGCTATCAGTTTTGTCACATGGATTAGGGTTACTTATAATTTTTTTTTCTTAGGGTTTTTCCCGGATTTTTTTGGGGTTTTTTTGGAAAACTTAAAAATTGCACTTTTAATAGGTAATCCGCGCCTCACGTTTATGAGGAGTGGTGGGAGGGGATTTTTTTTAAACATATTTTTGTAACTTTACTTTACCCTTAGCTTTGATTGTTTTTTTTAATTCCTCACACCAGATTTACCTAGTTAGTTTAAGGCACCAACGGTTGCTTAAAAAAGCAAAAGGTTCATGAAAATGCTGAAGATAGATATTTACTGTCAATTTAATGTAATAATCAAGGTCGATTACTGACACCGAACAGACAATATGCAAAGGAGCAAAATTCCGATTCAGAAGTCTAGTATTTTACTGCTAAATTATATTTTTTTAGACAAGGGTCGGGATCGTAGGGTTGTAAAAGTGGGTAATAAACGGGTATTATTTAGACCGAACGTCATTTTGTTCATATATTTGAGATTTAATAAAATGTATATAGGTTTTTTAATTTGACTTAATTATTATTGTATTGTGTTTTAAAGTAGGAAGTAAAATAAAGGGATATTCTTTTAAACGTAAATTTTTATCATTCCATTTTACAGGCAACAGCAATAAATAAGTGCCAATTATAATTTTTTTATTCTCGTTTTTTACAACCCCAAAAAAGTTACAAGTATACTGGCATATCCCATATAAAAATCAGGTCAATCGAAGTTGCTTATAAGGTAAAATGTGAATTTCGACATCAAATCGTTTTTCCGTCGGAAAGCACTTAATTAAAAATACCTTGTTTTAAAACTTAGTCTTTCTATTTTCAGTTAAGTTCATTGAATTCCCATAAAACCATAAAATTTAAATTTGTAAGAAATTTCTATACCAACATTTCTTCAAACAAATTTTGCTTAACATTCTCTCCAAAATTTCCGTGAGTCTTTTGGACGAGAATTTGCTCGAACTTTTTTTTGAACATTTTGCTCAAGAGGCTCGTGTAAATGTTTGTCGGCATTTCAACATCAAAGGAAAGTTTGTCTGTGTAAATGCGCCTTAAGGTATCAGTTACTTAGTTTATACGGTCCTCTTAAAGCGCTTTTATATAAATTTTGTCGTATAAACTCCACTATAAACGCTATCGATTTTATTTTAAGGGGATTTAAGAAAGCGTTTTATCGCTTTAAAACCGATTTTAGGCTTTGTAAAAACACTTTGGCGCATTGTTTCCAACCTAAATAATACTCAATGCTTTTAACAAAAAATCTGTTGTTAATTTAGTTTTATTTTATTTTCTTTTTAAACTGACATTGAATGAAAAAAGCAATTTTATTTAAGACCTGTATAAAACCGGTTTCAGGTGCGTATAAACGAAGTAAATACAAAAATTTTATGGGGTGATAGATGAGGCCAAAACAAAACAAGAAAAAAAAAACACAAAAAACTAAATTTTGTTACTTGATAATAAGAGTAATGATTAAGTGTTAAATAAAAAATACTCATTGCAAAGATAGATACCTACTTATTTATCTCCTATCGGTTTAAAAAAAAAATTTGATTGCAATCAATTATTTGACCCTTTCAATTTTCAGAATGGCGTTTTTCCCCACTTCTCTCAAACAAGAAGGAGCTCCCGAAATGTCTTATGGTGATCTGTTGATCTGGAAGTTGCATTTCTCGAGAGAAGGGGTAAGTTTGAGGCGTAAAAATTACAATTTTTTCTTTTACTTTTCAGTATGTGTATTAATATGCAATGCGCTCATTATATTCTTTCATATCTTTTATTTGAAAATTTATAAAATATTTGCACTCCTTTTACAGCCTGTATACTTTATTTAAATTTAAAACACTCTTATACAGTTTAAATTAAGGCAGTTGCGCAATTTGACGCTTTGTTCAACAAAAAAAAAAGTTACAAATTCCGGGTAGTTCCGGAGATAGGCGAAAAAAACCAAAATGTTTGTTTTTAGTTTCTATTTTTCTGCGCCCTTGTTCTGAAAACTGTACAGGTACTTTTTTAATATCTACCTAATGAGAGATCCGTTTTTGAAATTTGACATTTCAGTGCGACAGGAGCACTGTCAAGTTCATTTTTTCTTATGAACACATGCTTTTTTTCTCCTGCCCTTTGGTTCATAAAGGATCACAGATATTTTACAACCTCATTTTGACAAGTACTTGACGTTTTTATTTAATTGACCATCATCAGCCCAAATTCAAAAATTAAAAAAAAAATCGTATTTTTAGTTATTTTGTTTACACAAAATGTTAAAAAAACTTTCATTTTTAAAATGTTAAAAAAGTACTACAATAGGGTTTTCAAAATATCTTGAGTAAGTTAAAAGCAAAAATTAAATTTGGTATGATGATGGTTAATAAACCCAAAACGTCAGATGCCTTGTCAAAATAAGCTTGCAAAATGATATCTGTCATCCTTTATGAACCAAACGGCAGGAGAAAAAGGATGTGTCCATAAGAAAAAATGAACTTGACAGTGCTCCTGTCACACTGAAAGTCTCAAAAATGGATCTCTCACTAGGTAGATCCTAAAAAAGTGCCTGTAGAAAGTTTTAAGCGTTTTTTGACAGCTTTAAGAATAAGGGCGCCGAAAAATAAAAACTAAAAATGATGATTTTGGTTTTTTCCGCCTATCTCCAGAACTATCCGGAATTTGTAAACTTTTTTTTTAGTTTTAAGCAAAGCATGAAATTGCGCAACTTTGCCCTAATTTAAACCTTTTTGTATCTCCTACCGTTTAGGTGAACATCGAATTTGAAACACCCTGTATAAAATTAAATTAGTACGCGGAATATTATGAAAGCCTGCTAAGCTTAAGCCCAACACATAAGGGCGATAAGTATAGCCCATATCCTATGTTGGGTATTACAGGAGCTCTAAAACACTGCAGTAAGAAAAAAAAGGTACGCACACAGATGTTATTAGATTGCATAAATGGTGGCCACTCATACCACCCTAGAGGTCAAAACTTTTGCAGATCATAAAATATAGTATAGGCGTCAAGTTAATCCACGTAATGCCTCTTTTGTTTGCCATCCAAGTACCACAGGAGGTCTCACAATGATCCCCAAACCAAGATGAAGATAACTAGTGCAATCCCCAATACCACTTGTAAGATGTCTTTGGTTAGTCACAAGGAGACAAGCAATGGTGCCACCACAACCAGGTATGTCATGGGGAGTAAGCTCTTTCGAGGACATACCAATATAGGGAACTTTGTTTTTGCTGGTTCAATCAAGCTACACCCCCCCCTCAACGAAACTCAATTTGGACATTGTGAAAATTATGTACTAATTATGTACGAATTTAGTCCCCTTTTAAAAAAATTTGTACTTCATGAATAACGGAGTTATTTGCACTTAAAAGGGAGGGGGGTGGCTTGGCGCTAAGCTGCACCCTCCCCCCATGATTAGGAGACAGATTTAATGAAAGTTCATATGTCATAATTTTGTATCAATTATGTACTCTTAAAGAAGGGTACTTTTAGTTTACAAAAACCATCGGACCAAGATTTTTATTTGTTTGTTATGGGGTGTGTAGCTTGATATCAAGGTACACCCCCCCTGCTTAAGAAATGGATTTGAAAAAAAGCAATCTTATGCCATAATTTGCTACTAATTATGTACTAATTTCGTCCCCTTCTAAAAAATGGCCTACTCTCAAGATATCTTAATTTTTTTTGTTTATGTGGCGTGTGTACCTTGATATCACAGCCCACATAATAGGTATTTACGTCACTAGACCGGAAAATTGGTCTTTACAGGTCGACGCAGGAAATTTACAGGGCGAGCCGCAGGCGAGTACTGTAAATCTGCGGAGACTTGTAAAGACACTTTCCGGTCGTGTATCGTACGTACTTTTTTTTTCAAACGATCAGAAAAAACATTTTAGTATCTATCACTTTCGTCGACGCCTAGCCGTGTTGCGTAATTTATGAAAAGTCCTCTGATATTTTCTGCTTCTTGTTGGCTAGATAGCCATTGCCGCTAAGGCCGGTAGTTTTTAAGATAAAAACTAAGAAAAACAAGTAAAGTTTTGTGGTTAGAAATGATTTTTGTATTTTTAACTTGTGCAAAATTGTATAAAACATTAGAAAAATTATAATGTAGTGCCTATTAGCTTCACACAGCTAAATCAGTGATGACTGACGACCAGTTATGGCCAACCATGGCCAACTTATCAAGCAAAATAATGATAAAAGAGCTCATAAAAGGCAGATTTCTAGGTTTGTTCTTTATTTACCTATATTTATAGTATACTCTTACTTTGAGAATTAAAAATGTCTGGTCGATTTTTCGGTGTATGTGACTCTTGAAGCAGCTTTTATTATTTCCTCTGGATTCAACTCATTTTCTAGATCTGAGTCCATTTTTGTAAACAAAACTCTTGAAACAAATGTAAAACAGCTTTTTTAGAAGTGTCAAAACTGCCCAAAAAACAAGCCAAAAGCTGTCAACAAGAAGTCATAGCCAACTTGGCCAAAAATGGGACCGGAAAAGGATCAAGGGACCGGAAAATTGAACAAAAAGGTCCTTTCTGGAGAGTGGAAATATTTCGAAAGAACATGCCTTGTAATGTAGAACTTTCTGTATGAAAAATCGTACGAAAAGTGGCTATTTTCAGGTCGTTTAAAAAAAAAAACAAAAAAAAATGAAGTTGTCTTGAGAGTAGGCAATTTTTTAGAAGGGGACGAAATTAGTACATAATTAGTAGCAAATTATGGCATAATTGCTTTTTTTCAAATCTATTTTTTAAGCAGAGGGGAGTGTGCCTTGATATCAAGCTAAACACCTCATAAAAACAAAACAAAAAATGAAGTTATCTTGAAAGTAGACAATTTTCTAGAAGGGGACGAAATTAGTACATAATTAGTACCAAATTCTGGCATAATCACTTTTGGTCAAATCTCTTTTCTAAGCAGAGGGGGATGTACCTTGATACCAAGCCATAACAAACAAACAAAAATCTTAGGAACCGATGGTTTTTGTAAACAGTACCCTTTAAGAGTACATAATTAGTACAAAATTATGACATGTCAATTTTCATAAAAATCTATCTCCTAAGCATGGGGGGTGCAGCTTAGCGCCAAGCCTCACCCCCCCCCCCCCCCTTTTAAGTGCGAACAACTCCGTTATTCATCAAGTACAAAATGTTTTAAAAGGGAACTAAATTAGTACATAATTTTTATAATATTGAGAGGAGAGGGGGGGGGGAGGTGTAGCTAAAATCAAATCCAATGGATCTTCTATAGAAACACAGGCGTTTTTCCGGCCATTATTTTTATCTCTAATATTGATTTAAGGACAAAGGCAAAAGGCTGTTGTACTTTGGTGGAATCATCGTCTTACCATAAAAAATAAAACTGCCCTTTAACTATGACAGATGGGGGTTTTAAAGCGTCCTTTAAAAGCCAGCCAAGCTTGTTTGATATATCAGGCGTCGGTACATCTCTCAGCGGGACGACAATATAAAGGCAAATTGGACATAACTGTAGGAACATTTCACTGCTATTTATAACCAAATTATAGCCAAAACGCTGGGACAATGAAAGACTTTTTACACCCTACGGGAAACCTGGGTTTTACAGCGGTTAGGACAATTTTTTGAGGCAGAGAAATTTGCACCACATAAATATCGAAATTTCGGGACCTAACTTCCAGTTTTTTTTTATAATCTCAGGGAGTTTTCGTTGTACAGCGTTATTTAGTTTCTATAGGTCATTTTGTTTTTATACTAGCAAGTATTTATAGGGTGACCCAAAGGAACGAGACTTTTTTGACTATCCATTACTTAAAAAGTTTTTATAACCATTTTTGAACTTAAAATTTTTGAAAATCCAAAAGGGCGGACATTTTTAAAAGTAGTTGTTTTTTACTCCATCTTGAAAACATCTTGAAGAACCCCGCCACTTTCTTATGTAGTATGACTATTTTGTACCTCACTAAATCCTTGTTTTTACGAAAACTATGAAATGGAGAAAACTCAGTTTGATGTATGTTGTTTACTAAAGTACAGCTAACATTTTTTGTATCTACACCTTAGCCCGTATTTATATAGGGAGGCTAAAAAATTGTTCATAAATGTTCAAAAATCGTTATTTTTGCAAAATATTTTTGATAGTCTTTAAAGCAATAAAAAAATAAATGGTTGTTAATTTTTGGTACTCCACTGCTTACATAGACATGAAATGGACAACCATTTATTGTTTTATTGCTTTAAGGACCATCAAACATATTTCGCAAAAATTACAATTTTTGACCATTTATGAACAATTTTTTTAGCTTCCCTATATGACCACGTGCTAAAGAGTAGATACAAACTGACTTTTCTTCAGTTCATAGTTTCAGGATTTCGCGAGGTAAAGAATAGCCAATTTTTGAACTTTAACCTTATTTTCTATCTCACCCTGTACCCGTTGGGAGGGGTGGCAATAATCAAAAATATTGTCTGACCCTCCCCTATAACATTAAAATTTGAAAAAATTTAACGGGTGCCCACGCTACATAAGAAATTGGCGAGGTTATTTTATGAAAATTTTTAAAATCTTGGCTCAATTTTTTTTCATTATTAAAATGGGACAAGTACTTCCGAAATAATAGCCAAGAATTTTTTTTGGCGTGGCTGAATGTGGTTTACCATACGCACTCGTTTGAACATTCATAACTTTATTATTTCTTACCTGATGGTAACAAACGATACATCAGTAAGTACACTCGGGAAAGATAAATCTCTGTACGCAAAAGTTAAGTTGTTTACGTAAAAAAAATGCAGGGGGGTCAAATATATCTAATTTTTAAGAATGTCCACTTGAATTTTTGTAAATTTTTAATTTTCGAATTCCTAAATTTTGGAGTCTTGGCTTTAAATCGGACAAAACCTTCTGAAATAATGGATGTTCGTTTTTTTTGGGCTACCATGTATATCTGAAATCGTAAAACGCAGTTAGGATGAAGCGATTTTTTACAGTAACAAAAAGAAATGACGAAGCTTTAGATTATAAAAAATAAAGTAACAAAATTGTTTGGATTGGTTGAGTACTCGAAAGGATGGAGAAGCATTTATTTTAGATGTTGGTATGCACAAACTTATGATGACCAAGTTCATCTTTTTACAACGTGAAGGAATAATGATGGGGTGCAGATGGTCTATGCCTTTTAAAAGCTATAATTTTCGCGTTTTAAGGGTGTCATCTCTGGTGAAAACTCGCCGATTATTCGCAAGGGTTAAATGACGCGTTTATAAAGTTTTAAACGCTTTGCGACGCTTACGAGTCATTTAAAATTATTTGCCATTCTTTCTTGTTTTGGTAAAGACGCGAAGTGACACTGCGAACAAAGAGCAGTCAAATTTTTAATGATTTCTCGAAAACTACCGCAGTTATAAAAATTATTGACCATTTTTATACTTCCAGATATTTTTTTGTAGGCCTAAAAATGAAGTTTAGAGTTTACCTGACTCTGCATTATCTTAGGTTATCTTATTTATCTATTATCTTACCTATTTCAAAACCCAGTGATTAAAATTTTTCTCAATACTGAGTTTTTTAGATGTATTAGAATTTATCACGCGTTAAAATCCGTTTAAATATAAGAAAAATTAAAAATAAAATTGTTAAAGTAACATTGCCTCTGTAGTCCCTCGCTAAAAATAATTTTACAATCCTCTTTTCTCCATTGTTGTTGAAATGTGGGTACTCTGTTTCTGCTTTCAGAAAATGTGGAACTTTCATCTGATTCTTAAATATCCAAGGATATTTCACCATTGTTTTGCTTGGGTTTTGCCTCGGTGTTTAATCCCACTGGTATAATTATGGATAACTGTCATTTTTGTTGGTTTTGCTAAGGCATTCGACACCGTTGACATAATATATTACTCAGAAAACGTTGGGTTTAGAGGAAGGGCACAAAATCTTGTTCATAGTTATTTTACACTAAAAGAACATAATATGTAGATATTGATGGACAATTAAGTTCAGAAGAAACAGTACAATACGGGGTATCACAGGGAACCACGTTAGGTCTGATGTCTTAAACAGTCTTTTTGATCCTTGAAATATTCTGGATTAGTTTGTAAACCACTTTTAACATTTTTCTCAAAAACCATAAATGCCCTAGTTTTGAAGAAATGACCGGTGTACTGTCTTTTGTGAGTATGATGATCTGATACTGGTATAACTAAGAAAAAAAGACACCTTGTTTTTTTGAATAAAATTGCATGTATTACAGAAAATTATGGTAAATAGACAATAAAGATTGACATAAAATAATAAAAACCATTTAATTATAAGGACATAAAAATTTGTTAAGTGTATTTTTGGTGTTGTCCACCTGTCTGTGAATCGTGACAATTAAACATTTAATGGCCCAGTAAAATTAGTATATTATGTAAACAAAGTTTGAAAACGACTCTTTTCACATCATTGAGACAGTTTGGTAGTCGAGCTAGTGTGTCCTGTCAGTGGGTCCTGTATACAGGGTGTTTCAAATTTGATGCTCACCATGGGGAACTCCTAAACGCTAGGAGATATGAAAAGGTTTAAATTAGGGCAATTTTGCGCAATTTGATGCTTTGCTTTAGTTTACAAATTACAGTGCTCCTGTCAGACTAAGAAAATCTCAAAAATGAATCGGGCATTAGTTAGATCTTCAAAACTTGCCTGCAGAAAGTTTTAAGCGTTTTTTGACAGCTTTAAATTAAAGGCGCAGAAAAATAAAAACTAAAAATTAGCATTTCGGTTATTTTTCCTAATTTAAACCTTTTCGTATTTCCTACCGTTAAGAAAATCTCCACGGTGAGAATCGAACTTGGAACACCCTGTATTTCATAGTCATTAAGAGTACCTCTATGTATATTTAAGTAGAAAAATTAACACACAAACACAAGTAGCCCTTAATTAAAACTTTAAAACCAACTAAAAGACACCTTTTATAAAGTAGTTATATCTATTAAACTTAATTCACCTCGATACTCATAGGGGTACTTATTGACAATGCAAAAAAAGTACATAAACTTCTTTATTAAGTGTTTTGCGCTAATATCACATGAACACCTTGTAATAATGATGTCCTCATTTGCTTGACTTTCAAGTTGATTTTAAAAAAAGTCGTATTTTTTTTGGATAAAATGTGTAACGGAATTTTTCTATAATAATAGGGGGCTAATTATAATGACTTTTTTCCTTCTCGAAGCTTTTTTATGTAGTCCAACAAGGGCTTTAGAACCGGTTGAAAAAATGGGTATGGTAAAGGTTGTTTTATTGACATTTTTATCACCCAAAACTCAACTTTTTTCGGTAAACTTTGGGCTAGTTTTAATGAAAAGACACAAAATTCGTCTTTTTTTGCACCCATTTCCTAAAGAAAAAATATCTTTTTTTCGCACTTTTCGGATAAAAGTGTTACTTTTTATCCCTGAAATTCCAAACAGGGAAAAAAAGTTAAGGAACAAGTTTTTATTAAATGCACTAAAAAGCGGAAAATAATTTTTTATCTTCCATAGTAAAAGCGATGGGCGTAAATTATAAATTTTGACTTTACGGTGACAAGGAGGACTACAAAAGAAGAACTGCATCCGTCTTCTATTCGAATGGTAAACATAATGCTTTCATGTAAAGAAGCTGGGAACCGGTGAATACTGAGTATTCACCTGATGACGATTGCAGATACATAAGCATTCGAAACGTTGAGAAGAAGTAAAAAATAAAGACGATAGAAGTTCGAAACTCTGGTTTACTCTCAAATTCAACATTGTCTACCAACTTCAGTTCACATGTACAGGGTGTCCCAAAAGTTCGAGTTCACCCTAATATCTCCAAAACCAAAAGAGGCAGAGAAGTAAAATTTCACATATTTAAAAGGTTTACAAAAAAGTATCTTTTTGGATGTTAATCATCGCACTCGTCATTAAGGGGGCGGAGCTAGGGCGGCGACGATACTTTTTTTAAATGAGATAACCTGTATATTTTGGAAAATTTCAATAGAGCGTTTCCATCTGTTTCCAAAAACACCAATATGTTACTTTATTCTCTAACGGTTTTTAAATAAAATGGGAAAATCATCTCCATAAGACCAATGAGTTAAACAAGAAGAGCTATTCGGTGATCCTTTGTCTAAATCATTGCTCTTATTTAAACATTTTTGTCATTTTATTTAAAAACCGTTAGAGAAAAAGATAACTTATTAGGTATTTTTGGAAACAGAATGAAAAGCTCTATTCAAATTTTAGGTAGGGTATCAAATTTGAAAAAAAAGTATTTTCTCCGCTCTAGCTTCGCCCCCTCAATGAATAGCGTCACAGTTAGAGCATCCAAAAAGATGCTTTTTTTATAAACCATCTAATTATATGAAATTTGACTTCTCTGTCTCTTTTAGTAATGGAGATATTAGGGTGGACTCGGATTTTTAGGACACCCTGTATATTACACATCTTGTAGAAATTCGATCCCACCAAAAATTAAATACTGATAGCTGTATACGATAAATACTTTCGGGATAAATAGGGATCGAGCCCAGGGACAAATTGATACACACAAATCCAGGATTATGGATATAACTAACCCTGACTTGATGGGTCTTAGAATAAGGGGGGTTTTTAGAGATACATATTGTAGGTAAATACACGAACGCACAACAAATTATAAAATATAAATTGTTACTTTTGGATTCTAGTGAGAATATCTCAACTTTTATTTATTCCTACCATTTTTTTCTCAACCAAACAGATTTTAAGCAAAATATAAAAAAATTCATAAGTTGTATAAAAAGAATAAGTTTCACAAAAAATGTAACTATGTATGAAAGATGATGAATTCAATACAGAATCCAGAAGGGCTCCAATAATTTTTATTAGTGCGTTAGTTTTCGCGAAAACCGCTTCTAACTGTATTTTATAGTCTAAGGCTCGATAGGGTCAAAAAGGGCATTACTAGGAGATACACCCAAAAGATATCAGTTACAATCCTAAACTGTCTTTTGAAAAGCGTAGATCCAATAGATGATAAAGACAATAAAGGGACTGATTTCAGGGATGCAATACAAGGGTTGTCTCTGTAGCGGTTTTATCTGCGGCTTTTATGAGGATGGGATAAAAATCACGTCCGAGAATAGACAAGTAGGCAAGTCTCTATATTTGATTGTAATCTATTAGTCAGCGCTCAATGATGGGCCGCATTCTTTTTCGCCCTATTTAAAAATCAGCGCACAAATCCACAAAAAAATAAAATACGGTAAAATAAAATATGTACAAAAATTAAAAAAGTAGAAGATCTTCTAAACCTCCCGTGTATAGTTCCCAGAACAGGTAGACAGATCCTCTGGTTTAAGAAACATTTTTTGTCTGGTGTTGTTTTCCTAGATTCGTTTCGACTACATAGCCCTCAATCTTATAATGTCTTTTTCATCTTTAACTTAAATCCACCTCTTCATCATCATCAGGGGAATTGGCTTCTTTTAGGGCAGTTTGTGCAGCCACGGTTTCTTTTAAATTTACTCCCATCTCTGGTTCACAATAAAAATAAAAAATACAATAAAAAAACCAACAAACCAAAAAACAGATGTGCCCTTATTCTCGAACTATTCTTGGTCTTTATTAAGAGAATTACTTTCGATCTATCAGGGATTTTGTAAAGCCCGTTTCTCACTGTGCATTTTCCCCGTGCATCTTTTGCCAGACGCATGAAATCCAAAAGGGTTCACACTGTGCATCAAGAAATGTAATTCTTTGCCAACGGAAAGAAAAAAATCGGGCAGCAAATAATTAAAATTTTTAAAACTAGAACCTGATCTTAGTTTAACAGCTGATAATTTATAGGCTTGCCAACATAATATTTATGTGGTCGTAGCAAAATTCACTAGAAAATTCCCCAAAATGCATCTTTTGACAAAAATTAGAACACGTTCTATTCGATGCATCTCGAGTGTGAACACCCAAAATGCATGCAAATTCTCAAAATGCATGGAGAAAATGGATAGTGAGAAACGAGCTTAACTCTACGGATGGACAACATTAGAGATATTTGGGAACGTTTAAAATCTTGACAACTTTGACAGCCGCTGTGGTAGTGTTTTTGGAACACATTAGAAACTGTCACTCGTAAAAAAATTTAGAGATGAGAAAAAACACAAAATTGGGCTTTATTTTACAAAATAAGTGTCTTATATGTTGGAACCTGGTAATATTTTATTATTTTTAAAATTAACCACAAAAATAACCACAACCATAACGAAACGGATTCGTATCTTACGTCAGTTAATTACCACAACGGATTGACGTTTAGCTATTGCGCAGGCGCGGTAATTACCACAACCACCCCGAAGTGTCAAATAAGCGTTCCAAAATATCCCTATTAACTTTTGCGAACTCTTTTGTTGGCACCGGTGTATTCACCGATGAATTTAAAAACTCGCCCGTACTTGAGATGTTCGTCATCGCATCCACCATAAAAACGGGACTCGTTTAAAACATGGAATACACAAGTCAAAAGTGTAGTACCTTTTGCCTTTATTTCAAACGCGCTAGGTATACAGATAAGTTAAAATATTTAGTTTAAGTGTCTAATGACGCATAACTGCGCAATTGAATATCCAAGTAAAATGACCAATTCAGTATAGGATTAGATCACCGTTAGATTAGCGCATAATGGCTAAGTACCACTTTATTGGTACCACTTTTAACCTTGCTTTGTCCGATCTCAAGCTGGAGATTTATGGCTTGTGTCAAGTAGAGGCGCAAAAATAACATAAAAATGCGGAAAAACTAACCATTGTTTGAAAACAAAATACGTTAGTATATATTTCTGATGACAATTGTGATATCGCTATGTCTTTGGTTATTTTCTTTTTTATTTAATTTTGGAGAACAGTCCATTTTTTACAAAAAATTTTAACAGCTTTTTGTGTTCTCAAACATTGAAATCCGTAAATTTTTCGGTAATACTCTCATCGGTACATGACTTTAATAAGGTTAGACAACTACTATCACCGGTGATAACTTGGTGGAGCCTCCTCCCCCCTCCCAATATTGCTTTATACCCTCCAATCAAATGCCTTCGGATCGGCGGCGACTACTACATATTTTAAGGCACTTTACCTGATTGTTATGAAATAACTGGACCCCTATTCTCGTAATACGTAACGTTTTGAAGTCGCTAAGCAAAGAAACGTATAGCGAGCAGCTCGCTCAGCGGCACGCTGACCGACGACTTTTCGTATTCGTTTTGCCGAACGCGCTGTTATGCCCTGCCTTTTTGTTCCTTTTGTTTTTCTATTTGTAAGAAAGAGGGCTTTAAGGGATCTATTTTGATAAGGAGTTCAGAATGGGTAAAATAAATGGTGATTAGCCCAGTTAAACGAGTTAAACTACCCCTTTAACTCCGTGATATAAATTAAGTAGCACCTTCTCGCACAGTGTGCGGAAAAAAATCCCCCACTCCCCCAGTGCGAGAAAGTCACTTTCCACATTCCCCCATTCACTTAGGGAAAGTGGTGTTTCCCGCTCAGTCGTAAAAAAACAGTCATGCTAATAAGAAATCTTTTTTTTTTATTAGAGACATAAATCTATTTGTAACTCATCGCGGTATACGTATCCGCATCTAGCGAGAACCAAGCACATTAATTGGTCAGAAACTTGTACCACGTTCGAAAAGAGCAGATATATGCTAATCTAAGGTGTTCTTGAACGCGATAGGTGTTGAGATGCGTTAGAGAACACGCATCGTTACGGCACACGTATCATATCTCAGCACCTATTGCTTTCAGAAACACCTTAAATTAGCATATATCTGCTCTTTTCGAACCTGCTACAAGTTTCTGACCTAGCAATGTGCTTAGTTCTCGCTAGATGCGGATACGTATACCGCGATGAGTTACAAATAGCTTTATGTCTCTATTGTGAATAAAAACGCACTAAATACTCAAAAAAAACTAGTATAATTTCGACAATACGAGTACTGTAGGGTAGGGACATCGTACGCGCTGAGGTCAAAACAGCTACCAAATGAATCAAACGGTGGTCGAGCTTGAGAGCATTTTGTCTACGCTCTGCGTTCAATCTACGTGAATAGCAATTTCTTTACTTTGGTCACGTGGTATGCGAATATTACGTCATCACACGGTCAGCGAGTACGAAACGCCGAGCGTATTTAGTTACGAGAATAGCGGTCCTAGAACAAATCCTCGCATTTTCAGGAAAGTTTCACTTAAATTGCTCTTATCCAACTATAATGAAGAAAACACAGTGTTATTTTTATCACAACGTATTCGAGCTATCTGGCCAGAGCTTTTTTGGGCGAGGTGCTGTCAAACTAATGGAAACTTGAAGTTGCTCTGATGCGTATATATATGTATATATATATATCACACTTTATTAGCTACAAGAAAGTAAGCTCTTACAATTTGCAATTTACAATAAGTTATAGATTTTACAATACTAATTCTAACTTATGCATAACTTAAGTAAAAAAATGTAGTTACTAACCAAAATATGAAAAGAAAAAAAATCTAAATAATTACAATTTAATCTACTTATTTAATCAATCACCTTAGATAAAATCTCTGCTAATTAATTAAAATGTCAATTTAGTTTCAATCAAAATGTTAATTAAATTTCGATTTTTTGAAATACATAATTTGTACATTTTTGCTTAAAAATATGTAATGATTGTATTTTTTTTATTTCTCCAGGTAGTGTGTTATATAAAATAAGTCCTTTACTAAAAATTGTGTCTACTCTGTTTTCAGAATTACTTATGTAAAAATCATTGTTATTTCTTGCCCTAGTGTTATATGAGTGTATATCTTTGGTAGACTTTAATTCCTCGCTTAGATATCCTGGAAGAATTTTATTTTTTAATTTAAAAATAAAAATCAACATATTGTAAGCCAATCTCTGATTAATACTCATTAACGTAAGCTTTTCCAGCATATTTCTAATTGGCGTTCTTTTTTTGCAAAGTAAAATAGCTCTTAAAGCTCTGTTTTGAATATTTTGCAATGCCTTTTTCTCTTCACTGTTTAAAAAGTACAATAGTGTCGAACAGTAATCAAAATGTGGGGCAATTATGGTCTTATATAGTATTAGTTTTGAAAATCTAGATACTTTATTATTCAATCTATACAAAAAATAAACTTTTTTGGCAACTTTTTTTTTAATATAACTACAGTGCTCTTTTATATTTAGTTGTTTATCAATAAACACACCAAAGCGTCCATAAAAAAAAGAGTTAAAGTTGTGCTTACAACGTACGACGTAGCCAAACGAATTCTTGTTTGGGCTTGATGCCCAGTTTTACATCATGCCGCTCACTTCTATTTCCTTCCTTGTCGAAAAAAGTGAGATGGCAATAGAATGGAAAATAGAAGGAGTGAAACAGACATTTATGAAAATCCACGGATAACAAAATTATTAGGATACGCTAGCTGCGTACGAATACTGCGAGGGTGGTCGTAGAGATAGGTAAGACGTAGTCGCTGTTTAAGCACTCTCTATTTGCTGCCAAAATTATCGATTTTTCTTCAAAATTATGTTACAATATTTTTTTGATAAAAAAAAAATATGGCAACAAAAAAAAATAACACAAAAACTTAAATCTATCCGGGCAATCGGTATAGAAATAGATAAAATCAGCGAATTACAGGGGTACGGGAAATCCCGTGTAGTTGAAGGAATCCTTCGCTCCGTAAAACAAAAGACGTTTTCGAAGTACGATAATATTTGCATAGATGGTGCTTTGACTTTTATTGTAATGTAGTTTGGTTTTTAATTGCCAGGGGTGCGTTCAGATTGAACGTCGGCTGACGCCCGGGCGCGCCCTGGCCGTTCAGATTGCTTTGGTTAAAATTTACCCGGCTGTTTAGATTGTCGGTAGATTTTTACCGGACGCTACCCAAACGCGCATTTTCGCACCCCACGAAATAGGTTGATAAAATTTGTCCCGCATGCGCAGATCAAATACACAACCACTTGTAACCTTATTTCAGAGACAATATTTTTTGTATTTGGGTTTTTTAAATTTTAAGTCTAGTTTTTGACAATGAAAAGAATCAGTACACATTCTCATATTTGGTGTTCGACGAGGAAGGCAATTTTGTTCTAGATGGAACAATCAAGAGTAGTGAAGTGAGTGAAAAAGTGGTGAAAGTGAATCATCCTCAACGAGTAGTTCTTCATTTATAAACGCATTTACTATTACTTCTTCCATAATTACAAAAAAAATTTGAATGTTAAGAGTGAGGTTATGATAATGCACCTTGTTCGTTCATATCGGACGAATCGCCGGGCACACTCGGAATGCACTTTCTATCGAGTAACGCTCTGCGCCGGAATTCAACCGGACTCTTCAATCTGAATGCACCCCAGGAGGGGTCAGAACTGATTAAATAAAATAAAATAATTTTAATCCGTTCCTTAAATTAGTTTCTTACAGTAAAAAGAAAACCTGAAAAGAAGTTAAAAAAATTCAAAGTCTTAGAGTGAGAAAATATGTTACAATTATCGAATATGTTACACACTATCGTTTAACTCAATTTTAAGGAAAAATTATGTTACAATTCCATATTATGTTACTTTCATTATTTCAACTTTATAGATGGCCATATGAGTATATTTAGATGACAGCAATGTCAGAAATAGTAGCAAGGACGTTAGGTAACCGCATTATAACTTAGGGGTCATCCGTAAATTACGTAACGTACCAAGGTGGGGGAGAGGAGTAGGTGTAGGTGTTGTAAAGTGTTACAAGAGGAGAAGGTCTATTCACACAAAAAATGTGAGGATTTGTTTCACTAATTTCATGGTGGTGGGTAAAGATTTTAAAACTTCCACAAATAACACTTTTACAGCCGGCGTTATATGTGATGACTACTGAGTGTGTCAAAATAATGCCCAGGCATAATAGCGCCTGACTGAAAAAAATGGGTCTGCCTTAGAGAAATTATTGAAACGCTTCCTTCGACAAAGGATGGCACCAACTTGATTTCTAACCTCACTTTTTGAATTTTTATATGCGAATAGAGAGTTCGTGTTAAAAGCAAGTTATTATTTGTTTTGATTTGGTTTGCTTTTTTTGTAGTTCATTCTGTTTGGTCCAAAAACTTTAGAAAAAGAGAGACGACGCAAAGCAATTTAAAAAAAATGTAATGGGAATGAAGCCAAGAATAATATTTATAGCAAAAAGGAAAAATACGTGCAATGCTTTCATTGCCATTGTCTTTATTTTTTTTAAATCTATGATTTCAGCCTTCATTATAATAAGGGCACTGATTGGTCTTATAATAATAATGAATTAGCTTATTTATCAGAAAAGTTATGCATATAATTAAATCCATAATAATAAATAAACAGTTAGGCACAGAAGCAACTGTTGTTAGTGCCAAAAATGTTTTATTTCTACAACTATTACAATTAGTACTTTTACTACTTTTGGGGCAAAATCTGACTAATGTGAATAACAATAATATTTCTGCGCCTAATTTCTATCAAAAAATAATACGTTATATTACCCATCTTTATGCTTCGCTATATATTATCAGTGCCCTCAGTTACAAGTGTTGAAAACTCTAACTTTAAAATAAATAAAAAAATGCTTTTTTTATGAATAATATTTTTTATTCTTAAAAGTAAAGGACATATACCTACACAAGACAACTCACATTTTTATTTTTTCTGCTACTTTATTAGTACAATTCTTTTCAATATCGGATATTTATCTATTGTTTTTTTCCATAATAATTTATAACAAAAAAGCGATTAAGGCGTACTTTACAAGTTTGAACAAAATTAACAAATTTTCGAAAAGCCTGTTACAAATAAAAATTAGTTTTACTTGTTGGTACTTTTTTAATTTTTATTGTACAATTTTTTACGTAATATACCAAACATTTTGTGTTTTAAACACCTTATAACTTTTTCCAGCGTTTTCAAAATTTTCCAGAACCATCTCATTATCGAAAATTTTGAAAAATCTTTGGCAAAAAAAATTTTGATAATTTCCCTATAAAGATACCTATCTAATATATACAATTAAAATATACACTTTGCACATTTTTCAAAACAAAAACAATTTTTATGTACATTTTTTCATAAAATTTTATACAAAATAAAAGTTAAATTAAAGAAAAGGAACATATTTTGTTTAACAATATACAGTATGGACAAGCCCCACTAAAAACATAGGAAAGTCACATTTTTAGTAGTTTTAGTGTAAAAAATATAAAAACTCGGTTCTATTTTTTGCGTGAGGTTTACAAGAAAAATCCGAGGGTCCAGTGTTCGTAGTTGGCTAGTCCCTACTATATTTACTATATACTATACCTAAGAAAAGTACTGCACTTTCAATATTGCCTAATTAAAAAAAGTAATAATAATACCTGGATATTAAAAAAAAATTATAATGCTTAAAAATTAGAGCACCCAAGAAAAACTAATAAACTTTAAAAGGTACAGCCAAAAACTTAGTGAAAGTGTCTTGAAAGCAGTATTTTTGTTACTTTGACTGTACGTCTGACTACTTTTTAAAAGGAATTGATCTATATCGGTAATTATATATGATTTTATTAGAGATTTTTGTACTTTTAGCATTTTTTCCGAGCTACAGTATTATTTTTTACAAAGCACTTTGGAATTCTAAATAAAGAAAGGTTTTGTTTCTATACTATCAAATCCTTAAATACCAAGCCAATTTTTCAATATTGTAAAAAAAGTGGGTGATCCATAAAAACGGAATTGCTTTTGGCCATCTTAAATTTTAAAATGACTGTAGCTTTATCGGCTTAAGCAAATTTTATAGACTTTCCAACAAACTATCGATCAATAAAATCGTTTAAGAAATACGAAAGTTAGTGTGACGGACTTTTATGGCAATCAGGTAAATTTTCTAAGCCTTATTATTGGAAATTTATCTTGTTCTTTCCCAAGGGTTCTAGATGCAGATTTTTGTAAAGCTTAGTGTAAAATATACAGGGTGAAGTTTGAATAATAATTCAAAATCATGTCTTTATGAATCAAAATATTGGTCCACTTTAATAAATGACGCAGCTAAAATCACCCTGCATACAGCAAAAAAGATTCAATAAGCCCTAAATTCTGGAAAATCGTCAACAGGAATTTAAAAAAGGGTCGTTTCATAAAAAATCAACCAAAAAAAAGGTGGTTTTAGATTTTGACATTTACGATTTTTGTTACAGTTATTCCACCCATGGAAAAAGTAAAAAATCAAAAATTTTAGATTTTCTAGACGAGTAGTTTTTTTTTTATTAATTTTTGAAAATCAAAAAAGTGCTCATTTTGCTCAAACATGTACTGAAAAAAATTGAGATATCTCGCGAACTACTTAGACTATCACAATGATATATAGCTCATTTAAAGGTATTTTAAAAATTTAAAATTAAAAAAAAAATCCTTTTTTTTTAATTTTCAAAAGGTTTTTTTGAAAAGAGGTACATTACGTGATAGATTAATCGAAATATATTTAAAATACCTTTAAAATGAGCTATACATCATTGTGATAGTGTAAGTAGTTCGCGAGTTATCTCAATTTTTTCAGTACATGTTTGTTCAAAATGAGCACTTTTTTTGATTTTCAAAAATTAGGTTGTGAGGTTCCGACCCCTGGTTGATTTGAAATGAAATAACCGAAAAGTGCTTCATATCCAAGCCCCCTTATCATTAGGCTAATAAAAACCTTACAAAATCTAAAAACAGTACGGTCATCACCATCCATTAACAACAAGAAAATAAATCACTATTATTTATCAATCATTTCTTCACTTTTTTTCACGTCTAAACCGTTCACCATTTTCTCTATACTTTTAAGATCACTAGGAGAATGAGTGGCGTCTATATGTGACGGTTTAGGAGACGCGGTACTGGCGCGTAACGGTGGTGACATCGAACCACTCCTAATCTTCGTCGAATTAGGAGAGTTGCTCAGACTCCTCGTGTGCGAACCAGGGGTGACTGTCTCGAACGCACTTCCTAGAGGAGAGGAGCTCATGCCTCCCGCGCTCTGCGACCCAGGCAGCGTGTACGGAGCAAACCTGTGCGCGCCTTTGAGGTGATTGTGAAGAGGCGACGTCGGCGACAGATGGTGCTGCGGATTGGAATGAGCTAGGCTTTGGTAGTGGGAGAAAAACGCCGGGTGTTGTGCCGCCAACGCGAGCTGCGCGTTCAAGAAAATACTCGGGTTCATCCCGGGCGCGTGCGCGCCAGTAAAAAGACTAAGCGGAGGTCCGAAGGGGGGACCTCCTCCAGGGTACATCCCGTGGGGGTAGAGATAAGGTAACAGGTGCGGGGGAGGGTGGATGGGAGGACCGACGCTGATGTTGGGCGAGGGATACTCGCCAGAGGAGTTTGAGGGACCCGCGTCGTTCTTGGGGGAGGAGGGCCGCGCTCGGAAGGCTCCTGAGGGCGACTCGGAACAGCTGGATTCGGAGCCCGAGTCGTCGTGCAACCGGCGACGGATCGAGTCCTCGTCTTGGGCTGAAAAGAAAGACAGGTTTGTTAGGCTAAATGTAAAAAAAACGGCAATTGAGGTTTAACAAAAAATAAAAGGTGTTTTGAAAGTTTATTTTTGTAACAGTAAGTATACGCGTATAGAAATTTTGGCAAAAATTTAACTACCAGAACTAGAAAAATAAGTAGTACAGCTTTGCTAGTGAACACAGTCGCAGCAGTTAATCGAACACAACTCAAAGAATGTTATAAAAACTTAAATTTTCGTTTTTTTTGGCTTTAACTCTTGAAAGTTTAAAAGTTTGGACAGGTTTGTTGAGGCAAACACTTTAAGGAATTAAGTTCAACATTATCAACTCATAATAATAATGCAATAAAGTAATGTATTTCAAAATACAAAAACTCAAAAAAGTTTTACCTTTTATAATTAAGATATTTACCAGTATCTTTTAAGAATACACCTTAATTTTTTAGTTTTTAGCCATGCCTTCTTTGCCAATTATTTTACAGAATGAAATAACCAATGTAATAAAGGACATTTTTATTTTGTGAGCATTACAGTTTTTGACACATTAGATATAGCTTTTAACAACGAACACAGAATTTTAGCTTTCTAAATTTTTACTTTCTAACTATTAGAAATTTTACCATGGTTTAAATATTTTCGGGAATTACGTGGCCACTTTAAAAAACAATTGACAAAGTAAAAGAACGCGCAAGATTTTTTAACGTTTTTCGTAATTTACAAAAAGAGCAAATGCATGTTTTATATGTTTTTATTAAGAACTCTATACTACAATAAACTTTAAAAAAATCGTATGTTCTAATTTATTTGGCGTTAAACCCTTTTTCTCGCAGTCGTCATCGTACCCAAACAATGTCGTCCATCATTTAGTGAAGATCAAGAAAGATCAACAAATTTTATCTTCAAAATTCTCTGGTAGAAAGTATGAAATAACACAAAAATATCTCTATAAAATATCTTGAAATTTTTATGATTGCAATTTTTTCGCCGCAGCGAAATATAGTGTCAGTTAGTTTTATTTATTTATATTTTTATAATTTTAAGCTAGATTGTATTTTACTTTATACTTTATTATAACTTTTTTTTTTCATTCATTCATGTAAACTAAATGTTGGTTTTTTTTAAAATACAAAATAAATAAAATTTAAATAAGAATAAAATTTAAAAACTTACCAGAATGGTTCATCCCACCCAATCCAGGCGTGCTCGACGACAGTAAACTGGGCCTGGGACTATCGGCGGTGCCAACCACGTCCAGTTCGCTATCGTCCGTCTTCGACACGGTACTGCTGTCCGCCGACATCCTGGCAGGTAACGGGTGTGACGTTTTGTCGTCACCGTGACGTTGCGTCAGCATCGCATGTCTGTAACAATTGGGGGAATAGGATTATTAAATTTGAGAATATAATGCATTTAAGGACCTGCAAACAGAAATTTTTTTATTGTTATGCACGTAAAAATATTTGGTTTCGGACGTGGCATCAATTTCCAAACTTTTGATCATTGTCCTTACCCTAATTCTTATATAAATTAAGTTTTTCTCTTCTCTGCTATAACATTTATCAGACCGATAGACAGAGAGACAATATTTGGTACGGGCGTGAAAAATGTTATAAATTTGTGACAAAATTATTGTTGTGTTTGGCCATACCCTGTACTATTGCCTCCTCTATTGTGCGCGTACCTATTAAGTTTTGCATTTCAATTGCAGCTATAACCTTTAGCAAATAGAGTGTCATAGAGATGCGAGCTTAAAATAATTATAATTGACCTTCTGACAGCCGTGACAATTTTAAAGCGTCCCCAGTTCATTACCGAAACGACGTTTTCTTGCACCCCATCTGCGGCCTGAACTTTACACCCCTTATTGTCACGCGGGGGTAACGGGTGCCCGGGGGGGGGGTGACGGGCGCTGGTGACCTTAGGCAAATGTCACAGTTAATTTAAAGCGATACACGTTGGGTCTTTATATTCCTGCGGTCTCTAATTTTAAATGTCCCGCGCTCAAAGAGAATACCGATTCGTAGACAAGTTAGACACCGAGTGAAGTTGTGCATTTTTTAGGGAGATTATGCGAAAATGTCGACATGATTTGAAAAATTTCGTGGAGTTTTATGTAGAAGTGAAAACGGCGCGAAAATTTTTTTTTCGTTGGCCCTGCTCAAGTTCAATACCGCTTTTTTTGGGATCGCATTGGGATCTAACTGCATAAAAACGAGTATCGTATCGACTGATGACACCAATAATAAGCTGTCAACACTTCCAAATAACTGGCTTTAAAAAACAAAGAAGTAAAATTGGCAAAAACTAACGTCAAATTGCATCAGGCAAAAACGCATTCAAATCCTTCATGAAATCCTAATAGTGAATCGTATTGAAAACGTATTCGAACCGTAGTATTTATTTGGCATTCAAGTATTATCAAAGAGAAAAAAGAAAAATAAGTTAAAAAACCTCTTAATCAGTTACTTCAATCGAAAATAATCTAAAAAGAAAAGATCCTGGATCGAAAAGAAAAAAAAACATCCAATTTTGAATTTTTGTTTTTTCACCCAGGATCTTTTGATCTTTTCTTTTTAGATTTCTTTTTTTAACTGCTTTCTTCTTTGTCTCTTTTGTTTTAATTGCCTAAGGAGCTATTGGAAATATTAACTTGCCAGGACGAACCCGTATTAGGTGAACTATATTAAGTAAAAGTGCGGAACGATGCCTATTTGTGAGTGATTCAAAGTTGGAAATCAAAGTGTATGATGGTGTTGAATGATGTTTGGGGAGGGTGACTAGTGGAACCACTTATGAGCCCACGATGGTTGCCCAGGGCGTGTGTGTGTTTCTTGTGGGATACCCATCCAATTTTAAATTTTCATTTTTCCACCCAGGTTCTTTTGATCTTTTCTTTTTAGCGGTCTAGGGATGTGTCGGTGCCAGTATATAAAGCCCATAGAATCGCTACAAAAGTTGGTCTAGTAGTTGGTTGAATCTAGACAGCACAGCAAATTGGATGGCCATAGACAAGGAAAAAAAATTAGTTACCGGCGTACGCAGGTTGGGGGGCTTAGGGCTCCAAGCTTCCCTAGAGCTACTGAAAATCTGGCCCTAAATTTTCCCCAAAAATCCTCAAAAAATTTGTAATGTGAGACTATTCTGTTACTCAATCTCCTCCAGGAAAAATTTTTGCGTACGACACTGCATTAGTGAAATATTAGAAAATGGCTAACAAGTCGAACGCGTCGATTTGTATAAATACTTGGGGGGTTGCTATCTCTTCGAATTCGTGTGTATCGTTGAGGTGTTTTTAGCATCTTATTTGCGGCTGACTGATCCCATGTGTAAAAAATTTGAGGCATTACAGATGTGCTGTCATCGTAAACTTGAATATTTTGATCATATTTTGAGGAATGACAAATATGAATTCTTCAAATTATTAATAAACAAACACGTGAATGCAAACAAAATAGGTAAATTTTAATGGTTTTTAGAGAGGAATTTAACAATAGTTAACCCCATTCTATGTTTTGCTTAAAAGTCTCTGCGCATTCAAAAAGTAAAAGTCTTCCTTCTGGTTTGTTGTGAGCCAAAGTTTGGAATAAATTTATCTTAATAGGATAAAAATGCAAAATTTAAGGAGATCTCGGGGTTTGCTTAGGGGTCTGTATTTTTAGCACGATCTTACGAGGGTAGTTTCGAAATTATTATACTCTGACATTTGAATCTTTTATTCAAAAAGATTGAGAGAAAATTTCCTATACATTTATATATAGTTTTAGATTGGGTACTATTCTCGCGAGAGAAAATTTCCTATACATTTATATTATTATACAGACCGCTTCAAGCTACTGCGAACATAGGGCGGAAGAAGTCTAATTTGCCAGTGTACGTACATGCAGAGACACCGCACGCCTATCAGTGAAGCAACCAATACTCAAGCTTGCGATCACCACTTGCATGACTTTCCTTTGGTATTTAGTACGCCTCTAACCACGGTGCTGTGTGGAGCGTAGTCAATGAAACCGGAATTTGGTCAATAAATACGCAAATTTTTATAACGTAATTTTCTTATTTTTTGTCACTGATAAATAAGAGCGTTTTATTGTCAACTGCTCAGATTTATCAGTGACGACGTGTTACAATGAAAATAATAAGGAGAAACAAAATAAAAGCAAGTTCTCAAAATAAAATAATACATTCTAAAAACCAAAAAGATTCTCCCAGTCAAAAAAAAATTAAAGCAAATGTTCGAAAAGTCCACCTTGTTCGGCTAGACAATATCCGAGCCTACTATAAAAACCCCTTCTAACGTTTCCAAGCATGTTAGGGGTGATAATTTGAAAAGCTTCTTCAAAAACAGATAGAAGTCATTAGGAGCAAGATCGGGAGATCGAGCTGGCCATAAAATAGGAAATACATTATCAAGATATTCCCTAACAAGGCCAACATTGTGAGCGGAACAACCATCTTGTTGAAACCATGTTTCACCAAATCTTACACCTAACAACTGCCTAGCAATTACGTGTTCTCCTATAATACCCCCCCCCAAACATTTAGTTTTTGGGGATACTGTGTTCTTACGTCAAAATACAAATGCAAATTTTCCCTCGACCAATATCGAACGTGTGTTGGGTTATGACGATTTGACCATTTGACCATCTGCACTTTTTCGGCAACTTCGTAGACATCCATTTTTGGTTTTAAAAATGTATTATTTCAATTAAGAACTTACCCATCTGTTTCTCGAGCAAGGCAGAAATAAAACAAAATAAGAAAAACAAAATGAATTTCCAAAAGATAACACTGCAGCGTGCTTCGAATCCACCTCGGTCGTACGGCACGGAGAGTAAATTGGACTTGATTCCCCCTATGTTCGCAGTAGCTTGAAGCGGTCTGTATAGTTTTAGATTGGGTACTATTCTCGTCTTCTCTCGTTTTGTTTTTGTTTGAACTATCTTGCAAGGAAACCAATAGTAAAAAACATTTTTTCAAGAGAGGCTCATCAAAAATAACATTATGCAATCAGTAGAAAAAGCACTTTGCGATCTTTGACTTTTTCTCTGCCGTTTTTGGGACTTGGGAAAATTAACCTGCTTTTTCTTGCCACTCCATCTATTCATGAGCCTGTTTGGAAGGAGATGAACCCAAATTAGGTCTAAATACCGTCCGCAATTTCCGATAGCTACGACGTTGTTTTTGGGGTTGAATTTAATACGCTTTTTATCCCTATTTAATCGACAATCGATATAGAAATCGACCCCATATGTTCGTTCGTTTCTTTACTTTCAATTTAAGACGTCTTTAATTCTATTATCAATCCGGGGGGTTGATTTGATCCATTTCTTATACATCTTAATCCTGAAAGGACGTATCTTCAAAAAAATAATATCATCATAAGGTAAGAATTTTGAGGATATTTTTAATCCATAAGAAGTTAAAGTTAATCAATTTTTAATTCAATTTTAAATGCCAGAACCAAGGTTGAAACACTTCCCAGGTGGTACGGGGTGCTGTAAATCAGTTGTCGAAATGTTGCCCCAGCTGAATCTGTAGTAACATTGACTGTGGCAAAACTTCTACAGCATATTAAAAACGTGGTAACAGCTGTTTTTACCCCTTATTTTTTGTTTGTCACAACGTTGTGGGCAGCAGTTTAGCTGTGCATTTTAATCTGGTGGCCATTTTATTGAAGAATATATATTTTATAATTAAATTTATGATAAAAAAATAGATCACAAGTAACACATTAATAAATATACCTACGTGGATTATGTACTTACTAGACACCATAAATAATCGAAAAAAACCACTTGCCACGAAAAAATGTTTGTGCCCTGTGTTACTGATAAAACCTGTCAAACTAAGTCACTAAAACACACGGGTCTACAAAAATCGGCATATTAATGTTTTTATTGGTTTATTTACTTTTTTTAAAGGATTTTGTCCGAAAGATGTTAAAGTTAAAACACATATTAAATGGATCAATAATTAATTATGCCTATATTATTTAGAGGGCGGAGCATTCGCAGCTGTCCTATGGCATTTGTTTTAGTTGTGGAAGTTGGAAAAAAGTTAAAATTGTGGCCATTTTCTACAGCTAAGATTTAGCTTTTATTTTAATACAATTGTGCATTGGTGGCAATTTAGAGATAAAAATAAGTAGTTGCCGAAATGTTGTTACAGCTATGGGTTAGCTGTAAAAGCTAACGTATGAAATGTGCTGCTTCGGTTTGTTTCAAAAACAAATTGAAACTTGAAAGAAAAATTTTTAGAGTTTTAAGTAAAAAAGGAAAAATTAAAAGTAATGAGAAAAAATTGGAGATCCGACCTTTTAAACTTTTGGGCGCCGATATCCGGGTGCCTTTTCCTTTTAGTCCCTGTAGATCGATTGCTGCTTTTTAGGATTTCGGAGGAGAGATCGCCGGGATAAAGTTTTTATTTGGTTAGGATCTGTGTAAGACATAATGTATAGATACCGAGTCGTATATACAGGGTGGATAGTTTAAATGGTGTAATGCCGCTCGCTAATCTCAAAATTCTTTTTGTTGCCATTTTGTTTATGGGGGATGGTAAGACCCTGTAGTTATATGTTGACATTTTTTTAGATCTAAACACAATTATTTTAACAATTAATAATGCAACACACATAGTTTAACATAAAATAAAAAACATTTCTACGCAAGCTGGAACTCATTTATGTCAAATTTGACAGAAGAGGTTTGAACTTCCCAGAACCAATCTTAATGCTCGTATCCACCAACGCGAAAATTCACCGATTCGGCTATAATCGTGAGTAGATACTAATCGGTGTTTAGAATGTGGTGTTTTACATTGAAATTTTGTTTGCCAAGACCCATTCCAAACTCTGATTAATGTTAATCACGATTAAAGCTTAATTGGGCAATTTTCTCGTTGGTGGATATGGACATTAAAAAGATTTATAAACAAAAAATATATTTTACATGGAACTGAGTAATTCCTCCCTTACATCTGGGCTTTAATTCTTGAGCAGGGAGCGACACAGATTTGTCGAATGATTCCACGTCGAACGCAATTGGAATTTTTGAGCGGTGATCGCTCCCCGACTCCAAGGCCAGGGATCGGTCCCATTCCTTAGGCAAGCAAGCATTTTTTTCGGGGGATGGGACCATTCCGCGGGATTGATTGAGGGATCGTTCCTTCTCTTGAGATTCAAGATTTTGGCCCCAGAAGTATTCCAAGCTCATAAAACCCAATTTTTTTTGTAGGCCAGTTTAAAAACCATCCCCGCACATTAAAATATTTAAATGCGATGGTCTACTTAGCCTCGCACCCCCCGCCGGAGTTAATTTTCTCTCGATACAAAAACGGTGTCAACTCGTCTAAACGAATAAGACATCAAATTAAAATGCGAAACGCATTACGGGCCCAAAGTCTAAAATTAAAGGGCATCAGCGGCCCCTCCCCCACAGTGTGGCAAAAAAATAAACCCGCAGTTTAATTTGGGACGCCTTGTTAAGGGGATGACGGATGAAAAAATATACGGAGGGTGTTTGCAAAAGTAGTAGACTTAACCACGTCCTTATTTATAGTACAATCCTGCCAAAAATCACTCAAAAAAAAAACGAAGAAAAAACCTCATACGTATTAATGTTTTTTTTTAATACCTTCATCAAAACGATGATTTTAGTAACTCTCTGCAGATAACTAAAGCGTGGTTTTTTTGGTTACCGATACAAAAAAACTTTTTTTTTTGATCACGGGTGCAAAAAAAGATTTCTGTCCGTTTTTTACCCAAAGTTAAAGAGAAATACCGGAAAATAGTAATATTGAAAAAATCTAATTATTCTTGCCTAAGAATTAAGCCATTTCCGCCAGTTTTCACCAAGTATTTACGAAAAAAAATTGTTATTTCATTTACCAGTCGCCTTGATTTATAGTGTAAAGATGGTGTGTTGCAAGAAGTTGTCCTCGTTTTTATGATAAAGGTATTAAAAAAAATAGTGTTGACAACTCGCGGCTAAACTGTGCTTTTTTTTATTCGCGTTTTTAAATACCTCGCTGCGCTCGTTATTTAAACCAACCCTTGTAAAAAAAGCACTATTTTAGCAACTAGTTGTTAAAACTACTATTAACTATTTTATTTAACTTTTATAAGGTGTTACAGTGCCTCTGATAAACTTTTGTAGTTTTTTAAAAGAGTTGTTGCTGTAAGTTTTCTGAAAAGTTTATGAGTGTTTATAAGAAATTATGTTTCTAGAATCGTACAGTAGTTTATATTTTTTTTAAGGATAACTTATGGAATTTATGTTTTTTTTACATTGTCAAAGCTTGTAAAAGTTTATAAGGTTTTATAGTGCGTCTGAAAAACTTTTATAGTTTTTTTAAAAGATTTGTTGCAGTTTTCTGAAAAGTTCATTCAGTTACCTTGTAAAATCTTTTACAAATCCTGTTTATAAAATCTCGTAACAAAGAGACAGTTAAACACTTTGTGATTATAAAATACTGTAAAAGTTTGTACGGCAAATCCTTGTCAAATTTTGCCTCATAAACTTCATATCAAATTTTATAGATTTTTAAAAGGAAGAACCTTAAAAGCCTATAAAAACAATACGATTTGTATACATATTTGACCAGATTTTATGCGGGATTTTTGGCAGTTAAGCGTACGAGGTATAAAATGTGTTGCATAGGTAAACCTCACCGTTTTTTTTTAGAGGTTCTGTGATGTTTCGGGTAACCCCCACCATTTTCACATTTATAATGTAATAGTACTCACCCCTGAACAAAAAATCAGGAGTGCCTGTGACCCCATTCTCGTCTAAGGGTTTGGCACATTACTCTAAAGGTGGGCAATTTATAAAATTCAAGGCAATTAATTATCTCATGCGCTAAGTTAATTTGAAAAAAAAGTTAACCAATAAATATTTTCAATAAGTTGTGACCCCCGTCACTCCAAAGGGGATTACTTAGTGGTGTGCCGAGAGAGTGTCCATTTCGTATTGAGGATGGAAAGACACACATTTCACCAAAAATTGTAGGGGTTACCTGTCCATCAAATTTATACCATGAACTCTTGCTCTATAAGTGATACAGATTTGTATGCATTATTTTTTTTTTAAAACAACTTTTCTTCTTATAACCTGCTGAAAAGCACAGGATTCTGTATTTACTGTCTTCTGCACTTTTCACTTTTGATGTTTTTGTTTCTCGGTTTATTCGACAGGTGGCGCTCACAGGTACTACGTCTCCGCGGATTACAAACTTTTTGTTTTAAATTCGAAAGATGTGCATAGTGCCTGTGTAGCTTTAACTGCCAGGTACAATCCTATGACTCCCTGATGATTTCTAATAAGGATGAAACGGGTCTGTAGGTGTCTGGATTCTCCATTAGACATTGGAGGCCTGGTCGTAACGAAGTGAGAAACAAAAACGCTTTGTCCGATATGCCACGAGTGTTACTTTACTTTAAATTATTTTTTTCTCCGTGCTTTACACTAAAAAACACGCACTCGAGTGCATTTCTATGACTCACCACTGGCGAATATAAAGCTATTGCATTGTCGAAAAGGTTACCGAGGGTATAATTATCTCGGTAGTTGGTCAATTTTGGCTCCCCTTCGTATTATGTGTGCCATTACCATATAGAGAACGCTTAAATAAATTCATCAATGTTAAACTTTTATTGCCATTTGCACCGCAGTGTTAAACCTGGTTTAAATTTAATTGGGGTTTAAAATTCGAAAAACCTAAATTATGAAGGTGGCACATTCCGATCATTAATTAAATTTGTTGGGTAGAAAAAAACAAAGACTTCTGCTCGAATACAGTATCAGAGTCCAATTTCTGCTGTCTAGCGTTGAGCCGTTTTATCAAGGTCACGTTTTTAGCATGTATAACGGTCAGACCAGATGCAAGCTTACGTTCATTAACGTCTGCTCTATGTTGCTAACGCGGAGATATGAGACAAAACGTAGCGTGTTTTGCCGAAGGGGGTCAAAAAATCAATAGATTAGTAATACGAGAGAAAGCAACATAGAAATACACCTCGTACGTGCCATGCCCAAACTGTCTAATAAGTTGTGTACGCTCCGTAGACGTTGACGTGGGATTTGTCGTGTTAAACGTCTCTCTTTTTTATACATCGTAAACGCAAGACGCCAGAGGTGGGATTCTGATATTCGTATTTGAGCGTTAACGTTGACATGTTTTGCACAACTGAAAGTGTCTAATATAAAACTTTATAAAACGTGTGTCCAAAAAATATAGTTTTTTTGCAAAAATTTTACAAACTTGATAAATGTTGTAGATACTTACTTCTTTTCCCTCTTCCCTGCTCCTGTATCTCTGAATCCTTTCGCAAAGGGGTTATTGTCGATCTTCAGTTGGGTTATCTGAAAATAAACAAAATATTTAGATCTACAGCTATTTTATTGCAATTATTTATTTAAAAACGTTGTTAATTTGTTTCAACTATTAAGCCATTTAAATTTTTCTGAATTATTAAGCATATTCCACATCTATCTATACATATAATAAATCTCTAGAAATACCATTTCGGTACATTGATTTTTTTAAAATTCTTGTTGGGGGCTTCTAACCAAACGATATATAGAGATTACAAAAAATTCAGTTTTTAGAATTTTTATCTGTTTGTGTTCCAGCATCACGCAAAAACTACTGGACCGATTTTGATCACACTTTCACTCCTTGTCATTGTGGTACACCTAGCTGATGTGTCTGAGTAATCGAAATTCAGCAAGTTCATTTTGCACTGAAGTACAAATAACTCTTGTTTTTTCGTTAGATTTACAGTGCCACAGCCGTTTATTTTTTATAAAATTAATTATTAAGGCTAACCATTTAATTAAATTACCCACATATATCTTTTATATTTTACCTAAGTCACAGTCTATCTAATAACATTATATTATACTGTGATTAAATCAACTTAAGCCGCGTGAATCCCAAAATTAACCATTATGAAAATGGTCAATCTGTGTTGCGCCTTTATATGTGCTAGCGGTGCGACAGATAAAACAAAAGACCAAAGATGAAACAAAACACGGGCGACATCAGTCGCTAAACAACCCGCTAATTAGTTCTTAGAACGGCGAAGATGTTTTAAAATGTGATACAAAGTCATTTACTTTGTTTGTACGGGCTTCTTAAAGCGCTTTTATAAAAATGTTGTCGTACAAATGCCATTAAAACCGTTTTAGGTACTAAACTCGCTTGTTTTTTAAAAAATTTTCTTAGGTCGTAAATAAAAAATGGACTAAAATATTCTAGTGCCATTTATTGCATAGTTGCATATTTGAGAATTTTAGTATTTTTAACTAATAATTCGGATTTTCATAAACTACCATATCTCTACATATTATAAAAACTACTATACTTAATGATTAGTATCTTAATAAAGCGTTCATCAGTAATCTGCTAACATTGATACATTCCACTTTCCTTGGTATCTTTTTTCCATATTTGCAATTCCTTGATGGAATCGTTCTCCACGTTCATCACTCACATCTCCACAGTTTCCGGGGAAGTAGTCTAAATGAAAGTGTAGAAAGTCTACTTTTAAGGACATATTACATCCCATATCCCATAAGTTTGTTTACAATCTCTAGATAATTTTCGGCTCTTTTATTTTCTAAGAATTTGGTCACCACGTTCTATGCCATTGCCCATGCTTCTTTTTCTTTTCGCTCAAGCACAGCGTCAAATCCCCAATCCACGAGAAGCTTTCTTATTTGGGGTCCCACAATAGTTCCCTTTTTAATCTTGGCTTCACTTATTCTGGGAAATTTTTGTTTTATGTGATGGACGGCAGGAAGATCTCTATTCATAGCTTTAACGAAGTTTTTAAACAAGCCAAGCTTGATATGTAACGGCGAAAGTAATATTTTAGTTGAAGGAACTAAAGGATTGTTCGTAATACAGGGTGTAAAGAATACCATAGTCATCCTTTCAACTGATGAAAGGCGTGATCAAAACAAGTCAAAAAGTTCATATGACTTATGGGGCAAAACTCTTTAAAGTTGAAAAATGTAGGTGCTTATATCTACCACAATTTTAGAACTATTCATGTCTAACTATAATCATTTTACAATAGGGCCATTTCCAAATAAATAAAAATAAATATGTCCTCTAAATCACCTAAATTAAAGAAAATTAAAAAAACACTTGGCAACAACGCAATTCGCTGCATGCGTGAGGCTCTGACCTCCGACCCGCTTTCCTCTCTACAGCACAGTGCATAGTACATCTTCTGCTGTTCGTTGTGAAAGTTGTCAGTCGCGCGAGTCTACCTGACGCCATTTATTTTCGCGATTTTTTTTTTGATGTGAACTTAAACTGAATTAAAAATGTTCTCCAATCAGGAATACGTTGACGTGCTATTTGTTTTTTGTTCGGTTTTTTGAGTGTTTTTCAAAATAAAAAAAAAAGTTTTTACAAATTAAAAACAGTTTAAACACTGCGTGACAGGTGTTTTTAATTAAAAAAAGGTACTGGCCTCCAGGTGTACAAAGAAATGCTTAAAAGAAGTATTTTTTTGAGTGTTGGCCAAAAGAAAAATAATGAAAATAAGAGTTTTTACAAATTAAAAACAGCTTTGAAAATTGTGTGACAAATTTTTTATAATAAAAGTGGACCATAGTAACTTTGCCTTGCTTTTCAAAGGAAAAATTTCTTTCGATACCGAAAAGGACTTTTGAAGAAACTTTTACAATCAGGCGAGGCGCTAAAACCAATTTTAGGTGAGTACACATTTATTTTTTTGCTTTTTACCATTTTTAAATAATTAATAATTTGTGATGTAAAAAAACATCTCAAAGGTGATATGTACGATGCAGCCCGCCGCGCCGCGCCACTCTATCATGAGATCTCCTTGCAGCTAGAAGCGCATTGTTGCCAAACTGTATTTAACTTAAAAGTCCTATATCTCCGAAACCACAAAGTTTTGACACCCATATTATATGAACTTTTTTGCTTGTTTTGGTCCCCTCTCCTATCACCCATTTAAATAAAGACTATCATATCGTTTACGCCCTGTATTTTCACTCCCAGAACAAAATATTGTGTTTGTGGCCAATTTCTTTTTATATAGTGATCCATTTTAGCTCGGCTATACCCCAACTGCATGCCAAGTAAAACAGCTTCTACCTTCAAATCTGCACAAATTTACCAATCAATTTGGTATATTGCACAGTTTCCAGCTAGTAACTAAATATAAAAGATCAGAACCTCTAATTTCCTAAATTCAAATATACACACAAAAATCACTCTCAGTCTAATCCGTGACAATGAACAGCATGCGCCAGAGTAAAAGATTTATAGTTCAGACAGGTATAGTGCCCGTATCATGTAAACCATATGCGTCGACGAGGTCAAAATCTATCAAAAAACACAAACGGAAGATGGCTGTGGCACTGTAAATCTAACGAAAAAATAGAGATGTGTGATTCGTGAACGATTCGTTCACTATGATCGAATCACTTGCGAGTATTGAATGATCGAATCATGTTTGCTCGATATGATTCAATTCCTTCAAATGACCGACGAAGACACAATGAATCAAACGAGTGAATCAAATCGGAATGGTTCAAATGACTGACTGACCCACTGTGGCGTCAGTTGGAAATAGGTCGATGGTTTCGTTTCTTTGATTCGAATTCCTGCGCGCGGGGTAAACTGTATGACAATATAGCCTTTTTGGTCAGCAGAGTATTTTTCGTATTTAGCTGCATCCTAAATAGACCTTTTTTTTTGGTCACCATTTTCTTTAATTTAATTTCAAATGATTCATTCAATGATCGATTCAAAAGATTCGATCATTCTAGAAACGAATTGATCGACTTAGCCATCTCTAGAAAAACACAAGAGTTTTTATACTTCAGTGCAAAATGAACTTTTTGAATTTCGATTGCTCACACAGAGGCTGAAACCTAGGACGACGCCGTTTCGTCCTTATTAGGGACTCATCAGCTAGGTGTACCACAACGACAGCTTATGTGCCAAAAATTACGGCTCAAGCGGAGAGAATTTTTGACAACCAAGAATAGTACCCACTGCATAAGCAGTAGGTGCATGGTGTAGCATCGATTCTGCGAGAGACATATTACAATGCCATCTGTATGTAGGTTTCGTCTACAAGCATGCGATTATAAAACAACCGAAAGGTGCCGTACTGCACGATTTAAAAAACAAACGGAAGATAGCTGTGGTACACCTAGCTGATGAGTCCCTAATAAAGACGAAACGGCGTCGTCCTAGGTTTGACCCTCTGAAGTAAAAAAATCTATAAGACAGCTATTTTTATTGCCGACCATTTTTTTGTGTTGACTAGTGTTATTATTGTGATCAGCGGATAGAAAAAGCTTTTAATGAAAGACGTAAACTCTTGGGCGCACGCGATTTTATTTAAAACCGTCCTTATATAGAACCGTTTTAAGGCGCGTATGAACGTAGTATTTAAGAGAGGAGTCAAAATTAAGCCTTCCACCATACTACTGCACTATAATGGTGTGTAGTGTGATAATTAGGAAACGTAGAAGAGATATATAAGAACAGTAATATTATTTCTTCTCGGAAGGTAGGCATTAGAAAAGTCGATTATGTGTCCACAGACTTTTAGTATAGGAGAGTAAGAAAACACTTGCACAAGATGGAAATACCAACTTCTTCTTGTCTTCATTGGCCCTAAATCAACACTGATGCCCTTTCCAACTGGATGGACAATAAGTACTGGATCTGATGTTTCACCAACGCAAGTAGCAGGCTTCTTTAAAGAGCTAATCATACTCTAGTAAAAAACAATAGACCTGCTGTTGGTCGCAGCGGAAAGTGCCAGACCGCAACGCCCACAGATGAATCAGTTAGAAAAAAAACATTTTCTGGAAGAGGAAACTGTATAGAAGAAGTACAGCGAAGGATTTTGAACCTACCTATCCTGAAAGACAGTTGCGGTAAGGTAGGGTTACCATCTATCTAGAATATTTTTCACGACAAACAGATCCGAAATTCCGGACAAATTCCGGGCATTTTCCTTTGGAGGCGCAACCAATTAAAAACAAACGAATATAGTTTTTATATGAATTTTATTTTAATTTTTAAACGTATATTATACAAATAGACATATATGGAACCTATATAGGTATACTTATTTTTTGCTTGTACTTCTTCTAAAATATCTGAATTTTCAGGTAGTGACATAAACTCATAAAACTCGTCACAAGTCATTGCAAAGTTAAAGTGCGTCATGATAATATGTTTTACAGAGTCCAACAAAAGTCTGTTTCGCTCTTTAGACCACTGAGCTGTAGTTAGAGAAGAAACTCTTTCTACAACAGCACCCATTTTTTGTGTGTGGGTAGATGTTGAATTTCTGTTTTTTTTCTTTAATTATTTTTTTAGAAGGCATATTTCATCAAACATTTTAGTATCGTCTATACCCACAGCCTTTTCAATCATATAAGAAATAGATGGTGAAATTTCTTTGTCCCAGTCAAGATTATCTAAACTTACCCATTTAAAACAGAAAAATTCCTGGAAAGGTTCCAGCCAACGGTTAAGTAAGCTATGACTTTTTCATAACATTGAAAAATATTATTTTTAAAAACTAGAATTTCTTGTGGGAACCCTTCATCTTTTAATTTTTTCAGTATTTCTTGAACCTTAAATGGAATAAACTTCTGCTGCAGTCTTTCATTAAGAGTGTTAATTATTTGATACTATTATACTTCCGCGGCCAGCTAAATTCCAGGGCCGACACTCCGTGCACGTCCTATTATACCCGGTTTCGGCCAGCTAACTAAATTCCGGACCAGGTTTGTTTTTCCGGACGGACGCCCCTAATTCCGGACATGTCCGGAAATATCAGAACGGTTGGTAACCCTAGGTAAGGCAAAAACGGGCAACCAGAGGCCACTAAAAGTCACCGAAAATAAAATATTCAGGGAGGTAATCTATCTGATTAGCATGCTACAGCGATTGTAATTAATTCTGTGGTTTGTTTGTCATTAGGAAAACTACACAGAATTGAAAAATTTAACAATTACCAAACGTAAAAGCAATAAATAACTCCTTTCTATTCAGACGTGATGTAAAAGCTAGCCATCAGCAGACACACAGACAAACGTGAAAAGATGCAATTGCAGCGACAAAATAAATGCAATAATAAATATTAATGATTTCGCACAAAGCGAAATGTTGAAATAAAATGTATCGAACGCGATTTCAAAGAGCTAATATAAAATTTTTATTTTATTGAAGCAAAATATAAGTTGTCAAAGGTTCAGTTTTGTACGAGTATTTGCGTGCAAAAAATATTTCTTCCGTACACTACTTCAGAACTGCTTGCAGCCTGTTGGAAAAAATTTCAAAAACACTTCGACCATCCCTAAGCTTTAACATCAAGGAAAGTATTCTCATCGTAACATAATTAATTTAGATCGAGCAATTGGCTTTTGAGTTATGTTTGATTCTTACCTTTTCGTTTTGATACGCAGTGACGGCGATGAACTCGGTTTCTTTGAAGACGTAAGTTCGAAACGTCGAGTAAGGCAACTTGAGAATGTCATTGGCTCTCACCAGATGGAACCTCGGTTGGTATTTGTGCATTGAGTTTAGTATCGTCTGCAAAAAAAAAACTATGTTGAGGTACGCTAAAATAATCAGAAAATTGCCGTTTTTGAGACAAATAAATCAAAATTTGTGTCAAACGAATGCAATTCAGGAAAAAAATATTAATATGTGATAATAATATTCAAAAGGGCCTTATTTCTTCAACCTCATATTGGATTTAATCATCCATGGGCAGGCTAGTTAAGATCCAAACTAGTTTAACTGTGCAGAAATTTCCTAGTAACTGGTCGCATCCGTTACTCACACAAAACTATATTACTTGCGAATCCGGAGACTTCAACCAAATAATGTTATCACACTGTAAGGGCTTGAAACCACTTTCAAAAGACGTTCAGCGTAATTTAGTTAGAATTGATTAGAGATGTTGTGATACTTTTCTCCAGATTACAATTGTTTCACATGACCTAAAGTTTTTATCATTCTTTACTAATGGTTATTAGCAAAAATTACCGACATAGAAACACTATTACTAACTTTTTGTTAAATCCTTGTTTCTGGTTTTTTTTTTAACAAAATCAATACGTGTAGTATCAGATTCAAGATTTTTCTCAGATTATTTAGCGCTTTTCTAACGGTTTCTAATGCACTTTTTCTAATTTCGTCACATTAACCGGGATTGTTTACAAGACAATGTTTGTTTTATTGTCATGCTATCTGGATTTTCTCATGATTTGATCTAATCGTTTAAAATTTTTTCGCAAATTGTTATTGGTTAAGAGTTAATTGGTTCATACATTCCTTGATGTAATTCTCATTAGTTGTAATGGTATTGAAGCTTTTCTTTTTAAAAGCCTTAGCGCCGTTTCGTCTAATTTGTTTCATTTAATTACTTTTTTTTCTATGTAATGTATTTATGTTCTAGTATTTGTGAAGTCTAGGTATAAGACCCAAAATTACGTAGGTTAACCCCGGGGGTCCATCATAAGGGGCCCAAATATTGGTTATTTTGTAGTCTTTTTGTAGTTATTTTGTTACGGTTAAATTAATTTTGTAGCTGTTGCCGTTCACGAGATATTTTTATTTTATTTCAATGGGAAAAATATATAGGCCAAATGTACTATGTGGTATAATTTTCTTATTTACCAAGGGGCCCACACACTTTAATGGTTGTTGCATAGAGCACAGTTTTGGCTCTCATCTGACGTATTAAAACATGTTGTAGCTGTGGGCAAAATGTATAGGCCTTATTTTTCCCAACCCAACCCTAGGAATATTTTAAAAACTTTTAATATGTTATCCCCTCAAACAAGCTGAGCTACAAAATGTGGTGTTTATTTGAACTTTCTAGTTTTAGCAGAATTAAAGTTATCGGGTGGCCCCTCAGCTTAATGGTTAACCTAGGGGGTGTCGCGTTTTCTCAAAACGGGTACAGCTACAAAATTAATTTAACCGTAACAAAATATCTACAAAAAGGCTACAAAATATAGGATTGAAAATATTGGGGCCCCTTATGATGATCCCTCCAGGTTAATCGGCGTTCCAGAATTGAATGTAGGAAATATTTACCAGCAACTCTGCACAAAATCAGCAAAGAATTACTTATTTACCACTCTTACGGCAAGATTACCGTTCTGTATAAAGTACTTCAAATTTTGTTTGAAGGAACTCATCTGTGGCGTACCAGGCAGTTGGTATTTTCATTCATAAATTAACAAAATTGCAAGCAAAAAGCCCGTTCACATTATACCAAACACACACATAGATACCGTCAAAACGTATCGTCAATAACTCTCTGTCAACCATCCACCATGACAGTGTAAACAAAGCAATCTGCATTATCGGCTTTAACAATCAAGCACTCGGCGGAAAGGGGCTCTAGCGGACAAATGAATTTAACAAGAGTGCTGTGAAGATCAAAACAGACCGGCTTATGACTTTGGCATATCAAATTCTCTCACGAGTATGCACCTACCTTAATATTGTTATTAAATTTACGATTTTTATACCTCGAATATTGCCTATAACATTCGCGGCATGCTGTGAGGTGCGAATGATACCGTGTGGACAAAATACTTCGCAGACAGACAGAGACAAGAGTTCAGTTTACTGAGCAGAACAGTCAAAGTAGTAGTTTTACAACATTTTTTTACACCTTTATATAAGGAAAAATCCAGGAAACCGAAAAAAAAAACTTACAAAAACTCAACAAGCTTTAATTCACAACTTTAAAAAAAGCAAACATTGTCTTGTAAACAATCCCGGTTCAGTTCTATGTTCCAGTAAATATTTTCTAATTTTGGAAGTAAAAACTACGTTGGTGGGTGTTGGTTAAGGAGATGAGAGTGGGTTAGTAATGAAATTGCTTAATTTTTAGGTAGTACTATTTGGAATTTCTGAATATTTGGGTAGGGGATGGGAATTTCTTTTTTGCATCCGTGCAACCTTGGTTTGAACTGTAACTAAAATCATAGTTGCTATCAGGGTAAGGATTTTAACCAGCTTATCGGAAATCCGTTCATATTTTTTATATTAGCCCACTCGGTATGTTTTTTATGAATATAATTTATTGGTGATGTCCATAAAGTCGCCGCATGGTGTGAGGTGAAAAATATTAAAATCGACGATCGCAGAGTGCGAAAATATAATTAGCCGGTGTTCTTCGTCCGAGAGCCATTTGGCCACAGAAATCGCGCATAATTTCGCTATTTAAATTCAAGGAATATACAGTGTTTTGCGGCTCTTTTTGTGAAAAGCCGACTTATATTATTCCCCGTGTATATAGCAGGATTAATTCGTATGCAGTAGTATTTGTTTCATGGAGATTTTTTTAATTTTTTTTTAGATTGAGAACAATTTATAGATTAATTTAGATTAGAAACTGTGAGTAAAGGGTGATTAAGGCGCATTGTCTTTTTAACTAGACTTCCTCCTAGACAAAAATAGTGAGGACTTAAGCGTTTCAATAATTCACTAGTGTTGCCCAACTTCCTTTGGTAAAAAGACCTTTCCCTATCTTTACGTTAAATCAGCGGTTCGATATATAAAATTCGAGCTATGCACCCGTTCTACCGAGAATACTAAAAATCTTCCTCTCAAAAACGAGCTACCGACTTTTCGTCTCCTATCTCCCAAGCCCTGGGTGGCCATCTTCATTTCGCCGGTGAACTAAAACTACTAAAAGGCCTCCACATTCACATTAAAAAGGATGTAAAATCTTTTACCCCGGCTACCGTAGAGATAAGATTGCAGTCGACCGACGCGTTCGAGCCGATCGTTAATCGGGCGGGCGGGATGAAACGTTGTCTGGCCGAATGTAAAAGCTTTTAACCGCAATTGCGTATAGCCCGACTTTGGTGATAATACAGTACTTAAAAAGTGTTGAAAAGTTAAATAATTTCGTGGCGGTGAGCTTTGAGAGCTTCTTTCGAGGTATGTTGCCGCGGTCTCCGATGTGGGAAATGCGAGGCGGTTTTTTTTCAGAATGTCGTTTACCTAAATTTGAAAATATACAGGGTTCGACAGTTTCTCGTCTAGGGTGCTGAAATAGCGTGTATTGAAAAAGAAGCGCCATGGTTAGTAAATGAGAGCGAAAGGGATAATAAACTTGAGGGATAAATATGCTGTTGCCGACGTCACTCACAATTAACTAAAAGATTCCCAAGTAAGATAAATTTACGTGTGTGAAGTTAGCAACGAAAACTCAGCAACGAATTGGGGATATTGCTATTTGCACATATTTTCAAAAATTGAAAAGCCTCAAATTTAAACTTCCAAGGACTCTTTCATGCCTCAAAGCGTTTTTGGAATACATTGAAATCTAAAAAAAAAGTTTAGAACAAAAAAAAATATCTACCTTTTCCATAGCACAAAATACACTTCTTTTAGATACAGAATATCATAATGATCATGTGACTCTTAAAAATAATGTAACAAAGTAAAACACAAACAGTAGGTTCCTCTCTCGATGGAGAATCATCCTTCAAAACCTCAATTCCTCCCGCCCCGTCGAAGGTACCAAAAACGCATTTCCTAGTTCCAGAATGTAAAAAAATTAAACAACGAAAAAGATTAATCAAAAATGATTTAACAAAATAAAATTCATACAGTAGATTCCTCCATCGATGGAGAATCATCCCTCGAAACCCTAATTCCTTCCACCCCGTCGAAGGTAATATAAAGTATATAAAATAACGCGTTTTTGGTACCTTCGACTACGAAATGCGTTTTTGGTATTTTCGACGGGGTGGAAGGAATTAGGACTTCCAGGGATGATTCTCCATCGATGGAGGAATCTACTGTATGAATTTTATTGTGTTACATCATTTTTGAATAATCTTTTTCGTTGTTTGAATTTTTTGCATTCTGGAACTAGAAAATGCGTTTTTGGTACCTTTGACGGGGTGGAAGGAGTTAGGGTTTCGAGGGATGATTCTCCATCGATGTAGGAATCTACTGTATGAATTTTATTGTGTTAAATCATTTTTGAATAATCTTTTTCGTTATTAGAATTTTTTTGCATTCTGGAACTAGAAAATGCGTTTTTGGTACCTTTGACGGGGTGGAAGGAGTTAGGATTTCGAGGGATGATTCTCCATCGATGGAGGAATCTACTGTATGAATTTTATTGTGTTACATCATTTTTGAATAATCTTTTTCGTTGTTTGAATTTTTTGCATTCTGGAACTAGAAAATGCGTTTTTGGTACCTTTGACGGGGTGGAAGGAGTTAGGGTTTCGAGGGATGATTCTCCATCGATGTAGGAATCTACTGTATGAATTTTATTTTGTTAAATCATTTTTGAATAATCTTTTTCGTTGTTTGAATTTTTTTGCATTCTGGAACTAGAAAATGCGTTTTTGGTACCTTCGACGGGGTGGAAGGAATTAGGGTTCCGAGGGATGATTCTCCATCGATGGAGGAATCTATATCTATAGAAAAGGTAGATATTTTTTTTTGTTCTAAACTTTTTTTTTCATTTACAGATGTATTCGAAAAACGCTTTGAGGCATGAAAGAGTCCTTGGAAATTTAAATTTGAGGCTTTTCAATTTTTGAAAATATGTATTGGTGCAAATAGCAATATCCCCAATTCGTTGCTGAGTTTTCGTTGCTAACTTCACACACGTGATAAATTTAACGATAAATGTTGCATTCAAAGGGCGTATTTACTTATTTTAGTTTGAAATTAAAATCCGATAGATTAATTAAAATGCCCATTTATCCAGAAACTTTTACTACCGATTCACATTGTTCTTTCAATAAAGTTGCGAAATATCTGAGCCTGACCTCCCATAACCATTTACGCTAAAGTCCCGACTCTACGAGACAATTTATCGTAGCAGTTCTGCGTTCTCACGAAATATCTTGTTTAAATAAATGTAAAACAAAATTTTGCTAAAAGAACAAAACACATTGAAATAAAGTAGCGCGGTCTTTCAATCTGCAATCCTCTACTCTTAGAACCATATTCACGTATTGTTTAACTTTAAAACGAATTTAAAGCTGTTATTAAATTTAATAACAGAGGGGTGTTTTTTTAAAATTCTTGTAGACTCCTTTATTTTATAAAAATTTCCGAGGAAACGGGCTCCTCTCCCCTACTTAGATGTAGAGAGTCGCGAAAGAACGCCTGCACTTCGGGTCTTATATAAAAAATATGTTGTGGTATTTTAGTTGCATCATTTCAGTATCAAAGAAATAAAAATAATCTTAAGATCTTCGAAGTGATTAATTGAGAAAAATTACGTCTACAATGTTCTTCACGCCCGCATCAAATAAAACAGACTGTTGGCTTGACAACGTTTATTTTACTCCCTGGATCAGTTCTCTTACATAGGATTCGAAGAACTAGGCATTCCCTCGATCAACACCTGCTTAACTAAAAAGCCAGTTAACTCTTTTTCGATTTAGTATCCTTTAGCCTACTATAGCGGTCATATTGACACCCAACTGACAGAAAATCCATGTTTTACCTGTCAATTTGGTTATAAAAATGGCGGCAATCTTTGGCTAAAGGGCACTGAAGAGATAAGAGTTAACTGGCCTTTTAGTTGAGAACGGTGTTGCCTCGATATATTCTTTGGTTTTGATTATACTCTCTATTCGCACCCTGGGAGAACTTCCTCTACTCCTTAACTGTCTCCCGACTACTGCCTTAAATGTCGAGAAAAAAAATCTCAGATATCTCGTTCGATGAAAGTTTTGTTCTGAGAGCTTCTTGAATATCCTCAATTACACTTCGCGACACATAAAACGCATACGCCGATTTTATATGCAACATGTCCTTTACGATTTAGCAACCTTTTCTGTCACAAAGTGTCACTCAGCTATCGGAATTCGATAACTAAATTGTTCGTCGGGGTGCCGATCATTATGTATCAGAAAAGGCCACTACAGTAAGACCAAAAAGAAAATACAAAGAAGAAGGAACTGGACGACGAAAGGAAGGAACTGGCTAGACCAAAGTCAGCACACTCCAACAGGATCAGCAAGTCACTAATTGCCTGGAAGAACAACCATTTTTCACGGCCAGAGAAGCAAAATGAACAGTTCATTTTCCTGGTACGTTAAGGCGCAATTACACAGACGAACATGCTCAAATAAAAGCTCGTGCAAAATATATAAAAATTTTTGCGTGAACATTTTTGTGAGCTTTTCTTTGAACATTTTGTTCGGGTAAATTTTTGAGCAAATTATTGCTATCTATTTTGGAAACATATTTTTAAAGATGAGAATAAATAAAATTTCACATCAATGATCAGTGATCTCAATTCTTTAAAAAAATGGAACACCAACTTTTATTTAAAATTTTTGTGAAAAAAAGCCGACGGCAAGCGAAACATTATTATTGCCTCTACTATCAGTTTTGTCACATGGATTAGGGTTACTTATAATATTTTTTTCTTAGGGTTTTTCCCGGATTTTTTTGCCCGTGTTTTTTTTTGGGATTTTCTTGCGAGTTTTTTTTTATTTCCAAGGGTTTTTTTCCTAAAGTAAAAAAAAAACCAGGAAAATTATTCTTTTCCAAAAAAATTTTGAGTTTTTCAAATATCGGCAAAAAACTCAAAAATTGCCCTTTTAAGCGGTAATCCGCGCCTCACGACTATAAGGAGTGGTGGGGAGGGGGATTTTTGTAGCTTTACTTTACCTTTAGCTTTTATTGTTGTTTTTTAATTCCTCACACCAGATTTACCTAGTTAGTTTAAGGTCCCAAGGGTTGCTTAAAAAAGCAAAATCCTGAAGATATAGATATTTATTGTCAATTTAATGTAATAATCAAGGTCGATTACTGACACTGAACCAACAATATGCAATCCCCTATAAAAATCAGATCAATCGAAGTTGCTTATGAGGTAAAATGTGAATTTCGGCATCGAATCGTTTTTCCGTCGGAAAGCACTTGATTAAAAGTACCTTACTTCAAAATTTTGTTTTTCTATTTTCAGTTAAGTTCAATGAATTCCGATAACAATATAATAATAATTCTTCAAACAAATTTTGCTCAAGATTCTCTTCAAAATTTACGTGTGTTTTTTTGTACGAGATTTTGCTCGAACATTTCTTTGAGCATTTTGCTCAAGAGGCTCGTGTAAATGTTTGTCGGCATTTCCACATCAAAGGAAAGTTTGTCTGTGTAAATGCGCCTTTTAAATTAGACGGACAAAGAAGTCGTGGCTGAGATGTCGTGTTCCAACTAAAAAGATGAAGTGAAGAAAAAAAGCCAGCCAGATTACCTTTAATATTTTTGTTTTTTGTTTATCGATAGGTTTTTTTATTTCCATTTGTTTTTTAATATTTTGTTGTTTATAACACAGATCCTGTTGATGTGTATTGACCTTTCTTAACCCAAAGCCTTCCAGTTCTTTCTTCTTCGTATTTTCCTTTTAGTCGCACTACAGTGGACTTATTTCGTTCATTTTGACCGGCTACTTGACGAAGGGGCCAACCTTCTTCTAGTTCTGCCAAAATTTGATTGAATTGCGTTTCGTAACAGCAACCTAAACTATAGAACCAGCAAATATTGGTAAAAATGCTTTCAGTATTAACAAAATTTGTTTATGTTGTCGAAAGCGTTAACCTACAAAAGTGAGTAATAATTGGTAAGCAAAATATACAGACCGCTTCAAGCTACTACGAACATAGGGGGAATCAAGTCCAATTTACTCTCCGTGCCGTACGACCGAGGTGGATTCGAAGCACGCTGCAGTGTTATCTTTTGGAAATTCATTTAGTTTTTATTATTTTGTTTTATTTCTGCCTTGCTCGAGAAACAGATGGGTAAGTTCTTAATTGAAATAATACATTTTTAAAACTAAAAATGGATGTCTACGAAGTTGCCGAAAAAGTGCAGATGGTCAAATGGCCAAATCGTCATAACCCAACACACGTTCGATATTGGTCGAGGGAAAATTTGCATTTGTATTTTGACGTAAGAACACAGTATCCCCAAAAACTAAATGTTTGGGGGGGGGGTATTATAGGGGAACACGTAATTGGGCCATTTTTTATTAACGGCAATTGCAATTTGAATGGTCCTAGATACTTGGATCTACTGCAGCAGCACAATATTCCAACTGCTAGGCAGTTGTTAGGTGTAAGATTTGGTGAAACATGGTTTCAACAAGATGGTTGTTCCGCTCACAATGTTGGCCTTGTTAGGGAATATCTTGATAATGTATTTCCTAATCGGGTTATAAGTACACGGGAAACTATTTTATGGCCAGCTCGATCTCCCGATCTTGCTCCTAATGACTTCTATCTGTTTTTGAAGAAGCTTTTCAAATTATCACCCCTAACATGCTTGGAAACGTTAGAAGGGGTTTTTATAATAGGCTCGGATATTGTCTAGCCGAGCAAGGAGGACTTTTCGAACCTTTGCTTTAATTTTTTGTTGACTGGGAGAATCTTTTTGGTTTTTAGAATGTATTATTTTATTTTGAGAACTTGCTTTTATTTTGTTTCTCCTTATTATTTTCATTGTAACACGTTGTCACTGATAAATCTGAGCAGTTGACAATAAAACGCTCTTATTTATCAGTGACAAAAAATAAGAAAATTACGTTATAAAAATTTGCGTATTTATTGACCAAATTCCGGTTTCATTGACTACGCTCCACACAGCACCGTGGTTAGAGGCGTACTAAATACCAAAGGAAAGTCATGCAAGTGGTGATCGCAAGCCTGAGTATTGGTTGCTTCACTGATAGGCGTGCGGTGTCTCTGCATGTACGTACACTGGCAAATTAGACTTCTTCCGCCCTATGTTCGCAGTAGCTTGAAGCGGTCTGTATAGACATGTGCCTAACTTCTGCTGTATGCGTTTTATGTGTCGGGAAGTGTACATCGCGTAATTTAATTAAATAAGGAAAGGGATGAACGTCTTAGGATTGAATGGGCCCATTTTTTTTATACTGGGACTTTCATCCATTCTAGGATCGATGCCCGGTGTTGCCAAAGTGAGATCCAAGTGTAAAGTTGTTTTGGGACAAAAAAAATTATCCATGCACCTGGCCGGGATTTGAACCCGGAACCTTCCGTGCGGCAGGCAGATACGCTGCCCACTGCGCGGCCGCAATGGTGCAGTGGTACAAGCTTGGTTTGGCAACCCCTAGGTTGAATTCGCATTATTTTGATGTTAAAGTTTGCAACACTGTAACTGTGTAAAAAAACATTTTATTTTTAACAAGTTTTTCTTCTGTTAGGTATCATCATAAACGATCATAAATCTGTACAAATAAAGTTTTAATTTTTATTAAATTTGAGTGTCAAAAATTTTGCCGACTTAGCCTATATTCCTATTGGACTTTATTCCAATAATTCCCTATTTTTTATATATTCTTTTATTTTTTATATCTATACCATCAGATTGTTCCCAGAACGGCAAAGAATAAAATTTTTATTCGAAATAGTTTTATCGAAATGCTTCTTGAATCTTTACGGTCGCCAAATTCTTTTCTACCGTTCGACCTGTTTCCATCGCTCTTTGGTTGATACAAGTAAAAAGAGAGAGGAAGATATGAGAATTCGTCGTCGGCAGATTGTTACCGAGCCCGGCGATGACAGAATGCGGTTTAATGCCGTTTTAAGTGCCGCGTTAATGGCCGCTTTCTTAGTCCCATATGAACCTATAAAATCTGTCGTTCTATATATACTGTGATCACCTGTTTTTTTTTTCTGTCGCGGCTATCGATTCACTAATTAGACCTTTTTTGGCTGAATATTATTTCGTTAGGAGAAGACATACGTAGTATTGAATGTTAACCTTGCACAACAACAAAAAAATCTAAATAGCTTGTTTTATATGACCAGAAAAAAAATTGGTGCTAGAAAGTACGGATAATCCACCATAGAATCAATTATTTTATGTTCAAAGGAAATGAAAATATCTCGAAAACTATAGCTTTGAAAGATATGAACCTTATGTCAAAATTTTTGGGTTATATTTACGAAAACCAAAATCTGAAAACCGCATATCAATAGCTGCTTTACTTCTAAAGTTATGATTTTTTAAATATATTTTGACATTTTTTTCAAATAACTCTGAAACTAAAACTCCCACGAATTTGGACTTTATAACAAAAATTTGTAGTGCATATTCATGGAAACTTAAATCTGAAAACTATATATCGCTACTTGCTTTTGTTCCAAGTTCCAATTTTTTAAAATATTTTATCTTTCTTTTCTTCCCTTTAACCCCCCCCCCACCCTACCCAAAAGTTGCCGTGGTCAGCCGATAAAGGACTTTTGTACTAAATTTCGTTAAAATCGATTAAGGCGTTCTTGAGTTATCGTGTATACAGACCTACAGACAACTTTTTTTTTTTCGTCGATTAAGGTGTTTTGGAACCTGAGTAGCTCATTTTTGATAAAATTAAGAAAAGTCAAAATTTCACGATTTTCATAGTCCGCCATAACATATTCTTATGGTGGACTAAAAAAACATTAGAAAAGTCGCCAAAAACTGCCCGGTGACCTAAGGGTAGGGAAAATAGAACATATAGAGAATGGATATTCCATTAACCGACCAATCTAAAAACTTAGGGGTGCGATTGACAGTTTCATGGCTAAAAGGCATAACGGTTGGGGAAACGTCACTTTTTTATGCTTTGACGCAAGGGACTGACAATGGCTTTTCAAAATGGCGTATTTTATTTTTGTTTTTATGGCAATAATTTTGTTACATTTTTTTTTTAATTTTGAGTGATTTACGCTAGTCAGTGAGTTTAGAATTGAAAATAAAGACAATATATTACAATTCGTTTATTCCGGTACAAAAGCAGGAATTTAAACTAAAAATTAAACTAGGATACCTCATCTACTCTTTGCAGAAACAACTGTAGAAGTTGAAATGGAGCAATGTGTTAGATATTTTAGAGAAAAGATTCAAAAAAAGGCCAATAAAATCCAACTTTAAAAAGTAAACAACACAAAAGAAAAAGTAAACAAAAAATTAGGGTTATACGTCAAGTCGGACCAGAGATCAAATTTACCTAGGGAATATAAATTTACCTAACCGTTATGCCTCTCAGATTGCTCTATCCGCTCGTTCAAAATTTGCCACTTTTTCTTTGGTTATATCCATTCCCTATATTTTGTATTGTCCCTGCCTAAAGACAACAGACAGAGCCAAACTGAAAATGCATAGTCCGGCCCAAAATCCAACACAAACAAACCCAACCTTACAATCTATAAAAGCTTCTAAATCTAAAGGATTTCCTTAGAAAGCAAACATTAATTTTATTGCTCAATATTAAATGTACTTTTTCATTAGTTCAATGTATTTTTAGATATTGTTAATGTAAAGTATGTATGTATAAAAAAGTTATGTATAATATGTAAAAATGCATTGAACTAATGAAAAAGTACATTGAACTTTTTTGGCAGTGCAGAACGTTTTTTTGGTTAATTGTAGTTTTTTTTAAACCTTTTTCTAAACTCAACTCTAAGGCATGAATTCTAAATTGATATCTTCCACCAGAAAGAAAAAAATTTAAAAAATCCGTAACACGTAAGACATCACATTTGAATCTGATAAAACTATACAGAGTTCCCATTTGGTAAACAAAATTCTTGTGGATTCCTCGGGACAACATATTTGACGATAAAAATCTATATTCTCACTCTACTTAATAGCCTTTCAGTTTAGACTGCGACTATAGTTTACCTGCCCCGTTTGATTTTCCTTGTTTGTGTATGATAAATTGATTTTGAAGCTTGTTTGACACCCCTATCAGTTTGCAGAACGACGTATAGCAATGCATTGTTTATACAGAAAAGTTACACAACCTTATGGTAGTACAAAGGACACTTTGTAAACCAAATGGGTAGGCACCTAAATCAGTTACGCACTTTTTATTTGGTCCAGGATATCTAACCAGCTGCATTTTAGGTTTGGTAAATCAGCACTAAATGAATCCTAACTAAAGAATCTTTCATAGGCTGTATTACTAATATGCTGGAGCAAAAATAGGTCAAATATTGGCTAAATTGGCAAATTTTGTTGTTCACTGCATTTTAGGATTGGTAAATCAGCACTAAAGGAATCCTAATCTAATTAGGTAAGGTGTTACTATTTCTTACTTTTAAAGAATCTTTCATAGGCAGTATTTCTATGCTGGAGCGGAAATAGGTCGCGATTCTTCAGAAACGACTGAAAATCTCACCCATCAGAATTCTGGAAAGTGGCGATTTTTACTTATCGCCTCATTTAAAAGAAAAACACAGCGACCTTCATATTTATCCTAACGTTGTAAAAGAAACTACTCCATTTTTTTAATAACATTTTGTAAATTCAATATTTTAAAGATGTTCTGCAGGACTAGTTTATGGCGGAGCTAAATTGTTACTACGCGTACCAATAAACATCAAAAAGTGTCGAAAATTCACACCATGTAAAAGTAAAGACAGAACAGTACCCTCTCCAGATAGGCCGATCAACTCATACCGATTTAGTGTCCTTTTATCCACCTTCGCCGCCATTTTCACTCAAAAGTGACAGATAATCCATTAGTTTTCTGTCAAAATGGCGGCGAAGGTGGATAAAAGGACACTAAAACGATAAGAGCTGATCGGCCTATGTGGAGAGGGTAATGGACAGAATTTGCGTGACTTTTCTGAACACTTCAAGCGAAATATTCCATGGCTATCTATGGTTTTGTATGTTAAAAGTTTTAGAGGTTTGTTTACACATAAAAATAAGCTCAATAACATACATTTTTAAATAAAAAACAAGGTTTTCAGAAAAACAGCCTACAAAAATTAAAACTGACATATTGTTTATTTACTAGAACAGTATTAACAAACTAAATTTTAAGGAATATTAGCAAATAGTCCTGACAAAAAGCATTAAGTGTAAACTGTAAAACTGATTTTTTGTGAGGGCGAGATTTTTGTGACGGTTTTTGAAGAATCGCGACCATATTGGCAAAATTGGCAACAAAATTTGTTTCGTTTTAGATTCAGGAATGAATTTGAAGCTTTAATGTAGCTCTTTTTTGCCTAGTATAGTTTACTATGTAGTATAGTTTGTTTTTGGAGTTAGACATTTTTTGGATATCCGCGGTAGTCAAAAATAACCTAAATTTTGGATGATCGTGTAGATTTTGCTGTACAAAAATTAAAACTAAGCGTAGAATAAAGGTGAAAAAATTGAAGAGCAAGAACAAGCACTGTTTCTAAGAATTGTAATTGACCAAAAACTAAACTGGGAAGGTCACATTGAGAAAGTTCATGCCAGTTTGAGCAGATATTGTTATGCCTTCGAATAATAACGGAAAATGTGGGGATATCGGCGGCCCTCCCATCTTATCATGCCTACATACAGTCTCGCGTCCCTTATGGTTTCATATTCTGGGGAAACTCTCCAGGTGCGGATAGAAAAAATGCTTAAGAACCATTTTAAAATTAAATAAAAAAGAGTCTTGTAAGCAACACTTTACAAAACACAAAATTCATAATATCTTTAATTTGTTCATCCTACAGAGCATTAAATTTGTGATTAACAACCCCGACCTATTTAATAATCAAACAATCATTGAAAAAAAGCTAAAACTATTTCTCGAGGAAAAAGCATAATATAGCACCCAGGAATTTCTTGATGACATTACATTTTTTACATTTTTTTTTTTTTTTGGTATGTAGACTCTACTAATAAAATAAGCAAACACGTATTTTGATATTTTTTTTTAAATTTTGACCAGGGGCTGAAAAACAGGGGGATACAAGTATATTTTTATCATATCGATTTTCAGTACCTAATTCTGAAAATTGGAAAACAAAAGGAAAATAATATTGATTAATATGAATGTATATATTTTTTTAATGTCTAAATGGAGCGTCTGTGTTTGACAAAATATTAAAGTGTATCAGAAAAATTGTTTGTCAGGTGGATTTTTTGTCAAATTATATTAGTTAGCCATTATTCTTTACAAGATTACTTTACTAAAACAGTGTTGCCTAATTTTTTTAAATTAAAACAGTGTTGCCCTATTTTTTATTTTTATATTGACCTGTCTGGACAACTTACTACTGTGACTTATTTTCAAAATATATTTTAAAAAGAAAATTTCCGTCAGTTTGGCTCCGCTTATGTAAAATGGTGGGATTTTTTACGTAATTAAATCAATATTTAATTTGTATATAGGGAAAGATTCCTATCACAGTTGGTCTAGAGAAGGGTTTTAAGAAAAAAAATATGTAATCTTTAAAACTTACACTTTTGTAGCCCTTTTCTGGTGGGCTATTTTTGGAAAATATTCTGAGAACCTTAAATAGCAACCCCCCCATTTAGACTTCATATTTGAATTCTCGAAGAAATTCTTATATCATAAGGTTTACTTTACTAATTTTTGAGATATTGGCTTTCAAAATGTCAAATATTCAATTTTCAAAGACTAGATATATCTTAAAAACTAAAAAAATATATCTATTGTTTATTATCGTTTTTGAGAGTTTTTTAAGAGCAAATAAAAAATGAGAGCAGTTTAACGTTTTCACATTCCTATTTACAGTTTATTAATTTTCAGTGATTTTGACGATATTATTCCAAAAATATGAAGTAAAAGGTCAAATTGTCAAACTGGTAAAAGATATGGTCCTTTAAAAATTGAATATTTGGCCTTTTTAAGGGGTACCATTGAAAAGAGAATTTCAGCGAAAATTCAAATATAAAGTCAAAATAGGGTGTTGCTAAGGTTCTGAAAATATTTTCTAAAAATAGCTCCCCAGAAAAGGGCTAGCGGATTTTACTTTTCACGGTAAAGGGTAGTTGGCGATTGAAAACAAAAATCCATGTTTTATAGATTATATATTTTTTTTCTTAAAACCCCTCTCTAGACTAACTGTGCTATCCTATAATACCCAAGTTATGACCACAAATGCTACTTGGGAGTGTCAACCCTTTTGCCCATTGTGCTAAAAATTTTTAGAAAAGAATGTGACGTTAGTTAATGGAGGTTTTTCAGTTACAAAAAGTTTTTTCAAGATGTTTTTATTTAAAAAACCTCCAAATCAGTTACTTCAACCGAATAAAAATCAAAAAACAAAAGATCAAAAGATCTTGAGTGGAAATAACGAAAATTCAAACTTGGATGGGCATCCCACAAGGAACACACAAAGGACCAAAGCAAAATGTAAACGATGTTTCGCTCTAGGTATATAATCAGCATGAGCCATCAGTAGTTTCACTGGTCACTATCCTCATACATCATTAAACACGATCATACACTTTGATTTCCAACCTTGAATCACTCACAAATAGGCATCGTTCTGCACTGGTACTTATCCAAGTTACCTGATACGGATTCGTCCTGGCGGGTTAATATTTCCAATAAGATTATGCTCCTAAGGCATTTAAAACAAAAAAAAGACGTTAAAAAACCTCCAAATCAGTTACTTCAACCGAAAAGAAACCAAAAAACAAAAGATCAAAAGATCTTGAGTGGAAATAACGAAAATTGGAGGGTGACCAGTGAAACCACTGATGAGCTCGCGCTGGTTACCCAGAGCGAAACATCGTTTAATCATTTCTCTTTTCGCTTTGGTCCTTTGTGTGTTCCTTGTGGGATGCTCATCCAAGTTTGAATTTTCGTTATTTCCACCCAAGATCTTTTGATCTTTTGTTTTTATTTGTTGAGTTTTTGTAAAATTTATCTAGGGATTGGTCACAATTGTATAAAAAAAGTATTTCACCATATTTGGATGTAGCTATAGGTAATAAACCCCTAAAAATGCTATAAGGTGTTAAGTTCCGTGTAACATTTGAAATAAACCTGCACAAAGTTGTTGTAATCCAGGGATTATTTCAAATTGGATTACCATGTTTATTTGTGCTCTTACAGCCTTTTTTATTTTATGTGGGTATAGGGTCATGGACAAAAGTCGTTTTTCTGTATCTTAGCAATGGATAATTTTTATTTTTGTAGGTTTGTTTTAGCAGAACTCCCAAGCGGCTGAATCGATTTTCATAATTCTTTTTTTATTCGATTTAGAAGGGCTCCAATTTGGTTCCCACTACTTTTAAGACAACACAAAAAAGTCTATAATATAAAAGCTATTACTAAAGTAAAGGATCTTTGGCCTAAAGAAGAAGAACAGAAGAAAGAAGAATTTCACTCTTAAAAATTTAAAAATATTAATAAAAAATAGAAAAAGTCGTCTTAAAAAATATATTAAACAGTATGAAATAAAATAATTTAATTGATATTACCTACTCAAAAAAAATATATGTATGATACGCCACTGGTAAAATATATAGTCGATTACTCGCCAAGATACGAAGATCGGTCGGTTCAAAAAGGCGTGGCCAGATGGCGCCACCGTTTTAATCGAGAAACGGCCCTCCTGCATCACATTTACTGCACAACGTCGAGTAACGCCATTTCACGTTTAAACGTTGGTATTACACCGGCGTTAATTTAGGAAATTTGCAATTTTCGAGAAAATTTCGACATTTTTTACCATATACTACTTGTAAACATTCTAAAACATTGAGTTTTTAAGTCCAATTTTTTACTTTTTAAAGAGGAAAATATTTACCATTGACGTTACTCCGATAAACTAGAGTCGGCGTAGTTAATACGGCCCTCCTGCAAGGCGCAGAGGAATTGAGCGATTTTTTAAGATGTTGATTTAACAGGCTGAACTTTAAATGGTCGGGTTCTCACGAGGTCAATTAGTTAGCTCTTTTGGGTGGTATTATTTGTTTATAAAACCTACTTACATGCATCAGAAAAAGAAGGTACTTCACCAAAAAAAAGGATCTCTTTTCCAAAGAGAAAACGGGCCGATTCCCTACAGTTTCTGCGTTTTAGGTTAAGATTTCCTTGAAACAAGATAAAAACGCTTCTTTTAAGAGCTGCTTCGTTTCTGGTTGAAATTATAATCTTGTGTTTTTTTTTAGTGTTTCTATAACGAGCGCAGCGAGTTATTTAAAAACGCCAGAAAAAAAAGCACAGTTTAGCCGCGAGTTGTTAACACTATTTTTTTAATACCTTTATCAAAAAATCCAAGAAAAACAGGAAAATACTTTTAAAAATCTCGAACGAAGAGAACTTCTCGTAACACACCATCTTTACACTATAAATCAAGGCGGGTGGTAAATGAAATAACAATCGTTTCCATAGCGATGTGTCTTTTTGCTCGGTGACGTTCATTTTTGCTACATTTTAAACTTTGACAATTTGATATTTTGACGATATTTTTAAATGATTTTTTCGTAAATACTTAGTGAAAACTGGCGGAAATGGCTTAATTCTTAGGCAAGAATAATAAGATTTTTTCAATATTACTTTTTTCCGCTATTTCTCTTTAACTTTGTGTAAAAACCGGACAGAAATCTTTTTTTGCCCCCGTGATCAAAAAAAAAGTTTTTTTGCATCGGTAACCAAAAAAAAAGTTTTTTTGCATCGGTAACCAAAAAAGCCATGCTTTAGTTATCTGAAGACAGTAACTAAAATCATGTTTTTGATGAAGGTATAAAAAAAAGTATTTTAGAGAAAGATGGAGATAATTTAAGGCAGTTTAGTAAAAATGTCTTTTTTTTTTCATCTGTCTGTCATCCTTTAGTGGTGTCGTTTTATCCAAAAAAACAGCAAAAATTCTAATTGTTCAAAGTGTAAACTGCAAGCAATAAGTATATTTTAGCACATCTAAAATTAATTTACAGGTATTTAATTACATTATTTTTTAAGATTTATCATGGCTCTACCAAAAGAGGGGTTGGTCCTAGTTAAGATCATAACTTTATTTAAGATTTTTCAATAACAGCATATTTATTTTGTCCGATTGCGTGTTTAAGTCATTAGTGCATCCAAACGTACATTTTTTTGTTCGCTAGTCTAACATTATCACTTCCGTATAAATACTTTTCTGGTAAAAACAAGAAAATGGAGAAATTGTTTGATTGAAGTATTTTTAACATTCAAGTCGAAACAGTTTTCCAAAAGACATGCAAAAACTTACCCAGCATTGTGTAGAATACAGGGAAATGTAATTACAGTTTTGTCTTTTTCTCCAAATTTTGAAAAAACAAAAATTTTAAAAATCCATGGGTACGTTTAACAAATTTTATAAATCCTTCTTTATATCTAATAATTTAAAAAAATGTTCTCTATTTTTTTGTTATAAAAACGTATTTTGAGTCGAAAACAGGCATTAGTTCTTTAATAAGCGGGTGGCTACATCTATTGGTTGGGTCGTATTTGGGATCTTATAAGGCTTTCTATTTTTAAACATACACGGCGTTTAGACTCTGGGAACTACTTGAATTTTAAGAAGCGGTTTCTTACTTTGAAAGGTTCAAAAGATCGGCTGTTGACATAATATTTTACACAATTATTCATTTATTATAACTGCAACACATTAAGAATCTCTAGACTCGTAATTGACATATAACTTACAACAAATGCATATCAGAGATATTAACAATAACTTTCTTTAATCCTTATAACCATTCTTAAGATCAAAAACAGACCGCGCTTTTCATAAGCGCACTGACGAAATGGTGTCAACGATATAGCTTGTTTTCATTAATCACTTGATTGATTGATTGATTTTTTTAGGAAAGACGTTCTAATTTTACATATTATTATTGTTGTGTTGATAATATTACTTTGCGGCGTTACTGTTCTGCATGAAAGTTATCTAAACAAAGTGATATGTATTATATGTATAATCGCTTGTACACTCATTATAAAATATGCCTCATTTAGTTTAAAGGTCGTTAATATAATAATTATTATTCAGACAATAATAATACAAGTGTTGACTTTTGCAAGGAGGGTTTTAATATTTTTAATAACTGTAATCCACTTTCACTTACGTTTTTCACCCAGAAAACTTAACTTGTTGTCTTGCCTGAAAGGTAAAACTTGAAGAGTTGCCTAGTAGTATTTTAACAACAAAAATGACGATTGCAGATACATAAGCATTCGAAACGTTGTGAAAAAGTAAAAAAATGAAGACAATGGAAGATCAAAACTCTACTTTACTCTCAAGTTCCACATTATCTACCACTGCTTTTCTGCAAAGTATCGTAGTACTAACTAATGTGCTTTTAAATAAGAACGTTCTAAAAATGTTTTCGCCTAAACCCCACTAAAACCGTTTTAGCAGTAAAACCGGTTTTAGGCGCATATAAACGTAGTAATGATCATATCTTGAAGTATACGTAAAATGTTTAAGTTTACTTTTTTTAATGGTAAATAAAACTTCGAGATCCTTATTTAGTGTGATCCACTGCTATCAAAGATATCCTTCCAACTAAATCTTTCTTATAATAATCTTACAAGATGCACAAACTTCAAAATTTTGAATGGTTGAAGCTTTCAAAATGCTTAAGCTTATTTTTAAAAAGATAATATTTCTCTTGATTTAATAAAAACGGCTGTCGAGAGATGGATATTTGGAGTATATTTAGAATTGCATTTATATGTAGTTAGCTATATACATATATACTTCGTTTGTCGTCGGCCTTTTTGAATAAAATATACCGCACATTAAACTCGAAATAAGTATAATAAATATATATAAAATGTAAATACGGGTAAACTCGAGTCGGCTCTCTTCAGGCGCCTTTAGTGACAAGGTTCAATCAGTGTTTGTGTGCGTAAAAAAGCTTTGATTTATTAGTCCCATAATAATATGTTTATTTGCTCTTTCTAGCTATATATACTATATTTCAATTCAAAGAAAATATAATAATTGATGAACAGATTCATAGATATAACAGTGATGCATGTTTCTAAACATGATAAATAATAATTTTTTAAAGCCGGCCAAAGAAAAACATCATGGCCAACAAAGCTTGAATTTTTTTCGCCTTGTGAAAAATCGCCTTACATTAATTAAACAAAAACAAAGTAGAAAAGAGCAAACCGAATATAGCTATCAAAAATATAAAATCAAAAAAAGCATGAAAGGCATTATAGAGAATTTCATCATATAAAAAATTTAAATCTGACAAACTGGAAACTCGACTCAAACAAAAAGAATGACATTGCAAAAGAAATCAAATATATATCTGAGGTTGAAAGACATATTCAGTGGCGTAGTAAAGGGGGAGGGTTGGGGACAGCATTGCAAAAGATGCCGTTTGTTGACTTTGGAGCTGTAATGTTTATCCCCTCCCCACGATTTTTTTTACTACGCCACTGCACATATTCATCGGACTCATATGCTATGTTTTCATGGGTATTGAGTTCGTTTTCAAAACTCATTCTATCTTTTTCTTTTATATAGCGTGTTCTTGGTCTTGATAAAGAACACGCTATATAAAAGAAAAAGAAACAATGAGTTTTGAAAACGAACTCAATACCCATGAAAACATAGCAATAGTCAGATCTAAGTCGAAAGCAGCAATTTGTTCAACACGTGGTCCACCTATCGGTTGAGTGGTACAATTATTTTAGTTTTCCTAAATGGTTTATAATGAAAAAACCGTATAGCCATTAAATATATAAAATTAAAAGAGCATAAATGGTATTACCAACTAAAGACACAACTCAGCAAAAACAAAACAATGGCCATCTCTTGAAACAAAAAAAATCCAACGTATCTAAGGTTGTATGACGATGATATTTAGTTCAATATGTGGCTTCATCTATTGACCGGGTAGGCAATTATTTGATCTTTCGCAGCATTGCAGCTCAACTCTTGTTTCTGGCCTTAACAGTATACGAATGATTTCTATTTTTTCTAAGTACTTAGTTCATAAAAACCGTACAGCAATCAAAAATATAAAATCAAAAGAGCATGAAAGGTATTATAGAGAAGCTCGCCATATAAAAAAGATAATCTGACAAACTGGAGACACGACTCAGCAAAAACAAAAGAATGACCATCTTTTAGAAACAAAAGAAAATCGAACGTATCTGAGGTTGTATCTCGATGATATTTAAATGTTGGCAAGACTGCGGCGGCGGCATAGAACGCGCGAGACCGCACACAACGTACCTCTCTGAAAATTCAACCAACAAATCATTATATTAAACGTACTGCTGGTACATAAGCGACTCGTCATCATATAAGCAATACCATGAAACAGGGCCCTAGCGTTAAGGCCGCCCCGGACAAAATGACATTTTGCCGCCTCTTAAAAGTGTACATTTTAAAAATACCTATCTTTTACATAAAATAGAAGACAAACCACTTAAAATTAAATAGGGTCTGTACCTAGTAACAAAATTCATTTTTAATGCTATTATAAAAATGTTTTATTACAAGAACCCATAAACTAAAAAAAAAAATTCTTTCTCGCTTTTATTTCTGCAAATTTTTTTATTGTCTTTTAAATCTATTTGATCAGCAATTTCCTGCTCAATTGCCAAAATTGCTAATCCGTCAATCTTGTGTGCCCCACTTTCAGTAGTTATTGGTATAGACAACAACATTCTTGGGACAAAATTTAATGTTGTTATAATTTTTAGTACACTACTTGAGCTTTCTTTTTTATCCAAAAGCGCAGATATTTTAAAAATTTCCTCTGCTAGCTCTACCCCATTTATGTCAACAGAATCACCAACAGTTAAATTACTTTCTAAATTCTGCGTTTCTTTAGGGATCGCTTTAAAATCGTATATATTATTTAAGAATTGAAAATGTTGACTATGGTGACTAAGTTGTTCAAATCTAGATCAATTGTAAAATAAAAAAGATCTATTTTATATTTTTCTTTGGGATCTTCAATCGCTTGGTCTCCTGCTTCGTATGAGAAATGAGTTTTTTTTTTACGAGATGTCGTGGTATTGTTGATTCGAAATTAGTGGATTTCGTTAGCTAGTTCTCTTCCATCAACGATAGCTTCATTGTAGGACTTTTTGTGTTTTAGATCATGTGCAGATACTAGATGGAAATCTTTTGTTTGCATCAAAAAAAACTAAAACTGTTTAATACAAGTCATAATGTTAAATACGTTATTCTTAATAGAAGTATTTACCCAAGTTTTCATAGTTATAAAAAAAAAGTTGGTTAATTTTACCATTATGGACTATCAATATGAAAAAAGTAAAGAAAACATTTTGGTGGGTTGATTTTAAAATGGGAGTGGTTGATTTTAGCTGATATTAGAAAACAGAAATTTAGCAAGAAGGAAGAATACCTAACCTGTTGAGGTGAGGTAAAGAAAAACATTTTTTTTGTTCTTCTTTTTTGTCAATTTTTGGTATGTCAATTTTCAAAATTTATAACAGGTGGTGTTAAATTATGTATTAACACTAAAATTGTGCTTATACACTATGAATTAAAGTTATGAATTATCAATATGAAAAGTTGGGTAAACCCGTCTTAAGTATAACACATCACCAACGAACTAGTAAAAAATGTCCGAAATGTTGTTTGTTTCCTGACATTGTTTCAATTGTTTGTAATCTCGGCAAAAGCCTGCCACCCATTTCAGGGTCTAAGCATTGCACATTTATTCCGTAGATATTTCCTTCATGACAAAATTGGGTAGTAGAAAAAGTGCGTTTTTTTTATTGAAATCTCTGTACAACTTTTCAATTTTAGGAAAAGGAGTCAGAGACAAAACTTTTTTGTGTGTTTGCGGCTGAGAAGCCCGAAGCCTGCCACTGGCACTGTACTTTATTTAAAATACGTTAAGATACCAGTTTTCGTCATATCTGCAAGAAATAGCTTAAATTCACGCTAATAAAAAAAATCGCATAAAATGTGAGTACGATAGACATATGCGCACTTCTTTCGAGATTTATGGCCTATTAAACATCTTGTTGCGTTTGGCGTAAAGTGTGCGTTTTTTTTCACTCGATTTCATCGTGTTGATGCTATCATAAAACCTATTTAGAATGGGATATCTTGCGATTTTGCAAGATCTTGATTAAATTAAACTCACTAGAAATTTTCTAACTAGTGGCTAAAATGGTGCAGTGAAAAAGTACAGTTAGCTTTTAACACTATTTTTTTAATATTGTCATGAAAATATGAGAAAAATATACGAAAAAATAAAACAAATCAACAGAGCGCGGCGTGGGGTGAAATTTCAAGTAAGGGAAGCAATTTTTAAGAACTTATTCTATATGTCATGTAATTAAATTTTTCGATCACTTTTTGCAGGTTCGTCCCTGACGTCATGATAAAAACGTGGATGATCTGACAAGCTTTGAAGAAGCTTATTTTCAATGGACAAAAGCGATATTTGCGAAAGTCTCTCTTGACCTGTCGATTTTCTCACAAAATTTTGATACGTTTAAGAGTTAAAAAACAATTTATTACTGAGACATACGCCACAGATTCAAATACAATCTTTTTACTTAACTGTCCAACATTGTTAGCTTTACAAAAAGAAGTTAACTTCAACCGAAAAGAATCTAAAAACAGAAGATCAAAAGATCTTGGGTGGAAAAAACGAAAATTCAAACTTGGATGAGTATCCCACAAGGAACACACAGGACCAAAGCGAAAAGAGAAATGATCAAATAATGTTTCGCCCTGGGCAACCAGCATGGGCTCATCAATGGTTCCAGTGGTCACCCTCCCCAAACATCATTCAACACCATCATATACTTTGATTTCCAAATTGTGAGTGATTCAAATTTGGAAATCAAAGTATATGATGGTGATCAGTGGAACCACTGATGAGCCCACGCTGATTGCCCAGGGCGAAACATCATGTGATAATTTCTCCTTTCAAAGTTTAATTTTACACATAAAGTTTTTTATTCATTCATATTTATATCTTTGAAATATTTTTACTGACAAAGCATTATTTTCTGCGAAATCGTACATTTTCAAGTGACCAAGAGCACAAAATTTAAATTCGTGGTTGGTAACACTGTTTGCACTGCTCTAGAAAAATCCAATAGAAACTATCCCCGCTGCTCGGTTATCTGTAGCCTGCAGCTATAATACGCCGGCAACAGTAGTATAATCCAATTTTTTGATGAGCGGAATGACGTGATTTTTTTGGATTTGTTTTAGACAGCGATAATAAATATGTAAAAAAAGTCATGTCGTTGATTGTTTCAACTGTTACTTCAAAAAATCTGTCATTTGTCAATATTTTGAAGTCGTCACTTTTTGCAATTTAAATTGGCGTTAAAATGGGAGCGAAGAGACTAATCCCTAAATGCACTTAATCGCGATTGGCTATCTAATCCATTATTTTCTCCCTTGATCTCACATAAATGAACAAACAAAGAGGAAGCATGGACTAATCCGAATATTTTTACGGTGCATCTGTTATCATAATATTAAATTTACTGGCGTTTTTCGGGTTTGAAAAAAGACAAGTACCTGAGGGAATCCCCCAGGATGTTGGAAATGTTGTAGAAAGAGTTTCTTCTGCAACAAAAGTTAGTATAACTACAATATTCGAATTAAAGAAAAAGAGCATCATATCTGATAAAATATTTAAGGAACAAAAATCAACAAACGCAAAACAACAGACCAAAATTACATATTACTTTTAACAATTTTGATGACCCTTTTTCCATAACTCATATATTGTAGTTCTACTAACTTTTGCTGCAGAAGAAACTCTTTCTACGACAGTTCTAAAATCCAGGTGGATTCCCACAGCTATTTGTCTTTTTTCAAACTCGAAAATGTGTACTAACTTTTTTTACAAAATTAATTATCTCTACCACTTTTCTTGCCTTTTATTCAACTCAAAAACTGCCGCATGAGTATACTTTCTATTGTTTGTTTTTTTGCAAAGTACGTAGTTATACTTTGTTGTAGTCCTATTTTTATTGAACGGAAATTAAAGCTATATTGATAAACAATCTGATATTTAATAAATAATTTTCATTCAATACTTTTTTTTTTAATTTTTCTAATTTATTGTAATTAAACACTTTTCTATTAGTATCCTTAATTTATCAACAATGCAAGAAATCAAACAAATAGAAGTGTCCTTTTCAATTGTGATAAATCGCACATATATCAAAATGACAACAACAAATTATTTGACATGCGAAAGTTAATGTTGACAACAAAGGAATACGTTTTCAGACGCAAAAATGACGTCAGTGTGCGTCATAGAACCTGCTGGGTGCCGATTCTTGAATTTTGTAGGAAAGGTCGTACGGAAACGATCACTGCCCTAAAATCGACCAATAACAGGCTTTAAAGCTATCACGAGTCAACCGAAACCTATCCGTCCACGACCGAATCACACCCGATTGCCGCGTATCGAAAAAACTTTCCTATACTTTCATACACCTGCCTCTGAGCAGGAAGAGTCAGCTTTGTGCGTGCACAGGACGCTTGACAGCTTCTGAGCTTTCTTATTGGTCGAAACGAAGGACGTGAACGTTCCTAGGCGATTATGCGGAAGACAATATAGATTTGGACATTCAAATATCGCCATTTTCAGCTGACGGGAATAATGCTAACAATAAAAGATCAAAAGATCTTGATTGGAAAAAACGAAAATTCAAACTTGGATGAGTATCCCACAAGGAACACACAGGACCAAAGCGAAAAGAGAAATGATCAAATAATGTTTCGCCCTGGGCAACCAGCATGGGCTCATCAATGGTTCCAGTGGTCACCCTCCCCAAACATCATTCAACACCATCATATACTTTGATTTCCAAATTGTGAGTGATTCAAATTTGGAAATCAAAGTATATGATGGTGATCAGTGGAACCACTGATGAGCCCACGCTGATTGCCCAGGGCGAAACATCATGTGATAATTTCTCCTTTCGCTTTGGTTCTTTGTGTGTTCCTTGTGGGATACTCATCCAAGTTTGAATTTTCGTTTTTTCCAATCAAGATCTTTTGATCTTTTATTGTTAGCATTATTCCCGTCAGCTGAAAATGGCGATATTTGAATGTCCAAATCTATATTGTCTTCCGCATAATCGCCTAGGAACGTTCACGTCCTTCGTTTCGACCAATAAGAAAGCTCAGAAGCTGTCAAGCGTCCTGTGCACGCACAAAGCTGACTCTTCCTGCTCAGAGGCAGGTGTATGAAAGTATAGGAAAGTTTTTTCGATACGCGGCAATCGGGTGTGATTCGGTCGTGGACGGATAGGTTTCGGTTGACTCGTGATAGCTTTAAAGCCTGTTATTGGTCGATTTTAGGGCAGTGATCGTTTCCGTACGACCTTTCCTACAAAATTCAAGAATCGGCACCCAGCAGGTTCTATGACGCACACTGACGTCATTTTTGCGTCTGAAAACGTATTCCTTTGTTGTCAACATTAACTTTCGCATGTCAAATAATTTGTTGTTGTCATTTTGATATATGTGCGATTTATCACAATTGAAAAGGACACTTCTATTTGTTTGATTTCTTGCATTGTTGATAAATTAAGGATACTAATAGAAAAGTGTTTAATTACAATAAATTAGAAAAATTAAAAAAAAAAGTATTGAATGAAAATTATTTATTAAATATCAGATTGTTTATCAATATAGCTTTAATTTCCGTTCAATAAAAATAGGACTACAACAAAGTATAACTACGTACTTTGCAAAAAAACAAACAATAGAAAGTATACTCATGCGGCAGTTTTTGAGTTGAATAAAAGGCAAGAAAAGTGGTAGAGATAATTAATTTTGTAAAAAAAGTTAGTACACATTTTCGAGTTTGAAAAAAGACAAATAGCTGTGGGAATCCACCTGGATTTTAGAACTGTCGTAGAAAGAGTTTCTTCTGCAGCAAAAGTTAGTAGAACTACAATATATGAGTTATGGAAAAAGGGTCATCAAAATTGTTAAAAGTAATATGTAATTTTGGTCTGTTGTTTTGCGTTTGTTGATTTTTGTTCCTTAAATATTTTATCAGATATGATGCTCTTTTTCTTTAATTCGAATATTGTAGTTATACTAACTTTTGTTGCAGAAGAAACTCTTTCTACAACATTTCCAACATCCTGGGGGATTCCCTCAGGTACTTGTCTTTTTTCAAACCCGAAAAACGCCAGTAAATTTAATATTATGATAACAGATGCACCGTAAAAATATTCGGATTAGTCCATGCTTCCTCTTTGTTTGTTCATTTATGTGAGATCAAGGGAGAAAATAATGGATTAGATAGCCAATCGCGATTAAGTGCATTTAGGGATTAGTCTCTTCGCTCCCATTTTAACGCCAATTTAAATTGCAAAAAGTGACGACTTCAAAATATTGACAAATGACAGATTTTTTGAAGTAACAGTTGAAACAATCAACGACATGACTTTTTTTACATATTTATTATCGCTGTCTAAAACAAATCCAAAAAAATCACGTCATTCCGCTCATCAAAAAATTGGATTATACTACTGTTGCCGGCGTATTATAGCTGCAGGCTACAGATAACCGAGCAGCGGGGATAGTTTCTATTGGATTTTTCTAGAGCAGTGCAAACAGTGTTACCAACCACGAATTTAAATTTTGTGCTCTTGGTCACTTGAAAATGTACGATTTCGCAGAAAATAATGCTTTGTCAGTAAAAATATTTCAAAGATATAAATATGAATGAATAAAAAACTTTATGTGTAAAATTAAACTTTGAATAAAATTACAAAGATGGCAGCTCGTTCATGGACAATTGCAAATCATTAAAAATGTTTAACTGTTTCTTTTTTAAATTGACTTCCTCTTTGATCCGCGGAAATGTGCGAAAATGTCCTATTATTTTTAATGTGCTCAAATTGTGCTACAACCCTTAAAATGCTCAAATGGCACAATTATGCTACAATTGGTAACACAGTGAAAAGCCGCCTACACGACACACGGGTTGTGGGCTTAAAGTAATTGTTTCATCTTTCAAAAATTACATTTAAGAAGATGAAGTTTTTCTAGGGGAAGCACTGCTTCATTTGTTTCCATGGAGAAAACTAACTGATTAGGCAGTTTGATTTTTTATTTTATTTTATTTATCTCCTACTCCGCATACCTTATTTATTCCCCTCTAATTGCGATGAAAAAACCTCTAAACATTAACAGGATCAAACTAATCCTGATCCTGTCGCGACCTCTAATCCCCGTCAATTAAATGTGCCGCCGCAGAACTCCCGGGAAACGCCAATTGACAAATATTTAACAAAGAGGGCAAAATTAAGGGAACAAGAATTTTGTTCAGAATTGTGAGGTTAAAGAGAAAACCGTAGAAATGTCTTTAAAGTTGTTGATGATAAAATATTTTGTGAATTTGTTTAGTCAGTTGAAAATATTGAGCTTTTAAGGGCGAAAAATTAAAAAGAACACTTGTGTAGTGTCGATTTTAATACCAATCTTTGAATTCGTATGCTTCGTTGTGGCATTAGAGGTATAGAAGCATAAACAGTGATTGCTGAGAATGCATGGAGGAAGACAAGAAAGCAGAAAATAATCATCTGCATCAGTTTTGTCCTTGTAGGTATGTCTGACATATAAAGGCTTGAAATTAACTCTGTGTTTCGGACTTCCATTGTCTATATTTCGATCAGTACAATCTCTGCTCGTCGACATTTTTTTACAAAATGTATCGTTATTTTTGGCTAGACAAGGCCGGAAATGTGGACAACTTACTTAAGACGATCAGAGATTGTACTGATCGTAACGTCGTGTATAAATAAAATATAGACAATGAAAGTCCGAAACACAGAGTTAATTTCAACCACATCATTGTCTCAAACTTTCAAACATATAGAGGCTTGTCATGTAGGGAGTTTGGTCGCATACTATTCTTGACAGTTAATGTTTTATCAGAGGTGAGCAACTTGATTTGGCAGTTGTTAGGGAAATTTTTTTGGTATGTAACATAATAGTTTTGTACTGTCAGATTTTTGATTATTAAACGTACACTCCGTTCCATTTTTATTTAGACAACACCTACCCTCAATGCCCCACATAAACAAAACCAGATTGTTGTTGTTTTCAGGTTACGTTAAATTTTTTCTGACAGAAATTTTGGCGTAAAGAGTATTTGTTGACATTTGGGCTATGGAAGACTCGTGAAAATATAATTATTTAAAAAAACCTTACAATTGTGCCACCAATAAACCTAGTTTGACAATTTTTCATTATTTGTACTTTTTTACACTGACATGTTATAACAAAATGTATCGTTATTTTTGGCTAGACAAGGCTGGAAATGTGGACAAGCATTTTGAATTGATGCGTTCATGAAAGTGATGCTTTTGTCCCTAAATTTTATACAGGGTTCCTAAGCAAATCCTTAGGGGGCCAAGCAGCCGTGTATAAGACGCAGACAAACGGAAAAGCACATTAGGCAGAAAAGGATGGGCATGGGGCGATGTTGTCACTACATCTTACACGTAGTCAATCCATTCCAGGTTGTTGTTTTCTAATGTTTTCCATTTTCATACCTTTAGGACTGGAATAAAAATTGTTTTTGCTCGACTTTAATACCAAACTGATGAAAGATATCCGAAAAAAAAAAATTTTCGGCTTTTCATTTTGTAACCATTGTCCTTACGCACTGTTTACAGGCTGGGGACTGAGATACATGCAAATGCCTAACCTAAAGCGTTCATACACGGCCGGAGAAATCGACTGAGATATTTCCGTAGAAACTTTATCAAGCAAATAGGACGGGTTGACGCCTTCGAATGTCCAACCCGGGTTTTGCACTTTGATTCGAAATCAAAAAGGAGGAGCAGTCAGATGTGGGGCCGTGCACAAATTACGTAACGGTGATTTTACCAATTTTTGACCCCCTCCCTATGTTATGTTTTGTAACGGTTTGGCACGCCACTCCCCTAATATTACGTAACGATTTCAAGACCACTACCCCCCCCCCAAAAAAAAAAAACTTTTCACTTATTTTCATTCCAAATTTTCTTAGTTTCACACAAATGCAAACGCTGTCGAAAACCCCCCTCCCCCCTACGTAACGTTTTGTAACCCCACTCCCCCCTATGACCATTAGGTAATTTGTGCACGGCCCCTGTAGTCCCAGTGGAGGAGGGCGAGAAAATTGATATTTTTTTCTTAAAAATTATACTCTTTAGAACTATTTCTTTGCGTTCCCGAAATTACGTAATTTTTGAAAAAAAATTGTAAGCGGCGCCATTTTTATTTCGTACTTTGTTTTTCTAACATTTTTGCGTTCGGCTAATTTAATTGAAAAATTTTTGCCTGCGGCGCCCTTTATCTTCTCACTCGAAACCAAGATCCCCCGTTTTAGGAAAACTGATCCCGTCTCTGTTTCTAAATTTTTATAATTTTAAATAATTTTTTTCTACGGTATGACGAAAATTTCGAGAAAGTTGAAGAAAAAAATAAAAAAAGTGACAGAGCCCAAGTTTTTCGTAAAAAAAACGTTTTTTGTAAAGAAACAGAGCAAAATAAATCTTTTCACCCCTTTTTGGGTGTTACAAATATTGGCAGCCCCTTATTTTTCGCTTTTACCCTCCCGCTAGTTTTGAAGAATTGGTTCGCTACATGTTTCGAGATCATGTCATAAAACACCTCGAAAATATCAAATGTAGTGTAGGGCCAGCTTTATTTAAAATCAAGAATATCGCAAGCAAAAAGCTCTGCAGGAAAAACAGCGCCGTTTATTGATTTCTTTGGCTGCTAGTGCTAGCTGCATGGTTTGGCCGTTTCCGGATAGATGTCACTAGTAGAACAGAATGGAAAGAAATTTAATTAAAAACGAAGATATTTCTTTCTAATGTTAACAACCTCACGAGTTTATCGCTCGGTATCGTAAATAATGGACCCTGCCGCCTTTTTTAAGCAAGAAAAATCTGTGGTTTAGACCTGAAAACATCTAATTTTTAATTAGATTAGATGTGCCGCCATCTAGCGGAATTTGCAGACATCTTGTCAACGGTTATTATTGCAACTATGATTTATGCTCACAATGAAAGAGTGGCGACAATTTTTTCTCATGAAAGCAGTCCGGAGATAATAAAAAACTGGCACCATTGCTCAATATACCTGTTTCTTTTGTGCGCGCAGAACTTTCTATGCCATTTCTGTTTGATTTATTGGAATCCTATCCCTAAGGAAAATCTTAGGAACCCTGTAGATCAAAAAGTGTGCAAAAAAAGTTTTATGAAATCTTTATAACAATATTATCAGCACACATGATGGCACTGGCCCAACTGTGATGAACTGGCTTTTTAGTGAGAAACAAAAATAACCAAACGTCATCGTCAGATCGAAAATTCTCGCTGACAGTTGACGTCAATTAAATCTGCATAAGTTTCTGGTGGAAAATACTGTAAATATTTGTTTATACAAGTGAAGTTTAAAAATCGAATATTGTGGTATAAAAAACTGTAAAAATAGTTTCAAATGACTTTGTATTGTTCCTTTGTCCAATGCAAAACGAAACGCAAGAAAAATGAAAAGGAATCATGCATTTACCAAACTGGAGAACTAATAAAAATAGTCGAATTTGTGGGGTAAGTAAGATCAGTTTAATTTAAATAATACTACACCTCATTCCAAATTCTCCGGACCAATTTCAATATTGCGGCTGACAATTAAACACAGAAAGGAACTGTCATTTTCAGTGTCAAGAAACTGGTCCGCAGCAATTTGGAGTGGAGTGTACATGGTGGGCTAAATGCGCCAGGATATGGGGGTTTTGGGTACCTACTTCTAGGCAAGAAAAAATAGTATACATGTCCTGGTTCGATTTTCGAGACAAACTGCATCTCGGTATGTTAAGAGGTTTTTGAGATACTGGCGTTTTTTGAAGAGTCTGCATTTTGGGATGAAGTCTATAACTTTGTTATTTATGGGAATATTGTTTTCATGTAAAAAACTTTTTTGTAGACATTTTGACAAAGAACCCAACCGTGAAACTGAAATTTCCTAAATGACCTTTTTTTTCTTTAATTTTTTAAATCAGCATAAAACTCACACACACACACTTTATGTTTTATTTTTTAACGTAATTTTTACTATAAAGTAAAATTAAAAAGATAAAATAAATATTAATATTCGTAAAAAGCAATAAAAATATAAAAAATACATAAAAATAAAAAATACAAAAAATAAAACACAAAGTGTGATACATCATTTTAAAGGAAATTTTATGCCGATTCTAAAAATCAAATAAATAAAGGGTCATTTCATAAGAAAAATACCAACTTTAGGTTATATCTCCAAAACTAGATGTGTTAGGAAAAATCCAGTTAGAAGGTTAAGTTCTCATGAAATTAATATTCCTATAAATAATGTACGATACTATACCATATATACGACCATATATAATATACGAAGTTATAGATCCCATTCCAAAATGCAGACTTTTCAAAATGCCCCCGTAGCTCGGAAATGGTAAGTTATATCAAGGTGCAGTTTTCGTATTTAATCTTGTCTCAAAAGTCGAGGACATGCATACTATTTTTTGGCTATCTTGCCTAGAAGTACCCAAAACCCCCAAATCTCAGCGAATTTAGCCAACCCTGTATATGTTATTATTATTTCAATAAAAAGAGTAACAAAAAATAGACCAATAAAATTTTTTCAATTTACGCATTTTATTAGTAACATTTTCCATATCTACCGTGTATCTATGTCAGTATTTTTTTTGTCAAAGCTTGACATAATTTACTAACCAAAAAATCAATCTTTCAAAAATTCTCTGAAGAAATTATATAAAGAGACAACAAAACACCAGTCCATTTCAAAAAATCGATTTTACATGCAAATATGAAGACAACTAGAAAGCTAAAACTAAAAAGCAATACCTCTGGAAAAACAAGAAACGTCAACTGTATAGAGGGCCTTTAGTCTGAAACCCAACCCAACTCACTAAGTAGCTTTTGCACAAAAAGACCTCACACATGTCATGTGAAAAGTGAGCAGTAGCCCTCAACCTAATCAAATTAATTACCTCCCGATAATTACTTTATCTATTTCTGAATCTTTACGATTTTCGATGCTCTAAAAGACCGACAAAAGGAGTTTGCCGAGCATAAAATCGCGTACACGAAGAAAAAAATGGCCTTATTTTTGATGAAATAAAACAAAAAATAATTTTATAACTTCTAAATTGGGAGATTGAAGTTTTTATTTGCCGCCAAAGTTCGATTTTTATGTTCGACGCGCTGTTTTATAGTTATGGGGATCGTAAAAATTTCAGTAATATTGAATAAATGGGTTTAATGCCTTTTTTGATAAGGTCAGCTTTATAGTTTTGCTCTCTTATTTTTAATATACATGCGGTGCACGATGCAAACCTTTTGATTGATTGTGGAAAAATAATTTGTTTAAAAAAAAAAACAGAATAGAAAAACGTTTTGCAGTAGTATGCCCAGTCCACGAAAGTAAAAACAAAAGTGGAATGATAATATCCTGTAAATAAAATCACCGCTAAATGTACTTGACATTTGTGAGCCTAAATAAGTTGGTATTGACAAAATTCCCCTAACTCTGAGGCTAATAATAAAAAGGGTTATCGCACATCACTTATGGAAGGCAAAAAACTAGTCATTCCGGTTGTATAACAGCACTGAACAAATCAAAACACTATATTTTTAGCAAAAACAGGCAAAAAAAACGAAAACACTTTATTTTGACTAAAAAAACAACGGAGTAACATCCTAGTAACTTTTGTTTTGGTTCAAACAAGTGTGTGGCTAATAAAAAAAGCAGGCAAATATATATCATGTTTACAGGGGGACTTGAAACCCATCTAGAAATGATATAACTTTACTTTTTCTATCAACAAAAAATTTAAAAAACAAAATTTTAATATATTATAAAAAATCATGGTAAAAAATACCAATTACTGATTGTGGAAAAGACACACCAAAAACAAAAAAGAATGTCAAATCGATTCGATTGATGTGACTTCGTTCTTTTAGGCTCATAACTGTCACCTGCATAAGGCGGTCATTTTTGTGAAATTTCTCAGGGGGTATTATCATTCCACTTTTGTTTTTACTTTCGTGGCCCAGTCACACTAACGATATCAATGGGAGTCATGCGACAGTTTTTTTAATTTACACCTTGGACCTAAAGGTCAGTGGGTGAGAAAATGAGAGGTGGAGTGGTGTGCACTAAGTACAATAAACTCCTGTTCAGCCGTTTGGTCTCTATCGTGGCACATAACATTACTCTTGAGCCGCTCGGGTAATAAGATAAAAGTTACTATACAAAGCAAAAGACCAGTTTCTAGTTAGTTTTTTTTAAACTATATTTTTAGCAAAATGTTCAAGTTATGTTATTTTTTATTACTGATGAACTGCAGAAAATAAAAAATATATATACAATAAAGTCAACAGATGCTTCCACTTAAAAAAGCGGACTGACGTCATTTTTGTGGACAGTGACAATAAATATGTAAAATAAAGTCATGTCGTTGATTCTTTCAACTGTTACTTGAAATTGACAACAACAACTTATTTAAAAAACCTCCAAATCAGTTACTTCAACCGAAAAGAAACTAAAAAAAAAACACAAAAGATGTTTTTTTTTTAACAAATTATTTGACATGCGAACTGCTAACAACAAAGAAATACGTTTTCAGAGGCAAAAATGACGTCCATCCGCTCATCAAAAAATTGAACATATATTTTTTCGAAATTCAGGAAAGTCAAAAACTATTAACACCGATTAAATGATGCCTAAAATAAAAAAAAATATTTTTTTACACTTTTTTGGGTGCATGCAATTTTTGTAAACACTCTGGAACTATCTACCACTCCTTAAAAAATTTCTAAATAAACTAAATATAAATAAAACAAAAGTAATAAAAAATGTTTGTACGTACCAGAAAATCAACGGATTTTTCTTTTAACTGAAAAAATACAAAAGAAAAGTAGTTTAGTTCCAGGTTGTACACAAAAAATAACTAAAATGTAAAACAGAAATAAGATTAATATATAGTGAAAAAAACTGGTAATTTTTTTAACAAGTGTAAAATTTAAGGGTGGCCGGGGGTATATACTTGCAACAATGGGTAATATAACATTGTATTTTTAACGAATTGTTTCTGTGTTATTACATATTATCAAATAACTAAAAATTTTACTTTTCACATTAATCTAATTTTATCCTAAAAGTCTAATTAGTAACCTTATTATAATGAAGGGCGAAACCGAATGAATAACTGACTAGCTAACACAAACCCTTGTAGCTCCTGGCATTAAAAAAAAATCAAAAAGTAGCTAAATTGAAAAAAATAAGGTTACAAATAAGTTTCATTGATTTAGTTTTGCGTAATACCTCCTTGCTGGAGCAAACCGATGTGTTCCTAACTTCAAATAGAATTTAAATCGATTTTATATAAAGCAGACGTCGACAACACAAGCAGCATTTTAGGTTAATTAAAAAAATATTAAAGGCAGCCTAACTTTATTAGGTAGGGTGTTACTCTTTTTTACCTTTTAGGTATACTTCAAAAGCGGTATTACTATGCTGATGCTGGGCCGAAAATAGGTAAAATATTGGCTAATTTGGCAACAAGATTTGTACCGTTTTATACTTGAATTCAGGGACCAATTTGAAACTTTAATGTAGGTCCTTTTTACCAAGTTGTTTGCCGTTATAGTTAGACATTTTTTCGATATTCTCGGTAGTCACAATTACCTATTATTACAGTGGCGTAGCCAGGGGGGTGGGTTTCGGGGTTAAACCCCCCCCCAGGAGGTTTAACCCAATCTACAATAAATTAATCATCATCAAGAGCCCCAGGGAGAGCTATAGCTCCCCCACTTTTTTACCCTTTACTCCGTTTTGTGTCGCGTGTTTGATGTGATATCTTAAATATTAAAAATTGGTACAATTTTAGTTTAATTCTAAGGAATTTTTATCACCAGAATTCAAAACGTGTAATAAATGGCAGTTTTAGTATAATTTTTCTTCAAATTTTCATCTGCGCATTTATGAATTGGCAACAAATCTATATATACCACTGCAACCCACCCCTTGTTGGCATCTAAAACAATCTACTTTTTCAAAAATATTTTACAAAAAAACCTAAAAGATCAAAATTTTTAAATAATTTTTTGTGTTTTTGTCCAAATTTTCGCCTGTGGCGCTATACCAATATTAAATATTGTTACAATGTTGTTAAATTTTAAGCATTTTTTTGTCAACAACTTTTAAAACACGTAAAAATAGTATTTTAGTGTAATTTTTTTAAAATTTTTGCCTGCGGCTCGAGTTAATTTTGAAAAACATCTGCAAATGAGACTAGATGAAACTTGCTTTCGAAAATAAGTATTTTTGTTTCGTATACACTAATCCAACACCTATTAAACCGTCCCTCTCCCCTCCCTTCAGTTCAGTGGCTCAAGCAATAGGCACCTACCTAATTTTTAAAAATTTGCGATGGGTAGGTATTTGGTTTTTATTAAATGATGAAACCCCCCCAGAGTAGACTTTTGGCTACGCCACTGATTATTATTAAAATCCTTCTTGCCAGGTCAAGCATCGATGGGCCGTCATATTTTTTTTCTTATATCGATTTCAGTAATTTTGGAAATTCGAAAACAAAAAGAAAATAATAATGAATTATTTGTTTTAGTTTTTCACTGTTAAAAAGTGTCTAAAACACGTTTTTAAGTGTCAAAAATCGTATTTGTGATTTATTAAATATTGATATTTTTTCAAAAATGTCTAAAATTTACGTATTTTAAGGGCGCTTGTATTTTTTTAAAGACAAATTATTGAAGTTTTTCAGAAAAATTTGTTTGACAAGTGAATTTGGGCTGAATTTCGTGAGTAAGTTCCTTTTAAAACCATTTATTAATATGTGTTGCCAAACTATATTATTTAAAATTAAAATTAAAAAAATCTAGTGTCCACTTGGGACACCCTTTGACAGTCCCGGATCCGCCGGTGTATAAGCAACGACCTTAACCCAACGCATCAGCAATTTATCGGTAAATACGTTTCACGCAGAGCCTCCTTATTATTTAAAATGACGTCCAAGCGCGATTTAACTGATATTACGCCTGCGTAACCCTCTTTTTTTCAACATCCTCATCAGATGGCAAACGAGATTTTTGTTTAAAATTTAAATTGGTGCGCATTGTGCTAAATTGCCTCTGATTGACAGGGTACGAAAAGAGACACTCTTATGAATTGAGATTTCTTTTATGAGAAAGTTACATAGGTACCATCAGTAATTTATTTTTGAATGTCACATAAACATAGTTTCTTTTGATTTTATGGCAAAAATAGTCCAAAGTGCAAAAGATAGCGTAGGGGATGACGGGGCTGGAAGTACCGATTTAAAAAGAGGCAAAAATTACAGTGTCAAAAACAAGCTTTTGGACTACTGGGGAATTGCATGTCTATTTTTGGTTTATTATGACCTATAGCAAAATAAGATTTTCTGGAATAACGTCTAAAATAATTTTGTGCGCTTTTTTCAATGGTACATATAATAACATTATTTAATTCACCTTTTTGAACTTTTCTTTCAAACGCATATAAAACAAATTTACCATTAAACGCTCTAATCACTTAAATGTCAGCCAGCTGCTCCTGCAAGGGATACGTCAATTAATTAAGTTATCAATGTTGTTCTTCATGAGAATTCGCTATTAATAATTTAATTTTTATCAAACTCGGTACAACTGTGAACTTTACCGAAATATATTAGAAACTTTCAGTCGTGCGGGATCCGTAAACGCTAACGTCGAATCTTACTTTCTTCGGCACCTTCCTGTCATGCGATGCGTTCTTCGGTAAAACTCGCTACGTTAGCGTTTTAGAGTTGACGCTAAACTATGTAAGCTGCAATAATTCCCTATTTTTGTTTGAAATCTGTGTTAATTATTCACTTTGATTAAAGATTTTTTAGAGCAACATTTTCTGTGCAAAAAAAAATATTTGTTTGGATTATAACAGTTGTTTATGTAATTATGAATAATGTCTTGTTTATACAAATAACCATGCTGTAAATTAAACAAAAAACATTGTTTCAAATTTCAGACTCTATTTGTCTGTATTCTGTTTTTCCTTTAGTTTGATAACCCAAAACCCATATTTCGAAAAACATACCATCTCCCATCCTAAATTAATATTAAAAAAAAAACAGTGTTTTAGATTGCACTCTATTTCCTTTGATATGATACCCTACAACCTATATTTTGACGAATTAAAATACTTATCGGATATACGGAGGTGGTTTTCCCCTGCATGTTCAAATTTTCCAAAAATCCCTAAACACCTCGACTAACTTTTAAAGAGTAGGAAACTAAATGCAAATTTTTAACTCTATATTTGTATTGTAAGCTATTTGTATCCCCCTGTTTTTCAGCCCCTGGTCAAAATTTTAAAAAAATATCAAAATACGTGTTTGCTTATTTTATTAGTAGAGTCTACATACCAAAAAAAAATGTAAAAAATGTAATGTCATCAAGAAATTCCTGGGTGCTATATTATGCTTTTTCCTCGAGAAATAGTTTTAGCTTTTTTTCAATGATTTTTTGGCGAAAATCTGAAGGAAATGAATTCCTTATTTTCGTAACATGGAAGGTATTTTGAAAGTTTGAGACAATGATGTATTTGAAATTAACTCTGTGTTTCGGAGTTGCATTGTCTATATTTTATTTATACACGACGTTTCGATCAGTACAATCTCTGATCGTCTTCAGGTGCAAACTACAATGGAAGTCCGAAACACACAGGTAATGTTATTTTGAAGATAGGAATACTGAGGAATTTCTGTCTTTAAGTTGTTTTTGTGTCTGGTGTCATACTCATGAGTTATTGTTTGATTATTAAATAGGTCGGGGTTGTTAATCACAAATTTAATACTCTGTAGGATGAACAAATTAAAGATAGTATGAATTTTGTGTTTTGTAAAGTGTTGCTTACAAGACTCTTTTTTATTTAATTTTAAAATGGTTCTTAAGCATTTTTTCTGTAGCTTAAGGGTTCTATCCGCACCTGGAGAGTTTCCCCAGAATATGAAACCATAAGGAACGCGAGACTGTATGTAGGAATGATAAGATGGGAGGGCCGCCGAAATCCCCACATTTTCCGTTATTATTCGAAGGCATAACAATATCTGCTCAAACTGGCGTGAACTTTCTCAATGTGACCTTCCCAGTTTAGTTTTTGGTCAATTACAATTCTTAGAAACAGTGCTTGTTCTTGCTCTTCAATTTTTTCACCTTTATTCTACATTTAGTTTTTCTTTGCTTTTTGGCCTAAAATGCACTATTTGTGTTTTGTTTATGTTTGTCATTAGACTGTTTTCCTCAAAGTAAAATAAGTAAAATAATGGCATTTGACAGCTTTCTTTCATTAAGCGAAATTTCAAATAAGAAGTAGCATATCTATCAATCCCGATCACAGCCTATCTTATTTAAAACACTATGGAAATACCACTTGCAGTTTTTTTTTCTTTGAAGCAGCTCGGTACGTAATTCTAATTGTAAGCAGTTACAGAGTATATCTTTTAAATTTTTGGGCTTTGCAAACTACTTTTCACACCGAACTGTCATAAAACAGACTGCTTAAAGAGACAAAAGTATTTTTTAACGTTATAAGATTTGTCTGTGCCTTGTATATCCACCTGAATCAGGAAGATAAGTCATCAGAGGTTTTTTATCAAAAAAATGCACAATTCTTCAGATATGTATGTTTAAAGAAATTATGGAAAAAGGCGATTCCGTGCCCGCTGTGTTTTTTTCTTAAATATCTGGGCAGCTTTTTTCCATATATTTTTGAATCAGTTAACAGTACATCTAGGGGATTTTTGGTCATTGCCAACCGCTTTCCCACCAAACTGTCACAAAGCTGGCATTCCTTAAAATGAAAGAAGTATTTTTTCACGTTGTAAGGTTTGTCTGTGCCTTGTATATCCACCTGAATCAAGACGGTAAGTCAAGTGGCGCCATCCATCATCAACGAAAGCGAACTACGCCCAAAGCTGTCTGCTAAACAAACATATAATTATGTATATGAACCCCTGTTTATAAGCTGGCCACTATGATTATACCGCAGCGAAGGTATAGCTTGACCACCTCGAGAATACTCGAATACTCGGAGCACTTGAATTTTAAGATTGATACCAGAGGCGTGCACCATTCCTTAATTTGTTTTTTGTTCATCTTTTCGTCGCACTTTATATCTAAATTTAGTTTATTCCCGTGTGCTTACACATTATCTACAAATTTTAGATCACATATATTCATTTTATTTGGCTGCTATATCTTGTATCGGTAGTTTCTTTATAGTTATATCATGAGCCTCTTAATTCGTTTCTTCAGTAGATAACGGGGACTTAAATAAGATGAATAGTTATCCTCATTGCATCGTTCTCAGATAGTAGCCCTCTTTGTATATTTCCATGTTGTACAAAAAGTGTTTTCATAATAATGGTTTTATAATCTCAAAGTGATGCCGTAGTATCGCCTCGTTGTTTGACTTTCTGTTCCTCTTTGTCCAACCCTTCTACTACGTAATGAGGATTACAGGTTTATTGCTGCTTGGAACTACGCCCTTAACTATTTTGGATTATTTTAGATCATTTGTGGCTTACTAGATATCGGAGTATATTTTGACATATTTGATGTTTCTAGAGGCTTTAAAAATGTTTTTTCTTGCGAATTTGAGCATTGCACGTACTTTTGTCAGAAATACAAACGCATGGTATTTTATTTAATTTTTAATTACTGTACAGTATTTTCAGCCACTATAATCATCAATGGACATATTCTAATGCCTTATGGAACATCTTTTACATCTATAGTGAATGCCAAAATTTAAAATTATTCCAGTGATAAACTTGTCATAACTGTAGATCGTCTTTTATGTGTCTATGTGGAATGCATTTACCGATTTTAATTAAAAAAAGTTGTGCCGCTACGAGTCGCCCATGTGTTTATTGAAGAAGTGGACCACGCGAAACCGTGGTTAGATTTTTATCGGCGACAGCATAATTTACTGTTCTCTTCCCTCGAGGGGGGGCAAAGCCGTGTGCCCCCAACGCTGATTAATGGGGTCGAATTGATATGTCAAAACAAATAGGGTTTTTTGGATAAATATCGTGTACACTGTTTTACACTGGCTTTGTTGCTTATACAACTTAGATGATTTTTGTTTTTTCGAATAGCTGCAAAGGCCTTTTGGTCCATGTAGCTAACCTGACTTGTGCCACACTGATGATATCAAAATAAGTTCGAAACACGTATCTGTGGCGAGTATTAGGGTTTTCTAAGTTTTAAGGTCTGTTTTCGAGAAGCCCCAAGCAATGCATATCCTTGGGTAATACCAAGTAAAGAAAGGCCCTTTGAGTTTTTCTTGTAAAACAGACATACTTCGCGGCTCAATGTTTTGCATTCGTTTAGTTAAATTGATCGGCTTTCGCGTCTTTTTAACCCGATAATTATTTATCCTTGAAATTATGCACAGGTTGAAAAGAGAAGAAGCTAATCTGGTGTGAATTCGCAATGAGTCAATTGATTATTGCCAAATTTTATACGGAACGCTTGTTGGTCGACGTTCGTTAAAGATAGAGCATTTTTCTTTCTTCATGGCCTCCGAAAAAAATTGAGGCTCCATATTAAGTAGCAGTAGGCAAAAAGTTGGCCTGAAGTAAAAATTCTGGACCCGACCACCAAAGTTGATTATCTAGGAGTTAATAAGGCCAAGAAGAAACAGGGGCAAGTCCTTGTCATTCTCGCGCAAAGAACGATTCTCAAGTAGTCTAACTGACATATGTTTCTCATTTTATATTTTTAGTTTGTTTTGTAGATTATCCAGTGTTTTCTGTGAGTAGTTTTTTGTTTTTGAAAAATGTTCAAGAACCCAATTGTATAAAATACTTCAGACATTGTTAACTATTTGATCTATAAGACTTTCATCATTTTGGAAAGCTCCAACATCCTTAAGTACTTGTATACTTTGAATTAATTGTAAGTGGTTAGACGTAAAAAAAAAAACAATAGGGTTCGGTGTCAAAACACCGGCATCATCAATGGCTTCCTTAATTGAGCATCTCACGCGCACTTGTACAAAACACGGAATTTCAGTTTTTGTCATTCTCGCGCAAACAAGGATTCTTAAGTAGTCTAACTGACGCTTTAATACTTTGACAAATATTTACCTATGGCCGTCTTTGATTCGGTGCCGCGCCATGTTTGCGAAGCATTCTGGTGTTTGCTCAATAATCAATTTGGAAGCCTCTAAGAAGGATGTTAGCCTGCACCGACCGATTGGGAGAGACTCGATATCGCAGTAACGTCAATAGACAGGGATTTTCAACATTTTTCAGGTCAAACTAAGGCTTTTTTTCCTGTAACGATGTGCCCAGAAACGCTTGGTTGCCGATCTACAGTTGAAATTTCAAGAATTTTTAGCTTTTTTTTAAACGACCGGAAAATAGCCACTTTCCGGTCTCATTTTTGGCCAAGTGGACCATGACTTCTTGTTGACAGCTTTTAGCTTTTGTTTTTTTTTTGACAGTTTTGGAACTAATAATAGAAGCTGCTTCAAGAGTCTTCACGTCGATTGCGGCCTGAAAAATCTAAAGAGGCGCTACCAGCGGAACTTTGATGCGTTTATAAAGTGGTGCAAATAAAAAAAAAAGTTAAGAAAATGAATGAAGATATATTGGTGGAAAAATCGACCACATTAAAGTCATCAAGCTTGTGTAATCTATACTCTGCAATTAAATTAAGGACAAACCTAGAAATCTGCCTTTCATTAATTATTTTATCACTTAGTATGTTTTCACATCGTACTCAATACGTATTAAAAAGATTGTCTTCTTTTTCTTTCATAGAGCATGTTCTCTGTTCCGACAAAGAGCGTGATATATGGAAGAAAAAGATGCTTGATAAGTTGGCCATGGTCTGCCATAACTGGTCGTCAGTCATCAGTGAATTAGCTATGTGAAGCTAATAGGCACTACAAGTACAACAATCATTTCTGACCACAAAAGTTACTTGTTTTACTTTAGTTTTGATCTAAAAAACAACCTGGGGTCCTATTTTCGAAACCATACGAAATTATTCGCATGCGACTACTTCCGTCTCTTCCTATACCGTATAAAAAAGGAGGCAAAAGACATGCCGATATGCTGATTCACGGGTAGTACGTGAAAGAATAACCGGTTTTTCATGCGAAACAACACGAATGCCCTTCATCCGCTCGTGCAATATTGCGTTAAAACAGTCGAATTCGAACGCGGTCCACACATACCGGCTTATCTTTCGCCTTTCATTTCACACGGTATAGAAGTAGACAGTACACGTATGCGGATATTTTCGTATGGATTCGAAAATCAGACCCCTGGCCTTAGCGGCAATGGCAAGAAGCAGAAAGCTAAGATTTTCTTATTAGCTAAGATTTTTTTATTAGAGGACTGTTCATAAATTACGTAACGCAGCTAGGCGTTGACAAAAGAGGTAGGTACTAAAATGTTTTTTTCTGATCCTTTGAAAAAAAAAGTACGTAGATACACGACCGAAAAGTGTCTTTACATGTCTCCCCAGATTTAGAGGACTTGCCTGCGACTCGCCCTGTAAATTTCCTGCGTCGCCCTGTAAAGACGAATTTTCCAGTCTACTGACGTAAATACCTATTTCTTTGCATCTCTTGCAGTTTTAAGGTTATATCCTCCAGCATGTTGAATAGTTGTAAGAACCTACAGGGAGATATTTTTTTAGAGGTTTTTATTGTGGTGGGCCCCTGTATAAAATGAATTTTCTGTTTGACCTAGAAACTTTTTTGTCTTATGTAACAATAAATTAAATAATTTAATTGTAATTTTCATATAGAACTTTTTTTTAATGGCCGCACTCTTCCAAAACAAACTACCTTTCTCTAGTAATCCTACACCGTTGTTTTTTCCTCGGATTTTACAAGATTCCTCTACTTGTGTGTAAATGGTTCGTAAATAGTCAAATTGATGGATTGCTTTATTTCCTGTTCTTTCTATAAAAACATTAAGAAACCTAAAATGCGAACATATTCTAAATCTAAATGTGTGTGGGGTAGTTACTGAGTAACGGTACCTACATATAAGATATAATGTGAACCTTTAAAATTGGGTATGTCTGCACCGCGTTTACCGGTCCCCTGGGCTAATGTGCTCATCCCACTGTGCACAGCGAACGACAGCTTTTTTGTTGGCCGATTAATTTGTGGCCCATCGGCCCGTAAAGTCAAAGGAGGCCGATTTAATCCCGCTCGATATTCAACTTTATCAACACCTAAGTGGATATTTTGATTGGGTTGAGAGATATTGTTCTCTACCATTTTTTTTTTCGTTTTGCTGCAGTATTGCTTACTATACTCTACAAATTTTATCATTTCATAATTCGCTCCAATAAATATTATACTGTGATGTAAATGAATACTGCGCCAAAAAGTTATAAGCCCACTATAAACTGATTGGGTTCACAGTTTAATATTTAATACTCAGGGGGCATACGTAAAAACTTGGCTTCTGAGGGCCTTTTCATGAAGATTTTACGAAACTTATTTTAATCGATTGATAATGACCCACCAACACTTTCTGTTAATAGCCCCAAAAATGTTGCAGTCAAAAAGTAAGGTTAGGGTGCCAATTTTTTTTTTTAATTCAGACGGTTTGAGCTAGAGCAACGAAATTTGGCACATATATTGGCATTCCGGGAACGTAATCTTGTGTGTCATAAAAAATTACATATGTGGCCCCTAGGGGGCAACAGGGGCTAAAATAAGGTTTTAAACTATTCCTCATACCTTCTATATTAATGCACCTGCACATCTGAATCTCGGTCAGTTAGTAGCTCATACCAATACTACCTACAAAAAATTTACATAGCTGTTAACAAGGCCCCTGGCTTGGGGGCTAAAAGTTTTATCGATTTCAATTAAACAATTCTATTTTACTTCTCTTCCACCCTATGTCAACAAAAATGCGCCACTAGGGGCGCATTGGACCATTTCTCAATTTTGAATACCTGCAAATTTGTCCCAGCCTCTAGGGGCTGTAGGGATCTAATTTTCACCATTTTCATATTTCAGAAAACCATTCAATAAGCACATCTAAACTTCATCAAAAAGTGTGCTTATGTGCATATGGAATATAGAAATGGTGAAAATCTTGCCCCCGTACAGCCCCTAGGCGCTGGAGCAAAGTTGGATGTAAAAAATATAGGCTCTTAAAATGTAAGTGTTTTGACTTGTAATTGCAAAAAAAATTTTGCACTTTTTGAATTTGGTATAGTAAATTTTGAACAAGTGGTTCGAGATTTAAAATTTTTAGCTCCTATTTAGGGGTCGCCCCTAGGGTTTCAGATTTTTATATTTCATAATATTTGTTACACCAAATTCATGAGTATGGGCACCATCCGGGAGGAGGCAGGGATGGAGGAAATTTTCTGCGTTTAGATTTGTGTGCGTGTGAGAGTGAGTTTGTATATACTTATTGTTTTATATTTTTTAGTTTATTGTTGTAATTTATCTGTTAAAAAATATACCCTTTATACTGCATATGGAGTCTTTTCTGGAATAGGAAAATGGTGAAAATTAGATCCCGACCCCTTACAGCCCCTAGAGGCTGGGATAAATTTGGAGGTATTCAAAATTGAGAAATGGTCCAATGCGCCCCTAGTGGCGCATTTTTGTTGACATTAGGTGGAAACCTTTTAGCCCCCAACCCAGGGGCCTTGTTAACAGCTATGAATTTTTTTTCGGTACAGTAGACTTGTAGGTAGTATTGGTATGAGCTACCAACTGACCGAGATTCAGATGTGCAGGTGCATTAGTATAGAAGGTATGAGGAATAGTTTAAAACCTTATTTCGGCCCCTGTTGCCCCCTAGAGGCCACATATGTAATTTTTTATGACACACAAGGAATGCCAATATATGTGCTAAATTTGGTTGCTCTAGCTCAAACCGTCTGAATTTAAAGAAAAAAAATTGGCACCCTAACCCTACTTTTTGACTGCAACATTTTGGGGCTATTAACAGGTTAGGAAGTGTCTTCATCTTAATCGGTTTTCGAAGTTTTGGATATTTGGATAATCTTTAGAGATATTCTTCTAACCTTTTTTTTCGTTTTGCTTAATTAAGTCTAATAAATATTATACTGTGATGTAAATGAATACTGCGCCAAAAAGTTATAAACTTATTATATATACGAATGTTTCCAAAGTTTAATATTTAAACCGCTATTCAAAGTTTTGGCCAATATTCAACCATTAGAATTTAGTTTTATTAACATAAAGGTGGATATTTGGATAAACTTTAGAGATATTTTTCTAACTTTTTTTTTACTGCAGTATTACACTATTTTGTAAACCGTTTATTAGTTCAAAATTCAGACCAATAAATATTATACTGTGATGTAAACGCTGCGCCAAAAAGTTATAAATGCACTTTAAACTTCTGCAGCAATATGATTTGTTGAATGTTTTCACAGTTTAAATAATTAAATCGCTTTTTCAAGTTTTTACATGGGCAAGTTTAATTGAATGCGTAGTTAGTTAAAATTTAAGACCCTACAAGAATTAATTGGTTGTACCGTATAACCTTTATTTCTTTCCAGAAATCGTTTAAAATTTAAACACCTGCCGAAAAGTCATAATCGACCGATTTCTAGAGATAATCTAAAAGTTAATTTATTAGAAAACAGTCAGGGGACAGTAATAGGCACTATAAAACTCGGTACTATAAAGGGTCCTCACTTTTACAAGTTTCTGTCCGACGCTTCTCCTCAGGGGGTCTTTCTTGACGCTCATGTACCGACTAACGATAATCGTTGTGATCATCCTACAGTCACTCGGTTTGTTTAAAAACACTTTATCTTCGTCTAACTTAAGCATAAAGATAGAGACAGAATTTGAGCTTGATGAAAGTGATAATACTCCAAAACGGTAGGGGGTTAAAACAGAAGAAACTTGACTTTGGAAAATTTATTAAGGGTTTTGTGGGTTTGTTTTTACGTCGTCACATATTTGATTTTTTTACCTGTTTCGGCGTAAAATGTTTGATTTAATTTCGTAGTAATTTACTATAGTAATACTATCTTATATTCGTCGATTGCGCCTTTTCTGATAGCTATATAAACCAATTCTGGAACCGGACGCTCTTTCAGATTCATAGTAAAACAAAGTTATGATTGTTTTCCACAAACCAAAACTACACTTTTTTGCACTCGACGCGCGTTTCGCTAACAACGTTAACATCATAAACATTTGTTTATCGTCTCCTGATGATGCTAACGTTGTTAGCGAAACGCGCGTCGAGTGCAAAAAAGTGTAGTTTTGGTTTGTGGAAAACAATCATAACTTTGTTTTAGTGCAACCAAAGGTTCCAAATTCCCAACATAGATTCATAGTAGTTGCAGATATTGTTGATTATCTCTTCTTTTGTTCTCTTGCTTCTTCCTGCGGTCTCTATTTTCTGTCTCGTGTTTGCGTCACTGCTCTTCGAAAATTTGCGGTCCCTCATGAACATCCTGATCTATGATATTGCCCTTAAGTTGCCTTGGTTTCTTTTTTCCTCTTTTACTTAAACCTGTGACATATCTAGCAAAATTGATGCTTAATGTGCTAGCTGTTCTGGTCACTTCTACACCACGTCAATTTGCCATAATTATAATATGAAGGTCATCATTCAATGACCTCGCCCCTATAATACGTATCGGTCCTTGGTCCATCTCAAAATTAAAAAAGGCAGCGTTATGGGCATTAACTCACTCTGCTCTATCACCTTCGTTATCAAGTGTTAAAAGAACATTATATTGTCCATTTATGTTGGTTGCCACCCAAAGCTTTCAGCGTACAGTAGCATGAAAAGGAGATAAAACGAAAGTCGTTTAGATAGAGCTACACCGTTTTCTACTTACAAGTACAATAGGTGTAGATGCGTGGAAGTCGTATACTACCTATCTATAATGTCCAAATTTCGGGGATATTAGAGAATTATTTGTAAATATATTTTATCAGCGGGCGTAATGTGTTTTAAAGCAGGAAAACTTTGTTTTAATAAAGTCTTTAATTTAACTTTTTTCAGGGAATTTGGGTATCGAGAGGAACAATAAGAAAATTAAATTAAAATAAGGTTGGCTTAGTATAAAAGAGACATATTTGACACCCACAGCAACTTCCCCTCCTTTATCCTTACTAAAGGTAAGGAAGTCCGTTAATTACGAGGGATAAGGATACCTTGTTTATTGCTATTACCAATTTGGACATCTAATCAATACCGTTTTTTAGTTCACCATACCAATATGGTATGGGGCACTATTAAAATCGTGAAATTTTGACTTTTCTTAATTTTATCAAAAATGAGTTCCTAAGGTTTCAAAACACCTTACTCGATGAAAAAAAAAAGGTGTCTGTCGGTGTGTTGTTTGTCTGCATACACGATAACTCAAGAACGCCTGAATTGATTTTAACGAAATTTGGTACAAAAATTCTCTATCGGCTGACCATGAACTGATTAACTTTTGGGTAGGGTGGTGGGGGGTTGAAGGGGTGAAAAGGGGGATCAAATATTTAAAACAATTCTAACTTTGGAACAAAAGCAAGTAGCGATATAAGGGTTTCAGATTTAAGTTTCCATGAATATGGACTACAGATTTTGTTATAAAATCCAAATTCGTGGGAGCTTTAGTTTCCGAGTTATTTGAAAAAACGTCAAAATATATAAAAAAAAATCATAACTAGCCAAAAATTTTGTTATAAGGTTCAAATCTTTCAAAGCTACAGTTTACAAAATATTTTCATTTCCTTTCAACATAAAATAATTGATTATATGGTGGACTATCGGTGCTTTCTAGCATCAATTTTTTAAAGTAAGTTTCAGTACTGAAAAATCGCCTTTTTACGCTAAAACTGTGTGTATAAATTGAGATAGCGTGCGTGGGCTATAACTCTCTAATGTAGCACTTGCGAGTAGCAGAATTTGAATTTACATCTGTAGATTTCGAGTTTGGTGGTCTAAAAATTAAGAATGAGATGAATTTATCTATTCGATATTTGATGTTGAATTAGAGTGCTGAAACAGAATATTTTTATAATTGATTATGTGGATGGTTTTAGAGAAGTTTGAGAAAGTGCTGAACTTAATATAAGGCAAAGACCTAAGCATCATTTTTTAAATATTTTCATAAATTTAAAAAAAAGACCGAGACAGCACCATATTAACAAGTCACTTCATGCCACTTTCAAACACCTGCACCTAGGCTTTCAAATTCAAACCGTGTAAAAAATGCCTTCTAGAATAATTCACTAAAAATTTTGACTGCAGAGCATTTGCAGACAAATTAACTACCCGGAGTCTAATTACCTCCCCTCCAGGTCCGCCTTTGGTTACTTATTTGAAGAATAAATAATCTTAAACCATTTTTTTTCGACACGATCCCTCGGAATAAATAAACATAATCTTATATTGTTTTTAATTAATTTCATATTCATAAAGGAGCGACCTTTTTCCAAAGTGTAGAACAATAAAAAGAAAACACCAGATAAATTAAAATACGGCGCCCAACTCTTGCTTATTAAGAATTCAGGGTCCTCTCTCTGTCAGAGATTTCTCACCGGAAAGGCGGGTCACCAGAAGTGTAACTAAAAGAATTTAACAGCAAAGAAAAAATATAACACATCCAAATGCAAAAACATTTCCTCTCCCATTGAGCTCACATTGCTTTATTTTTTTAAAGATCTGAAAATCTTTTTCAGGCTTTATCTAGCACTAGCTTCTTATAGCCTTATTCCTCGAAGAATTAGAAGATATATATCAGATGATTTTGATGTTTTATATAAGTATGATTGAGCTAAAGTATATGAACATGTGGCATCTCAATACTTGTTATTTATTTGTTTCATATAATGTAAAGTGTAATATTGCCCCTCACCACCAAAACCAACGCTCAAGCTTTTTTACTTTATTAAAAAAAGAGCTGTTCACCATCTGAAGCAACTTCGATAGCCTTGAACATATCAGGACCTTGCTGAACTTACGTTTCAGCTCTTGTGTATGACTCTCGATCTTAGTTTCGATCCAAAAATTGAAGGCTTCTCCAAAGGACGTTATATTCTTGGAGGATAGTAGCCTCACTTCCTGGGATGATAGCAATACCCAATCGAGGTGCTTGAGCCTCTTGCAATATGTGTTCTGCGGTTTTAGTTCTATTGATCTGCGTATTTTCTTTGGCTAATATTATGCTGGGAAAAGTCTGTCCATTTCGAGAAGCTGTTCAGTCAGCAATTTTTGTCGATTCTCCCAATTGTTCTTCCATGACGTGGCTCTTCATTATGCAGCAGAGGGGCTCTAGACCGGCCCCTTATTTTGTAAAGCATTTCGCTTCTTCATTGTCAGCATCGGGGTAGAATATCGTCCATAAAAAGTTTAAATTAAATGATGAAACTTCGTGTACGTCCCTGTGTCTACGATTTCTAAATAAAGTTGAAGATGGGCGCCCGAGTCCGTATATAGCAAGTTGTTAGGGCCAATTAGTAGGCTATAATTCAGTTTTTAATAGCCCACCGAAGGTATGGATTTGAAAAATCAACACGACTCCCTCCGTTTAATGATAAATTTTTCACGAGAAAGGAATTTTACTCGGCTGTGATTTGGGTGAGAGAGTATTTGACCGATTATATTTCGTATAAAATACAGTGTTAATACCTCAAAATAATTGTGGACAGTGTGACATCATCAACGGAATCTTTTTCAAAAGCCCCAAGTTTGACTAGTAGAATTGAAGTGGAGGAACAAATTGTTGAAAAAATAGTATTTGTTTATTAGATCCAAAAAATATACGGAAAGTCAGAAAAATCGTCAGATTTAAAAAAAAATGCGAAAAAAAGGGAAGACTTGAAATTTAAGAAACTTTTTTTCTGTGGTTATTGAGTCTTTATACTTTAACTGCTGTTTGCCCGGGACATTTATATAAATAAGCCAATACCTTAAAGTTTAAAAGTTCAATGACAAATTTGGCCACCAAGATGACACGAAGGCATTGATATCTTTTAGTAAAAACAGACTTTTTGTTTCGGCTTTGGTCATTCTCCACTATTTAATTTTTTTTTAATTTGAAATCCCTCCACCAATGGACTACTTCTTCAATTTAATTTAATTAATTTTAATTTTTTAATTTTCAAGCCAATTTGCAAGAGTGTTTTTTATCTTCGAGGAAAACGAATCTTTTAAACATTTTTTTTTGTTTTATGCTCTTTACAAATCGAATCATTAGTTCCAAAAATATTAATTTTTCAGCAGATAAAAGTATAATATAAAAAAACTTTTTTGGATCTGCATGCGATTAAAAATTTCTTGATCAATGCATATAAAATACATACCCCCTACACAGTGGTGTCTATTAGAAACACCCAGTTTACGATCCACCAAGCTTTACAAGAACAAACCACCGAGAGACACTTTGAACAAAACGATTCTGAATAGGATGCTATGATCGCTCCAAAGGACATCAAAAGGGTCCTTTTAAAGGTCCTAAAAGGATCGGTGGCAAACCCAGACAGCTTAATCTTGTTTTCCGTAGTACTTAATGCCCTGTAAGTACCGTGGTTCTATTATGGAGGTAATAATGAGTGGTAGAGGCAAGATAAAGGGTCGGTATGTCGGCAAAAGAGATCGGAACTTTTGAAAAAGAGATCAGCGAAGAGAATCTTATTGTTCGAGCCGTGTAGTACTATTGGGTATAAGTGGTTTACATTTTGGTAGTACTTGTGGAAATAAGGGGGTTTAATGTCGGCGACAGTGATGGTCAAAATAATATTGTTTTTAAAACAAAAAATTAAATGCTCTTTACAACTGCGACCAAAAGATATGCCGATGACATATTACCTATTAGCTGAATGAACTTGCTGTAAAAAGCTCGCAATTTGTTACTTCTGAAAATGTTGTTCGAGAGTTTTGGTTGTACTAGTGGAAATAAGTGGGTTTGCGGTAGGTAAGAATAATAGTGTTTTAAGACAATTCAAAATATAGAGAATGCACTTAACAACTGCGAAGAGTATCTTACTATAAACGGCAGCAAAATCAATAACCTAAGATATGCTAAAACAAGTTTATTGTCTCCTGATGATGATAACGTTGTTAGCGAAACGCGCGTCGAGTGCAAAAAAGTGTATTTTTGGTTTGTGGAAAACAATCATAACTTTGTTTTAGTGCAACCAAAGGTTCCAAATTCCCAACATAGCTAAGATATGCTGACGACACTGTTAGAATTGCAGTTTTTTGAATAATCTTGCAGTCAAAAACTTGCAATTTTTTAGCCAGCAAGTCCAACGCGTCAGTTCGAATGTACTTAAATATTATGGCCACATTTTAAGAAATGACAAATATCAACTATTAACATTAATAGTAAAAGAAAAACTGAAGGCAAAAGCAGTCCAGGTCGCAGCCGAATAACATGACTAAAAAAATATTGGACAATGATTGGGTGTTGGTACAACGAAACTTTTAAAAAAAACAGTAAACAAGGTAACAATGAGTTAAAGAAGAAGATAGCTCCGAATAGTTGGCTTGCGAGATGCTAGAATTCAAAAAGACATCGGCCAAAACTAATTTAGTAACATATAGAACATGTTACACAACTGATTTGTGACGATTTTAGATTGTTAAGGAGCCCCGAGATATGTCAAGCATCCGAGTTGTTGGCCATTGTCTTACACGGTAGCGACAAAAAACCTCCGAAAATAATTTATTAAGAGTTCCGAGAAGGGCCAACAGGCGTTCACTGGTCACCCGGGAATGGACGGCCAAATATTTGTCTCCTGTGATTGTTGGGGACGGAAAAATGACATTATAGACGCGACAGTACACAGATTTAGATTTGCTTGTAATTGTCAAAATTTTACAATTTTCAGTTTTTAAGAAGAAGTAAGTAGGTGCTGGCAAACAAGTAGGCCTTCTTATAGAAGTCAAGTACGAACACAACTAAAATATTCATTACCAGGATCTAACTTTGAATGGAAAGATTATACTCTCTCTCTGTCTCAAAAGTCCGGAATATTCGAACGCGAAAACATTTTTGTAAGGAACCTATTTAGTAATTTTAGTGTCCTAAAAATATAATACAAAAAATTGATTATGGTATAATATCGGCTTCATATTTCATTTTACTACCTTTAAATATTCAGAAGCTCAGGCTCAATTACCTTAATGGTGACTAAATAAAAACTTTTGATTTCTATCTAACTGACTTTTTATCAAATATTTCGTGCGGTGGTATAAAACAAAAATATTTTTGGGAAAAGTGCGCGTACTTAAAATAATGGCTATAATCAGGTTTATACACATAACGAAAAATTGCTTTTTGTTTTCAGTTGTTCTTGATGATATCGTAGTTTACTTTAATACTTTGTAAAGACAGAAACTCGAAAGTTTCGAAACGGTTTATTATTTTAGTTTCGAAAGTTATAGGCGCGTCATTTCCCACGAGTTTGTTTAAATTGTTTTGACTCTGGACATAGACTTTTTTGTAAATTAATTTTTCATTAGTTTTGTCCAAATATGCTGAAGGCGTTAGCCGACCCTGCAAAATTAGTACCATTATCTGCTACTGATTTAAATTTGAAGTGTCAATCAGAACCTAAAATGTACTTAGCTTTTTTTTTGAAGTTTCGAGCATTTTTGACAACAAGACAATAACAATAAAGAAAGGCTTTTAGTCGAATCGGCGCATGAGCTGGCACTATTTTTGACACTACTGACAGGTACGCAAGCGCAGTTTGTATAGCAGCGTTGCCGTTTTGTGAAATTTAAATTCTATTTTAAGCATCTAGCTTGCCAATTGTTTTGTCCCTGCAAAGCCACATCATCGTACTAGCTTCCTGAAGAATACAGACCACAAATAACTCGAGCCAAACCTTGCATTTTATTGAAACCAAAGCTCTGATATTATTCATCGGTTTCCTTTTGCATTTTTAAATTCCATAAATTAATACTTATACACCGACTGATGGCTATAAGATCGATAATTAATGTAAGAACTTTACTATAAAGTAGATATCGAAGTTCTTTTTTCTTCGAGCATAAAAAGTGACGACCAATCGACACATCGGTTTAATATTTAATAGTATGCCACTTGTTTAATAATATGCAATTTCTGGTAAATTTCCCATAATAGTATGTGGTGTAGATTGGTCATTGGTTGACCCGATTCCGAGAGAGCTCGAGGAATAATTTTATATATTTGAACGTTTTTAATGTCACTCTTTGTTAACATTTTATTTTCTAGATCGATGCATAATTTTAGAGCTTTAGAGGTAAAAGCTCTTTGGAATTGTTGGAATGCTTTGATCAAACTGTCATAACTAAGTAAAATAATGAACCACAGAGGCACATTTTAAATATCTATTATGGTTCTACTACAAATCCATAATACCTGTGTTCCCACTAGATTTTTTTTCAACCCGGCCTAATTTTTTCCCGTCCAGAATTAAGTTAGTTTTAACTTCCACATATCTGCGTGCCGACTATGTATGAGCATGTACTCTTTAAGCTAAAACAATGAAAAAGCAAATATAAAAAAGTGGATTAAGGAATAAATTTGTTTAAATATCGTGGAAAAAAAATCGACCAAACGAGACAATATCAAAATGAGAGCCCTTAGTTTAGTCTTATCGCATGTTCAAGAAAAAATCCTCAATTTTTCGTGAGGAACCGGTCCTTAAGTCTCATTTTTCACTGAAAAATATAACACGAAAATAATTTCCAGATTTCAGACGAGAAAAGGCTTTATGGAAAAGATGCCTTAGCGGTTATCTTCGACAACGAAATACAATTCAAATAAAATCCAAACTAATAACTATATCTGAGTACGTACCTACTCTTTACCTTCTGGCAATAAAAAAAAAAAAAAATAGAAGAAAATAGAGTTAGAAAAAAAGTTTATGCCCCTAAATTATAAGGGGTGTTCCTTGTTTTAGTATCGTGGAAGAAAAATCGATCCAACGAGTCAACGTAAAGATAGAGAGCCCTTAGTCTCATCGCATGTTCAAGAAAAAACCCTCAATTTTCCGTGAGGCATTTCCCTTCGGAATGGGTCCTTAAGTCTCGTTTTCTACTGCAAAATATAACACCCTGCGAGTTTCAAACTAATTTTCAAGTTTCAGACGAGAAACGGCTTTATGGAAAAGTTGCCTTAGAGGCGAGTTTTACCTTCGAGCTGGGTAATTTTCTAGTGTTAATACAACAACGAAATGGCCACTAATGTTTTCTAGGTGTCTCGTTTTATGGCGAATTGTCACGATAGGGATTTCGTGTAAAATACGAGCTTCAAGGCAAAATTAGGGGGTATACCGAACAAGGGCTATAGTTAAGAAGACTATGTGTACAGGGTCATTAAAAACACTCGTTTACTTATTTTTTCAAAGAATTACCTTCTTCAAGATCTTTACTACCTACTCCAATGTAGAGTCACTTCACTACACAAGCAATTTCCCTCTTAGAAAAATTAGATTTCCTAAACCTTGTTTTCACCACTTAATACTTTACAATAACAAGCATTTAATTATGTACCTTTCAGAAATCAAACTATTTTTCCATTTATTGCTGAGATGTACATTTTTGGCTAAGGGCCTGACACAGTGCATCCTTAAGGGTGAATTTGAATAAAAAATGCGCTTCTTCCAATTACTTCATCTAAAAAACTGTTAATCAAATTTGTATCAAATTTTGTACGGTGAAACTTTAAAGCATTGTCCCGGAACCATTTCACGGATTTTGCATAATTTTAAGTTTTTTGCATAATTTTACGTATCCGAAAAATATTTAATTCACGGTAAAAATTATCGATTATTTTAAAAAATTAAATAAAAACAAGACATATATATTTTTTAAAAACCATGCGAATAGTTTGTGGGGGATACCAGAAGCCTCCGCTGTGCAAAATTTTGTTAATTTTTGATGTGCGGTTTATCTGTTTAAGTAAACGAACTGTTTTTAGGATTCAAGTTCACTTTTAAGGTGGGTAATTTTGTAAATTCAATGAGATGTGACCACCCGTCAAGGAGGTTATTTGCCCACCTTTGTGGAGGTGTGCCGAGTCTCTTGCTAACAAAAAATGGTGAGACCTTGCGCTATAAGATATAAATACTATTGTAAAAGTTATCCTTTAGAAAGTGTTGTCTTAAATATGGGGCTAAAAAAAGTAAGTAAGGCTTAACACAAATTTGTTTTTTTTCCCTTTTTTTTCAGTATTTTTCAAATATACTGTAATTGAAAAAATATATCACGTTGAAGTTAGAGAAAATCTTGCTTCGATTATTAAATGTGTGGTCTAGACGAGAAACAGACATCAAAAAGGAACAAAACAACTCATCTAAAGTCAGTCGTTGGTATGGACAAACTTTAAAAATTTAGCACGCAAAGGCGCTAGACGACCATGCAAAATTATTACCATTATCTGCCGATTATGCATTACCTTTATTTACATTTGAAGTGTCATGATTTGAGACGTTGCGTGTCGAGCAGAAGCTAAAATGCGGTTAGTTTTTTGTTTTTGATGCTTCGAGCGTTTAGGAAATTTTAGTTAACAATACAATAAAAAGGCATTTAAGTCAAATTGACGCATGAACTGGCACTATTTCTGACACTAATGACAGAAATAGTTATTTTAATTCTGTTTGAAGTTGGGATACAACTTTTTCAATTCAGAAAATAGACTTTTTACTTTTAAAGAGATTAATTTTTCAGTGTTGCTAAATCTTGTTTCAAACTTTAAATTTTAGTGCGATTCAGACAAAGAACAGGCTTTAAAAAGCAACAAAGCACCTCATCAGAAGTCTACAAACTTAAAAAATTTAAGACGTTAGGCGAACCTGCAAAATTAGTACCATTGTCTGCTGCCGATTAGGCATTACCTTTATTTACATTTGAAGTGAGACGTTTCGTTTCCAGCAGAAAAGACAAAAATGAAGGAGTCAAATTGCTGCATGAGCTGGCACTATTTTTGACACTAATGACAGGTGTGCAAGCCCAGTTTGTATAGCAGTGTTGTCGTTTTGTGATATTTTTTGAAGTCCGGAATACAGCGCCTAAAGTCCGGTGAGCATATTTTTATTCTCGCCGTCATTTTGTTTTATTTCAAAAGTTAAAACGCTGCTGGCAATTAAAAATTTTGGACGAAAAATAGTGTGGTTAGACTTTAGCTTGACAATTGATGTGCTATAAGTTATCAAAAACTTAATTATTGAAAAAAATGATACTTCTCCTTTTGAAATATATTTTTAGAAAATAAACGCTTCCTCGAGTCAAATACTAAGTAAGAGAGAGAAACAATGCATACAAATTAGTCGATTTTATTAGGGTTTCAACTCTCTGGTGGTCCAATGGTATAATTAAGAAAACACATTACTGGTGAAGAAAAGGAAAAAGAAAAAGAATTCTTAGCTAATTACCGAACGTCTTTATTGATTTGGGGTGTTGATAAGGCGCGTAGAAGTTTAGAAACTTTCAAATATTCAAGATAGTTAGAATGTTTCGAAGAACTTTGATATAATTGATTGAAAAATGGTTGGAACTGTAAATCAAAGTATTAGGAAACATAATTAAAAAGGATAAATATCTTATTGAAATCTTCTATCTCCTTCTCAAATAGTTTTGAATCGTGTAAGCGAAAATAGTTTGATTAAAAGTAATATTTCACCAACAGCAGAAGTAAAATTAAAAAGGTATTAGAAATTGCAATGCTGTAACTAAGGGCACTGATGATCAAGAAATAGGTAAGTAATTAATATTTACAATCAAGAATCCAAAAGTACCAAATTAAAAATCAAATAGTATAGGGTTAGAGGAATAGTTTTTTTAATAACAAGTGTTTATAAAAGTCCTTAAAAAGTTAAAAATATTTTTTTAGCTTTCTCATAACATAATAAAAGCTTATTAAAATTTGGATTCCTTTTGAGTTTAGTAAGTACCAAACTCGGTACAAATCTTATGATGAGCATCTTTTTCCTATTTGTAATTTACTCCTCTAATAAGGGTTAAAATTCAAAATTTAATTTGCGCCGATCGCTTTTATTATGGTATCAGAAAGATAAAAAAATATTTTAAACTTTTTAGTGCCTGTTATAAAAGCTTGTTAATAAAAAACATTCTTGACTTAAATTTATTTTGAAATTTTTAGTTACCCATGCATTTCGGATAATGTATCGTTGCATGCGTACCAAATTTGAATTGGATAATTTGGCATTCCAAATGAAATCGAATGTAGTTAGATAGTACTCCTCTTTTCCCCCTCAAGGAGGTGTAAGCTGGTAACTTATAAGTTTTCCCACCCCCTCCCCATCCGAAAAAGGGGAACTGTTAACTTCATAATTTTTGACATCTTACCACAAATTCTACACCAACAACCCCTACCCTTGTACACTAATTTGGAACGAAATCGAACTTATTTAGATACCCTTCTCCCCCCATCTCCGAAGAGAATCTGAACAAAAATTCGTGTTCCTCGACCCCAAAAACCCCTATACACCAACTTTAAACGAAAACGAAGATACTTAGATGGTGCGACCCCATTCACCCCCCATCAAAGAACAGGGAGGACTGTCAACTTCATAATAATAATTAACAACTTCTTCCTTCAAATCTCAAAACTGCATAATCGTAGCAGCTTTGGTTGAAAAGTTATGAACTTTTAAATATATTAACCCTCTCTCATCCCTTTAACCGTCCCCCACCAACGTAGTTTTTACAACCATTAGCAATGTTTGATTCAGTTTTATGTTTATACTCATGTGGTGTCACATTGTATTTAGCTGACAATTATATAAAAATAATTGAACATTAATCGTTCCTAGTCATTTAGTTATTTCATTAAAGTGTGAATTAATATAGTTATTAAACTTTTTTATCGAATATTTATGGCTGCAATTATAGTTTTATTGCCTTTCATGATTTGATAATTAAATAAAAATCTAATCATTACTATTGATACAATATAAATTCCACCTAAACATAATTTTTAAGTATTTTGTTGTCTTCCCAAGCTTCAATTGTTTATCTACTACTACGAGTGTGTATGGAATATCTCTGTAACAATTAAAAATACAATTAAATAGTCATAATCCATTAATATGTATCAAGGTCATTACTAAAGAGCCCTGGGATCCCAACTAAAGGTCTGCCAAGATTAATGGAAGGTATAACCTCTTCCCTCAGAGACTGAGTATATAGTGCCAGCAAAAAAGAGGGGTGCTTTCCTAGAGGGTGCCGGGCGAAAAGAAGGGATCGCGTAGGGATATCGATAGTATAAGAGTAAGTAAGAGGAAGACACCCCTGTAAAAAAGATGTAAGAATGAATCATAGAGATTTTAAAAAGAAACTCTTCTAATATCTAAGATTCTCTGGTTTTCCAGCTTAAACAATTAAAAACTTGATCCACCTAAAAAACAATTATTATCGTGGGGTAGAGTATTAACTTTTCGCTTTTATTTTAAACTAGCTGAAGGCATTCCAATGTTTGTTTCAGAAGATATATACAGGGTTCCTAAGATTTTCCTTAGGGATAGGATTTCAATAAATCAAACAGAAATGTCATAGAAAGTTCTGCGCGTACAAAAGAAACAGGTATATTGAGCAATGGTGCCAGTTTGTTATTATCTCCGGACTGCTTTCATGAGAAAAAATTGTCGCCACTCTTTCATTGTGAGCATTAATCATAGTTGCAATAATACCCGTTGACAAGATGTCTGCAAATTCCGCTAGATGGCGGCCACACCATGAGATTAAAAATTAGATGTTTACAGGTCCAAAACAGCTTTTTCTTGGTTAAAGGAGGCGGCAGGGTCCATTATTTACGATACTGAGCGATAAACTCGTGAGGTTGTTAACATTAGAAAGAAATATCTTCGCTTTTAATTAAATTTCTTTCCATTCTGTTCTACTAGTGACATCTATCCGGAAACGGTCAAACCATGCAGCTAGCACTAGCAGCCAAAGAAATCAATAAACGGCGCTGTTTTTCCTGCAGAGCTTTTTGCTTGCGATATTATTGATTTTAAATAAAGCTGGCCCTGCACTACATTTGATATTTTCGAGGTGTTTTATGACATGATCTCGAAACATGTAGCGAACCAATTCTTCAAAACTAGCGGGAGGGTAAGAGCGAAAAATAAGGGGCTGCCAATATTTGTAACACCCAAAAAGGGGTGAAAAGATTTATTTTGCTCTGTTTCTTTACAAAAAACGTTTTTTTTACGAAAAACTTGAGCTCTGCCTCTTTTTTTATTTTTTTCTTCAACTTTCTCGAAATTTTCGTCATACCGTAGAAAAAAATTATTTCCCCCATGGTCATACTCTACTTTTATTCGAAAAAATTTAGAAACAGAGACGGGATCAGTTTTCCTAAAACGGGGGATCTTGGTTTCGAGTGAGAAGATAAAGGGCGCCGCAGGCAAAATTTTTTCAATTAAATTAGCCGAACGCAAAAAGCACGAAATAAAAATGGCGCCGCTTACAATTTTTTTTCAAAAATTACGTAATTTCGGGAACGCAAAGAAATAGATCTAAAGAGTATAATTTTTAAGAAAAAAATATCAATTTTCTCGCCCTCCTCCACTGGGACTACAGGGGCCGTGCAAAAATTACGTAATGGTCATAGGGGAGAGGTGGGTTACAAACGTTAGGGGGGAGGGGGGTTTTCGACAGCGTTTGCATTTGTGTGAAACTAAGAAAATTTGGAATGAAAATAAGTAAAAAGTTTTTTTTTGGGGTGGTAGTGGTCTTGAAATTGTTACGTAATATTAGAGGAGTGACGTGCCAAACAGTTACAAAACATTACATAGGGAGAGAGTAAAAAATTGGTAAAAATCACCGTTACGTAATTTGTGCACGGCCCCACATCTGACTGTTCCTCCTTTTTGATTTCGAATCAAAGTGCAACACCCGGGTTGGACGTTCGAAGGCGTCAACCCGTCCTATTTGCTTGATAAAGTTTCTACGGAAATATCTCAGTCGATTTCTCGTGTATGAACGCTTTATGTTAGGCATTTGCATGTATCTCAGTCCCCAGCCTGTAAACAGTGCGTAAGGACAATGGTTACAAAATGAAAAGCCGAAAAATATTTTTTTACGATATCTTTCATCAGTTTGGTATTAAAGTCGAGCAAAAACAATTTTTATTCCAGTCCTAAAGGTATGAAAATGGAAAACATTAGAAAACAACAACCTGAAATGGATTTACTACGTGTAAGATGTAGTGACAACATCGCCCCATGCCCATCCTTTTCTGCCTAATGTGCTTTTCCGTTTGTCTGCGTCTTATACACGGCTGCTTGGCCCCCTAAGGATTTGCTTAGGAACCCTGTATTTGTATGGGGGTACCAATAATAAACATATAGCGAACATTAAAAAACACTGAATCTATGAGATTCTCGTTAAACAACAATTGAGTTCCATGACATAGCCATCATTAATATTTTCTTTAGAAATCGATGGATTTTTATTCGTCCCTCTCAGCCTCTAATACGATTTTCGAACCCCCTCATCTTCGCTACGCCTATATATATGGCATGCATTTAAATATTTAAGCATAATAATGCCGGTATCAGTGAAACGAGAATAAGGTGATGGGGTTTACAGATGCCCGGATTATGCTCCGAAAAATGATGGTGCTCTTCAAATTTAACTCGGGGTACTATAAAAAAAAAATTGAAGAATCATACTGTACTAAAAATGTAGTTTAATGACAAAATAATTTCCCTTTCAGTGCTTTCTCAATGGATTGCATGCGGTCTTCTGAAATTAAAGCTTTATTAAAATTCTTTGTTCCCAAGTATTTTTACCTAACTTGACATTGCCACAAAATTGACATTCTTGAAAATGTGATATTTGGCCATTTCATTTGTTAATGTAATTACATTACTATGGTGCTTTCTTTTTAAATTAATAGGGACTTATCCGTATACATAAAGTTGGAATAGTCTGACTAATGACGTGACGGTTCCGCAGGACGGTTAAACAAATACTGCATATTTTTAGGTACTTTATCCATCTGTTACAAAATGACTCGAACAATTCCTCGCATTTCTCGGGAAAGTGTAACTTAAATTTTTACGTATAACTGGTCTTATCCAACTAAAAAATTGAGGGTTTTTTACTGTTAAACGGCCCCTGCAACCAAGGCAATTTGGCCAGTTAGATGACGCTCTTCTTGGTTGCCGGGACTATCCGAAACCTACGTTCGGGCGCGGTGCTGTCAAAATAATGTCGACTTTCATAATGCTACCGACATTTCATAGAGGACGGCATTAACTTTAATTATAGTTGCGTATTTTCCACAACAAACCAACACCAAACGTTGCAAATAAGGTGAAAAGGTCTAAGAATATGTTTATATATGCAGTGTCAGCAAAACACAATGATCGATGTACTTTTTTTCAAATTATGGTTTTTTGTTGTTGCGCTCTCGAAACCGCAAAAGTCGGTTAGGCCGTGGCAGTACTTGCCGGTTCGAACTTTTTACTCGAACGGATCCAAAAGGTCTATGCGTTCAAATGTAAACGTAGTTGTGCTCGATTGTTTGTGTATGTAGGTTTCAGAAATAAAGATATATGGCTGTCTTTGTTTGACTTTTTTATTATGTATAGCTATCTTTGTCATATGGAATTAGTTAGGACGAGTTGTACTTAAGTTAGGAATAAGTCTAATATTTAAAAAAAATTGAATAAAAGTTGTTTGTTTGTAGATTTGAATTTACTTTATTAAAAGCACAAAAAATAATATAATATTTAAATAAAACCAAAATCAGCACACAAAGCCCATTTGGGAGCTGCAAGTTTAATTCAATTCAATGTCCCAAATAAAAATTTTCTAAAGAGTAATACGACGACGAGTCTTGACCCATTTTGGCCACAGGCACTGCTCTTGTAAAATGTAAAATTTAAAAATTCTAACCAAAAAATTTACAAACCACCGCAACGCCAACGACTTTGAGAGCTAGTGAAATAATAAAGGCCAGAGTATTTCTGCAAATTTAAGGTTTTGGTCGGGGAATGCTTCGTTCCTTTTCCAATAGCATGATAAAAAAGAGACAGAATGAAAACAACGTCGATTTTCCGTAATTCTCGGACGTACCCTATAATAAAGGCTGATCTACATAAAATTTAATAAATTCTGATAAATTTGTCAAGATTTGCCAACATTAATAGTTCTATCACAGTCTCACAAATGATTTTAAGAATAAACTTGAAAACTGTTTAAAATAAATTTTTTATTCGCATGTGAACACGTCTTACTTCCACCAAACAGAAAAAACTTTCGCGTTTTTCAACGCCAACGATAACGTTGTGGGGAAAAACTCAACTTATGTCAACTTTATAATGCCCGTGTGCACGGGTTCGGCTTGACATGTAAGCTGAGCTTAAGCTTTAGTTTTGCTGTGCAATGGCGTGGAATATCATGTAAGTGGCTGTTAAGCTGCAGATAAGATAACCCGTAGAATTACTTCTGCTTAGGCGTATTTTTAGGTTATGTTTTTAAATAAAAATTTTCTGTAGTTAGTTGTCTGTGGTTAAAATGGAACTTCTTTGAGATAAAGAAGAAGATGAAGAATTAGACTTTGTAATTAATGGAATACCAAGAAGGATTTTTCAAAGAATGTATTTATTTCAACACCTTTGATGAAGATATCTTTTACAAAAGGTTTAGTCCAAAAAAAAATGTTTTTAAAACTTTGCACAACACTTAAAAGCAAACTTTTCTCGCTAAGTGAATAATTCACCTTTTTTCGCAAATTCATTGCAAAGAAACTCAAAAAGGGATTGGGTTGGTCTGGTGGTGTAATAATAAATAGTCAGGTTTTATAACGAATTATAGTAGTTTTATTTGTCTTTTCCTCCATATAATCATAAATAGTTAATAAAATGTGTTTTTTTTTAAACCTCAAATTTTACGTTGTTTTTTGAAAGCTGACATGGTCACCACATAAAAAATGCAGATAACTGCCACGTTGCCAATAATTTCCTTACTTTTTCCAAGTGGAACATATTCGGAACTTTTGCAAACCAAGAAAATCTCCCTCAGTTCAAGCGGCACTTGGAAGAAGTAAGGGGAAGTGGTGCACACGGGCATTAGTAGCAAAAACCTTAGGTAATCAACTTAGGGGCCATCCATAAATTACGTAACGCAACAAGGTGGGGAGTGATGGGTAGCTGGAATTGTTATAAAGTGTTACGAGGGAGGATTTACACGATACATGCGAGGATTTGTGCCAGTAATTTCATAGCAGGTGGGTAAAGTGCCTTAAAATATGTAATAGTAGTAGTCTTTATGTACCGACAAGTCAATATTGTTGCCGCACAAAGTTCCATATGCCCAGATTTTCTTAATTTTTTCTTGATGTTGCTAAATTTCTAAAAGAAAAAGGTTTTTTACGGGCATGGTGTGCCTTAAGGATCAGCTTTTGACCCACTTATATTTTATGTTTATTTCTAAAGCTGAAAGTTGACTGTTGTGCAAATTTTGCTGACGATGTAAATGTGTGAGTTTAAGCCGATAGAATAGCCAACACCAAATCACTGAACAGTAGTTGGGCAAGCAATATATGACAGACCCATTAATACGTTACACGTCTTGAGTCTCGTAAGTTGCATAATACATGGGCCCAAAAAACCATGTCTTATTCAGCACGAACGCGCTCCACCTCGTAGGCGTGGTCCTAATTCGTTTTACTACCCTCCGTGTGTGCCCTTTTCGCCTTCTCATGTGACAAGCTAAGGCCCTTTTACGACTCTGGCGGCCATAAAAACTGCACACACACACACATACACACTGCATCATGCTTTTGTTTATTTTTTTTTCGCTGTGTGCTGCATGCATGGGCGATGGCGCGGACGTCATAATATGCGAACGTAAAAATTAATATTTCACTTGTGTGGAGAAGAAAATTATAAGATTAAAAATAATGACATTGAAGAAGGCGACGATGGGCTGTCAAAACATTTGAATAACCTTTCAGGAGGAAACCTGAATGACCAAGACAAACTATAAAAAATTTTTAATATATAAAATAAAATTAGCTTATACCAAATTTGAACTCTTCAATGAAAATCAGCATGTCGATACTCAATGAATATCTTTCTATCTAATTAATGGTGTCTACAGATCAATTACAATCTACAGATTGCCTATATTTAAAAGAAACTTTTGCAACATTCATAACTCTTAGTTATATTTATTATCTTGGTAAAAAAAGTATATTTTCGAGTGTGTGAGAGTTAAAACTATGGTTCCAGAAGATCCATTCATGAAAACCAAAAACACGCATATAAGATACTTAGCTTTTAGGAACAAAATTGTAAAAAAATTGAAGTCTTCTTTTCAATTAATTGCTTTTAAAGGAGCTATACTATGTATAACATGTGAACCAAAATAATTAAAATATAGACTACAAGAAAAGGTAAAAATACTTACAAATCCATGTTTGTCCGAAATGTTATTGGTCAGTTTCAGTTTGTGGAAAGAGACGACTTTCTGCATCCACTGTTCACCTGTCGACGGGCTGTCCGGGTGGATGTACATTCTTTTGGGCATTTCTGGGTCTGCTTTGCCGGCCACCATCCATCGACTGTCGAAAAAAATCGTTTTTTAAGGGAATATAAACTAAACAAATACGGGTGCTATTACGGTCATTTTTTGCTCATCCTTTTCCGGGATGCCTAGGGAAAAGCTATTCTGGGGATGGAGAGAAACTTTGTACGATTTGAAGCAATAATATAATGTTAATTAATAATAATGAGTGCTAGAATGATTGCAAACAAAAAACATATTGCCTCTTATTTTACATGGATCCTGTTCCACAATGAATGAAAAAAAAGTATCTTTTTACCCCTCAGCAAATTTTACAAACTTTTCACCTCGGGACAAAAACTACCACTTTATTCCTAGGTGTAAAATGTACTTTTGATAGTTTTGGAGGAAGGAATGAGCACAAAATCATTTTATTAGCACCTGTTGCACAAATATAAGAGAGTTCATGCAAAAATTTGCTCATTTACACCAAATTATGGACACATGCACTTGCCAATGGCGTACAACCACTTCCAAAAAATTTTATTTTATACTACTGTCAACTTTTTTGGGACCCCTCTCCATAAAACTTTGAAGCCTGAACGTGAGACATACTATACCTACCATTGTCTCTTTCTAAAGGCGTTCGTCTGCGAGAGATCGATCACCCTGGTACCCTTCAGAGCCCCTATTTCGATGGTTTTACTCACTCAGTGCTAACCTTCTTAAAGAGATTGTTTAATACTCATGGGCAGGGCAGTGCACTGGGAAGATTTTTGGTGTGATCGATCTTTCTCAGACTTATAAAGAGATACCTAATGATAGTAACTTTCAATTCTTATGAAGGTATGGTACTTTCCTTCAATGTATTGTCCTAAAAAAACTTTGATTATTAGTCCTGAGAGATGTCTATCGCTTATATAATCAAAGTTTAAAAGTGAAAGATTCACCCATTCAGTTTACCTCAATCTTGAGTTAAATATGCTTTGTTGATTCAACTGTAAATTAACTCATAACTGAGCGAATTTTTCACCTACTTTTAAACTCAGAATTTTGTACCTTGTACTATATAAACCGTTTTTATAAAATAAAAGTATTCTAAAACGTCTAATTTATTATTTTACAGCGTTAAAAACAAAAAAAATTATAAATTTATGCGCATAATTAGTGTTAAAACGCGTCAATTTTCTTTACGACAAGTTAAGCTGATAAGGTGTAAAATTTCCAACCTATAATTTTTAATATTGTTCGAGTTCGTTAGGTTTTTAATGCTCAAAAATTAACGTTTATTAAAAAGTGCTTTTACTTTATTTAAAGTGTTTATACTTATTACTTTTAATGGGGAATTATTATTTATTGAAAGTCAAATTGGCATATAAGACTAAGTCGACACCATTTTTGTTACTAATGACAGATACGCAAGCGCAGTGTGTACAGCAGTGTTGCCACGCTGTTCTGTTTAAAGTAAGGATCACAGATCAGTCTGGCTTGCCAGTGTCTGGAAGAATTAATTAAAATAGTGACTTTTTGACAAAAGATAGTACAAACTTTATTTCTTTCGTGTTAAGAGAAACGTATTGGTTTTAATTTTGTTTTGTTGTTCATTCTGTTTTGTCCAAGAGCACTAACCAGACTTTCGGGGCTAAAATTACAATAAAAAAATTATTTTTATGGTCGTTTATTCCCTGTGCTGCAGTTGTAAAAAATAAAATATGTCCAATGTTTCAAATTCTCCTAATTCAGATAATACTGCCAACCGATAAAAATGAAATTCCACTAAAAATGACAAACGACATAATGATAACATAATATCTGTGAGTATCTATATTTTTTCGTTTGAGGGCACCATGTCTCACATTCAAGCTTCTTACACTGAAAAAAAAATTTGACACAAACAAAGGCTTATTTAAAAATGTTATAAACTGCATCAAGCTGCTACGGATTTCGCTCTTTTAAACAAATAATCCTTGTTGTTGTTTAGCCACATTCAACAAAATCTTTGTTTGTGTCAAAAATTTTTTTGGATCAGTACAAAACGTTAATATAATAAAATTAAAACAATTCTACAAACGCATGCTTCGTGCTTGGGTACGCCTTGCGGGCATTTGCTTTTAAAATTTCCGAAAAATACAGAATTATACGACGATTTTTTTTTCAAAAACAAACACCCGTACAAAGGGCTTAGTTTTGGTTATCTGTCGAAATTTGGAAAGTTTTGATGCTGTTTATTTTTTTTTAAGCTGTGACAAAATTTTATTTTTTCGACGGAGAACCAAATTTTTCCCAAAAAATGTTAAAGGGAGTCTATTGTTGAAATCATTCCAAAAAAAATTATACGGGGGGTCTATTCTCTAACCTGTTGTGGAATTTGTACCGGCAATCGTCGGCGGCGACTATGTCCATCAGTAGTATATATTTGGATTTTTTGTCTAAGCCCGATACCCGCACTTTGTAAGCAGGAAACATGCGCCTGTAACACGAAAAAAAGAGAAAAAAATTGGTGATGGAATTCAAAATAGGACGTCGAAAAAAATTGGTTTTGGGGCTGATTTTTTTTATAAGCTTTGAAAAAAATCACAGCGTAAAAAGTAAAATAAGCCTCGAAACCCCAACGAAAAAATGTATTTGCTGATCACGACTTCTCGGACTATTAAACGACGTTACATTTTTGAAAGACAACACCAATCTGTCAAATTATCTCGCTGCTGTGGGCTAACCTGTTGTGAAATTTGTATCTGTAGTCGTCCGAGGCGACGATGTCCAGCAAAAGGATGTATTTGGCCTTTAAGTCCAGCCCGGACACTCGAAATTTCATTTGGGGGAACATTTGCCTGCGAAAAAATGTATGGCTGTGTCAAAAAATAAACGGTCGAAAATATCCTTGGGTTAAGCTGGGAATTACGTTTAAATACGACGTCAAAATTATTTAAAAAATGGTCGTGGCGCTGATTTTTTATTGAGCTGCGAAAATTCACAGCTTAGCTTAAATAGTAAACACAGGAATACCTCTATAAGCTGCTTGCACAGCTTAAATAGGTAGAAAGTAAACACAGCCGCAAAATATAGAAAAGTCATGATTGCTTGACACTCAACATTATTTGTTGACACAAGGACATTATTTTGGTTTATGGTATTTATGGGTTAAAATTCGTGAAAATCAAAATAATTGAAAAAAATGGTTCCTAAACAAAAGTTTCCTCAGTTTTTCAAAGAATAAATAAAATAGTAACATACTTTTTATACAGAGTTACTTTAATCATGTTTATTATAGCGTTAGTTTTCAAAGAATCTCTAAATTCCTAGTAATTCGATCCTTACTGTATAATAACTAAATTAAATATACAGAGTACCCTTAAGACCCCCTTAAGGGCAAATAACACGATGATTTACAACTTCCTATCTAGTTTTCTAATAATAATGATATAGACAGGTGAAAAAAGGATCTGAAGACCACACATAGGTGGCCATTTTTCGTTGATGAAGAAATTGCCCAATTTGGGAGATCCCATTTTGTAAAGAGACGGAATTGAAATATTTGAAATGGGCCTTTTAATTCTGCTCTAGAGTGTTCGATTCCTGCACGGACTTTTTTTTGTTTCAGCATATCTTAGGTTGTTAATTTTTTATGCGGTGTATAGTAAAACCCTCTTAGCAGTTATCAAGTGCTTTCTCTATTATTTTACTGCGGTAACACCCTTATTCGAACCTTTTGTGACAATCGGCCATCAATATTTATCCGATCTGTCCGGTTCCAGTCTTGATTGGCAATTATATTTAGTTCAAGATCATCTAGACCAACTTCTTCGAGTGATTTCGTGTTGGATTCGATCATAATCTTGCTCAGAATCTATGAAACGGGCACATATCGACACAGATACATCCCCAATATCCATATTCACCTTCTTCAAGTCTCATGCTCTCTTCGAACTTAGGCTATCATTAGCGATCTGTACCCTGTCCACTGCTTTTCAGAAAAGTCTCGTAGTACACCATACCATTGTCTAATATTTTTCAACCATGATAATCGTCTACGACCCGCACCTCTTCTGTCTTTAATTTTGCCTTCTGTTACCAATTACAAAAGTTTATATTTCTCATTTCTCAAAATATGGTCAAAATATTCAAGTTTTTGTTTTTGATGGTAAATAAAACTTCAACATCTTTATTTATTCTAAGCAAAACATTCACATTAGTTACTTTGTCCATTGATAACCTTAGTATTCTACGATAACACCACATCTCGAATCCCTCTAACTTTTTTCACATGGCCTCAGTCAGTGTCCTTGCTGCCATGCCATAATGAGTGAGTGAGTGTTATTGAGGTTCACAACACTAATTTCATTTTGATAAAGGATGATCTGGCCTGTTCAATTCTTGCACGAACTTCTTGCATGTTGTCCCAGTTCTCATTGAGGAGGCAACCCAAGTATTTGTAAAAAATCCACGCGTTCGACTTGCTGCCCATTTACTTTTTACATGCCTCTGATGTTCTTTTCCTTCGACCATCCATTTTGTTTTTCCAACATTTAAGTTAAACCCGAAATGCGAACTTTTGGCAGCAATTTGATTCAACAACTCTTGCAGGCCTTCCAACATGTCTGCTATTATGACAGTGTCGTCAGCATATCGTAGGTTGTTGATTTTTATGCCGTTTATGGTCAGACCTTCTTCGCAGTTGTTACTATAGATATTAAACAATAGCGGAGACAATATACAACCTTGCCGCACATCTCTTCTTATTTGGACCTCGTCGGACAGTTAGTCATTAACCTTTATGTGAGCATTCCGATTCCAGTATAGATTAGCGATCATCTTTAGACCTCGACCATCTAGACCAACTTCTTTTAGCGATTCTATGAGCTTTTCGTGTTGGACTCGATCAAACGCTTTCTCATAATCTATGAAACAGGCATATACTGGCACCGACACATCCCTAGACCGCTGAACTAAGACTTGAATGCCAAACAGGGCCTCTCTTGTTCCGAGCCCACCACGAAATCCAAACTGCATGTCGCCTATAAAGGATTCGCATTTTCCATAAATTCTTTTATGGATAATCTTTAGAAATATTTTTAACATATGGCTCATTAGGTTGATTAGGCGATAATCACTACACTTCTTTGCTGAATGTTTTATAGGCAGTGTAACAAAGGTTGATTTTAGCCAGTCATTAGGGATTTTACTGCTACGATAAATCAAGTTAAAAAGTTTGAACGGCGTATTTATCGAATCTTCGTTTTTTATTAGCGTTAGAACCTCAGTGTATACTTCGTCTTGCCCTACCGCTTTTCTGTTTTTAGCTGAAGATATTGCCTATTGTACTTCCTCTAGTGTTATATCTATGCCTTGAGAGTTCTTCTGACTGTTCGGATCGGTTATCGGTAAAGAGATGTTCTATGTAGCTTTTTTTTGTCCACCATCAACGTCAAAATTTCCCAAATAAGCTTTAATCATGATTAACACCAATCGGAGTTTAAAATGATTAGTAATCATGATTAAAGCCTAATCGGAGATCATTTGCATTGGTGGATACGAGCATAAGGCTAGAAGGTGTTCTGTCAACTAAAAAAAAAGTGTTTGTTTCCTTTGAATGGCAGAATACACATCTAAAAAATAATCCCTATTCCGGACCTGTTAACGAAGCGACGACACTGGGCACCAAAAAACGAAACGAGCCTGAAAAAGTAGACATTAATAACATGTTCCGAGCAGTAAACTCCTTGTCTAAAACAAATACACGGGCTGTTTTGTTTTTCGTTAATGATCATACCCAATAAAGACTCGTCCGATCAACGTTGACTCCCCGACTCGACACCCATTCTATAAAACGCCCGCTCAACATTCGTCGATCAAGCCAGTAAGAGCGCACTATAGAAATAAACTCTTAGCCTGGAGCGTTCAACTTTCATCAAACACCCAGACTGTAGAGTTAAACATGAACTCATAAGGTATAATTTCGTATTTATCAGTTTTCAGCGAGGTAGGTACAGTTGTTCAAACAAAATTAACCTCCTCTCATGCCTCCCAGATGAACGCAGTAACAAATTGGATGATTGTAAGTTCCTTATGATGATATATATATTGGCTGGCAAGTATGAAGTTGGAGCAGGTGGAAGTTCATTTGGAAGAATTTTTCTAAACTTAAAAATAAACAATGCAGGGCAACTAGTTTTATCAATTTCATAAAACCAGATCAATCGAAATGAAAAAAAAGCAGACAATAAAAACAAAGACAGTCAGACGAACACATTGCAATTGTGTTTAAAATTGATTAAAAAGCGAGAGAGGCTGCGGACACATAGTTTGTTTATACGGACCTCTTAAAGCGCTTTTATGTAAGGACGGTTTAAACCACTAAAACCGTGTTTAGCACTAAATCGACTTTATTTTAAAGCGATTTAAGAAAATAGAAAATGGTTTCTCGCTTTAAAACCCATTTTAGGATCGTTATAAACGCTTTAAGAACGCTTTGGTGCATTTCTTCCAACCTAAAGAAATACTCAACCCTGGTTTTCCAAAAAATTTGTTTTTTCTTTAAACTGACACATTTAATAACAATAATGAACGACGTATAAACACTCGGAGAAAGCGATTTTATTTAAAACCGTCCTTATTTAAAAGCACTTTTAAGTGCGTATAAACGTAGTAACTGACCCCTTAGTTTCTGTGTTTAAGTATCGGCCGCCATATTGAAATTGCACTTGACAATTTGGAATGAACAGGAAAATAACTTCTTTTTCGTTATTTGACTTTGATGAGTTTGAATTAACCAAAATATTGTCCGCAAAAGAACTTGTAACCCTATAGCGAGCCACGCTTTATCAAGATAATCAATCGGCTCTACTACATCTTGTAACATGTAATAATCGACCAAATAGTTTACCTACCTAAACTATACCTGCTTATCTAACATCACAAATCAAAGCCGACCTCTCTTGTATAACAAGAGAAGAGCACATAATATTCAACAGAAAGCTGAACCAAAAATTAACCTTTTTAACTTGAAATTTTGACCCTGACGATGAACCGCATCTCTGACTGATAACTAAACGGGCGAAAAGTATCTGTTTGGGTCAATTTTTGCGTAAGTTTAATGATATTTTCGACACTGATTTCGCTGTAATCGCGTTTGTCAGGGTGTTAATTTTAGAAACATGATCGAGTCTTGCGAGTTATTTTTAATATTTGTTGTTTTAAGATAAGCAACATCGTATGTGGACTTATTTTTATATAGAAAACACTATGGATCAATATCAAAAAATACCCCTTGACCTTTACCGCAAGTCAAGTACAAAATTATGATTTTTTTTATGACACCTTTTACAAAAGTTTTGGTGGATATAAAAAAATTGAAAACATAATTTAGTTATTTAAAAAAAAATCTTGTGGTTAAATAAAATTATGTATTATACCGGGTGTCCCAAGGTGAGTAACCTATTAGAATATTTTAGAAACTATACAATGGAAACTTTTCAAACTTTCTATTCTAACATGTAAGTCCATGTAAACTATCTTTATGAAGTGCTTTAATTTTTGCAGTGTTGCCATTTGCAAAAAAACTTGGCAACCACTTTCTTATTTTAAATTGAACACCCTGTATATTTTTGCATTTTTGGATTCTACAAAATATTACCTATACCTATGTTCAACTACTTTTAAAATATTGACAGGTGAAAATTGACATTTTTTAACTTTGACAGCTCGTAACATCAAAACGGTAAAGAATAGAGCAAAACGGTTTTTGCATTCCTATCTTGGTTTTTCACAAGCTATCGTTTTATATCTAAACCCAGGGTTAAAATATCCCAAGGTTAGTTTAACCCTGGGTTAAAAATGGTATAAAACGATAGCTTGTGAAAAACCAAGAGTGGAATGTAAAAACCATTTTGCTCTATCCTTAACCGTTTCGATGTTACGGGCTGTTAAAAAATGTACAATTTTCACCAGTCAATATTTTAAAAACAGTTGAACATAGGTATAGGACATTATACAGGGTTCCTAAGCAAATCCTTAGGGGGCCAATCAGCCGTGTATAAGACGCAGACAAACGGAAAAGCACATTAGGCAGAAAAGGATGGGCATGGGGCGATGTTGTCACTACATCTTACACGTAGTAAATCCATTCCAGGTTGTTGTTTTCTAATGTTTTCCATTTTCATACCTTTAGGACTGGAATAAAAATTGTTTTTGCTCGACTTTAATACCAAACTGATGAAAGATATCGTAAAAAAAAAATATTTTTCGGCTTTTCATTTTGTAACCATTGTCCTTACGCACTATTTACAGGCTGGGGACTGAGATACATGCAAATGCCTAACCTAAAGCGTTCATACACGGCCGGAGAAATCGACTGTGATATTTCCGTAGAAACTTTATCAAGCAAATAGGACGGGTTGACGCCTTCGAACGTCGAACCCGGGTTTTGCACTTTGATTCGAAATCAAAAAGGAGGAACAGTCAGATGTGGGGCCGTGCACAAATTACGTAACGGTGATTTTACCAAATTTTGACCCCCTCCCTATGTAATGTTTTGTAACGGTTTGGCACGCCACTCCCCTAATGTTACGTAACGATTTCAAGACCACTACCCCCCCCCCAAAAAAAAAACTTTTCACTTATTTTCATTCCAAATTTTCTTGGTTTCACACAAATGCAAACGCTGTAGAAAACCCCCCTCCCCCCTCCGTAACGTTTTGTAACCCCCCCTCCCCCCTGTGACCATTACGTGTGCACGGCCCCTGTAGTCCCAGTGGAGGAGGGCGAGAAAATTGATATTTTTTTCTTAAAAATTATACTCTTTAGACCTATTTCTTTGCGTTCCCGAAATTACGTAATTTTTGAAAAAAAATTTTAAGCGGCGCCATTTTCATTTCGTGCTTTGTTTTTCTAACATTTTTGCGTTCGGCTAATTTAATTGAAAAATTTTTGCCTGCGGCGCCCTTTATCTTCTCACTCGAAACCAAGATCCCCCGTTTTAGGAAAACTGATCCCGTCTCTGTTTCTAAATTTTTTCGAATAAATGACCATGGCGGAAATAATTTTTTTCTACGGTATGACGAGAAAGTTGAAGAAAAAAATAAAAAAAGTGGCAGAGCTCAAGTTTTTTGTAAAAAAAACGTTTTTTGTAAAGAAACAGAGCAAAATAAATCTTGTTTGCTACATGTTTCGAGATCATGTCATAAAACACCTCGAAAATATCAAATGTAGTGTAGGGCCAGCTTTATTTAAAATCAATAATATCGCAAGCAAAAAGCTCTGCAGGAAAAACAGCGCCGTTTATTGATTTCTTTGGCTGCTAGTGCTAGCTGCATGGTTTGGCCGTTTCCGGATAGATGTCACTAGTAGAACAGAATGGAAAGAAATTTAATTAAAAGCGAAGATATTTCTTTCTAATGTTAACAACCTTACGAGTTTATCGCTCAGTATCGTAAATAATGGACCCTGCCGTCTCCTTTAAGCAAGTTTCCCAGTTTTTCCACGATCATTTCATGGTGTGGCCGCCATCTAGCGGAATTTGCAGACGTCTTGTCAACGGTTATTATTGCAACTATGATTTATGCTCACAATGAAAGAGAGGCCACAATTTTTTCTCATGAAAGCAGTCCGGAGATAATAACAAACTGGCACCATTGCTCAATATACCTGTTTCTTTTGTGCGCGCAGAACTTTCTATGCCATTTATGTTTGATTTATTAAAATCCTATCACTAAGGAAAATCTTAGGAACCCTGTACATAAACTGTACATAAAATATGTTGTGGAATCAAAAAATGCAAAAATATACAGGGTGTTCAACACTGCCAATATGAGAGCATTTCATAAACATAGTTTATATGGACGTATGTTAAAATAGAAAGTTTGAAAAGTTTCCATTGTATAGTTTCACTCACCTTGGAACACCCGGTATAAAGATTAACTTATGCATACTCTGAACGTCATATGTAAAGATTGCCCAACTCATTTTACCCCCAAATTTCTCATGGATTAATCGTTTAGGATAGCGTGGAGAATCCTAATTTAACACTTTTTAAAGCATTTCTGGTTTTGATTTAAGTCGCACCCGATATGTATCCTTGTGGTACTCCGGTGTAAGATTCGTTTTTTCGCTATCTACCTCGGTACTAACCTTCGGTCGTTAAGGGAATTGATATATTTGAAAATTCATAACATTTCAGTTGTAGTTTTCAGTTTTATCATCTCTCTTCGAGGGGGTGTACGGAGGCTTTTGGTCTAGAGGATTACGAATTTGTGATAAGATGTTAAAAATGGGGATTTCGATTATGTTTTAAATACCAAATTATGAAATTCAAATTTGGTGCCCATCATCGACTTATGCATCGATACATTTTATCCGGAATGCATGGGTAACTATAAATTTCAAGATAAATTTAAGTAAAAAATGTTTTGCTTTTGTAAAAGGCACTAAAATGTCGAAAATAATTTTATTATAGCATTCTGATACCTTGTTTGGCATTCAAGTCTTAGTTCAGCGGCCTAGGGATGTGTCGGTGCCAGTATATGCCTGTTTCATAGATTATGAGAAAGCATTTGACCGAGTCCAACACGAAAAGCTCATAGAATCGCTAAAAGAAGTTGGTATAAATGACCGAGATCTAAAGATAGTCGCTAATCTATACTGGAATCAGACTGCTCAAATAAAGGTTGATGGCCAACTGCCCGAAGAGGTCCAAATAAGAGGAGGAGTACGCCAATGTTATATATTGTCTCCGCTGTTGTTTAATATCTATAGTAACAAAGTAATAGAGAATGCACTTCATAACTGCGAAGATGAGCAGCAAGTCGAATGCAAGAAGTTCGTGCAGGAATTGAACAGGTCAGATCATATTTTTTAAAATGAAATCATTGTTGTGTAGTCGCGATCTTAATACCCCTCTCCAAATTCGTGTGCTTCGGTGTTATGTTTTTAGCATCTTATCTTATGGCATGGAAGCATGGACACTGACTGAGGCCATGTGCAAAAAGTTGGAGGCATTCGAAATGTGGTGTTATCGTAGAATGCTAAGGATATCTTGGACAGACTGAGTAACTAATGCGGATGTTCTCCTTAGAATAAATAAAGAGCTTGAAGTTTTATTTACCATCAAAAAACGAAAACTTGGCCATATTTTGAGAAATGACAAATATAAAGTTAAATCTTGAACTTTAACCATTTTTATATTATACAGGGTGTAAACAATACTATAGTCATCTTTTTAACTGATGAAAGGGGTGGTCAAAACGAGTCAAAAAGTTCATATGACTTATGGGGAAAAACTCAACAGATTTTTCCTAAATAGCTTTAAAGTTGAAAAATTTAGGTGCTTATATATCTACCAGAATTTTAGAAATAGTCATGTCTAACTTTAACCATTTTACGGAAGGGCCATTTGCAAATAAATAGAAATAAATATTTTCTCTAAATCCTCTAAATTTAAAAAATTAATAAAAAAGGGGAGTGTGCCCTACAAGTGTACAAACAAATGCTTAAAAGAAGTATTTTTTTAAGTGTTTGCCAAAAAAAAATTCATAAAAATGGAGTTTTTACAAATTAAAAAGAGTATGCAGGTGGCCACCCCTTAAATTGAAAATAATTTAGTTTTAGTAAAAAGAAAACGTCACGTCTTTAATTTTAAATTTCAACCATCGCCCCTGAAAGAACTTTTCCTTCAACTCAAATACATTCCAGAGAGACTCGACTGAAACCGCGTGCTCTTACATTAGAATTTTTTCTCGAAAGGCGGTTATTCCCTCTTCTTCCACCACACCCACCCCTCCTTGGCATTTTTACATTCAATTTGCGCATATTTTCGGGAAAACACGCTGAAAAATTGATAGAAATGAAAAATCCTTGGCATATACATATATATATATATATAAAGGGGCTTTTAGCAAAACAAAAAACGTGATGAATATACGTCCAAGACAACGAAAAACTCGTGCTGGATAAAGTTTAAAAAAAATTGAGGTCGGGTTAGGTCGGTTTGGTATTTTTGATAGGTTCTTAAAAAGTTCTTTATCGTTAATAAGTTATATTTTAAGTTGTGTTAGATTTACCCAAATTTCGGTCGGCTATTTGTTTGGTGCTCATTTGGATATCGATTGTGATGTCTCCTGCCGCTGTGCGGTAAGATTCCGTACTCTAAGAAAACATTGATAAATCAGCATTGCCCAAAAAAAAATCTGGATAAAAATAAAATAAAAACAAAAATCAACTAAGTTGTATAAAAAACCTAAAGTCCAGTGGAACTAGGCCCGATAGGTATTCTTGGGTAATATCAAGTGGAGAAAGACACTTGAGTTGTTCTTGTAAAAGTAAAATATTTTTAAAACTTGTTTCAAGACGTCTATGATCAAGTTTTTTCTCGGAAACAAACTCTTTTCATTGTGAAATTCCACAGCTGTTGGTAGGTTTTTCTTTTTTCCCCGTTTGTCGCGTTTAGTCGCGTCATATTTAAAGGGGCGAAAAATTGTCTCCGAAGTGATGAAAAGAGCGTTTTTCACGGCGTGCGTGGGATTAGAATTTATATATACGAATTTTTAGCGCGGGAATACACGCGAAAATAAAATAAATAACGTAATAAATGTTACTATGGATGTTTTATGGTGGTTCCTCTATTCAGTTTTTTCCGCACTTTAAAGATAGCATTGTTGCAAAGAAGAATTTATAGTAAATACAGTGCTTATTTAACACTGAGTTAATACTCAACAAATATAATTTAATCCACCCCTAAAGTGCCTCATATACAGGATGCTCTAAAAATCCGATTTAACCCTAATATATCCAGAACAAAAAGAGACAGATAAGTAAAATTTCACATTTTTGGATGCTTATTTAATAATCATTAAGGGCACGAAGCTAGGACGGAGACAATACTTTTTTTTTAATGAGATACGCTCTATATTCTCAAAAATGTTTGTTTCCATAACTACCTAATGTTACCTTTTTCTCTAACGGTTTTTAAATAAAATGACAAAAACTTTTAAATAAGAGCAATGAATGATATTAGGGAACTTTTGGGACATCCTGTACATCTACACATCAAATTTTAAAACGGGACTTTTTTGTATGTCCATTATTTAAAAAGATTTTAGAGAATTTGATGCCAAAATTGATATTTTATAAAATTGGTATTTTATAGAAATGGCGGACATTTAAAAAAAAATAGGTAATTTTGACCCCATGCAATTTTTTATGTGCGCTACTGTGGAAAACCTTAGCTTTTATGTGTAGAGCTGGGGGAGTTACTACCTACTACCTACCTATGGCAAATATTTAAAAATTAGGTAGGTGCTTATTGCTTGAGCTCCTAAACTGAAGAGAGGGGAGAGGGGCGGTTTAATAGGTATTGAGTTAGTGTATATGAAAGAAAAATACTTATTTTTAAAAGCAAGTCTCATTTGCATATTTTTTAAAACTTAACCCTTAAATGCGCCGCCGCAAGCAAAATTTTTAAAAAAAATACACTCAAATGCTATTTTTAACGCGTTTCGAATGTTGTTGACAAAAATTGTCTAAAATTAATATTTGTATAGCGCCGCAGGCGAAAATTTTGACAAAAAACCTAAAAATTTTGTAAAACTTTTGACATTTTAGGTTTTGTGTAAAATATTTTTGAAAGAGTAGATTGGGTTAGATGCCAAGAAGCGGTTGCGGTGGTATATATAGATTTGTTGCCAAATCATAAATGATATATTATTTATATGATTTATTACATGTTTTAAATGCTGTTGATAAAGATTTCTTAGAAAAATGTTGAATTTTTCAAAAATGTCAATACTTATATAAACTAACTAGGGTCAGTGACAGAAAAAAAGAATCTCTACTCTTAAACTTCAATATTAATATAAAAACGCCTCATAAATAATTCCTAAATTAATAAATTAAACGGTTACAAATAATAAGTAGTCTAGGGACATACCACAGAATCCCAAAGAGTCTGGGTCCCGACAAATCTCTAATAAATCCCATATTTATTCGACAATAAACACCAAAGTCAATGATCAATACACCCTCTCATCAATAGGATTTATAATGTTTCTCGCTCATTACCATATTATTGGCCCTTGCCTGTATACGGAAGGACCCAAGACAAAAGAAATGCGAAGGCGCCAAAACCCCAATAATTGACTTTGGGTTCTCGTAGCCGGCCCATGGCCCCACGCTGCGCGCTGACCAAAAACAGGCGCCAGCCAGTAGTTTTTACCTTAAACAAATATCCCATAGGGCCTTACCTGCAGTGTGTGCCGTTTATATGCGTATCTATTTCGATCACCCTTGAACGTCGACAAGGGCTCTATGTAACACCAACAATATTTAACTGTTGTGCTATTTTTCGTTGTGTATTTCTAGTGTATTGACTCCGCTCTACAGTAACGAGTAAAATAAAAAAAAATTAAAAGCCCCGACAACATCTAACATTAGCGAAAATGCGAATTTTTTTAAAACTACCTCTATTTGGTTCGCCTCTGGTGCTAGTGCCTAATCAACGTCCACACATCAAATTTCATCATAAAAATAATAATAAATAATGGTTCTGAAGTTACATCCTAGTATATTCGTCGCCATATCTCAAATTCCTTGAAACAAATCTGCAATTGAGACCAGCTCCGCCAGAGAATCCGCCCTTGTTTTTTAACATAAGTATTTTTGTTTCGTCCACACTAACACAACACCTATTAAACCGCCCCCCCCTCGCTTCAGAGGCTACGTGACGCCACTAATCCCATCGGTAAAAATCAATAAGTACCTACTTACCTAATTTTTTAAAACTTGGTGGGTACTTGATTTTTATTAAATAAAAAAATCCCTCCTCCCCAGAGCCGATTTCCGGCTACGCCATTGACCCAGACACACAGACAGACATAGAAGCCAAACTTATAACTCTCCTCTTTTTAGTCGGGGGGGGGGGGGTTAATAAAATTTAGCCATATATTAACGGCATAAAAATCAACAACCTGAGATATAGCATACTGGAAGTAAATGGTCAACATGTTGAATACACTACCGAAACCTATACGAATACCTAGATTATCAGCTCAACACGAGAACTAGAACATTCCAGATGAGGTGCTATCATAGAATGCTCAGAATATGTTGGATAATAATAATAATTTGAGAAATCACAAATAGAAAGGAAAACTGAAGGCAGAGGAGGTCCACGTCTAAGACAGTGACTTCTACCCTTTCTGGATTTTCCCCCTCACCTTACAATGAAGACTTCAAATTTTATGAGCTTACTGCACGCTGGTGGTCTAAGGTTAAATTTACTGGCGGCACAATCAGCATCTCTGAGCAACTCATCCGCGCATCATTACAACTCTTTTCTACCTTCTCATTTGGAGAAAGAACGTGAATACAGTGGGTGAGTTCTTAAGGAATTTCGAAAGATCAGAAAAAATCATCACAAAATTACCCTCAAATTAATATTATCCTTTTCTAACCTTCACAAATGAACAAGGTCTTTATGACCTAAGATTAATTGAGTAAACATTTTGATCCACCCCCAAAAATTATGATTTATAACATCGATTTAGTGACTGTCTCGACAGGGCGTAATTATCTTAAAGTTTTGACAAGGTATACCCCAAGAAGAGAGTGTTTTGATGCCCTTGTGTATCTTATAATGTTTTACTATGGTATTATTAAGGAATTAACGAAAGGCTTACTGGCATAAGCTAAGTGGGTACTGTTTTTGACACTAACGATATTTACACAAATGCATTAAGTAGCAGTTGTACAAAAGTTATTTAGATTCTGTTTGAAGTTATAGAAACAGATGAGTCTCACTAGAGACCCTGTATATATGACACATTTTGATGGAAGAGAGATGCAACAACCCCATCAATCATCAAAAAAATTATTCATACTTTAGCATTGTTTATAGAGTTGTTACATTAAACGGAAAGTAATTTTTAACATATTATTTTTCCATATTTGCTGACTTTTTGAATTTAGAATCGAGATGTTCTAATATGCCAACCAGGTGACATTTAAATACGGACGACATGACTCCCATGTAGCCAAAAATAAAGTTGGAAAAGTTGGAGTAATTGAAGATAGTAGAGGTGTTTTCGACCTGCATCTCCTTTTGGGTGTAAACACACGAAAACGCCTTCTATATCCCATCAGGTAGTGCATTTTAAAGAACTCACAAAGAATTTCCCACCAAAAACAATAGAATCGTGCGAGTTCCCTCAAAAAAAAGGAATGGTACCCGCATAACATTTAAAAAGGAGTCATGAAAGGTATGTATGCCAGAGAAAACCAACCAACTGTCAGTTTGCAGAATCAGCGGAAGCACCCTCATTCCAAAGTAAAATCCAGGCGTTTCTACGAAGATATAATTAGTTTTCTTCACACATATCCCAAGCTCGGAAGTGGATACTTTTTGAAATATTTTAGGATTAAAATTTGAGACAACAACAAACAAAACCAGACATTTTTATCGCTTTCAAGAAAGACCGTTTCTAATTCTTTCTCTGCGCGCAAAAACAAGTGCCTATCTCCGAAAATCACCCTACCTAATTATTGGGTGCCTAACCAGTTATTAAGCTATGGTTGAAGGTTGCTGGCTAAAACTTAGACACCCAAGACACTAAACAGTCACGTCAAAGCCGCTCTAAAGGCTTACCAAAATTTTAGAAGGGTGTCGCACCTTCATAAAGGACGTATAAGAGTAATTTTCTGTAACCGGAGGTTAATGTTTCTTGAAAAATATTAGGTAGTAACCTTGATGAGATTTAATTTAATTAAATTTCTAGCCCAACCTTAGCAGAGAGAATGGGGATTTTTTTGCCACCCAAAAAAAATTTATATTCGTTTATATAACAAGCCACTGACCCAAGATCATCTATCTGAGAATAATAAGCGGTTTCACAGGCGCGTTTTCTCACCTTCTTACCAGCTAACCTGTAATTATCGGATGATTCTGTAAATACAGTAATTTCTTACGAGTGTGTGTTTGTGTGTGTATAACGCTCACGAACGTATAAATCCACCTTAAGCAGGCAAATTATAGGGTTCGATAGTCGCGATATCAGACATTATCGACTTTCAAAAAGAAATATTGGATTTGTTGATTTTAAAGCTGTATAATGGGTGTATATACGAATAATTTAAAACTATAGTGACATTGGAAGAGTCTTCAGAAATTATTTTCTTAAAAAAAGATTAAGTGAAGAAGAAGAATTAAAGGAAATAGGAGATGAAATGGTGTTGGAAACATCCGAAAAATAAACGTATAAATTTACCTTAAGCAGGCAAAGTATAGGTTTGGATAATGAAAAGTAGTATTTGATTTGCTGAAGGTAAATTCACAAAAAAAGTAATGGTAACTGCAGGTCCGAGTTTCGCACTTTGCTACCTGATGGAAATAACGGATAAATAATTCAAAAGTTTTGTAAAAAAATATATAAAATTATTACAGAAATATTAATACATATATACCTCATTAGGGTTTGGTACTCTTCGACAGCAAACTCTCTAAATTCTTGGAAGAGACTACGCCGTAAATGCTGCTCATTTTATGCTTCCCAACCACCCTGGTAAATTTTATCAACCAGTCCGTCCCAAAATGTTTCGATTGGTCTGGCTTGGAGAACATTTGGGGGATCGTCCTGTCTAGGAGACTCTAAGTATTGGCACGTGGTAATTGCCTAATGAACAAAGGCCAACTCTAGTCCAAACATTATGTCGTCGTTGGTATGATCCTCATTAGTAGACTATTAATTTTGGATGAAAATTCTGCATATAAGTATTCTGATCTACCGCAGGACTCCTAACACGTCCACAAAGAGCTTCTAGACAGGAAAACCCCCAAAATGTTCACCAATCCAGACCAATCGAAATATTTTGGGCTACGCTGGCACCAGAATGGTTAGGAAGCGCATTGTCCATGAATGACTTAATATACAATTTTAATTAAGATATATATGTATTTTTAAGAGTTTTGTAATATGTTTATATGTTTTTCCCAAAATTTTTGAATCGCCTTTTAGGAGATAAAATGATGAGAAAAAGAACTAAAAAAGAATCATGTACGTGGATATATGCAATAGGTAACCGACATAAAATCACCGTAAGCAGGCAAATTATAGGTTTGGAAATAGTCGCGATATCAGACATTATCGAAAAAGAAATACTGGATTTGTTGGTTTTAAAGCTGAATAATGTGTGTATGTTTTTACAAATTATTTTCATTGTTAAAAACCTAATCATAATAGTGGTTAGACTCCGACTGTTAATGGAGTCCAAACAGAGTGTGCTAGAAACACGAAATTTTGCGCACTTACTCATACCTAAATAAAAAATGGGCCGAATTTTATTCATTTTTTACAATTGTCAAATTTGCCATTTTAATTTCGGCAATACTGGCATCCCATGTACAAAATGTTTTAAGTCTATACTACTATATATATACCTCTATACCTCACACATAACGAATTCTCTGTGGGCACTGGAGACGATATAAAAGAGGGCAAATTATTAGCGCACTTGAGCGATTCCGTCTCCTCATTTCCCTTTTGACTGTGTATCAAGTTGGCACCTTGGGGAAATTTCTGTTTGAATTGAACACACGAAGGTATCCAGACCTATATTAGAGAATGGGGAAACGAATTCCGATCTTATATTGTCCTATTGAAAATAAGTATAGACAGAGAAATCAAAATTAAACCCCATATGTACCGTAAAAAAACTACGATTAGTTTAGCTAATCCATGTCCTCTCTTTGTTTTTTGCAATTGGACCAACACAGATGGAGAATGGATTAAAAAGCTAATCGCGAGTAAGTGCGTTTAGAGGTTGTCAATGTCATGATATAGAAGATCTGGATGCTAAACTTGACACTCTTAATTTATACAAACACCCAAAGGAAGCAGAATTCTTGTTGACAACCAAAACCGTAGCTAATACCAAGAATGGGGTAACTATATAGAAAGTCTCTTTAGCAGTAATCGGCCCGAAAATCCAGAAGAATTCTCAAACCCAGGTATAACACCAAAAGAAGTACAATACGGAATATCATCAGCTAAAAATAGGAAAGAAGCAGAGGGCTTATAAAAAAATGAAGACGGTAAAATTTCAGTTGATCATCTGAAATCAACATTAATAATAATAATTTATGGAAAATGCGAATTCTTTAAGGACCACAAATAGTTTGAATTTCATGGAGGGTTCGGGATAAGAGACTTATTTGGTACTCAAGTCTTTGCACAACGGTCTAGAGATGTGTCGGTACCAGTATAAGCCTGTTTCATTCAGAGTGTCCCGGATCCTAGCTTCCAAAAAAATTTTGGGCTCTCCTGGAACTTTTATAAAATGGCACTGAAATGAGAATCTCCCATCTCAAGGTATAAAACTCAAAGGTAGTGGAGTAATCATCTATGGACAAACGCTTCCTGTGATCTCAAGAACTTTGAGGGTCATCAAAATATATGCTTCATGTAAATTTCGAGAGAACGACACAGGAGGACCCTTTGAATCATTTGGAGTGACCTTTTCAATTGTAATATTTTTACCTCGTCCATATATATAGGTAGTTTCTTTATTAAAATAGCAATCTAAAAGTCTTGTTCTGAGCGCTTTTAATTTACGCAGGATTTCCTGTGTGAAAACTACGCCAGAGCATATTATTAAAACATCTTAATTAGTATTAAAATATTTATCGTTATTATTACTTTGATTGGTTAAAAAATTTAAGTTGTTTCTATTTATAACACATTCTTTATTAATATTGGTTTCAGCCACTAATTTATTCAGTTAATCTTCTTTAAAAGTAATGACCAGTAGTTATATTCATATTTTTGTGCAACGATATAGCCAACAAGCACAAAGTTAAAATCTTTCCCTCTTTTTTTTTGAACTTTAGACATAATTGTGTCCTCATTTAGGATTATTCTTGGGAAATATTTACTGTCTTAAATAATTTTTTTTTGTTCAACCGCCCTTAAAAACATTAACCTGTAGATATAATAACTTTATCTTTATGGTTATCAAACTCCAGAACCAAATATTCTAGACTTGACTTGCTTGCTTTATTATTTTGTACAGAAAAAAAAGGTGTTGAGGAGGTTTGGTATTGTGGATTTGAACATTATTGATAGGTAAAATGTTTTTAGAAGTCATAAACTCTAGAGACTTCATTAAAACTATGGCAGCCATTTCTTTAACCTAAATGGGTCCAATATAACTATCGCCTCTAAAAATGTCTCTTTACTTTTTTCGTTCACATGCAGGTGATCATTTTTGAGATAATATTTACTTAAAACAAGAATTGGATGGAAACAAAAACGGTGTAAGATTTTATAAACACTAAGAGCGTATTTGAAAATTAATGTATGTCACATAAGTTTTGAAAAATAATCTGGGATATTTTAAATAATCAATTTTGTATTTGTGTTCTGAAAGTTCGGGCTCACTTGACAATGCTTGGCCTTACTTAATTTTTCTTACTTACGGAGGCCTAACGGGACCCGCTAGGTTATTTTTTGCAACCAACCAGATTTATTTCTGTGCAAAAGCTGCAGCTGGTAGGTGATAATTTTTTTGTGAAAGTGAATTTGCAAATACAGGAATTGTAATTCTTTTCTATTCAATTTACGTTGGCACTTTGTAATTGTATGTGGGCAAAGGAATATGGTTACGGTAATGTGGTTTAAAAACTCTGTTTAGTATCTCAACTACGGTAATACGGTAAGCAAATAAGGTGACGATAAATTCTATTAGCGCCCTATTAGAGCACTTTTACAACAGTATTTTCCAAGCTTTCAATTAAAAAAAATTAAGTTATTTTAGGGTTCTTAAATTATAATACAACAAAGATAAAGACATATTTTTTATGGAAACTGATATCGCCATTGATTTTCCTAATAAAGCAACTTGCTGATAAAATCATCCGCAAGAAGAAAAGTCAGTGTCAAGGTTTTTTTTTCAGGTCAAAAGCCCTCTTGAGAAAACCCTGGCGCATTTTCATTATCGGTCGCGACTCAAGAGACCACTTTGTAGCAATTTCCCGCCACCTCCGAATAAAAAACTCGCGAACTCCACTAACTCCTTTTTCATTGCACTCGCTGTTTTCCAAAAATTACTAGACACTTTCAGCTGTACAAAACACGTTAAGGTGAAATATACCGTGTTTGGTTTGTTACTGCTTCTTTACTGCACTCGCTGTTTCTAAATAAATATTAGAAACATTTGGTTGTGCAAAACAACGTTAACGTTAACGTAAATTATAGTATTTAATTCTGTCTTCTTAATGATTAGACAAAAACTTCGCCTCGAATTCAAATATCAAAATACCGTTCCTCGCATAAGCTTTTTCACCAAGACCTCGTTTATAACGTCTATACCGACGTTAAATCATGTCGTTTAGCGACTACTCTAAACCGGCTAACGCAGCGAATTTTGCCGAAAGAAGCTCGAAGCATCGCGCGAACGTGCCAAACCAAAGAAAGAAAGGTAGAAATACTGGCACTGAATAAGAGACACAAAAACGTCCGATCCAAACAAATTCTACAGTAATGTCTACGGTTCTTGCACGACTACAAGTCTCTATTATTCTGGTGTTTAGGCGAAAAGCGGATAAATTAAGGTTGGGGCAAAACTTTTGGCGTTTTCAATGTGCCGCAGTCTCGAAAAGCTTGAAAGGGTTATTTTGTGAAAGTAAGCGAACAAATTATTTTTATTTGCGTTTATTTTGTTTCACACTTCTGCTTTTGCAAATAAAGAAACGAAACGAAGTAGGTAACATAATTTAGAATGTTTATGGTAAAAGCCAATGCAACTTTTTCATGCATCTCGTAAAAGTTGCATGAGTGTGCTTCTAGTTTGAGGAATAACGTACTCACACCAACAACAATACGTTGACTGTTGATAACTTTTCAATTTTTATAAAAATCGGGTGTGTTTTAAACAGCAATTTGTTTGAAACCTTCGAGAAAAACCTAACAATTTTTGAAAATTCTTCAGATATTTTTGTAAATAATTCAAAAATGAACAACCTGATACATACATAGAAAATCTCTTTCTCAAGTCAAGGTATAGATGTAACATCGGAAGAAGTACAGCACGCAATATCTTTAAATAAAAATAGAAAAGCGGTAGGGTAAGGCGAAGAATACACGGAAGTTTTGAAACTTCTCTGGATACCTTTGTCAAACTGTTCAATCTGATTTATCGCTTCAGTTGTCTGGCTAAAGAGCAATTCCGACCGCGATAAAGGTTTTTGACATTTTTTCTATTTTTGTATTTACACTACTACTTACTATAACCACCAAAGAAGTGTCCGGGGTGTCATTAAAAGTATACAATCATTATAATGTAATACTTTTCTCTAAATCATGAAATAATAGCCACTGGCCAAAATATAGGCAAACAAAATATTAGCGTTTTACAATAGATGTCCCGTCAGTTATTACAAAATTACATTTAACTTAAAATTAACGCAAACAAAGAAAAATAATATCACACCATTTTATTATATCTGGGGAACAAAAATATATTTTAAAATAACTAATTTAAAACTACTTTTAGATTAAAAGGAAAAGTATTTTAAATTCCATGATTTTTCTCTGCCCGTTTTTGATGTCCCGTCAGCTATTACCCATTATTTGTTTTATCTTGGATCCTTAATAAAAAATGAATTTGCCTTCACTTTTAAATTATTCTGACAAACCCTCTACGTAATGCATTAAGATTTGATCATTCTGGAATATCTTTAACAGAGAGAAAAATGAGATAAAAAAATTAATTACTTAAGGGAATTTAAAAAAATGCGAATCCTTTATGGGTGACACGCAGTTCGGACTTCGGAGGCTTCGTGACAAGAGAGGCCTTACTTGGGATTCAAGTCTAGAGATGTGTCACTGCCAATATATGCCTGTTTCATAGATTATGAGAAAGCCAGTGGCACATAATCGTAGGGTTGTCAATAATTGGTTCATTGGAGAGACAGTATTGTTTCTAAAAAATAAACAGTGATTTTTATACTTTTCTATTTTAGTTAAACTAATAAACAACAAAAAAAACGTACATAACAATATTTGACCATAAAATCTTGAAGCCATCGTCCATTGGTCATCATGGAAATTAAATTGAATGTGGGCTTGTCTCTGCATTGACTGGTCTTGTATGACTGGTAAAATATTTCAAACTGTTGGTTATATCTTCTATATAATCGGGACTATGGTAAACCCTTCTGGGAAAATCATTTTCAATTATATCCAACACCGTTTTTGAGTTGAGAAAAATGAGGTTAGAATTATCTCCTAAGGATGATTCAAGGCTCGATATCTTGACTGAAAAGAAAAGCTGAGCAAACCAAATCAGCTACTTAGGACCGCTAAGAGATCCTTAGCGCGAAGGAATCTTTAGAGCAAGCGCAAAGCAATTGGGCATAAGATACCTGAATTGTCAGCTTAATGAGAACTGGCACAGCATGTCCGTGCAAGAATTGAACAAGCCAGATCTTTTCTCAAAATGAAATCAGGGTAACCATATGAAACAATCCGCATACGAGATATATTTTTGTGTTCTAAATAATAGGCAATTTATTCTTCTCTTTCGTCTCTTCTTCTGCATGGCATACGAAGAGACGGAAGTACTCCTATGCGATCCCTGGTCACTCTGGCAAATAATAAAAAAAATTATTATGCGTTTGGGGCGAAACAATTTAAGAATAATAATCTTGCGACGCCACTGGTGATGGTAGTCGGGCACCCGCACCACCATATAATTTGTGGTTCTCAAAATAATCAAGACATCGAGGTAAATTTGTTGGTACGGCTATAATAAGGTGTTTCAATACAGTTAATCATATATTTCAATAGTTATTTATTGCTTCTTTTTAAACGGCCAAGAACATTCAGAGAGGCTACGCTCTTGAATGAAGAAGTTTTTTAGTAAAGTAACGGTTGTTTTCTTGAGGTTTAAGAAGGAAATTTTTGGGCCACTTAAATAAACATTTTTTTGTGGGCCTTTGGAGTTTTGAGCATTTCTTTTCTGTATGACATTTTCTATTCCTCTTTTTCAGTAATTATGGACATAACAAAATGTCGCAACAATACTTTTTTCAAAAATCATTGATTTTAGAAGGCGATGTGCTATGATTAAATCAGGAATATTTTACTTTAGATCGTTAATAAATTGAAGAAGGTTGGTCAGTAAAGTAACAAAGTATTTTTTTCTAAGGGCCTCAAGAATTACTTTTTAATTTTCTTTCTTGAATTTAATACACACCTAACTCGAGACGCCTCTAAACAAATCTAGGTCAACTATGGGGCAAGAGGTGTAGTAGTAGGAGTTTAAGAGTTTATTTTTAAGAAATTTATACCATAGAATTATTTTTTTTTTTATGATAATGAAGCTCCAACAAATTTTCATAGAGAGCTCTCACGATGACTCGCTAAAACAAGTCAAAGTAGATAAGTTTGTCAAAAATATACAGCTCCTTACAAATACACCCATTTTCATGTTTTTACTTACAATTGACCTATTTGGGTGTGACGACAGTTTCCAAGCCAAATGAATTTGCTAAAAGGTTGCCTTGACAAAATTCGGTGTAAAAATTTAAAAAAAATGTCTAGTCCACCATACAATCAATTATTTAATGTTGAAAGGAAATGAAAATGTCTCGAAAACTGTAGCTTTGACAGATTTGAACCTTATAACAAAATTTTTGGGTAATATTTACTAAAACCAAAATCTGAAAACCGTATATAAAGTTATAATTTTTTAAAATATATTTTAACGTTTTTTCAAATAATTCGGAAACTTAACCGTATATCGCTAGTTGCTTTTGTTTCAAAGTTACAATTTTTTAAAATATTTTATCCCTCTTTCCCCCCTTTTCCCCTCTTCAACCCTACACCACTTTACCCAAAAACTAATCAGTTCATGGTCAGCCGATAGAGGATTTTTATACTAAATTTCGTTACAATCGACAACAGACAACAGACAACTTTTTTTTTCATCGATTAAGGTGTTTTGGAACTCATTTTTGATAAAATTAAGAAAAGTCAAAATTTCAGGATTTTAATAGTCCCCCATACCATATTGGTATGATGGACTAAAAATAGTCTAGTATATAAGTAAATTTAGTCATGAATTTACTCTTGCTGTTTTTTTTCTGCACTAAAAAAGTAAATGTGAAATACTCATCAGTTTAAAACGCTTCCTTCTACAAAATGACCCAAGAGGCGCTGTGTATTAGGCTTTCACCCTATAAAAAGCATTCAGTTCACGGAGGGTTGCTCTAATATGATAGATTATTACAAAGACAGCTGCCAAAATTTTTAGGGGATATAGAGCGGCCATTATTCTGATATATGTCTTTATTTATTTAGAGTTGAAATGGATTTTGGGTCTTGTGCTAAAGAAAATAGAAGCGGGATTAGTGCGAAAATGCGTATAATATTCGATATGGGCCGATTCAGAGGTACTTTTCGCCCAACATTTTTCGGTATTTTAACAAGGATTTTTTATATAATGTTGATTTCTTTCTAAAAATAACTACCACTAGAGAACTCTAGTTCTAATAGTCGATACGTGGCTTCGCCAATTATTTTGTTTGCCTTAGGAACATACAAAGAAATTAAAAATTTATTGGCGAATACAGGGTGTATCAAATTCGATGCTCACCATGGGGATTTTCTAAACAGTAGGTAGGAGATACGAAAAGGTTTAAATTAGGGCAAGGTTGCGCAATTTGACGCTTTACTCAAAACCAAAAAAAAGTTCACAAATTCCGGGTAGTTCCGGAGATAGGCGAAAAAAAACGAAATCTTTATTTTTAGATTTTATTTTTCTGCGCCCGTATTTCCAAAGCTGTGAAAAAACTTTCTACGGCCACTTTTTTAAGATCTACCTAATGAGAGGTCCGTTTTCGAGATTTGAAATTTCAGTGTGACAGGAGCACATCAAGTTCATTTTTTCTTATGGAAACATGCTTTTTTTCTCATGCCGTTTGGTTCATAAAGTATAACAAAAATTTTACAACCTCATTTTGTTTTGAGTTAATTGACCATCATCAGCCCAGATTCAAAGATTAAAATACAAAGAAAAAAACGTATTTTTAAAATATTAGGTAAAGTTATTTGTTATTTCCAAAATATCTTGAGTAAGTTAAAAGCAAAAATTAAATTTGGGCTAATGATGGTCAATAAACCCAAAACGTCAGGTGACTTATCAAAATAAGCTTGCAAAATGTTATCTGTCATCCTTTATGAACCAAACGGCTGGAGAAAACAGGATGTGTGCCTATGAAAAAATGAACTTGATAGTGCTCTTGTCACACTGAAATGTCAAGTGCCAGCTTTAAGCTTTTTAAGATGATTTCGGAGCTATCCGGAATTTGTAAACTTTTTTTTAGTTTTGAGCAAAGCATCAAATTGCGCAACTTTGCCCTAATTTAAACCTTTTCGTCTCTCCTTTCGTTTAGGAGATCCCCATGGTGAACATCGAATTTGAAACACCCTGTATATTCCTATTGGGACTATTAACACGGCGGAACGATGCCTAATTGTGAGTGATTCAAAGTTTGAAATCAAAGTGTATTATGGTGTTTAATGATGTTTGGGAAGGGTGACTACTGAAACCACTGATGAGCCGACGCGGGCTGCCCAAGGGCCCTATTCTTCAAATGATAGAAATTCTGCTCCTAGGGTCCAAATCTTCGGTTTAAATCGATTTCTCTCACTTTTGACCGATATTGATCAAAAGTAATTATCTTAGTCAAGACCAATAGAATTACTTTCTATCAATATCGGGCAAAAGTGAGAGTAACCGATTTAAGCCTAAGATTTGGACCAATGAGAAGCATAGTAGCTAGAGAATTTGACTCCCTGGGAGTAGAATTTCCACGCGGGCTGCCCAGGGGCCCTATTCTTCAAATGATAGAAATTCTGCTCCCAGGGTCTAAATCTTAGGCTTAAATCGGTTACTCTCACTTTTGCCCGATATTGATCAAAAGTAATTATCTTAGTCAATACCAATAGAATTACTTTCTATCAATATCGGGCAAAAGTGAGAGTAACCGATTTAAGCCTAAGATTTGGACCAATGAGAAGCATAGTAGCTAGAGAATTTGACTCCCTGGGAGTAGAATTTCCACGCGGGCTGCCCAGGGGCCCTATTCTTCAAATGATAGAAATTCTGCTCCCAGGGTCTAAATCTTAGGCTTAAATCGGTTACTCTCACTTTTGCCCGATATTGATCAAAAGTAATTATCTTAGTCAAGACCAATAGAATTACTTTCTATCAATATCGGGCAAAAGTGAGAGTAACCGATTTAAGCCTAAGATTTGGACCTGGGAGTAGAATTTCCATCAGTTTGAGAATAAGGGCACAGGGCAAAACATCGTTTAATTATTTCTCTTTTTGCTTTGGTCCTTTGTGTGTTCCTTGTGGCATTCTCTTTAAATTTTCGTTTTTCTACCAAGTTGAAGTAACTGATTCGGATGTTGTTAACTTCTTTTTTTCTTTCTTTTAAAAAAAAAATGTACCAAAATAACCATTAAATAAACTTCTGATGTTTCAATTTTCCTAGTTACCCAAACCATCAATTTAAACACAATTTCGTGTACATATTTAACAACACTATAAACCGAAAAAAGTAAATAAAACTTTGTGGGCCCTCCCAGGCTCGTTAATAACTCATTTATATTTGAGGCCACCTATAGCCAACTGGAGAACGTAACATTATTTTTCAATTTAGGCCTTTAAGAAAGCTTTTCGTTGTTTTATTTCAACAGTCTTGATGGGTGGTGGGCGTTTTTCTTCAACCGACCAGAAAAGAGGCACTTTCAGTACAATGATTTGAACGGAAAGTTTCACTTTACAGAGGACAAACAATTTTTATTTCCATTTTTTTTACCAGAAAAAAAAAATCATATACAATCTTAGCTTCGTATCTATACACAGACTTTATACTCTAATAATTTTCCTTCTAAATTTTGGGGCTCTTTTACCGAAAAGGATTAAGCCGTGTTAGAACAACCCACATTTCTTAAGAGTGCACAGTGGAAATCGAGGTTAATTCCATGGCATGGGTAAGTATACTGATATTTTACCAGAGAAGACATCGTAGTGTATTTTTAGGATCTTAAAACTACATAAAAGTTTTTCGCAACAATTTTTTTTATTTTCATTTACTTCAAACTTGAGTTTCTTGAAAATATTTGGTTTGCTGGGTTGATAATATAAATTTTAACGTACATGTCCACTGTGCATTCCCAGACAGCTGAATCGGGATGCTCCCTTTATCTCCCGCTCCAGAACTAAGAGGATTAAATCCACCATGATACCTCTAAAGTTGTCTGAATATATTAATATCTTTTAAATTTGGTGAATAAACTTTGAAATTATTTTTTTACGTCAAAACGACCTTAAAATGTTTTTGATAACGGTATTCTTTGTACAGAATATATGGTTTTATTTTCAAAAATTCAAGCATCTCTTTGGCAAAATATTTTTAACAGGAGAAACTTGCAACGCATAACCAATGTTTTAAATTAATCCCTCCCCCAGTCAATAGCATATCAAAGCCCTGGATATCAAAGCCCTGGATAATAAAATACCAGAAGATGGACACTGACTAAATATAATAAAACTTAAATATTTTCCTCTAGACCAGCTCTTATTATGGAAAATCAAAATATTTGTAAACAACGAGCATAAAAGGTTATAAGCTTTAAAAATTCATTTTTATAATAGTTAGTAATATAGCAACAAAATCAATCGTCAAATAACAAGGGATGGATTGCTTGGCTGAATCACATGTGTGAAATCTTGAAAACAGTAAACATAGGTCGGTATTTATTGCCAAAGAAAATTAAAATTTTTATGTGAATTTATTATTTTGCACATTTATTTAATTAAAATATTAAACAGAGAATTGACCCACTCTACAGGAGAAACTTACTAAATATAGCCAATGTGTTAAATCAATCCACCCCGGTCAATAGCATATCAAAGCACTTGATCATAAAATACCAGAGGATGGACGCCAGGGGATTGACAAAATATATTAAAACTTAAAATATTTTTCTCTAGACCCGTTCTTATGGAAAATCAAAATATTTGTAAACAACAAGCAAAAAAGGTTATAAGCTTCAAAAATCCCTTTTTAATAATAGTTAATAATACATCAACAAAAAACAGGGGATGAACTGCTTGGCTGAACCACATGCGTGAAATATTCCAATACTTTAATTTTAAACAGAGCAGAGTAAACATAGCTCTGTATTTATTGCCAAAGAAAATTAAAACTTTTATGTGTAACTTTGAAACCATAGCTAGCTTATTATGAGAATTTTAAGTTTAAGCACAAAAATAACATTTTTTGTGGTTACCGTTATTTGTGCGGCTGCGCAGTAAGGTAAAAGAGGGGAGGATAATCAAATAAGGATAACGACGGAATTTATGCCAAAGAGTATTAACGATTTATTTTGTGGTTATCTTTGTCACAGACTAAAAACTGGTTGGTTAATTCATTAATTTATCCATAAGAACGGATAATTTTCATCATCTTGCGATTACTAATTGTAATTTAACATTTTAATAGTAATAATAATAATAATCTATAGATGTATTCTAAATAAAAAGAAAAAATCACACCTCACAAAAGTTAGGCTATGTTGCATTTAACGAAATTTTACGTTGTCTTATTTTACATTCCAAAAACTTTTTTAAAATTGACATTTGTTATCCTTATTGTTAATTACTATAACCACAAAAGTAGTTATTTTTGCTGTTATTTTAGATGGTCCAAGATATTCCTAATCACGGGAATAATTTGTCTCCCTTTTTGGGTGAAAAGAGCCACTCTTTTTAATAAAAAATGGAAGACACTGTATTAAGTATTACTGCGCATATTTATTAAAAACCTAAAATAATGTATAACCCCTAAAGGCTAGAATAATAATTATAATAAAGAAAAATGTATTAAAAACGAATTAAAATAAAGACGTCAACTTTTAACCCTTTTAGTTACCTAACCACTCGCATTATCCAATAAAATTAATTATTAAAAAGATAAAATTTCAACCAAATTTAATAATGTTAAATAAGAAGTTGTGGGAAAGGGTTTGCCTGGACAAAATTAAAGAGGATTTCATGAAAATTGGATGGAATATTAGAAATTGGTATACCTTTTAGTAAACGCTGAGTTTCTAGATTTAAATACGATAATAACACAGGCCTAACTTTGTTTTACTTAGTAATTTTCATAAGTTATAAGAGGGGTAATTTAGTCCAGAGCGAAGGTTTTCCTAAACGTTTGGAATACAATGCGTTGTTCTAGAATATCAAACTACATTCGTTTATTTTTATTAAAATTATACATTTGGCATTTAACAATTTGCATAGTTGTTGAGATAAACAATTTTTCCGCTCAAGTTATGGAGTTGACCAAATATGTTATAAAATTCCTTGGGATTAGCAGCTTAACAGCATTTCTTGAAATTTTTGCTTCTGACTTATATGGAAATGTTACAGAATATTATTTTGTTTGTTTAACAGTTAACAGGTCTTGCAAATATTAAAAGTAGTCTTCTTTAAAATAAAACAGTCCGATTCAGAGGTTGTTTTGGGGCAATTCCATGACAACTGACGGGACAAACCTTAACTAATTATTTTTTTTTCTCATTTTTCTCTCTTTTAAAGATATTCTAAAATGACTACATCTTAATGCATTATGTAGAGATATAGATATAACAAAAAATTGGTGATAACGGACGGGACATCAAAAACGGGCAGAGAAAAATCATGGACTTTAAAGTGCTTTTCCTCTTAATCTAAAAGTAGTTTTAAATTAGTTGTTTCAAAATATACTTTTGTTCCCTAGATATAATAAAATGGTATAATATTATTTTGTAATAACTGATGGGACATTTTTTATAAAACGTTAATATTTTTTTGCCTATATTTGCTAGTGGATATTATTTTATGATTTAGAGAAAAGTTACTACGTTATAATGTTACCCCACATGATGGTTATAGTTATTTAAATACAAAAATCGAAAAAATGCGAAACACCTTTGTCGCGCGTGTAATTGCCCTTTGGTGGTTAGTGGTAATTTTCCGGTTTTTTTTTTGGAGAAATTGCCCCCATTTTGCATGTGTATAGCAGCCTGCACAGGACACCGGTAACAAAAAATGAAAAAACTCTGAAGAAACCTAGTTCTAAATAAAACAATATTTTTTTCAAAATAGTTTTGTTTGTTGTCTAAATTTAGGGCAAAAGTAAAACAGACATAAATTAGATAAAATTTAAAGCAGCAAAAAGAGAAGTGTCCTCACCACTAAATCTTACTCGTGCTGCGGAAAAGAGAGGACAGATTCAGCCATCTACGATTTGTGAAATTTTCAAAGACTATATTTAGAACTCTGAAAAGGATGACATGAAGTTCTTTCAAAAGTGGAATTAGAATTTTTTTTAAAGTTCAAAATAATAAATTAATTCACAGGGAAGACTTTTTTGTTATTTGTCACAAGAAGATGAATCAAAAAGTGAATGACTTACGAAATTAGGTAGATTTCTCTAACATTTTCAGTTCTTTCATTAATCACACAAAACACGCAGAGTGGTCATGAGGTTCGTTTTTTTAAATTCAATACCCTGTATATTTTATAAAATTTTGATAGGTATTTTCTTTATGATTCCAAAAATATATCATATGTCAGTGGCGGTCCCCGGGGGGGGGGAGGGGGGGTGATCCCCCCCTTCCCAACAAAGATGTTGGTGGTAACACTGAAGTCTTTGAAGAAAAAACAAGAATTTGCTGAACGTTCCCTTATAGACATTCTGGAGTCCCTCCACAGTATTTTGGGACAGTTTGACCTTCAATTCGTCACACCAAGAATAAACAGTATAAAGTATTTAGCTATTAGGTTTTGTCTGTGGTTTGTTTGTTATCTATGTTTTTTATATCTGAAAAAAAATACAAAGTTACTCAAGCGTGGATGGATTTCAGGGGGGTAGTGGATTTAATTTTTTCCGAAAACATTTAGGAAATCAAAAGTACGGCATAAATTGCGGCGCTATAACACCTGATATTTACGGTATTAGCTTAATTTTGTGTTAGAAATGGCATTTGTAGTGTCATTTTCTTAAAAATTTTCGCCTGCTGCGCTTTGAAACCATTCATATATTTACAATATTAGTTTAATTTTAAATAAAAAAATGCATTTTTCATTGCAATTTTTTTTAAATTTTCGCCTGCGGCGCTAGAATATCGTTGATGTTTACGATTTTAGTTTAATATGACTGCTTTTATTCTAGTTTTTTTCTTATCGAAACCGCCCCCCCCCTTTTCAAATGGCTGGGACCGCCACTGCATATGTAGGGTTTATCTTTGCCGGTTCTCGAGTAAAATCAAAAATAATTTGCCATAAGGGCAATGTGTTAGCCAAGGAAAAATAGTTTAGGTGGTTCTCATTCAACACATTACTCTTGTGGCAACGTTTTTCTGAATTTGCTCAATAACCATTTGAGACAATAATATGATATATTTTTAGAATAAAAAAAAGATCTACCGAAATTAAAAAAAAAATATACAGGGTGTTTCATTAAAAAAAAAGGATCTCTTGGCCATCCTGCGTGTAACGGGTGATTTAAAAAAAAGTGAAACGGTAATGGGAATTACATAATTTCATGAGTAATTCAAGTAATTCACTTTTTTGTTTATCTCTTTGTGACGAATGATAACAAAGTTTTTCCAGGTGGAACTTTATAAACAGTCACCCTGTACGTATTTTTGTAGACTAATACCCTATTGGGTTTGTTATACTAAAACCATGTAGTTTTTTGCACGGTGTAAAACAATACGTTTTTAGCAATATTTCAATGTCCTTTTTTTTGAGACCTTTTAAGCCGAAAATTAAATTAATTTCCTCCTGTTGATTTTTTCGTTGCTGTTAACGAGTACATTAAAATGCTTTCATGCTTCAAATTTTTTTAATCCCCAAATGACAGTTGTCCGGCGTAATTTAATGGTTTAAAAAAAAGGCGATATGTTTGTTACGCACAAAGTGAACTTTTTTTGGTTATTTTTTTTAAAAACAATACTAATAATTGTGTAATAATTGACCTACACTTTTTATAGATCAAAACGTTGTTTCGATGTAAATTAAATAGTTCGAGTAAACAAATTTTGCTTTTCACCTTATTTTGTTTAAAATTAAGTGATCATTTTATTATAACTATTGTTATCACAAAAGGAAACTAATTTGTTTTCAACCGACCAAAAAACAGGCGGTTTACATTCAATTCTGCGTTTTCACGTGGAACTGTATACATTTTCACTACGATTCACTTTCAAACCTTCCATGAAATGAACACCAATAATAAGCTGTTAGCACTTTCAATATTCCTGCAACACAGATTTTGCTAAAGCATTTGATCGGGTAAGCCATGATGTTCTTCTGCAAAAGCTCTCATGGTTTGGACTTTCAGAGGAACTTCTTAACTTATCGATATCATACTTAAGCTATCGAAAACAATATGTAATTTACAGAGGCGCCTCATCAGAGCTCTTTCCAACATATTCCGGAGTTCGCCAGTGGTGGCCAATATTTACATGGAGTGGTTCGAATCCCACGCAGTTGATAGCGCAACATAAGCTCTGGCTGAGATATGTTGATGATTCTTTTATTGTCTGGACCAGGAATGACGAACAACTTTCAGAATTTCTTCACCACATAAATAACATAAGACCCACCATTAAATTCACAATGGAGTTTGTGCAAAATGGTCAAATTCCTTCTCTTGATGTACTTGTCAAACGAGTAGAAAGCGACATCAGAACAACAGTCTATCGTAAACCCACTCACACAGGACAATATTTAAATCAATGTCCAAATCATTCTGCTACAACCAAACGAGGCATAATCACAACTTTTTATAACAGAGCCGTCCAAATTTGTAACAATTCTCATGACTTGGAAATCGAAATGAGAAACATTAAGAAGGATTTGCAGCAGAATGGTTACAGCCTTAAACCTATAACAGATTTTATTTATAAATTTCAACAAACAGGACAGATATTACTAGACCAAACCCACGCAAATGCATTCCTTACCATTCCATACGTTAAAGGAGTATCAGAGAAACTTCGAAGAGTAGCGAAAAACTTTAATATTAAAACAGCTTTTAAATCTAGTAATACAATTCGAAGCCTTCTTAGTAAAACAAAACCGTAGAACAAACAAAATAAGGAATGCATTTACCAAGTTCCTTGTGAGTGTGGTGAATCATACATAGGCGAAACAAAAATACCACTATCTGTTAGGGTTAAGGAACATCAGACGAATACCCAAAAAGGTTAAACAACGAAATCAGGAATCGCCGAACATGCATGGTCAAAACAACACCGAATGAAGTGGACAGAAGCAAAGGTTTTGCACAAGGAGTCACACTGGAAGAAACGAAAATTCCTTGAAGCTGCCTTTATTGGGCAGAATCAGGGTATTTTCAGTAAACCAAGTGTTGAAATTCCAAATATTTGGAAGCCCCTCCTTGGGCGCAGCCAACTTCTTAAACTTTAAGGTTGAGTGATTTCTCACAGTATATAAGTACGTAGCCTTAGGAATTGATTGTAGTTTGAACCTGAAGACGATCAGAGATTGTACTGATCAAAACGTCGTGTGTAAATAAAATATAGACAATGGAAGTCCGAAACACAGAGTTAATTTCATATTCCGGAGTACCACAGTGTTCGAACCTCGGACCTCTGTTTTTCGATATTCTTATTAATGACATGTCAAAATCCCTAGAAAATTCACTTGGTCTACTTTTTGCAGATGATTACAAGTCATATAGAAAGATAGTTCGTCAAGTAGATTGCGACCTGCTGCAAAACGATTTAAATAAAATTGTTAAATGTTCAGAAACAAATAAGTTAAATTTTAATATCAATAGGGAAATTTTGGAACAATTAAAATTTTGACAGTCGCTGTGGTAGTGTTTAACAACCACTACCACAGTGTTTAACAACCACCTTCACTGTGTTTAACAACCACTACCACGCATCGATTTTACCATAGTTTTTGGAACAAATTAAAAACTGTCACTTGTAAAAAAATTAAAAATTGGCTTAATTTTAGAAAATAAGTGTTTTATATGTTGGAACCTGGTAATATTTTATTATTTTTAAAATTAATTGCGCTAAAATTCTCTAAAATTAACCACAATGAAATGGATTCGTACCTTACGGCAGTGGTAGTGGTTAATTACCACAACGGAACGACGTTTAGATATTGCGCAGGCGCAGTAATTACCACAACCACTACGAAGTGTCAAATAAGCGTTCCAAAATATCCCTAATAAATGTTACGTTATGACTTTTACCAGAAAAACGAATTCAATCAAATATCAGTACGAAATGAATCGGTCCAGGGGTCTGATTTTCGAATCCATACGAAAATATCCGCATACGTATACTGAATAATCAACAATTTTTATGTTAGTCTCTTTCTATACCGTGTGAAATGAGAGGCGAAAGATAAGCCGGTATGTGTGGACCGCGTTCGAATTCGACTGGTTTAACGCAATATTGCACGAGTGGGTGGAGGCATTCGTGTTGTTTCGCATGAAAAACCGGTTATTCTTGCACGTTCTACCCATGAATCAGCATATCGGCATATCTTTTGCCTCCTTTTCTATACGGTATAAGAAGAGACGGAAGTAGTCGCATGCGAATAATTTCGTATGGTTTCGAAAATACGACCCCAGACTGGAAAGAAAATCAGAAATGAAGGATTTTGGAGTAATCTTTGATCGTGAGCTGAAGTTTGACAAGCACGTTACATCCATTATATCAAAAGCTTACCGAATGCTGGGGTTCGTGGTTCGAAACTCTTGTAGTTTTCAAAATAGGGAAACTTTAAATCTCTTTCTATTATATGGAGTTATTTTTATGAAACGTGCAAGAATGCCATAGAAAAGATACAAAAGAAGTTTTTGAGATACCTTTACTACAAAAAATTTGATGTTTACTACTTTGATATCCCGTATGTTGTTTCAACTAATGAGTTCAATTTTAAGACACTTGAGAAAAGAAGAAAAATTGCGGAATCAATATTTTTGTATCAATTAGTTTGGTTTAAAATAGATTGTCCTCAACTACTACCTAAATATTTTAAATATTTTACAAGAAATAATTTTACTTTTTGGATTTCCTAGAGCCAACAGAGTCAAAATAGTTTGTTATATAGAATGTGTAGCATAATAAATAATGAGGTATAGATATATTTCAATTAGCTTTTAATAGTTTTCGTACTAAAGTCTTTAGTGAATTGTAGTGGCTTCTTATTTCCTTATTTTTTTTATGGTTTATTTCACTTTTTTTTGGATTTTGTAGTTATTTGTTATTGGCTTTGTTTTAGGAGTGAGCATTTGCCAATGTGTACAGGTCATAGATATTTTTTGACTCTATGCCTTACGTACATAATTTTGTATTTTTTAAAAATATTCTGTTATTGGGCGCAAGCCTGTTGATTGCTTAATAAAATTAAAAAAAAAAATTAATAAATGAAAAAGTAGGTATATACCTTTTTTAATTATATTATTTTGCAGGATGGATCTAAGAACAATGACCTAAATTATATCAGAAAATTAAATTTTTTCGGTGGCGTAGTCCTAGAAAATTTGAAAATGTACCAACACTCTTTGATACGCCACTGTTACTGACATATACAAAAAGAGGCCCCGCTTTTCACTGGATCTTTTACTAGATAAAATTGCATTTCTAACGACACATCCCGCCTATTTTCTGCTTCTAATAATAAATGCATTTAAGAAATTTACTAAAAAAAATATAAGCAAGTACCTGCGGAAATGCGTCGGAAATGCAATTTTATCTAATATAAGATCCAGTGAAAAGCCGTGCCTTTTCTTGTATATGTTAGTAACAGTGGCGTATCAAAGAGTTTTGGTACATTTTCAAATTTTCTAATTAAAAAAATCGGACTACGCCACTGGAAAAATGTAATTTTCTGATATAATTTAGATTATTGCTCTTAGATCAACCCTGCCAAGTTTGGTACTCGTAGGTGAAAAAATCTTGATGAAAATGCTAAAAAGGAGTATGCAGGAAATTATTCAAATTGGCATCATTTTTGCTTGGGGTTTTTTAATTTTTCTGCTAGAAGAAATGGTTTACGCGCTACACTATCACCATTTACTTATTGACAAAGAATTAAATTTGCAACATTTGTCACTTTTGACAGTCTCACCGTTTAGGAGTTAGCCAAGACAAACTCTTTTTTGGAGGTTAGAAATGACAGTTCCCGAGGAGGTAGGAATGGGGACTTTTCGTATGTCAAACGATGGACCTTCCTAAGCTTGTTAATGAGAAAAAATTTTGGACTCTAATTTTTTCCTCTATTCAGAAAAATTGCCTATCCTATTAGCCAAACTGGCCATGATTTATGTTGACAGCTTTTAAATTTTGACATTTAAACATTTACAAAAAACGTACACTACGTTTTCACGTGTAACTGAATGAAGCGATTTAGACGCGTTTTGAACACGATTTGAGCTTTTGATATTTGCTTGATTTATTTTGAGGTTAGCTTTTATCAATTTTACTTCTTTGTTTGCTTTTTTAAAGCCAATAAGTTTACATATACCTACTTTTTGCAGAAGTATTGGAAGTGTTTTCATGCAGTTGGATCCCGATACGATTCCAAAAAAAGCGGAAGGTCTAAAAGTGAATCAATCGTGTTGAAAACGTATTCAGATCCACGTGGAAACATAGTTTGAAAAAAATACGGTACACGACCAGAAATTGACTTTACAGGTCTCTGAGTAAAGTCCACTTTTTCGTTCTAGTAAGGTAAACACCCATTTTCAATTAAGATTGGCTGTTCAAGTTCTGACCATTGTACTTTTAAAGAGCGGGCGAAAAATCGACATTGCAAGAGTCTTGAAAGTTTTCCTCTTATATTTAGAAAGCACGTTCATCACTGAACTTTAGAATAATATCTTTAGAGTTTGGGAACATTGGTAAAGGTAAGTAAAAAGTATGTAATAGGGACTTTTTGTAACAACTAAAATTAAATTTTTTGCGCACTAAACAAAAAGAGGGGAGGTAAATAAAATAATTACAATGGACACAAACGCTTAATTTCAAAAATGTTACTATAAAGCAAATTTTATAAGGATTTAAGATTTGGTATCAGAAACAGGAGATCGCACAAAAACATTAGGATTGCCTCTCTTCAAAAAATAGCTACATCAAAGATTTTTGTTTTTATATTTAATTAAAGCTAGGGTTATTACTATGTCAAAAATATATAGTTCAAAGTTTATGTATTTTTTTCTTGAATATGCACTTTATGCACTATATAACTTTTAAAACTGTTAAGAGAAGAAAAAATTAGAGACAAAAGGGCTCTGGGCCTAGAAAACTATCATGGTTAAAAAATCTTAGACAATAGTACATGTTATTATAATGACACTTTTCAGAAAAGCAGTAGACAAGGTACAATTAGCTGATGATGACCAACATTCGAAGACATTTTTTGGCATTTGAAATGTCGAAATCTAGATTATTTTATTTGGTAACCAAACGATGCAATTAAAAAGGCAGAGCCTCGCCTGATATAATTATTTACCTAACAAGTGCGAAAAGTGGTACTTTTCCGCAGGCGACGGCAGTTGCACGAACGACGCGGGGCTTGCTTGGGCAAGCAAGAGTTAGGTACAATGTTTTTCCTATATACGAGTGTTTTTGTCAATTTTATTTTCCAAAAAAAAAATGTTTTTAATACGCAAAGATTTTATAATAATGTTAAAAAATGACATATAAGAACGAATAGTTACATAAATAATTTAATTGGTCCTAAATATCTTCATTTTTAACAATACAAATATCGTGCGGAAAAGTAACTTTTCAGCATTAGTGCGGAAAAGTTACTTATCCGCACGAATTTTTTATGCACGGAAAAATAATGGAAAAAGTTAACAGTAACTATAGCTAGTAATTTGATTTGAAGTAAAAATCTTGGAATAAAATATCGTGCTTTAAAAAAATCGTGCGGAAAAGTAAAATTGTGCGGAAAAGTACAACTTTCAAAACAAAAAATCGTTCGGAAAAGTAACTTTTCCGCACGCTCGTAGGAAATTAAAGGATTATTTGCGTAAAATATTTTTTTTATAATCAGCATTAATTTAATAAGTTTTTAACGACTTTTTGTGACAAAATTCTGCAACGAAAATTACTTTAGATTGTAATAAAAATGCTAAAAATTATTTTAAATATCAAGCCCATAACAAATGCGGCCTTGACTTAAACCGAGTCACAGCAGAACATCTGCCCGCATGTTGTGTGCGCGCTGCTTTTCACCACTCAAGAAAAATCCGATAGCAGCTATCCCGACTGCTAGGTTCTCTGTAGCCTGCAGCTATAATTCACCGGCAGCATCAGTTTGCCTGCTTTCGTGTGCGTCGAGAGGTCATTGAACCTGCTGAATGCATTAAGCGTCGAGTCGCGGTTATTTGCAGGTTTAAACGGCTATCGATGTGTACCGTGTACGTGCGTCGTGCGACATGTAAGACAATACAGAATTGGACATGCAAATACCGTCAATTTCAGCTGACGGGAATAATGCTAAAAAAAATTTCGTGAGAAATTCAACAGGTCAGAAGAGACTTGCAAATATCGCTTTTGTCCATTGGAAATAATCTCCAAAGCTGGTCAGAGCATTCACGTTTTTCGGACAAAAAGTACTGCGACAAGATTTTATGGAAAGCTTCCAAATTTTATGCAAAAACATCAGTGCCTCTTGCTGTACGCACTTTTTTCCAACCAGCTCACAACTCGGCGCGTATTATAAAGCGTATAGAAAAAGGGTGGCGATAATTAGGCTTGTTCTGATGCCTAAGTTCCCCAGTTTCCCTCGTCTTTTTTATGGGGGTTAAGCCGCGCTCTTAAAACCACCCCCGGTAACGTTTCTAGCTCCGAGGGCGCAGCATGTATATGTAGCCTCGAAGCAAGTGATGTACAGTGGCTGGGTATAGGATTTTTTCATTTTTCGTTTTTAAAAACTTTAGAAGTCGATTCATGGTGCCAACGTAGGACGACGTAGGACAACATGCGCACGTTTTTAGCCTTATAAAAAAGATGCGCACGTTTTTGTGACCAGTATAATTTTTGAAAAAAATTCCGAATTTTTTTTCCGCGATGAATTGATCTTATAATAAGCAATTTATATGGCAAGTAAGTGGCATGAAAACATGAAACGTGAAAGTAGTGATGCCTATAAAAAATAAAGTATCAAATATGGATAAAGGTGAAGTATGGCTCAACTTGCAGAAAATGCTAGGAGGAGGATGAATCCTCATTCCACTACCTTCCAAGAATTTCAGCCTCTAGAGGAATCAGAGAAGAAATCTTTCAGGAGGGAGAATTCCAAATACCTTCTGACGCTCAAATGATTAGACACTGACCTTTATCCAAAGGACATCGGGGTTGGTTTAGGAAATAAAGTTAAGGACATAAAAAAATGAGGAATTTTAACCAGAATCCAGAGTAGGTTTAATTATTTTTATTAGAGCGGTACCTGGTGTTCAAGAAATTGTTAAAAAACCGACCGTCCTATGTGTGTATATTGATATTGGCATAGACCCGAGTATTGACAACCATGAATAAATATAAGCGTAAATGGCAAGCATATACATTAGCATAAATAGGTTTTCGCTTACTAGTGTTACTGTCACATTTATCAGTGCTTATTAATTTCTTCGTGGGTAACTTCGCAATGATTTTAAGCACAAACATGACATCTATGAATATACATTTTTTTTGTATCACAGTTTTTATGTAAACTATTGTGTGTTTTCGTTTGAATTATATTTAAACAATAGTAAAAGAAGAAATTAAAAATGAGTTTTTGTGTAAGAAGGAGACGGTAGTGAGCTGAATGTGAGCCGAATGTGAGGGGTCCTTAAGTTGAGCTAGTCAGTGTGTACACAGATTTTCTATCCAGTTTTTTACTATAATTTTTCCATAAAATTGCAAATAAAATACTTGTCGAGGAGCTACCCGGATTTTTTGTTTTTGCGAAAAAATTGACTCCATTGCCATGCAAATTTGTTTGTGTAGAAAGTTATACAGACATCAATTAAAAATCCCTAATTTGCAAATTTGTCTTGTTGGCTAGTTATATTTTGTACCCTCTATATAGGCACCATTTTACCTATCAGTAAAACACAATTTTACTCACGCTATTTTTGCACTGATTGATTTTATTAATTATATTCCATCGTGTAAATTATGCGGTGGATATTAATTTTTGTGTCATGTTGACTCTTGCAATTAATATAGTTTTGATTTTAATATCAATAGATTGGGTGTGTATGCTTTAGTTAGCAATTGACATGCCTAGTTAATTATCGATCACAATATTATCTACATATTCTGTCACAAAATTTACTGAATTTTTGCCAAAATTCTAGCTCACGAAGTAATGAGTTCTCAAAGAAATTTTTCGTATACCGATGGTCACCAATATTTTGGATGTAATTTTTTAAGACCGTCAATAAAATACATTTAAATATTCAAATTTCATCATTTTGATCCAACCTCAGATTTTATATTGTTTTTGAAATGCAAAATATTCAACTAAAATATTAAATGCAACATGAATTTGTTCCACACACAGTTCTGGTATACGAGTTTGAACAAAATTAGGACAGAAAGACACATACACTTATAAGGAAAAAATTCAAAGTTTCAGTTAAATATATAGAATTAGTTACTTTAACTATAAACCGAATATTTTGACATCCGATTATATTTGAATAACATTTTCAGTACATTTAAATATTCAAGCCTTAAGTATTGCATAAACCAATATAAATGAAAAGCAGATGATTTATGATCTGCGAAAGATACAATTCTTACTATTAAACCTATTTAACTTGGGTAGAAAGAGCAATAATATAGCAATGTTTGTTTGAGATATTGTCAAAGTAGGTATATAATAATAAAATAGACAATATAGCTTTAGAATAAGAGTAATTAAACCTAATGAATAAATAAATCACCAAAAAAAAACTACCCTAAAATGGGGCTATTTGAGAAAATTTTGGATATCGTGTTTTTTCAGATAAAGCTGACAATACTGCAAAAACTTGCCGGTTGAGAGCGGCAATTTTGTTAGGTGTTTTATATCGTGGGGACTTGTACCAGTCCGCTGGAAAGCATTTCAAAATGTGCAAAATCCTGTCAAAAAATTGATTAAAAAATATAACGGTCAATCTTTCCGTCCTACACTGGTACTTAGGTAACTGAATGTTCTTATAGCCATGCTAGCAAATTTTTACATGTGTTGGTACTGTGGTTATGTCGTATCGTTCATCTACTACCATTAACAAAAATTCTACTGACCTTTTTGTAAAGTGGGGCTATTTTAGGCAATACAATTAGTTTGGGGTTTAGTGAGTCCCTGGTACCTTATGTATTTTATTTGGCAAAATTTAAATAGTTTAGATTTGTTTCTGTTCTGTTGTCAAATAGAAGCTTTTTTCTTAAAAACATAATTTTGTGCCTAAAAACAAGATTTTTTTCGAACAAACCCTAAAAAAAAACACTTTTTGTCATATACAATAACTCCAAAAGCGGTTATAAAATGTAAATCGTTGTATTTCCACAGTTTTCCAAATATCCAAACCTTAGGGAGTAATTTTGGACGGTCCTCCAGTTGTTTCCGAGATATAATCAAAAAAGTGCAAAAAGTCTGAAATAGCCCCCACTCTACGGTACAAATTTAAATAAAGAATTCTTCGTAGGTTGATCAATTCTCATCGAGATTCTCAGTAAATGAAATTTGGATGCCCAATTTAATGATTATACCACAACCACACCACATTTTCGCTTATTCCTCGAACAGTCGCTATAAAACTGGTTGCCGACGGAAAACGACATACGGACCTTATATGACGATATTATAACCCATATGGCTTTATAACGTCTATAAAGTCGAACAAAAGATTACTATGCATCGCTCCAAATATTGCAAAATTCAAGAAATTATATTTAAGTTTTAAGGGGAATGTTTAAAAATTTACTTGAAAATAAATGTCTGAAAAATAGGAATAAATTGATTCAATGGATCTTAACACATTCATTTTCAACAGCTCATTCTAATGTTTTTAATTCTAATTAAATCCTGTAAGTAATCAAAAATAGACAAGTATGATTAGTATGAAGAATGGGCCTTACCACATTCATTTTCAATTCTAAACGTTTTTTGTAGTAATTCTATCGTAAGAAAATATTATTTCTTTGTCTTATTTGCTGGAAATAAGGGCATCAAAGTCTAAAATGCTGCGGCTAATGAGTTCAAAAATAGACAAACATACAACACCATCTGTGACGTCTGACCAATTTCAGGCTTAAACCTGTAAATTTCAAATTCACCAGAGCAAAATCGATTTCCACAGTGACGCCAGAAATTGCATTTTTCACAGTTTGATCGAAAACACACGCTTTGGTGGAGTACAGAGAGTTTGTTTGTTACGGATTTAAATCAGATACGGAGTACTGTCTTAATTAGAGTCCAGGAATTGATTTAGTGCACACATAGGTACAGTATATTTTTTCTGAACGCACACTGAAAAAAAATGTATGAAAAGTACAAAACATATTTTGTAAAAATTACCTAATTTATTTCATAAGCTTAAACTTTTCTTGCATAAACCCCTCGTTTCTTATTCCTACAAAGTAAACTTGTATAGGTATCTACACATCTTGTTATGTTTTACTACAAGAATTTTATTTTACATACTAACTTGACAATTTCACACACTTATTTTACTCCAACCTTAATGGTAATTTACATAAACAATTTTTTGAAAAAGTTAACGGTTTTGTAACTTTATTTGTACAGTATAGAAATTTTAAAACTACCAAATTACAAGTCGGGGTTTCGATTCCTTTAATTACAGATAATGTGTAAAAAAATTACGAATGATAAGTTCTTTAATTTACAAAGCCTTTTTAACAGTGCAGACAGTTTCTGAGAAAAATGTAAAAGAGTGGACCAACCTACTTTTTGTGATATTTCTGAAAAGGTGTAGCTTACAACCAGTTACTACATTTATACGCGCCTATGACCGGTTTTATATAACGACGGTTTTAAATAAAATCGGTTTCTCCGAGGTCATAAGTGTTTATACCGACACTAAAATCGATTTAGTGCTTAAAACGGTTTTAGTGGTGTTTATGCGAAAACATTTTTAAACCGTCATTATATAAATGCGCTTTAAGAGATCCGTATAAACAGCAAATGCAAAGAAGTGTAAAGAACAGGAATTTTAGGCAGAATATTGAGTCAGTTCAATCAGATTTCAACAAATCGCTAAAAATTTCACTTTATGTACACATTTTTACAGATATAATAACTAAAATAACTGATATTAATTTTTGGCAGCCAAATTAAAAAACACAACTTTTGAAACAAAAAAAAACCTTTTATGAATGAAAAAAATTCATACAAGTCTTGACGAAGATGCCAAAATTGAATAAGGTGTGAAGTTATAAGTAAATTTTCTAAATATGTTTTTTTTAAATTTTAATACACACAGACAATAAAATAAATGAAACTAAAACTACTACAATGACACTTTTTAAAAAAGCGTGTTTCGTAATTGATTATAGAATTCTGAACTGAATGACGACCATCAAACAGTACAAAAAAATTGGTTTTTATTTTAATTTATTGTGAAGTTATTTTGGAACCCTCAGGACTTAATTTTCTAAATAAAAATTTATTTAAATGCTTAACATGCCATGTGTACATCTCTTCCATAAGAACATGAGTTATTATATATAATGAGGAGTTTAAAAACATTGCATGTGGCAAAGGCAAATGTTTTCACATTTGTATATTCATTTAGTATAATTTTCTATGGATATAGACAACATCACCATTGGCGTGAAATACATTATTATGGCTAATGTGATTTTCATTAATATTATGAAATAGCTGTTTAACAAAATTATTATTGTTATTATGAGCAACAACTGAATCAGTTTGGACGTCGAACAAATCATAATTTCGGTCTTTGTTTTCCTGTGTGCCTTTAAAAATAGCAGCCCAACCTAGTATATCGTTAACGTTATGATTTTGCTCTACAATATTGTTAAATTAACATTTTCAATCAATTTGCACGCTTAAATCATTTTGCTAAATTATTATTAGGTTTAATATTTTGGCCATCGTTATTTCTGTATTTTTAAAAATATCATCTAAACCTTCTATATCGTTAATTTTATGATATTGTTCCATAATTATGTTACTTAACAACCCTTACTCTGATTTATCAGCAACTAAGCAAACAAAATTATTAGTAACTCGCTTAACGGCATGATTTTAACCTATTTCTTCCTTCAAATTTTAAGGTTAAGGTAATTTCACCTACCTTCCACTTTTCGTGATCACCATCTCCGTTCCCAGCTTGTGAAACTTCTCCCAAAGATCCTTTCCTTCGAGAGTGACCTTAGGATCATCAACCACCCCGTCATCTTCAGGTTGTATCGGCCTTAACGGCCTTACCATTGCTGGATGGTGATTGTGAGCTGCAACCGCAGCAAGAACCACGTCTTCTGCAGTCGTGTAGGGATGTCCTGCGAGCGCGTGATGGGCATGGGGGTGAGGAATTTTTGGGATGAGCGTTCCTGGGTAACAGGAATGAGGACTCTGGCTCAGAGCGGCCAGGGAATGGAACGGAAACCCTGCATGACCGGTGGGAGAGCCGCCCGAGTTGGAGTTGTTGTTGGCGGCGGTTAACAGGGAGGAAACGCTGAAATCCGTTTGTCTGGGCAGTTGCAAAAAGGGGTGGTAAGCCATGGCTTTGCTCACGGCTGACGAGTCGTTGGTTGCGGAGTCCAAAGCGCTTTCGAAACGCATCTGTACCGAATTTTAGCGGTGCGAAAGGGACACCGCTCAGTTACAACCATAAAAATGGACAAACATGTCAGGTTTAACAGTCCAAAGGAGGATTTTATTACTCGCAATGGGGTTTCTTTAGCATCAAAGTCCAGAATGGTCACTCATGGTTCTTTTCCAACAAACTACGACACTTTTTTAGGGTTTCAGTCACTTTTTTGCACACCAAACCACAGTTTTTCGTCCCAATTTGAGTTTTCTGCGAGGAAAAACAAAAACACGTTACGCGTATACACACACAAATAGTCCTGTGAGATTGAACAGTGATATGGGATAGTAGAGAGCAGGCAGCCCAGCGTAGCGGCGTGAAAACCTAGCACCTCCACACGGCACAAAAGACAGCGTAGAACTATAGAGTTAAGCCCACAAACTCGACACTTGGCTGGCGTTAATGATCCTCACGCCACGCGATTGGCCGACAAGTGTCGGTGACGACGCGGGGACCAATGCGCGCGAGGCGACACCCCCACCACTTTCACACTTGTAGTGGGCCGGAGAATGGGAGTTTTGCCCGGTGGGCGGAGCCAATGACACTAAATCCGACCCCGCGCGCCCCTCACAGGAACGGTGCTAGGACGACAGGGGACATTTTTATGCCTCCGAGTGCGAGGATTCTAGCCGGAGGCTTAAGGGGTGATATTTCTCTAGCTCTAAGGAAGGGGCGAGGTGATTTTTCTAGCGCTAAAAAATCCAGTGGACGCGGTTACGTCGCTTGATTTGTAGATTTGATTAAGTTTGAGCTATAAAGAGGGTTTAGAGCAAGAGGGGGTAATTTGTGATTATGGAGAAAAATAGATTTAAAAAAAATGTCTGTTGATTATTCTACCTTTCAGAGTCATCCGTAGTTTAAATATTGATTGATTAAGAAAATAATCATTCATTAGAGATTAATATCAAAAATCAAAATGTTTGCCTAGATAGTAATAAAATTAATTTTAAACCTTAGAGCTTAAGGAATAATCTTCATTTTAGTATTAAAAATATTTATATTTTGACTGATAAATAATTAACTTTGCTTTGAATACTACGTTGGGAACACAACATATGCTTCTGAGTGCCAGGATTCTTTATTTTAGTATTAATAATATTTTTAAATTTGATTGATCTGATCTGAGGGTTGATATTTCTCTAGCTCTAAGGTAAGAGGGGTAACCGGCGTAGGTGATTTTTCTAGCGCTTAAAAAGCCAGTGGACGCTGTTATGTAACTTAATTTGTAGATTTGATTAAGTTTGAGCTGTAAAGAGGGTTTAGACCAATTGTGATTATGGACAAAAATAGATTTCAGAAATGTATATTCTTTGCTCTACCTTTCAGAGCCATCCGTAGCTTAATTAGTGGTAAGAAAGTAATCATTCATTAGACATTAATAATAAAAATCAAAATGTTTGTCCAGATAGTAATAAAATTAGTTTTGAATCTGAGAGCTTGAGGAATAATAACTGACAATTTGATATTGACTACACCAAAACCAAAGCAATATGTATAGTGGTCACATGATGAGAAAAAAATCAGTCATACAAGACCTGTAATATCAAACAGTATGTTCAGATAATGATAAAATTAAGTTTGAACTTGAGAACTTATGGAATAATCTTCATTGTAACATTAAAAAATAATTTTAATTTTGATTGACAATTAGAACTGCATTTAGTACTTACTTGAGAACTTTTTTATGCTTCTGAGGTGGCCTGATTTGTAAATTCTATTAAGTTTGAGTGATAAAGCGGGTTTAGAATTACTGGTGATTATGGAGAAAAATAGATTTAAAAAAAAATCTCTGTCCTTTGTCTTACCTTTTTAAACATTAAGTGATAATAAACATTCATTAGATGTTAATATCAAGAATCAAAATGTTTGTCCATATAGTAATAAAATTAATTTTAAACCTGAGAGCTTAAGGAATAATATTTATTTTAGTATTAATATTGATATTTTGACTGATAAATAATTAACTTAGCTTTAAGTACCACGTTGGGAACATTTTATGGTTCTGAGTGCGAGGATTCTAGCCAAAGGCTTACAAGGGTTGATATTTTTTCAGGTCTAACGAACGAGAAGAGGTGACGTGGGTAGGTGATTTTTCTATAGCGAAAAAACGCCACTGGACGAGGTTACGTTACTTGATTTGTAAATTTAATTAAGTTTGAGTTACAAAAAAGGTTTAGAGCAAGATGAGGTAATTTGTTATTATAGAACCAAATAGAAGTGAAAAAAATGTATGTTTTTTATTCTACCTTTCAGACCATTAGAATTGCATTTATACTTATCTGAGAACATTTTTGTGGTTCTGAGTGCGTGAATTCTAGCCGGAGGCCTAAAGATAATATTCTTTCAGCTCTAATGAAAAGAGGGGTGAAGTGGGTAAGTGATTATTATCATTAAAAGTCAGTGAATGAGGTTAGGTTGCTTGATTTGTAGATTTGACTAGAGCTGAGCGATAATTGTTTTTTTTTTTAATTTGTAGGTAGGTATTAATCTGGTTTATTTTTTAGAGCAATCCAAATGTTGAGGACACGAAAATAATCATTGAGACTAGACATATTAATGTTAAAAATCAAAATGTTCGCCTAGGCAATAATAAAATTAATTTTGGGGTTATTCTTATTTTAAATATTTTTTAAAGAGTCGTTTGTTTATCTCCTATGAGCAGTTGATTCTTTGGCCATATAATGTCACCAAATATGAAGTTTTGAAAATGTCTCCGTCCTTTAATATTTTTATTAACTAAAAGAAAAAACATTTTATTTTAAAAATTTAGGATTTATTATAGGTAAGTACATCAATAATAACAAGTCCTCGAACCGAGGCTACTTTGACTTTGAGGGTTAGTTAAATCACCTGGTGTTGAAGAAGCCCCAAAATATTTTAAAGTGACCTTGAAGGTCAAAGTAGCCCCGGTTTACGGTATTGCTTTTAGTGTCTAAGTAGGTATTTAAGAACATTTTTATGGTTCTGAGTGCGAGGATTTTAGCCAGGGTTTTAAGTATCAACAAGGCATAGTCTTAGTATTTGGTTTAATTTGGTTTAATTTTTGTTACAATCTAATAACCATAAAAAAGTTAAAACCACTGTTTTTTTACGAAAGTGTTCATACAATGCTTTTGATTATGTTTTGTCATAGACTTAGTCACAGTCCTAAGGAAAAGTTGGCAACTTCCAACTTTTATTACTAAAATTACGACCATTACTACAAAAAAATATAAGTGCGCATGCGCGAGTTCCAATTTGTAAATATGGCGGCCATCTATGTTGACAGGAATAAAATTAATATTTTCAAAAATTTTATACAGGCAAATTAAAAGCAAAATAAAAAATTGCCAAGTATTTTGTGGGCTCCAAAAAAGACTGTTTCTATTAAACCTCAGTTTCTTTAAAAAAAAAAACTATAAAAAATAAAAGTAAACAAAACAAAACATCAAAAAAGTGAGGTTAGATGCACTTGCTTAATGATTGTTATGACTATAACAGAGACAAGTATGAACAGTGAGCAATTTTTAAGACTAAAACTATAACAAAACCAAATACTAATCAAGTGTCTAAGCCTATGCTTTGTATGAACGATCCTTTAAGCAGTGATATTCATCTAGCTTTGAAAGGAAGGGTTGAGGTGATTTTTTTAGCGCTAAAAGACGCCAATGGATGCAGGATTTGTAGATATGATTATATCTACTACTATAAAGAGAGCAAAAAATAAAAAAATCTTCTCCAAACTGTGAAAAAGGGATGACGTCTGGATGTTAAAAAAAATCAGGAAATTTCTGAACACCTACGTTTTCCTGAAGAGACAAGTCGAAACTAGTCTCTATAATGTCAAAAGTCTAAAAGTGTGTTCCAGATAAAATTGCTGCAAAAAACTTAATTTTTGTTGATAATATTTTTAGAATTGGCTATAATTTTTACACAAATTGTTCTTGGTGCAAATTTAAGAACAATTTGTGTAAACATTTTACACAATTGTAAACAATAAATCCACACATTTTTTCCAGTGTAATTCGTTTCTTCGATCACTCACACAAATTCGTCAATGAGGTCATTATAAAATATGGATGCTCTGACAAGTTTTGGAGAAGTTTATTTTCAATGAACCAAAGCAATATTTGCGAAAGTCTCTCCCGACGTGTTGAATTTTTCACGAAACTCTTTTTACGTGTAAGCGTTTCTTCTTACTTAACTGTCCAACATTTTTAGCATTATTTCCGTCAGATGAAGTTGAGGATATTTGCATGTCCAAGTCCATATTGTCTTTCATATCGCACGACGCACGTACACTGTACACATCGGTAGCGGTTTAAACCTGCAATTAACCTACTCCAATGATAGCTTCAGCAGGTTCAATGATCTCTCGTCGCACACGAAAGCACACATAATACTGCTGATGCCGGCGTGCGTATTATAGCTGCAAGCTACAGAGGACCTAGAGTAGTGAAAAGCCGCGCGCACACGACACGCGGGCAGAGTTTCTACTCTGTGACTCGGTTTGAGGCAAGGCCGCATTTGTTATGGGCTTGATGTTCAAAATAATTTTTAGCATTTTTAATACAATATAAAGTAATTGTTTCCTATTTCAAAAATGACATTTAAGAAGATGATGTTTTTCTAGGGGAAATTAAAAACATTGTTCTTCACCATTTAAAAAAAAAATGAAATATGAGATCTTGTTAAAATAGTTTTCGCATTCACTATTATTTAAGGTAAAAATCTGAAAACGAATCAGAGATCAAAAAAAGTGTAAAAGACTACGTTCCAAACTTATAATGCAAGAAGAGCATATGCCTGGTTATTAAGAAGACTGTTCAAGAATGCTAGGAATGTTCAAAAATGGAAAACCATCTCGCATAATTTAAAAATCGGGAGATTTTTTGCATTAGGCGGGAGGCGGAAGGAAATTCCGCCTAAATCGGGAGGGTTGGCAACCCTACTTGCTGCCATGGACCGCACCCTACTTGTACCCACTCGGGAATCTAATGAATATCTTCAATATTAGGTTAAGAATGTTGTATCTATTGTTTTTTTAAATAACTTTAAAATTATTATTGTCAGCAACCGCAAACAATAATACGGTATCATTAAACATTATAAATATTTAAATAGAGGAAATTTTTATCTGTAAATTATAAATATTTATGAAAAATTATGTAAAAAACAGTAATGCTCATTGGCAATATTTATGTTTTTGTTATATTTTTTTACATTTAAACAAATACTCATATTTAGCATAATTATTTTGCGGATATTCTATATAATCTGTAAACTTATGTTTATGTAAATTTAAAAATCAAGTAGTTATAATTATTGCTAATTAATTTTAATAATTCGCTTTTAATTTATGACTTTAACGCTTAGAGGTGTGACATATGTTTATATCAATAAATAACAACATATAAGCAAAACTCTACCTACGTATGTACATTATATAGATGCTTTTATTTTCTTTTTTAATTAATGAATTGCATAAATTTATTTAAAAAAAAATATTAGGCCGTAGTAATAAAGGAGACTTTCAGTTGAACAAAACGCGTTAACATTAGTGTGGTATGTTTTTTGCAGTAGAACATCCAGGAATTGACTTCCGGGGTGGGGGGGGGGTTAGGGATAAATAATAAACAAAACTTAATTTGAAATAAAAATTTGCCAGTGTTTTTTTATAAAAAAATTTCAAAACTAGAAAGCACGGAGCAGAAAGACAATTAATTATTTTATGTTGAATGGAAGTGAAAAAGTAATATTTACGAAAACCAAAATCTGAAAACCGCATATCAATAGCTGCTTTACTTCTAAAGTTATGATTTTATAAAATATATTTTACCGTTTTTTCAAATAACTCGAACACTAAAGCTGCCACGAATTCGGACTTTATAACAAAGTTTGTAGTACATATTCATAGAAACTTAAATGTGAAAACCGTATATCGCTACTTGCTTTTGTTCCACAGTTATAATTTTTTGCCCCCTTCAACCCCCCACCACCCTACTCAAAAGTTAATCAGTTCATGGTCAGCCGATAGAGGATTTTTGCACCAAATTTCGGTAAAATCTATTAAGGCGTTCTTGAGTTATCGGGTATACAGACAGACAACAGACCGACAGACACCCTTCTTTTTCGTCGATTAAGGTGTTTTGGAACCTTAGTAACTCATTTTTGATAAAATTAGGAAAAGTCTGGTGGACTAAAAAATCGCCCAAATACGAATATCAGAATCTCACCTCTGTCGCCTTGCGTATAAGACTTATTACCAAGTTTAGGTTTACGGCGTCTCTAGTGACGTTAAACTACGTAGTTTTGCGACTACTCTGAAAATAGCTCGAAGCATCGCGAGAATGGTGACACGACACAGACAAATTCCACGTTAACGTTGTGAATGACTGAAAGCTTATATTAAAAGAAAACATTGTTTTTTAATTTTTAGAGTTTATAATTCTACAATACCTAATATTTACAATACATTTAGGCATAATGGAAAATTGAATTTGATAATTTAAAAATAACAAAAAATAAATAAGGATTTTGTGTGCAGCCTAATGATGTTATAGCTTAAAAATACAACAAATATAAAGGGAATTTAATCAACTGAACAAATTAATAAAAATAAGGGATAAATTATATTTTATAATATGTACTTTGCTTTTTTTGTATATATAGCTATTTTATTAACTTAAAATTTTCTCTAAAATAAATAAGTTGCTATCCAACTAAATACCTACCTAAAAATTGGTGTCAACAATTTAAACAAAATGGTGCTAGAAAGCACGGATATTCCACCATACAATCAATTATTTCATGTTGAAAAGAAACGAAAATATCTCGAAAACTGTTGCTTTGAAAGATTTGAACTTTATAACAAAATTTTTGGGTAATATTTACGAAAACCAAATCGGAAAACCGTATATCAATAGCTGCTGTACTTCTAAAGTTATGATTTTCTTTACATATTTTAACGCTTTTTTCAAATAACTCGGAAACTAAAGCTCCCAATTTGGAATTGGAATTTGGACGTAACAAAATTTGTAGTCCATATTCATGGAAACTTAAATCTTATAACCGTATATCACTACTTGCTTTTGTTCCAAAGTTACAATTTTTTAAAATATTTTATCCCCCGTTTCCCCCCTTCAAACCTCCACTATCCTACCCAAAAGTTATTCAGTTCATAGTCAGCCGATAGAGGATTTTCGTACCAAATTTCGTTAAAATCGATTGAGGCGTTCTTGAGTTATCGTGTATACAGACAGACAAAATACCGCCAAACCGACAAACAACTCTTTACGGGCTTTTGAAAATTGCATTTTTGACATTTTGAAAGCCAATATCTCGAAAACTAGTAAAGTAAACCTTATGATATGGGTTACCATTGGAATGAGAATTTCAGCGAGAATTCAAATATGAAGTCAAAATAGGAAATTGCCATTTAAAGTTTTCAGAATATTTTCCAAAAATAGCCTCCCAGAAAATAGGGGGGTATTTTACTTTTTACGATAAATGGTAGATAACGTATCGAAAACAAAAATCTATATTGCTAAGATGGTCTAAGATTTTTTTTCTTAAAACCCCTTTCTAGACCAACTGTGAGTACGCCGTTTTCAAAAGTGTTTCAGTTAGGGAACATTTTTCCAATACATGATTGTACCACTAAAAGTAGCAAATGATTCGTTAAAGTATGATACATACCTCTATTAATGTAAGTGGACACAGGAATAAATTCGGTAAGCTTCTGCGGCGGGTTGTTTTGCTTCGTTATAAATTAAAACAATATCCACTAATTCGTTGTTTAATTTTCCAAAAAATGAACAGCTGTATATCATTTTTTACAACAAAACACAAAACAAAATCACAAAAATAACTAATATTCCGCACCACAACGCGACGTCACATTCAAAACTGAATCAGCTGATATTGCATAGTTTGTTTAGTTTCTGTAGTACGATACGGAGATAAGAGCGGGGCGGCCAACGTACTTGCTTGCTTGATGATTGTTTTTTGTTAGGCCCTTTGTTTTTAAGCTTTAATGTACAAGGTGTCCAAAATTCGATGGTTTTGGAGATCTCGGGTACTTCTAGAGGAGATAGCGAAAATTCGCCCCCTTTTGCGAGGTTCAAATTTCAAGACAAGATTTTTGGTAAAAACCGCATTTGAATATGTCACCCTATCTTCGAGCTATGGGGGCTTTTTGAAAAGTCTGCATTTTCGGATAGATAGGCCCTATAACTTTTTTATTTATGAAAATACCTTCGTGATGTTAATTGCATTTTTGTAAAGTTTTTAAATTAGAATTTAATTACTAAATCAGATTTCATGAATCACTTTTAGTTTTTGAGATATACCACAAAGTTGGTATTTTTCTTATGGAACGCCCCAATTTTTTTAAAAAAACTTTCAATGCTTTTTTAGTTTTCTTCAAAACGATGTGCCTCTTACAAAAATCGGATAAATAGTTTTCGAGTTATTAAATATTTTCCAGAAATCATATGGTTGTCTATCTGAGATGATAAAAATAATTTGTAATAATTTGGCGTGCGCCTTTACGACATCCTATTATATGATTGATTTATGGAAAGTATTTAATAACTCGACAACTATTTATCCGATTTTTGTAAGAGGCACATCGTGTTGAAGGAAATTAAAAAAGCATTAAAAAAAAGAAATTGTGTTATATCTCAAAAACTAAAAGTGACTCATGAAATCTGATTTGTTAACTAAATTCTAGTTTAAAAACTCTGCAAAAATGCAATTAACACTGTGAAGATACTTTCATAAATAAAAAAAGTGATAGGAATTTTGCACACCCTGTACAGTCGAAGGCGAAGAAAATGCTTTTTTTGGTTACTTTTTTGGGAAAGCTTTTTAACAAATTTAAGCGAAATGAGTCGTCATCTCAATCATTTTTAGACATAATTTGTGAAACATGTCTGTATAGTTTAAAAAACATAACTTTTGTTTTATTTTGTTAATTTGAATTTTCCATAAAATAAATAAGTTGTTATCCAACCAATTAAAAATGTCCAATCCGAGAGTTATATTTGTATTAAGCGCGTTATGCCCGCTTTATTATTGTGACCAGCAACACTATTTAAGTGGCTTTTAACATATAGATCAAGATAACCTAAGTTTATATACATGGAACCATTAAAACGCGGGCACGCGAGAAAAATTGTTCTAGCCTTAAGGGACTTTCACATTTGATATGGTGTGTTTAAAATAAGGCACTATTATAACCGGGCAGTAATTTTACACTGTTGACATAATTATACGCATGCGCAGCAGCCATCAGATTTAACGCCGACCGTATATACTATAACGGCCTGACTTAATTTGTAAAATTGAATACAGTCCGTCCTTATTTAGACATTTACAAGATCATAATTTAAAATTACAACAGTAATAAAGGCTAAAGTGATTTACAAATGCTATAGTCAAAAATTTCAGATGCTTTCCAAAATTTTTATGAATTTCAATTCAATTCAATTCACTAATTTTTTTTGCAAGTGGTATAATTAATATAATATAATAATTCCCTGTAAAAAAAACTCCCACAATAATTTTTTCGTTGTTTTTGTGGGCTTAACATAACCGCACTCATAAAAAAGGCGATAAAATTACTTTATATAGCCATTTTTTTTTAATTTCGGGGACTCCCTGTAAAAAACCCCACTGCCTGACCTTAACTTTTACAAATCAAAATGAGTTACTAAGGTTCCAAAACACCTTAATCGACGAAAAAAAAAGTTGTCTGTCGGTCTGTTGTCTGTCTGTATACACGATCACTCAAAAACGCCTTAATCGATTTTAACGAAATTTGGTACAAAAATCCTCTATCGGCTGACCATGAACTTATTAATTTTTGGATAGTGTGGTGGGGGGTTGAAGGGGGGAAAAGGGGGATAAAATATTTTAAAAAATTGTAACTTTGGAACAAAAGCAAGTAGCGATATAAAGTTTTCAGGTTTAAGTTTCCATGAATATGGACTACAAATTTTGTTATAAAGTCCAAATTTGTGGAAGTTATTTGAAAAAACGTTAAAATAAATTTTTAAAAATCATAACTTTAGAAGTAAAGCAGCCATTGATATGCGGTTTTCAGATTTTGGTTTTCGTAAATATAACCCAAAAATTTTACAGTTTTCGAGATATTTTTATTTCCTTTAAACATAAATTAATTGATGGTATGGTGGACTATCCGTGCTTTCTAGCACCAATTTTTACCGCTTATAATTACTTTTTTCAAAAAAATAAAAGATAGCGTCTAATATTTTTTTACTTAGTTTAGAGTTGGGTTTGGGTTAGTTATAAGAATTTTTCCCTAGGGTTTTTTTTTCTAAAGCTTTTTTCGGGGTTTTTGTCCGTTTTTTTCCCAGATTCGATTAATAGGTATAATATAGAGAATGCACCCAATAATTATCTTTTTATATAATTGACCATTATCAGTTTTTGATTTACAAAAGTCTGTTTATTTTTTTTTCAATGTTTCTAAGTATATAGTTTTAAATAATAAAGTGTGAACCAACCTTAACGTATTTAATAGGCCCTAGTTAAATTTAAATAGAAAAATGTTGGCCATATAACGTGTCGTGATTTTATTTTTAGTGACAGAAAAAGAGCCTCAAGAATATCGATCTGATATTTTGACGGGAAAATACGAGTTTCAATAGTTAGGATATTTTTAGCTCGAATCAGAATCACTTATTTGTTTTCAGCTTAACAGGGTAAAAATATTGCGATAGCTTTTGCTCAAAATCAACTGGTCGGTTTGTCTAAAAACACATAGACAGTAAAAAATCAAGGGTAAAATTAAGTTGTCAAAATACACCTAAAAATTTGGGTTTCCCTTGTACGGTTGGCGCTGGGCTGGCAAATATCATAATTATAATAAGCCTTTTTGGATTCTTTTAGTATATCCCTGAAGATGACACGCTATACTGTCGAAACATCTTGGGTGAATATTTAATAAAACAGTGGAGAATGACCAAAGTAACGTTTATTCTTTTTGACATTTTTTTTTCAAAAATACAAACACGTTGACGTGAATTAGCAAAATAAAATATAAATATAAATAACAAAAATAAGCACGCCTTTTAATAACAACGATTTTCGTAGTTTTCTTTGGTGTTTATGTTTTTGGCTAATTTTTCAAAAAGAAAGCTTAAAATTGCTACTTTTTGATTAAGGAAGATGCAGAATATATTGCTTTAAAGGTAAGCGTAGAAATACTAAGGAAAATAAACCAAAATAATTTTATTCTTGACGGCTACTCAAAATAACGATAATCACAAAGATTGATATTTTTGTATGCTGGCCAAAAACTCCCTATTTAATTTACATTACCAGGTGTAAATATTTAAAATACTTAAAATTTCTATACGTGGTATCAAAGTTCTTTATTTACTTTAAAACTATTTTCAAAATTTTGATTCGTTGGGCAAATTAATAGATTATTAAAAATTAATTTAAAAAAAAATTGATATATAGGTCGCGATTCTTCAAAAACCGTCAGAAAATCTGACGATTTTTAAACACAAGCTTACACTGATTGATTTGCTAATATTCCTTCAAATTTAGTTTCAAAATACTGTTCCAGTAAATAAAAAATATGTAAATTTTAATTTTTGTGGGCAGTTTTTGTCAAAAACCCTTTCTTTATTTAAAAATGTATTTTATTAAGCTTATTTTTGTGTATAAACAAACATTTAAAACCATTAACATACAAAACCATAGATAGCCATGGAATATGTCGCTGTCACTGTTCAGAAAAATCATACAAATGGTCGCGATTCTTCAGAAATGACAGAAAATCTCACCCGTCAGAATTCAGGAAAGTGGCGATTTTTTACTTCTTGCATCATTTAAAATAAAAACACAGCGTTCTTAATACAGGGTTCCTAAGATTTTCCTTAGGGATAAGATTTCTATAAATCAAACAGAAATGGCATAGAAAGTTCTGCGCGCACAAAAGAAACAGGTATATTGAGCAATGGTGCCAGTTTGTTATTATCTCCGGACTGCTTTCATAAGAAAAAATTGTCGCCGCTCTTTCATTGTGAGCATAAATCATAGTTGCAATAATAACCGTTGACAAGATGTCTGCAAATTCCGCTAGATGGCGGCCACACATCTAATCTAATTAAAAATTAGATGTTTTCAGGTCCAAACCACAGCTTTTTCTTGCTTAAAGGAGGCTGCAGGGTCCATTATTTACGATACTGAGCGATAAACTCGTGAGGTTGTTAACATTAGAAAGAAATATCTTCGCTTTTAATTAAATTTCTTTCCATTCTGTTCTACTAGTGCAAACCATGCAGCTAGCACTAGCAGCCAAAGAAATCAATAAACGGCGCTGTTTTTCCTGCAGAGTTTTTTGCTTGCGATATTATTGATTTTAAATAAAGCTGGCCCTACACTACATTTGATATTTTCGAGGTGTTTTATGACATGATCTCGAAACATGTAGCGAACAAATTCTTCAAAACTAGCGGGAGGGTAAAAACGAAAAATAAGGGGCTGCCAATATTTGTAACACCCAAAAAGAGGTGAAAAGATTTATTTTGCCCTGTTTCTTTACAAAAAACGTTTTTTTTTACGAAAAACTTGAGCTCTGGCACTTTTTTTATTTTTTTTTCAACTTTCTCGAAATTTTCGTCATACCGTAGAAAAAAATTATTTCCCCCATGGTCATACTCTACTTTTATTCGAAAACATTTAGAAACAGAGACGGGATCAGTTTTCCTAAAACGGGGGATCTTGGTTTCGAGTGAGAAGATAATTTTTCAATTAAATTAGCCGAACGCAAAAATGTTAGAAAAACAAAGGACGAAATAAAAATGGCGCCGCTTACAATTTTTTTTCAAAAATTACGTAATTTCGGAAACGCAAAGAAATAGGTCTAAAGAGTATAATTTTTAAGAAAAAAATATCAATTTTCTCGCCCTCCTCCACTGGGACTACAGGGGCCGTGCACAAATTACGTAATGGTCATAGGGGGGAGGGGGGTTACAAAACGTTACGTAGGGGGGAGGGGGGTTTTCGACAGCGTTTGCATTTGTGTGAAACTACGAAAATTTGGAATGAAAATAAGTGAAAAGTTTTTTTTTTTTGGGGGGGGGGGTAGTGGTCTTGAAATCGTTACGTAATATTAGGGGAGTGGCGTGCCAAACCGTTACAAAACATTACATAGGGAGGGGGCCAAAAATTGGTAAAATCACCGTTACGTAATTTGTGCACGGCCCCACATCTGACTGTTCCTCCTTTTCGATTTCGAATCAAAGTGCAAAACCCGGGTTGGACGTTCGAAGGCGTTAACCCGTCCTATTTGCTTGATAAAGTTTCTACGGAAATATCTCAGTCGATTTCTCTGGCCGTGTATGAACGCTTTAGTTTAGGCATTTGCATGTATCTCAGTCCCCAGCCTGGAAACAGTGCGTAAGGACAATGGTTACAAAATGAAAAGCCGAAAAATATTTTTTTACGATATCTTGCATCAGTTTGGTATTAAAGTCGAGCAAAAACAATTTTTATTCCAGTCCTAAAGGTATGAAAATGGAAAACATTAGAAAACAACAACCTGGAATGGATTTACTACGTGTAAGGTGTAGTGACAACATCGCCCCATGCCCATCCTTTTCTGCCTAATGTGCTTTTCCGTTTGTCTGCTTCTTATACACGGCTGCTTGGCCCCCTAAGGATTTGCTTAGGAAGGAACCCTAACGTTGAAAGAGAATATTTTAAAGATATTCTGCAGAACTATTTTTACGGCGCAGCTAAATTGCTACTACGCGAACCAATAGACGTCGAAAAGTGTCGAAAATTTTCTGTGACTTTTCTGAACAGTGACAGCGATATATTTCATGGCTCTCTATGGTTTTGAATGTTAAAAGTTTTAAAGGTTTGTTTACACACAAAAATAAGCTTAATAAAATACATTTTTAAATAAAAAAAGGGCTTTTTCACAAAAACTGCCTAGAAAAATTGAAATTGACATATTTTTTATTTACTAGAACAGTATTAAGAAACTAAATATTAAGGAATCCTAGTAAAGTAAATTTTTTAAAAGTTTATTTCCATTTTAGTAGTATATATATTCTCTATGCAATGAAAAGCATATACTGTTTTTCATTAACTTTTGTACTTAATAGTCTTCTGACGATGCCAAAATTCTAGGAAGTAGATAAATAAAAAATAAAAGTGATTATATCAATTTTTCACAATTTTTAAGACCAAAAATAAAAATGTGTACGTACATATTGTTTTATTTTTTTAATAATATATGTATTAATTTGTTAAAAAAAACTACCTTTTATTTTTTGCCAAACTTTTTTGTTGACAATCACAAAACCCTGAGACACGCTGTATATAAAAAAATAAACAACAGATAATATTTACTGCACTTCATTTTCTTAACAGCTCGAGGGTGGTTTAAAAGGAGGGGAAGTTATTAATATTGAATATATTCTTATTTACCGCGCATCTTTTTAACCACCCAATGGAAATTGTATTTAGGATTTGCCAGCTTAATGAATAACCACAATGTATATGTGTAACCTAAACATTTTTTCCACAATTTCGTTGTCAGTCAATGGATTGAGTCTACTTATTTTAAAAATTAAACTAATTCAACAAAATCCCACGTTTTATTAAAAGAATTTTGCTTTCGTTGAGAACTATACAACTTCAGCTGAATGTCATGTTCTTAACGTCATTGATAGTTCTGCCCTCAAAACGCATTCTTTGATGGTGCAGGTACCTTAATACGACAAGCATTATGCTCTCAACCATCGGACGAAGAATCTCTATAATCTATCAGTCGAAACTTACTTCTTAACTCTGCTCGTTATATAACGTTCTCACTCAACCTTGCGTATGTTAAGAGAGACACAAACTGACCTGGCTAACATTTAGACGAGTAGGTGCCGATAACAGACGATGTTTTCGCAAAACCCCTCCTTTTTCTGTAGGCTTTCTCTCCCCCACCACCATCTAATGTAACGCCCGCTGCTCCTCCCCTACATCGGTGTGTACGAGCCGAAGCGATTGTCATGTGGCAAAGAGCAGAAAGAGGAGATGGACGGACCATAAAGGCTTTTTTTCGGACTTCGGTTGCACTGGTTTCGATTCGTATTTGATTTTATGCAGGGTTGTCGCACTTTGTAGTTTTTCGTGAATTGTCAAAATTTATTTAAAGTTTTAAGTTCGTTTCTTAAAAAAATTATTTTTAAAAGGGATTTAGGTGAGTGAATATCAAAGAATAGCGAGATTTCCCTGAAAAAAGGTAATGGTAACCGTAGCCCGGATTTCGCACTTGTGGTGCTCATCACATCAGTACGGTGCTAGGAATTAGGACATGAAATGATGTTACAATGACAAAATCTGAAACAGGATTCATGTAAAAAAAATGTACGTTCAATTTGAAGCAAAATTAAGCATGCTCTACGGTGATAGATATAATTATCTTTACAGATATCCTAAGCTCTGGAGTTGATACATTTAAAAGTGATTTATCAAGGGTGTTATTTGTGTTTTATTTTTTTCTATGTTTTATCAATTCATTTCTTTCCATCTTCTAGTTTTGTAGGAAACTTTAGACCCTGTTCCCATCTACTACTTTTTCGTGCGTGCCCGCGCACGCGTTACTGTCATAACATTTCATATTGACATGATGAGACGCGTGAGTGGGCGGTCACGAAAAAGTCGTTGGTGGGAACCGGGTGTCATATTCAACGTTTACCAGTATAGATTATTTTATTTTTATTATTTTTATTTTATTTATAATTGTTCTAAGAAAATTAAATATTTTCTATACAATGACTTTTATCCTTTAAACTAAAAATATAATTCTACTCTTAGAAACCTAGAGGTCAAGAAAGTAATATTAATTTCAAAGAAAAACAAAAAAAAAAGAGTATACTTTCCTTAATTGTAAATAATAAAATTAGTACCTAATATAAGTTTATAAAAAAAAACCTCTACGAAGAAGTCAAAAGAACCAGAAATGTTTCTATGTATGATTGCCAAGTAAAAACTATGTTTGAGTAAATTTTAGTTGATTATCTACATAAAAGTATTGCCTATAACGAGATATTTTTCTTCTTTTTTACTCATTCATGAGGAAAGCCCAAAGTTTTAAAATATTTATAATCGTCAGAGCAATTGGCTTAGCTTTCTGCGGATTAAGGTTACTAATAGCTTCGAATAATGTTTCAGAGGAGGTAAAAACTTCAGTACGAAGATGTTTGTATAAGGGACAATGAATGGGAATATGAACTAGGTTTTCTAGAACTAAAAGGTTACAAACTGTACATATTTGGTAATTTAAGAAAGATATTGTGGGAGGAACGTAGCTGAGCCAAAATTCTGACAACAAACATTGGTAGGTTTAAAGTAAGGTACTTGCTGGGACTTTGAGTTGAGAGATTTGCTAGTTGAGAATAAAAATAGGTGTAGCGAGAGCTTTGAGCTATTGATAAACCATTCTCAAAGCATTTTTCTCAAATCTTTGACTTTTGTAGACTTGAATATTTAAGTCGCTTATAAGTGAAGTTATTCCAAAGGTTTTCATATCCCAAATCAGGGAAAACCAATTTTAACTGCATGGCCCAATTAAATTTCGAGTCAGTAGAATCCATGATAGAGATTTCCATGAAGAGGATCTTCAATTTAACTTTTCCTGACCTAAGCTCACGGACAGAAAAAAAAGAATATGTACTCTTAAATGTGCAAATAAAACTATATCTACTCATGCGTGCAGTAAGTCAACACTTTTCAAGCTGTATTTTAATTCATTCTTTATAGTTTGTTTAAATTTTTCTACATATGTACACCTTACCCTAATTTTGTAGAACTATATACAGGGTAAGATAGCGATACACCAAAATGCGCATAAAAAAGGACCGGTATATGGGCATCGAGTAACTTGAAACTTTTTAATTTAGGATCCGTACAATGTAAAGGCTTACTGTGTTCTTCAACATACGTGAAAGTGCTCTTTTTTGTCATTTTAGTACAAAAACAGAAAACGTCAAATGAAAAAAATGTTCATTTCTTTAATAAATTTTTTTTTCGAATGTCGTACTCTTTCGATTCAGTTTAAAAAGTATCTGGGTTTTCCGAATTGATTGTGTCGTTTGAAAGCCGAGCTTAAAGTCGCCACACACTACAAGACTTGTCTCGAGGCAGTTGCAAAGTAATGAACTCCAGGGGGGCAAAATGACTGCGGCCAACCCAAAAAATTTATGTTTTGTCAAATTACGGTTTTTTATTCTTCTTCTTTAGGTTTCCTGTGCTATCGTAGATCGGAATGGATCAACGACTGACTGACACACTGAGGCGATACACTGAATCAGTTGGAAAATTCGATCGTTTCGTTCGTTCGTTCCTTTGATTCGAATTCCTGCGCGCGGGGTAAATGTATTTCTTTCGTATTTAGCTGCATCCTGCATAGACCTTTTTTTTGTCACTATTTTCTTTAATCTAATTTCAAATGATTAATTCAATGATCGATTCAAAAGATTCGATCATTCTAGAAACGAATCATTGATCGATTCGTTCAGGAGTCGTATTTTCGAAACCATACGAAATTATTCGCATGCGACTACTTCCGTCTCTTCCTATACCGTATAGAAAAGGAGGCAAAAGATATGCAGATATGCTGATTCATGGGTAGTACGTGCAAGAATAACCGGTTTTTCATGCGAAACAACACGAATGCCTCCACCCACTCGTGCAATATTGCGTTAAACCAGTCGAATTCGAACGCGGTCCACACATACTGGCTTATCTTTCGCCTCTCATTTCACACGGTATAGAAAGAGACTGACATAAAAATTGTTGATTATTCAGTATACGTATACGTATTTCTAAGGTGTTTCAACAAATTCACCAGAACACAGCGACAGCTTCCGAACGCTGCCGGCCGGAGCCGATGCTCCACTTCTAATAGGTTTGTACTCCTCTCGTTTGAGTGAGATTGATTATAGATTATATTCACGGCTGCTTTCGATTTTTCACTCATCATGGATCTAACCTTTCTCTAATTTGAGTTTTTCATTGCAGTTTAAATCAGACTGGAGATATTTACATCAGTTTAGAGTATTCTATAGTCAGATTGCATTTCAATAATAAAAAATTCCTCTTAAATTTAACTAAATTTTTTCACTCTCCAGAAAAAAATGGTTCCTTCCAGCCGATTTTTTCCTATGTGGCGTCAAAAATTTCTAAAGATTAAATCACTTTTCCTAAATTGTCCACGTGACAATATCGCGATCTATACAGGGTTTCTAAGCAAATCCTTAGGGGGCCAAGCAGCCGTGTATAAGACGCAGACAAACGGAAAAGCACATTAGGCAGAAAAGGATGGACATGGGGCGATGTTGTCACTACATCTTACACGTAGTAAATCCATTCCAGGTTGTTGTTTTCTAATGTTTTCCATTTTCATACCTTTAGGACTGGAATAAAAATTGTTTTTGCTCGACTTTAATACCAAACTGATGAAAGATATCGTAAAAAAAATATTTTTCGGCTTTTCATTTTGTTACCATTGTCCTTACGCACTGTTTACAGGCTGGGGACTGAGATAACATTCATACACGGCCGGAGAAATCGACTGAGATATTTCCGTAGAAACTTTATCAAGCAAATAGGACGGGTTGACGCCTTCGAACGTCCAACTCGGGTTTTGCACTTTGATTCGAAATCAAAAAGGAGGAACAGTCAGATGTGGGGCCGTGCACAAATTACGCAACGGTGATTTTACCACTTTTTGACCCCCTCCCTATGTAATGTTTTGTAACGGTTTGACACGCCACTCCCCCAATATTACGTAACGATTTGAAGACCACTACCCCCCCAAAAAAAAGAAAAAAACTTTTCACTTATTTTCATTCCAAATTTTCTTAGTTTCACACAAATGCAAACGCTGTCGAAAACCCCCCTCCCCCCTACGTAACGTTTTGTAACCCCCCTCCCCCCTATGACCATTACGTAATTTGTGCACGGCCCCTGTAGTCCCAGTGGAGGAGGGCGAGAAAATTGATATTTTTTTCTTAAAAATTATACTCTAGACCTATTTCTTTCGTTCCCGAAATTACGTAATTTTTTTAAAAAAATTGTAAGTGGCGCCATTTTTATTTCGTGCTTTGTTTTTCTAACATTTTTGCGTTCGGCTAATTTAATTGAAAAATTTTTGCCTGCGGCTTATCTTCTCACTCGAAACCAAGATCCTCCGTTTTAGGAAAACTGATCCCGTCTCTGTTTCTAAATTTTTTCGAATAAAAGTAGAGTATGACCATGGAGGAAATAATTTTTTTCTACGGTATGACAAAAATTTCGAGAAAGTTGAACAAAAAAATAAAAAAAAGTGGCAGGGCTCAAGTTTTTCGTAAAAAAAAACGTTTTTTGTAAAGAAACAGAGCAAAATAAATCTTTTCACCCCTTTTTGGGTGTTACAAATATTGGCAGCCCCTTATTTTTCGCTTTTACCCTCCCGCTAGTTTTGAAGAATTGGTTTGCTACATGTTTCGAGATCATGTCATAAAACACCTCGAAAATATCAAATGTAGTGTAGGGCCAGCTTTATTTAAAATCAATAATATCGCAAGCAAAAAGCTCTGCAGGAAAAACAGCGCCGTTTATTGATTTCTTTGGCTGCTAGTGCTAGCTGCATGGTTTGGCCGTTTCCGGATAGATGTCACTAGTAGAACAGAATGAAAAAAAAAATTTAATTAAAAGCGAAGATATTTCTTTCTAATGTTAACAACCTTACGAGTTTATCGCTCAGTATCGTAAATAATGGACCCTGCCGCCTCCTTTAAGCAAGAAAAAGCTGTGGTTTGGACCTGAAAACATCTAATTTTTTCCTCGATCATCTCATGGTGTGGCCGCCATCTAGCGGAATTTGCAGACATCTTGTCAACGGTTATTATTACAACTATGATTTATGCTCACAATGAAAGAGTGGCGACAATTTTTTCTGATGAAAGCAGTCCGGAGATAATAACAAACTGGCACCATTGCTCAATATACCTGTTTCTTTTGTGCGCGCAGAACTTTCTATGCCATTTCTGTTTGATTTATTGAAATCCTATCCCTAAGGAAAATCTTAGGAACCCTGTATACGGGACACTGCAGGCTGAAAGTACCATTGCACAGAATGGGTCTAAGTGAGCACACCGAATGTAGGCTCTGTATGGAGGAGGACGTGTGAGTGTCCGGCCATTCAACGCAAAACACAGATCGACGCGCTGGATCTGAAAGGTGCTTCACCAAAGGGGCTGAATATTCTGTAGCAACAGACAATGTCAAAAGTGAGCCACATAGACCCGCTAGTGGTCGCAGTGGAGAGTACCAGACACCAGACTGGCACACTCACAAATGAATCATCATCATTATCAATCGCGTAGCTAGGCATCTCTCTTAGTACATTTGATTTAAATAGCGTTCTCACTTGACACAAGCTTTTCCCACTTATATCCAAACTTTCAGTGACGAACCCTATATAGAGATTTGACAAATATCACTATAAACGTAATACATAAACGTGAACCGGCGAAAAAGCCTCGTAACCATTTTGTGTTTATCTTTCTCAAATATTTGCTGTTGCCTTTAAACAACGTTTACATTATAACAGGTATATAATATGTAGATTTATGACATTTTTGTGTAATTTTCGGATTGCCCTTATCAGATTTTGTGTGCTTCTGTTAAACTAGACTTTATTGGCTCGAAATTAATGACTGTAAAGTTAAAATTTATTTGTGATTTTGCACGTGATACGAAGTAAATAAAACCGACTGTATGGACGGTTATATACGTTATTCAATTGACTCAAAATTTATTCTTCTCCGAGTGGTGTCAAGTTTTCGTCGAAAGTTGGCTGTTATCAGTGATATTTGTACTGCTGCATACTGGTTTTTAAAAAAGTGTCGTATACTAACCCCATATTTTTTAGCCATAATATTCCTTTCTCGTTATTTTCACCCAAGATCTTTTGATCTTTTGTTTTTTAGTTTCTTTTCGGTTGAAGTAACCGATTTGGAGGTTTTTTAACTTATTTTTTGTTTTTTAACTTTGATTATATTTTTAAAAGAAAAAAAACCGTGACGTAACGCTATAGATGATGTGAAACATGCAACAAAACCAAGTAGGTACATTACAAAACAATCTAAAATTAAATAGGAACAATATAAACACATGTCTAACATGTTAGTTAAAGTATGAAACGTCGCCGCAAATAATACCCTTTCACGCACGCATAGCTACAAAATTCCACACTTTGCACTGAGTGACATATTCCCACTACCACGTATGAAAGTTTCGTGTGTGGAAAAACACGGAACGTCGCGTCTCCCGGATGGACACATAACCTCAAAATTACTTACAATTATTGTTCTACTGTCGCAGAAAGTATAATACGTGAAATTACGGTGCGTCAGAGCATGGTGGATACTTGTTGGAGGTAAAAATCGGTGTCATACATATAACATAATGATAAATATATTCTTTTTAAACTTTTGTTGGTTTGGAAATTAATGGCACCTTTTTTTAACCCACATTTGTCACAGCTAAAAGATTAAAATTAGTATAAAGGATTTTGTGAGCAACAGCACCGTACTGATGAGGGCGAAACTCGAGTTTACGGCTACCATTACCTTTTTTGATGCAGTGCTCGCAACTCTATTCGGTTCGTTTCCCTTCAGAAGATACACGTCTGTTAAAAAAAATAATATGACCTTATTGGATAAAAATGTCCTGTTTACGAAAAAATGTCTTGCGCTGTCCGGTATTATGGCTTAGTCTTAGTTAGATCAGTGGCGAAAATTTTATACATATGCCAGTCAGAGAAGAAACCCTTAAGGAATTTTGTGAAGATGCAGAAATTGGGTACAAAAAAAATACGCTAATTATGTAGCAAACGGTTTTCTTTTATTTTGGCATTTTATGACAAAAACTTTATGTAGACACTTACCAGGGTCTATAAGAAGTTGAAATTTACCACCGCCGAAATATCCGGAAAAAATTAATTAATTATAGAAAGTGACAAAATGTCGCTGATGGAAGTAGGATCAGAAATTAAAAAAATTATCAGCTAGTATCAGTCTAGGCTAGATGAAAAATATATTCCAATTATACTCTTTCAGTCTTCCGCCGGGGACAAATGCGATTAGAGTTATTCAGCTGCAATAACATTTTTTGAAGTGACGAAAAAAGCAGTTATTAAGTGTCAATTTTATGAAAAAAAAAATAATACGATTATTTAAAAAAAAGTACACTCCTCGGAAAAATATTAAGATTTTTTTATTATAATTAACGTTTAAAAATAAATAGATAACTGTTTAAATAAAAAAATGTTTTTTCTTTATCCTTCTGAGAGTGTCCTGTATTAAGGCTTAAAAATTCTGGTCACCCTAGATAAGGAAAATTTTCGAGCAATACAAATCCTCTTTTTTACCTTTTGAAAACCCTTGATAAGTTGTATTACCTACTATGCTAGTCCAAAATAGGTCAAATCGAGGCTAATTTGGCAACAAAGTTTGTACCGTTCTTTACTTACATTCAAAATTAAAGCTAGAATGTAAGTCTTTTTACCAAGTTGTTGTGTATGTGCCTTTATAGTAATATATTTTTTGATATTCGCCATAGTCACAAATTACCTATTTTTGACCTAAATTTTGGAAAATCCAGTTAGCTTTTGATCTGAGAAGTATCACAAATCCTTCTTGTCAGGTCAAATATCGATCAACCGCAATATATTTTTATTATATTGTTTTTCATTAATTTGTGTTTAGGATTTTTTAAATACTGATTTTGTGTGTTTTAAAGGTGCCTGTGGGAAAATTTACGTCAGTTCTGTCTCTTCTTAGGTAGAATAGTGGGATTTTTTACGTAATTTAGTCCCTATTTAGTTTGTATATTAGGTATATTGAGATATATTACCCACATCCTGACCAAAAATGCTGCTTTTGGTGGCTAACTATTCAATTCAATAAAGTTGTCCTAATGAGGAAATCACAGACGCATAGCAAATTTGCTTACTTTGTATGCCTTTTGTTATTCCTTCTCTTAAATGCGTTTGACAGTTTTGATAGTCCTGTCAATATTTTTTGAACTGCTGATTTGTCGGCAAGTTTTACACTGATAGTAAGATTTCCTTGTCACAAACAAACGAATATTTTTCCGGCACAAATTTTCATTTATTTGTCCCAAAAAGGGCAAATTTGTACTAAATTGATGCAATTTTTAAAGCAGTATTTGTTTGTTACAAAAAAAATCTTTTAATCAGTACCCAAGAAAACATCGGTTAACTTGAGGGGACAATCATAAGGGATCCAAATATTACATTTTGTAGCTTTTTGTAGCTATTTTTTTACAGTTAAATTAATTTTGTAGCTGTAGCCGTTTTCGAGAAAACGCGAACCCCCCCAGCTTAACCGTTAAGCTAAGGGACCACCCCATAACTTCAATTTTGCTAAAGCTAGAAAGTTCAAATGAACACGACATTTTGTAACTCAACTTGTTCAAGGGGATAACATGTTAAAAGTTTTTTTTTAAATATTCCTAGGGTTGGGTTGGTAAAAACATATCTCTCTCATTTAGCCTGTATATTTTGTCTAATAAAATAAAATAAAAATATCTCGTAAACGGCAACAGCTACAAAATAGTTTAATACGTCAGATGAGAACCAAAACTATGCACCAACCATTAAAGTGTGGGGGCTCCCTGGGAAATACGGAAAATATATTTAAAGAAAAAACGAGGAATATTTTGAAAGCTTTTCTTATGTTACCTCGGACAAGCCGAGTAACAAAATGTGGTGTTTATTTGAACTTTCTAGCTTTAGCAGAACTGAAGCTAGGGGGTCGCGTTTTCTTGAAAACGGCTGCAGCTATATAATTAATTGAACCGTCACAAAATAGCTACAAAAAGGGTACAAAATGTAGGAATTGAAAATATTTGGGCCCCTTATGATGGTCCCCTCAGGTTAACCCACACGACTTAGGAAGTGCTTGTACTACAAAATTTTTCACAATTTACTATACGCATAAAAAAAGGAAAAACGTTTCATTCGTTACATACGTCAATCACACGGGGGGACATATGTTACGCGTTTCTGTATTATTAATTTGATTATTGTTATTGACTGTTTTGTCTTTTGAGCGTGACGATCACGACATCGGTATATAAACACTATGCGGTTTTTGTTTAGCCACGGTATAACGATTTTTCTCTGAATTACATAGATATTTCCACCATATAGAATAACCCTTAAAGGACGAACTGGCGTCAGAAAGACCCTCGTGAAAATAAATGGTTGATGCGCCATAATTTTTAGCTTTGGATTTGCAAAGACCAGGGGCCCAATTCTTGAATGACTGGACTTTCACTCGTATACGAATCACATTTTAGCCAGAAATTGTCGAAAAAAAGAGTCAATTTTTACTAATTCAGATACCAAATATGCCCACAAATTCTAACTCGTATGCACAATGCACAATATTTAATTAAAATAGGCCCAAAATTTAAATATTGCATTTTTGGCGGGAAAAATAGGACGGTTTTTGACGCTTAGATGTCGTTTTCGCTCGAATTTCCATCGAGTGGGTAGAAACAATCGATGCAAATCCGAGGGATAAAGTTACGAACTTTACCGGACTGAAACTGAAATTTAGAATTTTAACTAAGGCAGGGTTATTTCTAACCATTTTTATTAATGCAAAAAAACTTAATTTGAAGAAAAAATGTGACCATAAACGTCATCTTAAGGCGCATTTACACAGACAAACTTTCCTTTGATGTTGAAATGCCGACAAACATTTACACGAGCCTCTTGAGCAAAATGTTCAAAGAAATGTTCGAGCAAAATCTCGTACAAAAAAACACACGTAAATTTTGGAGAGAATGTTGAGCAAAATTTATTTGAAGAATTGGGGGTATAAAAATTTCTTTCCAAATTTAAATTTTATAGTTTTATGGGAATTCATTGAACTTAACTGAAAATAGAAAGACTAAGTTTTAAAACAAGGTATTTTAATTAAGTGCTTTCCGACGGAAAAACGATTTGATGTCGAAATTCACGTTTTACCTCATAAGCAACTTCGATTGACTTGATTTTTATAGGGGATATGCCAGTATACCATAATTGGCACTTATTTGTTGCTGATGCTGGGTTAGGAGAAGGTAAAAACCGTAGACTAGTGAGAGGGGGTTTTGGTCAAATGAACATTGACACACAAATTACATGACAACAAACAAAGGTCAACGCAGTTTTTTTATGAAAGTTGTAGAACAAATCTTTCCATAAAGAAAGGGCTCTCCGACGCAAAACAAAGAAATTCGTTTTATTTTATTGACGCGTAGAACTTGCGTTTCCGATTTTTTAAATATTGAAATTTTTGGCGATTTTTACAAGCTTTTATTTATGTATGTTTGTATGTTCGGTTCAAATCTTGCAACTCAAATTTGGTATTCAATTTCAGTTTTCGTTGTGTATTTATAGTTGCGGCGACAATAAAATAATATGGTATTATTAGGCACCCCCTCCCGCTAATGAGGGAAGTGGAGGAAGAAAAAGATTTATTTTGTTCGATTTCAATCAAAATTGGCATACAGGGGTTTTTAGGGAAGAAAATTATCGAAAGGATGTATTTATGATAGTCTAAAAATTAAAAAATTATTTTAAATAAAAAGAAGCTTTTATAAAATATAAAGTGCACTAAAAAGTAGAAAATAAATTTTAGCATTCTCATATCATAATAATAAAAGCGACGGGCGCAAACTAAAACTAAAAATGTCCATCCATATATTAGAGAAACGTAGAGTAGTTTGGGTCGAGTTGGGTTGGATTTACTTCACAAAAAATTGAACTTACAATACCAGATAAAGAATTCTTTATATTTATACGTCGTAGTTGTGGTGAGGGTATTTTTTGTACTTATGGTATTTATTGTCTTTTTGATACGTTAGTTATAAACGCCTTACCACTCATATCTCTTTATATTACTTCCTAGTTTAGTCTTTTACAATAATAATTAAGCCAAATGAAAAAACCTATTTACATTTTATTAAATCTCAAATATATGAACAAAAGCACGTTCGATTTAAATAATACCCGTTTATTACCCACTTTTACAACCCTACGATCCCGACCCTTGTCTAAAAAATATAATTTAGCAGTAATAGACTAGACTTTTGAATCGGAATGCATATTGTTTGTTCAGTGTCAGTAATCGACCTTGATTATTACATTAAATTGACAGTAAATATCTATCTTCAGCATTTTCATAAACCTTTTGCTTTTTTAAGCAACCCCTGGGGCCTTAAACTAAGTAGGTAAATCTGGTGTGAGGAATTAAAAAAAAACAATCAAAGCTAAGGTTAAAGTAAAGTTACAAAAATATGTTTTAAAAAAAATCCCCTCCCCACCACTCCTCATACTCGTGAGACGCGGATTACCGCTTAAAAGTGCAATTTTTGAGTTTTTTGCCGAATTTTTTGGAAAAGAAAAATTTTCCTGGGTTGTTTTTCGAATTTAGGAAAAAAACACTTGGAAATAAAAAAACTCGCAAGAAAGTAATAAAAAAACTCCCGGGCAAAAAAATCCGGGAAAAACCCTAAGAAAAAAATATTATAAGTAACCCTAATCCATGTGACAAAACTGATAGCCAATAATAATGTTTCGCTTGCCGTCGGCTTTTTTTCACAAAAATTTAAAATAAAAGTTGGTCTTCCATTTTTTTAAAGAATTGAGATCACTGATGTGAAATTTTATTTATTCTCATCTTTAAAAATATGTTTCCAAAACAGATAGCAATAATTTGCTCAAAAATTTACCCGAACAAAATGTTCAAAGAAAAGCTCACAAAAATGTTCGCGCAAAAAATTTTAAATCTTTTGCACGAGCTTTTGTTTGAGCATGTTCTTCTGTGTAATTGCGCCTTTATATGCTTACCGTAATGAGATGGTAAAAGAAGTTTTTAAACCATAAACACAAATTGCCGTAACCGTATTCTTTTACTCACATACAAACTGCCAATGTAAATAGAATAGAAAAGAAAACAGCATTTCCTGTTTTTGCAAATTTAAGCTCAGTCAAGCTACACCCTCCCCTCAACGAAACTCAAATTGGATCTTGTAAAAATTATGTACTAATTTAGTCTCCTTTTAAAAAAATGTGTACTTAATGAATAACGGAGTTATTCGCACTTAAAAGCGGGCGGGGTGTGATTTAATGAAAGTTGATATGTCATAATTTTGTACTAATTATGTACTCTTAAAGAAGGGTACTTTTAGTTTACAAAAACCATCGGTTCCTAAGATTTTTGTTGGTTTGTTATGGGGTTTGTAGCTTGATATCAAGGTACACCCCCCTCTGCTTAGGAAAGAAATTCGACCAAAAGTAACTATGCCAGAATTTAGTACTAATTATGTACTAATTTCGCCTCCTTCTAAAAAATTGCCTACTTTCAAGATAACTTAATTTTTTTTGTTTTTATGGGGTGCGTAGCTTGATATCAAGACACACCCCTCTCTGTCTAGGAAGTAGGCAATTTTTTAAAAAGAGACGAAATTAGTACATAATTAGCACCAAATTATGGCATAATTATTTTTTTTTCAAATCTCTTTCCTAGGCAGAGGCGGGGGTACCTTGATATAAAGCTAGACACCCCATAACAAACAAATAAAAATATTAGGAATCGATGGTTTTTGTAAACTACAAGTACCGTTCTTTAAGAGTACATAATTAGTACAAAATTATGACATATCAACTTTCATTAAATCTATCTCCTAAGCATGGGGGTGCAGCTTAGCGTCAAGCCACACCCCCCCCCCCTTTTCAGTGCAAATAACTCCGTTATTCATTAAGTACAAAATTTTTGAAAAGGGGAATAAATTAGTACATAATTAGCACATATTTTTTACAATATCTAAATTAAGTTTCGTTGAGTGGGGGGGGGGGGTGTAGCTTGACTTTGCACAGAAATAAATCTGTTTGGTTGCAAAAAATAACCGAGCGGGCCCCGTTAAGCCTCCGTAAGTAACGTATTTCCGTTCGGTTATTTTTGGATTTTGATGGTCTATTAACGCTCGGATTTATCTTTTGTTACTAATCCATTCAGAGTAGAGATTCTTTCTTTTCTGTTAATGAGTTGAGCTACTTTTTGGAGTCAAATAAACAAATTGTGTAATTTACTCATAGGAAAATTATCAGTAAATTTTATAATAGATAGATGGGCAATTGAAAAAAAGCATCATTGTTTGGTTCCTTTTTTTATTCAATAAAATTTCGGTCTTTTTTAATAATTCCCCTTAATTGACCAAAACTCCTTATTCGTCCCATCCTGTGCTTGGGAACAATTTGTCCAATTGGAATCAATTAAATCCGCTCAATAAGAGTTAATTTTTGGAACAAGTGGGCTGTCACTGGTTTAAAGTGCGGTTTAAAATGGATTAAAAAGATGATAGGTCTTGTTGAATAAAAACTAAGTAAACCCTGAAGTATTTAGGTGGAGAGCATATTAATTGATAAATAATAGGCAATCGACGTAAACTATTTTTTGACACTAACGGCCAGTTCACAGTGAACTTGAAACATCAACGTCAATTAAATTTAAACCATGCTTAACAGTATAGTGCAATTGTCCCTAATTACAGGTAGGTACGCGTTAACTTAGGAACGAATTAATCTGGTCTGGCAGCCATGTTCCGCGCAGAATCCCCAAAAATAATTAATGGTAGCATTAGGGCATTCTGTCTTTGTTTAATTAGTGATTGAGCAGTTTCATCAAAAACCCGATCTATCTTTTTGTTATTAATATATACCTACCTCTGTATTTTGGGGCCATTAATTGATTTATTTTTTTAGGACATTCTGTATATATAGATTCGATTACACCACCAGCTCCTATGTAAACTCTTAATAATTTTTTTATTTATGTCGTAACTCTGCTAATTGCCCTTATTAAACGTCTCGTCTTTATATATAAGACCGGCAAAGGGTTTGCGAAGGAAAAGATAAGGTGTTCATTATTAGTTTAAGCCGCGTATCGCTAGGGGGCATCATTGTTTCCACGGCCTTCCTGTGGGTTCGCTATTGTCCCGTTTTTGTCTGGCGGGTCGTTTGTGAGTACGTCTGTGCGCCCTCTCTCAAAATGCCGCCATCCGTTCTCGTTTATTGTATATTTATTTGTTTTTTTTTGGTAATTGTATTGGTTTGTTTTTGGTTTACAGTGCGGTTGTTTTTTGGCGGTTTGTCCTTACTTTGGGATTAGTCAAAAATTTTTAATTTTTATAAATTGACACTAAATTTGAACAATCAATCAATCAAAATATACTTTATTGTCAGAACTTAAAATTCATTGACAAAGCATGATAACTTAAAAGTAATAAAGCGTAAAATAAAGTGAATTATATAAGCAAAAAAAAAACAAAATAACCAAAAAAACAATTCATTGAGGCTATAGTAGGCTGTCCCATATAGAAATGTTTTTTTTATACCTTCATCAAAAACATGATTTTAGTAACTGTCGATAACTAAAGCATGACTCTTTTGGTTACCGATGCAAAAAAACTTTTTTTTTTTATCACGGTTGCAAACAAAGATTTCTGTCCGTTTTTTACCCAAAATTAAAGAGAAATAGCGGAATATAGTAATATTGAAAAAATCTAATTATTCTTGCCTAAAAATTAAGTCATTTCCGAAAAAAATCATTTACAAAAATCGTAAAAATTTAAAACTGTCAAAGATTAAAATGTCGCAACAATGAACGCCACCGAGTAAAAAGGCACATCGCTATCGAAACCGCATTGTTATTTCATTTACCAGCGGCCTTGATTTATAAAAGTATTTTCATATTTTTCTTGGATTTTTTGATAAAAGCATTAAAAAAATAGTGTTAACAACTCGCGCCTAAACTGTGCTTTTTTTTAACTCGCGTTCTTAAATACTTCGCTGCGCTCGTTATTTAAACCAACGCTTGTAAAAAAAGCACTATTTTAGCCACTAGTTAATTTAGGGTTAATGCAGACTTGGGTAGAAGGTAGAGGGAGCTGAATTTTAAGTTGTTACCTAGTTGTATAAGTTTTTGAATATTGTAACTCCGCATAATGTTTTTTGTGCATAAGACATGCAGTTTCCAAAATAAATATACAATACACTGTAAGTATTTTATGTTTTAAAAGTAGTGGTTTGCAATGCTCTCAATATCGAACCTTACACGTGTATACAGTAACAAAAACTGAATTTATTAGAGCAATCACCCCAAAATTTTTGGGGGACATAAATTTAAACCACCTTCCAAAATGGTTTTTAAAAAATCACCAATTTAATAACCTCAAATACAGATGACGAAACTATTCAGTGCCAAATTTTTGACGTATTTTAAAACTTGTCAAAAAATTAAAATATTAGTTTTAGGGCATTTTGTCCTAAAATATGATATATTCACTGGTATTTTGCAATAACAATACAAAATCGTCAATAACTTTGTATCTTTTCTGTATGGGTGTGTAAGTGTTTTTTCAATTGTTGAAGTAGTTCATGATGGTGGAGTTAATATTGAATTCAAATAACTATGGTCTTTCTCCACTGAATTTATCATCAGGGGGTTTTAAAAAACCCAAAGAAGAAGAAGAAGAAAATAGACTTATAGTCCTATGCAAAATTGTAGCAAAGAGTAGAGTGTCTTATCCTTTTATTTATGTGTTTTTTAAAAACAAATTTATAACAACATGATTCAATCCTTTGTATACAAAAAAACATAAATAAAATGATAAGTAACTTTACTCTACTCGTTACAATTTTGCAGACAAGACAATAAGTCAATTTTCTTCTTTGGGTTTTTTTAGAACCCCCTGATGATGGTAGTCTAAACTGCCGGAACATGTTTTATTTTTAACACCATAGTTGTTTTATTTAGTGTGTTTTTTGAAAATTGTTTTAAAAATTTAGTCCCCCCCACCCGGTCTAAATATTTATTCCTGTAAGGGATACTATTTTAGAACTTGATAATTCCCCATGTAAGAATATATAGTAGTTTATACAACTAGCGGCTAAAATAAAAGCATCAACTACCACTAAAATGATAACTCTATCAAAATGACAGAATCGTAACTCGTAAAAAGTGACAGTTGTTTTAACTGTCATGGAGAAAACCGCTGGTGCGATGACACATATTACGAGTGGGGACTCCAGCTACACTAAATTGAGGTCTGTGAACTCAAAAACGTCATTAAATTTGACACCTGTCAAACACTGTCAAAATGGTAAATAAATAATTTGTCATTTATTATTTTTAAATAAATCTTTAACAGAGTATAAAGAAAGTACGCGCGGTTCCAAAACCTCCAAGTTCATAAATTATTTATTCGACATTTTGACGGGGTTTGACAGGTGTGAAAATAAATGCCATTTTTAAATTCAGCGTTACCATTTTAGTGGGAATTGATGCCTTTTTTGCCCAAATCGGTCATCATAAGCATGATAATAATAAGCTCATTCCAAACTTTGAGAGCTATTATTGGCTCAACCTGTAGATATAAACACCCATGAGACAAAATGCTCTCAGGGACTGCCACAATAACATGCTTGAACGGCGTTGAACTCACACTGAGATCCAGTTTCCATTTGGTTTGTGCGTGGTTTTTTGCAAACTCCTAATTTGTTAAAATTGTTAGAATGTTGTATTTTTATAGCAATATGCACATATCACGTTATACTTTACAAAAACGGACGAATATGCAAAGAGGAACAAACTGTAATCTCTGTCGAGATTCAAAGGGCAAAAAGATACAAAAAGACTGCTGAACATGATAACACCCATTCAGAAAGTTATGCTGTTCAAAGCAGAAACGTGAAAAGTTCAAACTAAGGCGTCAAATCGAAATTACTTCTTTGTCACGTAGACATTTCTGAACCCTTTAAAGAAAGTTGAAAATTGCAACTTATAATGTGAAAGATATGCCGATGTCACTGTCATTATTGTAGACACGGTGGCACACCTGCAAGAGTTTGCTGCAATTATATGTTGGAATATTAGAAATAAATGGCCAACGAGTCAAACTGAGTTGCCATCAACTCAATGAAAACTGGGCGTGACAACAGAGCATATTTTATCAAAATGGAATCAGTGTTGTGTAGTTGCGATCTTACACTCTCCAAATTCGTGTGCTTCGTTATTATGTGTTTAGCATTTTATATTACTATCAATTACTTACTTACTATCCCTATAGGAGGATGGACAACGGGTCTAATGAGTCCTAGGTGCTGTGATGTTAAATCCCCCCCTTCCCAAATTATCAGATCAGAGACTCAGACACATGCATTCCGGCACCCTGGTCGCGATTCTTCAAAAACCGTCAGAAAATCTCGCGCTTACAAAAAATCTGACGATTTTTAAACACAAGACTGCTTTTTGGTCAGGACTTATTTGCTAATATTTCTTAAAATTTAGTTTTTTAATGCTGTTCCTGTAAATAAAGAATATGTTAATTTTAATTTTTTGTAGGCAGCTTTTATGAAAAACCCTTTTTTTTTATTTAGAAATGTATTTTATTAAGCTTATTTTTGCCTGTAAACAAACCTTTAAAACTTTTAACATGCAAAACCATAGATAGCCGTGGAATATGTTGCTGTCACTACTCAGAAAAGTCACACACATTCTGTCTTTCCTTTTACATGGTGAGAATTTTCGACACTTTTTGACGTCTATTGGTACGCGTAGTAGCAAATGAGCTCCGCCGTAAAATTAATTCTGCGGAATATCTCTAAAATATTAAATTTACAAAATGTTATTAAAAAAATGACGCAGTTTCTTTTACAACGTTCGGATAAATATTAAGGAGTCTGTGTTTTTATTTTAAATGAGGCAGTAAGTAAAAATCGCCACTTTCCAGAATTCTGACGGGTGAGATTTTCTGGCGTTTCAGAAGAATCGCGACCCCTAGACGAGAACTGTCGAACCCTGTATAGAAAAGAAAAAGACTCGGTAAAGATAACCACGAGACTGTGTAAACTTCCTGCGTTTGCGCGAGGAGGGCGGTTTCGATACGAAAAAAAACTAGAATAAAAGCATAGCTTTTATGAGGAAGATATCAATATATGCAAAAAAAAAACTTAAGTAACTACAAGTGCGGATCAAACTCAGATTTTAAGTTGTTTATTTCATACATTTTTGCACATGTTTAAATGCGCGGCAAATTTTTTAGAAAGTTACATTAACAATGCAATGAATGAGGCAAATTAAATTAAAATTGTAAATATCAACGGTATCATACCGCCGCAGGCGAAAATTTTTAAGAAAATTGCACTGAAAAATGCATTTTTTATTTCAAATTAAACTAAAATTGTAAATATATAAATGGTTTCAAAACGCAGCAGGTGAAAATTTTTAAGAAAATGACTAAAAATGCCATTTTTAACACAAAATTAAACTGTAGCGTAAATATCAAAGGTAGTTAACAAACAAACCATAAACAAAACCTACTAGCTAAATACTTTTTTTTCAGTTATAAGAAGCTTTTTAAGTTGAAACATTACTTTTTATATTGCAATATCTCAAATATAAGATGCCTATCTCAAAAAAAGTTCGTTTCCGGTTTTTTTTTTGGCAAACCGGTCAACAACTCGCTCAATATTAATTTCAATATGCAGCAACACTAAGCTCCACAGAAGAATTTCCGTCATAGTTTTTTTAAGTACCTATGTTTTCAATCTTCTGAGGCAGGAGAAGCTTCTTTCTGACGAAGCATTACTTACTGGCAAACATCCAAGAATGTTTTATCAAGCGAAAAATATCGTCACACTTGTTCATTGCCTCGAAAACGTTATCATATATGTTTTGATTTAAGATTTTTGCGTACTTCTGACCAATATTGTTTCCAAATACTGAATTCTCCCATTAAAAGTTCCAAAATTTGTGTTTTGGATTAATCAAATAGTTTATACTATTTGGAAACGACATTAGTTAATTTTGCCTTCAGGTTGTACCAAACTTGGTATGAACATGTTCAGGTCAAAAATACTTAGAGTCTCGTTATGCTTTTATGAAAAACCCTTTTTTTTTTTATTTAGAAATGTATTTTATTAAGCTTATTTTTGCCTGTAAACAAACCTTTAAAACTTTTAACATGCAAAACCATAGATAGCAGTGGAATATGTTGCTGTCACTACTCAGAAAAGTCACACACATTCTGTCTTTCCTTTTACATGGTGAGAATTTTCGACACTTTTTTGACGTCTATCGGTACGCGTAGTAGCAAATGAGCTCCGCCGTAAAATTAATTCTGCGGAATATCTCTAAATATTAAATTTACAAAATGTTATTAAAAAAATGACGCAGTTTCTTTTACAAAAAATTTTTATTTCAAATTAAACTAAAATTGTAAATATATAAATGGTTTCAAAACGCAGCAGGCGAAAATTTTTAAGAAAATGTCTAAAAATGCCATTTTTAACACAAAATTAAACTATAGCGTAAATATCAAAGGTGTTATTGCGCAGCAATTTAGGCCCTACTTTTGATTTTGTAAATGTTTTTGTAAAAAAATTAGTTACCCTCTACCCCCTTGAAAATCCACGCTTGATTAACTGCGTATAATTTTTTCAGTCATAATAAATAGTTAACAAACAAACCATAAACAAAACCTACTAGCTAAATACTTTTTTTTCAGTTATAAGAAGCTTTTTAAGTTGAAACATTACTTTTTATATTGCAATATCTCAAATATAAGATGCCTATCTCAAAAAAAGTTCGTTTCCGGTTTTTTTTTGGCAAACCGGTCAACAACTCGCTCAATATTAATTTCAATATGCAGCAACACTAAGCTCCACAGAAGAATTTCCGTCATAGTTTTTTTAAGTACCTATGTTTTCAATCTCCTGGGGCAGGAGAAGCTTCTTTCTGACGAAGCATTACTTACTGACAAACGTCCAAGAATGTTTTTATCAACGGAAAAATATCGCCACACTTGTTCATTGCCTCGAAAACGTTATCATATATGTTTTGATTTAAGCTTTGGCCTACTTCTGACCAATATTGTTTCCAAATACTGAATTCTCCCATTAAAAGTTCCAAAATTTGTGTTTTGGATTAATCAAATAGTTTATACTATTTGGAAACGACATTAGTTAATTTTGCCTTCAGGTTGTATCAAACTTGGTATGAACATGTTCAGGTCAAAAATACTTAGAGTCTCGTTATTGAACCTTGATTTTATGTCCGAAACTCCAATATCGTGTTTTTTGCGGTAAGTACGTCATGCGTTTGTTGTGTCTGTCCCAAAGTACTGTGGAAGGATTTTAGAAAAGAAAGACTTCCACCAGCATATTTGTTGTCTACTTTTTTTTGGAGCCAAGAGGGGGGGGCGAAGGCCCCCCACTGACGTCCCCTGGGACCGCCACTGATTAGACAAGTCCCATCTTACGCCTGAATTAAATTTAAATAAATCAAACAGAATCGCTAATAGGTTTAAGTGAAATAAAGATTTAAAATATGGATGAAATCATCAATTGCCTATACAGAAGAGATAAAAGTACACCCATAAAAAATTATCGCTTGTATATAAGTATAAATTACTGCAAACTATGCAATCACAAAATAGACAATAGGAAGGTGAAACTGTTATTACCAAATCACGGGCACACGAGTGTACGTATCTATACAATAACTGCTCGTTATTATAGCAAAAGCAAGGAAAGGAAAAAATCGCCGAAGAACAATGTTTCCGCGCGGCGGTTAAAGATAATTGCTCCGAAGAAATAATGTACCATAGCGCGTAGGTAGCTATAATTTTATCAATAGAACACACAGGCAGCGTGATTTTACATATATGGAGGCCAAATAGAACAATAAAGCCTCTCTTAGAATAATAAATGGCCGCAGATACCATCTAATGCGGTGCTATTTTCGAATTTTCAAGCGCAGTGCGAAGCGTGTTGGACTTAGAAATTATGGCCTGCTCGGAGCTCTGTTAGGATTTTTAGGAGATTTAGGCTCTTGATTGTCGAAAATCTGAGGAGAAATATGATAAATGTGCAAAGAAATCTCTGGTATTCAGGTGTATTATGGCCTGAGGCTGAATTATTGCGGATGCAAGTTTTACGTCGATTTTGCTAAAAGCTTGCAATAAATTTACACTTCTTACCGTACAGGGTGCTGCAAATTGGCCAATTTTGGAGGGTTTGAGGTACTTCCAGGAGCCCAAAAAAGATGCTTTACCAAACTTAATTTACTAAGATTTAAAATAGGACCCCCCACACCTCTGAGGGGTACTAAATTTTAAAACCAATTTTCAAAAAACACTTACCCATACAGAAGACACAAAGTTATTGATTATTTTGTATCTTTATTGCAAAATACCACTGAAAAACTGCTTTTTTCTCAAAATATACCATATTTTAGGAGAAAATTTTTTTTGACAGGTTTCAAAATGGCAAATGGTGAATATGCCAAAAATTTGGCCCATAAGAGCTTCATTATCTGTGTTTGAGGTTACAACGTTGGTGATTTTTTAGACAACCTCTGGGGGGTGGTTTAAGTTTATAGCCCCCAGAAAGGATTGTTTTGTGGCAATTGGTAATAATTTCGTTTATAATTTCCTTAAATAACCGTTTTTCCAAGGATTAATTTACATTATTTAATATCCTAAGTTGTTCAAAACACCTCCAATTTTGTCCAGAAAAACGCAGTAATTTGAACCCGTTTCAGCACAAAAAATATATTTATGAGGGCACCACAAAGCAAAACAAACATAATTGAAGGGCATTGATTATGCACAAAAAATATACTAAACAAAAAACTCAAAACCACTATATTAATTTATTTGTAAACTGAAATTAAAACAGTGAGATTATCTAAAAGCTCAGTAAGAAAACTTTCCTTACTCAAAGCCAACTCATTTTAGAGCTGTAGTTTTCATCGGAGGTTGGTGCAAGCAGAGTTAAGAGATCCGAAATCGCTGTTTGTGATTTGAAGGCTGCTAATATTTTGAAATTGACATTCCGACAGTGACAGAAATATAAACAAAACTTGCATTTAAGTTTTTTAATGTATTTCATAAATATAAACATCTTTTAAATAAATACAAAATTAATCTAGTCCTTATTTTATTATTACCCATCTAAAACGTTGTGTGACATAAGTATTAATTAGAAAACTTAATTAACAAGGGTAAGTTTTAATAAGAGTGACATATAACCCCAATTTTAATTTGTTCTACAGAGTGTTTACTATTTAAACCCAGCGTGGGTTTAAATTTTTAATTTTCTTTTTCTCTAAATTGAAACTTTCTTCTTATCGAACAAAAGATTGTGTGTGTTAAGATGATGTTTCAAAAAACAAATTTATTAAAATTCTTCTTATAAATCAAACTATGTCCAAAACGCAAGGAGGGTTGGTTTAAAATGTTTAAAACCAAAAATTTCACTTAAACTTATGGGACCGTTCTAAAATAGACTAAACCCTTTTAGTAAATCCCACCGTAAAGCAGCAAAAAGAAGCGGACTGTTTCCACTACTGACAGTTACTTTGTTTATACGGGCCTCTTAAAGCACTTTTGTATAAAGTTGGTTTAAAAATTTTATTGTATAAACACCACTAAAACCGCTTTAAGCACTAAATCGATTTTATTTTAAAGCGAATTAAGAAAGCGGTATAAAAACGTTAAAAACGCTTTATGGCATTGCTTCCAAACTTAAAGAAATACTCAAGTCTGGTTTTCCCAAAAAATCTGTTGTTAACTTAGTTGGTTTAATAGGTTTCTTTTTAAACTGTCATTTAATGACATTTAATGAATGTCGTATAAACCCACCGAAAAAGTGATTTTATTTAAAACCGTTCCTATATAAAACGGGTGTAAGGTGCGTATAAACGTAGTAAATCAACCCAGTTCTTAACTAACTTAGTATCCTTTGGCCTATTAGCGGTGCCACATTGACCCCAAACTGACAGAAAATTCATGTTTTGTCAATTTGTTTATAAAAATGGCAGCCACAATAGGCTAAAGGGCGCTGAGGCGGTAGGAGTTAACTGGCTTTTTAGTTGAAAACGCCGTTGTCTGGAGGAGGGAAAACGGCCAATTTTGTCCGATTTCAACCAAAATTGGTATACGGGGATTTTTGGGGATAAGAATACGAATTTTTGATCAGATTTTGAAGGTAGAAGTTAACTGGCTTTGTACTTGAGACGGTGTTGAGTAAATGTTTTGAAGTAACAAAATTAAGAAATTTCAAATTCTAAAAGCAATCTGAAGCATGGAAATTAAGTTTTTTTTTGTCTAACTCTATATTTAAGTATGTCATGGCAAGTATTTATTGTCTTAAAATGGCCGATGAACACATCATCCTCACATAAATGGGTAAACGCCTCGCCATAGATTTTAAGGAAAGATAAAATCCAAACTTCACGTCATTTAAAAAGTCTATTTGGGGAGGTATAAGTAATTGTTTTAAATTATAATTAAGTATAAGCTTAGCTAAGTACCTCAGCACCCACGAACAATATGTAAGCGATGATGAGTAATAATAATAAATATACAGGGTGGTCCGATAAGACGGGCCACCGGATTTATCAGGGAAACTATGCGCCCTACAAACCGTGGAAAAATGGTTTTTGGGTTCTGCCTTTTCATTAAAAATATTTCTAGCTCAGCCTTTCCAAAGCCTAGAGAGGTCTGAAACTTTTTTTTGAGTTAAATTCTGTGGTCAGCCTTATTGTACCCCCCTATATATGTGTCTATAATATCTAAAATCTTTATTAGGTAACGGTTGGAAGGAAAGTCCATATTTAGGCAATATACGTCATAGATCGTCGTGTTAATCAGCGGCGTGCGGTGAAATTTCAAGTAAGGGAAGCAATTTTTAAAAACTTACCCTATTTGTAATGTAAGTCGATTCTTCAATAACTTTTTGCAAATTCATAACGTCACGATAAAAATGTGAATGTTCTGACAAGCTTTGGAAAAGTTTATTTTCAATTAAGTCTCTCCTGACTTGTTGAATTTGTCACGAAATTTTTTTTAAGACACACACCACACAAAATCTTCTTATTTAACTGTCCAAGATTTTTAGCATCATTCCCGTCAGCTGTAGTTGACGGTATTTGCATGTCCGAGTGCGTATGGTCTTCCATATCGAACGACGTACATACACCGATAGTCGTTTAAACCTGCAAATAACCTACTCCAATGATAGCTTCCACGCCCGCCTAAAGCGCGCGCCCGCGACTCGATGCTTGATGCATTCCGCAGGTTCAATGACCTCTCGACGCACACGAAAGCAGACATAATGCTGCTGCCGGCGTCAGTGTTGCCAGGAGGTTGGAAAAAAAGTATCATTTGCAATTCGAAAAATTATCAAGTTTAGGGAAAAACTCATTTTTACAAGCTTTTATTTCAATTTTTATGTGCTTCCTGTTCTCTTTTTCTAAATGCATTTGGCTGTACACCCTTCGACTCCGTATATCTGTCAACGATAACTATGTCAAATAGATAGTTATGTTTTATGGTCAGAGGGGTGCAGGGGGAGCATTTTCTGGTAAGCTTGATCTCTCTCAGACCGATGCAATTAAAAGAAGAGAACAATAGTAACTATAGTAAGCACACAAAAAATTGATAAATGTTTCTAACTAGATATGTTTGTTCGGGTGGAATCTTGCAACTTAATTTTGACCAACTTCCCGACATGCGATCGGCTTCAAATTTGGCATGCTTATGTATGCTACGTTTTCATGGGAATTGAGTTCGTTCTGAAAACGATTTCAATCCGATACCGTCCATGAAAACGCCTGTTTTTCCAGTATTCAAATCGATTTCAATCTAGATCCGACCCTGAAAAATTTTAGTTTTGGATCAAGATCATATTGAGATCGGAATACCGATTTTCCATGAAAACGGGGATTGAGTTTACACATGCGTATTGCGTCGGATTACGAGACAGCCGACAAATTATATTTTATTGCTCTCACTCTTTTTGAGAGAGAGAGAAATAGAACTGAAACTGTGGAGCTGGCATTCTAAAATTTGGTGGAGTGTATAGAAAAAAGAAGATTAATAACATAACCTTACTTAAATAACTAGAGATTTGTTTTTTAAAGACTTTAAAAAAATTAATTATGGAAAATAAAAGAAATATTTGGCTCGAAAGTATATGTGCTATGTACATATGTCAGTCCAGCATTTCTTTCTTCAGTTCCACTTGCAAACAGAGTAGTAATTAAAATTTAAAAAAAATGTGTGGCAATGGCCAACATCAATCTTTTGAATAAAATACATTTAAAAAAAAAGTACCAAAACTCAAAAATGAATATGTGACAACTATGACATATTTCAGCTGCCAAATATCAAAAGTAGAAAACCGTTTTCAAATCGATTCAAAATCGATTTGAAAACCTGTCATGAAAACTCATGAAAAAAAAGTTTTCAAAACATATTGAAAACGAATTCAATATCCATGAAAACATAGCAATTGTTGCGGTGACAACACAAGAATAAGGTGTAATGAAATTGACAGCTCCCCCTACTCGAAGGGGGTGGTGGGGGGGTACAGTTGAAGTACGCCCGATTTCGTTGAAATTTGGTGTGTTGGGGCACCTGATGATGAAAATAACGAATTTTTTATTAGATTTTGAAAATTCAATATGGCGGATTCAAGATGGACGATTTTTGGTCATCTTTGCTCACCAATTTTAACTAACTTACACACATCCGATTGCCTTCAAATTTGGCACGCCATTATAGTTCTGGTGACAATACAATAATATGCCATTATTAGGTGGAGGGGGGAAAACATCTAAGTTTGTTCGATTTCAGCCAAAATTGGTATACGGGGGCTTCGGGGATAAGGAATACGAATTGTTGATCAGATTAATTTTAATTCACTTATCCACATCCGATTGTGTTCAAATTTGCTATGCGTTTATAGTTCCGGTAAAAATACAATAATATGGTATTCTCAGGTACCCACCTCCCTCTAACGAGGAAAGTGGAGGGGTAAAAAGATTTAGTTTGTTCGATTACAATCAAAATTGGCATACATAAGGAGGGAGATTATGAATTTTTGATCAGTTTTGAAAATTTCAATATGGCGGATTCAAAATGGACGATTAAGGGTACAAATCTAAAAATTAGAACGTTAATTTTTATTAAAAATTTTTTTAAAGAACAAGCTTTTATTAAATGCACTCAAAAGTAGAAAATAATTTTTTATCTTTATTATACCATAATAAAAGCCATGGGCGCAAATTAAAATTTTTAACTTTACTGTGAAAAAGAGAGAACTACAAAAGAAGAACTAAATTATAATGATTTCCTCTAAAGAAGCTGAGAACGGGTGAGATTGCCGTGCTTGCCAAGCCTTTGATTGAAAATATTCTAACAAAATCAATGAATAGCGTGTGGTGCTCATCAGTACGGTGCTAAGAATTAGGAGATAAAATGATGATGAAAATATGTGACACAAGATTCATGTAAAAGACAACCATCTGTCAAATTGCAGAATCGACAGATGTACCTTCAAATTGAAGGAAAATTAAGCGTCTCTACGGAGACAGATATAATTATCTTTACAGATATCCTAAGCTCTGGAGTTGATAAATCTAAAAAGGGATTTAGCGATGGTCAATCAATAACAAAATTAATGAATAGCGAGCTTTCCCTGAAAAACGGTAGTGGTAACCGTAGATCCGGATTTCGCACTTGTGGTGCTCATCAGTACGGTGCTAGGAATTAGGAGATGAAATGATGATGAAAATATGTGTAAATTTAGACATTTTAAATACGTACCAAAAAATAACGGCGCGGGCGTACTGAAAAAATATGATGACCGGACTTTATTTATTTACGTTACTAGACTAGACGGGTAAAGTCAATTTACGGTCGGGTATCATAGGATTTTTTTTCAAACCGATGGGGCAACATAAAAACAAAATTTTCTGGTCTTCCTCTTACTGTACAAATATATGTTGATCTTTCAAAATTCACAAAAGAGTGCTAATTGGACTCTGTATTAAGTAAATTTAGTTATGAACCTGTGTTTCAAGCAAAAGTAGCAAGCCGATAAAATACTTTATCGATGTACTTCCATAATTTATAGGTTTATTGGTTCTTCCTATTTTAAAGTAAATATTTAAAATATGTCTGAAATAATTTACCCTCTTAGCACAAGGCGAACTATGTTCTTTGTATAGGTAGGTAGGGAACATTCTTCTGACGTATTAGCCCTTTGTATTCCCTAAATTTTTATTCGAAAACTTGTGTGGGGATATTTTAATGACATTTTACCAAAAACTATCTTTTTACATCAAAAATATATTTTTATTTGTAAACCCTAACCCAAACCAACCACAAAGTAAAAATCTAATATTCTAGGTCCAGATTACATTATTTTGAGTTATTTTAACTTTTTTTAAAACAACAGTACAACATTCAATACATCATTTTGAAATTGGTGGTTAAACCCTAATAAAACACAATAAGTCGTCATAAGTAAATATTTATGCCTATTCTTGTTTTTGGTAGAAAATTAATTATTTAAAAAAATTCTTTAATTTAACCCCTTCAAACATAAAGAATTTTAAGACCTACACAAAAATCAAATTGAATAATTATATGACAGTATATGTAAGTAGATATACAAATAGTTACAAAAGAAAAGGAGTTTCCTTAAGAAAAACTATAAACAACTAAAAACACAAAAGAAAGGTTCAAGCCTGAATTATTTAAGAAAAAATTGTGTTGCAACAATGGAAAAACTGTCAAAGAAATATATATATACTTACGGAAACAAAACAAAAAACGGTTTCTTCTCATATAAAAGAAAACCAACACAACAAAAGAAACGATTTTTAAACAATCTATTTGTCAGCGAGACCCACCCCCAAACTAACCGTATTATTATTTAGTACAATTTCTTCTCGAGCATTTTTAACGCTAATTTGCGGTAAAAAAGTATTAAAACGTCCAGGAGACGACAACATTTTTTTACAATGACGTTTTTAAAACACAAAAAGAGGTTAAAAAAACCTCCACACTAGTTACTTCAACCGAAAAGAAAATAAAAAACAAAAGATCAAAAGATCTTGGGTGGAAATAACGAAAATTCAAACTTGGATGAGCATCTCACAAGGAACACACAAAGTACCAAAGCGAAAAGAAAATTGGGTAATTAGCGTGGGCTCATCAGTGGTTTCACTGATCACCCTCCCCATACATCATTAAACACCATCATACACTTTGATTTTCAACTTTGAATCACTCACAAATAGGCATCGTTCCGCACTGGTACTTATCCAAGTTACCTGATACGTATTCGTCCTGGCGTGTTAATATTTCCAATAGAATTATGCTCCTAAGGCAATTAAAACAAAAAAAGAAGTTAAAAAACATCCAAATCAGTTACTTCAACCGAAAGGAAAAGAAAAAACAAAAAATCAAAAGATCTTGGGTGGAAATAACGAAAATTCAAACTTGGATGAGCATCCAAGTAATGACGTTTTTATCTTTTAACTATATTTTTCAGTATCTACAATGCGAACATACACTGCAACTAAGGATCTCTTACCTAAAAACAAAAAACTCCTTCGATTTCTTCGTTTAATTAAGGTGGGAATGTTTTTGAAACAAGGTAAAAAAGCTTATTTCAAGAGGTGTTTTATTCTCTGGAAAGAATAAAAGTGTTCATTTAAAAACACAGGGGGGGTTGACCCTAATCAAAATATATTTTTTTCAGTATGGGACACTCCAAGAAAAAATTTAAATTATGTCACAGGGATTGACCGCTAGAGGGCAAACAAAGCATTTTGTAACAAAAACAAGAAAAAATAAGTTGCTTTGATTTGAAAATTATATATTTCCATTTGTATGTATGTCTGTAACCAACGCTGATAACTCGAAAACTATTTGAACGATTTTGATAAATTTGGGTACTTAGGCTGGACATGGGCTCGAGTTGTTCCTAAAGGTGGTTTAAATTAGCCTTATATAACCCAGTAAAAAGGGTGGGGGAAGTTTTCGAAAATTAAAATGTTTATCAAAATATGGCTTAGAGTCTAGGGATACAAAAAAAAAGAAATACATTTTTTTTATCCACTGGGTTACAGTGACGGGGTAGGGAATCGAGAGATTTAAAATAAAAGAACAATGAGGACGGAGGGAATCTCCAATCCCCATTTTTAAGTAATATACCTAAGTATAGCAATCTGATTTCAAAAAATATGTTTAAATTCGATGTTAAAAAAAAAAACAACAAATTTTGGTAAACTTATAACCATTAAATCCCTGAAGCTTTTTACAGTAAAACAAATTGAATTTTGTACTATTTATTGTTGGTAAATGAACAAAACGCACGGTCATCTCTGGGTTTAGACCTTGAAGACTCCGAAAAAAAAAAACGATCGCGTGAACCAAAATGTATAACAAATAGTATGTCATTAAATTTTTGCGCTGTCCGCTTCCAAATTGATAATAAATGACAATAATGAATAGGAGGTTGAACCTTTTGGGAGGTCCGAGGGACGAAATGGGGGTAAAACCAGCAACACAGGAAGTCTAGGAAACGTTTTCGTTGTTTTGGAGCAGTGTTACCAACTAGTTTTAGACAGGACATTCACATTCGAAACATAGTTCAATATTTTTATATATTCTTGAGGACCTTGTTTTATTTGAACATAATTTTCTATTTCTTGTATCTATTTGTAATTTCATAGTTACCTGTCGAGAATTTAGAAAAAGAGAAGTAGTTGTTTATCAGTCGTCTACAGGGGCGTCATTTCACATTTCTCTTGGGGAGGGGGCATACCTAACTTTAAAAAAAAAATATGAACGAAAAAAAAAACACGTTCTTGATGCCAAAAAATAACGCCAATAAAAACCAAAAGAAATTTTTTGGTAGAACATTAAGAAAAAACACAAAAAAGTTTAGCTTAGTGGGTAACGGCAATGCCTTATTGCAGAAAATTCCAGTTTGTCCAGGTCGAACTGATTAACCAAGTTTGATTGATTTTTGCGTGAGAATACTCAATTGCCCCTCCCTGCCCCCCCAATTGACGTCCCTGGTCATCTATCTCTACTAGTTTAGTTTCGTTCACTGTGTTCCGGATGACTAAAGAATAGAAGTTGGACATTTCTCGACTCGATGATAGAAAAAAAGTAAAGATCTTTGGAATGCTCTTGAACAATTTTGAATTTATATTACAGTTGGGAGTAAGGTTCATGTGCGCACAGAATAAACAAAGGTTTTTTCTTTTTTTTATGTATATAGGTTCACATAACATCATCCACCATCTTTGCATGATTTACGGTACTATATTAGTAAGTTTAAAAATTTATTAACCTTATAATGGGATACAGGAAATAGGGACATTAGAAATTTGTATTACTGATGTTATAGACCATGATAAAATTCTGCCTTTCCTTATTGCGACGCACTGCTGTAAAATTTTCTTAGTTCTCTTAATAGCTTATAGACTAAAAATTGGTCAACTCTCACCCTCCGCCGCCCCTAAAACCGTAACTTCCAGAATTTCTAAAATATGTTGTTTACTAACACTGGGGAACAGCAAAAATATTTTTTCAAAATCTTATTTATTTTATTCTACTTTCTAATTAAAAATCTTTCTTGCAAGAACCTCAGTTAGCTCCGGTTTTATAGATCCATGCTAATTATGATAATTACCTATATGCCCTTAAGAGAAATTCAAAATTTGTCTCTTCCTTTATATAGATACATAAATATAAATAAATATAGCAGCCTTGGTTCAAAAATTATGAATTTGCAAATATATCGCCTCTATCTCCCCTCAACAATCACCAAAAAATATTTTTTTTTTCTAAAATTAGGGAACAAAACAAAAAGCTTTGGTTTAAAAGTTATCAACTTTTAAATGAATTAACCTCCTCTTTCCCCCACCAACATAGTTTATCCTTTAAAAGTAAAAATATTTATTGGAACTGAAATCAAAAATCTGCATATTTGTAGCGGTTTTAGATCCAAATTTATGAATTTTTAAATACCATTATCCTCTCTCATCCCCTTAACCACCCCCACCAAATTGTTTTTTTAAATTTGAAGACATTAAGCGAAACCGAACACTGAAAACTGCATATCCGTATCCGCTTTGGTTTAAAAGTTATAAATTTTTCAAGTTTTAAATGTAATATTCCCCGCACACCCCCTTAACCACACCCCATCAAAGTATTTTTTTCAGAATATTGTATTGTCACCGGACTTACATAAATGTGTCAAATTTCACTAAAATTGGTTAACTGGAAGTTTGGGGATGGAATACATCACAAGATATGATCGACTAATAGGCAAGTCTTGTGATACTAAACAAAATCGTTTATAATTTGCACACTTGGACACTCTCCCCTATCCTCCATTAAAATATTTACTCTCATAACTTTTACACCCTGTACAGATAGGTACTTTAATGCGAAAGATCCAGCCTCCATATTGGTAGAGTTTTTTAAGGGTGGCCGCCGCAAATATAATAAAGCCTTTTACACACATTTACGTGCAGCTGATGAATGCTGTGAACGTTTAACAATGGAACACACACACACGCCCGTACCTACATTTTCAACCCCTCTTCGACGTGTGCAAGTTTTTTGCCTACCTTTGGTAAAGCTCTGTGCCAATGGAGTTGAAAAATATCGCGGCCATATTTGATATGTGCCTCTTTGTAAAGCGACTTTATATACATGCGGGTGTCAAAAACATACGTTAACAGAAACTTATTGCTCGATACTTACTTCCTAATAAACTAATTTTAAACGAAAAACGTGGTGCGCATGAATAATGCATTAATATTGCACCTAATAGACACTAATAATAATTTTGTTGCATTGAAAACGATAATAGACACTGTCTAATGAACTGGTATAGTGGTTTTCTTAGGAATAGAGATTTTTTTTTTTCTGTCAGTGGCCTTAGCTCTGGAAATGTCGAAGTAACGTTCAAATCGGGTCATGTCATATCTTTTGGAGTCAAATAAACATAAGAATTGGCTGAACTTTGAAGGGAAGGCACATTTTGTAAAAACTAAGACATGACTCGAAGTATTTTATTGATTTTTTGCGGAATAAGTCCTCCAGCCATGTCTTAGTTTTTACAAAATGTGTCTTCCATTCAAAGTTCAGCCATATCTGATGTTTATTTGACTCCAAAAGGAATGTATATCACATGATTTGTTTTCCACATCACTTCAACATTTCCTAAGCTAATGTTAGGTATTGCCGGAAAAAAATAATCTCTACTCTTATTAAAGGTTGAAAATCATGTGAAATAGCCGCAGCATTAATATAAACTAAAAACTGTATGTAAGAAATATTTCTTCCTTAAATTGTTTTCCGAAAAATAATTCCTCCTGTCAGATAATCCCCTAAATAACATGTAAGCTTCAAAATTAACAAAATGATTTATTTCCAAATTACAAAAAACGCAATTTTGAAAACATTTTCAACTTTTCCCACAAAGTAAGAATATTGAGTTATTGCGTGAATATTCTTGGAACATTCGGAATGTTCAAAAAACATCGTCTGGATATCCAACGGTCCACTTTTTTTATTATACACTGAATATTTAGAATGGATGTACTCTAAATATTACATTTTTGAATATATACAGCCTCTACATTGAATATTTATTAAATATAAAAAATTGAACCGTAGGGCATTCACAGGATCTGTTTTAGGCATTCCGAATGTTTTAAGAATATTCACGCAATATTGGTCGCGATCTCAGACTAATAACTAAAGAGAGACCAAACATTCCCTATTGAAATCCTCTAATGTTTACAATCCAACACCCTTCTGGACGATTATATGAACAGAAAAGAGATAGAGTAATAAAACGGCAACACTGTCAAAAATTGCTTTTCCCATTACCAGTGGCGGCGTTAATTTTAATTTAAATATATAAATGTGAAAACGTGATATAAGGTAGGGTTGGTCGGATTTTCTTATTCAAAAGAATTAACTGCCAGAACTTGCATAACCACAAAAAATAGATTTATTCAAGGATAAAGTTTAGTTTGAGGAATGTAGGTATTTACGAACAGATCAAAAGTTTACCAAAGAGCACTTGAAATGATTTTTAGGTCAATTATTCAAGATGGCTGTTATATATTTTTTTTAATTGTGCAGTATCCCACAAAACAAAAGTTAAAAAAAAATATTTTCATAGCAAAAAAAAACAGTTAATAACCCGTTTTATAACGTTTTTGTCAAAAAAAAAACACGCTAATAAACGGCTTATTAAGCGTTTTTTTCACTATGATAATAATGTCTCTTTTAGTTTTCTTTAGTGGAATATAAACTTTATTTATCAAGTTAAGAGAACTTTTTGTGATGTTAATTATGAAAATTTTAAGGCCAACAAATTTTATTCTTTACACATTGGCTGCATGTTCATTTCTGAATACAGAACACAAGAAAAATTTAAGGAAGAGGTAAAAAATTAATTACTAGTAGTTTTTCAGGAAACAGGAGTCAAAAGGCAAAAAAATAAATAATAAATATTAATGAAAATAAAAATAAGATTGGCTCAGAGTAAATATCTCCAAAACGGTTTTATTCACATTATAGAAAGTACCCAGGTACCCATTAAAATACAAAAAATATCTGCCCCAGTACCTGACTATCAGCACTTGGTCTTATTGTCTTCTCTTGTTATGTATAAATTATAATAAATAAATATTTTACATGCTGCAAAAGGAGCAAAATTATCTGGTACTTTTGTTTCTTAAAAAAGATTAGTATTAGTCTTAGATTTTTGATGTATTAATAGTATAATCATAAGCTTTTTACGCAGTTTTTTTACCTCATACTACGCCCATGACTAACGTAAAATGACAGGATCTTTCTTACCTTCGAAATATTAGTTCTGGGCTGGAATATCCGCTTTTATTGCATACCAAGCAATGGTAAACCATTTTGTTGGTCCTCAAAATAGCTTGATACAGTTCTCTTTTCACAAATAGTCACAATAAAATTCAAAAATCACCGAACAACACAAACCCCCGTTAACAACAACGCCGTCAGCTGCAACCAAACATGTCGGCATTTATTCGCGGCTCGTCGAAAAAACGTTGCCGGCTTGTGTTCTTTTTTATAAATCTCGAAATTCTACTTATTAAAAATTAAAAAAAGTTAATTATTGAGACTAAAAATCAGGACTAAGAATTAAGTTATTAGCATAAGAAAAATTATCCTATATAAAAATATGTCAAATAATCAATAATATTATCAAAAGAGCTTCAAGAAGTTTATGAATTGTTTTGTTTCTAGGGAAACCCCGCAGTAAATTGGCAACCATGTATTTTTTGGGAAATAAACATTGTGGCTGGTTGATCGAGGTAATATTGTTTACTGTTATATCTCATTTTTTTTATTAATCTGAGGTCGCGATTCTTCAGAAACAATAGAAAATCGGCGATTTATACTTATTGCCTCATTTGAAATAAAAATACAGCTCCCTTAATATTTATCCAACCGTTGTAAGAAAAACTGCATCATTTTTTTAATAACATTTTGTTAATTTAATATTTTAAAGAAATTCTGCAGGACTAGTTTTAAGGAGGAGCTAAATTGCTACTACGCGTACCAAAAAATGTCGAAATAACAGAATTTGTGTGACTTTTCTGAACAGTGACAGTGACATATTCCATGAGTATCTATAGTTTTATATGATGAAAGTTTTAAAGGTTTGTTTACACACAAAAATACGCTTAATAACATAAATTTTTTAATAAAGAAAAGGGTTTTTCACAAAAATTGTCTACAACAATTAAAACTGACATATTTTTTATTTATGAGAACACTCTTAAGAAACTAAATTTTGAGAATTATTAGCAAGTAAGTCCTGACAAAAAAGCAGTTAGTGTAAATTTGTGTTTAAAAATCGTCAGATTTTTTTGTAAGGGCGAGATTGTCTGACGGTTTTTGAGTAATCACGACTTATATACCAATATTCTTGCTATGTGGGTTGTGGCATTATCCCCCAAACTTTAAATAAAAAAAAAAGTAAACAAAATTCATAATAAGAATATTGGTTCCAAACAACAATTTTCAGAACTATTACCCCCACGCCCACATAAATCCCGGACCAACAAGAAAAAAAAAGAAGTAAAACTGAAAAGACAAAATCTAATATTATCAACCCCGATGGTAACAAAACAATACGACCCCAATTTAAAGTTCCTCAAAAATATCAAATAACTTTTTGTTAAGGCAACCACATAATGATTTAGGAAACAATTCAGTGTATAGCTCTGCCTAGATATGTGTATCTATACAATTGAATGAAAACAATATAAAACATTTTTTTGACTACCTATGTGGGGTGGGTTTTAGAAGCAACACCCATATGTACACCCAATGAATGGGGATGGATGGTTTTTACAAAGAAAAATATAGGCTTTTTTATGGTATACAGATGGCTTGTTTTAGACATTGACATTTAAGCATGGCTAGACTGAGCATGAAATTTACAAATCGGTCTGAAGACAAACCGGAAGACTATTCTCCTCTTCTGAGATCGCTCCTCCAAAAACATCTTTGAATTTTCATAAAAACGAATTTGCAAAATACTTAAAATCACAGCAGGTTTCTTTTCAAAATTTATTATCCTGATTTTTCCGACAGAAAAATGAATCTTTCTACCCTTGATAAAGAGGTCAATGGATTTAGAGCTTAATAAAAACGATCAATTTTGGCTTCGATTTTCTCCTAAATTTTTGAGAAAAACTATTTTTTTTGCAAAAATCATGGCATACCCTAAAATTTTGAGAAAATTATGTTAAGAATGCCATTTTTTACACACTTGTTTAAAATTAAACTGAAATTGTAATAATTATTGACGTAGCCAGAAATCTACTTTAAAGAGGGGGGGGGGGGGTTTCATCATTTAATAAAAATCAACTAACTACTTATGGCAATTTTTTAAATTACACAAATGCTATTTTTGACGGGTTTCAAGTGTTGTTGATAAGAAAATTGCTTAAAACTAAACAAAATTGTAACAATATATAAAATTTTGACAAAAAAAACAAAAGATTCTTTAAAAATTTTGATTTATTAGATTTTTTGTAAAATATTTTTGAAAAAATAGATTGGGTTAGATGCCAACAAGGGGTGGGTTGCGATGGTATTATATAGATTTGTTCCCAACTCATAAATGAGCCGCAGATGAAAATTTTAAGAAAAATTGAACTAAGAATTCCATTTATTACACGTTTTGAACGCTGGTGATAAAAATTCCTTAGAATTAAACTAAAATTGTAACAATTAATGGGTCAAAAGAGTGGCTGAGCTATAGCTCTCTCTGGGGCCCTTGATCATGATTAATTTATTGTAGATTGGGTTGGACCTCCTGGGTGGGGATTTTAACCCCCAAGACCCCTCCTGGCTACGCCACCGCAATTAATGATGTTATAGTTTCGCAGGGAAAATTTGTTGAAATTAAGGTGAACATTTTTTTATCTCTTTCATGTTTTTTTAAATATTAAAAAAAGTGGGGTGGATTAACTATCAAGGGGAGCCGGGTGGGGGTAGCATCTATGTTTTACATATTTTGCCAAAAGCATACCACAGGTGAAAATTTTGAGAGTTTATACTGAAAATGTATTTTTTTCACGTTTTGAAAACTGTTGACAAAAATTGCTTATTTATTTAATTAAAATTAAATTTACAAAAATTATTTACAAATTTTTATCTCTTTCCTGTTGTTTTGAAAATATTAAAAACAAAATTGGTTGTGTTAACTGCCAGGGAGGACTGCTGCTGACATAATCATGTCATAAATGCACCGCAGATGAAAATGTTGAGAAAATTATATCAAAAACGCATTTTTTTAACTAAACTTGCAACAATCGTTTACTTAGTTTATACGGGCCTCTTAAAACGCTTTCATATATCTCAGGACGGTTTGAAAATTTCGTCATAGAAATACACATCCACTAAAACCGTTTTAAGAGCTAAATCGATTTTATTTTAAAGCGGTTTAGTTAGGGTCGATATAAACACTTTAAAAACGCTTTAGCATATTTCTTCCAACCTAAAGAAATACTCAACCCTGATTTTACCAAAAAATCTGTTGTTAACTTAGTTTAGGTGCGTATAAACGTAGTAAGTGATGTGATGTGATGTGATGTCGCAGGCAATTTTTTTAAAAATTTATTCCAAAAATTTCGATCTTTCCCATGTGTTTAGCTGCAAAGGGAAGGGTGATCATCCCCGCCCCTCCCTGTGACCGCCACTGCCTCAATTAAGATCAAATCTCTCCTTACCCGCGCACGTGTAATAAATTTAGCATTTATCGAGAGCGACAATCCTTTTGGTGAACCCCTTTCACAAACCACCGGGAAATATAATAAAAAAGGCAAGCAAATGAATCGAAAGCCCAAAGCAAAAACAGACAGACAGACAAACAAGCAAACATGACATAATTAGCAATTAGAGGAATTAGTAGAGAGTAAGAGCGATTTCCTTAGAAGCCACGCGGGTTTTGTACGCCACGACGCAGATGGTCTTCATTTTATTTAGTCGCATTCGTAGTTAAGGAAACTCATTCATTAATTAATTTGTTTGAAATATATACGATTTTAATTAGTCGACATTTTTTTGTAAAAACCACCCTAAAATATTGTACCAATCAATGCCGCAGGCAATTTTTTTTAATTTAATCCAAAAATTTCGATCTTTCCCGTGTTTTTTGAAAATCGAAGATAGTATGTAGTCTAAATAAGCTGTGGCGTAGCCAGTGGGGGGGTTTGGGGGTTAAAACCCCCCAGGAGGTCCAACCCAATCTATAATAAATTAATCATGGTCGAGGGACCCAGGGAGAGCTATAGCTCTCCCACTTTTTTGACCCTTTACTCCGGTTTGTAACGTGTGTTTGGTGTGATGTCTTAAATTTTAAAAAAATTTCGTGCGATGCTATGACGTCATTAATTGTAACAATTTTAGTTTAATTTTAAGGAATTTTTATCACCAGCATTCAAAACGTGTAATAAATGGCATTCTTAGTATAATTTTTGGAAAGAAAGGAAATCACGAGCTTGTGGACTCAAATCGTTATTGTTAGTTGTTTCTAATTTTTGCTGACGTTTCGGTGATTTGGTTTATCACCTTTTTTACTTACTTACCAAATCACCGAAACGTCAGAAAAAATTAGAAACAACTAACAATAAAGATTTTAGTCGAAAAGCTCGTGATTTCCTTTCTTTCCTAACTTTTTCTGGACGTGAACGCTTAAGTATAATTTTTCTTAAAATTTTCATTTGCGGCGCATTTATGATTTGGTAACAAATCTATATATACCACCGCAACCCACTTTTTCTTTCTTTCTTTCTTTTTCTTTCTACAAAAAACCTAAAAGATCAAAATTTTTAAAGAATTTTTTGTTTTTTTTGTCAAAATTTTCTTTTATTAGTCACCTGATACGGGTTCGTCCTGGCGTGTTAATCTTTCCAATAGGAATATGCTCCTAAGACAATTAAAATTATAATAAGTACCATGCGGAACGATGCCTATTTGTGAGTGATTCAAAGTTGGAAGTCAGAGTGTGCGATGGTGTTAAATGATGTCTGGATTAAGGGTGACTAGTGAATCCACTGACGAGCCCACGCTGGTCACCTCGGGCGAAACATCGTTTAATTGTTTCTTCTTTCGCTTTGGTCTTTTGTGTGTTCCTTGTGGGACTCTCATCGAATTTTGAATTTTCGTTCTTTCCTCCCAAGATCTTTTGGTCTTCTCTATTTTAGATTTTTTTCGGTTGATGTAACTGATTTGGAAGTTTAACTTCTTGTTTTAATTGTCTTAGGAGCATATTCCTATTGGAAATATTAAAACGCCAGGACGAACCCGTATCAGGTGACTTATAATAAGTACCATGCGGAACGATGCCTATTTGTGAGTGATTCAAAGTTGGAAGTCAGAGTGTGCGATGGTGTTAAATGATGTCTGGATTGAGGGTGACTGGTGAATCCACTGACGAGCCCACGCTGGTCACCCGGGCGAAAAATCGTTTAATTGTTTCTTCTTTCGCTTTGGTCTTTTGTGTGTTCCTTGTGGGACACTCATCCAATTTTGAATTTTCGTTCTTTCCTCCCAAGATCTTTTGATCTTCTCTTTTTTAGATTTTTTTTTCGGTTGATGTAACTGATTTGGAAGTTTAACTCAGCACCTATTAAACCGCCCCTCTCCCCTCCCTTCAGTTCAAGAGCTCAATCAATAAGCACCTACCTAATTTTTAAAAATTTGCCAGTTGATTTTTATTAAATGATGAACCCCCCCCCCCTAGAGTCGATTTCTGACTACGCCACTGAAATAAGTAGGTAGCAATTTTTTCACAAAAAGTTACTAAATTATTTCAAGAAAATAATGAACCCACTTAGGAAGGAAGAACACAAAAATGCGTTTTACTCTTATATGTAAGGTCAACCATAAAAAATTACATTTTCTGGATTGTTTGAAAAATAAAAAAAATACTTTAAATTTTACAGAACAAGTATAAAAAATACCGTGAAAAACACAATTTTAACTTGCCCCATCTTGAAAAATGTCAAATTTGTCGTTAAATTATAAAACTCTAAAGTATTGGCTTTCTTAAAATTTTAAGTTCAATGTTTAGCATGTATGTAATAAGATAGTATAATAATGTAATAATTAGTATAATAATAAGACAATTAGTATGTATAATATGTATTTAGTATGTAATTTTTTGACAAAAGTTGTATTTTTACAAGATGTATTAGTTTGATTGAGCTAAATAAATGATTACTAGCTAAGTTTGCTTGTTAAAATTGGTCAACCTGTGGAGTGTAGTTTGACCACTGAATAATGGTGCATTATTCAGTGGTTTGATTATAACTAAAGAAATACATATAATATGGCAAAAACACCCAAACAAAGACCCCTTGCTTCATTAATTCTTCACCGATTTTAGAAGGTGGTATATTTTTGTGTTTGGAAGGATGCAGCTTTTAGATTTTATTTAAATTTCATATTTACACTTATTCTGTAAAAGTGAAAGCATTTCTTTTTAGCTATATCAATTTTTTTACATCGGTCCAACCAATTTTTCTTAAAATTTCTTCGGTTCGTCATTGATTTATGCATTTTTCTTAGTGGGCCATATAATATTCACTGATGCATACCTCACATTCAAACAATAAATAATATAAAAATTCTATACCAATAATAAAATGTTTACTGTTTTCTTTTATTTCGAAGTGTCTGTTGTGAAGCAGTTAAAATAATTAAAAACACTAAATTATATTTTTAGTGTTCTTCATAACAATAAATTTCGGGAGTCTCTTAAAAAGCAAATTTTCATTCACAATACATTTTTGGTCTATAGTCATCCATCTACATATACAGGGTGTTTCGCAACTTATGTATAAAAATTAAAGACGTGATTCCTAATACTGGTGGGTGTTTGAAATGACGATTCATTTTACTTAAATTTGTTTCCCCAAAAAAATAACCAAAAATGTGCTAAAACATTTTCTTCGCCTTCGACTGTACAGAGTGATTCATTATATTTGGACACCCCGGTTATCGCGGTTAATATTAATGATAGAAAAAATGTTTTAAGGTACGATTTTAATAATTTTGTGCAAATGTTTTGAAAACTTTGACAAATGCTGTCAAATGTCATTCCATATGTCAAATTTGGACATCAACTTTTGATTTTAAATTGAACATTCTGTATTTTTCAATTTTTTTAAGTGTTCCTTTCTTATTTCAAAAATATATCAATTGTTTAGATGCGGTAAACAGTTTTCGAGATATTGCATGTTTTTGATGGATTTTTGCACTCTCGTTAATGCTCTTAATATTAAAGATAGAAAAAAAGTTTAAAGGCAAAAGTTGTTCAGTTTTTTATGGAATTTATATGTATTTTGTCAGAATATGTCAAACGTCATTTTTGTGTCAAATGTATAAATAACTATACTAAATTAGGACTACTCTATTTTTAAATGCGAACGACAACAACAACGACCACAAAAAATTTACTAACCTAACAAATGCTCAAACACATCACTATTTACTTCAACACCAAGTTCATAACGCCTTCCTAGGCCAGAAATCGTTTTGATTATCTCAGGTTTCTATTAATAGTAATTGCTTCATTATTTCCTCGATTTTTAATTTCTTCTAAGGTGTTCGGGCGATTTAGTTAAATAGTCTCCTTTAAATCGTCCCACAACCATATATTCGGAGGTGTTAAATCTGGGGAGTTTGATAGCCATGATATGAAATTGAAAATCGAGGAAATAATGAAGAAATTAATATAAATAGAAACCTGAGACATAAAATAATCAACACGATTTCTGGCCTAAGAAGGCGTTATGAACTTTGTGTTAGTAAATTTCTTGTGATCGTTCTTGTTGTTGTTCGTATTTAGAAATAGAGTAGTCCTAATTTAGTTTTGTTATTTGTATATTTGACATAAAAATGATATTTGACATTTTTTGACAAAATATATATAAACCCCGTAAAAAACTCAACAAATTTTGTTTTTAAATTTTTTTCCTATCTTTAATATTAATGACACTAACGGGAGTGCAAAAATCCACCAAAAATATGAAAGGAAAATGAAACTTGACAAAATAAAAAAATACAGGGTGTTCAATTTATAATAAGAAAGTTAATGTCAGGAATGACATTTGACAGCTTTTGTCATAGTTTTCAAAAAATTTGACAAAATTATTAAAATCTTAACTTAAAACATTTTTTCGATCTCTAATATTAACGGCTATTAACCGGGGTGTCCAAATATAATGAATTACCCTGTACATTGAAGCTTATAAAGAAAGTACCTAACAAAAAATATTCATTAAGCAAGCAAGTGCATGCCCCGCTCTAACCTCCGGACAATATTAGCTGATTCAGTTTTGAATGTCACGTTGTGGTGCGGAGTATTAGTTTTTTTTAGTGATTTTGTTTTGTGTTTTGTTCTAAAAAATGACATACAACTATTCATTTCTGGGGAAATTAAACAGCGAATTAGTGGATATTGCTTTAATTCAGTGGCGAAGCCAGGGGGGTTAACCCCCCCCCAGGAGGTCCAACCCAATATATCTACAATAAATTAATCATGATCAACGGCCCCAGGGAGAGTTATAGCTCCCCCACTTTTTTGACCCTTTACTCCGATTTTTGACGTGTGTTTGGTGTAGGTGATCCGTGGTATGATGTCTTAAATTTTATAAATTTTGCCTGCACTGCTATGACGTCATTAATTGTTACATTTTCAGTTTAATTCTAAGGAATTTTTAGCACCAGCATTTAAAACGTGTAATAAATGGCATTCTTAGTTTAATTTTTCTTAAAATTTCCATCTGCGGCGCATTTATCATTTTGCAACAAATCTATATATAATAATATACCACCGCAACCCACCCCTTATTGGCATCTAACCCAATCTACTTTCTCAAAAATAAACAAAATTTTCGCCCGCGGCGCTATAACATTATTAAATATTGTTATCATTTTGTTTAGTTTTAAGCAACAACATTTGAAACTCGTCAAAAATAGCATATATTTTAGTGTATTTTTTTTAAATAAAAATTTTTGTTTCGTATACTCTAACTCAACACCTATTAAACCGCCCTTCTTTCCTCCCTTTAGTTCACGAGCTCAAGCAATAGACACCTACCTAATTTTTAAAAATTTGCCATAGGTTGTTCGTTGATTTTTATTAAATGATGAAACCCCTTCAGAGTCGATTTCTGACTACGCCACTGTTTAATTTATATAAGCCCAACAACCCGCCGTAGAAGCTTACCCAATTTATTCCTGTTGTGTCCCCTTACATTAACAGAGGTATGTAATTTTTTGACCTTTTTATTTATTTATGGGAATATTCAGTGATTAGGAGTTTTTGTCATTTTATATGAAAAATGTTCCCTAAATGAAACATCGTTGAAGAGGCTTTTTTTAATATATTTTTAGATTACTTGCAGGTCGCTTAATATGCTCTAAGAGTTTCTGACAAAAATTGTGAACACCCTGAATATGGAAAATTGTCTTGAAAATGTTTCTATAAATTTGGACCAGCTAGTAAAATTAACACAGATTATAATTATATAAATCTCAGTTTGCTTGGTGTTTAAGCCAATATTTTTTCAGGTTAACCCTAAGGTAAGGCATTTTATACCCTCACCGTAAAGCCTAGAGTTAGTTTTAACTAGCAGACAGGCAGAGGAGACATCCTGGCGCCTCATTGCAGAGTGCGAGACATACTTAATGATGAGGCATCAGATACTCGGACATCCGAGCCTGGATGCAGAGGACCTGAGGTCCTATTTTTGAAACCATACGAAATTATTCGCATGCGACTACTTCCATCTCTTCCTATACCGTATAGAAAAGAAGGCAAAAGACATGCCGATATACTGATTCATGGGTAGTACGTGAAAGAATAACCAGTTTTTCATGCGAAACAACACGAATGCCCTCCACCCACTCGTGCAATATTGCGTTAAACAAGTCGAATTCAAACGCGGTCCACACATACCGGATTATCTTTCGCCTCTCATTTCACACGGTATAGAAAGAGACTGACATAAAAATTGTCGATTATTCAGTACACGTATGCGGATATTTTCGTATGGTTTCGAAAATCAGACCCCTGCAGACGCTCAAATAGACCCATCTGACAACAGGGAGACCCGGAGAGCCAGCCGCCGTACAGGTGGAGCAGGTGGTGGATTAGGGGACAGGCTCAGGGGTAAGGAAAAAAGGGACCACTAGGGCCTACTTGCCAGGCTTTGGGCCACCCCCCCCCCCCGTGTACTACTACTTCTACTAGTTTTAACCCGCAGGTTATGTTGCTCAAGTCACGGGAACTCGTTATTGAAAAATTGGTTCTGATTTACTTAAAATAAGTTGGTTAATTGTTGTAAAATGTTTTGTCATAAAAAGGAGAAGCAATGGGCATTTAAAAAAAAATCTGAAAATTCACAACAAAATTTTGACTGAACAATGTCTGAGAGGAAGACATCTAAAATCAACGATGGCGCCACACAAATCCCCAAAATTTGGCACAATTATTGAAAATTAAGCAAACGTAAGTAACCGAATAATGGTTACCTGCTGAGTCGATCATTCTAAAGTTTGAAAATGCTAAATACAGGTAGCCCTCTATAATGTCTGCGCAGATACACAGGTAAATTTAACAAAGAATTCCGTCGTCGACAGACAGCACATATGATACCCACAAAAATCTTTTAAATGTCTTTATATAAAAATGTTAAAATTTTGAAAGTCTAGCTCGAGATATATGCACTTTCAAAAAAAATTAAATTTAGTTCTGGTGTAAAACTCACCACCTGAAACGTACTAAATGATATACTAAAATCGCCTAAGATTGCAAAATATGTAACACAGGTAAGGCACTGTTTATCTAACTGTCAAAACCAAAAACTCTAGATTTTTGACATTTCCAATGCATTAAAAATAACGGCGTCGACGAAAAATATGATAACAGGACTTTATCTAAATGTCACCGCTCCTAATACTTTGTCAAATTTTCTGTATTTGTAACGGACCACTCGTAAATATAGGCACTAGTTTTCAAGAGAAAACCCCAAAAATTCTAGGTAGTTTGTCAAATTTACCTACAAAAAGATTAGCACGATTTGGTCAGTTGAATTTTCTCAAAAGTATCGTTTACACTAAAGCCCGGATTAGGAATCGGTAGATCCGGCCAAACGCTGCGGCAGATAAGCTCGGGCTATTACCTAAATTATCCTGTTAGCGGACTTGTTTTCTAGATACATACCCTGAATCGGGGGTAAAGGATAAATCAAAGGAGATGGCACAAATAACATGGACGGTTGGGTTTTGGTGAAATTCTTTGATACTCACTTATGTTATATTGTGGGCTGCAGAAGCAATTTCCAACCAAAGTTTGAAATTTAACAATGCACCTGAGTGCAAAAAAAATTTATTTTACGTTGGTTTTCAAAAAAGTTATGGTTTGGTTATTTGCGAACGTACAAGAAGCTACTGGTGTAATTACCACATTTTTAATAAATTAAACCATTGTATAAAAAAGTATTAAACATGAGAATGATGAACTTTAATTTCCTATGCCAGCATAGCTCATGTTGGTAGAAAAAATCTCTATTTTTTAAAGCCCACTTCGTTCCGCTTGCTCTAAAAAAACAACTTATACGCAGTAGCCGCACATGATACGAAAAAAAGTTTTCCTAACTTGATATAAGTAAAATCCCATAAAAACTCTAAAGAATGCCACTTGAATCGTGAAATGTCTAGCATTCAGCGGCGCGCTCGATTGCCCAGCTAACAATAGCTGACAAAGAGCAGAACACTTAACGCACTTAATGTAATGTTAAATCCAAATTTTGGACCAGCCTTAAGCCCCAGTATGGGATCTTGTCTTCTCTTCTATTTTCGTCTGTGATCCCTCTATTATCTATTTCTTTATTTGGATTCGTTTCAATTTCTTTGAGTGGGGACAATCGGTATAGGAACGTCCCATTGTTAAACTGTCTTTGTTTCTTTTGTTGGGAGTTGGACAATCTTTTTAGAGTTTTTGAGAGCGGCAAAGGCATGCCTTCATGCAGCGGCGTACGGCGAAATTTTAACTAAGGAAAGCAATTTTTCAAAACTTAACCTAGTTGTAATATAATTCGATTTTTCGATCACTTTTTGCAAATGTAGATGCTCTGGCAAGCTTTGGAGAAGTTTATTTTTAATGGACAAAGGCGTTATTTGCCCTGTTGAATCCCTTTCTCACGGGTCCCTATAAAAAACTCGAAACCAAATTTGGCAGAAACATAATTTGTCAGAATTTAAAAGAAAATAATTGGTCCGAAAAAAATTGTCTCGAAAAAATATAATAATAAATATATAAAATAAATATATGCATACAATTAAATTTAAACGAAACATATATTTATAGAAACACAAAATGTTAGAAAATATTTTTAACGAAAATAATTTGATAGAAACATAATAATGCCGAACCACAAAATTCAAAAACCCCAATCTGACCGAAAATGATTTGAACCGATAGCGACGAATTCAATTGCTACGTTGCCAGGCTTACGGCAGGGAAGGATGGATTGTGGTTCTGCTCCTTTAAGGATCAGGCATATTATTTTCTATCAATTTGTGGGTCGGGTGTTTTTCGTTTCTAGACAATTATTTTCGATATTTTTTTTTTAAATCTGATACTTTAAGGTTCGTGTCTTTTAAGGATCGAGTAAATTCTATAAAATTATTTTTTTTGTGAGTTCCCTTTCTCACGAAATTTTTATACGTTTAAAGGCGCAATTACACAGACGAACTTGCTCAAACAAAAGCTCTAAAATTTTTCGCGTGAACATTTTTGTAAGCATTTCTTTGAACATTTTGTTCGGGTAAATTTTTGAGCAAATTATTGGTATCTGTTTTGGAAACATACTTTTAAAGATGAGAATAAATAAAGTGATCTCAATTCTTTAAAAAAAATGGAACACCAACTTTTATTTTAAATTTTTGTGAAAGAAAGCCGACGGCAGGTGAAACATTGTTTGTCACATGGATTAGGGTTACTTATAATATTTACTTATTGTTTTTCCCGGATTTTTCCTCCCGGTGGTTTTTTTGGGATTTTCTTGCAAGTTTTTTTTTATTTCCAAAAGTTTTTTTGCTAAATTCAAAAAACAACCCAGGAAAATTGGGAGTTTTTCAAATATCGGCAAAAAACTTAAAAATTGCACTTTTAAGCGGTAATCCGCGCCTCGCGACTATGAGGAGTGGTGGGAAGAGGAATTTTTTTAAAAATATTTTTGTAACTTTACTTTACCTTTAGCTTTGATTGTGTTTTTTTTAATTCCTCACACCAGATTTACAAAAAAAGCAAAAGGTTCATAGAAATGTTGAAGATATAGATATTTACTGTCAATTTAATGTAATATTTAATTTATATTTAATTAAAATTTAATGTAATTCCGATTCAAAAGTCTAGTCTATTACTGCTAAATTATATTTTTTAGATAAGGGTCGGGATCGTAGGGTTATAAACGTGGGTAATAAACGGGTATCATTTAAAACGAACGTGCTTTTGTTCATATATTTGAGATTTAATAAATGTATATAGATTTTTTAATTTGACTTAGTTATTTTTGTAAAAGACTAAACTAGGAAGTAAAATAAAGAGATATTCTTTTAAACGTAAATTTTTATCATTACATTTTACAGGCAACAGCAATAAATAAGTGCCAATTATTATTTTTTTATTCTCGTTTTTTTACAACCCCAAAAAAGTTACAAGTATACTGGCATATCCCCTATAAAAATCAGGTCAATCGAAGTTGCTTATGAGGTAAAATGTGAATTTCGACATCAAATCGTTTTTCCGTCGGAAAACTTTGTTTTTCTATTTTCAGTTAAGTTCAATGAATTCCGATAACAATATATATTTTGAATTTGTAAAGAAATTTTTATACCCCCAATTCTTCAGACAAATTTTACTCAACATTCTCTCCAAAATTTACGTGTGTTTTTTTTGTACGTGATTTTGCTCGACATTTCTTTGAACATTTTGCTCAAGAGGCTCGTGTAAATGTTTGTCGGCATTTCAACATCAAAGGAAAGTTTGTCTATGTAAATGCGCCTTAAGATTGAAAATAACTTTATTATTAAAACGCACACCACACATTGACACACAAAATTCTCACTTAACTGTCCAACATTTTTAGCATCAGTCCCTGAATCTCCAAGTCCGTCTTCCGTATCGCACGACGCACGTATACTGTACACAGCGATAGCCGTTTAAACGTGCAAATAACCTACTTTAATGAAAGCTTCCACGCCCGCTTAAGAGAAGGGAACTCCAATACAGCGTGTTCCAAATTCGATGCTCACCATGGGGTTCTCCCAAACGGTAGGAGATACGAAAAGGTTTAAATTAGGGCAAAGTTTCGCAATTTGACGCTATGCTCAAAACCAAAAAAAAAGTTTACAAATTCCGGGTAGTTCCGGAGATAGGCGAAAAAAACCGAAATCTTTATTTTTAGTTTTTATTTTTCTTTTTTAAGATCTACCTAATGAGAGGTCCGTTTTCGATATTTCAGTGTGACAGGAGCACTGTCAAGTTCATTTTTTCTTATGGACACGTGCTTTTTTCTCCTACCGTTTGGTTCATAAAGGATGACAGATATTTTACAACGTCATTTTGACAAGTATCTGACGTTTTAAGTTAGTTGACCATCATCAGCCCAAATTCAAAGATTAAAAAACAAAGAAAAAAAACGTATTTTTAAAATATTACTATTGTTATAACAAAATGTTAAAAAAACTGTAATTTTTAAAATTAAAAAAAAGTACTGCAATCGGGTTTCCGAAATATCTCGAGTAAGTTAAAAGCAAAAATTAAATTTGGGCTGATGATGGTCAATAAAACCAAAACGTCAGGTGACTTGTCAAAATAAAGTTGCAAAATGTTATCTGTCATCCTTAATGAACGGCAGGAGAAAAAAAGGATGTGTCCATAAGGAAAAATGAAGTTGGCAGTGCTCCTGTCGGACGGACCTCTCACTACGTAGATCTTAAAAAAGTGCCTGTAGAAAGTTTTAAGCGTTTTTTGACAGCTTTAAGAATAAGGGCGCAGAAAAATAAAAACTAAAAATGAAAGTTTCGGTTTTTTCCTCCTATCTCCGGAACTATTCGGAATTTGTATTTTTTTTAGTATTGAGCAAAGCATCAAATTGCGCAACTTAGCCCTAATTTAAACCTCTTTGATCTCCTACCGTTTAGGAGATCCCCATGGTGAGCATCGAATTTGAAACACCCTGTATATAGCACAACCACAATATGGCAACGTTTGTTTGAAAAAATTCCTGACAAAGTCGCATTGAAAATGACTGCCACATTGGTGACATGTTCAGAAATAAGGATACCTTATTCACAAAGTTTCCAGCCACTATCATGTTAAATAAACTGATAATCTGGATAGATTTTTTGTTTATTGTTGAAATAAAAGTGTCGACAAGCCAGTGAATTTGAAATAAGAAATTCGCTTAAAAATTGAAGTTTTACATCTAGAAAATAAAATCAAAATTCACTGTTTCAGATACCTTAAACAGAGGAATGAGATTTTGCATACAAGCCTAAAATTTCACGTCCAAATGCTCTACAGAGAGCTTTTTTAGAAAAAAACTTTATTTAAAAAAAAATATATATTTCCAAAATTAAGATTTAGCACATTGGGCTCTGTAGCGCAATTGGGAGTCACATAAATAGTATGTGTGCAAAATTTCAGCCCTCTAGTACTTTTTCTTTAACCAGGATTTCCAGAATACGATTTGCCCTGGGGTTCCTGGGGTCGTATTTTCGAAACCATACGAAATTATTCGCATGCGACTACTTCCGTCTCTTCCTATACCGTATAGAAAAGGAGGCAAAAGATATGCCGATATGCTGATTCATGGGTAGTACGTGCAAGAATAACCGGTTTTTCATGCGAAACAACACGAATGCCTCCACCCACTCGTGCAATATTGCGTTAAACCAGTCGAATTCGAACGCGGTCCACACATACCGGCTTATCTTTCGCCTCTCATTTCACACGGTACAGAAAGAGACTGACATAAAAATTGTTGATTATTCAGTATACGTATGCGGATATTTTCGTATGAATTCGAAAATCAGACCCCTGGCTCTTAAAGCACGCGACCTCGACTCGACGCTTAATGCATTCAGCAGGTTCAATGACCTCTCAACGCCCACGAAAGCAGGCATAATGCTGCTGCCGGTGTATTATAGCGGCAGCCTGCAGAGAATCTAGCAGCGGTTATAACTTTATTGGATTTTTCTAGAGCAGTGAAAAGCCGCGCGTACAAGATACGCGGGCAGGCTTTCTGCTGTGACTCGGTTTGAGTCAAGACCGCATTAAAATAATTTTTAGCGTGATGAGGACGATGATGATTTTCTATGAGAAGCACTGCTTCCATCGACGGCACGCCACTGCCTTCATATTAAATGGGTGGGTTTATAATATACAATTAGTAGAGTGTGCAAAAAAGGATTAGTTGGGAAAATCTAACGGTATAATCAAAACACGATTTATAGGTCGGGCATTACAATGTACGTTTTGTGTGCGCAGTATTTCTTGCACTGGATGACCAAAGTTTTTAAAGATCTTGGGTGAAAATAACGAAAATTCAAACTTGGATGAGTATCCCACAAGGAACACACAAAAGATCTAAGCGACAAGAGAAATGATTAAACTTTGTTGAGAAAATACATTCTGGTTCCTCTGGATGAATGCTGTTTCTTTGATCTTCCTTCCTCTCTCTTCCTCTCCTTTTTGCGTTTCTGTTCTGTAAGACGAACTTCCATTGGTCGGCTGGTTTCTCCAATGTAGATATCCCCACACATGCATGGTACCTGGTAGATGCAGTTCTTGGTGCTGTGGCGATATAGTTTAGGTTGGTATGTTTAATTTATTATAAAACCTTTTTGAAAATCCTGTTTTAAAATTGGTAGCCAAACTGGAACAGTATTTATCAACTGATATGCTAGCCAGGCATTCATCTTCATTTAGATAGATGCAAGCTGCTTTTTTGATTTGTCGTTTAATTTTGTCTGGTTCTTTTTGTAACAGCATTATGAGTCCGCCCCAAACTTATACAGGGTTCCTAAGATTTTCCTTAGGGATAGGATTTCAATAAATCAAACAGAAATGGCATAGAAAGTTCTGCGCGCACAAAAGAAACAGGTATATTGAGCAATGGTGCCAGTTTGTTATTATCTCCGGACTGCTTTCATTAGAAAAAATTGTCGCCACTCTTTCATTGTGAGCATACATCATAGTTGCAATAATAACCGTTGACAAGATGTCTGCAAATTCCGCTAGATGGCGGCCACACCGTGAGATGATCGAGGAAAAAATTAGATGTTTTCAGGTCCAAACCACAGCTTTTTCTTGCTTAAAGGAGGCGGCAGGGTCCATTATTTACAATACTGAGCGATAAACTCGTGAGGTTAATAACATTAGAAAGAAATATCTTCGCTTTTAATTAAATTTCTTTCCATTCTGTTCTACTAGTGACATCTATCCGGAAACGGCCAAACCATGCAGCTAGCACTAGCAGCGAAAGAAATCAATAAACGGCGCTGTTTTTCCTGAAGAGCTTTTTGCTTGCGATATTATTGATTTTAAATAAAGCTGGCCCTACACTACATTTGATATTTTCGAGGTGTTTTATGACATGATCTCGAAACATGTAGCGAACCAATTCTTCAAAACTAGCGGGAGGGTAAAAGCGAAAAATAAGGGGCTGCCAATATTTGTAACACCCAAAAAAGGGTGAAAAGATTTATTTTGCTCTGTTTCTTTACAAAAAACGTTTTTTTTTACGAAAAACTTGAGCTCTGCCACTTTTTTTATTTTTTTCTTCAATTTTCTCGAAATTTTCGTCATACCAAAGAAAAAAATTATATCCCCCATGGTCATACTCTACTTTTATTCGAAAAAATTTAGAAACAGATCTTGGTTTCGAGTGAGAAGATAAAGGGCGCCGCAGGCAAAAATTTTTCAATTAAATTAGCCGAACGCAAAAATGTTAGAAAAACAAAGCACGAAATAAAAATGGCGCCGCCTACAATTTTTTTTCAAAAATTACGTAATTTCGAGAACGCAAAGAAATAGGTCTAAAGAGTATAATTTTTAAGAAAAAAATATAAATTTTCTCGCCCTCCTCCACTGGGACTACAGGGGCCGTGCACAAATTACGTAATGGTCATAGGGGGGAGGGGGGTTACAAAACGTTACGTAGGGGGGAGGGGAGTTTTCGACAGCGTTTGCATTTGTGTGAAACTAAGAAAATTTGGAATGAAAAGAAGTGAAAAGTTTTTTTTTTTTGGGGGGGGGGTAGTGGTCTTGAAATCGTTACGTAATATTAGGGGAGTGGTGTGCCAAACCGTTACAAAACATTACATAGGGAGGGGGTCAATAATTGGTAAAATCACCGTTACGTAATTTGTGCACGGCCCCACATCTGACTGTTCCTCCTTTTTGATTTCGAATCAAAGTGCAAAACCTGGGTTGGACGTTCGAAGGCGTCAACCCGTCCTATTTGCTTGATAAAGTTTCTACCGAAATATCTCAGTCGATTTCTCCGGCCGTGTATGAACGCTTTAGGTTAGGCATTTGCATGTATCTCAGTCCCCAGCCTGTAAACAGTGCGTAAGGACAATGGTTACAAAATGAAAAGCCGAAAAATATTTTTTTTTACGATATCTTTCCTCAGTTTGGTATTAAAGTCGAGCAAAAACAATTTTTATTCCAGTCCTAAAGGTATGAAAATGGAAAACATTAGAAAACAACAACCTGGAATGGATTTACTACGTGTAAGATGTAGTGACAACATCGCCCCATGCCCATCCTTTTCTGCCTAATGTGCTTTTCCGTTTGTCTGCGTCTTATACACGGCTGCTTGGCCCTTTAAGGATTTGCTTAGGAACCCTGTAGATTTTATTTAGAATATAAAATGGCCAACAATGTAAGGTCACCGACTAGAAAACCATTGTTGTTGTCGTTAGTATAAAAGTGGGAAGCTGTCAATGGATGTAGACTTTGAATTTTTTGTAGAATTTTTCTTGTTTTTTTTTTCGCGCCCAAACTATACTAATTACTTGTTTATTTACTATTTCCGATACATCAGCTTATATATACCGGGTGTCCCAAGGTGAGTAACCTATTAGAATATTTTGGAAACCATAAAAAACTTTTCAAACTTTCAATTCTAACATAAGTCCATGTAAACTATCTTCATGAAATACTCTCATATTTGCAGTGTTGCCATTTGCAGGAAAACTTGGCAACAACTTTCTTATTTTAAATTGAACACCCTGTATATTTTTGGATTCTAAAAAATATTTTTAGAATTATATAACTAATAACTTTAATAGCCCTTTAACATCGAAACGGTTAAGAATAGAGCAAAACGATTTTTACATTCCTATCTTGGTTTTTCACAAGATATCGTTTTATAATATTTTTAACCCAGGGTTAAACTAACCTTGGAATATTTTAACCTTGGGTTTAGATGTAACAACCGTTTTGCTCTATCCTCAACCGTTTCGATGTTACGGGCTGTCAAAGTTAAAAAATGTCAATTTTCACCTGTCAATATTTTAAAAACAGTTGAACATGGGTATAAAATATTTTGTAGAATCCAAAAATGCAAAAATATACAGGGTGTTGAATTTAAAATAAGAAAGTTGTTGCCAAGTTTGCCTGCAAATGGCAACACTGCAAATACGAAAGTATTTCATAAAGATAGTTTACATGGACTATGGCTAGAATAGAAAGTTTGAACAATTTCCATTGTATAGTTTCCAAAATATTCTAATAGGTTACTCACCTTGGGACACCCGGGATACATATATGTATGTATCTCAATCAATCACCGTATTTAAAACTGTTATAGACACCTTTCTACAAACAGCTGTAATTTTTTGAAATTTTACAATAATTAATGGCTGGTTCTAAAACACATATAAATTATATTTTGCGTAAAAATAAAGGGTGGCCCAAAAAAAACAGGACTTCGTTTACTGTTCATTATCCCGGAAAGATATAATGTCCTAGAATTCAGTAGATCATGTTATCAATTTTAGAATTTGTCAATTTACTAAAATTTAGTATAATATATTTGATTTTATATTCTATATAATTGAATTTAGTACAATATTTATCGCCAGTATAAGCTAATAGACCCTATTATTTGATTTAAACTTTTAAGCATTAAATTTTATTATAGCTGCCACCAAATATTTTGGTTTTATTATTTACCATCGACATAATGATGAACATATAAGTAATGAATACTAGTACTTAAATATAGCAATAGTCTTTATTCCTTATAAAAACAAGTACTAGTACAGGTGAATTAGAGGTACTAAACATAAATTTATTTGTACCAATTCTTTAACGGGTTTTTTAATGAAAGTTTTGCAGGATCATGTCAGTTATCTCAGAAACTTCATGGGTGCATTTTGTACATGTCAGAGTTTGTCTTCCATGGCATTGAAGATAAGTGCTTGGTGTTTTTTTTAGTAGACCGTATTAAACTTATTATTTTAAAGGTACGTAAAACAAACTATTTAAAATATTTTTATTAGATAATTACGTGGATAATTATGTATTTTTCTTAAGTTATGACCGGTGTATTTTTTTTTAATTTTAGATTTGAGTAACGTTTCAATTGTCGAGTTGTTTTTAATGCAGTACGCCCATCCTTACTGCGACGCCAAAGAAAATTTAGTCCTGCCGATGACCAACAATCAAAGAGCAATTTCTATCTGACTTTAGAAGAGCGTTACAACCAGTTATCTTGGTAATGTGTAAACAAAAACCAATCCGTAACTTACATTGCTTAATAGATTTTATTAATCTTTTATAAGTATTACATATTTTTTTGTCCGTTACCGTTTAAATTTAAATATATCGATACTTACTTGAAAAGTATAAAGTCCTACACGCAACAGCTAAGTTTTACCTTCGGCGCTCATGAATAAGTGACAGGGGGGCCCGCCATCTTGGCTTTTTAAAATCGTTTAAATTTTTTAAATCGGACAAAAACTTTGTAAATAACGGGCCGTCAAAAAAGTTATGATTTTTTTTGGGCCACGACATATTTCGCCATCGTAGTATACTCTGCGCCTGCGAGACTTTGTGGGTTTTTAGTCAAAATTTCTACCCTTAAAACACTGACACAATTCAGAGGGCTGACAGTAAAAACATAAATCTAAAAATCCAGTAATAGGTTTTTAACGAGGGGTTCGGGCTATTATTATTATTTAGAAGCATGGAAATGGTTTGAGAGCCGTAAAATTTAGAATTAAAATTTTTTACTACCTGATGAAGTGAAATATAAAAAAATCAGTTAAAACTTTTTAAAACGAAAAAGTATTAAAAAATTCTCATACTAATTCTAAATAAAATAGTGACAGTTTGAAACACTTAAAATGTTAAATGTTAAATGTTAAATGTTAAAACTTTTACTCTGTGATAGTAGTGTTGATCAACCACATACACGCGCCGATTTTACCATTTTTTAGGACACATTAAAAACTGTCATTTGAAAAACAAGGGAGAAAAAAGTAACCCATGAGTTAAGATAACTCTCCGGTTAAGTACGATCCAAAATTATGCTTTTAAATGTAATAAAAGACAGAAAATATTAAACAAATGAACAATTTTAAAAGAAAAATTAAAATTTTTAAAAAACAGTTTGTTTTTTAGACCAGTTTAACTCGAGAAGTATTTGACCCGGGATTAACCCGCAATTCCATCTTGTTGCACGTTATGCGAAATCGTTTACAAAAGCAGCGCAAATACGCGTCGGCGTCGTTCCCAATTTATCTCTTCTTCGTTTTTTGGCTCGATTCTTCTTCGTCTTCTTTTTTTTCTTCTTTTTTGGCCACCGCGGTGGCGCCACCGTCTCCTACCCCTTTGACAGTTCTCGCTCGCCGACAATTATATGCGCCCGCCGCCGCCGACCTCTTTTCAACATATGTAAACATACCGTATATAAATTAAAGGCATAGATATGGAAGAGAGCAGTAGATATATCTTCTTACCTGAGGCACTTTCGAGATTAGCCTCAAAAGGGTCAATTGCATCCCTTTAAAATTTTGATAAGACTTTAATGAGATGGAAAATGCCGAACCAAAGAGACCGAACATTCTCGATCTTAAAGCATAGTTTAATAACTGGTGCAATAAAGCCCAAAAAATTAGGTTAGTTAGGTAGGGCAGTTGCGGGTGACAAGGGGAGTAACTGAGGCAGTTGATTTTTCGCGCGCATCGAAGGTTGATCAAAGACGGACGTTCACTGCTTATCTCAGACATACAGTCTTGATGACCGCGATCAAAAAGTTGTTTGTTTTTATTATTTGTCTTAAAGTTTTATTTATATAACAGGAAAAAAGTTAACAAGAAAGGACGTTAAAATTCTCCATATTAGTTACTTCAACCGTAAAGAAACTAAAACACAAAAGATCTCGGGTGAAAAACAACGAAAATTCAAACTTGGCTGAGCATCCCAGGTGACCAGTGAAACCACTGACGAGCTCACGGGCGAAACATCGTTTGATCATTTCTCTTTTCGCTTTGGTCCTTTGTATGTTCCTTGTGGGATGCTCATCCAAGTTTGAATTTTCATTGTTTTCCACCCGAGAACTTTTGATCTTTTGTTTTTTAGCAAAAAAGTTTTTGGTGCATTGTACATTAAAAAAATGTAAGAAATTCCTTATATTTTCTTTTACATTTATGGTTCTTTAAAAATCGGCAACATTGCCCATTGCAGACAACGCAGAGTGGGCGGAATTAAATATTTAGTTAAGTGGATATTTGATGTATTACACAGGGTGCCTGGAACTAAAATAACTATAAAATTTCTGGTGAATCGGGGAGAAGGGAATTTGCAACGTGCGTAAGGAAAAAAAGGGGTTTTATAATGTAGGTCGGGGAAGAGAAAAATAAATTAACAAAACATTGTGAAAGGTCTGAGCACACTTCATCAGACTGCCCTTGCGTCTTCGTCTGAAGCGTACTCAGACTTTTCACAATGCGGCCAAGTGTGAGAAATTAATTATTTGTTAAATCACGCCACCATATCGGCAAACGCAAACCAAACAAAATAAAATTAAAACAAGCGAAAACGGACCCGAGTCGAGAATTTCCGGGGAAGCTGTCATCAAAATGGCGATACTCATGGCGTTTGCTAAAATTTGGACTCGCGTTCGTCGAAATTAGTTCTCTATTATTTTCTGATTTCTATGATGTAAACATACCGTATAAAAATTAAGGAGCAAATCGACGACCTGTTTAATCGGTTATCCGGCGTTCGTTAGACGAAGACGACGCTAATCTGATGTTTACGAGAAGAAGACGACAGGATAAGTACGAGATGCATAAAAGCGCTGGAAAAGGATAACCGCCTTGTAAACGTGATGTGGAGAGAGATGGCCGTACCGCGAAGGTCGTTGCAAAAACCAAAAAAGGAATTCTCAAATCGCGGGCTCGAAGAACCAAATTGATGCTATAACTCGTCGGGTTAAGACGTTTTACGCCATTGGTCAATAAACATCGATATTTGGTGCTTTCTTTGTGCCAAAGCTCAAACAAATGAAAACTATACTAATAGTAATGACGCTTTCTTTGGGCCAAAGCTTATTGATTAGAGGAAAAATTGAATTGAATTGAAAAATCATTTCCGATAGGCTACAGTTAATACTCCAGTAATGTAAGCATCAAAAGATATAAATAGGGGTCAGTATTTAACATAAAACAGAAATATCAGATTTTAAGGTAACCATTTGGTCGGAAATTTGTCCAGAAAAATTTAAAAAAATTAGTTTATCTAGTTTTAATTCCAGAAAGTCCTATGGATAAGGACATAACATCCTCAAACTAATAGATTTGTCACTGGAGGGTAATATGAGTTGCCCACCTCTGGTAAAAAAAGAACTGTCAAATGTATAGACGCTTCTAGTTCAGTTTACAAAAAACACAAAACAAAAAGGTTAATTTTAAAATTTTTCTCGAACATTTTTAAACCTTTTTCCAAAACAGATAGCCTCAAACTGTTAGTGGTTTTAAGTTCTGTACCCCAAAATTTCTACTAATTATGTTGCTCTTTTTGGGCCAAAGCGTATTATTTGCAAAAAACTCCATTGGCGAATCAAACCTACTCGCTTCGACCAATTGGTTCGATTCTTAGACCTGCTTCTTCAACATTTTAACTTTTTTATACTCGAGAGAGTTTATTCCGACGAATTATGGTGGCTCCATAGCTTTCGATCGAAATATATACATATATTTCTTATTTTCATTCTTGCGCAACAAGTCGTTTTCATTCATCGGATTCTGTACCTATCTAAATGGAGATAAGGGCTTTTGAACATTAAAAATGTTTATATTTTATACACTTTAGGCACTAAAAGCATCATTCCCTATCTTCAGGCACTATCCCTCTCCGTTTGTGGCTTTCACTAAAGCTTCAACTGTTTTGTAGACTGCAGGCTTTTTTAGTTTCCTGGGTTTAAATTGCGATCTTTAAAATCTCAGTAGAGAGCTAACCACCAGTTTTGAATACATACATACATCTCTCTTTTTATCCTTATTTAAATTTCAGTGATAAAAAGTAAAGCTTTTCTCCCAAAAATATGTAGTATGCCGTTTGCCATTTACTTTGTTTATACGGGCCTCTTAAACCGCTTTTATATAAAGACGGAACGCCACTAAAACCGTTTGAGGCACTAAATCGATTTTATTTTAAAACGATTAAAGAAAGCGGTTCATAGATTTAAAACCGATTTTAGGCTCGGAACGAACACTTTAAAAACTCAAAACAACAAATTTATCGAAAAATCTGTTGTTTTATTGGTTTTTTTTTAACTGACATATCTAACGAAGGACCTATAAACCCCTGGGAGAAAGTGATTTTATTTCAAACCGTTTTTATATAAGAACCGGTTTTAGATGCGTTTAAACGTAGTAATTGGTACTCCCTTTTTAATACGCAGCATGTTTTTCCGTTAACCGCAAATTAAATATATACCTACAAACATCATATAAAAGTCAGAGTACCATAAAATTCCTACCCGATATTTACCCACAAATGTCATGTTGGCACTACGTTATTATTAGCGTATGAGTAGTACCGCGACTGGAGTATAATTTCTTGAAGCATAAGGAAGCAAATCAAGGCTAATATTTGATTGTCTTCTATACCGTAAAAAAATACACACCCCACCCAGTATTTGAAAAGGCCACAGAAATCGTAAGGCAATAGAACAATTTTTCGACGAACGTTCCAAATTTTAGCAAGCACCATGTGTGCCGCCATTTTGATGTTAGCTTCCTCTGAAATTCTCGTTCGATTGCCACCAGGGAGTTTTTGGGCCAGCGAAAATCAAATTTGACAGTAGTTATGCTTATTTTTATTAAAGATAAGGATAACATTAGACACATTTTTAAGAGGTTTTGGGCAGTTAAAAATAACGCCCTGTCATATTCTGTCGCATGGAGTTCATTTAACTGATGATAGCCTGCTTTATTTCTTGTTTTGTTTTCGCATATTTTCAAAAACTTTGTCAAAATCAAAATAACATATAAAAAAATAAATAAGTCTTTATGCCTATTTCATTTACCTCCCCTCTTTTTGCGCAGCCGCACAAATGAGCATAAGCACAGAAAATGTAATTTTAGGCGGCCCAAAAAGTCCCTATTAACTAAACTAACCAACCTTTATTTATAGTAGTTCTGTTGCTAACTTTTCTCACCTTAGCTTGCTTTGGGTCTAGTATTTTTTTGTTTTTGCGTTTTTTTTGCCTTTAAATAACGTTTTTTTGGACCTTTTTTGGCACTAGTTTTAGTTAAATACGTGTTATGGACTTTCAGTTTATGTTATATATTTGCCTTTGGGACCCCGTGATTTAAACGATATCTCGCTCCGTAAAGGGGTAAAGGGGTGGAAAAGTGTAAGGGTTATAGACTGCAGGCTTTTTGGATGGGAAGATTTTGTTTTTGTGTTACTAGCAAGGGAAGCAGTGCTTCCCCTAGAAACACATCATCTGCTTAAATGTCATTTCATTAAATATCAAGCCCATGATAAATGCGACCTTGACTCAAACTGAGTCACAGTCGCGTATTGTGTGCGCGCGGCTTTTCACTACTTTAGAAAAATAGAAGCAGCTCAGTGTGGCCAAATCCCTGGTAATTACCAGAATCTACCATAATTTTAGCATGCCACTGGTAATTGGTAAGTTTTGATCAAGTGCGCATGTGCAGTAAACTCCAATTGTACGATACGTAAATGCGTAACCCCTGATCAAATGAAAGTTGTGTAGTTTCCTACAAATTTCTATTCTATGGCAATCTATGGGCATATGTAAATAGCAGGCTACTCTATCATCATTTTCTTCATCGCTATCATAAAAAAAAACATGATAATGTTTAGGTTATCTTATGAGAAACAAAGCGAAAGAGAGCGCTCTCTGCTCGACTACTTCAATTTACAAGATACGCAAGAAGCGTTGCTTAAAGCCTTTGTAATTAGGTGACGTATCCTCTCTGCGTAACGTACGATGCGTTTACGCCATGCCGTGGCTTATAACCTCTCTTATTTTTTGTTAGAACCAGAATAGCAATTGAACTTCAGCATTATTTTTAGTTATAAAAAGCAAATAAACGCATAATTAGTAAAATTGCTCTCTTTCATCATTTTTATAGCAGAAAATAGCGTTTTAAAAAAATCGGGTAATTTTTCCTATAATCTGGTAATTTTCCGGCCTTCCGACGGGTAAAATTTTCACATGTTCCTGGCCACACTGCTGAGGCTGTACACCGGCAGCAGCAGTATGCCTGCTTTCTTGTACGTCGAGAGGTCATTGAACCTGCTGAATGCATCGAGCATCGAGTCTCGGTCGCGTGCTTTAGGCGGGCGTGGAAGCTATCATTGGAGTAGGTTATTTGCAGGTTTAAATGGCTATCGATGTGCTGACGGGAATAATGCTTAAAATGTTGGACAGATAAGTATGAAGATTGTGTGCGAATGTGTGTTGTGTGTCTTAATAATACAATTTCGTGAGAAATTCAAGAGGTCAGGAGAGACTTTCGCGAATATCGCTTTTGTCCATTGAGAATAAACTTCTCCAGAACATCCACGTTTTTATGATTATGTCATCCATTGACGAATTTGCGAAAGTAATCGAAGAATAGAATTACATTGCAAATAGGGTAAGTAAAAATTGCTTCCCTTGCTTGAAATGTCAGCGCACGCCGTTGCTAAGCTGCAAAAAAAATAACACAAAAAAAACAAACATTAAACATTCACTAATTTGGTTCAGCCTATTTTAGAACGTTCCTAAGTTTAAGTGACATTTTTGGTTTTAAGCATTTTAAACTAACTTTCCTTGAGTTTTGGACATAGTTTGTTCTATGAGAAGAATTTTAATTATTTTTTTTTAAAGAAATACGACCTTTACTTGCAGATTACTTATTTATAATTCATCGACGTTTCGTTCCTGGTTTGGCGGTTTTTCCAAGACACAAAAACGTCACAGACTAAAAAATAAACGATTTTTTTGTTTGTTTTGGTTAAAATTTGAGACCTTTTAAGAGGTGATCAATAACTTTGTATATTTTTGATATCGGTAAGTGATTTTCGAAAATTGGTTTTAAAATTTAGTACCCCTTAAAGGTCTAAATATAGTTGCGTTTTTTCTGCAACGTTGCATTGGCGTTAAACAACGCGAATTTTTTTTTGCTTGGTTGAATTACACGCGTCTAAATAGTAGTTTTCACAACTAGTGGCTAAAATAGTGCTTTTTTTACACGCGTTGGTTTAAATAACGAGCGCAGCGAGCTTAGCCGCGAGTAAAAAGTTTGATCGCGCAAGTATACTGTCACGACCTAACCGCCTTTGCAATTACAAAAAAAGTACATCTATCATTGTGTTTTTAGATAAAAATTCGAATCCTATTTTCAAGTTGCTGAAACTGTTCATGTATTTTTAAACCTTTTCACCATATTTGCAACGTTTGGTGCTGGTTTGGTGGAATGATGTAAAAATTTCCAGCGCAACCTTCCGGAAAAAAAAGCAACATATTTAGACCTGTGGGGAGTACTGGTTTAGATCTTAGTAAATCGCACTGTAAATATCAACAACTGTTAGGAAAAAGGCAACGTTCGCGCAGGGTCCTAATTCTTGAATCTCAAGAGAAGGAACGATCCCTCAAAAGAAGGGATCAATCCCGATAGTTTTAGATTGAAATATATACATTTTACGCGCATGCGTGCCCAAAAAATGGGACTGATCCCTGGCTGGGCCCGGGAGGGAAGCGATATCTATTCCCCTCTCCTATATCTGTGGAAAAGGCATATGTGTCTTATAACGAAAAATGATGATTTGTTTGAGTAAAATCTGTACAAAAGGTATAAAAAGACAATTGCAGCAACATGTGAAAATTTTAGCCTTGTATTAAGAACAATATACAGTAATTACAGACTTAGTACCTTTTAATGAACGACACATAACCATATGTCATTCTGTTCTCACATATTCGCGCAGTCGATATGTTACTGTCGGTTAGTAATTTTTAGTGGGAAGCGCCAAGCACTACCATCATCAACGTTTGTGAAAAAAAGGGTAACATTATACATAATAGAGATTTTAATTTCTGTGTTATTAAAAAACTGTTTTTTTTCAACCAACCAGGAAATATAAAATTTTTTGAGCGCAAAGTTTTCAATTTACCAGAGATATCCAGGAGGAATCTTTCTTTTGAACCGACAAAAAGATGAGGTTATGTTGGACCCGTATTTTTTTTATGTTTGTCTTAGCATATCTTCCAAGCGACTAAACCGATTTTCATAATTCTTTTTCTATTCGATTCAGGGGTATTCCTTGGTGCTCTCATTTTATTAAAAAATAAACATGCCTCACCATTTCTACGAAAAGACTTAAAGAAAAAATCAATATGGTGCCGTTAATTTGAAAATATAAAAGTTTTATAACAATGCGAGTTTTCCTTAACTAACTAAAAAAAAAATACATAATAATAAATATAAATAACGAAATATCAAGAAAAGCAGAGAAAAAAAGAAAATAATACAACCCAATAAAAACAAAAAAAGAAATACCAAAGGTCACTTCTCCAGGCCCATTGTACGCCGTAAAGAGCATTATTTTCAACATAAGTTCCATACGGCTCAAATTCGATTCAGGAGTGGTTTTATTCTACTAAGATATATATTTCCCCACCACTTTTACGACAAAACTTCTAAACTTCCAAACGGCTTAACCGATTTTCATGTTTCTTTTTTTATTCGATTCAGGAGTGTCCCGCGGAGTCACATTTTATTTAAAAAAAACAACATATTTACTTCACACATCACTTTTCGACAAAATAAAAAAAACATTGGAAAAGCGGCTGATAAAAAAATAATATAAATAAACATACTTTCCTTTTCACTTTTCCGATTACATATTACATTAAAATTAAAAAATACTTTTTAACAAAAAATTGACGTGATTTAAAAAAGTACTCTTATAAAAGAATAAAATAAAATAATTTTTATTTGTATAGAAAATTCAACTTTTTTTTAAGTCGTTGCTTATAAGCAGTCCGCTCTAGTATACATATGTACTGCCAAAGCAAGTAAAGGGTACCCCCTGCCAATTTTTTATATGCGCCACTGTCTTTTCTGACTAACGTCAGTTAAAAAGCTACATCCTTGACGTATTCAAAAAAATAACACTTTTTAAAATTGGTCATGAAATACGAAAGATGGACTAAAATTAACAGAGTGAGTTTTTGGCCTCTTATTAAAAGTTGTTGGGTGTTTTTGACATTACATACATTACAAAAAACTACTCCCTTGACTACTGGCGCGACAGGAATCTACTGATTCACAAACATATCTCTGCTAATTTTTCCAAAGTATAGTAGAACTGTATGCTTAAAGACAAAATTCATTTTTTAGAGGCCAAAAATTCACCCTGGTAATTTTATTACATCTTTCGTATTTCATGACAAATTTTAATAAGTGATACCTTTTTGAATACGTCAAGGGTGTGGCTTTTTAACTAACGTTAGTCAGGAAAGATAGTGGCGCACATAAAAAATTGGCAGGTGGGCGAAAAATTGGCATTTTTCAAAAGCGTCCGCCATCTTGAATTTCAGCGAAATGTCAATACTGGTGACAGGATCCTATAGTCTGAAGCTTTCCAGTAAAACAAAAAATTTTAAAATCGGACAAGTGGTAACGAATTTATACCCTAAAAGAAAATGTGCGGTTTTTTATGGGCCACCCTATATACCAGAACCATAATATAAGTATAGTCCACTATAATAAGGTATATTGTGTAGTGTGTAGTGAAGTATTTATACTTTACGAAGTTCAGTATGTCCATTAGACGACATAAAGAACTAAGTAAAAACAGGAAGGTCCAGAGAGAGAGCTGCAGCCCGCGTAGCGGGAGTACAAAGACGAAGGGGTGCAAAACGGGATATGGGCAAAGAAATTAAAATAAACTAGAAGGCAAACTTTCGAAATCAGTAACCAAACCTAAGGAAATTGCAGGGGCAACATTGTAGACTTGCGTTTTGATTGGTTCTGAATAGAGATGGGTAAATCGATCTTTTTGTACTGAACGAATCTTTGGAATCGATCATTGAATCAATCATTTAAAGTTAAATTAAAGAAAATGGTAACCAAAAAAAAAGGTCTATGCAGGATTCAGCTAAATACGAAATACTCTGCCGACCAAAAAATCTATATTTTCATAGAGTTTACCCCGCGCGCAGGAATTCGAATCAAAGGAACGAATGAACGTTGATCCATTCCGATTTGATTCACTCGTTTGATTCATTCTGTCTTCGTCCGTCATTTGACTCATTTGACTGATTGAATCATATCGAGCAAACATGATTCGATCACTCAATACTCGCAAGTGATTCGATCATAGTGAACGAATCGTTCACGAATCACACATCTCTAGTTCTGAAGCAATATTTAAAATGTGGCGTTTGTATACAGAGTTGTATTTTACCCGTGAAAAGATAGTTCCGGCAATTTTTTAGCACTTTTTTCACCTAACACTTCTTATGCATTTGTATAAAATCTCGTTGGGTCACTCAGATTCAGATTCACGTTTATTGTTTCTGTGAACTCTAGGTTCAATAACAATGAGTTTGGCCTTAATATAATACTAGAAAGTCACTGAAAAAAACTAATTAATAAAGGAAAAACACAAATAATATTTCAAAAAAGTACACAAAATGTTAGCTAAAAAAAAACTTATTAAAAGTAACCAAGAAAAATGATTATAATTAAATAAATATAGTCGCCCAAAATTGTGCCTGGCACCGCGACTAAAAAACTGAAGAAAGGTAAAGACTTACTTGGCTATTCTCCCATACAAAAAGATCTTATTAAAAGGATGTTCCAAATTTGTTGAGCTTTGATACTAAGACATTAATTGAAACTAGGTGCTTATTTTGAATTGAAACATGACTTAACGTTTCCTTGACTTGCATGTTTCACACTGAGCAGTCGATAAGAGGATTAATTCGGTATGCCGAGCCCCTACAGGTAAATTTGATGGCATAACTGCTTGCAACTCTCAGCTGTGCTATGGTTCTTTGGACTTGCCAGAGAAGTTTAAGTTGTAAGTAATTTTGTACTCCATCAGACAGCGTTAAAAGCGGGTATATAGGTAAGAATTTATAAGAGAAATAAGAAGAAAAATATTTAAAAATTTGATTCTGTTTTGTCCCGTCGGGTCACTCGGACTTAAGGTGCACTGAAAAAAATATCGTACATAGTATTAATAACAGGCATTTATTAATTTTGTATAGATAATTGTACCTCAATAACACCTAACTGTTACAAAAATCGGAGAAAAGTTATAAAAATTGTCATATAAAGTAATGAAATTAATAAACGGAATGTACGAAATCAATGAAAAATGTTTCTTGACATTTTATAGAGAGTTGTTATTCATAGTATGTACAGGTTATGGAGATAATAAAAGAACATATGAAATAAATAAAACATGTCTCTTAAACCTTGATTTCATAACACCCTTCACAAAAATAATTCTTAAAGACTCTTTATATTGTAACAACTTTTTTTGGCTGTAAAATTTATGTAAACTCGACTATGATATTAATAAAATTTTACATCGGACCAAAAATCATATGCAAATGTATTTTGTTTTAGGAAACGGTGCCTTTTTTTGGTTCAGTGTGGCTTTCAAAATGTGCCACGACAAATCACTAAGTTGACACCGTAAATCTAACGAAAAAATAAGAGTTTTCGATTGCTCACACAGAAGGTGGAATATAAGACGACGCCGTTTCGTCCTTATTAGGGACTCGTCAGTTAGGTGTACCACAACGACAGAGAACCTCGGTCACGCTTATGTGCCAAAGATCACGGCTCAAGTGGAGAGGTTGTGGTACACCTAGCTGACGAGTCTCTAATAAGGACCAAATGGCGTCTTCCTAGATTCCACCTTCTGTATGAGCAATCGAAATCCAAGAAGTTAAACTCTTATTTTTTCACTAAGTTTATTGCCCTCGTAGTCAGATTATGGTCCAGAAAGTGTCCTAATCCTGATTTCAATAATTGTTTCTAGAAGGTACAACAAAATATTATAATAAATAAATTTTCTCTTTGTCTTTAACTTTGTAAAAAACTGGGCATAAATCCGTAATAGATGGAAAAGTATTTATTTAAAAAAAAATGTTTTTTTGGGCACCAATTTTTTTCTTCTTTTGTTCGCCAGTTTAATCAAAGGTTTATCGCATCAGCCTTCCATGGCAACGGGCGACGTGTAAAGAGTGTCCATTGTCACCATCAATCAGCCGGGGCTGTCCCATAAAGTAGGCCTCGAAAGCCGGCGTCATACCCATAAAAACGAAGACGCAAGGTAATTAAAAATACCCGGTAGGCCTTAAATGGACGCCACGTTTAGAACGACGGAATATCTTCAATTGTTTCGCCTACCGCGATTTACGAGAAACAAGTGACTGGCGAGCGAGTGACAATTGAGAGGGAAATGTCGGAAAATTCCTGTAGAGGTCGTTAATGTCAACCGACATGCAGAAAGAAGGATAAGCGTATAATAGTATACACCAAGTCACTTTAATTAGGAGGTTTATACGCTATTTTTCGCATTTTGGACTTTTTTCTTGCATTTAGATATTACACCCAAACAACAAATAAGAGTTGTGGAGACATACCACGGCGACGGTTTTACTACTACTATACCGCGAGTTATTCACCGTTTTTGGGAATGTATTGGGACGGTTATACAACTACCTGATGCCTCATCCTTAGGTATGCATCGCAATGAGGTGCCGGGATGTCTCCTCCGCCCTCCCGCAGGCATGGCAGATAGAGTCATTTCCGATCCCGATGCGAGTCAGATGCTTACTGAGTCGGTTGTGGCCGGTCAGTATCCCTATCAGTAGTCCAATATCTTTTCGTGTACTTCCCGGGAGCCATTTCAGTCTGGCCGCGTCCGGTTCGTCGATGAATTCTTTGGACTGTCTGCATCCTATTTTGCTCTCCCAGGAGTCTGCCAGTGCATCGTTAGGCCATTTAATGAGTCGACTTTGCAACTGTCTTCTTGTTATACCTAAGAGTGGTTCCGGCGCCACGTATTGAGTGCTGGCCCCGATCCGAGCGATTTCATCCGCCTTTTCGTTGCCCGACACTCCCGTGTGTCCCGGTACCCACATCACTTTTATACAACTACATCGCGACAGTAATGAGTAATCTTATTATAGGAGATATGTCGTCGTGGGCACGTTATCCCGACGTCCTGTGTACCACATAAGGTATTATTTCTGATTATAGGGTTTTTATAGGTTTTTTTTTCCCACTATACTATATCAGAACACACACCATAAAATATGTGAAGACATGACAGAAAATAAAAATATTATCTATATCACAACCTATAGCTAAAATAATTACCATTTTATTAACCACTTTTCTAAAGTCACACCATCTTAAATTTAAACGCATAACACTTTCCTGATTAAAAATTTGAGGTTAGGATTTCCAAATTAAATGTCTTTCCAGTTTTAATATCTTTTATTAACTAAATGTTAATATGAATGAATTCCATTAGAACTAAATAACATGGCGTCGCGCATCCAGTTGACAGTGTCAGTAAAGTAGCGATAACTCGTAAGAAACGTTTTCCACTATTTGCACATTTATTTCTTAGTGTGTGGTCGATGGGCGACCTGTAGACTCCATAACTTTGTAGTTTTTTACTGAGTAGGGGCTACTGAATGGCAACCAAATTAATATCAGTAGAGTCGTTACCTCGTAAAAGTAATATTAAAGAAATTAAATATGACAACTATGAAGTAAGCCTCAGACTGTACAAAGTTATTTCGTGCTTTTAGTAATGGTACCTATATAGTTATATAATGGAATATATTACTTTTGCATATAACTTTATATTTTTACAGCACTGGTAATTTTTTAACCGTATAATAGTGACCACACTAATAAAATAGTTTTTTGTAGCAAATATACTGGAGAACAAAAACAATGCAACACGAGAAAGGACAAATAATTTTTAAGTAATTTATTTATATATTAATACATTAGGATGCTCTTAGTAATTGATTACATTTCCAAGAAGATTCCTCCATGATAATCATCAAAAAATTAATAATGAGTGTAGTAACTACAAGAGAGAAACTACAAGAAAAATTATTTAAAATTTTTAGAAAAGGTCTTTTATCTGTTGGTTGTTTTTGAAAATGAATAGAAAAAATCTGTAAAAAAAGGAAAGATTAGAAGACAAAAAATTCATCAAATATTCCTTTTGAGATAAGGTATACAAACAAATAATTTTCCTTCAAATAATTATCCATATACATGGTGTTGCATTTTTTTTGTTCTCCAGTATACAAGGTTCCTAAGATTTTCCTTGGGGATAGAATTTCAATAAATCAAACAGAAATTGCATAGAAAGTTCTGCGCGCACAAAAGAAACAGGTACATGAGAAAAAATTTTCGCCACTCTTTCATTGTGAGCATAAATCATAGTTGCAATAATAACCGTTGACAAGATGTCTGCAAATTCCGCTAGATGGCGACCACACCATTGAGGAAAAACTGGGATTCAGAGGCATTGCATTTTTATTTCTTTTTGAGTCGCTTCATTTTCGTAAATTTTGTGTTTTTAAAATGCCGTATACTCGAGAAGAAAAGATTTTTATTATTAAAAACTACATAAAAAGTGACAGTGCGGACGAGGTCATTGGGCTTTTCGTTTTTGCATTTCCAGATCGACCGGTTCCTGTGGCTCAAACTGTCTATAACATTTATCATCGTTTTGAAAGGTACGGGTGCATAAATGGTTGTAGAAAGTGTTACCACGACGGCGAAATACCAGAGGATCCCGTTGAGGCACATGAACCATGTTCGACGAAACCGATTGCGGAGGCACTGGATATTCCCAACAGTACTTGCCAATGGATCCTAAAAAAATACGGCTACAAGTCGTTTAAGATTGGGAAGTCGCAGGAATTGCAACCAGGTGATTATTTTCGCCGGTTAGAATATTGTGAGGTTATGAGGGATAAATGTGACAGGAACGAAAATTTCCTATCAAAAGTTTTGTTTAGTGACGAGAAGACATTTGAACTTCATAGCTCTCACAATCCACAAAATAGCCGCTATTGGTCCCGCGAAAATAAACATCTGCACGCAAGTGTTAGAACGCAACATCATCAAAAATTAAATGTTTGGAGCGGTATTGTCGGGGATCACATTGTTGGACACTTTTTCATTGAAGGGAATTTGAATAGCCAAAAATATGTTGATCTTCTCCAACACCAGGTTTTACTACGGTTGAGGGAACTCAACATAAATTTAGACGAATTATGGTTTCAGCAAGATGGCTATTCATCCCACAATTCACGCCAGGCTACAAATTACCTTCGTCAGGTATTTGGTGATAGAATTATTTCCACGTATGGAAATATCCGATGGCCTCCTCGGTCACCAGATCTTGCGCCAAATGACTTTTTCCCATGGGGTTGTTGGCACGACAAAATTTTCCAACACCCTCACTTACGGCCTACGACTATACAGGAGTTGAGGGCGAAAATTTTGGAGGCGGGCAACTCTATCACCACTGAAATATTGGCTGCAACACGCCAAGAGTTTTACAATAGATTGGGATATTGTGAGGCTCAAGAAGGGGACAGATTTGAATATCTAATCTAATTAAAAATTAGATGTTTTCAGGTCCAAACCACAGCTTTTTCTTGCTTAAAGGAGGCTCTGCCACTTTTTTTATTTTTTTCTTCAGTTTTCTAGAAATTTTCGTCATACCGTAGAATAAAATTATTTCCCCCATGGTCATCCTCTACTTTTATTTGAAAAAATTTAGAAACAGAGACGGGATCAGTTTTCCTAAAACGGGAGATCTTGGTTTCGAGTGAAAAGATAAAGGGCGCCGCAGGCAAAAATTTTTCAATTAAATTAGCCGTACGCAAAAATGTTAGAAAAACAAAGCACGAAATAAAAATGGCGCCGCTTACAATTTTTTTTTCAAAAATTACGTAATTTCGGGAACGCAATGAAATAGGTCTAAAGAGTATAATTTTTAAGAAAAAAATATCAATTTTCTCGCCCTCCTCCACAGGGGCCGTGCACAAATTACGTAATGGTCATTGGGGGGGGATAGTGGTCTTGAAATCGTTACGTAATATTAGGGGAGTGGCGTGCCAAACCGTTACAAAACATTACATAGGGAGGGGGTCAAAAATTGGTAAAATCACCGTTACGTAATTATGCACGGCCCCAAATCTGACTGTTCCTCCTTTTTGATTTCGAATCAAAGTGCAAAACCCGGGTTGGACGTTCGAAGGCGTTAACCCGTCCTATTTGCTTGATAAAGTTTCTACTGAAATATCTTAGTCGATTTCTCCGGCCGTGTATGAACGCTTTAGGTTAGGCATTTGCATGTATCTCAGTCCCCAGCCTGTAAACAGTGCGTAAGGATAATGATTACAAAATGAAAAGCCGAAAAATATTTTTTTTACGATACCTTTCATCAGTTTGGTATTAAAGTCGAGCTAAAACAATTTTTATTCCAGTCCTAAAGGTATGAAAATGGAAAACATTAGAAAACAACAACCTGGAATGGATTTACTACGTGTAAGATGTAGTGACAACATCGCCCCATGCCCATTCTTTTCTGCCTAATGTGCTTTTCCGTTTGTCTGCGTCTTATACACGGCTGCTTGGCCCCCTAAGATTTGCTTAGGAACCCTGTATTATTACACTTTAACCCATTTTTGTTGGCAATGACAATGGCAACAGTGAAATTGACTATAATTGTTGCTCGGCTAACTATGTAACATTCAGGTACTCTACCGAAATGTGAAAAAATTGACTGGTGACCAAAGGTTAAAGAGTTCAGAAATCGATTACCATGGACAACATAAAAAAATAATGTTAATAAGTTTTAACCGACCGAACCAACCTAATAAAACGTAAAATAGATATTTCGTCACGAAAAAAAATATCACAATGGCGTAGTAAGTACAGGGTGGTCCAAATTCGAGGGGATCTGGGGGTTTTGAGTACTTCTAAGGAAGAAAAATTAATAATGGAAAAAACTGCAAAGGAAGTTTCACGCTAATTTTAAAAATCATATAAAAAAAGAGGTCATTCCATAAGAAAAATACTAACTTGTATGTGTTATACCTCAAAAACTAAACGCTCCAGATAATATTCAGTTTGACAAATAAATTCTAATATAAATTATCTATAAAAAAGCAATTGACACCAAAAAGAAATTTTCATTAATAAAAAAGTTATAGACATATTTTTCAAAAAGTCTCCCTTAGAAATACCAAAAACCCATCAATTCCCTCGAATTTGGACCACCCTGTAAATAGGAGGAAATGTTTCTAAAAGAGCGTCAGAAACAAAACAAAAAGGGTCTGCAGATCCAGACAAGAATAGCAGACTCGAAAATGCAATTTTCTAAAACGATCGCCCGTTTATTGGTGCCGATATATGCCCTGGCCAAAAGAAAAACTGGGGAAAAAAACGCAGTTTGGAATAGGGGCATTTATTAGGGAAAAAAAAACATAAATTTATATAAAAACCGGCTGTAATTGAACAAAATGACAAAAAAGTAGCTGTCTTAATCACCTTATCTTCTTACTAATTTTCATCCAAATCGGTTCAGCCGTTTCTGCGTGCTTGAGGAACAAACACATACATAAACTCTCGCATTTATAGATTTGGAGGGATTTTAAATTACTTCGTCATATATATCGCAAGTAATTCGAAAAAAAATATCACAAAGGCGTACTACATAAGAGGAAGTTGTTTGTAAAAGGACATCGAAAATAAAATAAAAAGGGTCTGCAGATACAGACAAAGAATGAGAGTCCTAAGACTCGGGCATGTAATTTTCTAAAATGATCGCACGTTTATTGTTGCCGGTATATACCCTGACTAAAAGAAAAGCTCGGAAAACCTATAGAAAAACGCAGTTTGCGAAAAGGGCATTTTCAAGCAAAAAAAATATAAACTCTAAGCCGTACATTTGAAGTTTAATAAAAATTAAAGTCTTTAGAGCCATAGGGTCCTAAACCTAAAATGGGAAACAATTACTTTGGATTGTATTAAAAATGCTAAAAATTATTTTAAATATCAAGCCCACAACAAATGCGGCCTTGAATCAAACCGAGTCACAGCAGACTGAAGCTATCTACGCTGCTAGGTTCTATGTTGCCTGCAGCTATAATACGCCGGCAGCAGCAGCGATGCCACCTCTGGGGACTTTTCCCCAGAACTGGGGATTGAGGAGAAACTTCTTAAAATAACCGAAATCTGGAAAAATCACAAATAGTCTGGGAAAAACTTTAAAACAAGCAAAATTTAAGGAAATCACAAATAATGCAAAAATATTTATTCAGAAAGTCAAGGAATCAAGCTATTATAATAAATAAATAGAGATGAGATTCACTTTTACAGTTGCATGGACCAATGGTGCAAAATATTTTTTTTACAAAACAATTTTTTGTTAGAGATACATTCTATCATTGCATTTTTTCTTCTATGGTATATTTCTACGAGGAGTGAAATTTACCAGTACAATTTGAGTTACAATTTATATTAAGGGATCAAAAGCCAATCGCTAGATTTTCAAAAAAATTTTCCTTCAAAACAAGGTATTTTCTCTATTCAAAATTTAGGGGTAAAGTTTACCCCTCGAATTTTTTTTTTAATCGACATTTCCGCGGATTTCTTCAAAATCAGACTCTAAATTCGTAAATCTTAGGTGGGAAGTCTCCAAATAAACAACCTGTATACCAACCTGTATGACTTTTTTATCTGGGAAATTCTATTCAAAATCTGGCACTATACCCAGACCAAATACTGGGGATTTTTTTTTTTCGACCTGGCAAAGCTGAGCAGAAGTATGCCTTCTGGGGTACGTTTACTGTAAAACGTCGGGCGAGACGTCTTGCCGAGTGGATGACGTCATGGATAAATCGCCGAACGTTGGTTTATTGTGGACTGGATGAAAGAACAACAAGATAACCTAAAAAATTAATTTTAGTTTTTTCTATTTTTTTTTTTGGGTACGTTGTGATTTTTTATGAGAAAAAAGTATCATTATTTATTGAAAATGCCACAGTCTCTCGTTCTATTATTTTCAGTCACCAATCTTGTAAACAATATACCAAAACAAAAATTATCGCTGCTTTTAAACCAAAATTTGTCTTCCTCTTCTTCAGTTCTTTGGATTTGCGTCTTTTCGGTCGAAAGCAAAATTTTCAAAATGAAAAATAATTCCAAAGGTTGATTTTGGTTAGGTTAACTGTTTATAAACCTACTGCGCAAGACGAGCGATTTTCAACCACCTCCTATAGCAGGGTGTAAAAGGCGAATCGTCGGACGATATTTTCATCAAATCTGAACGCGGGTCATTTTCACCCAGTGTTTGATATGAACGCTTGAGAGCGCGCCCGACGACACCCGACGCTTTAAGTGAACGTACTCCTGAATGCATCGAGTCGCGGTCACGTGCTTTAGGCGGGCGTCGAAGCTATCATTGGAGGTGGTTATTTACCGGACTTGGACATGCAAATACCGTCAACTTCAGCTGACGGGAATAATGCTAAAAATGTTGGACAGTTAAGTAAGAATATTGTGTGTGAATGTCAGTGGGGTGGCTATCATCTAGCAACCCGAGGCAAAACCTCGGGGCCCGGCGATGCAAGGGGGCCCACTGCCCAGTCAGTATTTCCAGTAAATAAAATTGATTATTTATTTTACTAAACCAAATAAAATCCCATCTTAATTTTGTTAGGCCTGCGTTTTTGCCTTCTCTAACCCAACCTAACATCACAACTCTTATACCCAATTTAGGTACGACGTCGATGACGGTTATTTTGATTTTTTCGATCCCAGAACCATCACAAGGCTTACTAAAGAAATTCTTCTACAGAAGTGTAAACGCGTTTATAACAAATATTCTGAAATTATAGAGCCTTCTATAGTCATTGAATATACCACTTGTAATATGTCGACTAGCGATTTTTTGAGATAATTATTAAACAATACGAAGGTCTAGAAAGTACAATTGTTTAAATATTTACCCCATTTTTATTGTTTTTAACATTACCGGTAACAGTGGCAACTCTTGAGAGGACGTTTAGTAAATTAAAACTATTTAATGCTTACTTAAGATCACAAACGGGTCAAAGTAGATTAAGCAGCTTAGATTTACTTTCAATTGAAATGAAAGTTGCTTACCAAATGGACTTAACGACTCTGTAAAAATCCGGTATGCCATGTAAAAATCCGGTAAATAAAATAAATAACAATATTATATATCAATATTTACAATAAAAAATGCCAACGTTTGGTATTCAATTCCAGAATTACATTAAACATGTTTGTTGTTATCGACAAAGCTTAAAGAAAGTATTTATACAAACTTAGTTTCACATAACCTACTTCTTTTAGGATCGTCAAAAATACATACTTATTTGAGTATAATCTTTAAAAAAATTCTATTTAAAATATTAAGAGTTATTTATTTATTATTAAATTAATTAACAAATTTAAAAAGTTTTAACAGAATTCCACGGAATAATAGTGGAAAAATTAAGAATTTTTAGTATTTTATTTACTTGGATAAAACACAACTTTAGAAACCCACTTTAATTTTTATAAAAAAATTTAAAATTTACATTTATACATTTATTAGTGGGAGGGAGGGGCCATAAAGTGTCCTAGCCTCGGGGTCCCAAGTCATGTTGCTAAGCCGCTGGTTGATGTGTGGTGTGTGTCTTAATAATAAAGGGTTTTTTTAACGCTTAAACCTATAAAAATTTCCTAAGAAATTCAACAGTTCAAATTGTATTTTCTAAGTAATCATTTTTGCAAAATTTTGCACACAGTTCTGTTTGAAAAATTGCCTTCCACCGGTTTCGATAAAATGTTGATATGAGTAATGGGACTAAACCTTATTTATACAGTCAGAAATTGTTCAAATTTCCAAGTCCCAACTACTGCTAAGATTTTGTAGAATGTTATTATATAGAATATTTCAAACGACAAAAGTATTCCCATTGCATTTAATAACGAGGGTAAAATGGCTGCCTATTTGATTTTTGACAAGTAATAAGAGCAACTTAACCACGCGTCATTCGACAAACCAAAAATGCCTCAAAACAAAAAAACTGTCGGCTCGCTTCCCACGTCAACCATGTTTAATTCTAATTAGGTATCCGCACAGTAAATGTTAACTAGAAATCTACAGTGAGGTCAAGTTTTTTTTTGAATTTTTCAATCGACCCCTTCTATTTCTTAGTAGAGCAAGGTGTGCCGAGCTCTAAGCAAAAAATGGTGTTCCACCATGAACACCTGCTCTATTAAGAAATAGAAGGAGGTGATTGGAAAATTGCTGTAGATTTCTGGTTAATATTTACTGTGTGGAGGCTCAATTAGAATTACATTACATAATATGTGAAAATGGTTACCCAATGGATCTGCAAAATTGCTCACTGGAAAAAAACATGAAAATTAAAAAAATATTATTTTGGGTTGGCTGGGTCTAACTAGAGGTCCTCTATACATAATAATTGTTTTTTTACCAGAGGTGTGCAACTATATTGTCCTCTCTAGTTTTGTTCATATTTGCATGTAAAACCGATTTTATGAAATGGGCTGATGGTTTGTTTTCTCTTTTTATAATTTCCACAGACAGTTTTTGAATGATGATGACTTTTCTGGTTAGTAAATTATGTCAAGCTTTGGCAAAAAAAACAGTTCACGGAAGATTTAAAAAGTGTAATAGTAGGTAAAATAGAAAAAATATTAGAAAAAATATTATTGACCTTTCTTTTTATTCCTCTTTTTCTTAAATTAATTTTATACTATTATTTAAATTTAAGTTATTACAAGGTTGTAGGCGCGAGTATTTTTACAGTTTATAACATATTAGATTTTTAACCCGCATATATATATAATCAAATTTAAAATTTGATGCACAGGGTGTTTATTTATAACTGGAACACTCAGTATCTTTTTTATTGATGAAAATAAAGGGTAAGTTTAAATTCAAAAATTTCTTGTCAATAAAGTGGCAATAAAGCTATTTTTTTAAAAATAGAATACCCAGTATATTTTTGCATTTTTGAATTTTTAAAAAAATTAGCTTTACAAAAATACCAAACACTATTGAAATATCTTTTGTAGTTTATGAGATATTTGCGTTTAAAATTTTAATAAACTACATTAGAAACGAACATCTGATCAAGCTACATTGCCTTCAATTGTTTTTTTTCAAGGCCACTAGATTTTTAAGTTTATATTGTTAAAATAAAGAAATACATTCATGGCCCACTTGATAGCTTGATCAGTTGGTCTTTTCCAATATATTTCCATTTTGACAATTATTAAAACTTAAACGCAAATATCTGAGGAACTACAAAAGATATTGAAATAGTGTTTGATATTTTTGTAAAGCTAATTTTTTTAAAAATTCAATAATGCAAAAATATTCAGGGTGATGTATTGCCAACACTGTGTACCAAAGTGGTTATAGCGCTTAAGTTCGTTGCAATTTGCCAAGAAATTTTTGAATTTAGAGCTACCCTTTATTTTCAATAATAAAAAAGATACTGAGTATTCCACTTATAAACAAACACCCTTTACCTACGTTTATTAATGAAAAATGTGACATTAGACACTTAAAGTTAACATTCGTATCCTTATCTCTATCGAGTCAACCTATCGAGCGGGTATACTTTTAATCTAATGGCGAATGCGTGACAGCTTCAGTTGATCAAATGCGTGAAAACATCGTTTCGTACGCAGGGATTTTAAAAGTGCACCTGCTTGATTGATCGACTCGATAGAGATAAGGATACGAATGCTGATAAAACTGATAATTAACTTTAAGTGTCTATTGACAAAATTATTTATTTCCAGTGGTTGCCAACACACAAAAAAATTATCAACATTTCCCTAACAACTGCCAAATCGCGTTGCTTACCTCTAGTAAAACAATAACTGTCAAAAATTGTATACAGGGCATCTAGGTCTAATTTGAGTCGGGTTGGGTTTGGGTTAGTTATAATAATTTTCTCTTGGATTTTTTTTCCGAAGGTTTGTTTTACTGGTTTTTTTTTCGTTTTTCGAAACTCAATGTTATAATTGCTACGTTTTCATGGAAATTGAGTTCGTTCTGAAAACGATTTCAATCCGATACCGTCCATGAAAACGCCTGTTTTTCCAGTATTCAAATCGATTTCAATCTAGATCCGACCCTGAAAATTTTTAGGGTTGGATCAAGATCGTATTGAGATCGAAATACCGATTTTCTATGAAAACGGGGATTGACTTTACACATGCGTATTGCGTCGGATTACCATACAGCCGCCAAATTATATTTTATTGCTCTCACTCTTTTTGAGAGAAAGAGAAAGAAATAGAAGTGAAACTGTGGAACCGGCATTCTGAAATTTGGTGAAGTGTATAGAAAATAGAAGATTAATAACATAACTTTACTTAAATAACTAAAGATTTGTTTTTTTAAAGACTTAAAAAAAATTAATTATGGAAAATAAAAGAAATATTTGGCTCGTAAGTGTATTTCTTTCTTCACTTCCACTTGCAAACAGAGTAGCAATTAAAATTTTAAAAAAACGTGTGGCAAGGCCCCCTTTTGAATAAAATACATAAAAAAAAAAGTACCAAAACTCAAAAATTAATATTTGACAACTATGGCATATGTCAGCTGCCAAATATCAAAATTTAAAAACCGTTTTCAAATCGATTTGAAAACCTGTCATGAAAACTCATGAATAAAAAGTTTTCAATACATATTGAAAACGAATTCAATATCCATGAAAACATAGCAAATGTCTTCTTTATCATTAACTTAAAATTAACTGTAGCTTCTTATAATCATCAGAGGAACAGGTTTTTTTGAGAAATCTTTGTCGCCTTTTGTGCAGCCACGACTCCTTGTAAATTTGAAACCATTAAACGAAAAAAACAGCTGGTATTTTGTGAGGTTATAAATAATCCGTTGCACCATTCCCACGACCTCCGCCTATGGCAAGCGTTCTGATAATTCCCGTCTATTAAAGTCGAGGTCCTTACTGGAATAAGTTATCCTGCGACTCTATGGAGTAGTATCCGATGTCAAAAAACAAGTGAACCGTCATGTCGTCATTTGTTTTTTTTTTAATTCTTTTGTCTTTTCGATGGCCGCATGGCTGATCGGACGACGACGGCTCTCTTAAATATCATGTCGAACGAGGTATTGGGTACCAATTAAAAATTGTTCTGAAACAGATAGCGATTATTATCAAGCACGATTTTAAATCGATTCTCTTTCAGGTATAAAGGAAAAGCCTCTTAGAAAGACACATTTCTTCCCCTAAAAAATGATTTTGGTACCCGAAAAACCGCTATTATTGCGTGGGCGTCTTTTGTTTCAATTACGTCTTGTTTTGAGGTTTCCACCGATAAGCTTTTTTTAAGCGACCCTCTATTTATTTATTTATTTATTAATTTATTAAGTAATCTTCTTGTATTTGCTCTAGGGAGCTCAAATGTACAAATAGTTATTGTGCTATAAGATTGTACATTCAATTTCAATTTAGGGACAGTCTATTTTATTTTGTGCAAAAATATTGCTTCAGATATGTTACGGCGTTTTTCGAGAGTGTAAAAATTAAATTAAATTCTAAGGATAACATATACAATATCAATAATATTCTCTTAGAAACTTTTTCTGTATTTTTTCAATATATTCTTTATACACTGTATAAGAAGACGACCAAATAATACTACAGTATTCCAAAATACATACTGACTAGCATTGTACAACAAAGTCAATGTCATATTATTATTAAAATTATGTGAGTTTCGAACCACGAACCCAAGCATTTTATAAGCCTTTGCAGTGCATTCTGAGTCGAAAATTATTCCCTTCAGTCTTTCACTTCAGTTTTTCTTTCAAGAAAGGATCGTCTGCGAAAAGAAGGCCTAACGAGCGAGACACACACTGTGGGACGTCATTAATTAAAAAATTAAAAACAAAAGTCCTAGGTTCGATCCCTGGGGAACCCCTGGGTATGTTGAAAAAACCTCAGAAGATGCTCTCCTATAAATTACATACTGCTTTCTGTAAGAAAGATATGATACCGACAAACACAGAAATTTCTCAGAGAAACCGAAATATGATAGCTTTTGTAGTAGAAAATCATGGTTTACACGGTCAAAAGTTTTCGCGAAATCGGTATATATTACATCAACCTGTGCATTATTGTCTAAAGCATCATTAACATGTGTAAAACATGCTAGGTTTGTGACTGTAGACCTCTTCGTAGTAAAACCATGTTGCTCCTCTGAAAGAGTTTTACATGACAATATATTTTGTTGTACAAAATAATTTCTAGTATTTGACTAGGCGCGCATATCATGGCCACAGGACGGTAGTTTTTTATATTGTTGTTATTGTTGCCTTTAGGTAGTGGACAAATCTTTGTATATTACAAATATCTGGGTAGGATTCTGTTTTTATTATAAGGTTGAAAATGATTGACCAAAAAGTCCCTGCAGCCGTTGAAAACGTAGGTAGTAAAAATGTATTTCTCGTGTTTAAAATTGTAGCTTTCCCCCTCCGCCTTGCTTTTCCTTCACCTCCTGCGCCTCAAACCCTTAAATTATACCGTATGTAGGTTTTATATTTAGCGGTTCTCGAGTGAAATAAAAAATAAAATAGTAGTTTTCATAACTAGTGGCTTAAATAGTGCTTTTATTACAAGCGTTGGTTTAAATAACGAGCGCAGCGAGGTATTTGAAAACGTGAGTAAAACAAGAGTGTAGCCGCGAGTTGTGTAACACTAAAGGTAAAAAAAAATACTTCAGGCGGTTCTTCGTTCAACACTTATGGCGAAGTTTTTCTGAATTTATTTAATGACTGTTCAAGACAAAGTATATTTTTGGAATCAGGAAGAAAATATCTATCGAAGTTTTCAAAAATATACGGGGTGTTAAGAAAGTTGGTGTCTAAATTTTACATATGCGATGACATTGGACGAATTTGGCATGCATAGTTTTATAGTTTACTTAAAGTTATGCGCAACTTTTCTTAGAGAGTATTTTATGTAAAATGAAAATAACAGAGAAGAGAAACGGAAACATTTATAATGGATAACCCTGTACTATACTTAATAATACTTACAGTAACAAAGATATTATAGGATCCATATGCGGTACAGTGAGGTAAAGTAACGAAAACTTTCGGAGGTAAAGTGAGGTGGTATAGATAAAAAATAATAAAAAAGTTGTATAGAAAATTTTGCCGTCTCTTTTAATATGACTAACAACCTAGAAACCTTTCATAAATATTCATCTATCCCTTAAAAAAAATGTTTTAACTTATATTACACCCAGTACAATACGAGGTAAATAATAAAATAATAGTCTTGTCCCTCCTTGTTGTTAAAACGCCGCCATTTTCCCATACACCGCGCAACCGGATTTATTGATAGATTACTATCGGCGACATTTAAGGTTAAATTAACTCAAACATGGCGACGCGATCATCTATAAAACGCCGAGCGGATAGTTATTGATCATTGCATTCGACCTAGCGTATATTATGATGGCAGTGAATCGAATTATAAACCTGATAAATCTTATATATTTACACAGATTCTATCGCAGTAGTTCAAGTGAAAAAAACACGCCATCTGTTGGCAGTGATGGCCGATTTAAAACCTTTCTTCTAGTGTATGGAAGCTCTTAGAACAGCGACTCTATATCAACAAACTGGGCATTTTAGGTCACTTGATATTAAGATTATGTTGACGTCTGTGGTGGGCATACAAACCGTTTCTCCATAAGGCCCAATGGTAGCAAAAATGAAAATTTTAGAAAAAGGACAACCCATGTAGTTTTAGAAGATCCTTTGTTCATATGGGAAAAATGCAATTTTTGCGAAATATTCAAAAATAAACTAGTAAATCGTTGTTAAATAAGGCTATGTCCACTATCTCTTACAACCGTGGATAGCGCCTTCTCTTTCTATATATAAATAATTAATAAATAATCGGACTGATTTAAGAGAGAAGACATTATTTTGTATTTAACAGCGATTTGCCAGCTTAATTTTGAATATTTTGCAAAAAATCGCATTTTTCCCATATGAACAAAGGATCAATGTTTAAAACAGCTTGTGGTTTGTGTGCCCACCAGACAATATGGCCGACTACCACTGACGTCATTCTAAAATGCATGCATAAATCTTACACACGGAAAGAAATCTATTCTATATTTAAGAATTGTGGGAAAATTACACTTGCTCTAAGTATAATATTCTTAGTATAAGAAGACGTTTTATTAGAATAAAGTAATTACCTATTCTTGATCTATGAAAGCTCTTATACTTAAATGGAAACCTAATAAATTTGAAATAAGAAGAGGTGCTATTTTAAATCAAAACCAAACCTTTTCTTAAATCAAAGAACTTTTAGAGGTAAACCGATAATAGCTTATTATTGTTTCAAAGAAAGGTAGTTTACTTGGAGTAAAACTGGAAATTTTCTTTAAAAGCGAAAAACACATTTAAAACAAATACAAAAAAAAACTTGACCTAAAAATATGTGTTCATCTAAAAATATTTTATTCTTCTTTAAATTACAGATGGTGTCAAGTGAAACATAAAATCAAGTGTAAGAACTATTTAAGGTAAGTAAGTATAGTTTTTTCTTGAAATACTAGGGACTTTTAAGGTTTTACCATAATAAGGGAAAACTGTATTTTATTTATTATCCGTGCTAATTGAGGTTATGTTTAAAGATGAGGGACGTACGGTAACTTTACCGAATTAAGGGAACACCGTATTTTATTACGGTTCCCTTAATAAAAACGCAGGACACGCGCATGCTCAGATGTTTTTGAATTTTCCTTAAAAATGTACGCCCAATAAGTCCCTACTTTTATTATGCTTTCGTGAAGTAAAATATTATTTTTGCTTTAAAAACTTGTTATTCTCCTTCAAATATCACAACACAACCTAAAACAGTGTTCGAATCAAGCAAAGAAAACATTTAGGAGAATAAGATAGATTATTGCATAAAGAATAACTAGAGTTGAGGATACCGAAGATGAAACTATTCTTGGAGCTAGATTAATAATCTTGCTCCAAGAAGTTTTTTTTTCATGCAGAATGGAAGCTTGCATACGTATGTTCTGACGTGGGACAAGAGTAAAGTCCATTTTTGGCCGATATATAACTTTAATTTAATGCTATTATTAAATAGCAAATAGTAATTTTTTTAATTTAGGACAATAGTGAAGTAGGAAAATAAAAAATTGTGGTGAACATAACTACATCTATATAACAGTGGCGTAACCAGGGGGAGGGATCAAGGGCCCCAGGGAGAGCTATAGTTCCCCCTATTTTTGACCCTTTAGTCCGGTTTGTGACGGGTGTTTGGTGTAATATCTTAAATTTTAAAAATTTTGCCTGCGGTGCTATGACGTCATTAATTGTTACAATTTTAGTTTAATTCTAAGTTATTTGTCTCACCACCATTCAAAACGTGTAATAAATCGAATTCTTAGTTTAATTTTTCTTAACATTTTCAGCTGCGGCGCATTTATGATTTGTCAACAAATCTATATACACCACCGCAATCCACCCCTTCTTAGTATCCAACTCAATCTACTTTTTCAAAAATATTTTACAAAAAAACTAAAAAAAAATCAAAATTTTGAAAGATTTTTTTTTTCGCCTGCGGCGCTATAATAATACTAAATATTGTTTAAATACCAATATTAAATATTTTTTTGTCAACAGCATTTGAAACGCGTTTCAAAACTTTAGAATGCGGACTTGACAAGATGGTGGTACTTCTCTACAAGAATCACCTCTTCTGCCACTTAAACCATCCCGAGTAATTAAACACCCGCATTGTCGAAACTTTGAAGTTTGGCAATGTCGAATCGTGTCAAGCAACCACCGACGGAACTTCGTCAATCACCGACGTCGGGGCGCTTTGAGAGGCTGATGTGGGGCCTTATTATCCACCCATTATCGGACCTTTGTGGTTTGCCATTGTCGGGCTGCTTTCAGCTACCACCGACGAACCTTCCTCAATCGCTGACGTTGGGCCGCTTTAGGAAACCAATGTCGGACTTGAATAGTTTACCGATGTCGGGCCGAGACCAGCTTACCTACGTTAAACCGACCAAATTAAGCAGTTATGGGCGAATGGTCGGTACCATGGTTAAACCATATCGGACCTTAATCGTACGGCGACGGTATACCGATGTCAGCAAAAAGTAAAATTTACCATTGGTCCGACGGCGGGCCACTGTCTAACGCTGCGGCGGCAAACATACATTGGGCCTACATCGCAAAGCGGACAAAAAATACTACTGGTCCGATGTCGTAAATCGACGTCGTGCCGATGACGGCAAATTCGGCAATCGACATCGGACCGACGAAGGCCCGAGGGAACCGTGTTTGCTGGGTAGGTAGTTGATTTTTATAAAATGATGAGACCCCCCCAGAGTTGATTTCTGGCTACGCCACTGTATTTAAACATATTCAAAATAATTCTTAGTACAGTATTTTTTAAGGCTACTATTTGATAGCTTATAATACCAATCAGAACCTGAACCTAGTTTACAGACCAGATTTCTGTAAAAACAGTTGTGTAAAGTCCTGTTCTGACTATGAGTCAAACTGATGCGTCTTTTTTTTTAAAGCATGGAGCTGTGGGGGATGGTCACATTATGTATGTTTTTTTAGATGAAGTGTCATTTTTCCTGTACCTAAACCTAAGAGGAAGTGAAATATTTATGGGAAAATTCGAAAATAAAACATATTATTATAACCTAACATTCACAGCCGATCGGCAAGTTGACAGCATAAAAAACGGTTGGCATTCAAAAGGTTACTAAAAAATTCCCCAGCACGCAAGCAACTTTCCGATAAAAATAGAACATGGTTCTATTTTTGCGCATTTTGCCTTAAGCTTCATTTTCTGACGGATCTTCGGTCAGCCGCCATTCTTTTGGTTTCATTTTGATTTATTTCCATACCGATAACGTTTTCAGTGTGCATAACGACCTGTCACCATTCTGATCTAATTTACATAGTATATAAACATGCGTACGAAACAAAAGGACTTGCGTCATCACGAATTAATTCTAATAGGACAAAATTTGTAAACCCGATTTAACAAATTGAAAAACACAAAACACGTCGCGGCTAAATTAAACCCCCGAAATGGGTGTAACATGTTCGAGCTTAATCAAGGGCTAACAAGCCAGCGCCAACTGGTGACAGAAAATAGTATACAAACATTCGAACAAGTCTCTCCTACAATAATAGGGAGTTTTTGGGGTCATTTTGTTGTTATGCGCGCAGAAAAAACAATGCAGTCATCAACTACTACGTTTATACGCACCTAAAACCGCTTTTATATAAGGACGGTTTTAAATAAATTCGCTTCCTCCGAGTCATTAGAAAATAAATCAAAAAACTAAGTTACCAACAGATTTTTTTAAAGCTTTTTTAAAGTGTTTATACCGACCCTAAAATAGGTTTTAAAGCGATAAACTGCTTTCTTAAATCGCTTTAAAATAAAATCGATTTAGTGCTTAACACGGTTTTGGTGGTGTTTATACGACAAAATTTTCAAACCGCCCTTATATAAAAGCGATTTAAGAAGCCCGTATAAACAAAGTAATTGGTAGTGTCCATCCATATTCCTAAATGAGAAGTAGAATTGTCTTAAAATATTTTGGATTTTTTTGTGAAGATACCTTTAAATCAATAACAAGTCATTGTCAAAAATTGTTAAAAGCTGATTACTATAAATAAATAATATAGAGTGGGCCACAGAATTCAGCACTTTTTGGATTGGCTATAACTTTTGACATAACTGCTCGATTTTTAAAGATATTGTTTTTTTAGAAAGATAACACGTGGTACTTTTTCGATTCAGTTGAAAATTAAAAATTTCTCAAAAATCCAAGATAGCGGACAGTTTTAAAAAATGTGTAATTTTCACCCCCCCCCCCCTTAAAAAAAATTTAGGTGCGACAATGAACAAACTCTAAAGCTTTCACTACAAACGCTCATTATTTATGTGTATATTGAATTATCATTTAATTAAATCGGTTGAGAAATGAAAAAGTTATAAGCTTTTAGATTATGAGTGTTTGGGCTTAGCATTGGAAAAAATGATAAAATTACATATTTTTTCAATTTGCTATAACTTTTGGCCTGATTACTTAATTTAAAAAAAAATTGTTTAACGTGACAAAACATGAGAGTTGCGTCCGTTTGTTCAAAATTTAGCATTAAAGAAACATTCAGGATGGCGGATAGTTTTAAAAAAAGTTAGGTTTTACACGCCTTATTTTTTGTTAAGAAAGACACTGGACAAAATATAAATTAGTATTTCCAAATCTCCATTTTTTCTTCGTATATCGAGGTATCACCTAATTAAATCGGATAAGAAATAAAAAAGTAATGAATATTTAGATTCTTAGTGTTTTTCTTAATTAAATGATTAGGTCAAAAGATATATATAGCAAATGGAAAGTCGTGGTCAAAAAACTTATAAGTTTTTTCGGAACCCAGTAAGTCGACTTACTAAACTAAACTTTTTTATTTTTTTTTTAAGAACTGTAAAGGTCTGCAAACTTACAAAAGGTTTTAAAAAATTCTTTAATAATTTCTATGTTTAGGAAAAATATTTTAAAATTTTTGAATTCTTGCAGTTCTTTAAAAATTACAAAAAATGTTGAGTTTAGTAAGTCGGCTTACTAGGTTCTTGGGCGTTTGTAGTGAAAGCTTTAGAGTTTGTTCAGTGTCGCACATACATTTTTTCAGGGGAGGGGGGTAAAATTACATTTTTTTAAACTGTCCGCTATCTTGAATTTTTTAGAAGCTTTAAATTTTTAACCAAATCGGAAAACGCTCACGTTTTATCTTTCCGAAAAGCTTATAAAAAGTTATTGCCAATCCAAAAAGCCAACCCTATATAATGTGATTGTTTTATTAGCCATCGTTTAATAGACAATCCTACTTGTCATTCAAGGAATATGGACAGGAACTCCCAATTACTTCGTTTATATGGTCCCCCCAAAGCGCTTTTATATAAGAACGTATAAACACCACTAAAACCGTTTGAAGCACTAAATCGGTTTTACCGATTTTGGAGTCGGTATGTATAAAGAAGTACTCAACCCGGGTTTACTGAAAAGGCTTCAAGGGTTACTTAAAAAAAACAAGAAACAATTGTTGAACACATCTCTAAGAAGTAAAATAACAAAAAAAAAGTATTTTTTGAGGATTGATTTTCGGATAAAGGATCTACCTACATTTGTTATATAAAAAATGTTACCACAATTTTTTTAACAAATGTTAAGGTTTTTGAGATATTGGTAAAAAAACTGAAAAATTGTACCTTTAGGAGGTGATTTCACCCCCACTGCACGAGCGCCAAACAAAGGTGACTAAAAAACACACAAATGACCTACTTTAAAAAAGTCACCTTTTCCTTATTTGTTAGCCTCCTTCTGAATGCGGTGTCCTAATATACTTGGGTAACACTAAATAATCAGTAAACAATTCTGTTAATGCCCGCACCTCTAAAACGGAGAGGTTTGAACCCTATGCCATATGTTAACCGAAAAGCCAAACAGATAGAGCATCTATAAATCTTTTAGAGCAAACGGTTAAAGATATATTAGAGTCCCATAGGTATAGGTAGAGGTTGATAGATTTTTGTGTGTTATATGTGGTCTTTTAACAAGATCTCCGTGTCCTTTTAGTGAAAGCTCTCTCTACTTTCCACACCGAACAAGGCACATTTTAAGCAGCAGTTTAAGTTTAGTAAACCAGTCCTATAGGAATCCTTACCTAATTATGTAAGGTGTTACCGTTTTTTCTCCAATAATATGCTGTTATAGGGTAAGGCAAAGTTTTGAGTGCTTGCTTCGATTTGATAAGGATCAGATAGGTATTGTATTTAATAAATAAATATCCCCTTTTTTATTTTTTAAACATCCTCCAAATGTGGTAATACTCTGCAGGTCCGAAAATAGGTTAAATATTGGCTAATTTGGCAACAAAATTTGTACCCAGTAAATTTTGGATAATCAAGTTAGCTTTCAAATCTTTCTTGTCAGGTCAAACATCGATCAGCCGCCATATTTTTTTTATTATATTGATTTTCAGTAATTTTGTAAATATATTCTTTCACTTTTCTTTTGTTAAAAAGTGTCCCAAAGTTTTTTCAAAACGCTTAATGGCGAAAACCTCGTATTTGTAATTTTTTAAATATTGATCTTTATTTCCAAAAACTAGAGACAAAATATTGACGTTTATCAGAAAAATTTGTTTTGTTTAAAACCATTAAATTACACTAGGCTACAATTTTTTTTTGAAGGTCGTGTCGAGTTTTTTGATTGTTTGTGACTGAAATAGATCCAAAATGTTTTTCGAAAAATTTTCTTCGGTCGTAAATAAAAAATAGGACCACAATATTTTAGTGGCATTTATTGCATAGACACGCCATTTGGGTATTTTAGTATGACATTGTTTTTTAAATAATAATTCGGGTTTTCCTAAACTACCATATCACTAACTATTATAAGAACTACTATACTTAATGATTAATCTAATATTAAATCCAATTAACTTATGGGATATTCTCAGGTATATTTAATATTGGCGTCCCCAGCTATTTCTTTGCCTAAAAATATTTAATTGTTCTAAGAAAATAAAAGATATGTTTATGTTTAGTCAATTTATTTGAGTAAAATTTCCATAATAATAAGGTGGTTCTGTTTTTTATGTAACGTCCACATTGTAAAAATCAGTGTCCCCAGATGGTATTTATTCCTTTTGAATACAATTATTAAGGCGCAATTACACAGACGAACATGCTCAAACAAAAGATCTAAAATTTTTTGCATGAACATTTTTGTGAGCTTTTCTTTGAACATTTTGTTCGGGTAAATTTTTGAGCAAATTATTGCTAACTGTTTTGGAAACATATTTTTAAAGATGAGAATAAATAAAATTTCACATCAGTGATCAGTGATCTCAATTCTTTAAAAAAATGGAACACCAACTTTTATTTTAAATTTTTGTGAAAAAAAGCCGACGGCAAGCGAAACATTATTCTTGGTCAGTTTTGTCACATGGATTAGGGTTACTTATAATATTTTTTTCTTAGGGTTTTTCCCGGATTTTTTTGCCCGGGGGTTTTTTTGGGATTTTCTTGTGAGTTTTTTTTATTTCCAAGGGTTTTTTCCTAAATTCAAAAAACAACCCAAGAAAATTTTTCTTTTCCAAAAAATTTGAGTTTTTCAAATATCGGTAAAAAACTCAAAAATTGCACTTTTAAGCGGTAATCTGCGCCTCACGACTATGACGAGTGGTGGGGAGGGGATTTTTTTTAAAACATATTTTTGTAACTTTACTTTAACCTTAGCTGATTGTTTTTTTTTAATTTCTCACACCAGATTTACCTACTTAGTTTAAGGCACCAAGGGTTGCTTAAAAAAGCAAAAGGTTTATGCAAATGCTGAAGATAGATATTTACTGTCAATTTAATGTAATAATCAAGGTCGATTATTGACACTGAACAAACAATATGCAAAGGGGCAACATTCCGATTGAAAAGTCTAGTCTATTACTGCAAAATTATATTTTTTAGACAATGGTCGGGATCGTAGGGTTGTAAAAGTGAGTAATAAACGGGTATTATTTAAATCGAACGTGCTTTTGTTCATATATTTGAGATTTAATAAAATGTAAATAGGTTTTTTCATTTGGCTTCATTATTATTGTAAAAGACTAAACTAGGAAGTAATATAAAGAGATATGAGTGGTAAGGCGTTTATAACTAACGTATCAAAAAGACAATAAATACCATAAGTACAAAAAATACTCTCACCACAACTACGACGTGTAAATATAAAGAATTCTTTATCTGGTATTGTAAGTTCAATTTTTTGTGAAGTAAATCCACCCAACTCGAACCAAACTACTCTACGTTTCTCTGATATATGGATGGATATTTTTAGTTTTAGTTTGCGCCCGTCGCTTTTATTATTATGATATGAGAATGCTAAAATTTATTTTCTACTTTTTAGTGCACTTTATATTTTATAAAAGCTTCTTTTTATTTAAAATAATTTTTTAATTTTTAGACTATCATAAATCCATCCTTTCGATAATTCTCTTCCCTAAAAACCCCTGTATGCCAATTTTGATTGAAATCAAACAAAATAAATCTTTTTCTTCCTCCACTTCCCTCATTAGCGGGAGGGGGTGCCTAATAATACCATATTATTGTATTGTCGCCGCAACTATAAATACACACCGAAAACTGAAATTGAATACCAAATTTGAGTTGCAAGATTTGAACCGAACATACAAACATACATAAATAAAAGCTTGTAGAAATCGCCAAAAATTTCAATATTTAAAAAATCGGAAACGCAAGTTCTATGCGTCAATAAAATAAAACGAATTTCTTTGTTTTGCGTCGGAGAGCCCTTTCTTTATGGAAAGATTTGTTCTAAAACTTTCATAAAAAAACTGCGTTGACCCTTGTTTGTTGTCATGTAATTTTGTGTGTCAATGTTCATTTGACCAAAACCCCCTCTCACTAGTCTACGGTTTTTACCTTCTCCTAACCCAGCATCAGCAACAAATAAGTGCCAGTTACGGTATACTGGCATATCCCTTATAAAAATCAAATCAATCGAAGTTGCTTACGAGGTAAAACGTGAATTTCGACATCATATCGTTTTTCCGTCGGAAAGCACTTAATTAAAATACCTTGTTTTAAAACTTAGTCTTTCTATTTTTAGTTAAGTTCAATGAATTCCCATAAAACTATAAAATTTAAATTTGTAAATAAATTTTTATACCCCCAATTCTTCAAATAAATTTTGCTCAACATTTCCTCCAAAATTTACGTGTGTTTTCTTGTACGAGATTTTGCTCGAATATTTCTTTGAACATTTTGCTCAAGAGGCTCGTGTAAATGTTTGTCGGCATTTCAACATCAAAGGAAAGTTTGTCTGTGTAAATGCGCCTTTACGGATCCTTTTTGTCTAATATGTGCATTTGTTGATGCTTGTATCCAACAAGTCTTAAAGTTTACTAATCTTAAAGAAATTTCGCAAAAATGTTAAAATGTTCAGCTTTATAGAGACTAAATCGTGGTGTCCCCAAATTTTTAACGTCAGTGGTGTCCCTTATGTTTCTTCTTATCTAATGGGGATGTTTAAATGCTGAAACACATCGATTTGTTTTGAAGGTCTCCTGAATGTCTTGATAATCGGGTAAAAATTTCAAAAATCTAATAAGATTCGTTTTTGAGATATTTACTTTCAAAGTAAGCTCAAATTGTACAGGTAACTTTCACCTCTCGTAGGAATGTATCCGATAGAAGAAAAAATTTAATGATAAAATGTACTATTAACAAAATCAAAGTCGACGTGTTCCGTGATTTCTCAAAAAAAAAACTGTGAAAGTGAATATCTCAAAAACTAATCGATAGATTTTCGAAATTTTTACACGATTGTCAAGACATTCAGAAGACCTTCAAAACAATGTGTCACTCGACCCACTTTCCGTATTCAAAATATAGGGGTAAAGTTTACCTCTTAAAGGGGATGCGCGCTATAAAAATTTCAAGAAAAAACCAGAAAGTGTCCCCTTTACAAACAAAATCGATGTGTTTCAGCATTTTTTCCAATTGTTAACAGTTTTTGAAAAAATCCAGGTGAACCCTTTTATATAAATGACCAACCCTGTATAATTTATTTAGGAAAAGAGTCCTTCCCTATGTTAGGCATATATTACCCATGTTCTGCCAAAAATGCTGCTTGGATGTTATAGGTCTTGCTACGATCTAAAGAAATATTTTTAGCTACACTGCATCCATGTCGGTGTCAACTTCAATGAAATAGACACGCTGGTCCATGATTTTCTTCGCCAGGGTGCACAGTGTGGCTTTTAAAAAAGACAAATCTTTTTTTTGCTAAGTAGGGTAATTACACACACAGAGCACAAACTAATTATACCAATTTTTAACTAAGTACCTATAGGAATTATTATAACACATTTTGTGGTTTTTACTTCCTTCTCTGTGAGAATGTTCTTTTTTGTGTGCCTGCGGTTGTGTGTACATGCTAACCATCGATTTCTTTTTACCTTATTGATACTGACATATGGGACTAAGTATAGGTAGATAACCATTGATCATTATATTATTTGTGTATTTTTGAAACCAATACCTATTTAGTGAAATTACGCACACAAAAAGGTTGGATTTTTGGAACCAAATTGCCGAAAATTGCTGGGTTTCGGTTAACAAGGCTACCTAAACACAATAGGTGCCATGTGTATAAGCCGAAATGTGATAATTTCGGTTTTTTTTTATATTGTTGTGGTTTTTTCTTATCTTTTTTTTAGAAAAATAAATTTCCCAATTTTTTTGAAAATTTTGATTTTTTATCACAAAATACTGGTTTCAATAAATTTTGATGGTTATGTTGCTTGCAAGTCGCTAGAGACATGCGCAGTTAATTCCTACTTTTATTCAAAAATTCAATTTTTTCAAATTATTAATTTCCTTAGAATTAGAGGGTACCTAAACAGATGTGCATAAGCCAAAATTTAATAATTTTGGGTTATTTTTGAAATTGTTGAGGTTTTTTGTTATCTTTTTTTTTTGTCAAAATAATTTTCTCAATTCTTCTGAAAATTTTTAAACAATGTACATATATAGGAAATCAATTTACAGTTTTTTTTTTAAATATTGCTTGCAATAAATTTTGCAGATTTTATTGCTTGCAAGAAATCTTGCCCAGAGGCAAGCGCATACAAGCGTGGACCTGGTCTCAATTCTTGAGGGGGGGTAATCAGATTTCAAGTTGTTTACCCTCAATTTGTTGGAGAACACATGTTTAAATGCGCCGCAGGCGAAAATTTTCGAAATATTACTATAAAAATTCAATTTTTGACTCAAAAATAAAAAAATCTTTTAAAAATTTTTAAAAAATGTTTTTCAAAAATTTAAATCCAGGGGGCGTAATTCGTCCACCGAACCCCCCTCCTCCCGCCGACGCGCTTGTCCAGTTGAATTCTAGTTTTATTTAAAAAAAATCCAAAGCAGCAATCATCAATTTTTTGCAATTTAGGGACCAAAATAAAATTTAGGGAGTAAAATAACATTTTAGGGTGTAAAATCAAATTCTAGGGATTAAAATAAAATTTTAGGGAGTAAAACGGCTTGATCGTTTTGGTAAAATTTTTTATAAAAACAGAAATCTAAATTGGAAAAAGTGATAAAATCCAGTGTGGTCCAATATGACGGGCTTCCGGATTAATCTGGTAAAAGTTTTACAGCCCTTATAAATAAGCTTTGGGAGGTCTAAGCCGCACAAAAATATTTTAATAAAATGACAGTTTCCAATTTATGTAAGAAACATATTTCCCTAAGTTTATAGGGCTTATAGTTTCCCAAATAAATCCAGTGGTCTTATTGGTCTTATTGGATGACCCTGTATATCCCACGTGAGTGTCTTTTTATACCTCAGCAAATTTTAGCCCTCGCTTTTTGCAGGGTACAAATTTTTGACATCTTTAGTCCCTAGTATATAATGTTGTATTTTTTAATTAACTTCCTTTATTCCTTTCCTTAATTTTTCTGTAATTTTTGCCCTCTTTTACTTTTACATAAGCAGAACTAAAAGCTACCTCTTTTTCAATTTTTTTTTACTTATTATTGTTTATATTGCATTTCTCGGTAGGTCTAATCTGTTAAATAATTCAAACCGTATAGTGGAAAACCACAACACTTTAAAATATAACGCTTGTTAACAATTTTTGACACTTTAAACGTGAGTCACGTATTTTTGAGCTATAAATAAAAACAATAAAATGTAAAAAAAAAAAACATTTATGTCGGCGGCTTCTTTTAGCTTTGTTATGTGTGACGATTTTACTAAATAAAGAAATTTTTGAGCGAGATTTATAAAAAAAATAAAAAAAAGTTAGCTAGGCCCCGACGAGATTCGAACTCGTGATCTCCTGTTTACTAGACAGGCGCTTTAACCAACTAAGCCACGGCGCCGTTGAAAGTATTTGTCGTTACGCCGATACTAAACCCGCTCGCGCGATTTCGTCTCGAACCAACTACAAGGCATTGAGTATATATAATCTTATAGAAGGGCTATTACAGAAAAACCGTAGAATACAACAAACACTCAGAGGTGCTAACCATTTAAACTATTATTTTCCCTAGAAAAAGATTTGAATCATTGAAACAAAACAAAAGAGACAAATTATTACCACCTAGGCAGGAAATATCGTAGTATTTTCATCTTCTCGGTAGGTAAATGGCGTCCAATAAGATGGTTTTTGACCTTTTTACGCCCCAGAATCCCAAAATATGATTATTAAAATGCTCGAAAGATGACGAAATATTACCTTATGCTACGTTTCGTGCATACGAAATGTTTTTTCCCATTTAAAAGGAGTCAGGGCTCTATTCAAATCGGTTTTTCGAGAGAGAGATGGGTCATCTTGACCGCGTACTTTTCCGTAAGTGGATCATTTTGTCAAACCTACAAAATTAAAGGCTTAAGCCCTGTTCTCACTATGCAACTTTTTCATGCTTCTCAGAAAGATGCATGCATCTTGTGTGTTCACACTATGAAATTCGTCGAAAAAAGACGCATGCTGCAAGATGCGCTAAAATAGAACATGTTCTATTTTTTATAGCTTTTGATTACCAACCGTTTTTTTTTTATGTTGTCAAGTTGCTGATCAGCTGTGAATTTTAGGTTATGAGTTTTATTTTCAATATTTTTTAATCACCTTAAAACTTTCTAAAATTCTTGTTTGCCAATGCTCACAATCTGCAAGTTCCAATTCCCACTTCAAGCCTGTCAATCCTATTTATTTAATATTTCTTATTCTAGAACAATCCAGAATTTTCGACTTTTCCTTTTTTCGAAGAAATCTTTATTTCTGGAATAATTCTTTATTTCTAGAATTCTTCAAGAACACCAATATTCAGTCGTGAAAATATTGCTGGTTGCATACTTAAACTTTTAGCGAATGCGCTGGAAAAGGGTATAGGAAAAAAGTAAACAAAGCAGTTAAAAATCTAGGGCTTTTTTGATTTTTTTAATTAGTGATTTTGTTATGTTGGCTAAAAATGGCATTTCCTCTAAAAAAAAGATGCATAGTGTGAACACCCCCCACAGCTCCATGCTTTAAGAAAAAGATGCATGTAAAAAGTTGTATGTGTTTGATGCATAGTGAGAACAGGGCTTTATACACACATAATCTTCTTAATTTTCAATCAATACTTAGAGTTTTTTTTTAAATTTGAGTACTAGGAAAAAAGCTACATGCATGCTGGGCACATATACAAGGTGCTAAGACTAGCCACTGAATTATTATGGAAAAAAAATTAGTTTTAAAGTCCTTTATAACTAAGGTCTATCAAGCTACACCTCCCCCTCAACGAAACTCAATTTAGATATTGTAAAAAATATTTACTAATTGTGTACTAATTCTCTTTTAAAAAATTTTTGTACTTAATGAATAACGAAGTTATTCGCTCTTAAAAGGGGGGGGGGGGTGGCTTGGCGCTAAGCTGCACCCCCATGCTTAGGAGATAGATTTAATAAAAGTTGATATTTCACATTTTTGTACTAATTATGTACTCTTAAAGAAGGGTACTTTTAGTTTACAAAAATCATCGGTTCCTAAGATTTTTGTTTGTTTGTTATGGGGTGTGTAGCTTGATATCAAGGCACACCCTCTTCTGCCTAGGAAAGAGATTTTAAAAAAAGTAAGTCATAATCAGCTACTATAAATTATGTACCAATTTCTTCCCCTTTGAAAAATTACTTGTTCGCAAGATAACTTCATTTTTTTTTGTTTTTACAGCTTAAGCTACGCACCCCATATTTTTTTACTTAAAAAACGGAATCAAATTACAAAATCAATTTTGCTTTTCTGTCTTCTCTTTGAAACGATTAATTACTTCCTCCACTTCCATCTGGAGATAACCTATCTTGAAAGACGTTTATTATAGAATCTAGAAGAAGGATATAGATGCTCCTGCGAAAATAATATTACCGACAGCGTTCGTTTTGGTTTTAATGGCTCATTTACAGTCCTAAGATAATAATAAAGCTTAGACGTAAACCACAAGATGGCGTGACAAGCGATGAAACTTTATTTTATACACTAATTGACGCAGAAATGTGAATTATTTTTCTATACTTTTAAGACAATAGATATTTATTAAACGTAAATAAATCCAATATAATTTTAGTACTTAATAATAAGTATCGTTAAATTGACATATTACACATTTTTAAGAAAAAAAACTAATTGTTTTGAATTTACGACACTTTTAGGAAGATTTTTATACTGGGAAAAATAATAAAAAGGATGAATATAAAACATGATGCGTGAGTAAAGAATAATCGTTTCTTTAAATCTGAATAAAAAGCGAGCATTTAGCTACCAAATCTTTTGTCTCCTTTATTTTTATTCACATTCAGAGGATGATGGAGGGTATTATGTACAGGATTATCCATTATAGATGTTATTACCCACTTTTTTTCTCCGGTTTTATGCATTTTACAAAAAATAGTATTTAACAAAAGTTGCATAACTTAAGTATACTATAAAATTATTCATGTCAAAATTTAAGCATCAACTTTCTTATTTCAAATTGAACACCCTGTATATTTTTTAAAACCCAGTAGTATACCAGTGAAATAAAAAATAATTTTCCTTAAGGGCAATGTGTTAGTTTGTAGGAATAACAGGATTTTCGGTCCAAATTTAAAACTAATTTATTAAAACTCTTTTATAAAACCAAGCTTTCGGAACGATTTGTTCCTTCTTCAGGGCTAAAACTAAATAAAACCCAGAAATAACATTCAGAACAACATTAAGAGCAGCCATAATAATTTGGTTTTAAATAGTCAAATGATACAGACCTTATATGGGTTTAATTTAGTTTGTATATTGTTTTCTCTTCATACATTTGTAATTTAGAAGTCTTTTTTTTATTGTTTTGATGAGTATAATAATAATAATTGTATAAATATATAAAATTGTAGAGCTTTGAAGATTTTTTTTGGATCTTTTTTTTTACTTTTATTTTAAAATTATATGGCAAAGTATAAATTGTCATGAATTAAGTTTAAGCGTAGTGAATTTGATAATATTGCGAACCATCTAGCAAAATTTTTAAATTAGGTTTATAAAGTAAGTAAGTATGAATAAATAATACTTAGATCTTTGATGTCAGATCTGATGTTCATTGAATTTTCATGTTTTTGTATTTCTACCATTTCTAAAAAGAATCTTTTCTCTAGGTTTATTTCTTTATGTAAAATTGCGATGCCATTGGACAATTTGGACATACATAATTTTATAGTTTACTTAAAGTTTTGCAACTTAAGGGGCGATAACATTTATAATGGATAAATTCTCAAAAAACCAATTTAATGGAAAAAATTCGATTTTTGGTTGTTGCGGCCGACTTGTCCTGCAAGCTTACTCTTACATACTTTTCCTGGGCGCAAATTCGAGTCAGTAATTTTACGATTCTAAAAGATTACTAAAAAAAACATATAATATTTTTTTGATGCGGGAACCCTATTATTAATTAATACTACGAAAGCCATATTAATAATATATTGCACCAAACAATGACCATCAGACCTCTCACAGCTTAAACAGCAAGATATCATCCTGCGTTACCGCAAGTGTGTAGGTCGATATACACATTTTACCCCTCCCTGATGAAATATCCCTCGTCGTACCACTGGCAAGTCATAAATTTTCCTTATTTTTTTTTTGTAAGAACACTTCACCCATTTGTACTGTCGTGTGACTCATACAACGCGAGTTAAAAAATATATTTACAAAAGTTCACAAGGTCAATCTAGTCTCCAATTAGGCAATGCATGTATACGTGTAAGCTTTGCAACATAGTGCTCCCCCTGTAGAATACAAATCAGTACGTCGGTTTTTTTTCTCGTTGTCCTCCACATGCGGTGGTGACTCGGATCTTGTGATTTGTATGCAGCGCGTGGCGCCCTCTACTTCGACATAAATTCAAACCAGAGTGTCAAATTCGTGGAGAATTTCAATTCTGCCGTCCTAAGTGAAAAGGCAGTGTCTCCACGTTTAATGATTTTGAGTTAATTGTTTTGGATAAAACACCTTTTTTAAGCTGTCTATTGTTTAAAATATCATCTACAATATCCTTAGTTAAGCAAAATACTAGGTCAGTCAAGCCACACTCCCCCCCCCTCCGAAAGGTATTCTAGTTTTGATATGCTTTTCGAATTAATTTTGAACCACTTTTAAAAATTTTGAACCATTCCTTCCTGGTTTTTTTGCAGTCCGACGTCAAGCTACAATCCCTCATTTAAAGCGTAGATAAAAATGAAAAGCAACTATCCCAAAATTAAGAACTAATTTCGAATTCCTAATATTACAGATTTTTTTTGTCACCTGCAAAAATGTCTCCAGACATCATACAGGGTTCCTGAGCAAATCCTTAGGGGGCCAAGCAGCCGTGTATAAGACGCAGACAAAGGGAAAATCACATTAGGCAGAAAAGGATGGGCATGGGGCGATGTTGTCACTACATCTTACACGTAGTAAATCCATTCCAGGTTGTTGTTTTCTAATGTTTTCCATTTTCATACCTTTAGGACTGGAATAAAAATTGTTTTTGCTCGACTTTCATACCAAACTGATGAAAGATATGTGAATTATTTTTCTATACTTTTAAGACAATAGATATTTATTAAACGTAAATAAATCCAATATAATTTTAGTACTTAATAATAAGTATCGTTAAATTGACATATTACACATTTTTAAGAAAAAAAACTAATTGTTTTGAATTTACGACACTTTTAGGAAGATTTTTATACTGGGAAAAATAATAAAAAGGATGAATATAAAACATGATGCGTGAGTAAAGAATAATCGTTTCTTTAAATCTGAATAAAAAGCGAGCATTTAGCTACCAAATCTTTTGTCTCCTTTATTTTTATTCACATTCAGAGGATGATGGAGGGTATTATGTACAGGATTATCCATTATAGATGTTATTACCCACTTTTTTTCTCCGGTTTTATGCATTTTACAAAAAATAGTATTTAACAAAAGTTGCATAACTTAAGTATACTATAAAATTATTCATGTCAAAATTTAAGCATCAACTTTCTTATTTCAAATTGAACACCCTGTATATTTTTTAAAACCCAGTAGTATACCAGTGAAATAAAAAATAATTTTCCTTAAGGGCAATGTGTTAGTTTGTAGGAATAACAGGATTTTCGGTCCAAATTTAAAACTAATTTATTAAAACTCTTTTATAAAACCAAGCTTTCGGAACGATTTGTTCCTTCTTCAGGGCTAAAACTAAATAAAACCCAGAAATAACATTCAGAACAACATTAAGAGCAGCCATAATAATTTGGTTTTAAATAGTCAAATGATACAGACCTTATATGGGTTTAATTTAGTTTGTATATTGTTTTCTCTTCATACATTTGTAATTTAGAAGTCTTTTTTTTATTGTTTTGATGAGTATAATAATAATAATTGTATAAATATATAAAATTGTAGAGCTTTGAAGATTTTTTTTGGATCTTTTTTTTTACTTTTATTTTAAAATTATATGGCAAAGTATAAATTGTCATGAATTAAGTTTAAGCGTAGTGAATTTGATAATATTGCGAACCATCTAGCAAAATTTTTAAATTAGGTTTATAAAGTAAGTAAGTATGAATAAATAATACTTAGATCTTTGATGTCAGATCTGATGTTCATTGAATTTTCATGTTTTTGTATTTCTACCATTTCTAAAAAGAATCTTTTCTCTAGGTTTATTTCTTTATGTAAAATTGCGATGCCATTGGACAATTTGGACATACATAATTTTATAGTTTACTTAAAGTTTTGCAACTTAAGGGGCGATAACATTTATAATGGATAAATTCTCAAAAAACCAATTTAATGGAAAAAATTCGATTTTTGGTTGTTGCGGCCGACTTGTCCTGCAAGCTTACTCTTACATACTTTTCCTGGGCGCAAATTCGAGTCAGTAATTTTACGATTCTAAAAGATTACTAAAAAAAACATATAATATTTTTTTGATGCGGGAACCCTATTATTAATTAATACTACGAAAGCCATATTAATAATATATTGCACCAAACAATGACCATCAGACCTCTCACAGCTTAAACAGCAAGATATCATCCTGCGTTACCGCAAGTGTGTAGGTCGATATACACATTTTACCCCTCCCTGATGAAATATCCCTCGTCGTACCACTGGCAAGTCATAAATTTTCCTTATTTTTTTTTTGTAAGAACACTTCACCCATTTGTACTGTCGTGTGACTCATACAACGCGAGTTAAAAAATATATTTACAAAAGTTCACAAGGTCAATCTAGTCTCCAATTAGGCAATGCATGTATACGTGTAAGCTTTGCAACATAGTGCTCCCCCTGTAGAATACAAATCAGTACGTCGGTTTTTTTTCTCGTTGTCCTCCACATGCGGTGGTGACTCGGATCTTGTGATTTGTATGCAGCGCGTGGCGCCCTCTACTTCGACATAAATTCAAACCAGAGTGTCAAATTCGTGGAGAATTTCAATTCTGCCGTCCTAAGTGAAAAGGCAGTGTCTCCACGTTTAATGATTTTGAGTTAATTGTTTTGGATAAAACACCTTTTTTAAGCTGTCTATTGTTTAAAATATCATCTACAATATCCTTAGTTAAGCAAAATACTAGGTCAGTCAAGCCACACTCCCCCCCCCTCCGAAAGGTATTCTAGTTTTGATATGCTTTTCGAATTAATTTTGAACCACTTTTAAAAATTTTGAACCATTCCTTCCTGGTTTTTTTGCAGTCCGACGTCAAGCTACAATCCCTCATTTAAAGCGTAGATAAAAATGAAAAGCAACTATCCCAAAATTAAGAACTAATTTCGAATTCCTAATATTACAGATTTTTTTTGTCACCTGCAAAAATGTCTCCAGACATCATACAGGGTTCCTGAGCAAATCCTTAGGGGGCCAAGCAGCCGTGTATAAGACGCAGACAAAGGGAAAATCACATTAGGCAGAAAAGGATGGGCATGGGGCGATGTTGTCACTACATCTTACACGTAGTAAATCCATTCCAGGTTGTTGTTTTCTAATGTTTTCCATTTTCATACCTTTAGGACTGGAATAAAAATTGTTTTTGCTCGACTTTCATACCAAACTGATGAAAGATATCGTAAAAAAAATATTTTTCGGCTTTTCATTTTGTAACCATTGTCCTTACGCATTGTTTACAGGCTGGGGACTGAGATACATGCAAATGCCTAACCTAAAGCGTTCATACACGGCCGGAGAAATCGACTGAGATATTTCCGTAGAAACTTTATCAAGTAAATAGGACGGGTTGACGCCTTCGAACGTCCAACTCGGGTTTTGCACTTTGATTCGAAATCAAAAAGAAGGAACAGTCAGACATGGGGCCGTGCACAAATTACGTAACGGTGATTTTACCAATTTTTGACCCCCTCCCTATGTAATGTTTTGTAACGGTTTGGCACGCCACTCCCCTAATATTACGTAACGATTTCAAGACCACTACCCCCCCCCCAAAAAAAAAAAACTTTTCACTTATTTTCATTTCAAATTTTCTTAGTTTCACACAAATGCAAACGCTGTCGAAAACCCCTCTCCCCCCTACGTAACGTTTTGTAACCCTCCTCCCCCCTATGACCATTACGTAATGTGTGCACGGCCCCTGTAGTCCCAGTGGAGGAGGGCGAGAAAATTGATATTTTTTTCTTAAAAATTATACTCTTTAGACCTATTTCTTTGCCTTCCCGAAATTACGTAATTTAAAAACAAAAATTGTAAGCGGCGCCATTTTTATTTCGTGCTTTGTTTTTCTAACATTTTTGCGTTCGGCTAATTTAATTGAAAAATTTTTACCTGCGGCGCCCTTTATCTTCTCACTCGAAACCAAGTTTAGGAAAACTGATCCCGTCTCTGTTTCTAAATTTTTTCGAATAAAAGTAGAGTATGACCATGGAGGAAATAATTTTTTTCTACGCTATGACAAAAATTTCGAGAAAGTTGAAGAAAAAAATAAAAAAAGTGGCAGAGCTCAAGTTTTTCGTAAAAAAAACGTTTTTTGTAAAGAAACAGAGCAAAATAAATCTTTTCACCCCTTTTTAGGTGTTACAAATATTGGCAGCCCCTTATTTTTCGCTTTTACCCTCCCGCTAGTTTTGAAGAATTGGTTCGCTACATGTTTCGAGATCATGTCATAAAACACCTCGAAAATATCAAATGTAGTGTAGGGCCAGCTTTATTTAAAATCAATAATATCGCAAGCAAAAAGCTCTGCAGGAAAAACAGCGCCGTTTATTGATTTCTTTGGCTGCTAATGCTAGCTGCATGGTTTGGCCGTTTCCGGATAGATGTCACTAGTAGAACAGAATGGAAAGAAATTTAATTAAAAGCGAAGATATTTCTTTCTAATGTTAACAACCTCACGAGTTTATCGCTCAGTATCATAAATAATGGACCTTGCCGCCTCCTTTAAGCAGGAAAAAGTTGTGGTTTGGACCTGAAAACCTCTAATTTTTAATTAGATCATCTCATGGTGTGGCCGCCATCTAGCGGAATTTGCAGACATCTTGTCAACGGTTATTATTGCAACTATGATTTATGCTCACAATGAAAGAGTGGCGACAATTTTTTCTCATGAAAGCAGTCCGGATATAATAACAAACTGGCACAATTGCTCAATATACCTGTTTCTTTTGTGCGCGCAGAACTTTCTATGCCATTTCTGTTTGATTTATTGAAATCCTATCCCTAAGGAATATCAGACACAATAAAAACAAAGAAATTAATGTAAAAATCAGGATTGGCCCTGGGCAAGGCCAAAGGCGAAAAATCCACTGCGCATGCCTGACGCAGTTTTCTCGCGCCCACAAGCTCTGCATTTTTTCCAGGCTAACTTGATTAGGAGAGTTCCCAAGTAGCAAAATGACGTTGATTACAAAGTGTGCCTTACATCTGCCGAGAACATAGACCTATGTAGGAGTGGTCCCCCCAAACACATTATTTTTGTATTTATGGTAGCAAGGGAAGCAGTGTTTTCTTTAGAAAAAGATCAACAAATTTGGGCTAGACTCAAACCGAGTCACAACAGAAAGTCTGCCCGCGTGTTGTGTGCGCGCGGCTTTTCATTACCGTAGAAAAATGCAATAGAAGCTATCCCGGCTGCTAGGTTCTCTGTAGCCTGCAGCTATAATACGCCGACATAATACAAGTAAAACAGGTATGATATCGCGCAAGAGTAGGCTTGGCTAACTGACGTCACCTGATCCTGATGAAAGACGTGAGAGACAGCATTCAGTCGTCATTTTTATTACGAGGTGGTCGTTTGTTTACGATTAGTTTTAATAATTCTTCAGTGGAAAAAATTGAGACAAATTGAGGTGCTGTGTACACGGATGTGGGGTCGACAATCAGACAAAAAGTTTTTCGCATGACATTAAGTTTTTCAGATTTTCAAAAGACAAGAAAATGGAAGGTAAGCATTTTTGTGGACGGGACGATAATTTTAACGTGAGTAATGCTCGAATTGGCTCAAAACATTTTAGTGATAATGGTTATGAGCGAAACCTTAACCACGAGCTGCTTTGGCGAGTAGTCGCCAAAAAAGTACCGATCACTAAAAAAGGAAGCCATTCCTTACCTCGTCATATACCGCTTACCTTATGGAACTCTGAATCCAGCTTTACTCCCTCACAATCCTTCACCCCTTGGTTGTTTTCCAGACTGCATTTTGTTTAATTTAAAACCTTGTAGTACTTTTTGACGGAAAACCATCCCTACCTGCAACACCCACACCCTAAATTGTTACTTTAAAAAAAAAAAACATTTTTTTAGATTCCTGACTTTGTCTCCTTTAGTTTGATACCCCCCAATCCATACTTTGACAGATTAAAATATTTATAGGATACAGGGGGGGGGGGGGGTTACAACCACCCGTTCAAATATTCCAAAAATCCAAAAACACCTATTCGTTAACTTTTCAAGAAGAACGTAAATGCGAATTTTTAGCTCTACATTGATTTAGAACCCTAAGTAATTGTGAGTTATTTGTACCCCCTTCAGAAGAGACTCACCCCTATTTCTCAAACCCCTGTCTGAATTTTTAAAAATGCCGACGTACGTGTTTACTTATTTTATTAGTAGAGTCTACATACCAATTTTCAAACTTATGTTGCTTTTCGTTTTTGAGATACGGAAAATCCTTTTAAAATTTCAAAATAATAATTTCTTGGTGATCTCCTCCGTTATCAACCCAAACTATCCTCAAACTTTCATTTTTGTAGGCGAACTGGTATCATCTGTGCGTAGGTAGTTCCCTGTTCGCGCAACAAAAATCTCACCAGGTGACGTCATGCGCGGATCTAGAAAAATTTTGAACTGCTACGTATCATACCTTTCTTTTATTGTATCATGATATGCTGGCAGTAGCCTGCTGCAGTATGCCTGCTTCCGTGTGCGTCGAGAGGTCATTGAACCCGCTAAATGCATCGAGCATCGAGTCGCGGTCGCGTGTTTTAGGCGGGCGTGGAAGCTATCATCCCACATAACATTGGAGGAATATTCATGTTATAGGAATATCCCCCAAACTGATTTTGGGAATATTCCAGGTCTATTTTTTGTTGAATATTCTTTAAGAGTTTGTGATAGTTATATTTCTTTGGTAATAAGATAGTAATATTCCCATGATAACGTGATAATCAAGGTATTTCTATGAATATTCCCAAAAAGAATATTTTTGTCAGGAGAATATTACTATCTTGTGAAAAGAACGCGATTTACATGATTTATAATTATAATTTAGTTTAATGTCATCTTTTTGTTAAAAATAGGCAAACAGTTTAAAAATAATATTTTCGTTTAGAACTATTAGCGTGTCAGTGTTCAACTAATCTCTAGTAGTACATCAATATAATGGTGATACATTGATATTGGGAAATCAAAATAAGCAAAGCGCCCTCTAACCTAAAGCCCCCAACTATCCTAAAGCCCCCGATACCATGGCAACTGCAGGTGTTTTGTCAACAAGGCTCACAGTAGGCAGAAGGGTATTTTTACGTTTTCTGACAGAAAACCATTCGAGGTTATGTTTATCTTTCAAAAATATTTTTTCAAAAACGAATATGAAACCACTCCGCGTGTGCGGTCGCCCGCCGAAAATGGCCTAGCGCTGCGCGAGCTTACCCCGAGTTTATCAAAGAACCTAGAGAACTTTACTGGCTCGCTGGAATTACTAGGAATTCGCCTGGAAACATTCCCATAACTTCACATAATTTTGTTTTTATTTTGATTCAATTTTTTTTTAAATTTAAATTATTGCGGCATAAGTTATGTGCAAGTTTACTAGTGAAATCTTAGAGGCCTAAGGATATATTTTAGATCCCAACAGCAGTTTCAAAAACACAGGGATACTTGAGTATTAACAAAACAGGTCAGTAAAGCTCCATTTAGAGGTTGAAGAGACTCTTGCTAGTCGTTGATGCTCCTGTTTAAAATAGAATATGATTATTTCGTTTAGCGTCAGCAGCCGATTTTTAAATCTGCATGCTTTTTAAGTTAACCTGTTGTCCTTAAATCAGTGGTAACAGCTAGCAGGAGTGTTTCAAATTCAATTATAAATGCACTTGTAAATGCAACCTTAAACACTACACCCAGTTACTTTAATATGTAGTTGGGTAGCGTTTTTTTAGCAATTAATTCTGCAGTAAATGGTTTTTTTTTTATTTTAGTATTTTACTTGGTTTTTTTTATGAAAAAAGTCTTGTATGTAGGCACTGACTAGGGTCCTTAAAGAGTTAAAATTTATGAGCGCTGGAATTGCTAAAAAGTGCTTGGTTGGTTGAGTTCAGGATTTGGGTGGTTTAGTTCCTGCTTTAGTTAAAAAAAATTAAAAAAGTTTCATTACTGGTAAATTTGTGTAGGGGCTCAGGTAAGTGCTAAATAGGTATCTAAAGAAAACTGTTTACTACACTAATACCGTTTAGCCTTAATATATTAAGTGAGCAGCATGAAATAATACTGTGGAAAATTTTACTGATAAAAAGTTATTCCTAGGGCCAGTTTCTCAATAACGGATTATCAGAAACTTAAAGTAACTCGCAAGCTAACTAACTTGCTGTTTTTAAGCCAATATTTTTTTAGGTTAACCCTGAGGTAAGGTAACTTACCCTCACCTTGAAGCCCTGGTTATCTTGGAGTTAATTTTAACCTGATTTTTAAAGATTTTTACTAGGTTATGTTGCTTGAGTTAACACAAACTCGCTTTTGAGAAACCGGCCCTTAGTCTCTCTTGTTTTTTGAATAAAATAGGTTAGTGACTTGAAGATTGTAGAACATTAATCAGGAAAAATTCTTTAAAATATAAATAGTTGCTCATTCATCTTTCAAATAAATTAAATACACAGCATCAAATACTATGTGTGTATGTCATAAATGGTGGTTAGTGAACACTTCTATGAAAGTTGAATCATGCACTGTGAACCTGCTTAGATTTTGAAACTCATATAACACAGGAAAATAAAACAGCAGATTACAAAACTTGATTTACTTTGGCTTGATACTTTTGTCTCTAACTTATAACTTAGATAACAAAACCAAACCTCTGCTTCTGTAACTAAAAAATTATTATGCAACAAATCTTTTAAACAGTTTATAAACATGTGCCACTCAAAAGAAAATTTTTAAGAAATATTGGTTGTCCTCGCCTAAAGTGCAAAATATAGAAACAAAATTTAGAGATGGAATATTTCTTGTTATTTTTATTATTCTTTTAGGAGCTGTATATAATAACAAAACATATGGAGCAGTGGATATTTAGGCAACTACCTAAAATGAAAAAGAAGAAGATTCTAAAGTGCCACCACCCAGAGAAGAATAATAATCTATAAATTAAAAAGTCTACAATTTGTACCCAAACATACAGAGCAGTGGATATTTTGCCAACTAAAATGTATAGCAAAACAAGATGGTTCTATAAACTCAAAGTAAGTTTTTGCTTCTGATTTCAATTATATTTGATAAAACTTCCTTAAATAAACAAAATTTATTATAGTCTAGATCCGATATCAAAAATTAATTTAACTCTTATTGTTTATTGCCAATTTTCTGGACCTATTTCTGGACATATTTTGAGCCTTCCCTCATCTATTTCAATTCCATTAGGAAAAACAGAAAAACTATACTCAAAGAACAAAACAGAGAACAATTTTGAAGGGGGACACTCACAGATACTTTTTGGCTCTGTTGGAAATTTCATAGGGTAACTTTTATCTCTGGAATTTTAAAAGGGAAAGGTCTTTTAAACATCTTTACTATTAATTATGTCAAAATTTTAAAAAGCTAGGATGACTGGTGTTTAAGATATTTGCTTTTAAATTTGGTATGGAATGAAGAAAAGGTTTGAACCTTTTCAGCGGATCAGTTTGACAACCAAAATTTAAAGAATAAAAGTAGGGTTATTTGGATGGTATGTTTGAGAAAACAATCAATTATGGAAAATGTAACTTTAAAACCAACATTTTTTCCTGACTTTTGTGCAAGAAATTGTTTATTTGTCGCTCCTTGACTTGTAAAGCAATTTAAACAATCTTCTAAATAAGATGTCATTCGAGCTACTTTTTTTATATAATTTCTCCTGGAAAAACTCATATCCCTCAAGTCACCCCCAAAAAGCCTGTTTATAGAAAAAAATATATTAAAAAGCAATTTCTAGACTACTAAAATTGTATAATGTTTTTCAAGTGTTGACCAAATACTCAAAAACACCTCTGTTATGTTTTCGTTGAACATGAATTTGAATTATTTCAAGCATAAGTCAAGATGCCAATGGGCTTTTTTCCATGTTTGAAGGGACCGCTTGATAATAAAGGTTTTTTGACGGATTTTGGTAGCTAAGCTAACAAATCCAAGTGATGATGATGAAAATAAAAAATAATATAGGCACCATAATGGTTCTAAGAACAGATTTAACAGTAAACATTTTTTTAAATAAACACATCAAAAATGGACTATATATAAATCCATTTTTGTCAGAATATATACTTTTTTTGACACCCCAAATATTCCAGATGGTGATGACTGCGACTTAAAAGCACAAAATTTTGATGAGAAACTAGATCAAGTACACACCTATAATACATTTACCTCAGGGTTTTTGGAAACACTGATTCCATTTTTTAGAATAAACATTTTTTGGGAATAATATAATTAAAGTTCCTAGGGGCAAAAAGAATCGTAAATGACAAAAAAACTTGTGACCTCAAGAAGGAAATTTTTGGATCAACTGAATTAATTTTTGGTTAAAAAAAAAATTTTTAGGGGTAATTTAAGGGGCCTAAGGGTGAGTTTTAGGGGTAAAGTGGTAAAAACAACATACTATTGATAGAAAGACATCACTTATGAAATTCTGGGGTTAACTAAATTCATTTTGGGGGTTAAACAGTTTTTAGGGGTAATATAAGGAGCCTGAATGGGCAACATAAAAAAATTATTGGTGTAAAAGATATGTGATATATTGATTTAGGGGTTTTTTGGGTGTTCCAAAATTAATTTTGGTGTTCCAATTATTACAATAGGGATTCAGACGAGGATTTAGAGGTAGTTTTAGGGAAATATATCGATTTGGATATTTTTAAGTCTTCTAAAGTTGTATATATGTTAAGAGGTAATATAAGTTTGGGCTGGGTCCCAAAATTTTGTCCTAAGATCCTTCTATTATCTCCAGAATTTTTTTTTATCCAAAGAATGATATCAGTGGATCCCGAAACCCTCAATTTGATATATCATATGTCTGTATTTGATCTGGTTTCTTCTAAAATGTTTGTGTCCCATCTTAAAAATTTTGAGTTTTACAAGGGTATCAGAGTGGCATTAATCGGATTCATAAAATGTACACCTGTACCAATTAAAATCAACTAAAAAAACTGAAATTAGTCAACAATGCATGCAAAATGTTTACTTTTAAAACTGCTACTAGAACCCTTAGATACTTCTAAGAATTTTTAAATCACATAAATGGATTATGGGAACCCAAAAACCCCTGAATTGATGTATCAGATACCTATATTTTGTTTTATTTTTTTTATTAGTTATTTTTAAAAAATGGTCACCACCTTGAATATCTGGATTCAAGTTCCCCAAAATCAGTAAAAAAATATCTGTTATCAAGCTCTTTCTTCAATTTTGTTGTTTTCCCTAAAGAAAATATTTTTTCAGTTCATACACTTATACTTTTGTTTTTTTTTTAAATTTCAGAACCTAACCACGTGAAGCCTGATATTTGAAACTACAGCTACTAATTGGCGGTTCCAAAGAAGGAAAAAATAACATGTTATTCTTTTCTTTTTTAAGTTAGATTTAATTTAAATGATTATTAATAAGTATTTTTGAGATAAGTTTATAAATTAATTTATTTAATTGCATATCTATAGGTGTTAATAATGTTGTGGCCATAATCACCTCCACAAGTTGAGCCATGTGTGCATTTAGTTTTACTTCCAAGGACCAGATGCCCACCGTTGGACACAAATCCTCCACTGTTTTGTGACCATCGGTAGGCACGCGGTCCTGAGACGTAAAACAGAAATGCCCACCAAATACATTTAATTATGTTTTACATTGAAATATTTATTACACTCCATTCCAAATTGCTGCAGACCAGTTTTTTGACACTGAAAATGACAGTTCCATTCAGCTTCTGTGTTTAATTATCAGTCGCCATATGGAAATGGGTCCGGAGAAATTGGAATGAGGTGTATATGTAAAAATGTAATTTTTCAGCATATTTTTGAAAATTTTATTATATATAGTTAATTAAAATTGCTAAAAATATTTATACGACACAAAAATGCTATAGTATTCTACCCATATAGTTGTTATTGTTCTGTGAATAACTAAAATGTATAAAAATTGTATTGTTCATTCTGGTAGTTTTCTTGCCTAAATTCCAAAATCTGAAAATAAAAAAAATTAGAGGTAAAAATTTGTCTAATTTAGCTACAACGCGTTTTTTAGTACTAGTAAGGAGTACTTTAATAAATGTTCACTTACAACCAAAACAGAACTCCAAAAAAGAGAAAGTATTTCTGCAACCCTATCTTTGCTGTAACCTTAACTTATGCATTTTTAACTACATTGGGCATTGGTAATTAAAGTTTTAGTTAAAGGATCTTTTATTATGAAATTATAGAGATTTTTGAACCTGTAGGTATCTCTTTCAGAAGCTACACATTTAAAATTTTTACACAATAAATGATTCACTAACAGAAAACACAAGTTTACAATAGCAAGAGATGTAACATTACATTTGGTACTTACCTATATGCCAACAAAAATAAATAGGTAGTATTTCTGTGTGTGCAAGCATATTAAATATTAAGTTTTTGGATTTTATTTGAATTATTTATTTTTGAGTTTGCACAAGAAGTAATAATTTATGGTAAGGGATTTAAATGAGAAAGTCATCAGTACATAAAGGTCAATAACAGAGTTTGTACAGAAAACCTTTAATTGGATTCTCTGATGTCTCCCAGTTTTTCCTAACCATTTGTAAAAACTTATCATAATTTTTTCAAGAATTTTGTATAAAAGAAAACAGCTGCAAAATTTTAGTTTGACAAATTTCATGATTCTGATTTGTTTTTAAATCAATTTTTTCCAGATGGGCTTCCAGATTTTCCTTGTTTTTGTATATTTTTTTGTCAAATTTCCTGACCTTTTCAAAGAATAAATTTCTCAACTTTTCTCAGTTTTTTAGTTCCATACATACTCTGACTGATTAAAATTGTTACAATAAGAATTTTAATTTTGAATTTTATATATATACCTTGAAGACAAGAAAAGCAGTGTCATTCCATCTTGATAGATTTCTTTCCTACAATAAGGCATGATTTAGGAAATCCCTGACACTGATTCCTCATTGCATATTATTTTCTACTGTTCACATAGGTGTTTTTTTGCCAGGTGGAGCAGCCTTATTAGTATTTTCAGGAACCCTCCCTCCTAGACAGTTTCCTCAGGCCAGTATGCTTATTCTTGAACAAACGTAAGGGGAATTTCGCTCACCTCACCCCACGGTCCTTTATCTTGGACACCTTAAATTTACAAAAATATTCAGGTCCTAATTTTATTTTCAACTCTTAAAAAGTGCATAGAGGTAGGTATTAAAAACTGGACTTTCTCTAGCTTTACTGTAGAGAAAACTTAGAAATAAGTAAATGAGCCAAAGTGAGCAAAATGTGCCTCACTATTTTTTTGTATAATGTTTTTATTCTTTACCTAATATTTTCATTATAGTCCGTGAGCCCAAGCCTATGAAAATTTATGACTATCTCCCCGTTGAGACTTTGTATGTGTTCTTCAAGATGTTCTAAGGGGTATTTTTAGAGACCCCTCCCAACTTAACCCTTAACTGAGCCCTTAAATTAGATAATGTGATGTGAATTTGACCATGTGTTTTAAATACTTATAAAGCAATCCTTGAAAAATCAGCTGTGAGGAGCTTAATTTAACTTTTAATTAAGAGGGGCTTAATGACAAAATATATTTTTTTGACAAAATGTTTGTCCATTTCTTGTTAAAAAAGTTACAAATTTAAGAATATATATGTTTAAAATGTCATCTGAGTGGACATAAAGAATAAATATTATGCAAAGTCCGGCAAGGTCTTAACAGTTTAAGTTATGGGCTGTGGGACTATTAATTTGTATGGTACCTAATTCCACATATGTTAGTGGTAGTCAACTGAGTAGTAGAGTAGACTATAGGTACCTACATAAAATAACTTGTTTTCCAGAGGAATAAAGGCATATTTAGAGTTCTGTAAGGCAAGTGGTATGAGGTAAGATGCAAGGAAAATAAACAATAACAAATGCATGCTGCTCTTACTGCATACCGCTTGTGGCTTACCGAACACTTACTTTGTTTATATAGGCCTCTTAAAGCACTTTTATATAAGGATGGTTTAAAAATGTTGTCATATAAACACCACTAAAACTGATTTAAGCACTAAATCGATTTTATTTGGAAGCGGTTTATCACTCAAAAGCCCATTCAACACCATTCTCAACTAAAAGGTCAGTTAAATCCTACTGCCTCAGTGCCCTTTAGCCTACTGTGGCTGCCATTTTTATAACCAAATTGACAAGTAAAACATAGATTTTCTGTCAGTTTGGTGTCAATATGGCATTGATCATAGGCCAAAGGATACTAAAATGAAAATGAGTTAACTGGTTGTTTTAGTTAAGAACAGTGTTGGCCTATTTTAGGGTCGTTATAAACACTTTAGTGCATTTCTTGTAACCTAAAGAAAATACTAAACCCTAGTCTTTCAAAAAATCTGTTGTTAATTAATTAATTAATTATGTTGTTTTATTTGTTTTTTCTTTAAACTGACATTCAATGAAGGACATAACCCTCGAAGAAAGCGATTTTATTTAAAACCATCCTTATATAAAAGCGCTTTTAGGTGCGTATAAACATAGTAACTGAGGACAGCAGCATATGCATGCTATAGTTATGGAACTCTGAATAAACCTTAAAAGAATCTAAAAGGAAGAAATTTCCTTAAACTAACAACATTGCCTAGTCACTTGTAGTTATTTCAAGGGGTAATTATGCAGTATACAATTTTCTGCCATTTTTGATTTTTTATGAAAAATTCTTTATGGGGGCACCTACTAGAGTCCCTAGGACCCCAAATCCGCCTGCGCCCGTTGGTTTTTTTTTGTTTTTTTTTAATTTTTTTTTCACCAAAACAACCCAATCCAACACAGTCCAACCCAAACTAATCCAACCCAACCCAAAACAATGAAAAAAACACATTACAACCCCCCTCCAGGCACCCTTTTTTCTCTTTAAAAAAAAAATCGGGCGCAGCCGGATTTGGGACCCTAGTAGGTGCCCCCATAAAGAATTTTTCATAAAAAATAAACAATGCCAGAAAACCGTATAGTGCATAATTACCTTTCAAGGAAAAACCAAGGGAAAAACCCTTATAAAGACAACAATACTTATTCAAAAAATTTATAGTCAACCCGAGGTCTTACCTTAAGAATTTGCTTTCTTTTATTTTTTCTTGATCCATTGCATATTTTCGGAGTCTTTAAGCACACCAAGAGGCAAATAATGTACTACATTAGCAAAAACCAAGCCACAAATAGAAAAACTTAATGTTTTTGTCTGAAAAATAAACACGCAGTCACATGGACCTAAAGGTATATTTGCGCGGTGGTACCGTACAGCGGCGGTAATGATAAGGCAAGTTCGGGCTACAGCAACGCATCATGAGTACACGGAAGCGAAAGTAAAAAAAACTTATGTGCTTTAGCGGCGTGGAATGCGAAATCAAAATAAGTAAACTATCCCCAAATTTTTGACCCGGTGCAAAAAAAGCTCTGGTGTCCCACTGTGGACAAAAATAAATAAACTCTCCGCGTTGTCATGGAAAACAAATGCAATGACGTAAAGTTTTGCAAAAAAATCAGGTCGCCACGGTTAAATTGATTTCCCAATATCTACCTATATCCATAGGCTACTCCGTGATTGCATTTTAGTGGAAGACTAATGCATATTTGGTGGATATTCATGTGGATATATATCCACTGGACATGTTTAATCACGAAATCATATCCATGTCATATTATATAGTTATGTTTCACGTCAAGTTTCTATCACATTTATACAGGGTTCCTAAGATTTTCCTTAGGGATAGGATTTCAATAAATCAAACAGAAATGGCATAGAAAGTTCTGCGCGCACAAAAGAAACAGGTATATTGAGCAATGGTGCCAGTTTGTTATTATCTCCGGACTGCTTTCATGAGAAAAAATTGTAGCCACTCTTTCATTGTGAGCATAAATCATAGTTGCAATAATAACCGTTGACAAGATGTCTGCAAATTCCGCTAGATGGCGGCCACACCATTCACAATCACCAAATTAGATATTTTCATGTCCAAACCACAGCTTTTTCTTGCTTAAAGGAGGCGGCAGGGTCCATTATTTACGATACTGAGCGATAAACTCGTGAGGTTGTTAACATTAGAAAGAAATATCTTCGCATTTAATTAAATTTCTTTCCATTCTGTTCTACTAGTGACATCTATCCGGAAACGGCCAAACCATGCAGCTAGCACTAGCAGCCAAAGAAATCAATAAACGGCGCTATTTTTCCTGCAGAGCTTTTTGCTTGCGATATTTTTGATTTTAAATAAAGCTGGCCCTACACTACATTTGATATTTTCGAGGTTTTTATGACATGATCTCGAAACTTGTAGCGAACCAATTCTTCAAAACTAGCGGGAGGGTAAAAGCGAAAAATAAGGGGCTGCCAATATTTGTAACACCCAAAAAGAGGTGAAAAGATTTATTTTGCTCTGTTTCTTTACAAAAAACGTTTTTTTTACGAAAAACTTGAACTCTGCCACTTTTTTTATTTTTTTCTTCAACTTTCTCGAAATTTTCGTCACACCGTAGAAAAAAAATTATTTGCCCCATGGTTATACTCTACTTTTATTCGAAAAAATTTAGAAACAGAGACGGGATCAGTTTTCCTAAAACGGGGGATCTTGGTTTCGAGTGAGAAGATAAAGGGCGCCCCAGGCAAAAATTTTTCAATTAAATTAGCCGAACGCAAAAATGTTAGAAAACAAAGCACGAAATAAAAATGGCGCCGCTTTTTTTTTTTAAATTACGTAATTTCGGGAACGCAAAGAAATAGGTCTAAAGAGTATAATTTTTAAGAAAAAAATATCAATTTTCTCGCCCTCCTCCACTGGCAATACAGGGGCCGTGCACAAATTACGTAATGGTCATAGGGGGGAGGGGGGTTACAAAACGTTACGTAGGGGGGGAGGGGGGTTTTCGACAGCGTTTGCATTTGTGTGAAACTAAGAAAATTTGGAAGGAAAATAAGTGAAAAGTTTTTTTTTTGGGGGGGGGGGGTAGAGGTCTTGAAATCGTTACGTAATATTAGGGGAGTGGCGTGCCAAACCGTTACAAAACATTACATAGGGAGGGGGTCAAAAATTGGTAAAATCACCGTTACGTAATTGGTGCACGGCCCCACATCTGACTGTTCCTCCTTTTTGATTTCGAATCAAAGTGGAAAACCCGGGTTGGACGTTCGAAGGCGTCAACCCGTCCTATTTGCTTGACAAAGTTTCTACGGAAATATCCCAGTCGATTTCTCCGGCCGTGTATGAACGCTTTAGGTTAGGCATTTGCATGTAAACTTAGCCTGTAAACAGTGCGTAAGGACAATGGTTACAAAATGAAAAGCCGAAAAATATTTTTTTTACGATATCTTTCATCAGTTTGGTATTAAAGTCGAGCAAAAACAATTTTTATTCCAGTCCTAAGGGTATGAAAATGGAAAACATTAGAAAACAACAACCTGGAATGGATTTACTACGTGTAAGATGTAGTGACAACATCGCCCCATGCCCATCCTTTTCTGCCTAATGTGCTTTTCCGTTGGTCTGCGTCTTATACACGGCTGCTTGGCCCCCTAAGGATTTGCTTAGGAACCCTGTATCACCTGTATGGGCTAGAACGTAACTTATTGACAGCATTCCCAGTGGTGAAATGTATTATTCCTATCACATTCTTTGTTCTCTAAGTATATGACTATTACATTACAGGAATGTTTAATTGTTATGTGGCATTGGAGTAGGTTATTTGCAGGATAAAACGGCTATCGGCGTGTACAGTGTGTAGCGTCGTGGGATATCAAAAACAATACGGATTTGAACATGCAATTACCGTCAAATTCCGCTGACGGGAATAATGATAAAAAGATTCTGTGTGAATGTGTAGTGGGTGTCTTATTGAAATTAAACTTCTCCAAAGCTTGTCAGAGCATCCACGTTTTTATGATAAGGTCATTGACGAAATTGCAAAAAGTGATTGAAGAATCGAATTACATTACAAATAGGCTAAGTTCCTAAAAATTGCTTCCCTTACCCAAAAATAGGAAAATGTGGAGTTACTGCATTTTGGCTCAGAACCGCAGAGGTTAAAACCAACGAGATTTGTCCGCTTGTTAGCGTTGTAAACTTTTTAGAACGTGTGAGATTTTTCCGCGCTTGCCCAACTTTTAATTGAAATTAAATCGACGCTAAAAAGTTGCAGTGAAAAATAAGTTATTATTAAATGTTTATATAGATATACAATTAATTTGATAGCTCACCAAGGCATACGTTGTTGCAATGCGATTTTTTCTCCGGTCCTGAAGAGACTAAAAATGGCACTGTAGCCTCTAGGGATTAAAAATAAAATTCAGAAATATTGCATGCAATAAAATGGGGATGGGGATGAAAGAAATAACCCCTGTAGGCACTCTGCTTAAACCAGCGAGTAAATTTTATCAAAATCATAAATTGAATTGTTTAAAACGAAATTAAACCCAATAAAAATAATCGAAATTTAGAGGCAATTAATAATTTATTTAGGACGTGCATGCGTAAACAAGTACGGGCCTCCCACTTTGGAGGAGCCCGAGCGGTACCCTCGCCGCACCACCGTTCTTGCGAGCGGTTCCTTTGATCGCGCGAGTCGGAGCAATTAATAAAAACCGCGCAAACGATAAATTTTCGATTTAATAGCGATCGCCGCAGACGTGGCGAAAATGAGATGCAGACATTCTCGTTACCATCGCATCGATACCACCTTCGGAAATGATATCTACTAAAAAAAACATACTCTATATTTTCCAAAAGAAAATTGTTTTTTTTTGTGTGATTTCGTCTTAAAATTACGACAAAGTTTTTTTTTATAACCTAATAAAAATCTAAAAATGAGATGCAAATATAATGAGCGGGCGGTACCCACCACCGCATCAGTTACCACATTCTTAACTAATCTATTTTTCGAAAACACAATATTTTTTTACGACCAGGCCTCCAATATCTAATGGATAGTCCAGAAACCTACAGGCTTGTTTCATCCTTGTTAGGAATCATCAGGGTAACATAGGCGTATGAAGCATAACATAGACAACAACACCTAGCGAATTTAAACAACTTTCGTCGTCAAACAACGCGGGATGTTGGATGGCTATATGCACCGGGCCGCCTATCAGAATAAAGCGAAAAGCAAAACGTTAAAGGATGCAAAACAAAGCCAAGTGAAATTTTTAAAGCCATCCAACATCCCGCGTTGTTTGACGACGAAAGTTGTTTAAATGCGCTAGGTGTGGTTGTCTATGTTATGCTTCATACGCCAGATACAGTCCTATGTTACCCTGATGATTCCTAACAAGGATGAAACATGCTTGTGGGTTTCTGGACTATCCGTTAGATCTTGGACGCCTGGTGTAATGAATTGAAAAGCTAAATGTGTGTCCGATATGCCACGAACCTTTCTTTTTATTTATTTTTCACGGACAACAAGTTCATTTTTTTTAACAATACTTTTTTTTCTTTGTCATACAATTGGTACAATCAAATTATAGCAGAAATAAAATACAAGAGCCTGGACTTTAATTTTTAACAAAAATCTTTAGAAAATGATAAATTGTAAAAATGTTTGCCTGCGGCGCTCTAACACCTTTCATTTTTACGTTTTCGTGTAAAAGTGGTCTTTTTAATGTAATTTGATTAAAACAGTTTGCCTGCGATTTGGTGTCAAAAATGGCATTTTAAGTGATATTTTCTCAAAAAAATTTTGCTTGCGACGCATTGAAGCATGAATTTGGAATGAAATTTTGGGTAAATAAACAATTTTAAATTTGGTTAACACTCCCCTGCCTGTACATTTGAGCCCAGATCCGCGCTTGTAAGCACTTGTTTCCTTGTATCAATTATGGTCACACTTTTACTTCGAAGTCAATTCCTGGGTGCGTCACTGTTTTTTAAATTTCTATTCTAAAGGACTAAAATAGCATTTTTAGTCCCAAGAGGTTAAAAGTAAATTTGAATCCCTAGGAACAAAAAATATCGTTATTACATTTTTTAAAATACTGTTGTAGCAACCATACACTGATATCGTCATTGCTTGTTCATTAGAGTACTTTTAAGTGGTTTTTAATCATTTTATATTTTATTTATTAATATTTAAAGAACGAGCCACAATTAACATTGAAAATAGGCCCCCGTGAATTTTAACCAAATTTCAATATTTTAAATGTATATCATATAACCGATTTTTTTTTTTTGAAATATAAAGAGGATCGTATGTCTGTGATAAGAGATACAGCCTGTCAAAATACCTAGGTCCTGCTATGCATAGGAAATATTCCTACGTAGATTTTCTTAAATATCTCAGACTTCTAATCCGCTTTTGACATTTTTACGATCTTTCGGTAGGCATTTTAGCAAGCAATATGTCCAAACTCAAATATTTTATTCAGGGTGTTATTGTAATCGTATATGTTAATAAAATCTCGAAAACAAAAAATAATGTGAAATACAAAAATAAACCTTTATATTTTTAACTTACGGTGGAAGCATGTTTTTAAAACTATTATACAGAGTGTTTGTCCTAATCTAAACTTTTAATGAAGCAGCATCATTTACTTCATGGATAATATGATCTTGTAGATAACTAATATCTTGTTGGTGTCTGGCATATCCTAATCCTGGGGCCAGATTGGTTGGTACCTTTTTTCATGTTTGTCTAGTGTATTATGGTTTTTAGAAGATAGATAGAAACATGCTGCCCCAAATAGTTTAATTACTGAATTAAAAATAGGTTTAGATTAGGACAAACACCCTGTATAATAGTTTTTGAAACATGCTCGCACCGTAAATTAAAAGTATAAAGGTTTATTGATGTATTTCACATTATATTTATATAACACCCTGTATATTTGAATTTGGACACATTGCTTGCTAAAATACCTACCGAAAGATCGTAAAATATCAAAAACGGAGTAGAAGTCTTCGAGATATTCAAGGAAATCTACGTAGGAATATTTCCTATGCATAGAAGAACCTACGTATTTTGACAGGCTGTATCTCCTATCACAGACATACGATCTTCTTTATATTTCAAAACAAAATCGGTTATGATGATACCTTTAAAATATTAAAATTTGGTTAAAATTCACGGGGTCCTATTTTCAATTTTAATCGTGCCTCGTTCTTTTTTCAATTTTCATGTTTATTTTTTTTTGTTTTTAAATATGTTGTAAATAACTATACGTGCCTACTGGAGCCATTTTTTCATACCTTTTTCAAAAAAAATCTGAACAGGAAGACTCTTTTTAAAAAAATAATTTTTATTGTGCCGACAGGACTAGGTATAAATCAAGAGCGGTTGATGGATGACCCAACAAATGTTTCTATGGTGACCTTACATTGTTGGTCATTTTAATTTTTCACTGTTTGTTATTTTGTTGTAAACTCGAAATTATTTTTGTGAATTTTAACTAGGAATTACTAGATTTACTTAATACTGTTAATAACAGTTTGTTCTATTTTTCTTCATCGTGTTTTTGATAAAGGTGCTAAAAAAGGATTAAAATATGAATAATATAATAACAGTGTTAAAAAATTCTCTAGAAAATGTCCGTTACTTTATATTTTTAAACTCAAAGGACATACTATTCAGCATATATTTATTTTTCGCTACTCTAGAAAAATATATCTCGCTATAGTTGCTGCGTGAGCAGAGCTAAACCTTTTCAATCATAATTTTATATATATGCCTACCTATAGTGCTATTAGTGGCACATGCATGTAACCGATAGATTAAAAAAAAGTCAAAAAGCACTTTATTTGTGATTTTGATAAGAACAGATAATATTTATAGGGTATAAGTTACGCGTTGAGGGAATTCCCTCATCCCATGGCAATTTTTCTAAATGGCTTTTGATTCGTCATTTATTTTAATGGCTTGCCCATTTAGGTAATGGGACACGCATTGTTCAGCTTTATACTCATTTACCTATACAGGGTTCCTAAGCAAATCCTTAGGGGGCCAAGCAGTCGTGTATAAGACGCAGACAAACGGAAAAGCACATTAGGCAGAAAAGGATGGGCATGGGGCGATGTTGTCACTACATCTTACACGTAGTAAATCCATTCCAGGTTGTTGTTTTCTAATGTTTTCCATTTTCATACCTTTAGGACTGGAATAAAAATTGTTTTTGCTCGACTTTAATACCAAACTGATGAAAGATATCGTAAAAAAAAAAATATTTTTCGGATTTTCATTTTGTAACCATTGTCCTTACGCACTGTTTACAGGCTGGGGACTGAGATACATGCAAATGCCTAACCTAAAGCGTTCATACACGGCCGGAGAAATCGACTGAGATATTTCCGTAGAAACTTTATCAAGCAAATAGGACGGGTTGACGCCTTCCAACGTCCAACCCGGGTTTTGCACTTTGATTCGAAATCAAAAAGGAGGAACAGTCAGATGTGGGGCCGTGCATAAATTACGTAACGGTGATTTTACCAATTTTTGACCCCCTCCCTATGTAATGTTTTGTAACGGTTTGGCACGCCACTCCCCTAATATTACGTAACGATTTCAAGACCACCCCCCCCCCCCAAAAAAAAATCACTTATTTTCATTCCAAATTTTCTTAGTTTCACACAAATGCAACGCTGTCGAAAACCCCCCGCCCCCCTACGTAACGTTTTGTAACCCCCCTCCCCCCTATGAACATTAATTAATTTGTGCACGGCCCCTGTAGTCCCAGTGGAGGAGGGCGAGAAAATTGATATTTTTTTCTTAAAAATTATACTTTTTAGACCTATTTCTTTGCGTTCCCGAAATTACGTAATTTTTGAAACTTACACTTTGTAAGTGGCGCCATTTTTATTTCTTGCTTTGTTTTTCTAACATTTTTGCGTTCGGCTAATTTAATTGAAAAATTTTTGCCTGCGGCGCCCTTTATCTTCTCACTCGAAACCAAGATCCCTCGTTTTAGGAAAACTGATCCCGTGTCTGTTTCTAAATTTTTTCGAATAAAAGTAGAGTATGACCATGGCGGAAATAATTTTTTTCTACGGTATGACGAAAATTTCGAGAAAGTTGAAGAAAAAAATTAAAAAAGTGGCAGAGCTCACGTTTTTCGTAAAAAAAAACGTTTTTTGTAAAGAAACAGAGCAAAATAAATCAAATATTGGCAGCCCCTTATTTTTCGCTTTTACCCTCCCGCTAGTTTTGAAGAATTGGTTCGCTACATGTTTCGAGATCATGTCATAAAACACCTCGAAAATATCAAATGTAGTGTAGGGCCAGCTTTATTTAAAATCAATAACATCGCAAGCAAAAAGCTCTGCAGGAAAAACAGCGCCGTTTATTGATTTCTTTGGCTGCTAGTGCTAGCTGCATGGTTTGGCCGTTTTCGGATAGATGTCACTAGTAGAACAGAATGGAAAGAAATTTAATTAAAAGCGAAGATATTTCTTTTCTTCTCGAGTATACGGCATTTTAAAAACACAAAATTTACGAAACTGAAGCGACTCAACAGGAAATAAAAATGTAATGCTTGTGAATCCCAGTTTTTCCTCGATCATCTCATGGTGTGGCCGCCATCTAGCGGAATTTGCAGACATCTTGTCAACGGTTATTATTGCAACTATGATTTATGCTCACAATGAAAGAGTGGCGACAATTTTTTCTCATGAAAGCAGTCCGGAGATAATAACAAACTGGCACCATTGCTCAATATACCTGTTTCTTTTGTGCGCGCAGAACTTTCTATGCGATTTCTGTTTGATTTATTGAAATCCTATCCCTAAGGAAAATCTTAGGAACCCTGTATATCTGATATGGTTTAAAAATAGCAAACTCCTATCATTTTTACAGATATTATAGTTATATTGTGTGCGAGAGGTTTCGGTGGACTAGTGGTGTGTGGGTGTCCCAAAACTCTTGGCATCTAGGCAACACTGGGCGATTGATCCTTAAAGGGTGGAAAGTCCCTCACGAACAAAATGAGTTTTTTTCCTTTATTAAAAATACAATTTTAGTAACTATTCACATATAACCAAATCATGGCTTGTTTGGTTACCGATAAACAAAAAAAATATCATTAAAAAGGGATTTACTGAGGGTGACTAAATAACAAAATCAATGAATAGCGAGCTTTCTCTCAAAAAACTGGTAACCGTAGATCCGGATTTCCCACTTGTGGTGCTCATCAGTACGGTGCTAGGAATTAGGAGATGAAAGGATGATGAAAAAATCTGACACAGGATTCATTTAAAAGATAACCATCTGTCAAATTGCAGAATCTGCACCTGTACCTTTAATTTGAAGGAGAATTAAGCATCTCTACGGAGACAGATATAATTATCTCTGGAGTTGATAAATTTAAAAGGGATTTATTGAGGGTGAATGAATAACAAAATCAATGAATAGCGAGTTTTTTCTCAAAAAATTACCATCATCTATTATGTACCCAAACTTGAAGAAAAATAGCGCAAAATGGTAATATCTAACATCTAACAGGGTCGGTGCACTTTTTTTGAAAATACATTTTTTATAATCTGGACTCTGCTTGAAGGGAGCCTTGAGGTCTCCTTGCCGAAGGCGGCCTTCTAGGTGTCCTTGAATTTCGTTTTCCTTGATTGATAAACGAGGTCTTTTCGGTCAAAGGAGACCTTAAGAATGAATTTAAATCCTAAAAACAGTTCGTTGACTTTTACAGATAAACCGCACATCGAAAATTAACAAAATTTCGGAGGCTTCTGGTATCCCCCACAGACCATTCGCGTGGTTTTTCAAAAAAATTAATATATCTTGTTTTTATTTAGTTTTTTAAAATAATCGATAATTTTGACCGTGAATTAAACATTTTTAGGATACGTAAAATTTGATACGATTTTGATTAACAGTTTTTTAGATTAAATAATTGGAAGAAGCTCATTTTTTATTTAAATTCACCCTTAAGGACGCCTTGTTGCTTGAAGGAAGGACTAGGAATGCCGCCCTTAAAAAGCTCAAAAGTCTGCGATAAATGTGACGTCACATTTTATTTGGCTAATCGGCAATTCAACGCCTACTAGATTTATCTAGGGATCATGACACGTTATGAGTTTTTGACGTTTATTCGCCATGTTTGTTGTTGTTTTCCGCGATCGATCGCAAAGTTGTTTAATTTTGGTGTTATGACAAAAGTTGTTTTAGTAAACTTACAATAATTTTAGGAGGTTTTTAGTCGCTGCGAAGTTTTTAAGTAGTCTCAAGTTGCTAAAATCAGGGTAAGTAACAATATTAGCTACTTTTTTTTTTCTACGAGCTCACGGGCCTTAGCGCGATAGGCCAACTGACCAACCGGGATATTGCGTCAGCCGTTTCACCGATTTCAAACGAAACCCCATTGTGCTTACTTATGGTAAAGCCATAATGGTAATTTAAGGCTTAAAAGGTAATTATGCAGTATACGGTTTTCTGCCATTATTGATTTTTTTTGAAAAATTCTTTATGGGGGCACCTTCTAAGGTCCCTAGGACCCCAAATCCGTCTGCGCCGGTTGGTTTTTTTTTTGTTTTTTTTTAATTTTTTTTTCACTAAAACAACCCAAACCAACACAGTCCAACCCAACCTAATCCCAACCAACCCAAAACAATCAATAAAACACATTACAACCCCCCCCCTGGGAACCCTTTTTTCTCGTAAAAAAAAATCGGGCGCAGGCGGATTTGGGGTCCTAGAAAGAATTTTTCAAAAAAAATCAAAAATGGCAGAAAACCGTATACTGCATAATTACCGCTTAAAATATTTTAGCATAATTTAAGGGGTTTTTGTTTAGGCAATTTTTACTATGTTTTTCACATTTTTATGCCATGCTTTTGCTCACATTTTAAAGCTTTCTTTCCAAACTTTCGATTTCTAGAATAAAACACTCAAATCTTTCACTTTTTCACGTTGTTTTTTAGGCGTTAAAAAAGAGTACTGCCAAAAAACATTTTTTCTCAGTTAAAATGAAAAATATTTAAGGTTGTTAAAGAGAGAGAATATGCTATATAAAATATTTTAAAGAAAGATGGAAATAATTTAAGGCATTGTCGTCGGTCTGTCATCTTTAGTGGGGTCGTGCATATGATTTTTATTTTGCCAATTTTATCCAAAAAACAGCAAAAATTGTAATTGTTCAAAGTATAAAGTGTGCAAGACATAAGGTGGTATTAATTTCTTTCAAAGTTCTTTACAGTCTTTGAAATTACCAAAAGACGTGTCCTACTGTAAGTGTAAATAATTTAACAGCTATTTAACTAAATTATTTTAAAGTTCATCATAACTCTACCATTACGTAAAACTTAAGCCATTTTGTCAAGTTTTCTCCAAGTATTCACAAAAAATACGATAAAATCACAAACCGTCAAAAATTAATATGGCCAACGATGTAAGGTCACTGACTAAAAACGAATGCGATTATACGAAATTGGTGAGCAGTCAGTTAATGTTGCGTTCGAGTTTTCTGTAAGTGTTTTTCTATTTCTTTTTTTGATAAAGGTATAAAACAAATATCGGTGTAAAAAATATAAAGTTTTGGCGAAGGGGTAAACTGTTTTTCAATTAGTTGGTTTATAGGGGCCTGTTAAAGCGCTTTTATATAAGGACGGTTTAAGAATGTTGTCGTATAAAACCCAATAAAACCGTATTAAGCACTAAATCGACTTTATTTTAAAGCGATTTAAGAAAGTGACCCATTTTAGGATCGTTATAAACACTTTAAAAACGCTTTGGCGCATGTCTTCCAACCTAAAGAAATACTCAACCCTGCTTTTCCGAAAAATATTTTGTTAAGTAAGTTGTTATATTTGTTTCTTCTTTAAACTGACATTTAATGAAGGACATATAAACACTTAGATAAAGAAATTTTATTTAGAACCGGTTTTATATAAAAGCGCTTTTAGATGCATATAAACGTAACTGATGATTTAATAAACTATTAAAACGTATTTAGTTCGCCATGTTGGACTTTTTCTCTGTATCTCAAATTTGTTGATAGATTTTTTTTATTCTATTCATTTTATTTAACTTTTCAAAACGCCATTGCTTTTCAAAATTTTCAATTTTTTTTTTAGTTTCAGTGAGATTCCATTGATTAAAATATTTTACACAAAAGCCACATAAACGCTGAAATGTAGCAAAAAAATGTTCTAAAAATCCCGTCGGTTAATCAGCTGCCAGATTTAAATCCTTAGAAAACCCACGTTCTTGCGCTACTTGCATTCGTAATGACAGTCCCGACGCAAACCTCCCCGAAAGAACCATAGTAATTACGTCGAAAAAAAAACAAGTGCCCACATTAATACAAATCAAGTGCGTCCTAATTGCGCGTGGCTCGCAGCCAGGACATCTGACAAACGCTCGCTTGTCAACGCACGGAAAGAGACGCTTTACGAGTCGATTCTATCGCCAAGCCACTGTGAAATCGTTTATTAATAGACCAGCCTTTGGTTTAGTCTAGGACATCCTGCGCAGATAGCCATAAGGGCGCAACGGATTAATCCAAGAGCGCGCTGCTTATTAATAGATCAACCTTTTTCATGGTGTTCACAACCTGGAAAAACCTGGAAAAGTCAGGGAATTTAAAAATGGTCAGGGAAAGTTTCGATGCGTCAGGGAAAGTCAGGGCATTTTCCTGAATGAGAGTAGATTGAGGGTATTTTTCACAATGCTGAATAGTATTTAGAAAAAAAAAGAAAAATAGATTAGCAGCAGAGAAAAAGAGCATAAGAGACTCGAAAATTAAAACAGGTGTTAGAATACACTTTATCATGTAATACCGTTGAGTATTTTTTACCAAATTAAATTATTAGCTCAGTTAGTAGTAGTTATACAACACTAGGTTTATGTAGTTTGTTTAAGTTTAGTACACATAAATAAATTTAAAAAAGAGGTAAGAAATAACATATTGGTTAATGGTCAGCTTAAGGGGTGGTGGAGGCTGATTTTCTTTCCTCTTTTTTAATAAATACGCACCTAATATGAGTTAAGTGAAAGTTTGAGAAAAATCACTTGAATTTTATAGTAAAATCAAAATTTCTAAAAAAATTCTTTCCTTTTTTGAGACTGTTAAAAGTCAGGGAATTTTTCCTAGAAAAATCTGTGGACACACTGTTTAAGTCTAATCCAGGCCGCAGGCTGCCATAAACAGGTTTTGAAAAGCTATGTTCAATGACATAAAGAAACACTTTGCACACCTATAATGCCAAACGTACTAATCCAAGAGTGCACAGAAGCCACTGTGCATGAAATCGCTTAATAATAGACCAGCCTTTTCGTTTGGTCTAGGCCAGGCTACAGGCTGGCATAAAGCGGATTTGCAAAACTGTATACAATGACATAAAGAGTCACTTTGCAAACCTACAATGCTAAAATGGACTAATCCAGAAGTGCACAGATGGGCAGTCGGACATGCTTGCATCAAAGCACTTAAAAAACGTAAATACTTAAAAAATACTGAAATCGTTTTTTAATAGAAGAGCATTTGGTTTACTGTAGGATCCAGGCGGTCATAAAGAGGACTTTAAAAATCTACAATGCCAAAAAGACTAATCTAGGAGTGCACAGATGCTCCTGCGAAATAGTTTTTTAATATAATATGCCAGGATTAATGCAGGAATGCATGCACATATACCACTGTAAATTCGTGTATCAATAGAGCATCTTGTGGCTTATTTTAGGACAGCCAGGCTGTCATAAAGAGGCTTTTTGCAAACCTACAATGCCAAAACGGACTAATCCAGGAGTGCACAGAACAAACCTAAATACTGTGATTGAAATCGTTTATCAATCAAAATTTCATCAAAGAACATTTGTTTTACTCTAAGACAGCCAGGCGAGTATAAAGAGGCACTTTGAAAATATACAATGCCAAAAGGATTAATCTAGGAGTTCACAGATGCCCTGCGAAATAATTTTTTAATATAGGTTTGCATAAAGAGGTAGGCACTTGCCGAAAGCCGAAAGGACTAATGCAGGAGTGCACAGATGCCACTGTAAATTCGAGTCTAAGCAGTACTTTCAAAGAAATTTAAATCCAACAGACAAAAATAGCAGAAAAAATTAATTTTTTTAAAGAAATTCTGCTTAAATTGCAAAAAGTATCAGCAGAATTTAAAACGTGTCAAAATGACATTTTAGTATAGTTTTCTCACAATTTTCCCCTACAGCGCTTTCAAAATATAACTGAAATTTGAGGCCAGGTCGACCCCTCAACTGTGACTACCTCCCTCAGATCTATTGCCTCCGCCCTGAAAGTTCTGGCTACGCTCATGGACAGGCTGGCATAAACAGGCAATCTGTAAACCTAAAATGCTAAAAGGACTAACCCAGGGGGTACAGATGCTACTGTAAAACCACTTATTAATAGACCAGCCTTTGATTTAATATATACAATGCCAAAGGGGCTGGTTCAGGAGTACACAGACGCCAGTGTGTAATATTTTAAAACCAGCTCTTTGTTTTCCTAGGACAGCCATGCTCTTGCATCAAGGCACTTTGCAACTTTGAAATTTTTTAGACCACCTTCTGGTTTAGTCTAGGACCTCATCAGGGGGCAATGAGGACGACTCCAAACACAGTCCTTAATACTATCCTGTGGCACATCCGTTTCCACTCTGGATAAGAGAAGAACTGAGAAGGAACTGCTTTTCTATGCAACAAACTGAAATAAATGAATTCTTATGATGTATCGCACATAGATACACAGTTCACTGTTTGACTGATTTTAAGAAAAAAAATGTACTCTTTTCAAAAGGTATATTTTTGTGTAGATGACGTCTTTAAATAGTTATTCTGATAAAAATTCAAATGTTCCATGTACATCCTACTGTCAGAACCTGTCAAAAATATGTAATTTTTCCCAAAATGTAAAAAAAAATATTTTTAAAAAATAAAAAATTTGGGCTTATAGGGCATTCCATTCTAGACAAAAAAAGTCACATAAGCCTTTTTGTAGTACTATCCTTTTTTTATAAACGTAATTTAAATATAAAAAAAATGGAAAAATTTTCGAATTATAATGCTGTTAGTTAAAATATATTTTCCGAAAAAGCGATGGGGAACCTGAGAGAGAACATATTTTCGATAAAAAAACGTTACAACTTTTTTTTGCATCACTTATAGTTTCTATACAAAAATAAAATAAGTTGAAGAAAATGGTAAAATCATGTCGATTGTATTGAACTTTTTTGCAACAAGATTTTTCTATAAAACTAAACTCTAAAAAAAAACAATTACTTGCTAAATAGTTACTCTTATCACCTATCAAACGACAGTAAAAAATTTTCGACTAGATTTGAAAAGGTAACCTCTGGCGGAATTAAATGAAAGGAGCTCTCTGAAAGACATCTTTTTCTATACAATAAAATAACAACAAATATTGACTATATAAGGTACTTCCCTTATTCCTGCTTCTATCTTGCCCCCTTAATCCCGGTGAGTTCGAAGGGTCTTATAGAACATTTAAAAAAAATATCATAGCACCAAGCATCATGTACTAGTCAGAAAAACGGTCATTTAAAAAATTGTTTTTCTTATGTTGCAGAAATTTGGTTATTTCTTATTTTTAGTTAATAAACATAAGAAACTCAAAACTTTTTTACTGTCGTTTGATAGGTAATAAGACTACCTACTTAGAACATAATTGTATTTTTTTTTAGAAGTTTAGGTTTATAGAAAAATCTTGGTGCAAAGACGTTCAATACAATCGACATGATTTTATCATTTTCTTCAACTAATTTTTATATAGAAACTATAAGTGATGTAAAAAACATTGTAAGGTTTCACATCGCTTTTTCAGAAAATATATATTTTTTAATTAACAGCATTAAAATCGAAAATGTGACAATTTCTTCCATTTTTCAAACATTTAAATGACGTTTATAAAAAAACGGTTAGTACTACAAAAATGCATGTTTGACTTTTTTTGTCTAAAATGAAATGCTCTATAAGCCCTAATTTTTATTTTTTAAAAATATTTTTTTGTACACTTTGGCAGAACGTATATAGATTTTCATTTTTATCAGAATCAGAATAACTATTTAGGGACGACACCTACACAAAAATATAACTTTCGAAAAGAGTATTTTTTTTTCTTAAAATCAATCAAAAAGTGAACTGTGGATAAATTAAAACCAGAGAGTGATATGTCTTAAAACCAAAGTTTTTGTATGCCATCACATCCACTCATAAAAGTTTGCTTCTTTAAAATACATGTAAGAAATTATATTTTTTTTTTAATAATTAAAAATAGGTAAACATTCAAAATGACGAAAATTTCAATACGTCTTCAGTTTAACAGATCTTAAGTTTGTTGTTCTTTCCTAGACTATTTAAACTCAAAAAAGAAATACAAATCGGCAAAAAGGCAACTAAAAACAATTACGAAACATCTAAAAAACAAGCCAAAAGCGTCTACGAAAGCAACAAGAAAAACAAAACAAGAGAAGAGATGCTAGTGAGCACTTAAGAAGCGAATCATTACGATGCTTTTCATCGTTTTGATGTATGAATTATATGAGATTCAGCGGACTAATGAGTTTTTACTGTAATTACAAGGTTGTTTTCTTAGGTTGTTATTGGTATATGTAAGATAACAACATACCGCAAAACTGAAAAAATTATGATAATAATCTCTTGGGACGCGAGAAGTTTAAACACATTATTTTTTTGTACCTTCATCAAAAACACGATTTTTTATTCAAAGTGCGCAAATTACAAAACGATGGCTTTTTCGATCACCGATGCAAAAAAATTTCTTTCCCTACGACCACACACAAAAGTAACCAAATCTGCACTCTATAACGATTTAGAAAGTCTTATATTTCACACGCATATCAATTTTACTTTCGTCTTTAAAGACGAAAATATTTTCTTTCCTAGTGACGAAAATGAATGACAATGAATGACAGCAAACCATCCAAACAATGTAGGTGTCTAGTACGCTATGATTTTTAGAAGCGTCGGAAATAGATGGAAACCATTTTTCTCCCTAGAGAAGAAAATATTTTATTCTCTTAGCTAGCGTCTCGGTCACAACATCCACGCTCTCGTTATGTAATATACTATTTTATACCTATAAGTATATCAAAAACACGATTTTACTCACTGACTGCAAATAACAAAACATGGCTTTTTTGGTCAACGAAGCCAAAATTTTTTTCAATGTTCAGAGGTACAGGGTAGTTCACTATATTTTGAACAGAAAATATTTGTGCCGTAGAGGGCAAATAGTGAGGAAATAAATCGGAAAAAAGTTTTTCCTCCACCAGGATTCGAACCCGGGACCTCTAGAATACCAGTCTAATGCTCTACCAACTGAGCTACCGAGGAACTGGGGTTTTGACTGGCTATTCGGAAATCCTTTCGTCCGATTCATTTGTTAGCTACAAATCTTTTCTGTAAATTTATTAGGGCGCTAAATTTTTCCTTCATTTTGTAAATATATTTTGGTTAGCGCCTTTATTATTGATAATGGAAAAAGAGGTTTAAATAGAAACTAGGGTATAAGAAGTAAAACACTCAGTCTTCTCCACAATGGTTTATGTAATTTAAAACGTTTTTTTAATTACATAAGGTACTTAGAGTACATGTTTCGGTTTCAGTTGAAACCATCATCAGCTCTTGATAAATTTTTAAAAAATACAGTTTGTTTGGCCACAATGAAGTGGGGAACAGGAATTTCCAAAATTAAGCGAGGAATGAAGTTTTTACATATAGGCAAACATTATCAACCAGGAAAGAGGGATGTCTACCAGCTCAGCTATCAACGAAACTGTGGAGAATCAAAAAAATTTTTTTTTTTTTTTTATTATTTTTTTATATATATATTTTTTTTTTTTTTTTAATTTTTTTTTTTTTTTTTTTTTTTTTTTTTTTTTTTTTTTTTTTTTAATTTTTTTTTTTTTAATTTTTTTTTTTTTTTTATTTTTTTATTTTTTTTTATTTTTTTTTTTTTTAAATCTTGACTATAAATTTAATTAAAATTAGTTCTTGGGGCCTTAAATGCCCTATGAGGTTTTTCAACTTTTCATTTTTGAAATGTTTAAGCACGCTAAAGCGTGGAGAAGCAAGGAAGTTTCGTTGATAGCTGAGCTGGTAGACATCCCTCTTTCCTGGTTGATAATGTTTGCCTATATGTAAAAACTTCATTCCTCGCTTAATTTTGGAAATTCCTGTTCCCCACTTCATTGTGGCCGAACAAACTGTACTTTTTAAAAATTTATCAAGAGCTGATGATGGTTTCATCTGAAACCGAAACATGTACTCTAAGTACCTTATGTAATTAAAAAAACGTTTTAAATTACATAAACCATTGTGGAGAAGACTGAGTGTTTTACTTCTTATACCCTAATTTAAGAAGCTCCACTGAGAGAAGTATGGACTATTTTTTCAATTTAAATAGAAACGTTTATTGGATTTTATTATGTATGGACTAAAAAAATAGTATTTACAATTCGCGGCTAAGCTATGGCTGCTTTTTTTACTTGAAATTTTCAATCACTCGCTCGACTTATCTACAAAATTCAGCGGAAATCCACCTGCCAAATAATTTTTTCTGATAATCAATTTAATATTCTATAATAATAAAAATCAAAGAAGTGATTCCTAATACTGATCGGTATTTGAAATGACGATTCATTTCGACAAAAAAAAATAACCATAAATGTGCTAAAACATTTGCTTCGCCTTTAACTGTACATTGAAGTTTATCTACACGGCACCTACCAAGAAACAAACATCAAGCAAGCAAGTGCGTTGTCTGCCCCGCCACAGCAAGTAAACAAACTATGCAATATCAGCTAATTCAGTTTTGAATATCACGGAGTATTAGTTTTTTTTGTGTTTTTTTTGTGTTATAAAAAATGTTATTGTTTTAATTTATTCCTGTTTCTCCTTAATCTAATAGAGGTATATATATATCATTATTTGACCTTTTTATTTAGTTATAAAGAACTATTAGGGTTTTTTGTCACGTTATATGTATCATACTTCAAAGAATCATTTGCATACTTTTAGTGATAGAGTCATGTCTTTAGAAAAATGATTCAACTTGAAAATGACTTACTAAGGTTTCAAAACACCTTAATCGACGAAAAAAAAAGTTGTCTGTTGGTCTGTGTTTATACACAATAACTCAAGAATGCTTTAATCCATTTTAACAAAATTTGGTACAAAAATCCTCTATCGGCTGACCATGAACTGATTAACTTTTGGGTGGGGGGGGGGAAAAATATTTAAAAAAATTGTAACTTTGGAACAAAAGCAAGTAGCGATAAATTAAATTTTCATATTTAAGTTTCTATGTATATGGACTACAAATTTTGTTATAAAGTCCAAATTCGTGGGAGCTTTAGATTCCGAATTATGTGAAAAAACGTTAAAATACATTAAAAAAAATCATAACTTTAGAAGTAAAGCAGCTGTTGATATGCGGTTTTCAGATTTTTGTTTTCGTAAATATTGGCCAAAAATTTTTGTTATAAGGTTCAAATTTTTGAAAGCTACAGTTTTCGAGATATTTTCATCTCCTTTAAATATAAAATAATTACTATCCGTGCTTTCTAGCACCCATTTTTTTATATATTTTTGTATTACTTGCAGTACACTTAATACGCTCAACAGGTTTCTGACATAAGTTGTGAAACAGCCTGTATACAGTAAGGCTCAGTTACAGGGTTAATGTTAAAGTAATCAAGTATATTCATTCATTACATAATATATAATGCATTGTTATTACTATATGATGACAAACTATAATATATAAACTAAGTATAAATTAATTGTTAATAAAACTCACTGCATATTATATTTATTTATATTTGCGGTTTCGCGCGTACCTCAGCACACCAGTTTTAATTGTTGGCATTTTAGAGGCATATAGAGACAGGTGCAAAGCTAATGCAATTCATATTTATTCAGTTATTAAAAACAATGAATGTATAACTACGGTATTTTATCAATAATACAGGGTGTTTCAACATTTAGTTAGTATCAAGATTTAAAGGGCGTATTTCTCGGGTTAAAACAGATTTATAGATATTTAGTTCAAATTTGAAACATACGTTACGTATGTCCAGCATGTCGAGTGACTGTGAGAATCTACAGGAAGATATTTTTTGCATTCCCCATTCACCTTAATTCTTTGTTTCGTTTAGAATCTTGTAATTTTTTCGTATCCGCGATCGTTACCGTGAAAAACCAACCAAATCATTTTTAAAATTCGGTCAAAATTATGGACCAAGCAAACACAAAATGTCCCAGATATTTAATGATTTGGACCACAATTTGGCCAAAAAAGTGTCAACTATAACGTTGGCGAACATTCCTATATATCAGACAATGATTTAGTTAATATTTTTGACGAGGAATTAGCAATTTTGATAAAACTAAACGTTGATAGCAACTATAGTCACCGTCATAGCTATTTATGAGGTCTATTTTACTAACAATTTTTTCGACGGTTTCTTAGTTGCGAAGAAGTCGTTTTCTTGTCGGCTTGTTGTAGACGCGGGCGCGACTATTTTTATCTAACCACTTTTTATGTTGTTTGAAGGTGGTAGATAATGTTGAACTTGAGACTAAACTCGAGTTTCAAACTTCCATTGTTTTTATTTTTACTTTTTCACAACGTTTCGAATGCTTATGTATCTGCAATCGTCATCGGGTGAATACTAACAAAAACCTAAGACTAACCAAGCTTATACACTAGTATGTGTTCAGTGAACCATGAAACTACTGGATGGTTCCGCCCTTTCACAGTTGAAATCTGTTATCTCCGAAAAGTGTGGGTTTCCAAATGTCCTTCAGGGTGACGCTTGTTTGAGAAAATTCATTTCCCTCTTGGCGAAGATCTTTGCCTCTTTACATTCCATATGATGTTGATTTTCCCAGCAATGTTGAGCTATTTTCGATCCAGTTGTGTACCCTTGTCGAAACAAAATTATGATTGTTTTCCACAAACCAAAACTACAATTTTTTGCACTCGACGCGCGTTTCGCTAACAACGTTAGCATCATCAGGAGACGATAAACAAACGTCGTCTCCTGATGATGCTAACGTTGTTAGCGAAACGCGCGTCGAGTGCAAAAAAGTGTAGTTTTGGTTTGTGGAAAACAATCATAATTTTGTTTTAGTGCAACCAAAGGTTCCAAATTCCCAACATACCCTTGTCGAGTATTGCGTTTGTGTTCGGTAAATCGAACTTCTACAGGTCGGCTGGTTTCTCCGATGTAGTTGCCTATTCTTCTTATCTTTACTGAGATGCCTTTGACGTATGGAATTATAAGTGTCGCCTCTCTTTCAGTATTTACGTCTGTAGGCTTTGGTGTTGGTGTGGTCTGAAGAGTTTTATTGATCGTGTAGTTGGAGAAACCATTCCTTGTGGCTCGATCTATGAGATATTTTGCAATTCCCAGTTTGGTTGATGTTGAGTGGTTTGATTTGCAATGAAGATATTGTCCAGTGTGAGTTGGTTTGCGATGTACGGAAGTGATTATGGGTGAATTATTTTTGGTAAATAAAACATCGAGAAAAGGAAGCTGACAACTTTCAGTGAATTTGATGCAGTTTCTTATGCTGTTGACATGATTGAAGAATTTTTCTAGTGTGTTATGGTCCTTTTCCCAGATGATGAATATGTCGTCCATATATCTTAGCCATAGTTTGGATTTCTGACATGATGTTCGTAGTGCTTCTTCTTCAAAGGATTCCATAAAGATATTGGTCACTACCGGCGAAAGTGGAGATTCCATGGGTAGACCATCCTCCTGTCGAAAATATCTGTCCTTTTCCTGGAAATATCCAACCATAATAATATGCATGCATGCATATAAACTATGTAACAAGTAAAATAAGAGGGCTTCTGTCCTAATTTTCGTATCTTAGAGACTTTCTTAATAATGATCAGTTAAAAATACTATATATGTCATTGGTACAAAGCCACTTGACTTATGGAATTCTTGGTTGGGGTTGTGTTGCTGAACACCATATACAAAAGCTAGCAACTTTACAAAAATGGTTCATTAAAATTATTTATGGCAAATGCAGAACATACCCAACCAACAACCTCTTTACGGATAGTAAACTGTTGGACATGCGACAATTATACTGTCTCGAAATAATAAAAAATATTAAAAAAGGAAAAATAGATATCTATTTTAATAACAACAGCACAACTAGAAGCAGAACACTTGCATGTTCAACAGTCACTAATAAAACGCATGGACAAAGAAGTCTAAAGTATTTTTCACCTAGGTTATACAACATGCTTCCAAATGACATCAAATCTATAAAAAATTGCAAAAGTTTTAATATGAAAACCAAATTGTGGATATCGGACCAGGGTAGAGAAACATTTAATAACTTGGTAGATCTCAAGTATCTTAAATGATAAATACACTAGCAGAAATATACTATAGGCACCTACCTACTCCCAGTTCTAGTCACTTAAATATAAACCATTTCCAGACTTTGACACTAACCCGGCTTGTGAACCTTAAACTCAATTTTGACAAACACTGATTATGACTCTATCTCAACCGAACCGGACAAAAACAAAACCACGCACAAGCGCTTTTAGTGCTTCTGTGGTTATTTCCCAACGTTTATATTCTACATTGTAAGTTTTGTAGTTACTTGTTCACTTTTTGTATATTTTTTAAATAAACGTTTTTTGAATTCAATTGAATTGAATAATGAGTAGCTTCTGTTCAATGATTTGGAGTGATTCTTCCAGTGGTACGTTAGTGTAAAAACTTTGGACGTCAAAACTAGCAACCTGGTCGTCAGTTTATAGGTTGATGTCTCTAAGGAGCACGGTCCCTATAATAGATACGGTCTAGTAATTTTGCCCCACTCTTCGACCCGATGACGACACAAAGATAGCAGCTGATTTTTGTCGGCCATTTAAGAATTGGATAAAGGCTTGACAAATTAAATTATCCTTTTGGATTTTTCTTTTTTTTTTTGTTTAAATGATTGATTTAAGACCTGTTTTTTGCTTGTATCTTTTGTATGTATAAGTAAATATAATTTATTTTTGGCCTCAATTCGTTGATCTTTCACCAAATAGAAATTAAGTTCATTATTATCATCATCATCATCATTTTTAACTCTGAAAACGTATTTCTTTGTTGTCTACAATTCGCATGTCAAATAATTTGTGGTTGACATTTTGAAGTAACAGTTGAAACAATTAACGACATGACCTTTTTTTACATATTTATTATCGCTGTCTAAAACAATATAATAGTCCGCTCATTCAGAAGTTAGGTTAAGTAGTTGTTATTTTTCCTGTTTTGGAAGCTATTTTATTTTGTACTTGTTTTTTGCCAGGCATTTTTGGGAGGGTGATTATTTTGTTATTTAGAAGGAAAGACTTGTTGTGCATACTATATGCAATAAATCTGATTGTAAATTTGTAAATGCTGTACTTCCATAAGCTTTTTTTCCGCCCGGATTTTGAAATTTGACCTTGTCTGTCAATGAGTGAAACAGCGACAGAACGAGGCACCTTTGAAATTCTTTTTGGTGATAGTAAGTAAGTAAGTAAATTAGTTAAGCATATCAAAACCCGAATATCTTTCGGAGGGGGGTGGGGTGTGGCTTGACTGACCTGATTGTTGACTCAACCAAAAAGTCCTCCACCAAATTAGTGCAAAAGAGGGTCTTGTTTAAATAAAAGTAAACATTGTGACGCAACGTTGGCACAACGTTGAACCGTCGACAAATTGCTAGTTGGGATGTTCGTAGTAAAAAAGTCTTATTTTAACCTAAAAGGTACGTCCTTAAAATCCGCGTACTAAATTTGGAAACACCCTGTATAGCCGCGGTATATTTTATTAATAATATTAATGGTTCCGTGGCAATTTGTTTGGTTAATATTATGCTAAACGGTAATGCTAATCTGATGTGATAAATTTTAAAATTTATTGGTGTATAGACGGTAGGTGGTCTGGATAATTCGAAATATTTGTAAAATTACCGTTTTTAATTGTAAACAGTCACATAAGGTATTTATAATTTTTTTTTAAAAAAGTGCTGTAAAACAAATCAAAACACACAACGAAGAGTTGATTGTTATCCGTATTTAATTTGTGTGTTTACTGTGTAGTAAAATAAAATCTGTATTAAATGTTTGATTACGTAACCGCTATTACATTTCTCTCAAGTTATACTGATATGTCATTGGGTTTTTGACAAATGAAATGTGACGTTAATTTGACATTCCTGTCGCGATTCTTCAGAAACGACAGAAAATCTCACCCGTCACAATTCTGAAAAGTGGCAATTTTTACTTATTGCCTAATTTAACGTTGTAAGAGAAACTGCTACATTTTTTTAAAAATTATTTTGTAAAAGATATTCTGCAGGACTAGTTTTACGGCGGAGCAAAATTGCTACTACGCGTACCAATAAACGTCAAAAAGTGTCGAAAATTCTCACCATGTAAAAGGAAAGACAGAATTTGTGTGAGTTTTCTGAACAATGACAACGACATATTCCATGGCTATCTATGGTTTTGAATGTTAAATGTTTTACAGGTTTGTTTAGACACAAAAAAAAGCGTAATAACATACATTTTTAAATAAAAATAGTAGTTTTCACAACTAGTGGCTAAAATAGTGTTTTTTTTTACAAGCGTTGGTTTAAATAACGAACGCAGAGAGGTATTTCAAAAAACGCAAGTAAAAAAAAGCAAAGTTTAGCCGCGAGTTGTTAACACTATTTTTTTAATACCTTTATCAAGAAATCCAAGAAAAACAAAAAAATACTTTTAAAAATCTCGAACGAAGAGCACTTCTCGCAACACACCATCTTTACACTATAAATCAAGGCGGCTGGTAAATGAAATAACAATCGTTTCCATAGCGATGTGCTTAATCTTTGACAGTTTGATATTTTGACTATGTTTTTAAATGATTTTTTCGTAAATACTTGGTGAAAATTGGCGGAAATGGCTTCATTTTTAGGCAAGAATAATTAGATTTTTTCAATATTCTCTTATTTAATTTTGAGTAAAAAACGGACAGAAATCTTTTTTCACAACCGTGATCAAAAAAAAAGTTTTTTTTGCATCGGTAACCAAAAAAGCCATGCTTTAGTTACCTGCAGACAGTTACAAATCATGTTTTTGATGAAGGTATGAAAAAAAGGATTTTTCACAAAAACTACCTATAAAAACTAAAATTGACATATTTTTTTTTACTGAAACATTATTAGGAAACTAAATTTTAGGGACTATTAGCACTTAAGTCCTGCCAAAAAAACAGTTATCTAAACTTGTGTTTAAAAATCGTCAAATAAGGGGAAGATTTTTTGACAGTTTTTGAAGAATCGCGACCTCCATCTCGTTAAGTTTGATGAGCCATCGAAAATTGAAAAAACGCGGTAGAAATCAGTCAGAATTTATCTATAGCCTAGATTTTTTTTATTTTTTTCCAATTGAGAAATTTGTGCTTTTTCGAAAAAACCATGTATTACGGTAAAGATGAACAAAAAATCCTCGTAGGGCTTCAGGAGGATAGGCCGAGGATAAACCCTACGTCCATCCTTTACGAGCCCAAATTGAAGGTTTATTTATCTCCTTATGCTGCGTTTTTACAGCAAATAAAATACAACAAGGAATAAGAATTGGGTGTTCTTATTTTTATATTATTTTATTTTGCTTGATAAACCGAGCATTGTCCCAGAAAACTGTCTTTCAAATAGTTTTAACGCAACTTCTTATCAAGTCGGCAATCGTTATTAAAAAAACATCAAAAAATTTAAAAACAAAATAATAACAACAAAAAACAGATGATCAAATGACGTTAGTGACATTCATCGGCAAGGCTCACCGGCCCCCAGAGTCTGTGAGCATCGATGCCATCAATTGGTATGAATTGGTGGAATCAATCGGATAATTTGAGAACCCATTGAACGTAACCAAGAATCATAGATGGATGAAAGCTCATCGGTGAATTTAAAAACTGGCCCTATACTGTGGTTGATTATCGCACGGCACATTCTGCGAGCAGAACTGAGGACTGTAAAAGATGGTGTGTCGTTAAGCCCACCATTGCTTTAACCAGTGGCGTAGCCAAAAATCAACTCTGGGGGGGTTTCATCATTTAATAAAAATCAACTACGGCAAATTTTTAAAAATTAGGTAGGTGCCTATTGCTTGAGCTCTTGAACTGAAGGGAAGGGAGAGGGGCAGTTTAATAGGTGTTGAATTAGTGTATACGAAACAAAAATACTTATTTTTTAAAGCAAGTCGCATCTAGTCTCATTTGCAGATATGTTTGAAAATAAACCTTTAAATGCGCCGCAGGCAAAAATTTTGAAAAAATTACAACTGCTATTTTTTATACAAAATGTTATTGACAAAAAAATTGCTTTAAATTAAACAAAATTGTGACAATATTTAATATTGGTATAGTGCCGCAGGCAAAAACTGTGACAAAAAAAACAAAAAATTATTTAAAATTTTTGAAAAGTATAGATTGGGTTAGATGCTGGTGAGAAAAATTTCGTAGAATCAAACTAAAATTGTTGTTAAAATTAATGACGTCATAGCACCGCATGTAAAATTTTTAAAATTTAAGATATCACACCAAACACACGTCACAAACCGGAGTAAAGGGTAAAAAAAGTGGGGGAGCTGTAGCTCTCCCTGGGGCCCTTTATGAATCATTTCTTGTAGATTGGGTTGGGCTTCCTCGGGGGGGGGGGGGGGGGTTTAACCCCCGCCCCCCTCCTGGCTACACCACTGCGTTAACTGAGAGCTGGAGCCCGGTTCTCATCTAGGTGTTCCCCATGCTGGCCCACCCTGGCTTAAAAAACGCATCACGTGATGAAAGATGGACTACATAAATAGGCAAATCCATGTCGCATCACCGGGCATTAAGTCAAAAAATCCAGGCGGGATAGTATTTTTTTCAGCGACATAAAATAATGCTACAAGTAAATAATAAAATCGCTCCCAAGGGAATATTCTTATCGGTTTTTTGTCTTACATATTCCCGGCAGAATTCCAATAAAGTTCACGTCCATGGGTCGCGTGACCGTCGTTCTCTATCCCTCCGATAATCGATCATATATATTATCTAATTGGCTCTCTGTACCGGCGCGGGCCCGACAAACGCTTGTCGGCGTTACATGAAAGGAACGGTTCGCACCCGCGATCGGTACCTCGGCAGTACTTGTGCATAGCTCCGTGCCACATCGTTGTAACGAATTGAGGGACCCATCGTGCATCATGCACGCAATGAAATGCTAAATGAATGTACCTAATAGTTAGTTAGTTACTAATAATTTATTTAGACTAAACCAAACTAATAAATCTTGTGAAATACAATTTTTATCCAAAAGTAACATACAAAATATACAGTGTGTCTCAAAAGTCTGGAATAATGTTTTTTTTTGAGTGAACTATGGTTTAAAAAAAAAACTTATACAGACCGCTTCAAGCTACTGCGAACATAGGGGGAATCAAGTCCAATTTACCTCCGTGCCGTACGACCTAGGTGGATTCGAGGCACGCTGCAGTGTTATCTTTTGGAAATTCATTTTGTTTTTATTATTTTGTTTTATTTCTGCCTTCCTCGAGAAACAGATGGGGAAGTTCTTAATTGAAATAATACATTTTTAAAACCAAAAATGGATGTCTACGAAGTTGCCGAAAAAGTGCAGATGGTCAAATGGTCAAATCGTCATAACCCAACACACGTTCGATATTGGTCGAGGGAAAATTTGCATTTGTATTTTGACGTAAGAACACAGTATCCCCAAAAACTAAATGTTTGGGGGGGTATTGTAGGGGAACACGTAATTGGGCCATTTTTTATTAACGGCAATTGCAATTTGAATGGTCCTAGATACTTGGATCTACTGCAGCAGCACATTATTCCAACTGCTAGGCAGTTGTTAGGTGTAAGATTTGGTGAAAAATGGTTTCAACAAGATGGTTGTTCCGCTCACAATGTTGGCCTTGTTGAGGAATATCTTGATAATGTATTTCCTAATCGGGTTATAAGTACACGGGGAACTATTTTATGGCCAGCTCGATCTCCCGATCTTGCTCCTAATGACTTCCATCTGTTTTTGAAGAAGCTTTTCAAATTATCACCCCTAACATGCTTGGAAACGTTAGAAGGGGTTTTTATAGTAGGCTCGGATATTGTCTAGCCGAGCAAGGAGGACTTTTCGAAAATTTGCTTTAATTTTTTTTTGACTGGGAGAATCTTTTTGGTTTTTAGAATGTATTATTTTATTTTGAGAACTTGCTTTTATTTTGTTTCTCCTTATTATTTTCATTGTAACACGTCGTCACTGATAAATCTGAGCAGTTGACAATAAAACGCTCTTATTTATCAGTGACAAAAAATAAGAAAATTACTTTATAAAAATTTGCGTATTTATTGACCAAATTCCGGTTTCATTGACTACGCTCCACACAGCACCGTGGTTAGAGGCGTACTAAATACCAAAGGAAAGTCATGCAAGTGGTGATCGCAAGCCTGAGTATTGGTTGCTTCACTGATAGGCGTGCGGTGTCTCTGCATGTACGTACACTGGCAAATTAGACTTCTTCCGCCCTATGTTCGCAGTAGCTTGAAGCGGTCTGTATAGGATCATTTTAGGTAAAAAAGCTTTAGGACACCCACGGTTTATCATAATGTGCAAAATCAAACCCGTTAAATAAAAGAAAGTTGAATTATAAAATCATTCACTATAAAAACAGCAATTCGTTAAACCAATTTGTTATCCGAACCTTATTTCTTCAAATCCATTCAATTACAAATTCGAAATTGATAAGACCCGTTTTTAATCCAACCATTGTTCATCAAGCTCATTCAATATGATCCCGGAATTCGTAAAACCCGTAATTTATCAGAAAATTTTTGCTAAATGGATTGCGCATTCGCCAATATCACATGAACCGGAGGCGTACACGCAGGTGGCGCGGCGTTTTAATGCATTTGTCGCCATTACGCGCGCATACTTGTACAGGTTGCGTTCAATAGTTTGTGTATAGATGTCACTTGCATTCACCCGTCTTGCATTCATGTGTTATTGGCGAATGCGCAATCAATTTAGCAAAAATGTTCTGATAAATTACGGGTTTGACGAATTCCGGGTTTGATATTGAATGAGTTTGATGAACAATGGTTTGATTAAAAACGGGTCTTATAAATTTCGAATTTGTTATTGAATGAGCTTGATGAAATAAGATTCGGATAAAAAATTGGTTTGACGAATTGCAGAGTCTATGGTGAATCGTTCTTACGATGAATATTTTTATACTTTTATACAGGGTATCCCAAAAAAGAATATTACACTATCTTATCTTTTTTTAAATTGGACAAAATACCAAACACTTTGGTTCTATCTTTTATCTTCTTCAAGATATAATAATATATATTAATATATTATTATACTATTTCTTAAGGATATCCAATTAAAGAAAAGATAAGTTTGTGTCATATTTTGTTTTTGTGACACCCTGTGTAAACCATTTTTTTTACCTAAAATGATCCTATGTAAGTTTTTTTTAAACCCATAGTTCTCCCAAAACAACCATTATTGGTGGTTTCAACAAGATGGTTGTTCCGCTCACAATGTTGGCCTTGTTGAGGAATATCTTGATAATGTATTTCCTAATCGGGTTATAAGTACACGGGGAACTATTTTATGGCCAGCTCGATCTCCCGATCTTGCTCCTAATGACTTCCATCTGTTTTTGAAGAAGCTTTTCAAATTATCACCCCTAACATGCTTGGAAACGTTAGAAGGGGTTTTTATAATAGGCTCGGATATTGTCTAGCCGAGCAAGGAGGACTTTTCGAAAATTTGCTTTAATTTTTTTTTGACTGGGAGAATCTTTTTGGTTTTTAGAATGTATTATTTTATTTTGAGAACTTGCTTTTATTTTGTTTCTCCTTATTATTTTCATTGTAACACGTCGTCACTGATAAATCTGAGCAGTTGACAATAAAACGCTCTTATTTATCAGTGACAAAAAATAAGAAAATTACTTTATAAAAATTTGCGTATTTATTGACCAAATTCCGGTTTCATTGACTACGCTCCACACAGCACCGTGGTTAGAGGCGTACTAAATACCAAAGGAAAGTCATGCAAGTGGTGATCGCAAGCCTGAGTATTGGTTGCTTCACTGATAGGCGTGCGGTGTCTCTGCATGTACGTACACTGGCAAATTAGACTTCTTCCGCCCTATGTTCGCAGTAGCTTGAAGCGGTCTGTATAGGATCATTTTAGGTAAAAAAGCTTTAGGACACCCACGGTTTATCATAATGTGCAAAATCAAACCCGTTAAATAAAAGAAAGTTGAATTATAAAATCATTCACTATAAAAACAGCAATTCGTTAAACCAATTTGTTATCCGAACCTTATTTCTTCAAATCCATTCAATTACAAATTCGAAATTGATAAGACCCGTTTTTAATCCAACCATTGTTCATCAAGCTCATTCAATATGATCCCGGAATTCGTAAAACCCGTAATTTATCAGAAAATTTTTGCTAAATGGATTGCGCATTCGCCAATATCACATGAACCGGAGGCGTACACGCAGGTGGCGCGGCGTTTTAATGCATTTGTCGCCATTACGCGCGCATACTTGTACAGGTTGCGTTCAATAGTTTGTGTATAGATGTCACTTGCATTCACCCGTCTTGCATTCATGTGTTATTGGCGAATGCGCAATCAATTTAGCAAAAATGTTCTGATAAATTACGGGTTTGACGAATTCCGGGTTTGATATTGAATGAGTTTGATGAACAATGGTTTGATTAAAAACGGGTCTTATAAATTTCGAATTTGTTATTGAATGAGCTTGATGAAATAAGATTCGGATAAAAAATTGGTTTGACGAATTGCAGAGTCTATGGTGAATCGTTCTTACGATGAATATTTTTATACTTTTATACAGGGTATCCCAAAAAAGAATATTACACTATCTTATCTTTTTTTAAATTGGACAAAATACCAAACACTTTGGTTCTATCTTTTATCTTCTTCAAGATATAATAATATATATTAATATATTATTATACTATTTCTTAAGGATATCCAATTAAAGAAAAGATAAGTTTGTGTCATATTTTGTTTTTGTGACACCCTGTGTAAACCATTTTTTTTACCTAAAATGATCCTATGTAAGTTTTTTTTAAACCCATAGTTCTCCCAAAACAACCATTATTCCAGACTTTTTGGACACACTCTATATACATACTCATAATCTTATTAGAGACCTATTAAAAATTGATATTTTTGAATATTTATCTACACGGATAAAAAAATTTTTACACATTTGTAACTTGATCACAAAACTGTGTACCAAAATTTAATCTTTTAGTATATTTTAGACACTGCTCTGTATATTTTATACACAACTGTAAAAAAATTACACAGGTATTTTGTTCCGTGTACCAGTATGTCACGATCTCTAAATATGCTTATACTAAAAGAACTTAGCCTATAATTAAATACAAAGTAAGTTAATTAAAAAAAAATTATTTAGGTTACGTATATCAAAACCGATACGTCGAAATATTTCCCTTAAGTGCCTGATATAAGCGTTAAAGCGCTTTAAAAAGCCCGGCCTAATCAAAGTTTAACCGAACGAGGTACGAGCCGAAGAAAAACAGCCACGTCACGGTCGGTACGAAATTAAGCAGGCTATTTAGTGCGTGTAGATCGAACAGGCCGTGGACCTAAAACAAAAGAGGCGCCCGGTAGGTGGCGCAGCACCGCGCCGCCCACCCACGGCGGGCCGGCACCGGCGCGGTACGTCACCGCGCAATCGCGGTATGTTTTTTTTTGGTTTAATAGATCTCGAGATGATAGGGAATTATTGGAACGCTTAGTTTGAAATGGAATAGGCCAAGTCGGCACAATTTTGACGTTAGAATGTGCAACACTGTATCTAAGGGCACTGATTATAGAGCCGCTAATGAAAATAGGTACTGAGCATAATATTTTATTTTGAAAATAAAGCGAATAAAATTAGAGCAAATCACTTGCGTTCTCAAAGGCAGGCACTATTTCCATTAATTCTTTCTTTATTAAGCTTTAATTTTACTGACATTGCGATATATCACTACTCAGCGCCGAGCTTAACTCAGGGTTTGCCTGGCCCCAAAAGGTGCAAATTATAGAATTATTAAACGCGCCTCTAGCTAAACGGTGACCACACATGACTTTAGTTCTAACCTGCAATTTTTTTTCGAAATTACGTGTTGTTTTTTTCACATTTTCATATTTAAAAGTGTTTGAAAAGCAGTCTGATCCGTCAGATGTCGTGGAGGCAGTAGTGTATCTAACGGTAGTAAGACCGATGATCATTTATGGCTCTATAGCTTGGTGGTCCAAAACCAAGCAGGTCACTGCTCGGCAAAAACTGGCCGGCGTGCAACGAACAGCATGCAAAGTCAACTTCAGCAATTAAGACAACACCATTGGAAGCAATGGAAGTGGAAGTAATGCTTAACATCCCCCCGCTGCATATCTGGGTAGAGAAGGAAGCAAGAGTAACTTTAGCAAGATCCCATAGCTTGAATCAGGAGCACCCTGGTCATGCATTGGGAAACTGTGCAGGGCTAACCAAGGCATTTTGTAATAACCGAATCCTTAGTATGCCAAACTTTGTTTTCAGGTTCTGTTTCCAACGGGGGAAGAATGGGAGGAGAATATAAATCAACTTACCAAAGCTGACGACGTTTGGTACACAGACGGATCAAAAACTAAGGACGGCATTGGAGCGGGTGTATCAGGTTCAAGAGCTACAATTTCAGTTCGACTCGGTAACCTTGCCACAATCTTCCAGTGGGGTTATTCTTGAATCGAGAGAAAATTGGCTCCCAGGGAGACAAATTTTCTCACTACTATGCATCTCATTGGTCCAAATTTTCGGTTCAAATCGGTTTCTCTCACTTTTGCTCGATATTGATCGAAAGTAATTCTATTGGTCTTGACTAAGAGAATTACTGATTTGAACCGAAAATTTGTAGCGAGAAAATTTGTCTCCCTGGGAGCAAATTTACGCCATAGAGCTCTGTGCAAGAGAAATAAGTCAAGCTGCTTTGAAAGCAATAAGCTCAAATAAGATCCAATCACTTTTAGTTTGGAACTGCCTTCAAACTCCGCTAAAGATCTGTGGAACCAACAAAATCACGATTGTATGGGTCCCGGGCCACACAGGAATTGAAGGAAACGAATAAGCCGAATCTCTTGCTAAGACAGGAGCGGAATCTGCGTTCTTAGGGCCAGAGCCCTGCTTTGGACTAACTAAAACCACGGTCAATAGGGAATTATCCGAGTGGGTTGAAAGAAAAGGGGTGCAGCACTGGCGCTCAACTCCGGAACAACAGCACTCCAAAGCCTTTCTGAATAAGCCAGACAAACGTAGAGCAAAGCAGCTCCTGCAACTATCAAGGAACAGCCTGAGAATAATCACACGTCTGTATACAGGCCAGTGCCGACTCAACCAACACATGAATAGAATTAGAGCGAGCAATACACCGATTTGTAGATTCTGTGGAGGAGAGGGCGAAAAGCCGGTACATATCCTATGCTAGTGTGTAGGACTAATGCGAACAAGGGTGGGTTAAAAGTGCCCCAAGATTTCAAGGAAGTCTCACCAAATAGACTGATTTCCTTTATCAGGTCAGTTGGGATGAGTGTTTTGTAAAACAGGTATGGGCCACAATAGACCTTTTTAGGTCGCAGTGCCTCATTGCACCACTCATAACAGACCTTACCTAACCTAAACAGTAGTTTTCGTGGGGGGTGGAGGTGAGGATCTGGAATTTTTGATTTTAAATAATATTATTAGAAAGGAAAACCCATGCATTTAGGGTTCTGAAGGAATTTTGTTGAACTACTTCTCGTAGCAAACAAATATTGTCTTCATCGATAAAACGAAGTCTTTGAGCCAGACAAAGCCAAGATACGGCCCAGTATAATTCCCCCACAAATAAGGGCATGCGTATCTGTCAACAGCGTCAAAATAGTGCCGGGCCCTAACTGCGTTTCAATAATTCCCTATTTCCTGATGACTAGCAGATCTGAATAATATATGTGTTGCTAATTCCAAACAGAATTTAAATCACTTATACAAAGCGGCAACCCTACCTTATTCTGCTCTTGCGTATCCCTGACTGATGTGAAAAATCCTTTAAAAATATTATTGATATCTCCCAAACTATAAAACGCAAAGGTGGGTCCCAAGTAACGAATTAAAAACCCTTTCTCACATTTTTCATAACTTTAATCATCATCAAAAACCAAAAAAGGTTCCTTACGGTATAATACCTGTGACGATTTATTATTAGCATTTGGGAATTTCTGAGGGTTGTTGGTTGGAATTTTTATCTTTTGTTTCACGATGTAGACATCAAAATGGGTTTTCGAAAAAAACAATATGATTGATGGCATTTTTGGTAAACAATACAGGGTACATTACAAGAAATGCGTGGCAATGTATTACACAAAATATGTTTTTTTACTTTTAAAAAAATGAAGTTTCAGTACTGAAATGTGGCAACAAAATTACCATTAGGCCTAAAATTATGTATGAAAATTTATATTTTATTACGTCATCAGATAAGAGAGGCGTAATGCCCATTTTTTATTCAGCAATAATAATGTGAATATGTTTAAGAATAATAAAAAATCGGGTTACTTATATTCCGTTTAATATCATCAATTAAAATTAAAGACAACGAGAAAATTAAAAGAACTTTTAAAAAGAACCTCATCGTCGTGTAAGGGACAAGATTCGCAGAATAAAGAACTTTAACAGAGCTATTTAGGAGCCTGATGTGATAATGTCAATAAACTCATGATGGAAAAGCATTTAGCTCTCAGATCTTCCATTTCGTATCAAGAAATTCGTGCTTTTTAGAATTGAAATTATATAAAACAACAACACTTGTTCAGCAGCATCAAAATGTTTTGAAAGGAACATTTTTAGTGGGTATAATTTTGCTAAAAATGTTCACCTGCACAGTAGCCTCTTCGGAGTTGTTAATGACGGAGACAATATATTATATGCTATCTTAGCAAACACCTCTTCTTATTTAAACCTCTTCGGACAATTACTGATGAAGAATAAACATATTTTAAGGGAACAAACGAACAATATTATAACGAATTTCTATCTCAAAATTGAACACACAAAACAGACGATTTTGAAAGAAAAGCCAAAAATTACAAAACAATTTCTATTGGAACACAAAGAATAATTAGTATGTAGGTCAGATAAAGGTAATTCCACAGTTATTATAAAGGAACAGGAATATACTAAAAAAGTTATAGAAATATTACAAGATAACACAGTTTATGAACCAACCACCAAAGATCCAACCTTCAAATATCAAACATGGGCTAACAGACTAGTAACTAATTTGGAAAAACTAGACTTGATAACAAAAAAACAAGAAACTAACATAAACACTTCGAACAGTGTACCTTCAAAATTATATTGCTTAAGAAAGACCCATAAACCAGGCCTACATCATAGACCAGTAGTCAGTCAGTCAAAATTGTTAAATACATACATGAACATGAACAAGGATTCCTTCCACTCCACTGAACTCATTAAGTACCAAGAAATACCCAAGCCATAAGCCTTTTTACAAAGATTCCGAAAAAACTAGTCATACAAATCAGGAAAACAGACTACATATATCAGGTTACACAAACATTCCAAAAGATATGGTAATAGAATTGGTTCAATATTACTTTGACTCCAGTTACTTCACATTGAAAAACAAATTTTATTTATAAGAAGATGGAAAAGGCATAGGCAAGCCTAGTTCACCAGTACTGGCAAGCATAGTGATGGTTGGTTCTTTGTGTGTTTCTTGTGGGATGCTCATCCAGCTTTGAATTTTCGTTATTTCCGCCCAAGATCTTTTGATCTTTTGTTTTTAGATTCTTTTCCTGTTGATGTAACTGATTTGGAGGTTTTTTAACTTCTTTTTTGATTTTTAATTGCCTTACGAGCATAATCCTATTGGAAATTTTAACAAACCAGGATGAATCCGTATCAGGTAACTTGGATAAGTACCAGCGCGGAACGATGCCTATTTGTGAGTGTACAATATTTTATTTTCACGAGTACTCCATGGCCAAAATCTTAACAAATACTCTTTCCGCCAAAATTTTTGCCAGAAAAAAAACCAACGCTGGGATTCCTGTCAACTTTCAAATCTAGTTTTGTTCATTGGGTCACTGAGGTTAGCTTTTGTCTAAATACAACTGGAACGGACTGTACATTCATTCATGGATATGTATATATGTTTTCTAGTTGGTTGTTTTATCTTGGCGTGGTGCCTCGATGGTGGGCCGCGGTCGCCCCGGGGCCTCCGAGGCCCTAATCGGCGCGCGGAGCTGCTGCGCCACGTCACGCCAAGTGATGATTTCGCTAACAAGGTGCCTCGAGATCGTAGAAGGCCGAGCCCGACCAACGCGATAATAACGGGTTGCCCGCAACCACGCTGCGGCTATATATTTCAATCTGGGAGGTCTTGAACCATGGCCCGCTACGACCAGATATTGGTTAATATTGCTTGTATCGCAGGCACCGCACTCTTGATAAAGTCATAATGTAGCGATTATTATCTTCGATCCCGCACACACAGGGGAAGATTGAAGAAATCTTTGAGCCCGCAATAAAAAATAATTATTAGCACAAACCGGAGTAAAAATTCGATTGGTGTGGAAATATGGAAAATGCGAATTCCTTATGGGCGACTCACAGTTTAGATTTTCGCTGATAAGAATGCAACGGAAAGCCTTACTAAGAGTAGCCTGCGGCTATCGAACGATATCAACGGAAGCTATTCAGGTTATAACAGAGAAGAAATTGTATATGAAGTTAAAAATGGCCACAGAGAAGAAACTGCAAGAGAGAAAACACTGGAATCCTGGCAAGCAAGATAAGACCGAAAAACCGAAAAAGGACAATGGACGAAAAGGATTATTCCCGACAATAAAACATGGATAGACCTCAAACACAAAAAAATGGATTACTACATGACACAAGCTCTAAAGGGACATGGATCTTTTAGGACGCACACAAAGCGAATAGGGAACATACGTTAATTTACTGTCCAAGATTTGAAAACTACCGCGAAACAACAAGACACGATCTACACGAAGACGAACGCATCTAAGAGACCAAAATAGTGAACGGCGAAATAGTGACGTTATATTATTATATATATATATATATATATATATATATATATATATATATATTATAATAACGATTAAATAAATAAAGAAGAATATAAATACTTTTAGCAAGAAGTAAAACTCTCAGTCTTCTCCACAAGTTGTCTCTTTAAGTTTTTTAATTTTAGTAGCTGTTTCGGATTTAAGAAAATCCATCCTCAGCTAAAACAATAACACTGTATGAAAATTCAGCTTGGTAGACGTACAGTAAAAGAGGGTGAAGTTATTGGATTTGATTTTAAAGTTACATAAACCTACCTTAAAAAGTAAAAACCAGCACTCTCGTACCACCTCATCTAAATGGGAGTACTTAAGTCTCTTGACGAATAGAGAAGGAAATTATTACATAAGTTGACGATGTTTTGTGGAGGAAATCTATAAGATTAAAAAAATTAAAATTTTATGTTTGGTAATGATTTCTTATTTTTAAAAAAATACCAGTTGACATTGAAAAATAAACTAAAAGTAAAAAAGTTTTTAATTTTTTTAATCTTATAGATTTCCTCCACAAAACATCGTCAACTCATGTAATAATTTCCTTCTCTATTCCTCAAGAGACTTATCCCATTTAGTTAAGGTGGTACGAGGGCGCTGGTTTTCACTTTTTAAGGTAGGTTTATGTAACTTTAAAATCAAATCCAATAACTTCACACTCTTTTACTGTACGTTTACCAAGCCGAATTTTCATACAGTGTTATTGTTTTAGCTGAGGATGGATTTTCTTAAATCTGAAACATGTACTAAAATTTAAAAAATTAAAGATACAATTTGTGAAGAAGACTGAGAGTTTTACTTCTTGCTAATTTTAAGGAGCTCCACTGTGAGAAGAATATGGACTATTTTTTCAATTTATAAATACTTTTTTTTTTAAATTAATTTAACCCTTACCTTATTTATACCAGCCGTTGACGATTGCGTTCGACAAAGATTGAGTTTTTTATCTTTTTATTCGCCATTGGCAGAAATACCTTTTTTACGGCAGAAGTATGAATTCAGATCTATTTCTCTTCTCTAAACCACTTCACAAAACAATTACTTATGTATCAATCTGCGGCACTGTGTATCAAAAGTCAGAAAAACGCTTTAAAATATTAATTTTAATTGTCAGCAACACTGTAGATCAAAAATTGTACACTACTACTCAAGCAACTATACAGACCGCTTCAAGCTACTACGTACATGCAGAGACACCGCACGCCTATCAGTGAAGCAACCAACACTCAGGCTTGCGATCACCACTTGCATGACTTTCCTTTGGTATTTAGTACGCCTCTAACCACGGTGCTGTGTGGAGCGTAGTCAATGAAACCGGAATTTGGTCAATAAATACGCAAATTTTTATAACGTAATTTTCTTATTTTTTGTCACTGATAAATAAGAGCGTTTTATTGTCAACTGCTCAGATTTATCAGTGACGACGTGTTACAATGAAAATAATAAGGAGAAACAAAATAAAAGCAATTTCTCAAAATAAAATAATACATTCTAAAAACCAAAAAGATTCTCCCAGTCAAAAAAAAATTAAAGCAAATGTTCGAAAAGTCCTCCTTGCTCGGCTAGACAATATCCGAGCCTACTATAAAAACCCCTTCTAACGTTTCCAAGCATGTTAGGGGTGATAATTTGAAAAGCTTCTTCAAAAACAGATAGAAGTCATTAGGAGCAAGATCGGGAGATCGAGCTGGCCATAAAATAGTTCCCCGTGTACTTATAACCCGATTAGGAAATACATTATCAAGATATTCCCTAACAAGGCCAACATTGTGAGCGGAACAACCATCTTGTTGAAACCATGTTTCACCAAATCTTACACCTAACAACTGCCTAGCAGTTGGAATAATGTGCTACTGCAGTAGATCCAAGTATCCAGGACCATTCAAATTGCAATTGTCGTTAATAAAAAATGGCCCAATTACGTGTTCCCCTATAACACCCCCCCCCCCAAACATTTAGTTTTTGGGGATACTGTGTTCTTACGTCAAAATACAAATGCAAATTTTCCCTCGACCAATATCGAACGTGTGTTGGGTTATGACGATTTGACCATTTGACCATCTGCACTTTTTCGGCAACTTCGTAGACATACATTTTTGGTTTTAAAAATGTATTATTTCAATTAAGAACTTACCCATCTGTTTCTCGAGCAAGGCAGAAATAAAACAAAATAATAAAAACAAAATGAATTTCCAAAAGATAACACTGCAGCGTGCTTCGAATCCACCTCGGTCGTACGGCACGGAGAGTAAATTGGACTTGATTCCCCCTATGTTCGCAGTAGCTTGAAGCGGTCTGTATGAATGGACGCTCAGAAAACCGATTCGATGAGGGCCGTTGCCGAATGCGCCGCGTTACCGAAACTAAATAAAAATCAGTAAGAATAATAATTAGTTTATTAAGAAAGAACCAATAGTGTTAAACTAATGCCTAATAATTAAAACTGCCTTTTATTTCAAAACAATACCCATAGTAACAAAACAAAAGATCAAAAGATCTTGGATGGAAATAACGAAAATTCAAACTTGGAAGAGCATCCCACAAGGAACACAGAAAGGACCAAAGCGAAAAGAGAAATTATTAAACGATGTTTCCCCTGGGCAATCAGTGTGGGCTCATGAGTGGTTTCACTGGTCACCCTCCCCAAACATCATTAAACACCATCATACACTTTAATTTTCAACTTTGAATCTGTTACCTGATACGGATTCATCCTGGTGTGTTAATATTTTTAATAGGATTATGCTCCTAAGGCAATTAAAAATTTAAAATTTTCTTTCTTCTCTCTTTTTTGTTTTTAATTGCCTTAGGAGCATAATCCTATTGGAAATATTAACACACCAGGACGAATCTGTACCAGGTAACTTGGATAAGTACCAGTACGGAACGATGCCTATTTGTGAGTGATTCAAAGTTGGAAATCAAAGTGTATCATTGTGTTTGGGGAGGGTGACCAGTGGAGTTGCCCAGGGCGAAACATCGTTTAGTCATTTCTCTTTTCGCTTTGGTTCTTTGTGTGTTCCTTGTGGGATGCTCATCCAAGTTTGAATTTTCGTTATTTCCAGCCAAGACCTTTTGATCTTTTGTTTTTAGATTCTTTTCGGTTGATGAAACTGATTTAAAATACTATATACCTTTTATATATTTCCAATAGATTAATATTCAAATTAAAAAAAAGTATATTAAAATATAAAAAATAAGATTTGCAAAACGTGACAAACGCGCTTTTATAATTTCAAATTAGACAAAGAACACTGCTTGACAAGGACGGATTTTTCCCCAAGACATATGTTTCGTGAGATAGCTTTGTTTATGTTGGCGTCAACATATATTTTGGACGTTTCCTGTCTAAGGTTAGTATATCGATGGTCCAAATGCGCATAAGCACAGAAGAAGGACAGGTAGTTTCTAAATTCTGATTGAAAAAATGGAAAACCATTAACAGCAATATCTATTAATCACTTATAAAGCCCATTTGGGGTCTTCTGTGTGTACCCAGAGAGAAAACAAATCAAACGTACAATGCCTATTAAGAAACTTGGACAATAATAATAATTAAGGGCAAACAGATCGAAACGGGCATTAAGCGACTGTCAGTCGTTAAGGATTACTTAACGACGCTTGACCGATGTTTGGCCAAACAATGGCGTTGGTCGAATAAAGGGTCACATACGTAATTTAATATGCCTAGACGACAAACTAGCCGCTGTATGGAGTACTAATCCTTACTAAAATTTTCGCAGTGGCAACAAGATATAGGATGTCTCAAATGGAATTAAACATAATTTAACCCGAGTTTAATAAACCGACTTTCTTAGGGCTCCGTTTGATTGAGCCAGTAAAGTCCATTAATTGATTGTGTAACAAGGGGTGCAAAAAAAATAAAAACCAATATTTTGCAGCCTTGCAACATAATTATCATGCCCCTGAATTGTCTGATCATCCGAGAATGCTGTGAGTGTTCCCGTACGGCAATTCCATGATAATTGACGGGACAAATCTTAAGTAATTAATTTTGTGATCTCATTTTTCTCTCTTAAAGATATTCCAGAACGACCACATCTTAATGCATTATGGAGAGGGGTTTTCAGAATAATTTAAGACTAACGGCCAATTCATTTTTTATATAGGATCTAAGATATAACAAAAAGTTGGTGATAACTGACGGGACATGAAAAACGGGCAGAGAAAAATCATGGACTTTAAAGTGTTTTTCCTCTTAATATAAAAGTAGTTTTGAATTAGTTGTTTCAAAATATACTATTATTCCCTAGATACAATAAAATGGTATGGTATTATTTTTCGTTGCTTGCCTTGATTTTAAGTTAAATGTAATTTTGTGATTATTGGCGGGACGTTTCTTATAAAACGCTAACATTTTGTTTGCTAAAATTTTTGCTAGTGGCTATTATTTTATGATTTGATATTGATATCCCAACCTTTGCTGCCAAAAACCTTTATTGCGCGCAGAATTGCTCTTTATTGATAAATGAGCAGTGTCATATACAAAAATTAGATAAAACATTCCAAAATAGAGCCCTGTGGAACACCTAGAAGTGGAATCCAATTCAGTACAAGCGTTCGCAGTCAAAATTATGATGGATAGATAACCCACGCCATTTTTTGATAAGATGTGCATTTTCTCGTCCTGAATACGAAATGGACAATCCTGTACCTCAAAATTGTGGATAAGTACTCGGCACACCAATCCGAAGGTGGGCAATTTTAAAGGTCACGTGATGGATAGAGTAACCCCCACCATTTTCACATATATGATGTAGTAGTACCACCAGACCAAAAATCACCTGGTGTGACGGACCTCAGTCATGGATAAGGGTTCGGCACACCACTTTAAAAGTGGGCATTTTTAGATTGGTGTGCCGAACCCTTATCCATGAATGAGGTCCAGCACACCAGTTGATTTTTGGTCTGGGGGTACTACTACATCATATATGTGAAAATGCTGGGGGTTACCCTACCCCCTCTAAAATTGCCCACCTTTGGATTGGTGTGCCGAGACCTTATTCAGGACGAGAAAATGCATATATTATCAAAAAATGGCGAGGATAACCTATCCATCATATTTTATACCTTGAACTCTTGCTCTATTAGTAATAGCTAGAGTCTACGATTTTTGACAGTTATTGTTTTCCCAGAGGTGAGCAACTGGATTTGACAGTTTTTAGGGAAATGTTTGAAATTGTGTGTTGGCAATGATAGTTGGTAACCCCTGACAATAAATAACTTTGTCACTGTCAGATTTTTGATTAAAAAACGTCAGGTTTAAAAATAGAATTAAATTTAAAAAAAGGGACAAAGACGGGTCCATATCAAAAACTGTAAAAATACGTGCCATACAAGCAGTAGTTACAAACATACGCATTTACCATGTACCTACTTCGTTATTAAATAACACATTATGTTTCCATGTTTTATTGTAAGAAAAAGAGTAACAAAAATATAGATCATAGGAGTCTTTATATTATACCTATTTTTAATATCCACCGTGTGTATCCACTGTTTGTTTTTGTTTTTTTTTGTCAAAACTGTCTGGGGTAATTATAAAAAGAGACAACAAAACATCAGTCCATTTCATAAAATCCGTTTTACATGCAAATATGAAAAAAACTAGAAAGAGAGGGCAATATGAGTTGCTCACCCCTGGTAAAACAATAACTGTCGAATGTATAGAGGGCCTCTAGGAATAGCTATCTCTTTTACTCCACATATTTCCAGCTTTTTCAGCAGTATTTCTTGATCAATGGAGTCAAAAGCCTTTGATAGATCACAGAACCTGGTCGAAACCTTTTGTTGAAATGTAAGCATGTATAGCAGATTTATTTTTGTTAAAAAAAACGTCTTAATTGTAATAATTTTTCAACTATTGCTATTTCTCTTATTGCGTTTAAACCCTAGATATAGACATACTAAACTGAATAGGCAACATACATTAACATGGGGAAACAAAAGAGGACCCTCTAAACATTATGTCCGTTCGAGACATTGTGCAGGCTAGAGCGGAGTTTATATCAGTCACCTGATGTCTTCCTCGAGAGATAACAATAATAAGACCAACATCAGTAGGCTTTGATGTATCTCGAGTAGTCACGAGATATTCGTAGTATAATCAAAGGGAGTGCAAAATGACCAATCTGTGCATTTTTGGAGAGAAAAGAACTAAGATTGCTATCTTTTTTATACAATCTTTTTGTTCTTAAATCAATAGTTTTCAGAAAATAACAAATTTTCTTTTTTGTAATTTTTTTACACTTTTGTTTTTTTTTAAATTAAATCGGTCAACAAATAAAAAACTTGCGCTTTTTGAAAGATACGCATCTCCTCCATATTGAATCCGTCATCTTTTTTAAAAAACGCATTTACCAAAACGACACAACAAGCATCTTGTAATTTGTATCTCGCCAACGAAAATCAGGCAAATAAGTAAGTTTCGAATCATAAGTACACCACATTTTTTTTTTTTTGGTTTGCTACGTTTATACGCACCTAAAAGCGCTTTTATATAAGGACGGTTTCTCCCAGGTTTTATAAGTCCTTTATTAAACGTCGATAAATATGTCAGTTAAGAACAGAGTTTTCGGAAAACCATGATTGACCCTAAAATGGATTTTAAATCGATAAATCACTTTCTTAAATTGCTTTAAAATAAAATCGATTTAGTGCTTAAAACAGTTTTAGTGGTGTTTATACGAGAAAATTTTCAAACCGTCCTTATATAAAAAGCGCTTTAAGAGACCCGTATAAACCAAGTAATTGTACCCCCGGATTTTTATTGTTACTGTGTTAAACTGTTGACATATGTGAACGGTGTCAGAATTCTGCCCTACCACTATAATAGTGCTGGGCTGAAAAAAAAACTTTTACGACCATCTCAATCCATTTTAATGGCTCATTTACGGTCCTAGGATAATAATAAAGCTTAGACTTAAACCACAAGATGGCGTGACAAGCGATGAAACTTTATTTTATAAGAGCATTAATTGACGCAAAAATGTGAATTATTTTTCTATATTTTTAAGACAATAAATATATAATTTTAATACCTAACCAAAAATAAGTCCAGTTAAATTGTCATATTACGCATTTAAAAAAAATTTGTGTTTAAAAAGATATATGAGAAGTCCCTTAGTAACCTTATTTGTTTGCATTTAATATTTATTATGGCGTTTTCATTGGTTGTAGGTAAAGTATAATACACTAACTCGCATGGTATGATCATTACAGGCTCAGTTAAATTGAGGCACTCGCCTGCGGCTCGCGTCTAATGACCATCATAACAAACTACTATAATAGGTCCCTATTATAGACAAAAAGGTATTAAAATCTATTTACTGAAACCTAACTCAACGAAGTAAACAAAGCCGAGTAGCTGTGTAGCTAACTTTACTTTAGTTACAAATTCTGCCCATTCTCTATGCAATTTGAGAGCTGTGCTGGGTATAGACAAACTATTGCAGCTGCCTGCCTAAATGTCCAATAGTTATAGTCCGGGAAGGTACAGTCTGCCGCTCAAATTCTGTACAATAAACGATTAATTGGTCTATTCAAGACACATTCACAAAAAATGCAAACTATCGTCACGCGAAAATCTATCCCTCTTAATGGTTTCAGAGATACAGGTGTTGAAAGTTGGAGGTTTCAGATTTTAGGGATTTTTTACTAAAATCAGTTTTTTCCTGTCTTGTTGTATTCGAGTAGCTAACTTGCTACTTCCAGTACACCAGTTTTTAGGTAGGGAACCAGACTATCGAATGCAGTTGAAAAAATTTACATATTTCATTTACGTCACTCTCAGTGGCGGCAGAAACTTGAAAAACGTAAAAAAACTTTTTTCACAATGTAATTTTTGAGAAAATCGCTGATTAAAACAAGCGGTGAAATATTTTTTATTTTTCGATATGTTATAGAAAAATTTAAAAAAAAAGGATAAGCTACATATGTATAAGCTACTTTGTGAAACACGCCTGTGACCATGGAAAACGCTCGGGTTATTGTTCCCATTTCTACTATGTATATGCGTATGCCATGCTAGAGACAATGAAGCTTAGCTGATTTTGACAAAAATGGTACCGCTGGAGTGCTCTGAGTCTCAGAGGTAGTATATCTCAAAAACTTTTTTTCCGACGAAAACAATACCGCCCCTAGCCGTGTGGCTGCTGCATTCAATAGCCGTGTGACAACTGCATTCAATAGCCTGGTTCTTTATATAAAAACTGGTGCAGCGGAAGTAGCCAGTTAGTTATTCAAATACAACAAAATCGGCAAAAAACTGATTTTAGTGAAAAATCCCTAAAATCTGAAACCTCCAACTTTTAACACCTATATCTCTGAAACCGTGGGTCGGATCAAAAAGAAGTCCATTGAAACGATGATCAGGGAGAACAGAACAACATATCAAACACTCAGCCCATTCCAACCGAAAGCCAGTGGCATTGCTAAGTCAGCGGGGTCCTTTCTAAAAAACGATTAAGTTTTACCTATAATAAACCTTATTTTTCAAAACTTCAAAAAATTGGTAAAGGGGAGCCTTTTGCAAGTTTCCAAAAACAGGAATTTTTTAACATTTTTAAATATTCAAAATTTTTAATAATTAATTAACGGTGTCACGTGAAAATGTAACTCTCTTAATTCGGCCATAATTGTTGAATGCCAAACGTTAAACTAAGGAGCCAAGAATATTTTTTCAGAGGTCGGCCGCAATGAAGGGTGCAAACTATCGAGGACACTATTAGCCTTTGTTTATACAGGGTTCCTAAGCAAATCCTTAGGGGGCCAAGCAGCATGGGGCGATGTTGTTGCTACATCTTACACGTAGTAAATCCATTCCAGGTTGTTGTTTTCTAATGTTTTCTATTTTCATACCTTTAGGACTGGAATAAAAATTGTTTTTGCTCGACTTTAATACCAAACTGATGAAAGATATCGTAAAAAAAATATTTTTCGGCTTTTCATTTTGTAACCATTGTCCTTACGCACTGTTTACAGGCTGGGGACTGAGATACATGCAAATGCCTAACCTAAAGCGTTCATACACGGCCGGAGAAATCGACTGAGATATTTCCGTAGAAACTTTGTCAAGCAAATAGGCCGCTTGACGCCTTCGAACGTCCAACCCGGGTTTTGCACTTTGATTCGAAATCAAAAAGAAGGAACAGTCAGATGTGGGGCCGTGCACAAATTACGTAACGGTGATTTTACCAATTTTTGACCCCCTCCCTATGTAATGTTTTGTAACGGTTTGGCACGTCATTCCCTCTAATATTACGTAACGATTTCAAGACCACTACCCCCCCCCCAAAAAAAAAAAAAACTTTTTTTCATTTTCATTCCAAATTTTCTTAGTTTCAAACAAATGCAAACGCTGTCGAAAATCCCCCTCCCCCCTACGTAACGTTTTGTAACCCCCCTCCCCCCTATGACCATTACGTAATTTGTGCACGGCCCCTGTAGTCCCAGTGGAGGAGGGCGAGAAAATTGATATTTTTTTCTTAAAAATTATACTCTTTAGACCTATTTCTTTGCGTTCCCGAAATTACGTAATTTTTGAAAAAAAATTGTAAGCGGCGCCATTTTTATTTCGTGCTTTGTTTTTCTAACATTTTTGCGTTCGGCTAATTTAATTGAAAAATTTTTGCCTGCGGCGCCCTTTATCTTCTCACTCGAAACCAAGATCCCCCGTTTTAGGAAAACTAATCCCGTCTCTGTTTCTAAATTTTTTCGAATAAAAGTAGAGTATGACCATGGGGAAATAATTTTTTCTACGGTATGACGAAAATTTCGAGAAAGTTAAAGAAAAAAATAAAAAAGTGGCAGAGTTCAAGTTTTTCGTAAAAAAAAAAACGTTTTTTGTAAAGAAACAGAGCAAAATAAATCTTATCACCCCTTTTTGGGTGTTACAAATATTGGCAGCCCCTTATTTTTCGCTTTTACCCTCCCGCTAGTTTTGAAGAATTGGTTCGCTACATGTTTCGAGATCATGTCACAAAACTCTTCGAAAATATCAAATGTAGTATAGGGCCAGCTTTATTTAAAATCAATAATATCGCAAGCAAACAGCTCTGCAAGGATAACAGCGCCGTTTATTGATTTCTTTGGCTGCTAGTGCTAGCTGCATGGTTTGGCCGTTTCCGGATAGATGTCACTAGTAGAACAGAATGGAAATAAATTTAATTAAAAGCGAAGATATTTCTTTCTAATGTTAACAACCTCACGTGTTTATCGCTCAGTATCGTAAATAATGGACCCTGCCGCCTCCTTTCAGCAAAAAAAAGCTGTGGTTTGGACCTGAAAACATCTAATTTTTAATTAGATTAGATGTGTGGCCGCCATCTAGCGGAATTTGCAGACATCTTGTCAACGGTTATTAAGGCAACTATGATTTATGCTCACAATGAAAGAGTGGCGACAATTTTTTCTCATGAAAACAGTCCGGAGATAATAACAAACTGGCACCATTGCTCAATATACCTGTTTCTTTTGTGCGCGCAGAACTTTCTATGCCATTTCTGTTTGATTTATTGAAATCCTATCCCTAAGGAAAATCTTAGGAACCCTGTATATTTCGCTTTATTGGAAATACACACAATTAAAAATAAATTACCATCTTCAAGCAAGAATCATCATTATTAAATGAGAAGTGATAGACTCAATATTCCACATCACAAAACCTAAACTTTTATTGCCTACAAAAATAAATGAGTTGTCTTTAAACCAACAGTTTAAAAATTTATCAAAAGTCACTTGCTTCAGATATGTTTCTACAGTGTTCATGACGGCTCTATATTTTTTGTTTAACTTGTAAATGACTTGCTGTAAATGACATTTTTATGTAGAAAATTAGTCAATAAACGTTCTACTTTTACTTCTATTTCTCTAACATTTAGAGCGATATGAAACTTATTTAAAGTGATCACGACGTAACCGGCACCACATAGAATATCCTGAAAGTAATCGCAACTTACCTCCGCTATGTGCCCGTGTTTCATACCATGACTTAGTAGCTCTCTAAGTGGAGAAGACTTTTCCGGTTATTGTTACCTAGCCACGACTTCAAAGTTAGGTATCAGATACTGCACTGCTAAGTCGCAACCACGTTCCTGATACGTCGTGGAGGCTCTTTTTTATGCAATAGAGTCGAAAAAAGAGTGGATTAGTACCAAAATTCCTATTCGGTTATTTTCGGTATCATAAAGTGATTAAACAAGTGCGAATTTTTACGAGTATAGGGTGAAAATTCAACTGTGACAGATTTTTTTTTTGTGAAATATACACCCTCAAAATTATGCCGTTTTCTTGTAACTGATGTAATTTTTTTGTTGTGGTTTTTAATCTTATGTTTTTACAGTCAGCCGCTGGGTCTCTCACAGTATGTTGCGTATAGAGATTTGCTGAATATAAATTAATTTTGGTATAAAACAATTTATTTCTTTAATATTGAGGCTCCAAAAACGAAAATAAAAGAAGCCCCTCAAAAAAACATGACCGATCGAAAATGATTCCCTGGTAGTAAAAAATGTTACTTTAAAAGAACTGCGACTTTAAAGTGGTCATAGAAAGTTGTTTTCTCCACAACTCCACCTGATTAACAACTATGAATAGTAAAAGTTAAAGTAATTTTGTAGTTGTAGCGTACAACGTCGACGTCTTCGATGAGGCTTAAATTCATTGAGGCAAATAAGTAACAAACTCATGAATGAGAAAGAACCTTGGAGGAACAGGAACTTGGTATTGTTTCACGTGCTAAGGAATACTTTCAAATGACACGATAAAATAATAAGACTAAGAAGTCGTTTCTGGGGATGATTATTACGTAAGGTCCATTTTTACGTGATATTAGAGAGTATTCCAAACTTAGGTCTGAAATTGTTGTTATGACGACAATACTACTACTACAAGAAAGTAGCGATGCCTTTACCCATGTAGCTGTTACTATAAATGTTAGTTGGGTCACCGTGTTTTGCTGATATTTGCATTTGTTCGCCCTCAATATGAAATGAATAGTACATCTTAAAATAGTAACTAAATGCTCGAAACGCCACTCCAAAGAAAATGTAAGTCTCTGTTTCGTACAATTGATGCAATTTAGGGCAAAAAAGTTATTTTATACCAAGGAAATATTCATTTGTGCAATATCCAGAAAGCATTTGTATTACTGAACGAATGGGATTGGTGTGGAGAACTGTATACAGCGTCCAATGTCCAGTTGAGTAAGCGAACAAACCCTTTTAGCGGAGATAGCATCCCTGAAACCTAAAATCGGGATCAATTTCACTAATTTCCTATCCCAAGTCAGTCAAGTCACGATCGGGACTTGGTTTCTTTAATGTTGACCGGTCAGTTTACTCAAATTTAGGCTTTCGTCCTCTCAAAGCCGTAAAACCGTTGTCAATGATATAGTTTACTAATGTTGAGCGGGTTTCGAACGTTCTAGGTACAATTTGGGATGTTTTACTTGGCGTGGGTGGTTTCGATATTGATGTTTACTGTAGCTAATGATTGTTGGTCAGCTTCTGTAAATAATCAAGACAGAGCGACTATAGAGATTGTTAAGTCCAAGCCGGAGTGTATATTTAGCAATTCAATAGAATAGAACATACAAGTTACAATAACCATGAAAAAAATAGTTGGTATATGTCCTCATAAGTAAGTACTATTTATTAACCGATTTATCTCAAATAAATTTTGATGTAATTATTTTTCTTTCTTCTTTTGAAGTCATTAGGTACTTTTAGCTTGTTTTAAATACGTTCACTTATCGGTATCGGAGATACGTCTACGGAAAGTTGATGTGAAAAAATACGCGCTAGGTATTTATGAGGTTTGAATGTCTATAATCTATACTAATAAAAGAACGGTAGTCAACGTCAACGATAAACACACAGGTCAAACCATTTGACCTACAGTTGTGACGCAGGTGGTCGCTAAGAAAAGATTTTTGACATTATTACCCCTAAGGGGGTGAAAATAGGGGTTGCAATTTTAAAGAGGTTTTCTCGGAAACAAAAAGCCGCAGAGATCTGAAAATTGGTGTCAAGATTCTACTAATAAAATAAGTAAATACATGTTTTGGCGTTTTTCGAAATTTTAACTGGGGGTGGAGAAATAAGGGTAATTCGATTTCGAAGGGGGTATATAAAGGGATCTTCTGTATCTCAGAAGAAAAAAGTCACAGAGGTTTAGAAATTGGTACTATAGACTCTTCTAATAAAATAGATGAACACGTGTATCAGCATTTTTCTACCAACCCCCTATTGATAGGGGGGATTAGCCCCATATTTGATACAAATTTTGATCTGTTAAAATATGGGTTCTGTGGTATCAAACTGAAGGAAAAAATGTTTTTTCTATTAATTTTTGCAATTTTTTATCACCCCCCCCCCTCCATATTTGATAAAAATATTGACCTACTAAAATATGGATTGTGGGGTATCAAATCGAAGAAAATGGTGCCCATAACAAAAAAAATATATATTTTTCAATAATCCATGCAATCTTTTATAACCCTCCTACTCCACTCCTTTTTTTATTAATTCCGCCGCTAGTAACACAGCAAAAATCAATAATAATCATATATTTAGCACGGTTTTATGCGATAAGTGTACATTTGTTTTTAAATCTTAGATTTCCAAACCCTCTTTAGGTGGCAAAACAAATGAGAGAAAAAGACAAAACGCGATCCTAAAACAAAAGACAGCGGAGACGGGGCAAAGATGTCGCCCGGCAACGGAAACATTGTAAAGTCAAATGCTGACGGTAAATCTGCCGCCCCGTCGCTTTATTTGACGTTCGCCCCGGCTCGGGGAAAATTAAATTCTGCCAGGGTTTACGTCGTTATTATACCAGAAACCGACTTCGAATACAGGGTGTATAAAATCATAGAATTTACCCCTCGAAAACTCGGAAAAAATTTGCAAACACTTAAGCAAGTACACTTCTTTTCGGGAAAAATTTTATTTTTCACGCTCCGCACGTAGTTCGATAACCAATTTAGCACCGTAAGGAGGAAATTAAAACTAAATTTGTCATGTTTACCAGAGCCTGAAAAAGAGCGCGGGATTTACTACCTATTTGTTTAACACTAAATACTACAATGTACTAGGTATTGGATATTTTACATCCCGCATTTTCATATGGTTGTAGAAGTTTTCTGCTCTTTTATTTCCTAAGAATTCTGTCACCATCATCCTAAAGGCCTTGCATGCCTCTTTTTCCTCAAGCACAGCTTCAAAGCCCGAATCCACGAGAAGCTTTCTTATTTGGGGTCCCTCAAAAACTCCCTGTTTAATCTTGACTTCACTTATTCTGAGAAATTTTTGTTTTATGTAATTGAAGGCAGGAAGATCTTTATGTACGTATGTAGCGGCGGAAGTAATGTTTTATTTGAAGGAACCAAAACTAAACTAACTTAAAAGTAGATTAACAATACCTAGTAACTAAACATAAGAGAACAATACCTCTCAATACCTTAGATTAAAAAGAGACAAGATATCTAGTCCAACGAAAACTTCTTGGCAAATAATAACCACTGTTTATTAACAAAATTTGCCATCACCCGACAAAAGCAAAACCATGGGTTGGAATAAATTCCATATCGTTCTAAACGTTAGAAAGGGAAAGCGACGGAGATATGTAGGGTGTGACGAAGTCGCGAAAACAAGCCTAAATGAACAGGTAAATGGCAGAGATAGCGTCTGTTTTGCCGCGGTCATTCTCGAACTGTGAGCATTTATTTTATGTGCCTTGGCTGTTGAGTGATCGATTCCTCTTGCGGCTTCGAAAATTAGGTCCCAAGAAAAGTAAATATTTTCTGACATAATAATATAACCAAAGTCTCTGTAAGCATCGGGTATCTTTAAGTAGTTCATCTAAGCCTAATACCTAAATACACACACAAACATCACTCTCTCAGTCTAATCCACGACAACACGTTAACAGCATGCGCCAGCGTAAAAGATTTATAGTTCATAGACAAGTATACTGCCCGTATCATGTAAACCAGACCTCGTAAAATATTTTAAGCGATAGATTTGCCACGAGCAGGTCAAAATCTATAAGACTGAGCTAATTTCTGATATAGAAAAACTTCTTTTTGGGAGCAGCCACTAAAATTATCGGCTTTGACTCAAAAATCAATAATTTTGTATGTCTTGTTAAGTTCATCAACATCATTTTCTTTTTTATCTGTTAGAAATTTGTTAAAATGTTTTGTTCCAAAGTCTTCATTCTTCAGTTTATCTATATGGTAGGCCATGAAAAACCGCAATTTTTTTAAGGGTATTAATTTGTTACCACTTGTCCAATTCCAAAAATTTTTGTTTTAATAAAAAGCTAAAACTTTAGAATGTATGATCCTGTCACCAGGATTGACATTTCGCTCTCCTGCCAATTTTTCATGTGCGCCATTGTCTTTTCTGACTAACGTCAGTTAAAAAGCCACGTCCTTGATGTGTTCAAAAAGGTATCAATTGTTAAAATTGGTCATAAAATACGAAAATGTAATATAATTAACGGAGTGAGTTTTTGGCCTCTAAAAAATGCATTTTGTGTTTAGGCATACGGTTCCTATACTTTTGAAAAATTAACAGTCGCGCAAATAGTCAAGGGAGTAGTTTTTTTATTTTGCTAAAACGTGGATTTGGATCTATTGTCAATGTAATGTCAAAAACACACAATAACTTTTAATAATAGGCCAAAAACTCATTAATTTGTTGCATCTTTCGTATTTCATGACAAATTTTAACAAGTGATACCTTTTTGAACACTTCAAGGATGTGGCTTTTTAACTGACGTTAATCAAAAAAGGCAGTTGCTTACATAAAAAATTGGCAGGGGGCGAAAAATTGGCATTTTTCAAAAGCGTCCGCCATCTTTAATATTAGCGAAATGTCAATCCTGGTGACAGTAGCTTAAAGCTTTAGATTTCCAATAAAACAAACATTTTTGAAAGTTGTTACGAATTTATAACATAAAAGAAAATGTGCAGTTTTTATGGGCCATCCTTTATAATAATTTTTTAACATAAAGCTTACCTAATTTGACAAAAAAATAAAAATATTTTCTTCAGAGAGTTTTACATGTATAGTTCACCCTGTACAAGCCTTGTATATAGACTTAGATTGAAGACCGTGTTTTCCTTTACTATCCGGGGGTGCAATTTGGAGCGCCGGTTTTCTGGCTATTTATTGGGATTCCGACGGGATTTATCATTTTTATTATTTTTACCCTCGACGCGACGCGAGGAAGGGTACCGCGCCCGCAGAGATCGAGGAAAGAATTAAATTTGACAGCTCTTTTTTTCGGGGATGTTTTATAGAAATTCTCTATTTACAAGGTGCTTGACTAATACCCAAAAGCATCGTTTTAAAAGTTTAATCCTAGTCATATCATATTAGATAGTTTTTGCTCGTGCCAATTTTAAAAAACGATAACTTTAACAATATATGACAGTTCACAATATTCTTTTTGGTAGAGGTTTTACGGGATATTTTATTAGTTTTTGTTCTTAATTTTCGAAATAAAATTAGTTTACTGGTTTTACTTCCTTTCCAAGCCAAAATTTATACCTTCTTAATGAAGTTTCGAGAAAGTAAAGAATAAAAACTGCCCAAATTTATTGCATTTATTTAATGCGACATTCTTATGTTAACCGCCCTTAACCATATATGACGTTCAAATGTCAAGAGTTAGTAACAGGGTGACCGGTATTTTGTGAGTAACCTTACCACGAGGTCTCATTTAACTTAGGTGTGACGTCATGGTTGCATTGCGTATTTCTTTGATTGGCAATCCTGAATATGAAAATAAATTGTAAACAATATTTTGTAATTTTTGTTAAATGTTTGAAAAGTTTTGTGGTGGAAACACACCTCAAGTTAATTAGGACATATGTCTGCCTCGCTTATGCAAACAAAGTAAAGTACTTACATTTAAAATATGTGTAACCCGACAATGAAGTCGACCAAACCTGTTGTATAAACCATTGAAAATATGGAACTAACAGGCTAAAAACGTGTGGCCCAGCTCTAAGTCGATAAGACTCTTTGAAAAAGTCGAGGACACTTGGGCTTCAAACAGATGGGTGTTTTGTCAACTGACTGACTGATAAAGTTGATTCTGGTATTTTCAGAACATAAATAGGGGGCCCTTGAGCACTACGTGTGTAAATTTGAGCCCAATCTTTCACAGAGAATGTAAAACTTCCAAGATTAATGAGGACAGGACTTAAAAACTCAACAAATGGACCAACACCAGTTTCTAGTAGGTTTGTACACCAGACAGCTCAAGGCAGATTCAGAGTTCCGTAAGGTAAGTGATATGAGGTTTGCGGTAAGACGCAAGGAAAATAAACAATGGGAAACACATGCTGCTCTTAGCGCTTATCACTTGCGGCTTACAGAACACTATAAACAGCAGCATGTGTTTGCCGCAGTTTATTTTGCTTGCGTCATACCTCATACTGCTTACCTTGCGGAACTCTGAATCCGCCATTAGTCTTTTTTTCTAATAGGTACTTTATACATCTATTTTTGTTGTTTTAGTTGACCGAGTTACTATTTGATATAATATAATAGCAGGTCTATACAGCAACTTAAATTAGGTAATTAATTTTTCATCTCTGTCTTTTTCTCGTGCTATGTTAGAAAAAGATAGAAATATAAAATTACGTACTAAAATTGTGCATTAAGTTGCTGGGTTGACACATTAATATATACAAAATGTATCATATGGAGAGGGAATTAAATAAATAAATAAAATATGTTTTCTTGTTTATTTTAGGTTAGTGCAGAGGTCAGAAAAACCTCGACAGTAGGGTTACATGTGGTTCCCACCTATGCGTGCTGACCCAGACTCAAAAAATGCTCAAGCGACTCTACATTTACAACAACTGCAAATCTATGTCATGTAACGTGGTGCGTTTTTTGAGTCGGGGTGAGCACGCATAGGTGGGAACTGAGCATTAGGTACTATAACTTTAGTTAGAAAAAGTTTGACTTTGTATTAAAGTAAATGCACATTGTTTATTAGGTATAGACATTAATTTTAGTAAAAAACAAGAGCTTTTTCATTAATTTTAGTGATTTTTTAGGGTTTTAATGATGTTTTATTTAAAGAAATTCAGTTTTTTAGAAATTTAACTAGAAAAAATTAATTTTAATGTAATTCCCTTATTTCTTAACCTCAGTGAAAAGTAAAACACTACAAAATACAAAAGAACATCATGCTCTAGGAACTGTAATTCAAATAAAACAAAAATCATTTAATCACTCAATCAGGTCTTTTTTTTATTTGCTTTTCTAACCATATCATGGAGGAAAATATTAATTTTGTGATAGGACTGGGAGGCGGACACCCCAACATAAATTTAGTCAGACAAATGATTTTCCAAGATATCTTTGGTGGAGTAATAGAAGAAATCGAGTCTCTGCAAACTTATTTGTACTTACTCACTTGTTTACTAAAAAAAAAAAACGGAAAGGCACCCCACTACTAATATAAACATGGTCAACAAAAAATAAAATCCAAATAAACAAAATTTTTGTAAAAGAAAACAAACTTTTATAAACTAAAAATCTTCCACCACAGAATCACATCAAGTTGGGTTGGTTGTCTTTTTAACGGTGAAGGTAGTTGCTATTTGACGCTAATTAGCACCAGTGGTTACCTTTAATAAAGGTCACAGCCTGACAGAGCGTTACTGCGCCTGCCCAGAATAAAGGTAAGGGTAACAGACTGACAAAAACCTGACCAAAATCTCCCTTATATCGGGCAAAACTGAGAGAAATCGATTTAAACCGAAGATTGGGAGCAGAATTTCTATCATTTGAAGAATAGGGGCCCTGGGCGAGGCAAAAAAATATCTGGTATGTTGATTGTCATTTTTTTTTTATTCTCTACCTCGGTTGATGTTTGCCATTTTTTTTTGCTCTCCTTTGCTTCTGTATTTGTCCTGGCGCCATGCTGAGTTTGATCTAGATATTTGGACTTGATTTAAGAAGAACAAAGATCCATTGGTTCAGATTGATGATTTACTGATTTAAATTTTCTTTGTTGTCGTATAATATATAATGCATAAACATGACGCTTGAGCTAAAGGCAATCGAATATTTCCCTTATGTATAAAAAGACTTATAAGGATGTGCTGTTTTTGAAAAGTTACGGCGGTAATTTTATTTGGGTATGAAGAGAAAATTAAATACAAAAAACTAGTAACTGGACAACATTTTCTTGTTATGATTCAAAGAAAATACACTGGTTTAGTGATGTGACATAATAAAGAAAGCCTTTTAATACGGCTGTACGATCGTAGCTAGCAACTTTGGTTCAAAAGTTATTAATTTTTAAATTTTATTATGTGTGTGTTATTTATGTTCAATTATGTTATGGAAAGGAAATGACATATCTCGAAAACTGTAGCTTTGAACAACATTTTTGGGTAATATTTACGAAAACCAAAATCTGAAAACCGCATATCAATAACTGCTTTACTTCTAAAGTTATGATTTTTTAAAAATATATTTTAACGTTGTTTCAAATCTAAAGCTCCAACGAATTTCGACTTTATAACAAAAATTTGTAGTTCATATTCATGGAAACTTAAATCTGAAAACCGTATATCGCTACTTGCTTTTGTTCCAAAGTTACAATTTTTTTAAATATTTTATCCCCCTTTCAACCTCCTACCACTCTACCCAAAATTTAATCAGTTCATGGTCAGCCGATAGAGGATTTTTGTACCAAATTCCGTTAAAATCGAATAAGGTGTTATGGTTATGGTGTATACAGACAGATAACAGACCGACAGACTACTTTAAGGTGTTTTGGAACCTTAGTAACTCATTTTTGATAAAATTAAGAAAAGTCAAAATTTCACGATTTTATTAGTCCATACCATATGGTATGATGGTGGACTAAAAAATATTTGGTGGAACTCAAATTATATTTTTTTGCAGCATCATTGGTTCAAAAGTTATGCATTTTCATAAATATCAACTCCCCTCTCTCCGTTCAAACTACGCCCCCCCAATTTTTGTGTATAAAAATGTTTAATTGTCAGCCGCCATATTGGAATTGGATAATTTGGAATGAGTGTGCATGTGTACCAAATTTCATTGAAATTGAATATGAAAAATGCATTACAAAATTTGACAGACAGACAGACCAACACCGTCTCAACTAAAATGCCAGTTAACTCCTACCGTCTCAGTGCCCTTTAGCCCACTGTGACTGCCATTTTTATAAAATATATGGACTTTCTGTCAGTTAGGTGTCAATATGGCACCGATAGTAGGTCAAAGGATACTAAAGCGAAAATGAGTTAACTGGCTTTGTAGTTGAGAACGGTGTTGGACAGACCATGTAAAGCTAAATAAAATCGTTTCAGAGCAGATATTATTTTTGTGTCAGTGACCTTAGCTCAAGAAATGTCGAAATGACGCTCAAAACGAGTCATGTGATATCCATACTTCTTGGAGTCAAATAAATATCAGAATTGGCTTGAATGGAGGGCACATAAAAACTTAGACACGGCTCTGAGCACTTTTTTGTTTTTTTACCGAATAAACTAAAATTTCTTTCTAAGGCCACCAATTGAAAATATTCAAACATTTGAATCAATAAAGTGCTCCGAGCCGTGTCTTAGTTTTTACAAAATGTTCCTTCTACTCAAAATTCAGCCAGTTCTGATGTTTATTTGACTCCAAACAGTATGAATATCACATGACCCGTTTTGAATATCACTTCGTTATTTTCTGAACTAAGGTCACTGACAGAAAAAAAACCAGTGAAAGCACTGATGAGCCCACGCTAGTTACCCAGGGCGAAACATCGTTTAATCATTTCTCTTTTCGCTTTGGTCTCTTGTGTGTTGCTTGTGGGATGCTCATCCAAGTTTGAATTTTCGTTATTTCCACCCAAGATCTCTGGATCTTTTGTTTTTTAGTTTCTTTTCGGTTGAAGTAACTGATTTGGAGGTTTTTTAACTCCTACTCATAAAGCAAAAAAACGGAAAAAATGGCTTAACCCGCAGGCGAAGCTGTGGAGTCTTCAGCTATTATGGTAATAAAGTATTAAGAACAGCTGGTAAATTGGGTAAAATAAGACAAAAAAGCAAGTGATTTTGATAAGATTTTTACAACTGTTGAAAAAGTGCTGTTTAAGAAGACATTAGTAGAAAAAAATATTTTCCTCGCAACAAACCAAATAAACAGTCACACAATTCTGCTACACCCTTCTGATAAAATTAACTTATCCGTCTATATTTCAAGACCAGCCGAAAACAATTTAGGCGTTTTTCACGTGCGATTTACCCCCGAAGAACCCGCTGGACCGTGCGTAACGTCCGCAACAGTGACACAATTGTCACGAGAGAAATTTCGTCCCTCAAAAAGCCAAAGTCACCCTCTGTGCAACCCCAAAAGAGTCGGTCGCATGCCCGGTCTTTATACTTGCCGGAAACTAGCTTTATAACCGATTGTTTGGCGAGTATACTTGTATTAAGGGATGATGATAGGACGTCATCAAACATTATGCAAGTCATGTGTCTTAAGGCGCAATTTTACTCATAGTTAAACGTCAAACCTCAGTTTAAACCACGGATGTTTACTAACAAACTTCGGTTTAACCGCTACCGGCGGTCTAGATGTGGGTTAAACTTCAGTTTAATAGTTACCGAAAGATTCTAACCTCAACACCGGTTTCGTTACAGGAGCATCGTCCGAACAAAAAAACGAAATATTCAAATGGAAATTGTCATAATTTGGAGGTTTGTTGCACGGAGCTGACAGAGCTGAAGGGCTATTCATCTCCTTTTTTTTTGTTAGAATTCCTTTACAGCAGGTCTATTGATAGTGGATAGTGTGTTGCACTCAGTTTTTATTTAAGCACCAAGAAGACCAAAAATTATTCGTCTAGAACAAATCCTTTGAACGAGTACGACGATGTAGATTTTAAAAAGAGGTTGGAACATCCCACAGACCAGTAAGTTTTATTCTCACACCGAGCTCACACGTATATATACAAGGTGGATTATGTAAACGGAACGGTGCTTCTAGTGGGTTAGAATTTGGTTGTACAAAAAAATACAAAGACACGTCAACTGAGATTTTTAATTTTCTTTAATCGTGCTATCTTGGATTTTTTTTATGTCATTTTGTTTACGAGGTATGGCAACAAAATATATTTTTTTAAATAGGACACCTTGTATAGTTTAACATTTTTTAATTCTAAAAAAAATTATCTTTTTGACAATACCACACACTAATACTCCATCTCTTATGGTTTCCAAGATAGAGGCATTTAAACTTGCATGGAATTGTTGTCTATGCCCGGTTTTACGGGGGATATTTGAAGGAATATCGAAGTTTTCCATACAGATTTAGATAAAAATATCTTGATTATCGTAAAAGATAGATCCTACTGTGTAGTATTCCTGAAGAGAGAATTGTTTGCAGATTTCAAAAATTGCAAAATATACAGGGTGTCCTATTTTTTAAAAAAATCCATACCTCGTAAAGAAAATGACATAAAAAAGCCCAAGAGGCACCGTTCCGTTTAAAGAATCCACGCTGTATATATATATATACTGTATATCTTTCTCAAAATTCTGAAAATTTTTTGTTGTGGCGCCTGACTGTATGTCTGTCTGTCTGTAATCAACGTTGATATTTCAAAAACTACTTGACTGATTTTTATCAAGTTTGGTGACTATGCTGGGTTTGGCTCTAGTTGGTGCTATTTTAAAAATATGGTTAAAATAATCAACCCTATATGCAAAGAAAAAGTAATCTTTTTAAACTAGAAAAATCTTGTTGTGCTCCTAATCCTACAGAAAATCCATCAGCTCTTCTTTTCTTCCTGGCCGTGGTGTAACTGCGACTTATCAAATTGAGCAACTTGTCTACCGATGATTTAATCCAAATATTAAACTGAAGTTTAAACTATGGTTTAATCTGGAGTTTTACCTTTGGTTGTAAAATTAGCCCTAAGTTAGTACTCATCAAAACATAAGTTGCGTTTTTTCCACATCGTGGCGGCGGAAATGTTGACGTCATTCTACCAAACTAACACCAAACGTCGCAAAAATGGTGAAAAGGTTTAAAAATATGTTCATACATGGCTATCTTTGTTTGACTTGTTATTTATTATATATATATGGACACCTACAATGACAGTTCCATTTAGCTTCTGTGTTTAATTGTCAGCCGCCATAATGAAACATGGAGAAAGTATTAGCTACGCGAGAGTGACCGATACTGTGTTATACTTGGAGCACATTGTTTGACTGCGATACGAGCGCAGCCGGTGGCTACAGAAAGGAACTACTTGTACAGCCGGACGCACAATGAATACATGTATTCTTTTGGTTAATTTTTTACAGAGCCTTACTTATTTAATAATAAAAAGATATGAAAAAACTTAACAGGCGCCATTTTTCCTTACTTCTTAGTGTTAAAAAAGTAATGCATTGGCGAAAGGTGTTAGCTCTATACAAACTTTAACCAACTTTGTACTGTTTGAAGTTTGAGACAATGATGTGTTTGAAATTAACTCTGTGTTTCGGACTTCCATTGTCTATATTTTATTTATACACGACGTTTCGATCACTACAATCTCTGATCGTCTTCAGGTGCAAACTACAATCAATTCCTAAGGCTACGTACTTATATACTGTAAGAAATCACTCAACCTTGAAGTTTAAGAAGTTGGCTCCGCCCAAGGAGGGGATTCCAAATATTTGGGATTTCAACACTTGGTTTACTAAAAATACCCTGATTCTGCCCAATAAAGGCAGCTTCAAGGAATTTTCGTTTCTTTCAGTGTGACTCCTTGTGCAAAACCTTTACTTCTGCCCACTTTATTCGGTGTTGTTTTGACCATGCATGTTCGGCGATTCCTGATTTTGTTGTTTCACCTTTTTGAGTATTCGTCTGATGTTCCTTAAGCCTAACAGATAGTGGTCTTTTAGTTTCGCCTATGTATGATTCACCACACTCACAAGGAACTTGGTAAATGCATTCCTTATTTTGTTTGTTCTCCAGTTTTGATTTACTAAGAAGGCTTTGAATTGTATTACTAGATTTAAAAGCTGTTTTAATATTAAAGTTTTTCGCTACTCTTCGAATTTTCTCTGTACTCCTTTAACGTATGCAATTGTAAGGAATGCATTTGCCTGGCTTTGGTCTTCTAATCTCTGTCCTGTTTGTTGAAATTTAGAAATAGTATCTGTTATAAGTTTAAGGCTGTAACCATTCTGCTGCAGATCCTTCTTAATGTTTCTTGGCTCTGTTATACAAAGTTTTGATTATGCCTCGTTTGGTTGTAGCAGAATGATTTGAACCTTGATTTAAATATTGTCCTGTGTGAGTGGGTTTACGATAGACTGTTGTTCTGATGTCGTTTTCTACTCGTGTGACCAGTACATCAAGAACAGGAATTTGACAATGGTGGGTCTTATGTTATTTAAGTGGTCAAGAAATTCTGAAAGTTGTTGGTCATTCCCCAGCCAGAGCTTAGGTTTATATGTTGCGGTATCAACCGCGTGTGATTCGAACCACTCCATGTAAATATTGGCCACCACTGGCGAAAGCGATGAACCCATTGGCAGACCGTCATCCTGAGCATAAAACCTATCTTTCACTTGAAAATAAGAGTTATGTAGGCAACACTCCAACAACTCCATCACTCCCTCCAGCGGTAGGCTGGTATGTTCATAAAGGGATTCGTCATCAACCAGTCTCTTTCTAATAATATCTAGTGATTCCTTTATCGGGACATTGATGTATCCTCGGGTCCTAAAACAAAAGATGTAAGAATATTAACAAAATGGTTGGAATTTTCTACAAATGAAGGCGTCTTGCCTGCAAGAGGTTGAATAATTTTCAAAAGGAATTTAGACAGGTTGCTTGTTGGAGAATTTCTGGAACTTGTAATTGGACGTAAGGGCATTGCATATTTGTGAATTTTGGGAAGTCCGTATAGATGAGGAGGCTTGCTATGATGTGGTGTAAGTTGAGACCTTGTATTGTCCGGAATACATCTGAAATACTTTTTCAGAATTCTATAATCCTTACTTTCGATTGATTGCGTCGGATCTTTTGGGAGAAGTTTATAGTTTCCTTTAGCAAGTACCTCTTCAAGTTTTTGGTCATAGGTTTTCGTGTCCAACATCACTATTGCATTGCCCTTGTCTGCCGGTAAGATTTTAACTGATTTGTCCTTTTGAAGATTCTTTAACACGATTTCCTCTATCGTGCTTATATTAGAGGTATGCCAACCATCGTTAACCGGTCAAAGAAGACATTGACACCCATAGAAGAGACCTTACTTGCCAAAGGACTTAACTTGCCATCGCTCCTAAGAAGATACCCACCATCGATATCATCACCGCCATAGAAGGTCATCCTCTCATCAGGTAAGGACCATTATTGATAAACCTATTAAGCATACCTCTAATATAAGCAAGACAGATAAGATAAGATAAAATTTTTTAAAACTTGTACAAAATTAGTTCGAAATTAGTTCAGAATTATAAGCATCTCAAAACTCGAACTTCTTTCGGGGGGGGGGGTGTGGCTTGACTGACCTCGCTTTTTCACTCTGTAATGTGTTCCTTTTTCCACTTTTTAAACGTCTGCGATTTTTATTGGTCTCCTTTAATCAAAATTCGATGTCCTGTCAGAATAAAAATCTACCAAAGAGCAAGACGACGACGAGTCTCTTGTAAAATTAAAAACAAAAAATTCTAACCAAAAATATTTCCAGCTATCATGAATCGCAACGCCAACGACTTTGAGAGCTGATGGAAATCATCAACGCTAGAGTATGTCCGCAAGTTTAAAGCTTTGGGGGGGAAATGCTTCTTTCCTTTACCAATAGCGTAACAAAAAAGAGACAGACTCAAAACAACGACGATTTTCCGTAATTCTCGGACATGCCTCTTCTTGACATCGGCACCCATAATAATAAAGATTGATCTATATAAAATTTTATGGAAAGAATGAAAATATAAGTAAGTTTTCCTGGATTTCTGGCAACGACGGAATCGCTCTAGGTCAAGATGTCGCGTTGCAGCTAAGAAGATAAAACTAAGTGAAGACAAGGAATGAGCTTGGGTTTTTTTATTTATTGGAATAGTAACCTTAAAACTAGAATAGTCCAAGTATACTGTCAGTTCCCTTATGATATTATGTTTATGTTGTCCACAAAATAAATCAAAGTCAGCTGCTGTATGCTTTTTATGTAGCGCACGCAAATTCGAAAACTGGAATTAAGGTCATAACTACAGAATACAAAATTCCGGTTTTTAATTAAAAAAATTTAAATGTAGAGTACGACAGAATTCCTACTCTTTCCTCAACTGTCATCGAATTTGAGGAAATCAATTAAATAGACCTGGCGGTAAAAGAAGTACAAATAATTGACATTTTAAGTTTGAAAAAAAACAAACTATACACATACCCAAGCATAGCCCACCTTAACAAACTAATTTTACCCATAATAAATTTAAAATTTCAAAGAGCAGCCAAACTCATCAAGAAGAAAATAAAACACCAAATTCGTATAATGATAATACGAGTAATTTATCACCCTCCAAAACGCCGCAAATCGTTTAAATGATAAAATTTGATTTATTTCTGAATATTAGCAAATTTGCCATGGTCACCCGTTCTTAATGTTACACACAACAGAAATGTTTCCCCCAGGAGCTCAAATTCACCCCAAATATTTTGCTGCCCGATCCCTTTTGTCCGGCAGAAGAAAAAAAGGGGGATCTCTTTAGAATAGCAATATTTCTAATGCCAGCTACAACACAATGCGTAAAAGATCTCTGATACATTCTCGGAAAGGACAGTGCCTTTTGCACCAAAAATTGTTTGATGATCGATACTCTCTAAGATTTGCACCTTATTTACTGTCTCTGAAAAGTATATAAGATTTTTAGGCTATAATATTCGTCTTTAAGCCCCCGACTTCTTCTGCCTTCAGTTTTTTCTTCTATTATCAATTTTAAAAGTTCGCATTTGTCGTTTGTCAAAATATGACCGAAATGTTGAAGTTTACGTCCCTTGTTGGTCAATAAAACATGAAGTTCATTCTCTAGTCTGAGTTGCTTGCACATGGTATCCGTCAGTGTCCATGCCTCTTGCATTGGCTGGTTACCTAGGTATTTGTTGACCATTTACTTATAGTATGCTCTAAGGTTTTTTTCGTTGGCTATTGTTGTTGTTGGATTCAACAACTCTTGCAGACTGTTCAGCCTATCTGCAATCACGACAGTGTCTCCAGAAAATCTTAGGTTGTTGATTTTTATGCTCTTTGCAGTTGTAAAGTGTATTCTCAATTATTTTATTTTTGTAGATATTACACTCCACTGGAAACAATATGCAGCTTTGGCGACCACCTCTCCTTATACAGACCTCTCCGGACCATCAACTTTTATTTGAGCTGTTTGATCATCGAGACCGTATTGGACTCTATCAAAAGCTTTCTCATAATCTATGAAACTGGCATATACGGGCGCATATACGGACACATCTCTAGGCTATTTACAAAGACTTGAATACCAAATAAAGCTTCTCTAATCCCGAACCTTCCAAAATATTTGCCCTCGCAAATCCAGGATAAAACATTTTTGGAAGTGGTGCAGATGATCCGTTCCTTGAAAAATATTCCTTACATCAACAGCAATAAAATTTGTCTTGGTATATCTAATAACTAGATTCTATCTGTCAAATTTATTTGACATGACACGACCCTTGAAAATATTGGTTGCGTATATTTTGATAAGGGTGGTTAATATTTTTGAGGACAAATCGAGTAGTTGTGATTTTGGGGATGACGTTTCGTCTGGTGTGAAAGAATAGCATCTACCTGTGGGTCTATTCTTGAATCGAGAGAAAAGTTGACTCCCTGGGAGCAAATTTTCTCTCGATTCAAGAATAGACCCCCTTATATAGTTATAGACAAATATTTGTCGATACCTTTTTTTAGCTACTACTATTCAGTTTGGAACGACTTTAACCATGATTGTTGAAGGTGGTAGACAATGTTGAACTTAAGAGTGAACTAGAGTTTAGAACTTCTATTGTCTTAATTTTGACTTTTTCACAACGTTTCAAATGCTTATGTATTTGCAATCGTCATCAGGCGAATACTAACAAAAAGTATATAACAATGATAACAATTTTACCACTTTTTGACGTATTTTAGATTAGTCTCAAAATGACTAAAGACTGTAAGGTCACTTACTACTTTAAAATTTTAAATAGAAAGGGTGGTCGAGTGATACCTTGTTTAAAAGGTATTTTAATTCTCTATATAAAAATCATTGTATTACTTACAGAGTTATGAGTATTTGTAACTATAGTCTGCGCACCTCTCCCCTTACTTTTAAACGAATTTAGTTGACTTCACATAACTTTTTTGAGGTAAGACCATAAGGTCACTAGCAACTTAAAGTTTTTATTATTGTTGAGTAATACTATACGTAATACGTAAACTATAGTCAAAAAAGTGATAACTATGTAAGTAGTAAATCGATTTTTTTTTAATAAAATTTTAAATAAAGTATTTAATATCCTTTTAAATAAGGTATCACTCGTGCCCTCCTTTCTATTTAAAATTTTAAAGTAGTTAGTGACCTTATTCAATTGACGCTTATAAAAAATACGTCAAAAATTAGTAAAATTGAGATCATTACGCATATTTTTTATTTAAAGTCGGTATCTCAATTCATTCGAAAGTAAGGTGAGGTGTGTAAACTATAGTCAAAAAAACTCAAAACTCTGTCAAACGTAAACCGATTTTTAAAAAAATTTAAATTTTTTAAACGACCTCCTTTCTATTTAAAATTTTAAAGTAATTAGTGACCTTATAGACTTACGTCAATATGACGCTTATAAAAAATACGTCAAAAAGTAGTAAAAGTGTTATCATTAAACATGGTTTTTATTTGAAGTCGATACCTCAATCCGTTCAAGAGTCAGCAGGGGGGGGGGGACTTTTTACGTCCGCACTGTATAGGGTGGGCCAAAAAATCTTGCACACTTTTAAATTTGCTATAACTTTTGATCGAATAGCTCGATTTAAAATTTTTCGATCCGGTTCAAAATTTAACATTTCGCAAAAATCCAAGATGGCGGACCGTTTTGAATATCGGGTAATTTTCACCCCCTCCCCTGCAAAAAAGTGCGTTGCGGCACTGGAGAAAATTTAAGTCATTGCGACAAAAGCCTTATGTATACTTTCTATACCAAGGCATGAGATAAGTGGTTTTTGACTCGACATTTTCATTTGCAAAAAAATAGCAGTTTTTGCATTTGCTTTAACTTTTGATCGAATTACTTGATTTTAAACGTTTTTACATTTTTGGGTGAACAAAGCTTGCGGCTTTGACATTTTTCGAACATCCAAGATGGCGGACAGCTAAAAAAAGTAACAAAACAAAATCAAGGCCATTCTACCTCCCATCTGTGCTAAGTATATGGAGGTATCACTTGCTTAAATCAGTTAGTAGAAGTAAACAAGTTTGTGTCGTCATTTCCAGCGTTTTCAATAAAAATTGTTTAAAAAAAAAATACTTTTGCAATGTTATGGCTAGCTTGATTTTTAATTTTATCATCATTGCAGGCTTAGAATCAATGGAACAAATATGCAGAAACAGGCAAATTTTAAGCAATGGGGCATTTAGTTTATGTCACCGTACTTGATTATAAATTTTTAATTTCCTAACCGATTTAATTTAGTGATACCTGCGGAAGGGAGGGAAATTTTTTCGCATTAATTTAGATTTTGTTCAGTGTAGGTAGCAAACATAATTTTTTTTCGGGAGGAGGAGGGGGGGGAAATTACCCATTATTTAAAAATGTTCGAAATCATGGATTTTTGAGAATTGTAAAATTTTGAACCACAAAGTTAAAGCCTTAAGTCTCGTACTTCCAAAAAGCTTAAAATTTATAATATTCTATCTAAAGTTACAGCAAACAAATCCACTCCCGTATTTTTTCATTTCTTAACCGATTTAATTAAGTAATGCCTTGGTATAGAGAGAATACATAAGGCTTTTGTCACAATGACTAAGATTTTCTCCAGTGCCGCACATATTTTTTTTGCAGGGGGGGTTAAAATTTCCCGTTATTTAAAACGGTCCGCCATCTTGGATTTTTAGGAAAGTCAAATTTTGGACCGGATCGGAAAAATCTCATGTCTTGATTTTCAAAAAAATCAAAACATTTTAAAATCGACCGATTCGATCAAAAGTTATAGCAAATTCAAAAGATTTTTTTTGGCCCACCCTTTATTTTAGTTTAACCTATAACTAGCTTTAAATTAATCTCTTAATCATTAAAATACCGTGAAAATGAGCTATTTTATTACACGAATTAAACTTTTTCTGATCCAAGCAATATTGTCACATTTTTATCTACTATTTTTCAGATCCTGTGTTTGTTTGCCACAATTTTTAATCAAGTTGGCCATGCTCGTCTTTTCAGCCTATACTGAATGTAAGAAAGTTTTGTAAAAATCAAGTTGGAATTAATTAAAATAATTCTTTTTTTAACCTTATTTTTCTGAAATATGATTTGGAATCGATTGATGTGGAATCATTTTAAGTAAATTTTTAAGGTCTGTAGTACTATCTTAAAAGCAAGACTACAATTTCCTAAAAAAATTACGGTTGGTTAGTTAATTTTTTCAACCAGCAATATTACTCTTAAAAATTACTGTATTTTAAAAGTCAAACCTTGCAGAATAAAATTTATTAACAAGTAGTGTTCATAAACAGCTTATTAAGGACTTATTATGGTTAAATCCGACAGAATAGTTCATAGTTTTAGCCTTCGATCAATTTTAATGGTTATCGTAAATTTTAACTCCTGACTCAATTTGCCGTGATTTGATTTTGAACTTTTTATACATTTTTTTTAAATCTTAATTAGTGGTGTAAAATATATATATTGTTATAATGAAATTTTCGTTACCTTACAAAATGTTTACTGTCGTAAAAGTCAATAAAATGTTATTTTTTAAATTTCTTGAATGATGATTCATACGCGATTTTTTCCACTTTTCGCAAAAAAGCAGTTTCGAAATCTCCAAGAATTTTATTGAGAAGAGACTCGTTTTAATCTTTATCTATAGTTCAGGTACCGTGACACCTATGGATCAAAGACCCGCATAAACCCCTCAATTAATGTTAGTTCTGCTTTTCTCAAAAACTACTACTCTCAGCAAAGGATACGTCCGAATTCAAATACGTTATTAAATAGTTTTAGGTCAGTCCACTGTATATTGTAGTAGTTAACGTTAAATATCACAAAGCTGTGATTGTTTTAGTGCAACCAGGTTCCAAATTCCCAACATAAACGTTAAATATGACTTAATTTTTTTTGTTCTGCCTTTCAAAAATCTGACTCTCATTATCAGGAGGACCCCTGGACAATTTCGTAACAAGAAACTTCTAGAAATTTATAAAAATAACAATAACCATACAGTTCTTCCTTACTTAATACCGTACACCGTTATGGGTAACAACCACAACAAATAACAAGTCAAAAGCTGACACTGACCAAAAAATTATTTGAGAAAGGACGAAATCTTTCAATTTGCATGTAGTTCATCTACAGTTAAAGTGATACTTAGTGATTAAATACCCCTTTGGGTCTCTCCTTGTTAATCAACGTTAGATGTCCTATTTTTGAAAACTACTAAACTAACCAAAGGATTCTTCCGAATTCAACTGCGTGCAATCCTTCCATCAATTTCTGCACGACGGACTTATAAATTCTTCTCTTCTGGCCGCTTCACGGTGGCCCGTCGGGCCAACTCTTCTCTCGCCGTCTCTTCGGACATGTCGCCGCCTACTTGTATCGTTTTTTATTGGGAAAAAACAAAAGCAACGCCGCGCCTGGCCTCCTATTGGTCTGAACGGAGCGGACTTCATGGGAGGCCCTTGCATATAACTTATAATGTACTTCGCAGGAACCGCGGGAGCAAAAAGAAGAAGTAGAAGAGTAATATGAAGAAAGGGTAAAGGAAGAAATAAAAACTAAAGGGGTTAGACTTTATGAAAGGAAGGACTCATGCCAAAGTAAATTTTTGAAAATGAAGAATAATTGGAGGAGGAGATTAAAAACAAACTTAGATATTAATTAAATGTCTCCAAAACTTTTAAATGTTTCAAAAATATCAAAAATAAATTGTTACTGTTACATTTTCAAAAAATTATTATGAATTCCGCAGAAATAATAAATTTCTCTTTTTGTTCTTCCAATACAAAATTATTTAGTTCCTTAGCAAATTTATCATTTGGGTGTTTGTACATATCAATTTTCTATATAGTAGTTATAATCTAACCCCTCATTTCATAATCGTATACAGATTTTTATAAAATGATCTATGGTTTCAAAAGCCTTGTAGAAATCGAAGAAAACAGCAGTTATATTTAGTTTCTTCTTTCTGTTATTTCTGCAGTCTTGAGAACAGCGCTTTCTAAATCGATAGAATTTACCAAAATCTTTGGCATTTATAAATTATAAGGTTTATACCTTTATTTAGTTTTTAAACATCTTCTAGTACATTTACATTGATTAAATTTACTATAGTTTTAAAATTTCATAATTTTTATTAAACTTTCATCTTCAATTGACCTTTCTTCAGTTTTATAACAAACATTTTAATTCCCATCTTTATTCATGCAACGGGAGTGAAAAGATAATGGTGCAAGAAGCCACACCCGGCACTGGTAGTGCATAAAATGTTTGACACTATATAAAATAATGTCCCAACAGAAAAGAAAAATCCCTAGAAATATGCTTTTATTGTAGTGTGACTCCGAAGTTTTTAAATATTTCCAAAACGGTTAAAACGAGTCAAATTTGGCAGAAAGGCATCAGACCAATGACATTTTTGAAAAAGGTAAAAAATAAACTAAGGATTGAAGATTTAAAACAAAACAAATATCGGAAGGGTAAAAGTTTATTAAAAGAATGACCTATGATTTTAACAAAACTCTTTAAATTAGTTTTACTATTGAGAATGTAGAAAAAATTAGAGAAGAATTAAAACCAAATAACAATCAAGTTGAAGAGCCTTTAAATGTTTTAAAAATTTGTTAGAAATAAATTAAATTTAGCAGAAAATTATCACAAAAATAACATTTTTACAATAGATAAACGAGAAAGTAAGGGGGATTAAATTTAAATATTTGTACTGTAGATTGATAAAAATTAAACCAATCAAAATAGAAACCACTGATATTGTCAGATTTTCTAAATTTTTAGTGTTAAGAAATTGCAAGGAAAATTTCAACTCAAAATTAATTATAACATCACTCGAGCAAAAAGAATGTGGCCCATTTTACAAGCTTCAAATGTTTCAAAAATTAGTAGAAAATCACGCTGTATCCAGGAAAAAACGTTTTAAAAAGTACAGGGAAGAAAATACAGTAGCATCTCTATGTTGGGGTGGTAAACACATAACCCGGTAAAAAAATTGTAGATTAAGACAGATGACGTGAATCAAAGACATGGAGTTCGGGAGAGGATAAACAGGAGTGGGCTGATAAAAGCAGGAATGTGACAAAAAGGCTCCAAGAAGAAAGCCTACCATGCTAATACTAAAAAAAGAAATAGGTAACTTTTTTTAACAGAAATATTGAAACCAAAACGTTATATGGATAATAAAGATAGAGGCTAAACATGTTTTAAGAAATTCACATATAAGGAGTAACTGGACATTCTGCAAAAAATGATGGACAAACAAACAGAGGCACCCTCCTTTTGTTGCTATATGAAAAACAAATATGAAACAACAGGCGTGGGGGAGAGTGAAGGCAGAACATTTTAAATTCCATATCTTTTTGTGGGACTGGCGACAAGAGTCTCACTTCAGGGGTGACCCTATAGAATGACCATTTTTGGCGTTTAATACTTAATGTCAGTTTATAGATGGGGGGGTTGATTCCTTGTTTGTTTTTCGAGGTCGTTTAAACACAGGTCTCTGACCATGTCAGGTTTTAAAGGTTTTTTCAGGTTTTAAAATTATTAATATACCAAAACCAAGAAGGACACTTTATAAAGACGTTGAAATTGTCAAAAAGTTTGTCCGAGATATCAGCATTTAGTTTTACGACAGAACAAAAATAAAAAGTTTTTTGCTAGATGTCCAAATATTTTTTTTTTTAAATTCAGTCGATTTTGGTTTTAAAAACCAACCACATTAAGGTGATCCATTACCACCCAGAACGCACCTCTTTTAACTCACACGACAGCTATCGTTGGTTAAAACTTGCTTATGTTCAAGTTTTTTAGACGAAAAATAAGCCTGAGCAATTAAAATTAAAATTACACCAGAACAACCCGTCTTATCCATTACAGAAGTACAAATTAATGTTAAATAATTTAGCGTTGTATAACTTATTTCATAACAAGTGCCTGTCAGGGTATGTATCCTTAAAAACTCGATAGTCCAGAAAGCAATTATTATAATTTCATAGTGCCTGTGAATTCTCTAAGACAAACCTAATTTTAAATTATTTTCACAAAAATGCAACCTGACAACTTTGGCTTTACTTAAATAAGTAAAAAATGTATCAAAGATTTTTTTTCTGTTTAGCTTTAAATTGTCATCCACAAACCAACGAAACTATATTTAAAACGTCAGAAAAGGTTAAATTTCGTTCATATCGTTTTTCTTATTGTTGTAATCTGGATAAAGCTAACGAAAAATATCGAAGAATTTAAATTTTTATTTTGTTTCAAAATAGTAGAATTTACTAAACAGTGGTTAAATTTTCAGTATAGATAATGGTTTGAATAAATAGAGACCTTTTGCACCTCTTATAAAAAATCACCGTTAGGTGACTTTATCGATTAATAACGCGTTTGTGACATAGCTAACGTCAATGATGGCCCACTTTATACGGTATTTATTATTATAAAGATTTACAAAAAGAATTTATCTAATAATATTTTTCATTTAGAATAACTTATTCTTGTGTTTTTTACGATGAATTTTAATTATTAATAATCTTTAAAAACTCAAAAAAAGATCGGAATCACTTGTCATAGTTGCCAGTGCAAATCAATGTTACGAAATTCTAGCCAAAAAAAAACAAAAATTGACACTTATCTTTACAATTAAAAAGAATACAGAACATATTTGCATTCAAAAATCAATTTAATTTTTTTTGGTTTTCTATGAAATAAGCGATAAAGTAAAAAGCCATCAAAATTATAGGTGCAAAAGTTCTCTAATGTAGAAATGCGTTCCCACTATCCTTGGTTTAGTCCTGGAAGCCTGCCTCTTTCGAAAAGGAACAGTTTTTTCTGGGCTGCAACCTTCTTACATCGCCTGGGGCCAGCAGATAGTTCCCCAGATGCGACTCTCTTGATCTGCAAAGACGATTCTTCGTTCTCCATGCACCATCGACACTCTCAGTACTACTATCTAAAATAGTACTCCCCACAGGTCTAAATATTTACACCTGTGAGGGGTACTAAATTTTAAAACCAATTTTCAAAAAACACTTACCCATACAGAAACTACACAAAGTTATTGATTATTTTTTATTGTTATTGCAAAATACCGCTGAAAAACTGCTTTTTTCTCAAAATACACCATATTTTAGAAGAAAATGCTCTAAAAATAATTTTTTTTGACAGGTTTCAAAATGTCAAATGGCGAATACACCAAAAATTTGGCACATAATAGCTCCATTATCTGTGTTTGAGATTATAAAGTTTGTGATTTTTTAGAACACCTCTGGCAGGTGGTTTAAATTTATAGCACCCAGAAAGGATTGTTTTGTGGTGTTGTTCATTAACCAATAAAACACCTCCAATTTTCTCCAGAAAAACGCCATATTTTGAACCCGTTTTCAGCACAAAAAATATATTTTTGAGGGCACTACGAGGCAAAACAAACATAAGTGAAGGTCACTGATTATGCACGAAAAATATACCAAACAAAAGAACCCAAACCTACTATATTAATTTATTTACAAACTGAAATTAAAACACTGAGTATATCTAAAAGCGCACTCAAGAAAACTTTCCTTATTCAAAGCCCACCCATTTTAAAGCTGTAGCTTTCATCAGTAGAGGTTGGTGCAAGCCACGGTACAAGCAGAGGTAAGAAATCCGAACTCGCTGTTTGTGATTTGAAGGCAGCTAATATTTTGAAACTGACATTTCGACAGTGACAGAAATGTAAAAAAACTTGCATTTAAGTTTTTTAATACATTTCATAAATAAAAACACCTTTTAAATAAATACAAAATTAATCCACTTCTTATATTACTCATTTAAATCATTGTCTGACATCAAGTATTAATTGGAAAAATTAATTAACAAGGGTAACTTTTAATTAGAGTGACATATAACCTCAATTTTAATTTTTTCTACAGTGTTTACTATTTAAATCCCACGTGGGTTTAAATTTTTTAATTTTCTTTTTTTCTAAATTGAAACTTTCTTCTTAAATCCAACAAAAGATTGTGTTAAGATGATTATTCAATAAACAAATTTATTCAAATTCTTCTTATAAATCAAACTAGGTCCAAAACTCAAGGAGGGTTGGTTTAAAATGCTTAAAACCAAAAAATTCACTTAAACTTAGGACCATTCTAAAATATACTAAACCTTTTTAGTAAATCCCACCGTCTGAGTCTTGGGCGATTCTCAGCGTCCCTAAGTGCTTGTTAAGGCGACAGTATCCTGTTAGGAGCCCTGTTGCTACACTCACATTCTTCCTACCTAGGTGGAGCAAGGACTTTGTAGATAATGGTTTTAAATTTCTTAGTAGGTATAGGAACTAATACTGGCATTAGACCAAAAATAAGTGCTAGATTAGATAATGATCACTGGAAATTATTACCTACCCCACTATACCCCTATTATAGTTAATTAATATTTTGGCATCCGAGAAAATTGACTCGTTTCAAGCTTAGAAACGGGGCATTAAAAATACCATTATTTCAAACTATAGGGATACCTGTTGTCGAGGATCGTTATTTTTGTGTATTTTAGAAAATAAAGGAACAGCAGGGAGGCCGGCCGGGGTCAGTTCTGTTGACAGCTATTCACGCCCACTGTTTATATAATTTATTTGCAGAACCTTTTTTTTCTGATGAGGTTCGCATTACCTCCTGGTTAAGGTTTTTTTTACGCAAGATTCATTAAGTTAGGTCGTCAAAAAATAATAAGGAACATATTTTTTCATACTTTGAGACACTTTTATTCCTAAAATATTCAAAACAGGGACAAAAAGTAGAAGCAGGGATAAAAAGTAAAAAAGGGGGATGACAAGTAAGTAAGAATAAAAAGTAAAAAAAGCCAACCCTTGGATTTTTCTAGGAAATATGCCAGCAGCAGGTTTTATCATAATTCTTGAAGTTTTCTTCCCAGACCAATGTTTAAAAATGCTTAAGAGTTTTGATATCGTTTTGCCAAAGGCGGCCTGAATTTTAAAAAGATTTGAAACATTTCTATTGACATAACACTGACTTGGTTTGGTTATTTTATGAATACAACATCCTACCAAAATTTTATCAAATTCGAGGATTTTTCGTGTGCCTGATCCGGCTGATAGAAAGATCTCTTACATGGCTGAACGAATATTTGTTTATCACAAAAGAATATTTGGTTGTTCTAGAATGCATACACTAAGCAGCCTTTTTTGGGAAAAATAAAATTTTTGCCAAATTATTACAGTTCAGGGCGAAAAGATTTATTTGTCCTCAAGAAATATTTGTTCAGCCATATTCAAAAATGCTTTTTTTTGTTACAAAGAAATTGTTTTACAGAAATACTTTTTATGAATTATATTATTGAATTATTGAATAAGTTCATTTTTAATGAGTGTATGTAATTACTTCTTTTTATTATGTTCCCAATCCCATCAATAAACATAAAATCATTCATTTCTTATTGTTTTAAAGCATGAACATTTCTCACCACTTTAAAGGTAAGTATAACAAGTGTGTTTTCAAATGGCCATCTTCACATTCCCGACCTGCTAAAACCCATAATTTTCTATTCCTTCGACGATATAATAAGGGTATTTCTTAAAACAAATAAAACCTGTGGCGACGGACCATCATGGGTATAGCTACGGAAAAGGCACCTCGTCAGCTGATTACTATTATTTAGGAAATCAACAACACTCATTTAGAGAATTTCTGCACCTGCTTTGGCAGATGCACGCCCGCACGCAGATTATATTATAGAAAATCAGAGCGATTTTGTAAATTAAACAGATTCTTTTCTAGTACCCTATAAGAAAATTACATTTTCAGCCTGCTAACGCGAGAGAAAGATGAGAATTTACCTTTCTATAGAGTTTTGTTTTTTTCCCCCCAGTCGGGAGTATTGGTTTGCTTTAGCTGCCTCTATTCTGCAGGTATAAGGACTGGTGGAGATACTGTTAATGATTTTGTTGAAAAAAGGGAGTAGAAAAATGACACTGTCCTCCCTGGTTGTATATACAGTGTTTGGGAGAACTATGGGTTTAAAAAATATATATAGGATCATTTTAGGAAAAACCTATACCCTTTTATAGAGGGTGTCCCAAAAATAGAATATGACACAAACTTATCTTTTTTTAAATTGGACACCTTGTATATTATCTCATTTTCTGCATCCTTAAAAAATGAGCTTGCCCATAATACCAAACACATGCGGTGGGATTTACTAAAATGGTTTAGTCTATTTTAGAACGGTCCTAAGTTTAAGTGAAATTTTTGGTTTTAAGCATTTTAAACCAACCCTCCTTAAGTTTTAGACATAGTTTGATTTATAAGAAGAACTTGAATAAATTTGTTTATTGAATAATCATCTTAGCACAATCTTTTGTTGGATTTAAGAAGAAAGTTTCAATTTAGAAAAAAAGAAAATTAAAAAATTTAAACCCACGCGGGGTTTAAATAGTAAACACTCTGTAGAACAAATTAAAATTGGGTTTTTATATATGTCACTTTAATTAAAACTTACCCTTGTTAATTAATTTTTCCACTTAATACTTGATGTCAGACAAGGATTTAGATGGGTAATAATAAAATAAGGAGGTGTTTTTATTTATGAAATGTATTAAAAAACTTAAATTCAAGTTTTGTTTACATTTCTGTCACTGTCGAAATGTCAGTTATTATTAGCTGCGTTCAAATCACAAATAGCGAGTTCGGATTTCTTACCTCTGCTTGTATCTTGGCTTGCACCAACCTCTACTGACGAAAGCTACAGCTTTGAAATGAGTTCGCTTTGAGTAAGGAAAGTCTTCTGAGTGAGCTTTTAGATAACCTCAATGTATATAATAATAATATAGTTGTTTTGGGTTTTTTTGTTTGGTATATTTTTCATGCATAATCAGTGACCTTCACATGTTTGTTTTGCTTCGTAAACAATCCTTTCTGGGGGTTATAAAGTTAAACCACCCCCCACAGGTGGTCTAAAAAATCAACAACTTTATAACCTCAAACACAGAAAATGAGGCTATTATGTGCCAAATTTTTGGCGTATTCACCATTTGCCATTTTAAAACCTGTCAAAAAAAAAATAGTTTCCAAGCCATTTTCGCCTAAAATATGGTATATTTTGAGAAAAGAAAGCCGTTTTTCCGTGGTATTTCGCAATAACAATACAAAATAATCAATAAATTTGTGTCTTTTCTGTTAGGGTAAGTGTTTTTGAAAATTGTTTTAAAATTTAGTACCCCCCCTCATAGGTGAAAATATTTACACCTGTGTATTTTAAATTCAAGAAGACACATATAAAGTGTTTTGTCAAATATTTAAGGTTTCTAAATAAAAAATTACCTTTTTTATTTAAAATTTAGGGGTTGGAACTTCCACGCTTTAGGAGATGATAGGGTAATTCTTCTGAGGAACCCAGTATAGTCTACTGCAACACATAAAAAAGTGCATAGGCCCAATTATAACATAATGTAAAAGTTTTTTTCGCCAAAGTAAGGAAATATAAAAAGAAATAATGTAATATTAGTACAATAAACCTAATATATATCTCCCGAAAAACACTTTTATTTATTTGTAGCTCCAAAGACTGTTGCCAAAGTCCAATAGTCTCATCCATTTTGTTTTTATTCGTTTCTCCCATAAACTCGCTCCCTTCTAAGACGAGGCGTTAACTGAACATAACTTTTTAAAAGTTTCTCTGGATGGAGTTTTGCCAGAAAAAAACAGCGATAAAATAAGAAATTATTGGATACGATAAGATCAGTAGCGTAGCAATTTCAGAAAACTTTAAACCGACTTTAAAAAAATAAACTAAAAATAAATAAACTCAACCTCTTCTAGTAGACTAAAATAGTTGGGCTCTACGAAATATATTTTATTTCAAACATTTAGTTTTTTTAAAAATTTGTAATGATAAAGGCTCAGGCTTTTCTTATATATACTGGAGAACAAAAAAATGCAACACCAGAAAGGACAAATATTTTTAAAGTTATTTATTTATATATTAATACATTAGGATGCTCTTCGTAATTGATTACATTTTCAAGAAGATTCCTCCATGATAATCATCAAAAAATTAATAATGCGTGGCTCCTCCATGGTTGTTTATGCACTCGTTTGTTCTATTGAGCACTGACAAAATAAGATGGCCTATATCATATTGAGGAACACTTATCCAAATCCTCCTTACGGCATGCTCGAGTTCATCTAAGTTTCCAGGGGGACGTGGTAATCGACTAAGATTGCGCCATATCATATCCCATACGTGTTCGATAGGCGACAAGTCAGGCAATCTTGCTGGCCATTCCAAACTCGCTTGTTTCATGAGCAATATGCGGTCTGACATTATCTTGTTGAAAGATCGCATTTGGGATAGTTTGTAGGTAGGGATGTAAAAGTGGCTGCAGCACTTCATCGATACATCGCCGAGCAGTCAGATTACCGTTGATGAAGACTAGAGGTGATCTGCTTCCTAAACATATGTATACAGGGTTCCTAAGATTTTCCTTAGGGATAGGATTTCAATAAATCAAACAGAAATGGCATAGAAAGTTCTGCGCGCACAAAAGAAACAGGTATATTGAGCAATGGTGCCAGTTTGTTATTATCTCCGGACTGCTTTCATGAGAAAAAATTGTCGCCACTCTTTCATTGTGAGCATAAATCATAGTGGCAATAATAACGATAAAAGATTTCTGTAAATTCCGCTAGATGGCGGTCACACCATGAGATGATCGAGGAAAAAATTAGATGTTTTCAGGTCCAAACCACAGCTTTTTCTTGCTTAAAGGAGGCGGCAGGGTCCATTATTTACGATACTGAGCGATAAACTCGTGAGGTTGTTAACATTATAAAGAAATATCTTTGCTTTTAATTAAATTTCTTTCCATTCTGTTCTACTAGTGACATCTATCCGGAAACGGCCAAACCATGCAGCTAGCACTAGCAGCCAAAGAAATCAATAAACGGTGCTGTTTTTCCTGCAGAGCTTTTTGCTTGCGATATTATTGATTTTAAATAAAGCTGGTCCTACACTACATTTGATATTTTGGAGGTGTTTTATGGCATGATCTCGAAACATGTAGCGAACCAATTCTTCAAAATAAGCGGGAGGGTAAAAGCGAAAAATAAGGGGCTGCCAATATTTGTAACACCCAAAAAGGGGTGAAAAGATTTATTTTGCTCTGTTTCTTTACAAAAAACGTTTTTTTTACGAAAAACTTGAGCCCTGCCACTTTTTTAATTTTTTTCTTCAACTTTCTCGAAATTTTCGTCATACCGTAGAAAAAAATTATTTCCCCCATGGTCATACTCTACTTTTATTCGAAAAAATTTAGAAACAGAGACGGGATCAGTTTTCTTAAAACGGGGGATCTTGGTTTCGAGTGAGAAGATAAAGGGCGCCGCAGGCAAAAATTTTTCAATTAAATTAGCCGAACGCAAAAATGTTAAAAAAACAAAGCACGAAATAAAAATGGCGCCGCTTACAATTTTTTTTCAAAAATTACGTAATTTCGGGAACGCAAAGAAATAGGTCTAAAGAGTATAATTTTTAAGTTAAGAGTTTCTCGCCCTCCTCCACTGTAACGTACGTACGTGTTACGTAATGGTCATAGGGGGGAGGGGGGTTACAAAACGTTACATAGGGGGGAGGGGGGTTTTCGACAGCGTTTGCATTTGTGTGAAACTAAGAAAATTTTAAATGAATATAAGTGAAAAGTTTTTTTTTTTGGGGGGGGGTAGTGGTCTTGAAATCGTTACGTAATATTAGGGGAGTGGCGTGCCAAACCGTTACAAAACATTACATAGGGAGGGGGTCAAAAATTGGTAAAATCACCGTTACGTAATTTGTGCACGGCCCCACATCTGACTGTTCCTCCTTTTTGATTTCGAATCAAAGTGCAAAACCCGGGTTGGACGTTCGAAGGCGTCAACCCGTCCTATTTGCTTGATAAAGTTTCTACGGAAATATCTCAGTCGATTTCTCCGGCCGTGTATGAACGCTTTAGGTTAGGCATTTGCATGTATCTCAATCCCCAGCCTGTAAACAGTGCCTAAGGACAATGGTAACAAAATGAAAAGCCGAAAAATATTTTTTTTTTACGATATCTTTCATTAGTTTGGTATTAAAGTCGAGCAAAAACAATTTTTATTCCAGTCCTAAAGGTATGAAAATGGAAAACATTAGAAAACAACAACCTGGAATGGATTTACTACGTGTAAGATGTAGTGACAACATCGCCCCATGCCCATCCTTTTCTGCCTAATGTGCTTTTCCGTTTGTCTGCGTCTTATACACGGCTGCTTGGCCCCCTAAGGATTTGCTTAGGAACCCTGTATGATACTTTGCTGTCTTGCTGTATCACGTTCAACAGCAAAGTCTACATTTCATTTCTCACCTCGAAATCGCCTAACCCTCATGCGTCCATCATGACCACCTAAACAAAACCTGGATTCGTCGCTGAAGCTTATGGTATTCCATTCGTCATTCCAGTTTTTCCGAGCTCTGCACTACTCCAAGCGGCGAGCCTTATGTTGTGGGGTCAAAGGTAGCACCAAAAGCGGACGGTAAGTACTCAGCCCCATACCAAGCAATCTTCGATTAACTGTCATCCTTGAAAACACTCGTCCTGTAGCTGCAACTAGAACATCTCTTACTTGCCGTATACTATCCCGTCGATATCTGAGAGCAAGAAGTCTGAGATGCCGTAAATCACGACCTTGTAATAATCTAGGGCGTCCAGAACCCGCACGACGTCTTTAAGGCTTATCATTGGACCACCTTCTCCAAACTCTTAACACTGTTGATGGATTGGCATTAACCCTTCTTGCAATTTCCCGTAAACCAAAAACAGCCTCTTTCATGCCCACGATGCGTCCTTTCTCGAAGTCGTTTAAATGATGAAATTGTTGGCGACCGCGAATTCTTGACATTTTTATTTTCTAGGTAAACTGTAAACAATCCAAAAGAAAAACAAAAACTACGACAAAAATGATTTAAAATTTTCAGAAAATGTCTTTTATGTGTTGGTTGTTTTTGAAAATGAATAGAAAAAATCTGTGAAAAAAGGAAAGATTAGAAGACAAAAAATTTATCAAATATTTCTTTTGAGACAAGTTATACACACAAATAATTTTCATTCAAATAATTATACATATATACATTTTTATTGTTTTCCAGTATATATATTAGACTATTTAAATATACGAACCAACCTGGAGCTTTTTAAAGCAAATGAAAAAAAAGGAATTGTGATAATTGTTTGAGTCGTTTAAAAGTTATGCGTTGAAAAGTCTGCCCGCGTGTCGTGTGCGCGCGGTTTATCACTACTCTAGAAAAATGCAATAGAAGCTATTCCCGTGGCTAGGTTCTCTGCAGCAGCAGTATGCCTGCTTTCGTGTGCCACCCTGACCCAGCTATACACCTCTTTCCCCACCCAGCCCCTTATAGCAGAAAAATCCTCGCCAAAAACAGCATTCCCCAAGTTTTCCCTTACTTTGTGCGCCACCGACTTAAAAGAAAGACGATTATACAAAACCATTGGTGTGTTATCCATCACCCGCCCTTGCAGATTTAGTACGGAAATGGTGACCTTTTAAAAAAACGCTTTTAAAAAAGAAGCTACTATATATTCCGGAAAAAGTTGTGAAACGCCGCTGACTCCCGAATCAACCCGGCTATATAACAACCCCCTTCCCCACCCGGCCCCTTTGATAGAAATCCTCGCCAAAAACAGCATAGCCCAAAAACGAGCAGTTTCCCCTCACTTTTTGCGTCTTCTCAGGCGCTTGGGAGCGGCGCTGGATGTTGACGCGACGCCAACGTCAGGCGCCTGGACGCGACGCCCTCGTTTCGACTCGAGAGGAGAACGACGCCGTTTGGCGAACCCTCCCCCCCCTCACGCCCGTCAACCTTTTCGGTCCCCGAAGAAGAAGTGTGGAAAAGATCGACTCCTTACTTGGATGCTGTAAGGAATCGAATTTTTTTCTTGTTTTCGTTACGTTTGAAAATCTGTAAAGCAGCATTCGAAGAACGTTTAAGTTTTTTTTAAACGACTGGAAAACATTCACTTTCTGTACGATTTTTCGTTCGGAAAGTTCTCATTACAAGGCATGTTCTAAAAATAAAATATCAAAAGATCTTGGGTGGAAATTCAACGAAATTTCAAACCTGGATGAGCATCCCACAAGGAACACACAAAGCACCAAAGCGAAAAGAGAAATAATTAAACGATGTTTCGCCTTGGGCAACCAGCGTAGGCTCGTTAGTGGTTCCACCGGTCACCCTCCCCTTACATCATTAAACACCATCATACACTTTGATTTCCAACTTTGAATCACTCACAAACAGGCATCGTTCCACACTGGAACTTATCCAAGTTACCTGATATGGATTCGTCGTGGCGTGTTAATATTTCCAATAGGATTATGCTCCTAAGGTAATTAAAAACAAAAAAGAAGTTAAAAAACCTCCAAATCAGTTACATCAACCAAAAAGAATCTAAAAACAAAAGATCAAAAGATCTTGGGTGGAAATAACGAAAATTCAAACCTGGATGAGCATCCCACAAGGAACACACAGCATAATCCTATTGGAAATATTACAGGACGAATCCGTATTGATTTGTGAGTGATTCAAAGTTGGAAATCAAAGTGTATGATGGTGTTTAATGATGTAAGGGAAGGGTGACCAGTGGAACCACTGACGAGCCTACAAGAGTTGCCCAAGGCGGAACATCGTTTAATCATTTCTCTTTTCGCTTTGGTCCTTTGTATGTTCCTTGTGAGATGCTCATCCAGGTTTGAATTTTCGTTATTTCCACCCAAGATCTTTTGATCTTTTGTTTTTAGATTCTTTTCGGTTGATGCAACTGATTTGGAGGCTTTTAACTTCTTTTTTGTTAAGGCATGTTCCTTTGAAATATTTCCACTCTCAACAAAGGACCTTTTTGTTCAATTTTCCGATCCCTTGATCCTTTTCCGGTCCCATTTCTTGTTGACAGCTTTTAGCTTTTGTTTTTTTTGACAGTTTTGACACTTCTAAAAACGCTCTTTTAAATTTGTTTCAACAGTTTTGGATACAAAAATGGACTTAGATCTAGAAACTGTCTGCAGCCTGAAAAATCAAATATTTGAATTTCGAATTGGTGGGCTTAGGAATAATTCTTTTCAAAAACATGATTTTAGTAACTGTCTGCAGATAAATAAAGCATGACTTTTTAGGTTACCGATGCAAAAAAACTTTTTTTTTATACCTTCATCAAAAACATGATTTTAGTAACTATTTGCAGATAACTAAATCATGACTTTTTTGGTTACCGATGTAAAAAAACTTTTTTTTTATACCTTCATTAAAAACATGATTTTAGTAACTATTTGCAGATAACTAAATCATGACTTTTTTGGTTACCGATGTAAAAAAACTTTTTTTTTATACCTTCATCAAAAACATGATTGTAGTAACTATTTGCAGATAACTAAATCATGACTTTTTTGGTTACCGATGTAAAAATCTTTTTTTTTATACCTTCATCAAAAATAGGATTTTAGTAACTGTCTACAGATAACTAAAGCATGGCTTTTTAGGTTACCGATGCAAAAAAACTTTTATTTTATACCTTCATTAAAAACATGATTTTAGTAACTATTTGCAGATGACTAAATCATGACTTTTTTGGTTACAGATGTAAAAAAACTTTTTTTTTATACCTTCATCAAAAATATGATTGTTGTAACTGTCTACAGATAACTGAAGCATGGCTTTTTAGATTACCGATGCAAAAAAAAAAATTTTTTATACCTTCATCAAAAACATGATTTTAGTAACTATTTGCAGATAACTAGATCACGGCTTTTTTGGTTACCGATGTCAAAATAGTAGTTTCAACAGCTAGTGGCTAAAATAGTGCTTTTTTACAAGCGTAAACGCGAGTAAAAAAAGCACAGTTTAGCTGCGAGTTGTTAACACTATATTTTTTAATACCTTTATTAAAAATTCCAAGAAAAACAGAAAAATACTTTTAAAAATCTCGAACGAAGAGAACTTCTCGCAACACACTATCTTTACACTATAAATCAAGGCGGCTAGTGAATGAAATAAGAATCGTTTTCATCCATCCATGTTTTTCAATGAGTTTTTCGTAAATAGTTGGTGAAAACTGGCGGAAATGGCTTAATTTTTAGGCAAGAATAATTAGATTTTTTCAATATTACTATTTTCCGCTATTTCTCTTTAACTTTGTGTAAAAAACGGACAGAAATCTTTTTTTGCATCCGCGATCAAAAAAAAAAAGATTTTTTGCATCGGTAACCAAAAAAGCCATGCATTAGTTATCTGCAGGCAGTTACTAAATTAATAATAATAATAATTAGACAAGGATGGAAAATTCGGATTTCTTACCCTCGAAAATCCCCAAATCTGCATATCGCTTACGTATAATGATAACTATAGTTTCTTTGTAAGTTTTATTGAGTCCTTCTAGGTTTTTAAGTCAGGGTTGAAATTGAGTTCTGGATTTTTTTTTCTTTAGATAATTGCTATGGTTTGTAGCTATTAATGAATACATACATTTTTAGTTTGTTAGTCATTTAAGAAAACCTAAAATTTAGTTTTAAAAAGGAGAAAACTGGAAATGTAAAACAGCTGGTTTTATTTTAAGCGGACCAAATATGAAATGGATTTGGATATGTTGGGTTTGATTTTAATATTGGCAATGAAAAATATGTTTTTGAGAAAATTTAGCTTTATCTAAAATCTTCACTGTCAGTCAGGCCCATTATGGCAAACGTCAACAAATATTCGTTAAAGAGAAACTGGTAAAAACTTATAATCCAATCAAAAAAACGTACAAGAAAATAATAGGAATTCAAAATATTGGACATTCCTAGCAGATTTCAGAAATATTTCATAGATACGTTTTGATTAGTGCGATATTTTCAAAAAATTACTAAAAATCTGAACTGTCCTTTATTCGCAGTGGGCTGGTAAATTCATTCAAAGAATATCTTGTGCAATGGAAAGAAAAGAAAGGCAAAACTTAATTTTGCAGCCATTGCATTCAAATGCACAAACTCAATACTCGCTTCAGACGCCGCATAATGCACTCTGTACGACCATCATAACCAGTTTTAATTAGCCTTTCATTCGACTTGATTAACACTTGCGCTATGTGAATTATGGCTGCCATTTTGTATTGTTCACATCTCGTTTCTCATTTTTATAATATGGCTTGTGAGGTTTTGTAAATAAACACCAAGGAAAATTAGTTTATTTTCATCCTAAAAAAAGTTAGTAGTTTTTGCAACTAGCGACTGAAATATTTTTTTATTCGAGCATTGATTTAAATAAAGATCGCAGCGAGAGATTTCGTGTTGACTTGATTAAAACCTTTCTCCTAATCTATAAAATCTATGAAAATAAGGCTTCTCTTGAGAATTCTTTTGACTGTTCGTACCGATCATCATTAAAGATTTTCTATGTTGTATGTATGTAGTATGTAGGTATTCGCTCTGGTGGTAAGCTTTCTTACAAAAGCTGAACCATGCACTGGGGCCTCAAGTGAGCCTAAACACATAGTTACCACTCAGGAAACTAAAACTCCTGCAGACTACAAAACTAGATTTCTGCTTATTGTTATTCTCTCTGCCACTTTGTGTTTGTCTATTGTTATATTTTTGATTGTTCTATATATATATATATTTAGTGTAGTTTCTGTTTATATATTTTTTATTATTATTTTGCTTTTATTATTTTACATGTGTGTTGTAAATTTTATGACTATTTTATAACTATTTTTGATGATTTACTTTGTTTGTTTTTTCTATATATGTTGTTTGTATGACTATTTTATCCATTTTTTTATTGTGTTAGGCTGTAACAGACTCTTTATACTTTCCTTTTAACTATACCTGTACTATACCTGTACTATTGTTTTTAGCTAAATAAACGATGATTACTATTGTTAATAAAATCTATATGTTTGTGGCGGATTCATAATGTCGAAACTATTTTTTTGGGTTTTTCGCCACTAAGTTAAGGAAATGTTTTCAAAAATATGTTAAAACCCACTGCGTAAATTCCTAAAGAAAAAAATTTGTTCGTTTGTCAGTGGTTTTTAAATAAGATAAAAAATTTTGCCTACACACACGCAAATCCTAACTAGAATCTAAGTACTTATCTGACGTTTTGGCAGAAATTCTACTGCCGTTATCAAAGAATTTTATCCTTTTTAAAAACTTTTTTCGATTCTTTTTTAAAATATCTGTCTGAAAAAATTCGATTCTTTTTTAAAATATCTGTCTGAAAAAAGTTTTTAAAAAGAATAAAATTCTTTGATAACGGCAGTAGAATTTCTGCCGAAACGTCAGATAAGTACTTAGATTCTAGTTAGGATTTGCGTGTGTGTAGGCAAAATTTTTTATCTTATTTAAAAACCACTGACAAACGAACAAATTTTTTTCTTTAGGAATTTACGCAGTGGGTTTTAACATATTTTTGAAAACATTTCCTTAATTTAGTGGCGAAAAACCCAAAAAAAGTAGTTTCGACATTACTATTGTTATCAATATTACTTTGTCTTTAACTTATGCTAGTTGAGGCTGTAGTGAAAGCCTATATAGGCACGCCAATCCTATAATTTCGACACTTAAAGTTGCACAAATAGAGAGGGCTTAATTGTAATCGTATGTCAGTGCGCATGCTCAGAGGGGATACGTCGTACAACAGCGACTACGTCTCACCTATCTCTACGACCACCCTTGCAGTATTCGTACGCAGCTAGCGTATCCTAACCATTTTGTTATCTGTGGGTTTTCATAAGTGCCTGATCCACAGTTTCACTCCTTCTATCTTGTCACTTTTTTCGACAAGGAAGGAAATATCTGCTCAGAGAGTGGAGCGTGCAGAGCGTAGAGCGTAGAGCTTGATCAAGCATGGATCGAGCTCACGGGCGATAAACAAAAAACCAACGCATTTTTCCCGCACAGAGTTTTTTTATTTAACTTAACCTTTAAATTTGTTTTTGCAAAGTTTGTGTTTTCATTTTTCGCTCGCAGGCTCTAACGTTTTCCATCACGAAGACTGTCTTTGCCACATCAATGAGCCAAAAATAATTGTACTTCCCTTGTTGCACAATAATCTTGTAATATTGTTCGGCGCTTACGTTTATGTTGTATAAAACATTAGACACTTAAGTAAATATTTTAACGCATCCGTATCGCTATACGTAACGCGTTCGAAACAAAGTCAAAATGCGCTACATTTTTGACTTGTTTATGCGATGTTTCGAACGATGCCCGCTTTTTTGAAGGGTGCGATGACAGGACTACTGATTGAAATCGTTGCGTACGTTCGTGGGCCCCTAACGATACGTAGATCCTTCCGTACGCAACGAGATTCTGTCATCACACCCGTCAAAGAAGCAGGCATCGTTCGAAACATGGTATGAGCAAGTCAAAAATGTAGCGTATTTTGACTTTGTTTCGAACGCGTTACGTATACCGATACGGATGCGTTGAAATATTTACTTTAAGTGTCTATTTTCTTCGTCGAAAATTTGATCGAACGGCATTGTAGAAACTAATCAAACGTTAAAAAAAACTAAACTCGGCACTACTCGGTAAATAAACAAAATTTCCAGGTGAGAATTTCCGCAATTTGACAGACCTCTTTTCACTCGCTCGGTCTAAAAACGAACGCGAAAAAGTGCACACACGGTGCGCATCGATCAAATAAAAGAATGCACCAAAAGATACGCTAACAACAAGAAATCAATTGTCTTTTGTTAAATAATCCGGCTGCTTCCTTTATGCATTTGTGTAAATTAAAAATATCATGTTTGTTATACAGATCTTTTTTTTACATTAATCATTTTTGTTTTGCTGACTTGATCTTGTTTTTTATTTCTCTATTGATTTCATTATACTTAGTGCTGCCTTTTTTATTGCGTCTTTTATTCATCAAATTCAGGATTTCATCGGTCATCCAGTGGCGCACCGAGGGAGTTAACCCCCCCTCCCAAGAAGCCTGGTTACAATTGGCAGAATCAAATAACAGCAGAAATAAAATATATAAGGAATAAAATATAAGAGCCTGGACTTTAATTTTTAACAAAAATCTTTAAAAAATTATAAATTGCAAAATTTTTCGCCTGCGGCACTATAACACCTTTCATTGAAGCATGATTTTGACATCAAATTTTGAGTAAATAAACAATTTTTAATTTGGTTAACACCCCCCCCCCCCCCTCTCTACATTTAAGCCAAGGTCCACGCTTGTACGCCCCTGTTTCCTTGTATCAATTATGGTCACATCTTTACTTCAAATTAAGTGTTTTTTTATTATTTATTCTTAAAAAATCTCTCAGAAGTCAATTCCTGGGTGCGCCTCTGGGTCATCCAAACTTTCCGTGTTGTTCTTGGTATTTTCTCTGGTCTCAAAATAATTGTTTTGAGAAAACTCAGATGAAATAACTTAAGTTTTACCATATTGCGCTATTTTTCTTCAAATTCAGGAAAAAACATAAGGCCAATTTTTTTGCACTTATTACATCGCTAACCAAAAAGAAACCATAATTTTATTAATTGGAGACAGTCACTAAAATCGCCCTACGCCACTGTCCTATTGCTTGCTAATTGTCACATCTAATCTAAAAAAAAATAGAAATAACTTCGCCAGACTATATAACCCAAGAGATTGGGTGTAAATGATTCTTATTTGTGTAATTTCGTCCTTCGACTCCTAACGATCTCGCATTGAATCTCTCCATCTCCCCCGCTGCTGCTGTCCATAAAAACAAGCCCAAAATTAGATCTTTCAAATCGCATGTACGCATCTAAATAAACAAGGAGATCCAATTTAGTTAATATAGAATTAGAATGAGGCCCGCACATTTTCTCTGCTTGCTGTGGACGTACATATATAAATTACTAATTTGATGGGTAAACACGGCAATTGATCTTATTTGTTCGGCTTTTGTTTGTCTCGATTGTTTTTTTAGGGCTAGGAATCGATACCTGTCGAGGCATTAGCTAGACCATAATTATTATCTTATTTACTTTTGTTCCTTTTGTGCTTATTTATTTTATGATATTTTTGTTTTTTTTTTTTGTATTTTGTTTTGTTCGTTCTATTTATTTCATGTATTTATTATATATTTGTTTTTGTGTTATTTTATTTTACTTATTTCATTTATTATGTTTATTTTACGGCACTTAATATTTCTTGTATCATTTTATTTTTAGAGTAATATTATTTATTTTTGTATTAGTATAAGCCTTCTTAATAAGTTTCCGTAGTATTGGCGTACACAGACGTTGTTTTGTTTTGTTAAATTTGTTTGTTTTATTTATTTTACGGTATTTATTATTTGTTGTAGTGTATTATTTTAAGGTTAGTATTATTAATTTTTTCCTGGAAGAGGGAGAGCACCTAGGAACAACATAGTTTGAGATAAGTAATTATTATAATTAGAATTGCTGTGGACGTACATATATAAATTAATAATTTGATAGGTAAACATGGCAATTGATCTTATTTGTTCGGCTTTTGTTTGTCTCGATTGATTTTTTATATAGGGCTAGGGATCGATACCTGTCTAGACATTACCTAGACCATAATTCGTATCTTATTCTATGTTTTTTGTGATAGTGGAATGATGAGCATTGAACAACTCTACATTAAAATGGAATGAAAATACATGTTGCCAAAAAAATAATAGTGGCGCACCGAGGAGGTGGGTTGGGGTTAACCCCCCTCCCCCCCGAAAAGCCTGGTTATGGTCACATTTTTACTTTATTAGGTTTTTTTAATTATTTATCCTTAAGCCCCCCACTGAAGTTAACACCTGAGTGCGCCACTGAAAATACTACAAAAACCGTATACAACACAACAAGGGGAACTAGAACAAGTAAAGCAAATAACTTAACATGTGCACAAATGCATTTTACTACGACACAACAACATCTTATGTATACTGGACCAATCATATACAACAAACTATCGGAAACATTTAAACAGAAGAATTACAAGAAAATAAAATACAAACTGAAAAAATGGATAATAAGGAATAATATTGATACAAAACTACCCTATAGATAAACTTTATTTTATAAATCTTTAATTACTGTTTCCAATCAAAATTTTATTTTATGCTTATACCAATACTAGCTATAACACTATTTTATCTTGTAATATTTTAAAATCTTTTAAGTAGATACATCAGTCATAAGTATGTATGTTAGATTAAGATTAAAATTTTTAATGAGTCTAACTTGACCATTGCTTTATTTTCCAATACAAGTTTTTTAAAGACCCAATTCGAAAAAGAAAGAAATTAGATTAAAACCTAAAAGCTGACAAATTTTGTATCTGTTTATAAATAGATATTTTATTTATTTTTAAAAAGGGATTTAGTGAGGGTGAATAAATAACAAAATCAATGAATAGCGAGCTTATTTCGCACTTGTGGTGCTCAGAACGGTGCTAGGAGTTAGGAGAGATCTTCTACTACTGATGAGCACCAGAAGTGCGAATTCCGGATCTACGGTTACCATTACCTTTCTTGAGGGAAAACTCGCTATTCATTGATTTTGAAATTTATTTTTGTTTGTTTTATGTTTATTTATTTTCTTATATTTTTGTTTGTTTGTATTTTATTTATTGTTGTTTTTATGCCTTATTTATTTTATTTGATTTGTCCATTTATTTGATTTATTTTTTGCATATGTTTTATTGTATTCTTTCCTTTTACTTTTTTAGGGTAATATTTTTTATTTTTGTCACGTACATAGACGTTGTTATGTTTTTTTTTGTTCAATTTGTTTTATTTACTTTAATTGATTTGTCCATTCATTTGATTCACTTATTATATTTTATTTGTTTTATTTATTATTTTAATTAATAGTATTAATAGTATTAAAGATTTCTTAATAAGTTTCAGTAGCTCAGTTCGAGGTTATTGTATTTTCTTATTCTTTTAGGATTTAACAGGCATAAAAACTCGCGACTAAAATGTGCTTTTTTTACTTTGGCTTTTAAATCACTCGCTTTGTTTGTTATCTAAACCAACGCACGTAAAAAAACACAATTTAATTGTTATAACTGTTATTCTTTCTACAGATGAAATTAATTTTTGTCTTTAAAAGTATGGATTTTGAATTTTCCCGCAAAAAAGGAAGTTCTATTTTCAAGACTTTTTTCCCTTCGTATAATATTCTCGGGCAAAAATTATAAAATTTGCATCACATTTCCATAACCCCACCTTCTTTATAATGCGAGCATTTGGCCAGTAAATGCTCGTTTTTGACCACACACACACATGCACAACTCAAAAGGGTAATTTTCTTCAGCGTGCGACGCTACGTACAAAAAATTACAGCTTGAACTACAAAATTGTTTGACTGCGCAATTTTTGCGATAGAAAAAAATGAGCTTCGTTAGAGTACCGACATGACTCTGATTTACTTACTAATTCAAAACTAAAAAAACAAAATATTTTTTATAACTTCAAATATTCGGCTATTGAAATGAAAATACTTTGATCATTCTCCACTGTTTATTAAAGATTTACCCAACATGTTTCAACAGTATAGATTGTCATCTTCAGGAGTTTACTAAGACGCCAGCGATAATAATGCAGATGACGGAGTTGCGGAAGTGAAAGTTCGCTTCCTAGAAACCGCAGAATGCAACGAGCTATACGAATCATAGAAAACTGGTGCAAACAGAACGGCCTCTCTGTTAATTCAAGAAAGGCAGAGATGATCCTGTTCACCAAAAAGAGAAAAATGGAGGGATTCAGAGCACCCATAATATACGGGAAACCCCTGACTTTGGTCTCAGAGCTAAAGTACTTGGGGGTCACCCTGGACAAGGGGGTCACCTGGACACCGCATGTTGCCAAAATGACCGAAAAAGTCCAGGCAACCATGTGGCAACTGCGTCGGGTGGTAGGTCGGACCTGGGGTATTACACCCGAGAACCTCCACTGGATGTACACGGCAATAGTAAGATCTAGGATCCAATATGGATCCATCGTCTGGTGGCCGGCAGTGGAGAGGACCACCATATCCCAAAAGCTCAGAAGCCAGCAAGGGCTCATGTGCAGGGGAATAACCGGCGCCATGAGGACAACACCAATCCAAGCTCTCGAGACCAATCTGGCCTCTGCGTCCGCTAGCGACTTGGATCAAGAAGGAAGCGATAGCGACCCATTTGCGTCTGAGCGACTTTGGTTAGTGGAGAGGAAGAGTGGAAGCCATTGGACACCTAAGGGTCGCTTAAATGGCCACCAGGAAGATGCCACTTGCGTCCTTTGAGATCAAGGCAACCCGAATTCCCTGGAGATTCAATAAGAGGTACAAAGTCGAAATTTCCGATATGGAATTCCGGCAGAGTGAGAACCGCCACCAAAAGTTCGAGAGGAACACCGGAACACTCGGAAAGCAAGCTATGGTCTTCCAAGCCGAGGTATACGCCATTATAATGGCGGCAACACTAGAAGAGGTTTGCAATGGTCTGGAGGAGCATGTGTACATATGCTCCGACAGCCAAGCGGCCCTAAAGGCACTTAGTGCGCCAAAAATTGCCAATATTCTGGTGGAAGAAGCACTGGAAGCTTTGAGTCAAGACATAAGAGTAACATTGATGTGGGTACCGGGACACACAGGAGTGTAGGGCAACAAAAAGGCGGATGGACTGGCTCGGTTCGGGGCGAGCACTCAATACGTGGGGCCGGAACACCTCTTAGAGGAGACAGCTGCAAAGTCGACTCAATAAATGGGCTAACCATGCACTGGCAGACTCCTGGGAGAGCGAAAGAGACCGGACGCGGCCAGACTTAAATGACCTGGATGCAGAGGACCTACGAGCTCTCAACTGGGCCGCCAAAGTACTGGACTTCGTGAAGAGAACAGGAAGGCCCGGAGAGCCCACTATCGTACAAGCGGTACAGGTGGTGGATTAGGGGGCTGGGCTAAGGTAAGGTAAAAGGTGGGGTTTGGGCCTACTTGGCAGGCCTTGGGCCGCCCCCTAGTTACTACTACTGCTATGATATATGATGATATTCTCTGAATATAGAGCAGTGCTTGGTCTGCCCATCCGTCAAGCACAAGCCCAACGCCAGCCACCCAATAGGAAGATTTCTTTTAGTAAACCCCTGGAGATGAGAGTGTATACTGTTGAAACATGTTGGGTGAATCTTTAATAAACAGTGGAGAATGACCTAAGCTTCTTCATTAATTTGAAATCTGTCCACCAATGGACTACTTATTCAATTTGCCTATTTGTTGTATTGAAGTTGGTCTTTTTTAAACCTCAGCTCCGTGATATTACCCCACACACCCAGCAAATGATAAATTAATTATTTTTAAATATTGGCGAAAATATCTTTATTCGGTAATTTTCCCAGTTCCGTGATACCTTAGCTCCATAATCAATGAACATTTTATAGGAATATATAATTTTGTCTAATATTTTTCCTAAGAAAATTACTCTAACTAGGCTCCGTATATACTCATTTTTGTTTGTTACTTAAGTTGTTAGAAATTAACTTTCTATTCTTCATGAAATATTTTTCAAAATGCTGTCTGAGTTAAAAAGCCACAAAAGAATTACATTTTTGTCTTAAGACCCAACATCTGGTCGGAAAAGTTGCTCTTAATCGATGCCTCATCCAGGAACTCTAGTTAGGGCGTCCGCCCAACTTAGTCAATTCGTTGATATCCCCATACCCAATAATGACATGTCATTAAAGACAGCTAACCCAGTTCTGTCGATCGATGATTTCTCTCCGTATTTCTCACTCTCTTTAAATTATGCTGTTAGACAGAGAGATAGAAAGAGATTTGCTTTATTTTTTTTTACCTTTAAGGACAAAAACTTCCGATGGATAAATTTCTATTACGTCGCGTCGTTTAAAATGGATGCTTGAGGCGAACTCGAGCTTTGTCATGATTTCAAACATTGGTGGAGAATCTTGCAGTAAACATTTTTGTTGAGTTGTCCCAAAATGAGTTCTCAAAGATGTGTTTTTCTTACATTATTATCAATTTTTAGCCCTAAAATCAAAAACCAGGATTAAAAGTGAAAAAAGGGAAAAAGTAAAAGAGAAGGGTAAAAAATCAAAGTAGGGATAAAAATTTAAAAAAAATACAAACCTTCTATTTGACTACCTGCAGCACGTTTTATCATAATTCTTAAGTTTTTTTCTCCCATGAAATTCTTTTGAAAATGTTCATATATTTTAGTTTTTAAGACCGTTTTGTGTTGATTTTTCTGGCAAAAGTTTTTTGCGGCCTCTTTGAGTAGAGTGGCATCCATAGTTTTTTTACAGTGTACCGAAGTACCCCTACGGAAAATCTCACCCGTTTTGTGTTGATTTTTCTGGCAAAAGTTTTTTTTGAGGCCTCTTTGAGAGGCAACTTACTTCAACTCTTCCCTGCCGTAAGCCTCAATTCGTGGCTATCGGTTCAAATCATTTTCGGACAGATTGGGGTTCTTGAATTTTGTGTTTCGGCATTATTATGTTTATATTATTTTCGTTATAGTTATTTACCTAACAAGTACGGAAAGTTATACTTTTCCGCACGCGCCGGCGTTTGCCAGCGGAGTTTGGGCAAGCCGTAAGTGCGGAAAATTCTTTCCGCTCGGCGTGCGAAAAATTGTCTAAAATAGTGCTTTTTTTACAAGCGTTTACAAGCCTTTATCAGAAAATCCATTACACCATAGATCAAGGCGGCTGGTAAATCGTTTCCATAGCGATGTGTCTTTTTACTCGGTGACGTTCATTGTTGCGCCATTTTAATCTTTGACAATTTGATATTTTGACGATGTTTTTAAATGATTTTTTCGTAAATACTTGGTGAAAACTGGCGGAAATGAGTTAATTTTTAGGCAAGAATAATTAGATTTTTTCAATATTACTATTTTCCACTATTTTTCTTTAACTTTGGGTAAAAAACGGACCGAAATCTTTTTTTGCACCCGTGATGAAAAAAAAAGTTTTTTTGCATCGGTAACCAAAAAAGCCATGCTTTAGTTATCTGCAGACAGTTACTAAAATCACATTTTGTGTTTCTATAAAAATATTTTTAGTTTAAATTTAATTCTATTCATATATTTTCTAGCGATTTGATTTTTCCGTCATTTCATTTTCGAGACAATTTTTTTCGGACCAAATATTTTATTTTCTTTTAGTCTTTTAGTCCTGACAAAAAGCAGTTGGTGTAAACTTGTGTTTAATTTCTAAGGGCCAGATATTCTGACAGTTTTTGCAGAATCGCAAACTATACACTAAAAATTTAAAAGAGTTTTTTTTCAGTGTATACGGCAGTCTTTTTCTAAAATCTAAGACGCCGCCTCATGTCGTACAGGGCAACGTTAATACTAAATCCCAATTAACGTTAACTTCTTACATGATATGTGTTGTTCGTACTTTACGACCTACATGATGCTAAAAGGCCTCGTCGTGTGTACTTAACCCTTCGACCGTATGGTGGGCTATCGCATACCCCACGAATCAAATAACTATAAGCTGCTATATTATAATGGCCCGGCCCATGTATTTCCCTATGTTAAAAAACGTCTCCTCAACCAGAGAAATGACGGTACAAACTTGCGCAGACTCAGATCGAACCTTCATTGGATGGTATTCCAAGTCATAGCAATGCTATAATGGACCTGCCAAGTCTCAATTACCATGCTCTAATGCGCATGCGCCAGTTGGAAGTGCACTGACCAGAGAAATGAGGTGTACAGCTATGAATAGCTGTTAGTGTGGTTTGTGCCAGTGACTATAGTAACAATGCATTAAAATCGCTTTAGGCATTGCATACTCCACCACACAGATGGTGCAAGCAAAATTTACCTCCGTGTATTTTTTATGGCCAAAAAAAAATTGAACCTGTACCCACCATTAGTAGAAAAAATGAAAATATATGTATGCAAGTCTCAAATATGTTTTTATTTGGGTGCGCACCTCATACCCCACCACACACACAGCTCCTGCAAATTTTTTTCACCGCAGTGTTGAAGGGTTAAATTTCAAAAAGCTAACTGCTAACTTCGAGAGATCTGTCTTAGGTCTTGTCCCTGGGCTCTTGTAGAGAATTCGGCCAGTGAACAAATAGGGAAGGTAGAATGGCGAACAGACTCGAACGGTTAGCAAAAACTGCATATTTATGGAGAAAAAGTGCATGTGCCTTCTGGAATCTTTTTGCCACACTCCCGGTTGCACCTTCATCCTCTGCTAGTATATGACGGATCCAAACTGCCGATGCCGTCAGGATTCAGAGCCCAGGAAAATGTCCGTATTACGCGAAGTTTTGGTAAAATGGCTAAAGTAATCCAGGGAGAACTTTTATTCATTGAAATAAGCGCAAGAAAGATGAGAGATCATAACTGGCGCAACAGATCAATAAAGATACTTTCCGACAGTCAAGCAACCCTTAAGGCTCTTTAATCTTTTATATAGGTACTTACCAAACACACTAAATACCCTCTCTCACAGGTGTGGATTCCGGGACATTCTAGAAATGACAGCAATGAAGCCGCAGACCAAGTAGCGCGACAAGCAGCTTCCATAGTCTTCATTGGCCCCCAAAAATTCCTTGAGGAATTGTAAGTTTCTCCAGGGTGAAGCTGTTGAAACATCGTGAGGAAAAATAGAAAAACCAAAAGTCACAATAATTTTGTGGAGCTTATTCTGAACTTTTGTTTTTTTGCATTTTCCCTCACGAAGCATACAACAAGTTCAACCCTGATGCACTTCCAAACTGGAGGCACAATAAATTGCGTCAGTACTAAAGAAAATTTCCAAAACTGGCACATTCCAAAGAATTAATCACAGAACACTGCAGAAAGAGGGTCTAAGTGTTCCCACCTCCAGATGGGTTTAGGAGCCGTCGGTATGCAATGCTTGGTCTGCTGTTAATAGGTGCCCCTTTCCCGTTCTTCTGTACCTGGACCAATGGACCAAACGAACTAAGCTTTTTTTAAAATATCTTCTTGTTTCAACTAGTAATTTTAAGAAAAAAATAAATCGCTTTTTGTTTCTGTAAAAAGCAGCCAATTGAATTTTTTAAACTGATAAAACTGTTAAAATCACCAAAATAGTATTTCTATCGGGCATAAACACTCAGTGCCTTCCTGCCTTTGTAGTCCCGTCTCGGGACAGATCACTCATCCGTCACTGTCACTCGCGTGCATTGTCACCGCAACGACGAGTTTCTTCTGTGCGGATATTTACGAGAATAGCTGGTTTATCGAAATAAAAGCGCCATGATCAGTGGTCAGTAATCCGGCAAATTTTAAAAAAACAATGTACTGTTTAATTGAACAGCTCACCAAAGTTAGTAAATTCACGAAAATAAAAACTAAAAAAAAAACACTAAGAGTATAAAATAAAATAACTTTCATGTTTTTTATTATAAAATTATACAAAAACTTAACTTAAGTATGCTTGATTTTGATAGTATATCTTACAAGATGGGTGGGCTAAAATTTGTAAGTGTGTATTTAATTTCAGTTTAAAAAGTTTAAAAAGAAAGTTAAAGATCTTCTAAAAATAATACACACACCACACACCTTTCCATTAAGGTCGACTACTAAGATATCGTATTGTTAGATTAGTTTTGTTCTGTTATTATTGTTAATTTGGCTGTTGATCAGAATGCTAGATCAGTCTTCTATTAAACTAAAATTTTTGAATTGTTAATCTTTTGTTTTATCTATATGTTTTTCTTACCTACTTTATTTATATTTTTACCTTGTTTACATATTAGGGGTTGGACTTTGATAAATTGTTTCGAGCATCTTTTTGCACTTATTTGCCAATAACTTATTTTACTTAAAATTGTTACCATATTGTTATTGATGCTAATAGATATTATATTATTTTATTTTTATTATTATTTGAGTTCGGGATCAGTCTGCATGTACAGCCATTCCATCGTAACGAACGGAACAATTTTCACGATTTTTTTAAATTAAAATTAAATTTGCAGTGACGAGGCTAGAAATCGACTCTGGGTGGGTTTCGTCATTTAATTAAAATCAACTACCTACCTATGGCAAATTTTTAAAAATTAGGTAGGTACGTGCCTACTGCTTGAGCTCTTGAACTGGAGGGAGGGGAGAGGGGGTTTAATAGGTACCTATTGAGTTAATGTATACAAATCTCATCTAGTTCTCATTTGCAGATTTTTTCAACCCTTAAATGCGCTGCAGGCAAAAATCTTCAAAAAATTACACTAAAATGCTATTTTTTATGCGTTTCAAATGTTGTTGACAAAATTAAACAAAATTGTAACAATATTTAATATTGGCAGGCAAAAATTTTGACAAAAAAAAAACAAAAAATTCTTTAAAAATTTTGATCTCTTAGGTTTTTTGTAAAAGTAGATTGAGTTAGATGCCAAGAAGGGGTGGTATAAGATTTGTTGTCAAGTCATAAATTCGCCGCAGATGAAAATTTTAAGAAAAATTATAAATAAACAATGCCATACGTTTTGAATGCTGGTGATAAAAATTCCTTAGAATTAAACTAAAATTGTAACAATTAATGACGTCATAGCACCGCAGGCAAAAATTTAAGACATCACACCAAACACACGTCATAAGGTAAAGGGCAAAGAAAGGGGGAGCTAATTTATTGTAGATTGGGTTGAACCTCCTGGGGGGGCGGGGGTTAACTCCGAAACCCCCCCCTGGCAACGCCACTGAATATTGCCATTGAAATACATTAACTGTACTCAAACAATTCAAATGTAAATATATTTTTTATCTACTCTAGCCACAGTGTAATAGCATTAGTAGACTGTGCTCTAGTAAGTTTGTAAAAAGCTTTTTAATATGCGTAATGGACGGAACAGCAAAAAGAAGCGTACCTTCATTCATGTTTATATTATTTATTTATTTGCCAGTATGCTCTCAAAAATTGTCAAAATTTAATATAGTCTTAAAGTTAAAATCACACTTAAATACTGGTACTACTTTACCAAAAAAACTAACAGAATGTTGTGTATAGAACGAAACGTAACACTCAAACTAGAAACAATATTTAAATTACAAGAAAAACGTTTTACACAAAATTAATTCCTACTTTACTTATTTTTTATACAATTATTTCCTGGATAGTGTACAAAAATATTTTAAGAGTAAAAAGTTTAAGCTGATCTTTTAATATAAAAATACACCCAAATTTCAAGTTTTTGGCATTTTTTTTTACACAAAGAAACATTTTAAATTACTTCTTTAATAGAAACAGTTGTAGCCTCAGGGCCCGTATTCTTCAATTTCGGGGAAGAGAGTGCTCCTGGGAATTAGAATCGTACCTGATTGGCCGAATTCTCATTTTTTTGTCACATTTCTGTCAGTTTTGGCAGTAATGGCATTAGTTGTGAGCGATTTTGCTCTCCTGCCTTATGCGAGGAGAGCAAACTGACAGCAAAACCGCCCACGAACAAAGTCATTAGTGCCAAAAATGACAGAATAGTGACAGAAAACTGATATTTCGACCAATCAGGTGCGTTCCTGATTCCCAGGAGCATTCCCTTCCCCGAAATTGAAGAATACGGGCCCTGGAGGCAAATTAAAAAATATATACTGGAGAACAAAAAAAATGCAACACCAGAAAGGACAAATATTTTTAAAGTAATTTATTTATATATTTATACATTAGGATGCTCTTAGTAATTGATTACATTTCCAAGAAGATTCCTCCATGATAATCATCAAAAAATTAATAATGAGTGGCTCCTCCACGGTTATTTATGCACTCGTTTGTTCTTTTAAGCATTGACAAAATAAGATGGTCTATATCATATTGAGGAACACTTATCCAAATCCTCCTTACGGCATCCCAGAGTTCATCTAAGTTTCCAGGGGGACGTGGTAATCGACTAAGATTGCGCCTTATCATATCCCATACGTGTTCGATAGGCGACAAGTCAGGCGATCTTGCTGGCCATTCCAATGTCTCTGTAGCAAGTTCATATAAGAAGTCCATTGTTTCATCTTTTGTTGTTATCTTGTTGAAAAGTCGCATTTAGGATAGTTTGTAGGTAGGGATGTAAAACTGGCTGCAGCACTTCATCGATATATCGCCGAGCATTCAGATTGCCGTTGATGAGGACTGGAGGTGATCTGCTTTCTAAACATATAGCACTCCATACCATAATACTTTGCTGTCTTGCTGTATCACGTTCAACAGCAAACTCTACATTTTGTCTCTCACCTCGAAATCGCCTTACCCTCATGCGTACATCATGGCCGCCTAAACAAAACCTGGATTCGTCGCTGAAGCTTATGGTATTCCATTCCTCGTTCCAGTTTTGCCGAGCTCTGCACCACTCCAAGCGGCGAGCCTTATGTTGTGGGGTCAAAGGTAGCACCAAAAGCGGACGGTAAGCACTCAGCAGCAAGAAGTCTGAGATGCCGTAAATCACTAACTTGTAATAATATAGGTCGTCCAGAAATCGCATGACATCCATAAGTCTCATCATTGGACCACCTTCTCCAAACTCTTAACACTGTTGATGAATTGGCATTAACCCTTCTTGCAATTTCCCGTAAACCAAAACTAGCCTCTTTCATGCCCACGATACGTCCTTTCTCGAAGTCGTTTAAATGATAAAATTGTTGGTGACCGCGAACTTTTGGCATTTTTATTTTTTAAGTAAACTGTAAGCAATCCAAAAAGACCAAAAACTACGAGAAAAATGATTTAAAATTTTCGGAAAAAGTCTTTTATGTGTTGGTTGTTTTTGAAAATGAATAGAAAAAATCTGTGAAAAAAGAAAAGATTAGAAGACAAAAAATTTATCAAATATTTCTTTTGAGATAAGGTATAGACACAAATAATTTACATTCAAATAATTATCCATATTCATGGTGTTGCAATTTTTTTGTTCTCCAGTGTACAGACCGCTTCAAGCTACTGCGAACATAGGGGGAATCAAGTCCAATTTACTCTCCGTGCCATACGACCGAGGTGGATTCGAAGCACGCTGCAGTGTTATCTTTTGGAAATTTTGTTTTTATTATTTTGTTTTATTTCTGCCTTGCTCGAGAAACAGATGGGTAAGTTCTTAATTGAAATAATACATTTTTAAAACCAAAAATGGATGTCTACGAAGTTGCCGAAAAAGTGCAGATGGTCAAATGGTCAAATCATCATAACCCAACACACGTTCGATATTGGTCGAGGGAAAATTTGCATTTGTATTTTGACGTAAGAACACAGTATCCCCAAAAACTAAATGTTTGGGGGGGTATTATACGGGAACACGTAATTGGGCCATTTTTTATTAACGGCAATTGCAATTTGAATGGTCCTAGATACTTGGATCTACTGCAGCAGCACATTATTCCAACTGCTAGGCAGTTGTTAGGTGTAAGCTCCTAATGACTTCTATCTGTTTTTGAAGAAGCTTTTCAAATTATCACCCCTAACATGCTTGGAAACGTTAGAAGGGGTTTTTATAGTAGGTTCGGATATTGTCTAGCCGAGCAAGGAGGACTTTTCGAACATTTGCTTTAATTTTTTTTTGACTGGGATTTTGAGAACTTGCTTTTATTTTGTTTCTCCTTATTATTTTCATTGTAACACGTCGTCACTGATAAATCTGAGCAGTTGACAATAAAACGCTCTTATTTATCAGTGACAAAAAATAAGAAAATTACGTTATAAAAATTTGCGTATTTATTGACCAAATTCCGGTTTCATTGTCTACACTCCACACAGCACCGTGGTTAGAGGCGTACTAAATACCAAAGGAAAGTCATGCAAGTGGTGATCGCAAGCCGGAGTATTGGTTGCTTCACTGATAGGCGTGCGGTGTCTCTGCATGTACGTAGACTGGCAAATTAGACTTCTTCCGCCCTATGTTCGCAGTAGCTTGAAGCGGTCTGTATAAGTGGTGACAAAGAGTAGGTTAATATGCCTTCGTTAATTCATATTTTATGATATTACCCGTGGTGGACTTTTAGCTGAAATAGCTGTGTAGTGGCCTGCAGAAAATAGGCTTGAAAATGCATTTTCGACAGAGTTGCATCCGATACCCGCTAAACATTTGCTATGTGTTCATGGGTATTGAGTTCGTTTTCAAAACTCATTGTATCTTTTTCTTTTATATAGCGTGTTCTTTATCAAGACCAAGAACACGCTATATAAAAGAAAAAGATAGAATGAGTTTTGAAAACGAACTCAATACCCATGAAAACATAGCAATTATTTAGTGTGTGAATCCGAATTGTATTAAATAACATTAACTAGTTTTAAAAGTATATAAATTCTCGTCCTAAGCTACTGTATATCATTTAACAAAAAAAAACGGAAGTCAGACTTGCGCAAGCAATAAATTGTTCGAATGTCGAAATTGTAATACTTCCTGACGGTCACGTGACAAATCGCTTAACAGAAGTGAGCGTAGCTGTGTACAGCGTCAACTTTGGGGTTACATCGAGGGTTACGCTGTAAAAAATAAGGGGATACAGGGACAGACAAAATTCAGGGATTGTATTTATTTGCAGAATCGTTTAACGATCCTATTTTTAATTTTCTTGATGTTGTAGGTTTATGGGTTGAGGGATCTTGTTTAGGAAACGTCCTTTTCTTGAAATGCCAACGTTTCGAAAAATTTATTTGCTCCTTCCGGGCCGTTCAATACGGCCTTTCCATATGTAAATTAAGGTAATTTTGATTAAAACTTTTTAAAAGACGTAAAAAAACACATTAAAATATTATTAATACAGAGAGTCTCGGTCAATTAATCAATATCTGGGTATCATAGTAAAAATTATATTTGACCGAGATATTCTCCGTATTAATAATAATATTTTAATGTGTTTGTTTACGTCTTTTTTAAAGTTTTAATCAAAATTACGTTACTTTTAATTTTGGCAAAACTAGAGAAGAGAAACAAGTCCACTATAGAGCGACTAAAAGCAAAAAAACGAAGAAGAAAGAACTGAAAGGCGTCAGGTTAAGCAATGGCAATTCACATCAACAGGATGAGCTTTATAAACAACAAAATATTTAAAGGAAATAGAAATAAAAAAAAACCTATCGATAAACAAAAATCAAAAATATTAACTTCAGTATCTTTTCTAAACGCCTTGGCATTTAGTCTGCTAAATTTTCAAATAAATTTGGATTTTCTTCAACGATCTTCCGTGGAAGAAAATTAAATTTTGATAAATTTTTTGCAATGAGCCCTCATACGTCTTGATGGGATTGGCATCCGGGGTCTTTAGTGGCCATGGCAAAAGTTCAATAGTATATGCTCCCTGAACCACTGCTGAGAAATACTGGAAATAATGCAGGGCTGCGCTCAGAATGCCCACACCAGTGTAAAAAACGCACCGGTGCGTGGTGTGTCGCCGTTCAGGAATATGAAAATGACCGGTGCGTCTCATTTTCGTCGTTCAGGAAAGGTGCTGTGTCCACTGGTGCGTTTATAGCGTCATTAGCAAGGCCACTAATTCTATTTTAGTGAGCTTATCACACCACACCGTCACCCCAGTTTCGACTTGGGCGATGGTTGGTGTGCTTGAATGAGGTTATGATATGGTGAAATTTGGATAATTTTGAACGAGAAGACGGTTTAAAAATTTAATTTTATTTAATTTTTTTTTAACTAACTCTTTACAGTATATGATTTTTCATAATTTTTTTTCTAGAGTCGTTTTTAGCCAAGTATAGGAAGTAAAAAAAACGTGACTTTTTTATTTTTCTTTCGATTTTTAAATGTGATGTCTTATTAGTCTAGTATGCAGGGTTCCTAAGATTTTCCTTAGGGATAGGATTTCAAAAAATCAAACAGAAATGGCATAGAAAGTTCTGCGCGCACAAAAGAAACAGGTATATTGAGCAACGGTGCCAGTTTGTTATTATCTCCGGACTGCTTTCATGAGAAAAAATTGTCGCCACTCTTTCATTGTGAGCATAAATCATAGTTGCAATAATAACCGTTGACAAGATGTCTGCAAATTCCGCTAGATGGCGGCCACACCATGAACATCTAATCTAATTAAAAATTAGATGTTTTCAGGTCCAAACCACAGCTTTTTCTTGCTTAAAGGAGGCGGCAGGGTCCATTATTTACGAGACTGAGCGATAAACTCGTGAGGTTGTTAACATTAGAAAGAAATATCTTCGCTTTTAATTAAATTTCTTTCCATTCTGTTCTGCTAGTGACATCTATCCGGAAACAGCCAAACCATGCAGCTAGCACTAGCAGCCAAAGAAATCAATAAACGGCGCTGTTTTTCCTGCAGAGCTTTTTGCTTGCGATATTATTGATTTTAAATAAAGCTGGCCCTACACTACATTTGATATTTTCGAGGTGTTTTATGACATGATCTCGAAACATGTAGCGAACCAATTCTTCAAAACTAGCGGGAGGGTAAAAGCGAAAAATAAGGGGCTGCCAATATTTGTAACACCCAAAAAGGGGTGAAAAGATTTATTTTGCTCTGTTTCTTTACAAAAAACGTTTTTTTTACGAAAAACTTGAGCTCTGCCACTTTTTTTATTTTTTTTCTTCAACTTTCTCGAAATTTTCGTCATACCTTAGAAAAAAATTATTTCCCCCACTCTACGTTTATTCGAACAAATTTAGAAACAGAGACGGGATCAGTTTTTCTAAAACGGGGGATCTTGGTTTCGAGTGAGAAGATAAAGGGCGACGCAGGCAAAAATTTTTCAATTAAATTAGCCGAACGCAAAAATGTTAGAAAAACAAAGCACGAAATAAAAATGGCGCCGCTTACAATTTTTTTTCAAAAATTACGTAATTTCGGGAACGCAAAGAAATAGGTCTAAAGAGTATAATTTTTAAGAAAAAAATATCAATTTTCTCGCCCTCCTCCACTGGGACTACAGGGGCCGTGCACAAATTACGTAATGGTCATAGGGGGGAGGGGGTTACAAAACGTTACGTAGGGGGGAGGGGGGTTTCCGACAGCGTTTGCATTTGTGTGAAACTAAGAAAATTTGGAATGAAAATAAGTGAAAAGTTTTTTTTTTTTTGGGGGGGGGGGGTAGTGGTCTTGAAATCGTTACGTAATATTAGGGGAGTGGCGTGCCAAACCGTTACAAAAAATTACATAGGGAGGGGGTCAAAAATTGGTAAAATCACCGTTACGTAATTTGTGCACGGCCCCACATCTGACTGTTCCTCCTTTTTGATTTCGTATCCAAGTGCAAAACCCGGGTTGGACGTTCGAAGGCGTCAACCCGTCCTATTTGCTTGATAAAGTTTCTATGGAAATATCTCAGTCGATTTCTCCGGCCGTGTATGAACGCTTTAGGTTAGGAATTTGCATGTATCTCAGTCCCCAGCCTGTAAACAGTGCGTAAGGACAATGGTTACAAAATGAAAAGCCGAAAAATATTTTTTTACGATATCTTTCATCAGTTTGGTATTAAAGTCGAGCAAAAACAATTTTTATTCCAGTCCTAAAGGTATGAAAATGGAAAACATTAGAAAACAACACCCTGGAATGTATTTACTACGTGTAAGATGTAGTGACAACATCGCCACATGTCCATCCTTTTCTGCCTAATGTGCTTTTCCGTTTGTCTGCGTCTTATACACGGCTTCTTGGCCCCCTAAGGATTTGCTTAGGAGCCCCCTGTATAGGTATACTTTATTTATAATTTTGGGATGTTTTTATGTAGCTTTTCAGTAACTTCATATTTAAATGATCCGTTAAGAAATAAAAAAATGGCGGGGACGGTTTTAAAAACTGGCCAACATTTTTCTGCTCAATTGGAGTCTAAAAACAAGCCTTTTTTGGGTCATTGGATAATGCATCATTCGAAAATAAGAGGGGACAAAAAGCCTATATTTACATTTTTCTATCCACTTGCAGCGCAAAAAAATATATTTTTTAATAAAGCAATAAAGAAACCCCAGAAACCAACCCAACTTTCGAAAATAAGGGGAAACAAAAAGCCTATTTTATCATTTTTATTTATTTTTATTTATCACATCCCCTTGTTTTGTTTTTGTGCGAGTGCGGGCACTCACACCATGGTGTGGGCTTTCTGAACGCAGTCCGGTATGTACCGGGCTGTCTTATTGATACACAAAACCATCGGGATATAAAGCGCATATTTCCGGAAGCATAATATTTTGTATCGTGTTCACATAAATATTCCTTGAATCCTGAAATCGCATCATGTCCCCTTGCCGAAATCCTGCTCCACACGTTGAGAAATTAGTGACTTGCTAATCCTGTTGGGATGTGCTGACTTTGGTCAAGCCAGTTCTTTCCTTTCGTCGAGCAGTTCCTTCTTCTTCGTATTTTCCTTTTAGTCGTACTATAGGGATCTTGTGTCGTCCATAATGATCAACGACCCGACGAACAGACCAACCTCCATCTAATTTTGATTTGGGATTTATCAAATGCTGTAATGGCATTTTTAAGTTGGACAAGACTGTGACAACAAACGATGACAATGAGTGGACTTTGACACATTGTGACAGAAAAGGTTGCTAAATCCTAAGGGACATATTGCATAAAAAATAGGCGTATGCGTTTTATGCGAAGTGTACATATAATCGTAGATAGAAAGTATTTTCTATCTACGATATAATGCTTTGCGGGAGGGTGACCTGCAGCTCTTGATATATTATTGAGATCGCGTCAGAGCTGTGGAATTATGGCCTACTGGGGAATTATCACTTATTAATTCAGCGATAATTCCACACCTCTTATGGACAGTATTACATATGGGGGAAATTTTCTACTTAACTTCAATACCTGGCCAGCTAAAATGTAACATTTCGTTATTTGGAACGATACAGACTATCAAATAGCAGGGGTTGTTTTTATATATCATTTCATTGTGATGAGTTGTGTGTGTGTACACCAGAAAGGGGTGTGCATTACTACATTATGGGGTGCATTTAAAACATGACAAATAGGCTTTTGTTAAGTGGATGAGCCAAATAAATCTGGTTTTGGTGGATTTATTGATTTGGCCAATTTTGATTCAATATATAACGGGGGATCGTATATTATTAGGGAATTACGAAAACGTTAACCGTAATTAATCAGGATGTTCATTCCAAATTTAATCGGAATAGTTTTTTGACACTGACAATGACAGCTCCATTTAGTTTCTGTGTATGAATTTCAGCCGCCATATTGAAATTGGGCCGGAGAATTTGGAATGAACTATAAGTTGGCAGCACTATTTTGGTATTGATCAAAATTAAAAATGTAGTCCGTAATGGAGGGAATATTTAGAAATCAATTAATAAATTTAAACCTTTTTCAACTGTAATTTTTATGCACTTGTCAATTACTCCCGAAAATGCAATTTCTTCAATTCTTCAATTCAATTCTTTTAAAATTGTGATCTCTTTCACGTTTTTTGTGGCCCCCATGGGAGGATTTATCCTCCATATCACCCCGCCTTCCCGTGTGTGCGCCACTGATGCCAATATTGGACTTGAGCGTTCGGATCATTCCCTATTGTGTGGAATTCTGCGGACATTCCCATCAAACAAGGCAATATACCTGTATACCTGTGCATGGAATCTGGCATATTTGTGTCAAGTGACCTTGCACCAAGTACATCATTGGAGTATTATATGAAACTCTGTAAATTTTATTTTACAAAATATAACATACAGATATAATACATCCAATATGTTAGCAACAAACGTTTGTGGGTACATTTAAGGAGTTTAAAAAATGCACTATAACAAAGTTATGATTGTTTTCCACAAACCAAAACTACACTTTTTTGCACTCGACGCGCGTTTTGCAAACAAAGTTAGCATCATCAGGAGACGATAAACAATGTTTATATTATATTACTGTATATTGTTTATCGTTTCCTGATGATGCTAACGTTGTTAGCGAAACGCGCGTCGAGTGCAAAAAAATGTAGTTTTGGGTTATGGAAAACAATCATAATAATGTTATTTTAGATGTAATATTTGTGTCTCCCTTTTTGTTTGGTTTATTTTTTTACTTTACCTCTTTCAAGTTAGGTCTGGTTTTATTAAATATTTCTTTTTTCCCACTAACAAGGGTAACCTTTTGTGGGTAATTGTTTATTTGCAAATTTTTTTTTTGTTATACTATGTATTTTCTGAAGCTTACTGTATATAAACTATTATTTATTTTATAACGCACTCTAGATGAAGTGACAATATAAGTTTTCGGTAAGTAGAAACAGGGAAAGGTTCATCTCAACCAATTTTCTTGCAGAAAAAAATCCAGTTTTACTTAAAATTGCGAGAAAAACATTTATTTTTATTTTAGTAAATTATTTTTTTTATCAGATAACTTTGTTCTTGATTAGTTATATAGACACACAGCATAAGTTCTAAGTAAGTTTTAAAAACGTGGCAAATGATTTTTTCTTTATTATTTTAATATTAAAATAGTAATTTTAACAACTAGTGGCTAAAATAGTGCTTTCTTACAAGCGTTGGTTTAAATAACGAGCGCAGCGAGGTATTTAAAAGCGCGAGTAAAAGCACAGTTTAGCGACGAGTTGTTAACACTATTTTTTTAAATACCTTTATCAAAAAAATCCAAGAAAAACAGGAAAATACTTTTAAAAATCTCCAACGAAGAGCACTTCTCGCAACACAACATTTTCTCACTATACATCAAGGCGGCTGGTAAATGAAATAACAATGGTGGTTTCCATGGCGATGTGCCTTATTATTCGGTGACGTTCATTGTTGCGACATTTTAATCGTTGATAGTTTCATATTTTGACGATGTTTTTAAATGATTTTTTCGTAAATACTTGGTGAAAACTGACGGAAATGGCTTAATTTTTATTATATTAATTAATATTACTATTTTCCGCTATCTCTCTTTAATTTTGGGTAAACAACGGACCGAAATCTTTTTTTCCACCCGTGATTAAAAAAAAAGTTTTTTTGCATCGGTAACCAAAAAAGCCATGCTTTAGTTATCTGCAGACAGTTACTAAAATCATGTTTTTGATGAAGATATAAAAAAAAATTATTTAAATATATTGTTCATTATTTTAAAACCAATGTTCCGATTAAAAAAATACATAACTGCAAAGCATATGCTTTAAATTTTACTGAACAAGTAATAAAACTTTTTGCTGTGTACCACCTCCACAAAAACTTTTTTTTGTTAAGTTGCATGTTTCCCAAACAAAAAAATATATCATCATCGGTTTTGAAATGAAGAGTTTGAAAATATAAATAAATTAGGTCAAAACGAACTTCAAAAATTTACTTTTATACAAAAATCTTAAACCTAACGCTAAATTTTCAAACTCAACAAATTATAGTCAAACTAAACAATTTAACTGAACTTAAACAATACATAAAATATACCTACCAAAATATGGCATTACCTTTTTCGAAGAAAAAAGCCGTAGCGAAAATAACCTGGAAAAGATTTTTTTTTTCACTGGTCACCCTCCACTATACATCATTAAACACCATCATACACTATGATTTCCCACCTTGAACCACTCACAAATAGGCATCGTTCTGCACTGTTACTTACTTATCCAAGTTACCTGATACGAATTCGTCCTGGCGTGTTAATACTTCCAGTAGGATTATGCTCCTAAGGCAATTAAAACAAAGAAGAAGTTAAAAATCCTCCAAATCAGTTACCTCAACCGAAAAGAAACTAAAGTTAGTTAATTGCCTTAGGAGCATAATCCTACTGGAAGTATTAACACGCCAGGACGAATTCGTATCAGGTAACTTGGATAAGTAAGTAACAGTGCGGAACGATGCCTATTTTTGAGTGGTTCAAGGTGGGAAATCATAGTGTATGATGGTGTTTAATGATGTATAGTGGAGGGTGACCAGTGAAACTACTGATGAGCCCACGCTGGTTACCCAGGGCGAAACATCGTTTAATCATTTCTCTTTTCGCTTTGATCTTTTGTGTGTTCCTTGTGGGATGCTTATCCAAGTTTGAATTTTCGTTATTTCCACCCAAGATCTTTTGATCTTTTGTTTTTTAGTTTCTTTTCGGTTGAGGTAACTGATTTGGAGGATTTTTGACTTCTTCTTTAAAAAAAAAATTGTTTTGAACTAGTCATTTTCCTTGAAAACAAAGATTGCATTACCCGAAGAAAATCCATTTGTCTTGAATGAAATCGGCAACCTTCTTGTTATACATAGACATTAGCTTTAAAAAATATCTCGGTTTAAAACAATAGGCTAGCGATAACATCTTGCGCTAAAAACATCATTTTCTTGTTTTCAAATATATTTTTTCATCTGAAGAAAATTTAAATAAATAACTTTTCTTGATCGAATTAAAATTTGTTTTGCTTTAAATAATTTTATCTGACTTAAGGGTGAATTTGAATAAAAAATGCGCCTCTTCCAATTAGTTAATCTAAAAAAACTGTTAATCAAATTTGTATCAAATTTTGTACGGTGGAAGTTTAAAGCATTATCCCGGAACCATTGCACGTGATTTTGCATAATTTAAATTTTTTCACATAATTTTAAGTATCTTAAAAATGTTTAATTCACGGTAAAAATTATCGATTATTTTAAAAAACTAAATAATAACAAGATATATATGTTTTTTTGGAAAACCACGCGAACGGTCTGTGGGAGATACCAGAAACTCCCGCTGTGCAAAATTTTGTTAGTTTTTGATGTGCGGTTTATCTGTTTAACTAAACGAACTGTTTTTAGGTTTTAAATTCACTCTTAAAAAAAGGTCTGAACTTGTCTTCTCGTTTGAGAAAAAAAATAATTTGTCATTTCCATTTAAGAAAATATGGATGTAATTGTCTTGTTTTAAAATTAAATTGTCATTTTTGTTTCCGCTATTTTGAGTTAAAAAAGTATAGTTCTTGACGGAATTAAAGCTTTTTTTGTGCTAAGAAGATGTAAGTAATAGTAGTTTTCACAACTAGTGGCTAAAATAGTGCTTTTTTACAAACGTTGGTTTAAATAACGAGCGAGTTGTGGACACTGTTTTTTTTAATACCTTCATCATAAAATCCAACAAAAACAGGAAAATACTTTTAAAAATTTCGAACGAACAGAACTTCTCGCAACACACCATCTTTACACTATAAATCAAGGCGGCTGGTAAATGAAATAACAATCGTTTCCATAGCGATGTGTCTTTTTACTCGGTGACAATTTGGTATTTTGACGATATTTTTAAATGATTTTTTCGTAAATACTTGGTGAAAACTGGCGAAAATGGCTTAATTCTTATTCAAAGAATATTTAGATTTTTTTAATATTACTATTTTCCGCTATTTCTCTTAAAATTTGTTTAAAAAACGGACCGAAATCTTTTTTGGCACCCGTGATCAAAAAAAAATATTTTTTTTGCATCGGTAACCAAAAAACCATGCTTAAGTTATATGTCTATCTATTTCGAAATCACTTTTTCTTCTCTAAAGATAGTTTGTTTTAAATCAAAACAATTTTTCAAGAAAATTGTTTTTTTTTCACAAAACAAGCGGTTTTCTTACATGACAAAAAAAATCATTTTGGGCGAAGCTTTCGCCTTTGGGTCAAGACAATATTTTCAAGAAAAGTACTTTTCCCCAGGGAAGATTTTCTTTTTTTCTATGTGGGTATTCAATTAATCAACTCAGTGTCAAAAGAACATTTCTCATTGAAAATTCCTCTTAATTGAAAATTCTTATTGCCATACCTTTAAACAACTCAATTTACGCGTAGGCTTATGCCTTAACCACCATACACTAAATTTAGCAAAATCTGTCGCTAATTTAAAATTCAAACATGGTTTTGCCGGGTCCCGGACGTGATCCAATTTGACCCGAACAGCGGTTTCCCCGTTTCGCTTTGCATCTAATTATATTCGGTTCGATCCAGAGACAATGTAAACGTAACCTCCGAGACTGACATAGAAACGAGCGGCCAGCTAGTTCCAGTAACGCGCACAGCGGCGCTGCCATCGTTTACAACTGATTTTGCTACGTTTCTGTGTGTATTTTAGAACAGACAGGGATAGGCCATATTAAAGGATAACAAATTACTAAAATGAGGCATCTTTTGAAAGTTTCACTGCAAAAAAATAAAACAGTTATTGTAAAATTTGTATTTATTATTTCTCATTATTTCTATTCTAATGGCATCGGTCTGAGAGAGATCGAGCATAAAAATAATAGGGGTTTCCATTGGTAAAATTGGTGCGCCACTCAGTGCACTAACACTCTTGGTGCTGTAAAAAAATTGCGTTATTGCAGTCTGAGTACAGATTGAATGGAACATGAAAAAAATGCATCCGAACCAGAACGCTCGTTTCATTCAAACACTTCACTCGATGTATACAGGGTATTTCAAATTCGATGCTCACGATGGGATCTCCTAAACAGTAGGAGATACGAAAAGGTTTAAATTAGGGCAAAGTTGCGCAATTTGATGCTTTGATGAAAACTAAAAAAAGTTTACAAATTTCGGATAGTTCCGAAAAAAACCGAAATCTTCATTTTTAGTTTTTATTTTTCTGCGCCCTTATTCTTAAAGCTGTCAAAAAACGCTTAAAACTTTCTACAAGATCTACCTAGTGAGAGGTCCGTTTTCGAGACTTGACATTTCAGTTTGACAGGAGCACTGTCAAGTTCATTTTTTCTTCTGGACACATGCTTTTTTTCTCCTGCTGTGTGGTTAATAAAGGATGATAGATATTTTAAAACCTCATTTTGACAAGTACCTGGCATCTTGAGTTAAAATGTCAAAAAACTCTGTCATTTTTAGAATGTTAAAAAAGTACTGCAATCGAGTTTCCAAAATATCTTAAGTAAGTTAAAAGCAAAAATTAAATTTGGGCTGATGATGGTCAATAAACCCAAAACGTCGGGTGACTTGTCAAAGTAAAGTTGCAAAATGTTATCTGTCATCCTTTATGAACTAAACGGCAAGAGAAAAAAAAGGATGTGTCCATAAGAAAAAATGAACTTGACAGGGCTCCTGTCACACCGAAATGTCAAGTCTCGAAAACGGACCTCTCACTAGGTAGATCTTAAAAAAGTGCCTGTAGAAAGTTCTAAGCGTTTCTTGACAGCTTTAAGAATAAGAGCGCAGAAAAATAAGAGATTTTTAAAAGTATTTTTCTGTTTTTCTTGGACTTTTTGATCAAGGTATTAAAAAAATAGTGTTAACAGCTTGCGGCTAAACTGTGCTTTTTTTACTCGCGTTTTTAAATACCTCGCTTGCTAAACCAACGCTTGTAAAAAAAGCACTATTTTAGCCACTAGTTATGAAAACTACTATTTTAGGTTGATTAATGGGTTTTTACTTAAAATATAAAGGCGGGAAAAAGTTTTCGGTGCTCCACGAGCCCGCAGAGCCGGTGCGGAAAAAGTTGAACTTAGTACAAAACCGAAATTATCAGTTTTCCAATGGAACATGAAAACTGAAAAAGTGCACCACAATGGAACAGCAGCACCGACCCAGTTGTGCACTGGTGGTGCACCAGTTTTACCAATGGAAACCGCTATAAAAGTTTAGTTGCGCCAGTAGCCAAGAGTGTCGTTACTAGCGCCGTGCCAATATTTCACCATAGAATGAAGCCCTCTGCTTACATGATATTCTCTATGGTTACATCGTGACGGTTTTCCATGTAACTTTCCTTTCTGTCACGGTGAGTCTGCATGTTTTTCCTCGGCTTTAGAAAGTGGTCCATTACCATTTTTTCCATATTCCTTCTAAACTATCACTATTGATGAATTTTTAGTATTTTTGTTACAAGCCAATTTCATTTTATTATAGCAAAGAACCGCATTAAGTAGTAGTAGGTACTCTACTACTACTACTACATAATATTTTTTTCATCCAAAATTATATTTTGGTGCAGCAAGCAAATCCTGTTGTCCATTTTTTTCTTCACAAATAACGTGAAAAAAAAAAGACTGAGCAAAGTATTTATCAAATTACATGGTTTTTTTGCCTTACTGCATCACCAAATGACACCCCTTTGTCATAGTTGACCCACTTCTTTTGGTGATGGCAGTGTTACCCCTCGAGGTCCTTAAGCCTCTTCCAGATTTAGGCAGGGCATTCACTGCTTATGTGTTATGAGGTCCTTGTTTCTGTTGCGATTTCGCAAAATCTTCATTAGTATACTTATTTATTTATTTATTTACCCACTCAACAGCAAAAACTCCAATTATAGAGTACATAATCTATTGATATATAGGTGAAAATTTACCCAGATTAGTTCGCGATCTTTTACTGTAGAAAGTGGGTCCGAAGAATGAATCTTATTGTTGAGGAGAAAATACATTTCAGCAATTTTGCGTCGATGTTCTAAGGATTTCAAAGAGAATCTTTCTATAAAAATATCTTTAAAAAAGGCCGTATCAGATATTTTCTCTTAATCTTTTCAATATCTACAATATGTGTACGGCAGCAAGATGACCAGATAACTGACCAGAAAATTCGAGAACTGATCTGACATATGCATAAAACAGTATCTTCAGACTATGAGTTGAGGTAAAATCACGCAAATTTCTAAATAAGAAGGAGTAGCTGGCATATTGTCGATATGATAGTGACACTGTATAATATTGCGTTTTAGAGGGTTAAGTGGTAATCGATTATTAATGCACCATTTATCTACCTACTTGATACAATCGTTTGTGTTATCTATCATGAGAGAGACCAGGAGTCTTTTAATATTGTGATCTACAGTTGAAGAAATTTCCGTGATAAAGCTGTTAAATAGTAACGACCCTAGAATTGAACCCTGAGGGACCCCTGAGTAGAACAAGACCTCCGTCGAGCATTTCACAAATACTCTTTTTTAGGTTACCATGGATCTAAAAAGATTTGTTAAGTCAATCGACATTCAAGCTCGCGTAATAGAATGACGTGGTCAATCCTGTCGAAAAGCCTTACTAAAATCGGTATAAATTACGTCGAACTGACCACCGTCGTCGAGGCAGTCAGCAAGAAACTGGGTAATGGAAATAAGATTGGTCGTGGTTGATCTGTTTTTCATAAAACCGTGCTAATGATCATTTATAACAGACTTAATAGAATAGTACATAACACTGTAAAGGACAGGTTCAAAACACGAGGCCGTCAGGCCGAGTGGTATAAATTCTCGAGTAACTTAGGAAACATAAATATATGGAAATATAAAACACGAGTGGCATACAATGTTTTATCCAACAAGTGGAAGAAATCGTTTTTTTTTTACGAGATAATAATTAATAAGCTTTGTGATTGTTTGGTTGTCACGAGCATGATACATTGTTAGCAAATGTTTAAATAAATTTTGACATGCATAAAAGGGAAGCTCTTTTGAAGAAAAAAACGTATAGAAAATGGAGGAAACCGATGAAAATTACGTTCCTGAGGATATCCTTACGGAAGCGGAAGAAGCAGCAATGCAGATTTTGCCAGAAAAGTCCCGAGATTCTTACGAGAAGGAGTTCAAAATGTTTGAGTCTTGGATGAATTCACGGAAGATAAAAGGTATCGATGAAAATGTTCTATTGGCTTATTTTTTACATTTGCAAGAAACAATAGCCCCATCGTCGCTATGGACCAAATACTCGATGCTTCGCTCGACTATTCACCTTTATAAAAAAATCAACATTTCAAAATAAGGCAAGCTAACGAGCTTTTTGAAAAGCAAATCACAGAGATACAAACCAAAGAACTCCGAGACATTAGAACGACCTAAAATAGAGAAGTTTTTGAACGAAGCTCTCGACGACGAGTACCTGTTGATGAAAGTGGCTTTTATAATGGGGATTAGCGGTGCTTGTAGATGAATTGGTCGTTTTGAAAATAGAAAATATTGAAGACAAAGGGAAATATTTTCAAATAGTTTTGCCAGACAATAAGCGTTTTCCTTTAATTTCAATATCAATGTGAATTCTGCTTCCAATAGTAATAAATAAATAGAATACTTCTTTAAATATGAACGTGAGTTACTCACTAGTGAGTTATGGATTATAACACACTAGTGTGTTATTTGATAGGTCTTGCGAGCACCAGTTATGAAAAAACTGTAATTTTGTCAGGGCCTACCGTAGCTTTGGGTTTCATTTTTTTTATATTGATGAGAACCAGTCGAATTCGAACCGGCTTGTCATTCGCCTCTAATTCCACACGGTATAGAAAGAGACTGACGTAAAAATTGCCTATTATTTAGAACTGGTAATTAAATAAAAAGAGGTATCAGTTACTGAGTGACGTTTGTGTATAAAAACTTTTGTTTTTTGTTATTATTTTCGAGTTGATTTAGTGGCCGTTAATATTCAGCTCCGCATTTGACAAAAATTAAGTAAAACTCGTTCAAGTACACCTTTTATAGGGAATTTGTAGCTTCGCGAGATACGTGAGCTTCGATTGAAATCGACTCCAACGCCATATCGGGTCGAAATGGGGAAAAAACAAGAGATTCCAACGGTGTTAAATGTAGTTTAAGACAAAGAGCATGTCAGATAAGAAGAGTGCTTCATTGTTTGGCGAACTTTTGGCAACGTGACAGTAGCGACACCTTTGGCTACTGGCGCAACTAAGCTTCGTTCAAGGAACAAGGCGCACTTGAGGTATCCTTGGACCAAAACAGTATTCATAGTTGCGTAAGGTTGCCTTGAGGGAGCAATTTAAAAAAAAGTTACCATAATGTTAAAGCCATGATGACCCTTAAAATAATTTAGTTAAATACCTGTTAAATTATTTTTAGATGTGTTAAAATACACTTATAGTAGGACACGTTTTTTGGTAAATTTAAAGACTGTAAAGAACTTTGATTAAAATACATTAATACCCCCTTATATCTTACAAAAAATTAGATTGCATTGTTAATCTGCTTCAAGACGAAAATAAATTTTGCAATAATGGTTTTTTGATATATGGTCTATCCTATATCTATAGAGCATTAGACTGGTATTCTAGAGGCCTCGGGTTTAATCGTGGTCGAGGAAAAACTTTTTTCCGATTTATTCCCTCACCCTTTGCCCTCTACGCCACAAATCTTTTCTGTAAAAGTATTTATATTCGGTTAAATCAACTTTAAACACTCGTAGAAACGTAGTCAAATCAGCAGCGCCGTCACGCGCTACCGGAACTTGTTGGCTCCGCGTCCTTATCTATTGAGCAGTCTCGCATATTACATCGTCTTTGGTTTAGAACAACGAAAAAAAATTAAATGTAGTTCAAGACAACTCTCTCGCCGGCGAAAAAACCGACAATACTCGCTATGTATTTTAAATTAAATTATTAACTTTTTCGATCGGATTCTTGTCCGAGTCTGTGTGGCAAATTTACCCAACCAATTACGATTAAACGTTTAAAATGCCTCGGGTCGATTTAGAGAAACTTATGGTGCGTACGTGGCCGTGCCTAATTTGGCTAAAGGGACGCAACTACTTGCTCTTGGTGGTACTCGCGCGAAATACTGGGAAATCAATAAACAGCACTGCCTTCGTTAAGGCAAGATGCTGCTAAACGCACCTTAATAAAGTATTGCTGACAGGCAGATACTAATTGATTGATCGATTCGTGTGTGAGTGTGCCAGTATGGCACTGTATTGGGTCTATTGTGGCTCATTTTTAACATTTTTTGTTGCTACAGAATATTCAGCCCCTTAAGGAAGCTCGCAACTTGCTTTCATTTCACAGCACATGTCTACATTCGGTGTCCTCACTTAGACCCATTCTGTGTAATGGTACTTTCAGACTGCAGTGTCCGGTGTATAGATCAGCCATTGTCCGGATGTCCTTCCTGGTGAGCTCAATGAGTTTCCCGGCCCTCTTCATGCAGGGTTCTGTAATGAACCCGGCAATTCTCTCCAGTATTGGTGGAACTTGTTTTCCATCCAGCCTGAGGCAGATACTAACAAGATTAGGGAAAGTTTGGAACACTTATTTGATACTTGCTAGTGGTTATCGTAATTACTGCGTCTGTCTAAATGTCATAAAACCACATAACCACAATCACTGCCGTAAGTTACGAATCCATTTCGTTATGGTTATTTTTTGGGTTAATTTTAGAGGATTTTGGCGCAATTAATGTTAAAAATAATAAAATATTCCCAGGTTCTAAAATATAAATAAGCACCAAAATTTTTGAAGCACTACCAAACGCGGCACTTGAAATTTCATCGGAAGAAATTATTAAATCTTTTTCCGTAAGTAGGAAAATTTTCAGATTGTCTTAAGAAAGCTGTTGTATTTCTTTTTTTTAAAGGAGGAGACCGACATGGTGCTTAGAATTTTCGTCCGATTGCAGTATTGCCCACTTTAACTAAAAATCATCGAACAACTAGCAGATTTATTAACAAAAAATAATGGCTTAAACAGTTATCAATTTGGATTTCGGGCTTTTAGAAATACTGATGATGCTATAGTTAACTTTCCGGAGGATCTTTATGTCATATCGAACTCTAGAAAAAAGGCTGCAGCAGTGTTTTGTGATGTCAAAAGCTTTTGACTGTGTGGATCATAAAATACTGTTGCGAAAGCTAGAAAGGTGTGGAGTGAGATGTATTGCTTTAGATTGGTGTCGATGTTACTAATCTGAAAGATTTCTTCAGCCCGTGGTTTTTAATAACCAAAATTCAGAAGAATGTAAAATTGATACTGGCGTTCCTCAGGGGTAAATGTTAGGTCCACTTTCTTTAAACAGCTATGCACTTAGAGTCATTACTGACAATTTGATATGGCCAAAAATGTCTATCACTCTCTAGTGGAATCAAATATAAGATATGGAATTTGTTTCTGGGGATTCTGTTCTAACTATTTAACTAATTCAGTGTTTGTAAAACGAGCAATAAGAAGTATGTGTAAAGTTAATAGTCGTGTATCTTGCAAAGCTCTCCTCTTAAAACATAAAATAGTGCGTTTAAATAAGACCTGAGTACCAAAAGTGGCGTCTCTGGTCCCAAACCCTTTGAATTTCGTGGAGGGTTCGGGACAATTCCATGCATTTTGAATTTGAAATAAAAAGTGAGCCTTTCATCTCTAAAATGAGGGATATAGAGTGCTTTTTTATCACGAAGGTGCGAAAAAAAATTACTCTGGACTGACAAAACATATTGTCGTGTCTATAAAATCTCTGATCAAGTTTCTGTATCGCGCTTACATTGAAATGTAAAGAAAAAATTCCATCGGGGATGTAATGGCGGTTTTTATGCCCGTTAATTAGTCTCTAAATGTGATTCGCTTGTGAATAATTAGTGGATGTAATCTAATTATGTACCACTCAGCAGTCACCAGTTCATTATTGTGGTGCGTATATAGAAAAAGCGAATAACTGTAAGAAAGAGATGAAATTAAAAATTAGCGAATTATTGGAACGCTTGGCAAGCTAAATCAGCACTATTTTTTACTGTCAGAACTTAGAACATTAGGGACTTATCGGTATATAAAGTCGGCACAGCCTGAATCGGCACTATTTTTGACAGTTCCCAACAAAGGTTCAAAGGTTTCTGACATTTTTGTCAAATAAACATGTCATCTAAATACGCTCATATTGTGCCATCCACAAAGTTGACAAATTAAAGTTAATGCCGTTATTCCTACATATTTTTAGGCACTTACACATCTGTTATGGTGCGGCGCTCTTCTTGGTTATACGCTTGGGCCATCCATCCAGAGCTTTTTTGATCGCGGCGCGCGGCGCCGTCAAAATAATGTTTGTGCATACCTTTAATAAAAGACGACATTAACTTTAATAGGGACTTATCGGTACATAAAGTCGGCATAGCCTGACTCGGCACTATTTCTGATAGTTCCGCATGAAGGTTGAAAGATTTCTGACATTTTTGTCATATAAACATGTCATCTAAACATGCTCATATTGTGCCATTCTTAAAGTTGACAAATTAAAGTTAATGCCGTCCTTTATTAAAGGCATGCACAAACATTATGCAAGTCGACATTATTTTGATAGCAATGATGACATATTTAGACAACAACAATGTCAGAATCCTTTTAAACTTCGTGCGGAATTGTCAAAAATAGTGCCGTCTTTATTAAAGTAAGGCTATGCCGACTTTATGTACCGATAAGTCCCTAATTTGTCAACTTTATGGATGGCACAATATAAGCATGTTTAGATGACATGTTCGTATAACAAAAATGTCAGAAACCTTTCAACCTTTGTGCGGAACTGACAAAAATAGTGCCAAGTCAGGCTATGCCGACTTTATGTACCGATAAGCCCCTATTATAACTTGGCATTTTAAGGGCAATCCTCCCAGAGCCTAAATTCTTCACATGGGATATGCGGGGAATCTGCCCTTCCAAAATACAGATTTCAATCATCTGTTCTCTCCTTTTCTAAGCACGAGTGTGTTTTAATGGAAAGGGTACTTCGCGTTTGACTGGTTGAAATTTTAATAAGTAACATTGCACTATATAGTTTGGTCCTAGATTGAGAGGACAAACAATTTTTTTGTTTTAAATATGGTTGCATAGCATAGTCAAAAATTATGTCGCCGTAGCCTAAGCTAATTCGAATTAAACATAACGATAATTTTCTACTAAAGGACAAGAAAATTACCTTAATTTGGGCAACTGTCATTAATTGAATCAAAAAGCAATAATTTAATACTTAATAAATGTCTCTTTGTCTGCATTTTGTGGGTTTTAATAAAGGGTGTCCGCACATATTGCATGTTATTTGTATATAATTCGTTTGTAATAATATACAGGACCCGTGTATTTTTGCCCAAAATTAAATGTTAAAGTCTTTCAAAAGTTAGACCACGTGTGTAAAAAACACTATGTTAGCAGCTAGCTGTAAAAACTAATAAACCACAAAACTAAAATTTTGTTGTGACCAAGAGAACTTAAAGATAAAAAGTTAGTTTATAGTATATTACATAACGAGAGAAGAAAGTGACATATTTTACACGAACGTGAATGTGGTGAACGAGGCGCTAGCCGAGTGAAACAACACGCGAGTGTAAGAAAGCTGCTTTCTATCGAGTTGTGTACGCTATTTTTCCAACGATCACTTTAGGATTTAATTCGTATTTTTTATTATTATTAATTATTAAATTGTACAAGCGTTAGTTAAGAAAAGCACAGTTTAGCCGCGAGTTGTAAACACTGTTTTTTTTAATACCTTTACCAAAAAATCCGAGAAAAACAGGAAAATATTTTTAAAATCTCGAACGAAAAGCACTTCTCGCAACACACCATATTTACACTATAAATCAAGGCGGCTGGTAAATGAAATAACTATGGTTTCCATGGCGATTTGCATTTTTACTCGGTGACGTTCATTCTTGCGACAGTTTAATCCTTGACAGTTTGATATGTTTTTAAATGATTTTTTCGTAAATACTTGGTGAAAACTGGCAGAAATGGCTTAATTTTTTTTATATTACTATATTCCGCTATTTCTCTTTGATTTTGGGTTAAAGACGGACAGAAATCTTATTTTGCACCCGTGATTAAAAAAGAAAGTTTTTTTGCATCGGTAGTTACTAAAATCATGTTTTTGATGAAGGTATAAAAAAAGTATTTTCTTTTCTAGGGACGAAAATGGTTTCGGCCTATTTCCGATGCTTCTACAAATCATAGCCTACTAGATACCTACATTGTTTGGATGGTTTTCTGTCATTAAAATATATATATATAATATAAAACTTTCTGAGTCGTTATAGAGTATAGATTTGGTTACTTTAACTTACTTTAAAATTAAAAAAGTAGTGAGTAACGGAAGGGACATTGGGGAGTATCTTTGAATGTCCCGTCCGTTATGTTCTACGTTTTTAATTTTGGCAGATACAACCTTTCAAATAATTTATATAAACTTTTTAGGTTATAAACTCGCTTTTTATACATATGACGCGTGTAATGGCCGTACTACCACTAAAAATAGTTTTAAAGCTTTTTGATTTAAAAATGCATTGTGAAATTTTATTGGTCAAACAAATGTGGTTGCCATGAAAATATTTTGAAGTTGTCTTTTGGTAATCTTTTATTTTTGGTAAACTGTACCTATAAGTATACCCAAACTTCTCTTGAAAATATGCCAACTAACAACTGTGTAATAAGGCGAAAATATGGCAATTTTCTCAGTAATTATATGGTTCAGAAAAAAAAATGATGATGTAAAAATAATATGGGTGGCCGAGTGTTAAAATGACCCAAAATAAAGTATGTCTTTAAAAGCTTTAAAAAACAAATAAAAAGTTTTTTTTTGGTAGAATCACAATATTATTCATTATATTTTTTTATGAATTTAATAGAATTGTCAAAAAAGTGGTCCGAATTGAAAACAATTTTATTTAATTGTCGAACCACCATTTTGAATATTAAGGGCGGGGGGGCTTAGGAAGATACCGCACCGGGCCCCACTTTTTCTCAGTACGCCGCTCATCATATCATATATATATATATATATATCATATCATAGCTATTGCCCGCGACTTCGTTCGCCTGAATAAAATTGTGGCTTCCCCCCGCCTCCTTCCTTCACCTCACTTTGCCCCACCCCCGCCCCCTCCCGCGCCATAAACCCTTAAATCTAGTCGAATACCCGTTTTGCCTGTGTTTTTCTCCCATTTTTGGGGCTTTAAATGATCGTAACTCTTGTTTTCGCTAACCGATTTTGTTGAAATAAAGCCTATGTTCTGCCCAGGACTCCAAAAAGCCAGTAAAGAAACTCCAAAGACAAAAATTGAACACCAAACTTGATCATGTCAGTCAAGTAGCCGACTGAACACCAGGGCCTGTATTAATAATCTTTAAAATCTCGAAAACACAACATAGAAAAGGAAGGTTATGATAAACAGATGGAATCACTTGTCACAGTTGCCAGTGTAAGTCAATGTTTTACATTTCTTACGAAATTCTAGCCAAAGAAAATGATCAAACAAGAATTGACACTTATCTTCACAATTAAAAAGAATACAGAACATATTTGCATTTAAAAATTAATTTAAATATTTTCTTTTTCTACTTAACGTTTTACTGCCAGCCACCATGTCAATTATAAGCGATATGTTATAAGCCACAGCACGTGACTCGACGTAGCGTAAGTTTTGATCAAGTGCGCATGTGCAGTAAACTCCAAACGTACGATACGCTTTAAGCGCGGTGTATCGTTACACCGCGTATCGTACGTAAACGCGTAACCCCAGATCAAATGAAAGTTGTATTCTTTCCTACAAATTTCTATTCTATAGGTATATGTAAATAGCAGGCTATACTCTATTCCCGACAACATCCTCTCCACGGAGAATTTCGATGATGATGGCATCATCGATGTCATCATTTTCTTCATCATTATCATCAAAAAAAGACATTATAAGAAAGTCTTGCATTTTTGAAATTAAAAAAAAATATATAGGACAATTTTTAGGTTATCTTATGAAAAACAAAGCAAATGACTACTTAATGTCGTATAACCCCAAATAAGGGCTTCCGCTAATACCTCGTAACTGAGTTAAAGTTATAGGTGCAAAAGGTGAATAAAGTCACCGATGATGTTCTAAATCTATTTATTTATTTGTATCTATTTATTTATAAACAGATACAAAATTTGTCAGCTTTAAGGTTTACTCTAACTTCTTTCTTTTTCGCATTGAGTTTCTAAAAAACTTGTATTGGAAAAGAAAGAAATGGGCAAGTTTCTCTCATTAATAATTTTAATCTTAATCTAACAAACATACTTATGACTGATGTATGTACTTAAAACATTTCAAAATATTACAACATAAAATAGTGGTATAGCTAGTCTTGGTATAAGTATAAAATAAAATAAAATATTCTTAAATTTTCATTGAAAATTGCAACTAAAGATTTATAAAATAAAATGTATCTATAGTGCTGTTTTGCATCAATATTATTGCTTATTATCCATTTTGCCAGTTTGTTTTTTATTTTGTTGTAATTCTTCTGTTTAAATGTTTCCAGTAGTTTGTTGAATATGATCCAGTGTTAAGTTATTTGCTTTGTTTGAACTAGTGTTTATGTAGTGTTGTATAGGGTTTTTGTCGTGTTGTTTTGCCAACATGTATTTTAATGTCATTTTAATGTAAAGTTGGTCAATGCTCATCAGGCCAAAGTCCGTAGGATATCGTCTAGTTTTCAACAACATAACTTTTATAATATACTTTTGTGTAATTTTTCACGGAGTCAATATTGTTTTGCACGTATTTCCCCCACGAAAGTAAAAACAAAAGTGGAATGATAATACCCCCTGAGAAATTTCACAAAAATGACCGCCTTATGCAGGTGACAGTTATGAGCCTAAAAGAACGTAGTCACATCAATCGAATCGATTTGACATTCTTTTTTGATTTTTGGTGTGTCTTTTCCACAATCAGTAATTGGTATTTTTTACCATGATTTTTCATAATATATTAAAATTTTGTTTTTTTAAATTTTTGTTAATAGAAAAAGTAAAATTAGCTCATTTTTAGATGGGTTTCAAGTCCCCCTGTAAACATGATATATATTTTCCTACTTTTTTTATTAGCCACACACTTGTTTGAACGAAAACAAAAGTTACTAGGATGTTACTCCGTTGTTTTTTTAGTCAAAATAAAGTGTTTTCGTTTTTTTTGCGTGTTTTTGCTAAAAATATAGTGTTTTGATTTGTTCAGTGCTGTTATACAACCGGAATGACTAGTTTTTTGCCTTCCATAAGTGATGTGCGATAACCCTTTTTATAATTAGCCTCAGAGTTAGGGGAATTTTGTCAATACCAACTTATTTAGGCTCACAAATGTCAAGTACATGTAGCGGTCATTTTATTTACAGGATATTATCATTCCACTTTTGTTTTTACTTTCGTGATTTCCCCATATAATTACGCCCTAACATAGTATGGATTGAATTAAAAGACATGGGCCTGTAGTTGGCGCCTGGTCGGTGGCGTCTGCCTCTACTGCTCCTCGTGGCCTTCTTGCATCGTAGAGCAAGTCCCAAGTCTTTGACACCGCCGAAAAATGCCATTCGAACCGACGATCACGGGCGGGAGATAAGCGGCTGAACAAGCCATGGGAACAAATTTAAATTATTTTCTTGTTGGACGTTTATCTTAAAATTCGTTTGTCTTTTAATTAAAAGCGGCCGGAAAGTCGAACGATTGCAAACTTATTTCACAAACGGGGAGCCCTATGAAAATATTTTTTTTTTCTAGAAACCCATTTTTTCATTTCTTATATTATTGTAGTCGTCTAAACTTCTTTGTTTCCAAGATATTTGGTTTTTGTAAAGTTTAAGCAGTGGGAAAAAAAAGGACATCCAAATAATATAAAAAATTGTTGGGTTTTGTAATTCGGTACGTTGTATTTATCCTCGCGCCTTCTTTGTTCGACGAGCAAATTTTGATAAAGGGTTATACAGTGGCGGTCCCAGCCATTTGAAAAGGGGGGGGGGTCGATACGAAAAAAAGCTAAAATAAAAGCATAGGTTTTATAAGGAACATATCAATATATGCAAACAAAACTTAGTAACTACAAGCGCGGATTTGGACTCAAATCTAGAGAGGGGGTACTCAGATTTTAAGTTGTTTATTTTATACATTTTTTATTTAAAAAAATTTGAGCCAAATTAAACTGAAATCGTAATCATCAACGTATCATAGCGCGCGGGCAAAAATTTTTAAGAAAATTGCGCTGAAAAATGCATTTTCTGATTTATAATGGAACTAAAATTGTAAATATATCAATGGTTTGAAAGCACAGAAGGCGAAAATTTTTAAGAAAGTGACACTACAGATGCCATTGTTAACAAAAAATTAAACTAATACCGTAAATATCAAAGGTGTTATAGCGCCGCAACTTATGCCCTACTTCCCCCCTGAAATCCGCGCTAGAGTAACTACGAATAATTTTTTCGGTTATAAAAAACATACATAACAAACAAACCACAAACCAAACCTAATAGCTAAATACTTTTTTTAGTTCTAAAAAGCTTTTTCAGTTGAAACATTACCTTTTCTATTGCATATCTCAAATATAAGATGCCTAAGATCTCAAAAAATTTTTTTTTACGGTTTTTTTGGGCAAACCGGTCAATGATTCGCTCAATGTCAATTTCAATATGTCTGTTGATATGCAGCAACGCTAAGCCCGTCAGACGAATTCCCGTCATACTGTTTTTAAGTACTTATTTTCAATCTTCTGGGGCAGGAGAAGCTTCTTTCTGACGAAGCATTACTTACTGACAAACGTCCAAGAATGTTTTTATCAACGGAAAAATATCGCCACACTTGTTCATTGCCTCGAAAACGTTATCATATATGTTTTGATTTAAGCTTTGGCCTACTTCTGACCAATATTGTTTCCAAATACTGGCTTCTCCTAATAAAAGTTCAAGAATTTGTGTTTTGGATTAATCAAACAGGTTATAGTATTTGGAAACGACATTAGTTAATTTTGCCCTTGGTATAAAACTTGGTATGAATAATATGTTCATTGATAAAATGATTTTGTCTAATTGAAACTCTAATACTGTTCTGTATTTCTAATATCGTGGTTTTCGTCTGTTTCAAACTGTCCCATAATACTGTGTAGGGATTCTAGAAAGTCTTTAACGGAACGTTCTGCAATTTCTCGTTTTTCTCCAGACTTCAAGGTTACCCCCCCCCCCGCTACTGGGTTATATGTGTGACGGTGAGAACTTGCCCTTGAAATAAGAAAAAAATCTAAAATCTCATGCTAAGATATAGTGAATTAAAAAGAAAAATTACAATACAAAAACTTTGTATTTAAGCTTAATCAGTAACCCTATTATAAAGTGCAACTTTACAAAATGTCTATTTTTTTCTTGTAATTTTTAAACAAATAAAAATGAGCAATTTGACAATTTGTATTTCGAAAATAAAGAACTTTTTACTCCCATATTAGACACTTAAAGTTGGACAAATAGAGAGTGCTTAATCGTATGTCAGTGCGCATACTCAGAACGGATACGTCACCTATCTCTCTCACCATCAGCAATGGAATCAGGAATGGCAGGAGGGACATATGCTCCGACAGCCAAGCTGCCCTCAAGGCTCTAAGTGCACCCAAAATAGTCAGTAGTCTGCACTGCAAAGACTGGATCAAGAAGAAAGGGTGACACTGATGTGGGTCCCAGGTCATGAGGAAATACCAGGGAACGAGAAAGCGGACGAACTTGCCACACTAGGGGCCGAAACCCAATATATTAGACCGGAACCTCTTCTGAAAATAACAAGGAAACAGGTACAGAGTGAGCTCAACAAATCGGCGAACAATGAATTGAAGACGTCCTGGAGACAAGAGTCAAAGTGCAGACAGTCCAAGCTATTCGCGGATGATCCGAATTTAGCCAGAATTAAATGGCTCTTAGGCAAGACCCGAAAGGAAATTGGACTGCTGACAGGGATCGTCTTGCGGGCTCGAAGAGAAATCGGCGCAGCACTTGATAGCAGAGTGTGATGCATATGCCACATCAAGGCATCTGAAGTGGGGATTTCCCATGATAGAGGAAGAAGAGCTGCATTCGCTCAAATGGGCCGACATACTAACTACTACTACTTCTACTACTACTACTACGACCATCCCGATTTTTACATTATTTCCTCTGTTTTCAAAGTTATTTTTGTTTCTCATTTGGTGCGAGTCATAAGCAATTATGACCAACTTGACTGAAAAAAAACATCAACTGCTCGGTAAAGTAAATCAAGGAGTCATAAACAATTATGGCCAACTTGACTGAGAAAAAACAGCAACTGTTCCATGCAAACAAAATTTACAAAAAGTACTTATTTTCTGGTCAACTAACTTTTTCTCAGGGAAGTTTTTGTAAAAGATAACCCTGCACTTAAATATACAATAAAAATTGACACTACTTATAAGCAGGCAGTACTTTGCACAATGGTGCCAGTGACACAAATCAGGAATAAAAAAATAATTTAGCTCGGCAAGCCCGTTAAAATTAAATACCTATTGAAAAGCGAGCGGCAAAAAATGCGGCCATTAGACATAGTTTTGCAAGATTTTAAAATACTAAAAGCACTGATCTTAAAATAAGACAAATAAAATTCAAAAATGTTAAAACCTCCGAAAACGATTTTTTCTGTACCTAGCCCCACTTTCTCTAAACTGGAATGAATCTGTTTAACAAAAACAATTAAATACCACGCTTTTGTTATTTAATCTAGAGTTTAGACACTCATTATGCGCTTCTTAGCCTGTCTTTTGAAATTAGCCTCAGCAGTTGTCGGCTAATATCTCACAGTTCCATTTTCCCTGATACCTTCTTTCCATGCTTAAAGTATCTGGGTGGAACCTCTCACTGTGCTCGTCTGCTCGTCACCTACAGCACCAAAATTTTCCGGAAAATAATGCAGATGAGAATCCAAAAAATTAATTTTTGAAAAGAAGTTGGGTAATCAGGTCTTTATAGCTTTCTGTTCTAGTACTTCCCAGAAATTGGTTGCAACCATTTTAAACGTATTCCAAGCGTCCTTTTAGGTCAGTCAAGCCACACCCCCCCCCTACTTAATTTCTGTGATTTTTTTATATTTATTGAAATTGGTGGCTTTCGCCAATTGAATTCCAGTCAGTTTCGAAGGCATAGAAATATACTAGAAATCACGTTTTTCAGAAGAAATGTCTGATAATTGTATTTTAAGTAGAGAAGAAATAAATGAATATTTAGCTGAACTTAGATCTGCTGTCCCAGTAGTTCGCCGCATTCCAAAAGGTGCTGTATAGCAAACCAACTATCATGCCTCTTAAGAAAATGTACTTCCGAAAATTCTACCCGTTCATGGTTTAATTTGTTCCTGTTCTTTTATGCTGTTTTAAGACTTCCCGAAAAATCGAGAAAAAATAAAAAGTATTCTTTAACTACTTTGATAAAACAAAACCTTTCAATATGGATAAAATAAAAATTTCTATCCAACAAATCAAAAGTCAAAATCAAAAAAGAAGAAATCTGAGGACGACCACTTGAAAAGCAAAATTAAAAGTAAACTTTTCGAAAACGATATGAAAAGGGTCCATACGACTTCTCTGTTCAGAAGATACATTAGCAAACAACGATTCAACTACATTGGAAAAACTGAAAGAAAAACATCCGTCCTCTCCCCTCAATGAAGATTTCCCGGACCCACAGGATGAAAATTTTTTTCATGATGTGTCGAATTCCGAAATTAAAAATTTAATTAATTCCTTTAGACCAGGATCGTCTGGAGGTTTAGACGCCCTTCGTCCGCAGCATCTGAAAGACCTAATTCAAGAGGAACTAGGTAACACATCGCATATTCTTATTGAAGCAATTTTCTCTTTTATTGTTTTTATTTTAACTGATTCACTTCCAAATTCAATCCGTCCAATTTTTTTTGGTGCGTCACTATATGCATTAAACAAAAAAGATGGCAGTGTACGTCCTATCGCAGTTAGTATGTGTTTTCGCCGGCTTGTAGCAAAATATATTTGCTCTAGACTTTATTCACAACTCGGCAAATATTTTCATCCTCATGAATTGGGTTTTGCTACCAAATCCGGCGGTAAAGTTTCCCTCATAAAAGCCCAAAAATATTGTTAAAAGTTGATTTCTTCAATGCCTTCAACATGATTAATAGAGGCGATTTGCTACATAAAGTAAAAGAGTCTATTCCCCAATTTTACAATTTTATTGCTTTTTGTTACAAGGAAAAATAATTTTTATCTTTTAATAAGGAGTTGATTTTTTCTCAGCGCGGAGTGCAGCAAGGAGACCTTATAGGTCCTCTTTTATTTTGCATATCAATTCACCCTATTATTCTTTCCTTAAATTCCGAAGTAAACTTATGGTACCTAGACGACGGCAGCCTTGCTTGAAATTGTTTTAAATGATTTTAAAAAAATTCTTAAAGAATTGTTTTAAATGATTTAAAAAAAAATCTTAAAGAATTCTGGCCTTCAGGTAAATTTGAAAAAATGTGAATTATCTTCTGTTTCTGTTTCTGTTTAATACTACTAATTTTGTTGAACAAAATCCTGAGCTTTCTTCCATATTACATATAGATAAAGAAGACCTAACACTTTTAGGAAGCCCTTTTTCTACACGATCTATTTTTAACTCTTTACAAACGAAAATCAATATTTTTAACAAACTATCAAAAAAATTATGTTTAATTGATTCGCACTCTGCCTATTATCTTTTAACACATTCTTTCGCAGTACTTCGTATAAGCTAATTACTACGCTATTCTTCTTGCTGGAAGGTCCCAAATCTTTTATCTGATTTTGATAAAAATCTAAAAATAACGTTAGAAAATATTACCAACTGCCATATAGGTGATACTGCTTGGTCTCAATGTAACATTCCCATAAAAATGGGAGGCCTCGGCATTCGTGATGCTTCTAGTCTTTGTTTTTCGGCATTTCTTGGCTCAGTTAATGATGCTTCCAACCTTCTTAATCTTATTATCCGAAATTTTTTAAATTATCTTGACTACGATTTTAAAGAAGCTTTTGATTTTTTTACTTCTATTTCTAGTACCAACAATATTCCTTTCAATAATCTCAATCGCCAAAAAGATTTTGATAATATAATTTGCCGTTCTAAATTCGAAGCAATTTTTAATTCATCCAGTGATCCCATAGAACATGCTAGGCTTCTAGCTTTGCAGGAACCCGAGAGCAACGCCTGGCTACAGGCTCTACCTTCATCTGCACTAGGGAACCTTTTGGATGATTCCATCTTTCGTATTTCTATGTCTTTACGTTTGGGTCAGCCTCTGTGCGAGATGCACGACTGCACTTGCGGCAAAACTGTAGACATTTATGGGCACCATGCCTGAAGCTGCTACAAAAGTGCCTTGTATCTGCAGGAATACCCTCAGTGCTTGAACCTCCTGGTATGTGCAGGGGAGATGGAAAGCGAGTGGATGGTCTGTCCTTGTTTCCCTGGTGCAGAAGAAAATCCCTAATTTGGGACGCCACTTGCAGAGATACTTTTGCATTATCTTATCTCGACAAAACATCCAAAAAATCAGGAGAAGCTGCACGTGTCGGAGAAAATCAAAAAATAAAAAAATATGAAGAGCCAGAAGCCAAAGGGTACATTTTTGTACCCTTGAGCGTCGAAACTTTGGGACCTTGGGGTGAAGAAGCTAAATATTTTGTTAATAAATTATCAAAATTACTAAACAATAAAAACGCAGATTGCTTCATTAAACAACAGATAGGTCTCGCGATTCAACGCGGTAACACAGCTTTCATTCTAGGAACAATCCCAGGCGATTCTTGTTTAGAGGAAATTTTGTATTGTTAAATTTTGTTTTGAGCTTCACAATTTTATTTAATCACGTAAAAAAACTATTTCCATCTTTGGTGGACTTTGTTACCTAAAATGTGCATGTGTAAACACCTGATTTTTTCAATGGTGCTTCTCAGCTGATGCGGACTATATGAGCAGAGAGTTCTTTATTGAGCATCCAAGTCAATGGTGGATTTTTAGAAATTCTTTTTGCTTTAAATGAGCGGTGTAGCTTGACATCCACCCATTTTGAATATAAAAAAAAACCAGGAAGGAGTGTGGTTTAAAAATTTTAAAAGTGGTTCAAAATTAGTTTGAAATTGGTTCGAAATTATAAACACATCAAAACTCGAATATCTCTCGAAGGAGGGGTGTGTGGCTTGACTGTCCTTTCCCTGTCAAAAAAACCGCATCAAAACTCTTAAAATTTGTTCAAGTCTTCAACAGATATTAAGAGATTTGACTAGCTTGACGAGAAATAATTTTTCGCTCTCGAGAATTGAGAAGATTGTAAGAGATCCTATGAGGAATGGGAATCTGGTTAAATCTTGTCAAATTTATCCAAGAGATTTGATGCGGTATTTTTGGCAGGATTTCCTTGTCTTGAAGTATCGAATTGCATATTTTTGAAAAGTTTCCTAATCTGGGGACCCACATTCCCCTTGAATTTTAGCGTCACAGATTCTAGGAAATATTTATTTTAAATAAATAAAAGCATGGCCTTCATAAGTCCTAATTTGATATGAAGTGGCGGTAGTAAAATCTTTTGTTTTGTGGAGGAACTAATGGCGCGATGGTTACATTTTTTTCCCTGTCTCAAAAGACTCTTGGTTGACTAACATTCAAACACACCTACAAAATTCACTCTCTCAGACTAATTTCGAACAATATTATATAAAAATGTAACTAAAAATGTAAGATTTAGGTTATAAATTACAATTGGGCGGAGCTAACTGACACTTTTGCAAGACAGATTGTTAATGAATGTAATAAAATAAGTAAGATTTTGCTATTTTGGTCTAGGAACTTTTGCTGTTCCCCAGTGTGATTTAAGACCACTTAAACCAGCTCAATGAGAGAGTCAAAAACGACCTTGATTCTAACCTCAAATTATAGAAAAGAAAGGAAAAGAGGAAGCCGTAACCGTATTCTTTTAAATAGAATAGAAAAGAAAACAACAATTCCTGTTTTTGCAAATTCACTTTCACAAAAGAATTAAAAACCTAACTAAACAGAAAAAACGAATTATCACCTACCAGCTGCAGCTTTTGCACAGAAATAAATCTGTTTGGTTGCAAAAGTAACGGATTTTGCCTACGTTATCACCAATTTTGATGGACTATTAACGCTCTATTATCTAAATTTTTTCTTCGTGACGTAATAAAAGAAGAGGACAACTTTGACGTCTGTCAAAATTAGAACCGCTGTCAACCAGGACCGTGCAGTATCAGGAGATTAATTGAAACTCTCCAGTATAGAGATCAGTTTCAGATAGCATGTGATCGATTTTTCTCACAGTCAAAGTGAGAAAAACGATTTTGCACTGCAATCAGACCTTTTCCGGACAATGATCAATAAAAATCTTTTCAAGAGCGCTATTAAGACACAATAATTAAAAATAAATTGCGATTATAACGTTTAAGGAGCGAATTGCGAAGGTTTCTGCCTTTAATAGAACTGATTGAGCCATAATAAAAAACTAATTTAAATAGGTATATATATTTTTTTGAATTGCGGTTTTACACCTACTCAAGAAGAACCCTATAAGGGCCTATGAACTTTTTAGGTGAACAGACACGTGTTTCGCCACCCTTATAAGTCTATATTAGAGAAATTTTGAAACGCTTAAAATTTTAACAACTTTGACAGCCGTTATGGTACTATCCCGCGACGATTTTACCAGAGTTTTTGGAACATATTAAAAAATGTCACTTCTAAAAAAATTTATAGATGAGAAAAGACATATATACATATATGGTAATATTTTATTATTTTAAAAATTAATTACGCCCAAATTCTCTAAAATTAACGAAAAAAATTACCAAAACCTGAACAGAAGAAATAAATTCGTAGCTTACGGCAGTGGTAGAGGTTAATTATGACAACGGCATGAAGTTTAGCTATTGCGCAGACACAGTAATTACGACAAATACTACAAAGTGTCAAATAAGCGTTCCAAAATCTCCCTAATAACTTATGACGCAATAATAAGTGCGAAACACGTGTCTGCATATAGCCATTAGACATCTCCGGTATGTCCTTTCTGGACATTCTTGGACTGTTCTTTTTGGACATTTCAGGGATGTCTATTTTACTAAGACACAGGACATAATGGAGCCCTCTCGATCATGCAAAGAATTTTCTTAATATAACATAACGTTTATGAATGTGCTAAGTACATGATAACCACTTAAAATATCCTTAGCATAACCTATTTTTCAAAGAAAATTCTACGCATAGGACAAGAATACACCTGAAGATATCGCTAGCACATCTGATGAGAATGTCTGTATCAGAACATCATGTGCTTCGAATATTTTTGAGCTAATTTAGAACCTCCTTGGCACATATTTTCCTTGTTAGGGATATTCTATGCACCCGCTATGACAAATCGCTATGTGGGACGCATTTTATCCATCCCAAACAAAACGTAGTCTTAATTTGTTATTCAAAGTGATTTCGGTATCATCCCGGTCACGTGGCCTTAATAGGAGCCCAATAGTGGTCCAATAACAATTTGCAACGGGTTTCGGTACATTAACTGGTGTTTTTTGCCATATCACTTCCGAGGTTTTTCGCCAGCCAGCGGCACCCCTAAAGCGGAGCTCTTTCCTCTGTGTTTTTGCGTAGGAACGACGACAAACGCTTGCATATACGAGGGATAGGCTCTAACTACACTTAAGATGGGTATCTGTTTCCTAAAGACAAAATGACCTCCTCGGATTCGTTCAAGGTCGAAATTTCCCTAAAATAATAAAATAAGACAAAAACAAGGTCAGTTTTGAACCACACTCCTCCCTGGTTTTTTTTATATTCAAAATAGGGGGTGCAGCCGGACATCAAGCTATACCCCCTTCATTTAAAGCTTAGAGAAAAATGAAAAGCAACTATCCCAAAATTAAGAACTAATTTCGAACTGCTAATATTACCAAAAAGAATTTTGAAAAATCCACTAGTAAATCAGGTCCAGCTTTACACATGCCCATAGGTACCAATAAATGTCCAACAAAGATGGAAATTCTTTTTCTTACAACTGACAGGATTTCAATTATCTAAACCCCCCATTTCGAATAAATATTTAAAAAAATCACAGATATTAGGGTGGTTAAAACTTTTTTAAAGTTGTACAAAATTAGATCGAAATTAGTTCAAAATATAAGCATATCAAAACTCGAATATCTTTCGGAGGGGGTAGGGTGTGACTTGTCTGACCACAAAAACGTCTATTTCAAGAGTCTCATGGGTATACAGGGTATTCCAAATTCGATGCTCACCATGGAGATCTCCTAAACGGTAGGAGATACGAAAAGGTTTAAACTAGGCAAAGTTCCGCAATTTGACGCTTTGCTCAAAACCAAAAAAAAAAGTTTACAAATTTCGGGTAGTTCCGGAGATAGGCGAAAAAAACCGAAATCTTTATTTTAGTTCTTATTTTTCTGCGCCCTTATTCTTAAAGCTCTCAAAAAACGCTTAAAACTTTCTACAGATCTACCTAATGAGACGTCCATTTTCGAGATTTGACATTTCAGTGTGACATGAGGACTGTCAAGTTTATTTTTTCTTATGGGCACATGCTTTTTTTTTCCTGCATTTACAACCTCATTTTGACAAGTACCTGACGATTTAAGTTAACTGACCATCATCAGCCCAAATTCAAAGATTAAAAAAACAAAGAAAAAAACGAATTTTTAAAATATTAGGTAAAGTTATTTTTTATATCAAAATTAAAAAATAAACTAATTTTTAAAATGTTAAAAAAAGTAAAAAAAGCAATTAGGTTTCCAAAATATCTTGAGTAAGTTAAAAGCAAAACTTAAATTTGGGCTGATGATGGTCAATAAACCCAAAACGTCAGGTGACTTGTCAAAATAAGCTTGCAAAATGTTATCTGTCATCCTTTATGAACCAAACGGCAGGAGAAAAAAAGGATGTGTCCATAAGAAAAAATGAATTTGACAGTGCTCCTACCACACTGAAATGTCAAGTCTCAAAAACGTACCTCTCACTAGGTAGATCCTAAAAAAGTGCCTGTAGAAAGTTTAAAGCGTTTTTTTACAGCTTTAAGAACAAGGGCGCAGAATACATACATAGAAACGCTTTGACGTGGACTGTTAGAAGTAAATATAAATAAAATAAAGATTACCACAAAAATAATGTAATTTAGGCGGTAATAAGCACTCCTGGTGGTTATTAACAACGATTTCTAAAGTTATCTTTATTTTTTTTATATTTACTTCTGTAAGAAAGCTTCAAATTGCTACTTTTTGAATAAGGAAAATGCAGCATACATTGCTTTATGGCTAAGCGTATAGAAATAATTAGGAAAATAAACCGAAATAACTTTATTCTTGACGGCTTGTCAAATAACGATTACCACAAAAGTTGGTTTTTTTGTATGCTGTCCAAAAACTCCCTATTTCTGAACCAATAGATGGGATTTTTATTGCACCCGTTTGGTTATTGGCTGAAAGTGACTAAATTTTTTTTTTATAAAGGTATAAAAAAATATTAAATTACTTTTGGAATCAGTTCTAAATTTTATTAAAACTTTTTGCTTTAATTAGTCATAACATTTTTTTTTGTTCATAAAACGATTTGGATGTATATCGGTTTCTATTGTTTGGTTAAAAGCACCAACAATTAACAAAAAATGTTCAATAAACAGAAATTGTCAAACATTATTTTGCATCATTCATCTTTCTAAACTTTCCTCGTGTAATAATTTTCATGGACAAAAGCTATATGCTATAAGCCTACATGCAAGGCGCATCCAGAGCGTGTCCCTAAATTTTCTCCCGCAAAGCACCAGAAAAAGTCATAAAAATTTGTCACGTCGAGGGTGGCCGTGGATTATACGCGTGTTCTGCAGATGGACGGGGGGGGGTCTCTTTTTGCGCCACGATTACATCCCTTGCCGCTGTGACGGAGTTTTCGCATCCGGATGGATGTTGTCACTTCCGTTACGCTAGCCCATAACTCAACGCTCCGCTTTTTTCACATTTTTATACTGAATTAATTTGCAACTTTCGACAAATATTAGATAGTTTAAGTAACAGGGAAATTTTCGAATAATTTTGGTCTCATTTTAAAAAAAATTACTGAATTTTGGCTTCTCTCGTGATAGTTTTTCTTTTTTTCTGTTATTTTTGTTTAAGTCGACTCCACATTGGAAAATGAGTAAAAAATTGACTATATTTCATTGCTTGGGACTTATATAAATTTTGTCACTTCCGTTACGCTAGCCCATAACTCAACGCTCCGCTTTTTTTCACATTTTTATACTGAATTAATTTGCAACTTTCGACAAATATTAGATAGTTTAAGTAACAGGGAAATTTTCGAATAATTTTGGTCTCATTTTAAAAAAAATTACTGAATTTTGGCTTCTCTCGTGATAGTTTTTCTTTTTTTCTGTTATTTTTGTTTAAGTCGACTTCACATTGGAAAATGAGTAAAAAATTGACTATATTTCATTGCTTGGGACTTATATAAATGTTGTCACTTCCGTTACGCTAGCCCATAACTCAACGCTCCGCTTTTTTCACATTTTTATACTGAATTAATTTGCAACTTTCGACAAATATTAGATAGTTTAAGTAACTAGGAAATTTTCGAATAATTTTGGTCTCATTTTTAAAACAATGACTGAGTTTGGGCTTCTCTCGTGATAGTTTTTCTTTTTTTCTGTTATTTTTGTTTAAGTCGACTCCACATTGGAAAATGAGTAAAAAATTGACTATATTTCATTAAAAAACAAAAGATCAAAAGATCTTGGGTGGAAATAACGAAAATTCAAACGATGATTTGAAGGTTTTTTAACTTCTTTGTTTTAATTGCTTTAGGAGCATAATCTTACTGGAAATATTAACACCCCAGGACGAATTCGTATCAGGTAACTTGGATAAGTAAGTACCAGTGCGGAACGATGCCTATTTGTGTGTGGTTCAAGGTTGGAAATCTAAGTGTATGATGGTGTTTAATGATGTATAGTGGAGGATGACCAGTGAAACTACTGATGAGTCCACAGGGCGAAACATCGTTTAATCATTTCTCTTTTCGCTTTGATCTTTTGTGTGTTCCTTGTGGGATACTCATCCAAGTTTGAATTTTCGTTATTTCCACCCAAGATCTTTTGATCTTTTGTTTTTTAGTTTCTTTTCGGTTGAAGTAACTGATTTAAAGGTTTTTTAACTTCTTCTTTGTTTTTATATTTCATTGCTTGGGACTTATATAAATGTTGTCACTTTCGTTACGTGGGCCCATTAACACACGCTCAGCTTTTTTCACATTTTTATTAATTTGCTCGTTTTAACGAATATTAGACAGTTTAAGTCCACTAAAAGCCCTAAAAGATTAACGTAAAATCTGTCACATCAAGGATGGCGTGGATTATACTAGTGCTCTGCAGACGCGGATAGATATTGTCACTTCCGTTAGGCCACTCCATAAGTCAAAGCTCCGAACTCCGATTTTTAAAAATTTTATACTTAATTAATTGGCAGATTTGAAAAATATTAGACAGTTTAAGTAACGGAGGAATTTTTGTGATATTTTTGTGCAATATAGGTATAAATATGACACATTTTTTTACAAGCTTTATTTAACTTGCAATGTATCTAACTAGATATGTTTCTTCGGGTGGAATCTTGCAACTTAATTTTGACCAACTTCCCGACATCCGATCAGCTTCAAATTTGGCATACTTATATAGTTGCGGTGACAACACAAGAATATAGTGTGATGAAATGGACAGCTCTCCCCACTACTCGAAGGGGGTGGAGGAAGGTACAGTTGATGTACGTCCGATTTTGTTGAAATTTGGTGTGTTGGGGCACTTGAGAATGGAGATTTCTAATCAGATTTTGAAAATTCAATATGGCGGATTCAAGATGGACGATTTTTGGTCATCTTTTACTAACCAATTTTAACTAACTTATACACATCCGATTGCCTTCAAATTTGGCATGCATTTATAGTTGCGGTAACAATACAATAATATGTCATTATTAGGTACCCTTTCCCCCTACGAGGGGAGTGGAGGGGGGAAAACACCTAGGTTTGTCCGATTTCAATCAAAATTGGTATACGGGGGCTTTTGGGGATAACGAATTTTTGATCAGATTTTGAAAATTCAATATAGCGGATTCAAGATGGACGATTTTCCAACCAATTTTAACTGACTTACGACGATTGTGTTCAAATTTGGTATACGTTTATAGTTCTGGTGAAAATACAATAATATGGTATTCTTAGGTACCCACCTCCCTCTAACGAGAAAAGTGGATGGGGGAAACCGATTTAGTTTGTTCGATTTCAATCACAATTGGCATACAGGGGTTTTTAAGGAGAGGGATTTTGAATTTTTTATCAGATTTGAAAATTTCAATATGGCGGATTCAAAATGGACGATTAAGGATACAAATCTAAAAATTAAGGGTGTGTTTTCAAATTTGGTATGCGTTTATAGTTCCAGTGAGAATACAATAATATGATATTCTCAGGTACCCACCTCCCTTTAACAAAGGGAAAAGATTTAGTTTGTTCGATTTAAATTAAAATTGGCATACAGGGGTTTTTCGGGAAGGGGATATGAATTTTTGATCAGATTTGAAAATTTCAATATGGCGGATTCAAAATGGACGATTTAGGGTAAAAATGTAAAGAACAAGCTTTTATTAATTGCACTCGAGAGTAGAAAATAATTTGTTATCTTTCTTATACCATAATAAAAGCGATGGGCGCAGATAAAAAATTTTAACTTTACGGTGACAAAGAGAACTACAAAATAAGAACTATATTCGAATAATAAACATAATACTTTCATCTAAAGAAGCTGAGAACGGGTGAGATGGCCGTGCTTGCCAAGCCTTTGAAAATATCCTTAGGTTATAGAGTAATACAACTGTTTCTTAGGGGAATCGTCGATGTGACCGATATACGATACCTAAAGTTATGTATGGATATTGTCACTTCCATTACAGGGGCCTATTACCACAGCTCTTCGCTTTTTTTACATTTTTATTGATTTGCAAGTTTCGACGAACATTAGACAAGAAAATTTTTTTCTGTTTTTTAATTTTTTATTAAATCCTTTTAAAGGTTTTATAGCTATACGTTACTGTTACTATTGTGTAATATTTAATTAATTTGACAAAAATACATTTGGTCTCATCTTATTTATTTCTTCTGAATATAGAAATATCGTAAAACAGTCCCTATTTTGAATATACTTGTATGTTTCTTGATAACCATCAAAGGTATAAAGTATCGATTTCTGAGGCAACTAAAAGAGTGATTTAAAAACACCAAAGATTAAAATTTTCCGTACCACTTGGCACTTTGACGGCGCGACTAAAACAATTTGAAACGGTACCCGCCGGTACCTTTCTGGGTGCCTGCTGTCCGGTCCGATTAGCCAACCCCATGTTTTCGGAGTCTTTTGCCGGTTATTAGAGAAAAAATTGACAAAATTGGGAGTAATCCACCGAAAAAAGGGTACATAGAAATGAAAACAATTTTTACCTACACCGACGGAGATGATCTTTTATACAAACACCAAATTCGTTCAAAACAAAGTCGGAAAACACTACATGTTTTGAACGAGAACCGCTTTTATGAGAGACCCTTGTCGTCCATTTTTTAAAGTCATAGTATTCTAACCTTATGCTCTATTTACATATTGGAAACAGCTTGTATAATTTTTTAAAAAATACAGATCTGAACTCACTCCAGTTCGAGAAGACCACTTCTGATGAAACTTATCCTTGTTAGATCACATCTCGTTAGGAAGTCAATCATATATGAGGGTAAAAAAACTTTCAACAAACTTTCACTTTCAATTAGAAAACTGCACTCAAATAAAAGCTTTAGAAAGCAAACAAAAAAATTCCTTTTGAGCATGGTATATTATTCATTTTTATGACACTCTCAATATGACAACATTTTCATATATTATTCATTTTTATGACACTCTCAATATGACAACATTTTCATATACAAAATACAGTATTTTGTTAAAAACTAATTGTGATATGTATTTTTGGACTTATGTTTTAATTGTATTTTGAAATCGTTTCTTTTATGTTTTTCTGATCATTTGTATTATGTTTGCTTTTTGTGATATTTATATTTACTTTTTTATATTTTTACCTATTGTGTTTGTCGATTGTTCACTTATTATGGTACTTTGCCCATTTAAATAACTCTTAGTAGGATTTTAATACTTAATTTGCCATTGTAGATAACTTATTTCTAATTGGAGTATTCTACTTTTTGAATTTGAATTTGATACGATTTCAGAACACCTGATTTCAGTCCTTGCGTACGTAAGAATATACGTAACGCATTCCGGGCACAGTAACGTACGCAAAATGACCTAAACAAGCGAAAAATATACTGGTAGACAACAAACAAATGTGCTTTCCTTTCTTATGGCAGCTTTTGTAATTTCAACACCTATCTCTGGTCACTATCATTAAATCAATATAAATGCATTGCTTATTTTGTGGTTTCCGGTGTCTATAATGTATAAATTTACAAAATTGGGAGCCACCACCGAATAAGGGCACAATTTTTACGTACACTGGTAGAGATGATCCTTTGACACAAATGCGTAGGAAGTTGTGGCCTCGACGGCACCCTTAATAGGGAATTATTGAAACGCAGTTAGGGCCCGGCACTAATAAGACCAGGCACTATTTTGACGCTGTTAACAGATACGCATGCGTAAGAACGACTATATTTAGTGCCGACACTAATAAAGTTAGGACCTGCCCTTATTTGTGGAGGAATTATACTGGGCCGCATCTTGGCTGTGTCTAGCCGTATTTGACGTTTTTGACAACTATTCGCCATTTTTTTTACCTTAACCCTACTTTCGGGAATTTTTTGTGTTGTCACGGCCAAAAAAGCAAAAATTGGGACAAAATAGTTATATTTTTATGAAATCGGATGACATAGCACAAGAAAATGAAAAAAGCAAGGCTCAAATATTTCGTTTTACCGATGAAGACAATATTTGTTTGCTACGAGAAGTAGTTCAACAAAATCCCTTCAGAACTCTAAATGGTCCTTCTCTCCACCCTCCACAAAGACCTCTGCTTCCAACACATCACCCATGCTTTTGATTACTCAAAATATAAAAAAAAAACAACACATAATTTCGAAAACAGGCAGCATTATTTGTAGGTTAGAAATAAAGTCGTATCGTCACCGTTTTGCTAGAGGCGCGTTCAATAATTCTATAATTTGCACCTTTTAGAGCCAGGCACAGCCTGTGTTAAGGTCGGCGCTAAGTAGGCACTATCCAGTGCGGTCGTATTTCAATAATCCTCTAATATGATTTTTTTTCACACTTAAACCAAGATGTCGAGAACTTGAGGAAAGTAAGGTAAATTTCTATTGTAGATTTGGAATCAGCGGGGTCGAATAAGTATAACAAGAGTCACAATAGGGGAAAAGAAGCGTAATGGCTAGTAAATGAGAGCGAAGGAGATAATAAATTTGAGAAATCGATACGCTTTTGCCGATGTCACCCACAATTAACTAAAAGATTCCCAATTAAGATCCCGTCAAATTTAACGATAAATGTTGCCTTCAAAGGGCGTAAAACAGTGATTATGAGTATTTTCTTATTTTAGTTTGAAATTGGAACCCGCTAAATTAAAAAAAACTTTTACTACCGATTGAGGTTGCTCTTTCAATAAACCTGCCATAACCAGTTACGCTAAAGTCCCGACTCTACGAGACAATTTATCGTAACAGTCTAGCCTTCTTACGAAATATCTTGTTGAAATAAATTTAAAACAAAATTATACTTTTTTAAAAGAATACAAAAATTAAAACAACGTATATGCAACCCGCTACTCTTTCTACTTAGAACACTTTTGTAACCATGTTTAAGTCTCGTTTAACTTTAAAACGGAAAACGAAGGGAGGTCCGCTCTTCAGGTTTTGTATAAAAAATATTTTGTGGTATTTTAGTTGCATCATTTCAGTATCAAATAAATAAAAATAATCTTAACATCTTCTAAGTGATTAATTGAGAAAATTTACGTCTACGATCTCCTTCACGCCCGCGTCTTCGAATAAAACAGACTAAAGCGCTGAAACTGTTTGCTTGACAACGTTGCCTAGCCGGCATCTCTCTTCAGTGCATCTGAATTGAATAGCGTTCTTACTCAGACACATGCATTTTGGCACCCTAGACGAGAACTGCGAGAACAGTTGAAGGACCCTTATTCTTTTTGACGTTTTGCTGATCAGTGTCCTTCGAGGGGTGGCTCGGTAATGCACTTTGGTGTATACGCCGATGGCATTGCGTGGCAATTTGAGGCAATTTAAAGCATTACTTCGAGGCATTTCGGGGGCATTTAGAGGTAAAAAATGTCTTTTGGTGTACACAAAATGACGAGCGAGCCACCCCTCGGTGTCCTTAGTTTTAGTGTGCCAGTTTATAGTGTGACAAACTGTAACTTAAAAATAGTGCCGATTTGACCTACATAGGTCAATTCAACTTACTTTCCAGTGATTCCGAGTAGTTCCATGTGGTTTTACACATTTTTTTAGTTTTTCGTATATTTCTAATCATTTTAAAGAGAAAAATTAAAATTTCTGTGTATGAAATTCCCTTTTAATAAGGTCCCAGTACTATACAATAACATCCTTAAAAATATTCAAACATGTAAATTGTCAAATTTTTATCTGATACCTAAGTTAAGGGGATTAAGGTATCTTCCTATAAGTTAATTAAAGACGTTTTCTTTCTTATCTAAAGAAGGCTAAATATAGTATCTTTTTTCGGATTAAGTGCATTGCATTAGTTAGATCATACAGACCGCTTCAAGCTACTGCGAACATAGGGCGGAAGAAGTCTAATTTGCCAGTGTACGTACATGCAGAGACACCGCATGCCTATCAGTAAAGCAACCAATACTCAGGCTTGCGATCACCACTTGCATGACTTTCCTTTGGTATTTAGTACGCCTCTAACCACGGTGCTGTGTGGAGCGTAGTCAATGAAACCGGAATTTGGTCAATAAATACGCAAATTTTTATAACGTAATTTTCTTATTTTTTGTCACTGATAAATAAGAGCGTTTTATTGTCAACTGCTCAGATTTATCAGTGACGACGTGTTACAATGAAAATAATAAGGAGAAACAAAATAAAAGCAAGTTCTCAAAATAAAATAATACATTCTAAAAACCAAAAAGATTCTCCCAGTAAAAAAAAAATTAAAGCAAATGTTCGAAAAGTCCTCCTTGCTCGGCTAGACAATATCCGAGCCTACTATAAAAACCCCTTCTAACGTTTCCAAGCATGTTAGGGGTGATAATTTGAAAAGCTTCTTCAAAAACAGATAGAAGTCATTCGGAGCAAGATCGAGCTGGCCATAAAATAGTTCCCCGTGTACTTATAACCCGATTAGGAAATACATTATCAAGATATTCCCTAACAAAGCCAACATTGTGAGCGGAACAACCATCTTGTTGAAACTATGTTTCACCAAATCTTACACCTAACAACTGCCTAGCAGTTGGAATAATGTGCTGCTGCAGTAGATCCAAGTATCTAGGACCATTCAAATTGCAATTGCCGTTAATAATAAATGGCCCAATTACGTGTTCCCCTACAATACCTCCCCCCCCCCAAACATTTAGTTTTTGGGGATACTGTGTTCTTACGTCAAAATACAAATGCAAATTTTTCCTCGACCAATATCGAACGTGTGTTGGGTTATGACGATTTGACCATTTGACCATCTGCAACTTCGTAGACATCCATTTTTGGTTTTAAAAATGTATTATTTCAATTAAGAACTTACCCATCTGTTTCTCGAGCAAGGCAGAAATAAAACAAAATAATAAAAACAAAATGAATTTCCAAAAGATAACACTGCAGCGTGCTTCGAATCCACCTCGGTCGTACGGCACGGAGAGTAAATTGGACTTGATTCCCCCTATGTTCGCAGTAGCTTGAAGCGGTCTGTATAACTATGAGATAATAGACACTTAAAGTTGCACAAATAGAGAGTGCTTAATCGTAATCGTATCTCTATGTCTCACCTATCTCTACGACCACCCTTACAGTATTCGTAGGCAGCTAGCGTATCCCAACCATTTTGTTAACTGTGGGTTTTCATAAATGCCTGATCCACAGGTTCACTCCTTTTATTTTCCATTGGTTTGGGGGCCTATTCTTGAATATCGTAGGAAAGATTGCACGGGAATGTTCACATCCTTTGTTTCGCCCAATAAGAAGGCTCAGAAGCTGCCGAGTTTGCAGGTGCACGCGCAAAGCTGACCGGATTGTCGTTTTTCAAGAGCGCTCGTTCACCTGGCCCGGGGGCAGGTATATGAAAGTGTAGGAAAGTTCCTTCGACACACGGCAATCGGGTGAGGTTCGGTCGTGGTCGGATAGGTTTCGGATAACTCGTTATCGCTTCAAAGCCTATTATTGGTCGATATCAGGGAGAGGACCGTTCCTGTGCGATTTTTCCTATGGAATTCAAAAATCAGCCCCTTGGTTACGTCGTACGTTGTAAGCACAACACAAACGCATCAAAGATACGCTAACGACAAGGAATGCAAAATAGCTTACCAACTTTAACGGTGGGATTTACTAAAAGGGTTTAGTCTATTTTAGAACGGTTCTAAGCTTAAGTGAAATTTTTGGTTTTAGGCATTTTAAACCAAATCTCCTTGAGTTTGAGATATAGTTTGATTTATAAGAAGAATTTTAATAAATTTGTTTATTGAATAATCATCTTAACACAACCTTTTGTTGGATTTAAGAAAAAAGTTTCAATTTAGAAGAAAAGAAAATAAAAAAATTTAAACCCACGAGGGGTTTAAATAGTAAACACTCTGTAAAGCAAATAAAGAAAGTTTACTCTTGTTAATTAATTTTTACAATTAATACTTGATGCCACACAACGATTTAGATGAACAATAATAAAATAAAGAGTAGATTAATTTTGTATTTATTTAAAAGGTGTTTTTATTTATGAACTGTATTAAAAAAGTTAAATGCAAGTTTTGTTTATATTTCTGTCACTGTCAAAATGTCAGTTTTAAAATATTAGCTGAGGTCAAATCACAAACAGCGAGTTCGAATCTCTTACCTCTGCTTGTACCAGCCTCTACTGATACAAGCTACAGCTTTGAGATGAGTGGCCTTTGAGTAAGGAAGGTTTTCTTGACTGAGCTTTTAAATAACCTCAATGTTTTAATTTCAGTTACCTTCACTGCCTCGTAGTGCCCTCATAAATATATGTTTGTGCTGAAAACGGGTTCAATATAAGACGTTATGGTTAATGAACAACTTGGGATATTAAATCAGGAAATTATAAACGAACTTATTACCAACTGCCGCAAAACAATCCTTTCTGGGGGCTATAAATTTAAACCACCCCCCAGAGGTAGTCTAAAAAATCTTAGGTTACCTAGGCCCTGCTGTTGCTTTTTCCGAAAAAAATAGCCGTATAGCGATAATAACCCCTCTCAATCAAGTTGACCTAGAAAAAACGGAATCCGACGTCGAACGCATTCAAGGGCGTCGATAAGGGGGGGGGGGTAATGGGGGTAAAAAAGTTTTTTGCCTACACTTGACGAAAGAAAACAAAAGTGTATTATCACCAATTTTATAAATTAATTAAAAGTACATAATTATAATATTGCAACCACCAATACGTGTGACGTAAATGAATAATGCAGAAATAAAGTATGTGTTGCACAGAACCGCTCGGCGAGCTGCTTCGGCGGCAGATTACTCGCGATACAACTCAGTAGCGCAAAATTTATGTGCTATATTACTTTTCCTCATATATATAAAAATATACATTTTATCCTCATGTAAAAATATATATTATTGTCTAGTTCAAAGCTTTTTTAAAAAAGGTTACTTTAGGAAGAATACAAGAATTATGTTTATTTTCATTGAATATTATTAAGTTTTGTTACCTTATAATTATTTTCCTCAATATGCCAAGGGGCAAGGGCATACAAACAATAAAAGGGTTTTGAAAATTTATCTTGTTAATTTGTTACCCCCCCCCCCTCAAAAGAAAAAATTAGCGACGCCCTTGAACGCATTTCGTATTCTTGAGCGGTGATCGTTCATTCCATTCTATCAAAAATTGGGTTTTCGCGCTCCCCGACTAAAATTCAAATTCATTTATTCATCACTTTTTTATGCAATTATATACAGGGTTCCTAAGCAAATCCTTAGGGGGCCAAGCAGCCGTGTATAAGACGCAGACAAACGGAAAAGCACATTAGGCAGAAAAGGATGGGCATGGGGCGATGTTGTCACTACATCTTACACGTAGTAAATCCATTCCAGGTTGTTATTTTCTAATGTTATCCATTTTCATACCTTTAGGACTGGAATAAAAATTGTTTTTGCTCGACTTTAATACCAAACTGATGAAAGATATCGTAAAAAAAAATATTTGTCGGCTTTTCATTTTGTAACCATTGTCCTTACGCACTGTTTATAGGCTGGGGACTGAGATACATGCAAATGCCTAACCTAAAGCGTTTATACACGGCCGGAGAAATCGACTGAAATATTTCCGTAGAAACTTTATCAAGCAAATAGGACGGGTTGACGCCTTCGATCGTCCAACCCGGATTTTGCACTTTGATTCGAAATCAAAAAGGAGGAACAGTCAGATGTGGGGCCGTGCACAAATTACGTAACGGTGATTTTACCAATTTTTGACCCCCTCCCTATGTAATGTTTTGTAACGGTTTGGCACGCCACTCCCCTAATATTACGTAACGCTTTCAAGACCACTACCCCCCCCCAAAAAAAAAAAAACTTTTCACTTATTTTCATTCCAAATTTTCTTAGTTTCCCACAAATGCAAACGCTGTCAAAAACCCCCCTACCCCCTACATAACGTTTTGTAACCCCCCTCCCCCCTATGACCATTACGCAATTTGTGCACGGCCCCTGTAGTCCCAGTGGAGGAGGGCAAGAAAATTGATATTTTTTTCTTAAAAATTATACTCTTTAGACCTATTTCTTTGCGTTCCCGAAATTACGTAATTTTTGAAAAAAAATTGTAAGCGGCGCCATTTTTATTTCGTGCTTTGTTTTTCTAACATTTTCGCGTTCGGCCAATTTAATTGAAAAATTTTTGCCTGCGCCCTTTATCTCCTCACTCGAAACCAAGATCCCCCGTTTTAGGAAAACTGATCCCGTCTCTGTTTCTAAATTTTTTCGGATAAAAGTAGAGTATGACCATGAAGGAAATAATTTTTTTCTACGGTATGACGAAAATTTCGAGAAAGTTGAAGAAAAAAATTAAAAAAGTGGCAGAGCTCAAGTTTTTCGTAAAAAAAAACGTTTTTTGTAAAGAAACAGAGCAAAATAAATCTGTTCACCCCTTTTTGGGTGTTACAAATATAGGCAGCCCCTTATTTTTCGCTTTTACCCTCCCGCTAGTTTTGAAGAATTGGTTCGCTACATGTTTCGAGATCATGTCATAAAACACCTCAAAAATATCAAATGTAGTGTAGGGCCAGCTTTATTTAAAATCAATAATATCGCAAGCAAAAAGCTCTGCAGGAAAAACAGCGCCGTTTATTGATTTCTTTGGCTGCTAGTACTAGCTGCATGGTTTGGCCGTTTCCGGATAGGTGTCACTAGTAGAACAGAATGGTAAGAAATTATTTAAAAGCGAAGATATTTCTTTCTAATGTTAACAATCTCACGAGTTTATCGCTCAGTATCGTAAATAATGGACCCTGCTGCCTCCTTTAAGCAAGAAAAAGCTGTGGTTTGGACCTGAAAACATCTAATTTTTATCATCTCATGGTGTGGCCGCCATCTAGCGGAATTTGCAGATATCTTGTCAACGGTTATTATTGCAACTATGATTTATGCTCACAATGAAAGAGTGGCGACAATTTTTTCTCATGAAAGCAGTCCGGAGATAATAACAAACTGGCACCATTGCTCAATATACCTGTTTCTTTTGTGCGCGCAGAACTTTCTATGCCATTTCTGTTTGATTTATTGAAATCCTATCCCTAAGGAAAATTTTAGGAACCCTGTAGATGTGAACGAAAGCTAGGGATCGATCCCATTTCTCAGGCAATCATGCGCGTAAAGTATATTTTTCAATCTAAAATTTGGAAAAGGGGTTTCAAGGAAAATAATCTTTTTTTCGAGTGATGGGATCATTGCCCGGGATTGATCCCTTCTCTTGAGGGATCGTTCCTTCTCTTGAGATTCAAGAATTAGGCACCTGGGCGCGAGCAGACTGCGTCAGGCATGCATTAGATTTTTCACCTTTGGCCTTGCCCATTGTCAACCCTAATTTTTGCATTATTTTATTTGTTATTATTGTTACATTTTGCAAAACTTGAGCTATTATAGTATCTCATAGTTATTTTTTAAATAATACCCATCCATTACATCAGGGGCGTCTTCAGGCCCCGAGCGGCCGGGCGATCGCGATGTATTCTCAAAAAATTTCTGGCAAACATTTTAAACATGAGTTTGTTCTTTGTTTTAAATTTTTAAATTTTGTAACTTATCATGATGAAGCGTAAAATATCTTTGTTAAATACCTCTTAAAATGTTTTTAGATGTGCTGAAATTCCTTAAAGTTTTTTGGTTATTCTAAAGACTCTAAAGGACTTTGATTAAAAGAAATTAATACTACCTTATGTCTTACACACTTTACGCTTTAAAAAAATACAATTTTTACCTTTTTTTTGATAAAAATGGTAAAATAAAAATCATATGCGAGACACCCCTCAAGACGACATACAGCAAATTGTCTTCATCTTTTTTTAAATACTTTTTTAATACTGGTTTCTCCCTTCAACATACTTAAACAGTTTTAATTTTGATGCATTTATCTGTCTTTTTATCATCAGTGTGTGGACGGTTTTTACAATAATTCCCTTATACCGAAAAGAGGCGAATGCTGTGAAGACAGTTGAAGATCGGGACCACCGTGGTACCTAGTTGCCAGCGGTACCGGCGCGGCGCGGACTGGGCGAGATGCACTTCACGACGGTCACGATGCGGCGCGCATAAATCATAATGCTCTCGGGTTTATGTCGGAAAAAAGGCTGTTGTGGGGAATAACAGACAAAATTTCAGATTTAAAAAAATGCCGTCTTTAGGTGCCGATAAGTCCCTATTATCTCGAAATCTGTAAAAGTGGGATTTACTGCCTGCTAATTAAGGATGGCTCTCCTAAAATTGTCAAAACATTCCTAATGTAGACCCCCTTCCTTCAGAAAATGGTTCTTTTAAGTATTTCTTTTTAATAATAAAGAAATTTTTAAAAAATTGTCAGAATACATTTTGTGGTGGTTTTTTAGTAATAAAAAACGACCGGAATATTTTGAAAACTTGAAAAATTGGGCACCGGCGATCCCTTGAGGGGAGCCTCCCCCCCCCCAATGTTGCTTTCCGTTGCTTGCAGTTGGGTAATATGAAGGTTCAGTTGAGAAATTTAGGTACATTTTATTTACATTAATTTACAAAACATTTTGAATTTCTAATTTCTTCAAACAACAATAAAAAAACGTCAAAGTTTCAGGTAACTTGGGAATTGCTTTTAATATTTGCTGTATATTAAAACGTAAATAAAAAGGTAAAGATATATAAAATTTAACGTACATAAAACAACACAAAATAAAATAAACAAACTCGACTCGCGCACACCCACTCTACTTTCATAACTTTATCTACATAAAAAGAAAAAATCCTCCAAACCTAACTCTTCTGGGATTGTTCCAAGCACACCACGCTGTATGGCAATTCTGACCTTCTGGGTGATGAAACTCCGAGCCCTTTTATACGGTAATTTTGCGCCTATTTCAGCGGCTAGGCTCTTTGCTTCATCACCCCAAGGGCCAAAAGTCTCCACAGCAAATGGAACAAAAAAGTATCCTTCCTTCCTTCAGCTCTTTGAGATGTTTTTTCTATGTATGAAGGAGCAAACAAGTGACTGCATGTGGCGTCCCAGAGCAGCTCTCTGCCCATTTTCTATGGGACAAGTGTCATTACATCCACTCGCTTTCCATCGCTCCGAGAAACACCAAGCGGCTCCAATACAGCCGGGAATTTGGCTGAAATTAGAGCTCGCTTAATGATGTCATTAATCTCCCTGTGTCTCGAAACACGACCTGCGCTTTTTTTGCAGCTTAGCCCATATGAGCCGTAAGTATCTGCTATTTCGTTGCAAACGCAGGTGTGTTCCACACACACAGGAAGACCAAGTCTCAGAGCTATGGAAATTCTAAAAGTGTTGTTATTTAAAAGGTTCCCGACGGTTGTGGCTGGAAGAGCACTTATCCAGGAGCTACTCTCGGGGGTTTGGAGAGATAAAAAACGTGCTTTGTGGTGTATTGAGTCACAACTATTCAATAAATTAACGTAACGAACTTTGCATATTTCTAAATCCAAATCATGTTGTTTGAGAGAACATAAATTTTCAAATGTATTACAAATAAATTAGAAAGATTAAGCCATTTTGATGAACATTCATTAAAATCTGAATCAGTTAAAGTTGAGATATAGCCCTGAAGAACAATATTAGCTAGTGATGTTATATCATTCACCGAACCCAAAAAAGCTGACACTGATTAATATTAGTTGGGAAAATGACCTTTACTTCCCCCCCCCCCAATCAAATGCCTTCGGATAGCCGGTGAAATTGAGGAAAAGTAAGTAACACTGCATGTAATAATCAAAAAATAAAACGAAAAATTGGAAAAAAAAGTATTAAAAGAATAGTATTTATAATTGTCCCAGATGCCTTAAGATGCGCGTCTGAGATAAAACTGAAAATGTCACGGCTCTTTGGGCGTTGCAAGCCGCCTCATATCGTTGCACGGTTCACGGGTAGTTGCAAAATATAACGGCGCGTTGTTAAAGGGGGGCGCCACCGGCGTCCTCAGTCGGGCGCCGCGGAACGATTTTTTGGCGGGTGCGCTTCCTGTGTCAAATCCGGACCCTTTTGCAGCGATTTCGGTTTATATTTTTTTGCGTTTGCATCTTGCTTAACCCTTAAACACTAACATATCGTCTTGCAGACGGTATAGCAGCCAAGCTATATCTCCCCACCCCCGCGCTTCTAAGCGTTAGGACACACATATTGCAAAAATAAAAACGTGAATCATTTGACAAGCTTTGGAGAAGTTTATTTTCAATGGACAAAAGCGATATTTGCAAAAGTATCATCTGACCTGTTGAATTTTTCACGAAATTTTTTGCCGGCGTATTATAGCTGCAGGCTATAGAGAACGAGCTGGGATAGCTTCTGTTGGATTTTTCTACAGTAACGAAAAGTCGCGCGCATACGAGAAGGCCGCATTTGCTATCGATTCAATCAGTACTTTATTGTCAAGAACACTTAAAATTCTGTTGACAAAGCAATTTAATAAGAAAACTTTATGTCAAAAGTTTGTCATGTAAATCTACTTAATAATTAATAAAATGTAGGTGTGTAGTAACATATTGTAACCTGATAATAATTAGTTAACCTATATATTTACCTAATTTAATAAAGTAATTTATATCTATAATAAAAGACAATATATATTAAGTTTAATAATATAAAAAACAAACTAGGCATTAACAAACAAGCAAGACAGCAAAACAAACACTTGATATTTAAAATAATTTTTAATACAATCTAAAGTAATTGTTTACTATTTCATAAATTACATTTAAGAAAGTAAAAAATGAATGTCACTTTTTTATTTTATGCATAAAAGGTGTTTCACTAGAATCTCAATATTTTTCTTATTTCTTAATAAATTTTATAGGTTAACAGATAATAGTTGGTATTTTTCTGTTATAGCAAAGAATATACAAAGTTTTAAAAAAAAAGCCAACGGGTTTTTTAAAATGCATAAAATTGTAATTGTCACAAAATATCATTTTTTGACATTTAGAAAAAGAAGCCTTATGGTTAACATCTGTAGTGTTCTTGTCAACAAAATTGGCGAAAAGATAACAAAATCTGGAAATTAAATTATTTTATTTTATGCAAGAAGTTGGTATACGAAAACACCCATAGTTTTTTTATTTATTAATAGAATTTATTAAATGATACGTCGTTTTACAGACAATAGATAGAAGTTTTTTGGAGTTGCAAAGAAAATATACAAAGGGTCTCAAAAAAAACCAAGGGTTTTTTTAAGATGCATAAAACTTTTTTGCATTAAAGTCCGACAATAAATAAAAAATTGGCAGTTAAAAAAAACAGTTCGGTTTTTTGTGGGCCGCCCTATATATATCTGTAAATTATTAACTATTATGTGTCTATATTATGGTATAATTTTGCTTTAAAATAAGTGCGCGGGGTAAATTTTCCCGCGCAATGTTCGCGATTCTTCAGAAACGACAGATAATCTACCCTTGTCAAAATTCTGGAAAGTGGGGATTTTTAGTTATTTAGTTTAAAATAAACACATAGCGTCCTTTTTTTAATACCATTTTGTAAATTTAATATTTGCAAGACTAGTTTTACGGCGGAGCTAAATTGCTACTACGCGTCCCAATAAACGTCAAAAAGTTTCGAAAATTATCACCATGTAAAAGGAAAGACAGAATTTTTGTGACTTCTCAAAAGTGACAGCGACATATTGGATGGCTCTCTATGGTTTTGTATGTTAAAAGTTTTAAAGCTTTGTTTACACACAAAAATAAGCTTAAGAACATACGTAAATAATTTTTCAAAAAAACTGCCTACAAAAATTAAAACTAACATATTTTTTATTGACTGGAACAGTATTAAGGATTTTTGATTTAAGAATTGGTCCCGGTTCTGGTTGACATTATTTTGACATCAATTTTGACAGCGGTTCTAAAATAATGACGTCATTTAAAATATTATGACGATATCTTTGATTTTACTCAAAAAAAGGCTATCTATACTCATACTCAAAATTTTAGGGGTTATGTTCACAACCAAAGGGCCGAACCAACCTCCCAGGCTGGTCCTAAAATTTCATAACCGGGTTGCAACCGTGACGTCATTGTTTTAAAACGAAAGCACCGGCACCAGGACCAATTGTAAAACGAAAATCCTTATTAAGAAACTAAATTTTAAGGAATATTACCAAATAAGTCCTGACAACAAAAGAAGTCCAGTGTGTGGTTATAAAAGGTAAATACTAACAGTAAATCAGATGATGCGTTACGTCACGATTTTCTCTAAGAATCCTTCCAGGACCTCACTTAAGGAGATAATTTTTTTTATCCATGTCTGTGTTTAATTTTTATTTGAGAAGAATGGTAATTCATACTCGTGTGCAAAAATGGCGTTTTTTCACCGTAGTATTTTTTACGAGTGACCGAAAAAAGCTAATTTGTGCACGGTTTTTTTTATGAAAAGTACCACTTTCTCACACATTGGTGGCGATTCTTCAAAAACCGTCAGAAAATTTCGCCCTTATAAAAAATCTAACGATTAAATTTAAAAAAATTAAACACAAGTTTACAGCAACGAATACCTATGGTTTATCAAACCGAGAATTTATCAGACCGTATTTAATAAAAATATTCATCGTGAGAACGATTCACCATAGAAACTGTAATTCGTCAAACCAATTTTTTATCCGAACCTTATTTCATCAAAACCATTCAATAACAAATTCGAAATTTACAAGACCCGTTTTTAATCGAATCAATACCCTCTCCAGATAGGCCGATCAACTCATACCGTATTAGTGTCCTTTTCTCCACCTTCGCCGCCATTTTCACTCAAAAGTGACAGATAATCCATTAGTTTTCTGTCAAAATGGCGGCGAAGGTGGAGAAAAGGACACTAAAACGATAAGAGCTGATTGGCCTATGTGGAGAGGGTATTGATCGAACCAGTGTTCTTCAAACTCATTCAATATCAAACCCGGAATTCGTAAAACCCATAATTTATCAGAACATTTTTGCTAAATTGTGGGCGCATTCGCCAATAACACATGAATGCATGACGGGTGAATGCAAGTGACATCGTATACAAAAACGATTGAATGCAACCTGTACAAGTATGCGCGAGTCACGGTCCCTAGACAAATTAGCTTTTTTCGGTCACTCATAAAAAATACTACGGTGAAAAAACGCCATTTTTGCACACGAGTATGAATTACCATTCTTCTCAAATAAAAATTAAACACAGACGTGGATAAAAAAAATTCTCGCCTTAAGTGAGGTCCTGGAAGGATTCGTAGGGGAAATCGTGACGTAAAGCATCATCTGATTTACTTTTTGTAATTACCTTTTATAACCACACACCGGACTTCTTTTGGTTATAGCTTTTTAAGGTTATGTATTTTGTTTCTTTTTTGTGATCATTTTGTTGGGTTTAGGAAATGGAGAAAAATATCAATTAGTGGTGAACTATGAAGAATCAACGGTCTTAAAACAGCAAGTCTTCTGCTTAATGGTAAGTTTCTGTAATATGAGCCCTAAGAGTGAATTTGAATCCTAAAAACAGTTCGTTTAGTTAAACAGATAAACCGCACATCAAAAGTTCCTCCACAGACCATTTGCGTGATTTTGAAAATAAATATATATTTTTAGTTTTTTTTAAATAATCGATATTTTTTACCGTCATTTTTTTAAATTAAAAATAAATATAAAATATATAGAAATATAAGAATAACAATAAGAACTTTGCCTATCTATCTGTTAGAACTACAGAATTGTCAAAGTCTAACTTATTCATAGAAGAAGCCATTCTATTTATAGGGGAATTCATACCATAAACAGTTCTGTGAAATTCAATGTAAAACAAAGAAAAATGTCTAGTTGTTCTTTGAGGCATATCCAAGGATACAAGCTCCAGTAATCTGGGAATATCAACATTATTATTAAGTATTTTGTACAAAATTCGTACATCAAGCATAAATCTTCGGTTTTCCAAAGAGTCAATATTTAATAATTTTTGAAGAGAGTTATAGTCAATTTGTTCTTTTGGAATTTTCATTTTATAATTTATTGTCCTCAAAAATCTGCGCTGGATTTTTTCAAGTAAATTTTTATATTTATAATAATGTGGATTCCAGACTGGAGTGGCATATTCCACTATTGAACGTACCAGAGAACAATATAATAATTTAAAACAATAGATGTTGCTGACTTCTTCTAAAGTGTGTGACAAAAATCCTAACGATCTTAGACATTTATTGTAGCTTTTTTCAATATGCAAACTAAAATCAATTTTCTGATCAAATATGACCCCTAGGTCTTTACTTTTATCTACACTTAAGAGATCTGTATTATTAATTGAGTAATTAAATATTATAGGATTTTGCAACCTAAAAAATCGCATCTGTAGATAACTAAAGAATGGCTTTTTTGGTTACCGATGCCAAAAAAACTTTTTTTTATGACCACGGGTACAAAAAAGATTTCTATCCGTTTTTTACCCAAAAATAAAGAGAAATAGCGGAAAATAGTAATAATGAAAAAATCTAATTATTCTTGCCTAAAAATTAAGCCATTTCCGCCTGTTTTCACCAAGTATATACGAAAAAATAATTTAAAAACATCGTCAAAATATCAAACTGTCAAAGATTAAAATGTCGCAACAATGAAAGTCACCGAGTAAAAAGGCACATCGCTATGAAAACCATTGTTATTTTATTTACCAACCGGCTTGATTTATAGTGTGTGTTGCGAGAAGTGCTCTTCGTTCGAGATTTTTAAAAGTATTTTCCTGGTTTTCTTGGATTTTTTGATAACGGTATCAAAAAAATAGTGCTTTTTTTACTCACGTTTTTAAAAACCTCGCTGCGCTCGTTATTTAAACCAAAGCTTATAAAAAAAGCACTATTTTAGCCACTAATTGTGTAAACTACTATTAGGTTACGTAAAATTATGTAAAAAACTTAAAATTATGCAAAATCAGGCGAATGGTTTCGGGATAATGCTTTAAACTTTCACCGTACAAAATTTTATACAAATTTGATCAACAGTTTTTTATATTAACCAATGGGAAAGAGCGCATTTTTTTATTCAAATTCACCCTTAAATTGACCTTTTTAGTAGTCTTATAGGCAAAAAACTTTAAAATTAACACTATTCCAAACACACTTTTTAACCAATGCATTTCAGCAACCTAATTCACCCACCCAGTTATGATTCTTGAGTGGTGGGGGATATGACGTCACACTTACTATCAAAGTTGTCAACCGAAAGAATAACGACGCGGTATATACCGAAGATATATCATTCCAGGGAGTCAATTTTACCGCTTTTAGAATTTGTCTTGAAAATTCTCCAAAACCTTTTAATATTCATTCATTGGACAAAGGTTTTTCCTGATACAGTGGATGACAAAAACATTGAGTCCCAACGACTTCCAATTTTGATCCATAAAGAAATGCTGTTTTTCAGTTATTATTATAATAATAATAATAACAACGATTTTCGTTGGTCCATTTTCAGCGGATCAATATTTTTATCAAATATAGCAGTGGGGGAGGGGGTAAAAAAATATATTTTTATTATTCCACACTCTATATGTTGGGGGGGGGGATAAAAAATTGCCAAAATTAATAGAAAAAACCTTAGAACATTGAACTACTAGGAGGAGTCTGGTCTGTCTGGTTACACTGGTTGTTTGAGTGCAACATCTACAGTGGGGAAAGGGGAGAAAGAAATCTGTGTTGCCAATTTTAATAACAAAATTATGCAACAAAAAACTTGGATTAAGTTTTGACTCTTATTTATTAATTAATTAATGAGGTTTAAGATATATGTTGAAAAAGCTAATATACACAATATATAATACTCACAACCTATTTAAAACTTTCGACGTTTTTTGAAAATTTAACATGTGGTTTCCTTAAACATCTTCTTTTGTAGTCAACGTGGCAACATTGATTGTTTGTAGCGGTTTTTCGATTTTTCCTCGAATGTCATTATTGTTTTGAAAGTGAAAGTTTCAGCACTTGTCAATAGTGGTTTTTTGATATTTTTGTGAAAAGTTTGTGGTGAAAAATGGTTTCGAAATGTATTATTATATGCAAGTTAAAACAGAAGCCGGGGGATCGCAGTATTTCGTTTCACAGGTACGTTAAATTAAAATATTAACTAAATATTAGGTTAGAATTCGTCATATTTTCTTATTTTTATAGTTGTACATCCTACTCGAATACATTTTTAGGTTTTCTTTTATAGAAACAGATTTTTATTACTATATCTAGACCATTTAATTAAACGGAACTAAAAATTATTCCAACCCTTCCCTAAGTCTGAAAAAAACCTCCTTCTAGTAGTTCAATGTTCTAAGGAAATAACACTTGTTTCGATTCCGGGCTTCATTTCCTTCAGTTTAGAAAAAATCCAGGGTTGAGTATTTCTTTGGGGTTGGAACAAATTCGTTAAAGCGTTTTAAAGTATTTATAAAGACCCTAAACTGGGATTTTAAGCGATAATTCCTTTTCTTAAATCGCTTTGAAATAAAATCGATTTAGTGCTTAAATCGGTTTTAGTGTGGTTTATACCACATCATTTTCAAACTGTCCTTATATAAAAGCTCTTTAAGAGGATAAAAAATACAAAGTTATTGACAAAATTATGTATTTCCAATGGTTACCAACATACAAAAAAAATTATCAACATCTCCCTAACAACTGCCAAATCATGTTGCTTACCTCTGGTAAAACAATAACTGTCAAAAATTGTATACAGGGCCTCTACTCTAGAAATATTTTGTGAAATCAAGCAAGCGTCAAAATTGACCCCCTGGCTGAAAATCGCCTCAAATTTGAATAAAAGAGAGAGCACGATTTCACTCGGAGAGTTTGATAAAATCTCGCATACACATATACCTAAACTACATGTAGGTAATATACGTGAGTCAAGTAAATGGGCACTTAACTTCCACAAAGCCGCGTTTCAAACCATTTGCATGCGCGCCATCGAAACCAAACGGCCGTAATTAAGACCTTGGTAAAATTTTATACTGCCGTGTGTCTACAGGGTGGTCACATTAAATCACAACTTATTAGAATTTCGGTTTGTGACAAGCACTTTAAAAAATAGACTTTCTTATTTTTGCTGATGCGCATTCATACGACTCAGATCGTTTTAAAAAAAGGCGGATCTGAAAACGTTTTAAAATTCAACAACTTTCAAAACATCCTAAAGAATTCTAACATCTCGTTCTTTGACAGCATTTTTGATCTAAACTGCTCTCAGATCACCCCTGACGTCACAAATCTGTCCAGGAGTGATAGGGCGATTTTGTTATATATAAAACAATGTAAAAATTAAACTAAAAATCTACAAAAATAGCAACAATTTTAACAATAAAACATTTTTGGTAAGGTAAAGTTCCGAGAACTGATGACTCGTTGCCCCTCTGAACTGCTAAACTCATGTTTTGGGTAATGAATGAGTTAACTCCTGAATCGCCTCCCAATACACTCTTTATAAGTTGACCGATTTTGTTTATTAAATTTTTAGCCTCAGGTCCTAAAGAGCCTAAGGTTTCAACGGAAAAGAATGTGAAACAGAAGCGATCCAAGAGTTACTTCCTCCTCTTTAAGGACTCTCCCAGTTTACAAACCTCCCCTGCTGTTTCTGATGTCAAACGAATGTAAGAATGATATAAAGTATCTTTGCATGTTAGATCCCAGAGGAGAGGTTTGTCAGACTTCCATGGAAATCTGGTCATTCCATCCGCCCGTTTTCCGTCACTCCGACACACTCCAACCGGCTCTAGAACCGAAGGAAATCCCGCAGAAGCTAGAGCCCGTTGAATAATGACATTTAACGTACTATGGCGAGCCATCCTTCCTGCACTCTTGTGACATCTCAGGCCGTGATAGCCATAAATATCTACTGTTTGGACACAAGAGTTGCAGTCGTGAGACTCGTAAACAGGAACGCCTAGCCTCAAAGTAACCAGAACAGTACCCAAAGGAGAAGATGGGAGAGCATTAAGCCAAGCATTACTTTCTGGCTCTTGAAGAGCGAGATATCTGGCTTTTGACGAATTGATTTTTTCTGGAAGGATGAGATTTACCCCTAGGGGGTTCATACAAAAGGATATTTAGTAGTGTTACGTAAGTTCCCATCCCACCAAGGTTCCTTTTCATTCGTGATTTTGTAGTAGCCCCGACTTTTATTCGTTACTTATTTGCCTCAATAAATTTAAGCATCATTGAAGTAGCCAACGTTGAACCTAGGAAATTGCTTTAAATTTTACTACAAAGGTTGGCGACATCATAGTCGCATTATGATGCAGCAGTGTGGAGAAAATAACTTTTTATGACCACTTCTAAGTCGCAACTCTTTTAAAGTAGCAATGTCTACTTTTGGTCATGCTTTTTTTTCGTTGGACAGAAAATCTGCCTTCTTTTTTCGTTCTTTGAGCCCTAATATTAAAGAAATAAATTGTTTTATACCCAAATTAAATTCTGAACACCAAACGTCGATATCAAAAACATTTTGAGACGCCCAGCTGCTGGTTGTGAAAACATAACCCCCAAAACTTTGAAGTCGTGGCACCGAAAAATTCCCATCACTACGTCGCGGTATGATATCCAGGCACGTAGCGGGGGTAAGTTGCGGTTACTTTCAGGAAATTCTATGTGGTATCGGTTACGTCGTGAGAACTTTAAATGTTAGTTTGTTAATTTTGGTAAAATCGACTTTCCATCCATTTTTTTCAAAATGTTTAAAAATAAAAGGAACAAAAAATACTCTAACTAAAAATAGGTTGCTTTAGAAAAAATGTCAATAAAAAAAAATATTTGTTTTTCCGTTGACTATCATCAGCACGATTAATCTAAGATTTTTAAGCCATGATATTGGTCTGTGATACGAACCTCCTACTTTTTACATGGCGTCAGTCAAAATGTTAAACACATAACAACGAAGCACACGAAAAGTATTAAGATCTCGACTAACACAACTAATTTTAATTTAATGAAAGATGCTTGGACCTGTTCGATTCTTGCACGTTTACCCAGTAATACACATTTTTTACCATTTTCTTCTATATGTATCGTTCAAAACAGAATAATTTCTTAAGTTGCTTGCTTTGAGTGAAAATAAGGAAATGTCCAAGAAGAAGTGTTCTTTTTTGGCTGTGTAGAATTTAGTTTTTTTTGTAATTTAAAAATGTGTTCACTAATGGGTGTTTACTACCAAAAATTTTTGGGGTTTTGGTAATGAGTTTTTTTTTGAATGGGATATTTTAAAATTTTTTAAATCTGCACATAAAAAAAATTGTCTTGAGCCAAAGCAGCGTGTTTTTATTCAGGAAAATATGTGATTCTTAGAGTAAACTAGAGCTTCGAACTTCCATTGTCTTTATTTTTTACTTTTTCACAACATTTCGAATGCTTATGTATCTGCGATCGTCATCACCCGATGACGAGTTTTACACAATTTTGCGCACCTATTTTCAAACTTAGCACACCCCCTAGGAACCCGCAGAAGGGTTCTTTAGTAACCCTTCAGACGATATGTTTTTAAAAAATTATTTTTAAATATTGTCTTCCCAGGAACACGGTTACTTGAGAACCCTTCCAAGGGTTCCTGATGGGGGTTGAGAAAATTGGTAAATTGTCCAAAATTACACCTTCCAAATGAAATAAAAATTAAAACAAAAATTCTCTGGGAAGAGTGGGAGGGCTATTTCTTTACTCGAGAACCCTTAAATAGGTTCCTAGGGGGTGTGCAAAACTATACTTGTCGAATAACATAAAATTTTTGAAAATATCGTCAAGTTGCCCCCCCCCCTTCTTCCGCATATTAAAATGACCACAGTTATTCGTAGGATAGTGTGCAAATTTTTAATTTTTGGTGTGCAAAACTGTGGCCCTAAAGGGGCGCAAACTTGACTGGCCTATTTTATGTTAGGGATGATCGTGTCTTATTTGAGTTTTCTATGGTAACCCATTTCAAAATTCTACTTAAAATATTTTCTAATAATTCTTTGAAAGAAATGGCCTGAAGGTCCAAAAAATGGCATATTACGCTCGGGCTAGAAACAATATCTAGGGTGATTTTGGTCAGATGTTTGGCCAGCCTGTTATCCTTACCTTTATTCAGTAAGAGGTCTGTCAGGGGGTTACCTTTATTAAAGGTGAGAGTGACAGACCGCTACTGCGCCTGCGCACAATAGGGTAACAGACCAGCCAAAAATCTGACCAAAATCACCCTATTTACCACTTTGTCGCACTCTATTACGGACATCTAAATGAAGAAAAGTCATAAGTATACTAAAAATATTTTCGACTTTTTATCTGATTTCTGTCGAAAAACCAAAAAACGTCTTGCAATAGACCAGGTGTCAGAAACGTGGGCTCTCGTTTAACCAAATGTGCCGCTATCTGCATCTAAAATTCATTTGTAAACGTCGAAAAATCGTATATAGCGCGACCCAAACCTAATTAAATCGAGGCCCTTCTATGTGACCAACGCCTATGGCATTTTGGGGCCTGGTCAATTCGGCTACCTTTTTACAACTTATAAGATACTGTATTTACTAACCCTTATCCTTTTGAACAGGTTTACCACAGAGATGGGGGAGGACGTAATACAAAATTGCATGAATGATTGACAATATATTTTTTTTTTATTCTGGCCTCCACGTTCTACGATTTGATACCCCACAACCCATATTTTAGTAAAGGTCAATATTTTTATCGAATATAGAGAGGGCGGGTGATAAAAAATTGCAAAAATTAATAGAAAAACACTTTTTTCGATTCCGCTCTTCATTTTCTTCAGTGTGATACCCCACAATCCATATTTTAACAGATCAAAATTTTTATCAAATATGGGGGATAATTTCTCCACACCTAGTTGAAATTTCGAAAAACGCCAAAACACGTTATTACTTATTTTACTAGCAGAATCTTCACACTAATTTTCAGATCTCTGCGTCTTTTCGTTTCCGAGATAAAGAAAACCTCTTTAAAATTTCAACCCCTATTTTTACACCCCTAGGGGTAATACTTTCTTAAATTTTCATAGTTGTAGGTCAAGTGGTTTGACCTGTGCGTTTATAGTCGATGTTGACTACCGTTCTTTTATTGGTATAGATAGAGAAAATACATTATCTGATGTGATTTTTGTGTGAGTTTACACAAATTTTGTAAAAAAAAATGAAGCTGATCTGTAAATAGCAATAAAAAGTAAATGTTTATACTTTTTTATCAGTGCCCGATCGCTTGTACTATAATAATAGTGGTTCCGATAGGTGAGTTTACCCACGCGGTCCAAAAATTCAGTGCCCATCTCGATGGCGCCAGGTCCCCAAAAATCGAGATGATTGAAATTCTCAACTGCCAAACTGATACCCGTCGAAAAACGGCCGTAACCTGCAAACGCAGTATAAGGTTTTATCTGCATTTTGATTTTATTTCTACTACCTTGTTCAAAAACGACATTTTCCACCCGCTAATTTATCTCCCTAAGGAGTTCTGCTTACTTAAACTCCCACTGGAAGTTTCGTTTACTTTACCTATTGCTCGACTCTGCAGATCCAATGATTTGTAGAGAAACGGTTTGTCATTAGAGACCAATAAAACCAATAAAGTTTGACGTTATCTGCAGGTGAATACCGTATCTCTTATAATTGACATGGTTGCCGACAGTAAAACGTAAAGTAGAAAAACAAAATATTTAAATTGATTTTTGATTGCAAATATGTTCTGTATTCTTTTTAATTGTAGAGATGAATGTCAATTTTTGTTTAATTATTTTCTCTGGCTAGAATTTCATAAGAAATGTAAAACATTAACTTGTACTGGCAACACAAGTGATTCCGATCTGTTTATCATAATCTCCCTTTTCTCTATTTGTTTTCGAGTTTTTTAAGAATACTAATAATTAAAATTCACCGTAAAAGATATTCTAAATGAAAAATATTATTTGACAGTTGCCGACAGTAAAACGTAAAGTAGAAAAACAAAATATTTAAATTGATTTTTGATTGCAAATATGTTCTGTATTCTTTTTAATTGTAGAGATGAATGTCAATTTTTGTTTAATTATTTTCTCTGGCTAGAATTTCATAAGAAATGTAAAACATTAACTTGTACTGGCAACACAAGTGATTCCGATCTGTTTATCATAATCTCCCTTTTCTCTATTTGTTTTCGAGTTTTTTAAGAATACTAATAATTAAAATTCACCGTAAAAGATATTCTAAATGAAAAATATTATTTGACAAATTCAATTTCAAAACAAATTCTTTTTGAAAAACTTGATAATAATAAAACATGATTTCGGTAACTGTCTGCAGATAACTAAAGCATAGCTTTTTTGGTTACCAATGCAAAAAAACTTTTTTTTTATACATTCATCAAAAACATGATATTAGTAACTGTCTGCAGAGAGGAGTAGAGAAGGGGCGGCGCGAAGCCTGCCAAGTAGGCCTCCCTGGGCCCTTTCTACCTTACCCCGAGCCTGCCCCTAATCCGCCGCCTGCACCACTGGTATGGCAGTCTGCTCTTCTGGTTTTACTGTTCTTTTTGCAAAGTCCAGTATTTTATCCCATTTGAGCGTCTGCAGGTCCTCTTCATCCAGGGTCGGGGAACCGAATACTCTGGTATGCCTCCCAGTTCGCTATAACATGTCGAGACGTCCCTTCTGCCCGGCCGCAGGCCCGGCAAGTGCTTCCTTAGTGCTTCCTTAGTCGGTTGTGACCTGTTATGATTCCTGTCAGCAGACCAGCGTCCCTTCGTGATCTCCCCAGAAGCCATTTTTGTCTGGCTACATCCGGGCCCTTCACGAAGTCCTTGGTCTGTCGATTGAGTCGACTTTGCAATTGCCTCTTGGTTGTTCCTAGGGGTGGTTCCGGCCCTAGATACTGGGTGTTTGCCCCGATACTGGCGAGCTCGTCGGCTTTCTCGTTCCCCGGCACACAATGGATCGACTTAATGCTAATGTAGGGAAATAGGCTATTTTTAAAAAATGCGAAATTTGAAATTGTTGATACATATTTGGGTTAAAGTCATATTGATGTTTTGTAAACCATATATATTATGTTTGTTGGATATTCATCCATCGCGCATGCGTGCATAATTTAATGCAAACTAAAGAATGCTTGAAATATGTATATAAAATTTCATATATTTGACAGTCATTTAAGTTGTACAAAATATTTAATTCTTAGATATAGCCAGTGTTTAGAGACTGTCTTAGTCTACTGCATTGGAATGTTAGGTTAAAAAAAAAATGAACGATGCAAGTGAGGTACATATTTTTTTTAGGTAGAAGTCAAAGTTATTGCAAATAAAAAGTTTTCTTAACTTATAAAAAAATGTAATTCGATGTAATTGGAGATATCATATTCAATGTGAAGAACTAACTTTACTTTAACACATCAAGTAAAAATTGGCTGCTCCAAGTTGCTACTTTAACAAATATAATGTTTTCAGTATAAAGGTGCTGCAATTTTATGTACGTACAAAATGGAATATTGGCCCTAGCGGATTAGAAATTAGTTTTTTAGAAAAATACAAAAACACTTCGACTAAGATTTTTAGCACTTAAAGTTTTCGGCTATTTTTTTTTGTGAACAGACTCTCAGAAAGGGGTCTATTCACATGCAACCTTTTTTTTAAATAAGAAGAAAAACAAATGAGAGGGTCCATTTACAAAAAAAAATTTCTGGAATTTCCAAACCTCATCTAGGATCACAGAAATTAATGAGCGATTGCTAGAGAGATTGTACACACTTCTACAAGCCTGACTTCAGGAAAAAATATAGATGCTAAGAAGTTCGACAAATATGCCAAAGATACTGCCAAACTATATGTTGACCTCTACGGATGGTACTATATGCCTTCGTCACTTCACAAAATCTTATTACATGGAGCAGAAATAATAAAAAACTTTTGGTTTCCTATAGGCCACTTATCTGAAGAGGCTGCGGAAGCCAGAAACAAACATTTTCGTAGGTACAGAGAGTGCCATGCGAGTCGGTGAAACAGAACCTTAACAAACGAAGATATTTTACATTATCTTTTGTTATCTTCCGATCCCTATATATCACATATGCGTAGATGTGATAAGATCCATAAGAATTTAACAGAAGAAGCAATGTCTCTGTTTTTGTAGTCTCTTTTTTTTTCGTTCGATTAGTATTAGTTTAATAGCTCTTTTTACGTCCCTTTTTTTCATAACAAAAAATCTAGTTTTAATTATTAATGAGGGTTAAGACTTTTGAGACACCCTGTATAATTCTTGCGGTTTAGTCGAAACAAGGACAACGGTAATTATTTTTTTTACTATATTTATTTAAAACAGACGTAAAAAGCATAAAAAAAAATAAGTAAAAATATTGGATTAAGTCTATGTCCCTATTTCCCTATACTTCGATCCATTGTGCGGCACCCCCATATGTCTTTGTTCCCACATAAGTGTCACTTGTTTGCCCTCTTCCACGGATTCTAGTACATCCGCACATTGCTCCACCAGGGTGTTGTTGATCTTGAGCGCCCTTAGTGCCTTTAGGGCCGATTGGATGTCGGAGCATATATAAACATGCTCCTCCGCACCGTTTTTTATTTCCTCCATGGTTGCAGTCATTATTATGGCATACACCTCTGCCTGATAGACCGTGGCTTGCTCTCCGAGCGGGTAGCTCTTTCGAAACTCCTGATCTTCTACGTAAACCCCCGATCCTGTGGTTTGCTTCTCCGACAGTTTGGACCCGTCGGTGTAGCAAATCACAGCGTTCTCCTCGAACTGTTCGCGGAGGTTTTCACTCTGCCATAGTTCCCTGTTTGGGATGACTACTTTGTACCTCTTGTTGAATCTCCAGGGGTTTTTTGGTCTTTGTGTTTTGATCGCTGCCATTGGAATTTCTCTCTCGGCGATTTGGGCAATCCTGAGATGCTCCGCAGCTTCCCCTCTTCCTCTCCATTGACCTGTATCTCTCAGCCGGAGGTGGGTCGCCATTGCTTCTTTTCTGATCCAGATCGGAAGCGGCGGCAGTCCCAGAATGGTCTGCAGATAACTAAAACCTGCCTTTTGATTACCGATGAAAAAAAACTTTTTTTTTCACGGGTGCAAAAAAATATTTCTGTCTGTTTTTTACCCAAAATTCAGAAAAAAAAAACACGGAAAATAGTATTATTGAATAAATCCAATTATTCTTGCCTAAACATTAAGCCATTTCCGTCAGTTTTCACCAAGTATTTACGAAAAAGTCATTTAAAAACTTTGTCAAAATATCAAACTGTCGAAGATTAAAATTCCGCAACAAAGAATGTCACCGAGTAAAAAGGCACATCACTATGAAAACCATTGTTATTTCATTTACCAGCCGCCTTGGTTTATAGTGTAAAAATGGTGTGTTGCGAGAAGTGCTTTTCGAGATTTTTAAAAGTATTTACTGTAAAATACTGTAAACAACTCGCGGCTAAACTGTGCTTTTTTTTACTCGCGTTTTTAAATACCTCGCTGCGCTCGTTATTTAAACCAACTCTTGGAAAAGAGAGCACTATCTAAGCCACTAGTTGTGAAAACTACTATTTTTTCGGGTTACCATAAAATAACCAAAAAAAATCTTATGTAAAACCGTGCATTTCATATTCCATTTGAATTGCACTAATCATGCACCGGTGCAGTTTTCTGACAACATCAGGTCAGTTTTAGTTCTGCCCCAGTGCATCAAAAGGAAAACGCTATGAATATAAAAGCCAAAGTGATTAAATCCGTAACAAATAAAAATGTAGATACGACGTTTGGTTTTAACATGTAGAAATGACCTTTTGTTTTAACAGCTCGCAGACAAACCAGAAAGGAAGATCGGGGATAAGTGAAAATCTGAAGAGCGTTATAACAAGTGTCACTTGTCACTCGGTTCAAGATAGCGACCAAAAGATTTGGGTATAACGAGATTTGGGCGACGCTCGTGCTTTAATTTTTTTCGAATATACGATACGATCAAATAATTTGGGGAATTCCAACATATTTCGAGAAGAAAATTACACATCAAAATAAATTCCAAACACGTGTCTGTGGCTAGTCTTATTTTTTTTTATTATCCTGTACTTTATTGTTAAGAAAAAAATTTGTATTAGACAAAGCAGGCTAAATCTAACATGATCATACCTATATTATATTCTAAAAAAATTTTGAGGATTTACTAAAAGGGTTTAGTCTACTTTAGAACGGTCCTAAGTTTAAGTGAAATTTTTGGTTTTAAGCATTTTAAAATAACCCTTTTTGAAATTAACTCTGTGTTTCGGACTTCCATTGTCTATATTTTATTTATACACGACGTATCCATCAGTACAATCTCTGATCGTCTTCAGGCAGTGGCGGTCCCAGGGGGGGGCAGGGGGGATCGCCTCCCCCCTTTGCTCCAGAAAAAAGTACACAACAAAGATGCTGGTGGTAATAACCCTGAAGTTTTTGGAGAAAAAACGAGAAATTGCAGAAAGTTCCTTTAAAGACATCCCTCCACAATATTTTGGGACAGTTTGACCTTTAATTCGTCACAACAAGAAAACCATTGAAAATACATAACAGTATTATAGAGTTTCTATTTATAAACAAGTTTTTAGACAAAATCAATTCGGACATAAAAAAGTATTTTTTGACTTGAACATATTCATACCAAGTTTTATACAAAGTCGTTTCTAAATACTAGAAACTGTTTGATGAAGCCAAAACAAAAATTCTTGAATTTTTATTGGGAGAAGTCAGTACCTATTTGGAAACAATATTAGAAGTAGGCGAAAGCTGAAATAAAAAAATACCTGATAACGTTTTCGAGGCAATGAACAAGTGTGGCAATATTTTTCCGTTGATAAGAACATTCTTGGATGTTTGCCAGTGAGTAATGCTTCGTCAGAAAGAAGCTCCACATGCTTCAGAAGATTGAAAACATAAGTACCGAAAAACACTATGACGGAAATTCGTCTGATGGGCTTAGCGTTGCTGCATATCAACAGACATATTAAAATTGAGATAGGCATCTTATGTTTACGATGTGCGATATAAAAGGTAATATTCACCAAAAAGCTTTTTAGACTGAAAAATAAAGTATTTAGCTATTAAGTTTTGTTTGTGGTTTGTTTGTAATCTACGTTTTTTATAACTGAAAAAATTATACGTAGTTACTTAAGCGCGGATTGCAGGGGGACGGGGGGGGGGGTTAGTTAACCCATTTAGAAAACCAAAAGTAGGGCATAAATTGCGGAGCTATATAACACCTTTGATATTTACTGTTAAAAATGGCATTTTTAGTGTAATTTTCTTAAAAATTTTCGACTGCGGCGCTATAATACCATTAATATAATGTAATAAAAATAAACGACTTAAAATCTGAGTACCCCCCCCCTAGATTTGAGACCAAATCCGCTCTTGTAGTTACTAAGTTCTTATTCCTCATAAAAGCTATGCTTTTATTCTATTTTTTTTTCGTATCGAAACCGCCCCTTCCTTTTCAAATGGCTGGGACCGCCACTCAGGTGCAAACTACAATCAATTCCTAAGATTGCGCTCTATCATATCTCATACGTGTTCGATAGGCGACAAGTCAGGCGATCTTGCTGCCCATTCCAAAGTCTCTATGCCAAGTTCATGTAAAAAGTCCATTGTTTCACGAGCAATATGCGGTCTGGCATTATCTTGTTGAATGATCGCATTTGGGATAGTTAGTGATGTAAAACTGGCTGCAGCACTTCATCGCGAGCAGTCAGATTGCCGTTGATGAGGACTAGAGGTGATCTGCTTCTTAACATACAGGGTTCCTAAGCAAATCCTTAGGGGGCCAAGCAGCCGTGTATAAGACGCAGACAAACGGAAAAGCACATTAGGTAGAAAAGGATGGGCATGGGGCGATGTTATCACTACATCTTACACATAGTAAATCCATTCCAGGTTGTTGTTTTCTAATGTTTTCCATTTTCATACCTTTAGGACTGGAATAAAAATTGTTTTTGCTCGACTTTAATACCAAAGTGATGAAAGATATCGTAAAAAAAAATATTTTTCGGCTTTTCATTTTGTAACCATTGTCCTTACGCACTGTTTACAGGCTGGGGACTGAGATACATGCAAATGCCTAACCTAAAGCGTTCATACACGGCCGGAGAAATCGACTGAGATATTTCCGTAGAAACTTTATCAAGCAAATAGAACGGGTTGACGTCTTCGAACGTCCAACCCGGGTTTTGCACGGATTCGAAATCAAAAAGGAGGAACAGTCAGATGTGGGGCCGTGCACAAATTACGTAACGGTGATTTTACCAATTTTTGACCCCCTCCCTATGTAATGTTTCGTAACGGTTTGGCACGCCACTCCCCTAATATTACGTAACAATTTCAAGACCACTACCCCCCCCCCCAAAAAAAAATTTTCACTTATTTTCATTCCAAATTTTCTTAGTTTCACACAAATGCAAACGCTGTCGAAAACCCCCCTACCCCCTACGTAACGTTTTGTAACCCCCCTCCCCCCTATGGAGGGCGAGAAAATTGATATTTTTTTCTTAAAAATTATACTCTTTAGACCTATTTCTTTGCGTTCCCGAAATTACGTAATTTTTGAAAAAAAACTGTAAGCGGCGCCATTTTTGTTTCGTGCTTTGTTTTTATAACATTTTTGCGTTCGGCTAATTTAATTGAAAAATTTTTTCCTGCGGCGCCCTTTATCTTCTCGCTCGAAACCAAGATCCCCCGTTTTGGGAAAACTGATCCCGTCTCTGTTTCTAAATTTTTTCGAATAAAAGTAGAGTATGACCATGGGGGAAATAATTTTTTTCTACGGTATGACCAAAATTTCGAGAAAGTTGAAGAAAAAAATAAAAAAAGTGGCAGAGCTCAAGTTTTTCCTAAAAAAAAAAAACGTTTTTTGTAAAGAAACAGAGCAAAATAAATATTTTCACCCCTTTTTGGGTGTTACAAATATTGGCAGCCCCTTATTTTTCGTTTTTACCCTCCCGCTAGTTTTGAAGAATTGGTTCGCTACATGTTTCGAGATCATGTCATAAAGCACCTCGAAAATATCAAATGTAGTGTAGGGCCAGCTTTATTTAAAATCAATAATATCGCAAGCAAAAAGCTCTGCAGGAAAAACAGCGCCGTTTATTGATTTCTTTGGCTGCTAGTGCTAGCTGCATGGTTTGGCCGTTTCCGGATGGATGTCACTAGTAGAACAGAATGGAAAGAAATTTAATTAAAAGCGAAGATATTTCTTTCTAATGTTAACAACCTCACGAGTTTATCGCTCAGTATCGTAAATAATGGACCCTGCCGCCTCCTTTAAGCAAGAAAAAGCTGTGGTTTGGACCTGAAAACATCTAATTTTTAATTAGATTATATGGTGTGGCCGCCATCTAGCGGAATTTGCAGACATCTTGTCAACGGTTATTATTGCAACTATGATTTATGCTCACAATGAAAGAGTGGCGACAATTTTTTCTCATGAAAGCAGTCCGGAGATAATAACAAACTGGCACCATTGCTCAATATACCTGTTTCTTTTGTGCGCGCAGAACTTTCTATGCCATTTCTGTTTGATTTATTGAAATCCTATCCCTAAGGAAAATCTTAGAAAGCCTATATAGCACCCCATACCATGACACTTTGCTGTCTTGCTGTATCACGTTCAACAGCAAAGTCTACATTTCGTCTCTCACCTCGAAATCTCCTAACCCTTATGCGTCCATCATGGCCGCCTAAACAAAACCTGGATTCGTCGCTGAAGCTTATAGTATTCCATTCATTGTTCCAATTTTCCTAGAACTAGAACCTCTCTTACTTGGCGTATACTGTCCCGTCGATTTCTGAGAGCAAGAAGTGCAAGAGATGCCGTAAATCACGACCTTGTAATAATCTAGGGCGTCCAGAACCCGCGCGACGTCTATAAGTTTCATCATTGGCCCACCTTCTCCAAACTCTTAACACTGTTGATGGATTGGCATTAACCCTTCTTGCAATTTTCCGTAAACCAAAACCAGCCCCTTTCATGCCCACGATGCGTCCTTTCTCGAAGTGGTTTAAATGATGAAATTGTTAGCGACGGCGAACTCTTGGAATTTTTATTTTTTAATTAAACTGAAGGCAATCCAAAAAGACCCAAAACTACGAGAAAAATGATTTAAAATTTTCAGAAAAGGTCTTTTATGTGTTGGTTGTTTTTGCAAGACAAAAAAAATTATCAAATATTTCTTTCGAGCACACAAATAATTTTCATTCAAATAATTATCCATATACATGGTGTTGCATTTTTTTTGTTCTCCAGTATATTAGGTGTTTTTGGAAACAGAAGAAAAAGATCGATATAAATATTCCAAAATATACAGGGTATCTCATTTAAAAAAAGTATCGACGCCGCCCTAGCTCCGCGTCCTTAATGACGGGAGCCATGATTAGTATCCAGAAAGATACTCTTTTGTAAACCACCTAATTATGTGAAATTTGACTTCCCTATATACCTCTTATGGTTTTCGATATATCAGGGTGGACTCGAACTTTTGGGACACCCTGTATGTGAACATGGTGGAGGTTACAACCGAGGGCCTCCAAAATTGCCCACCTTCAAGGTGGTATGCCGAGTACTTGGCCATGATTTTAAGGTGTAAAACTGTCCATTTATTATTGAGGGTTACCTATCCATCATATTTTATACCCCGAACTTTTTCTCCGTCTCACGAATATTCTCAAGCTTAATGACGTCATATAACGACGGAAAAAAAAGACGAGCAATAATAAATAATCGTCGCTGGAGGTCCGAACAATTAAGCCTAATTTACATATTAAAAGTTTGTCCGTTTCACATATGCATCGGGATGACTTTTTAATTGTTTGCGATGCCCCCTAAAGGAGACCATGTACGACATTATTAAATTTTTGCTTGCACAAATAATGTCAAAGAATTAAAGGACCGACAATAACACGGGATTTATAAACGCGTTCGCGTCCGCAGTTGAAGTTCGTAGTTCGCGCGCTGGAGATCACCTTATTGGTGTAATTCTATTTATAATAAAAGTTTGCGTTCGTTTTTCGCGTCCGCGTTCGCAGTTCAGAGAAAACCAAATTTTATGTTAGTAGTTGGTGAAGTTCGCATCAACCAATCAAAATGCAGGATTTCATCACATGATGCATCTGTCAACTGTCATTTCAGCCGTTTTTGTTTGTTGTTTTTTTTTTAAGAGAAATTTTTAAGTTTTTCTGCTTTACTTTGTGGGCTACATACCTATATAAAAATTGTGGCCACAAAGAAGTCAAACAGCTTTTGGAATTCTCTATCAATTTTTTTCCAAAATGCTTATCAAAAAGAATCACTTTCAAACGGGCAAAATTGTTTCCGATTTTTGGTTAGTTTATGATTTTATGTCAGCTGTTTTACATCATATTCACTTAACCTTGGAAAGACCAATCAAATTTCAGAAACGAACTGCGTTTATAAATGCTGTTTTCTGAACTCCCAACTACGAACTTACGAACGCCGAACGCGAACTTCAACTGCAAACCCGAACGCCCGTGGCGAAGTAAATGCTAGTGTGTTTTTTCCTTTTTTTCAATTTGTTTAGAAATCGCGGCTAAACTGTGTTTTTTTACATGCACAGTAAAACAAATTTTTGAAATACTTCTAATAATGTTTGAATTTGGTATGATATATATATATATAAATTGACAAAAATCCCTAATCGCTGGGTATTCTCATAACTAAATAAAAAGGTCAAATAATGACATACCACTATTAATGTAAGGGGACACAGGAGTAAATTCGGTAAGCTATTGAGGCGGGTTGTTGTGCTTCGGTATAAATGAAAACAATATCCACAAATTCGCTGTTTCATTTCCCAAGAAGTAAATAGTTGTATGTAATTTTTTGCAAGAAAACACAAAACGGAATCACTCAAAAAGCTACGATACGGAGATAAGAGCGGGGCGGGCAACGCACTTGCTGGCTGGATATTTGTTTCTTGTCAGACGTTTTCTTGATAAACTTCAATGTACAGTCGAAGGCGAAGAAAATGTTTGAGCACATTTTTGGTTGTTTTTTTGGGAAAACTTCAACAAATTTAAGCGAAATGGATCCTCATTTCAAACGCCGACCACTATTAGGAATCACGTCTTTTATTTATATACACACGTTGTGAAACACCCTGTATATGGTTTAGCTGCGTTAGCTCGTTTACAATACATAATATTGAAACCTAAACTATACAACTAAGTGTTGCCTTCCCAGACGTCTACGCCAGCCTTCTCTATCACATGCTTAATCTTCCTCCATATCTCTTGCATCCATAGATTTTCTTATGCCCTCGTTCCAGGATCTACGAGGGCGGCCTCTTTTATTTCTTCCTGGTGGTTGCCAAATAAACAATTTCCTGTGGCTTTCATTGTATTTCGCACGTTTTCATTTCTTATGTGTTCTAGGTTAGATAAATATAAAAATTAAAACCTTTGATATTGCTATTTTTTGAAGGGACATTTTTGGGGACAACTCTCCTGTTTTTAATACCAAATTTTAAATCCTTATAAAGCTCGCATATCTAGTTGTCGAGATATCCGATATCAAAGTCTTAAAATTTAAATTTTTAAAAGCAATTATCTCACAAACTTATGTTGTTGTGTACCTTTATTAAATCAAATAATTATCTGACGTCAAAATGACCAAAAATGGATAAATTGCATATGTAAATGGGTAATGAGCCAAAGGCTACCATTTCTGAGTTATCCTTAAAAAATCCTTGAAAATGACACCCAATATTATAGGGTACCTTATTTAGTTTATGAGATAATCGTTTTTAAAAATTTTAGTATTAATACTTTGATTGCATATATCTCGAAAAGTACATATTCAAATAAGGATTTCAAATTTAGCATCAAAAACAGGATATCGCACCAAAAAAAATAGGATTGTCCCCAAAAATACCCCCTCAAAAAATAGCTACGTCAAAAATTTTAATGTTTTTGTTTAATTACAGCTAGGGGTATGTCCATCTCAAAAATCAATATAGTTTAAAGTGTATCTCTTTGTTTTTTCTTGAATATGTAGCTTAGGCGAACTGTGTTTCGTAATCTTTTGGAAGAGAATTAGTGTGACGAGTCTTTAGTTGGTCCGTGTGTGTTCTTCTTTAGAGCGATCGTGGGGACATGCAAAATAAAAGTGTCGGCGGGTTATTTGAAGGAAGACGTGCCTATATTGGTCAATTAACGACCGCTGATTGGTTCAGAAAAGTACCGCCGCGACATGCGTCAACCGCGACTTTTAAAGGATTAATTTTGTGCATATAAGAGCGATTTTAATTGTTAAACCGATAAAAAACAAATAATTATATGAAATAAAATTAAACAATATAGGTACGAGTTTTTCAAATTCGAAAAAAAATTGTCAGAAAAAAGATATCAATTTAATAAGACAAGAGTTGTAGGTTGTTCCTAAATTAGGCTCAATCAAGCTACACCCCCCGCCCTCAACGAGACTCATTTTGGAAATTGTAAAAATTATGTACTAGTTTAGTCCCCTTTCAAAAAATTTTGTACTTGGCGCTAAGCTGCACCCCCCCCCCCCATGGTTGGAGACAAATTTAATGAAAGTTGATAATGTCATATTTTTGTACTAATTATGTACTCTGGAAGAAGGCTAATTTTAGTTTACAAAAACCATCAGTTCCTAAGATTTTTGTTTTTTTGTTTTGGGGTGTGTAGCTCGATATCAAGGTACACCCCCCTCTACTTAGGAAAGATATTCGACCAAAAGTGACTATGCCAGAATTTGGTACTATTTATGTACTAATTTCGTCCCCTTCTAAAAAATTCATTTTTGTTTGTTTTTAGTAGCTTGATATCAAGGCACACCCCCCTGTGCCTAGGAAAGAGATTTGAGAAAACATAATTATGCCATAATTTGCTAAAAAATTGCCTACTCTCAAGATAACTTCGTTTTTTTTTTTGTTTTTACAGCTTAAGCTACACACCCCATATAAAAAAAAATGAAGTAATCTGGAGAGTAGACAATTTTTTAAAAGGGACGAAATTAGTACATAATTTTTTTAAATTTTTAAATCTCATTCCTAGACAGAGGGGAAGTGCCTTGATATCAAGCTACACACCCCATATAAACAAAAAAAAATGAAGTTATCTTGAGAGTAGGCAATTTTTTAGAAGGGGACGGAATTATTTCATAATTAGTAGCAAATTATTGCATAATTGCTTTTTTTCAAATCTATTTCTTAAGCATAGGGGGGTGTGCCTTGATATCAAGCTACACACCCCATAAAAACCAAAAAAAAATAAGTTATCTTGAGAGTAGGCAATTTTCCAGAAGGGGACGAAATTAGTACATAATTAGCACCGAATTCTGGCATAGTCACTTTTGGTCTCATAAGCATGGGAGGGATAAAGCTTAGCGCCAAGCCATACCCCCCTTTTTAAGTGCGAATAACTCCGTTATTCATTAAGTACAATTTTTTTTAAAAGGGGACTATATCAGTACATAATTAGTACATAATTTTTACAATATCCAAATTGAGTTTCGTTGAGGGTGGGGGGTGTAGCTTGATTGAGCCCCTAAATTAATATATCTTTAGGAATTTTATTTTTCTTAATCTACCTACCAATTTAGATTAAGAGAAAGTATGCAAGTCATTCTTAAAAATGTGTACAAACAAACTTTTTCGCCTTGTTTTGAAAAATAGTCAGTGTCAAAAAACTGGTCCGCAGGAATTTGGAATGGAGTTTATGAGTTGCAATGCTTAACCGAAGTTAAGGGCTCTAAGTTTAAAGAAAAAAGTAAAGTGGTTAGGGCCCTTAAAAAAAACACAAGAAAAAAAAACAAGATTTTACTCAGGAAAACTGGACGATACAAGCAGACAGCAACAATGTATTCTTACACACACAAATTAACATTGTCTAGCCTGTTTTTAATCAATTCTTCGATAAATGATCCGATTAATTAACAAAAAAGCCATAAAATTATAACCGGAGCTCGAATTCTTCCGACGGATATATCTGAACAGAATCTTAAGAATCCACCGATGCTTAATTCTCTTTAAAAAGAGAAGATACAAACTGGGGGGACGTCCAAAAAACCATTTTAACTTTATCTTAAAAATTTGTATTTTTTTGAATGTTTTGCAGTTTTAAAGGCCATAATTATAGAAAAATAAACTATAACTGCAGTGCAACGCCTTTTTGCATGATTTTTTAAATCTTTGTCAATAAGTAGGTCAAATATAATTTAAGTTTTTTATGTTCATTAGAGCTTTAGGATGAGGAGATATTCCCCCCCTTGTTCCGTCGCTTCAACACTGAATTAATCTAATTAATTAATTCCCCAAACTGTTGCCCTTGGTCTTTATGATTAGATTCCTCCTCTCTGCTGCTCTATTGTCTTTGCCGTGTCGAGAGCAGCTATATTGGTTGGTGCTGTCTCATTCCGAATTCTGTCGAAGATATCTTGATAAGTGTTTAGCACGAAAACAACGGGACAAACAAGCCAAAAAACAAAAGACGGCGATGAGTACAGGGCGATTCATAAGTTTCGAGACTTTATAAATAAGTCTTAGTTTTTCTTACAAATCAATATTATTAAAGGAGTTATCGGTACAGGGTGTCCCGCTATATTTTAACCTCCCAGTTAGCGCCGTTATTATTAAAGTTAGAAAAAAAGGTTAAATGAAAAACTGGTATTACTGTTTGCATGCTTTAAGAGTTACCTGTCTAAAGTAGCTAAATGTCATTGCAAATGTCAAATTTTGACACCAAGTTTGTTATTTTAAATAAAACACCCTGTATATTGTTAAATGTTTGAATCGCCCTTTCCTTCCTAATTTCAAAAATACCAAACACTTTACCTCTATCTACATTAGTTGCGATCAGACATAAGGTAAACAGTTTGGCGAAGATGCCAGATTGCGCTGAAAGTTCTCTCTCTACACGTAATGTTTTTACAAACATATTATTTTTATAACTTTTTCATAATTTACCTGCAATTATGCAAATTCTCCGGTTTGTTTTTTAAAACATGGAGAAACACCTTATTTTTATTCAATTATATAAAGAAATTTTGGTATATTATAAATATAAAACAATAAAGAATTTATAATGTGCTGGTATATGTTACGGTACTTGAAATATACCTCATTTTTTCGATCGAAATATCATATAAAATACCTGATATTTTGGCCGAAAGATTAATTCTTTTTATTTTCCAATATATATCAGGAATAAAACCTACAACAGTTTGACAACCTCGCATTTGTGGCGGATCAACCATATAACCGTTTGTACGCTACTCCATTCATAATTTCTCGTCGGCGTTGTAGCTTTAGCATAATCGAGGTTTTGGTATATTTTACAGATTATTGGACAGTTTTTAATATTTTTTCAATAGATTTTTAAGTGTTTGCGTGGTAAAAGTGATACCACAAAGTGCATACTGTAACGAAAATTGGAGATTGCACAGGTTAGTTATCATATCTTTCTCCGACGCCATCTTGTCATAGGCCGCCATAGGCGTGCAACTAGTGTTAAAATAAATACAAAATGTAATTAATAAATATAGGAAAGAAATAAGTTTTTTGGGATATTTTTGATAAAAACAATATGGTAAGCACTTATAATTAATTACACTATATTTGGTATAATGAACCAACCCCAGCTGCGACATTTTTAAATATCCTATATGAGTAGCAAAAAAATGTAAGAGGTGCGTATGATATTGATTTACAACTACAGTTTTGATACTGTCTGTAGCCAGCTTATTTTTTCTGCCCAGATTTGTTTATAAATAATACAAGCGTTCCCGGTATAAATATAAATTTTTAAAACATTATATCAGACACTGGATAAAGAATGTATGTTTGTTACAACTTTTTATTTGTAATATTTACATAGGTAGATAATCCTCATAAGATGTTTTTGTATTTATTAGAAATGTAAAGATACTTTTGTGCGTTTTAAATAAAAAATATAGTAGTGTATAAATCATATAATACCTATAATAAAGGTATCTTCCTTTTTTTTCCACATTGGTTTTTTTGGTAATTTGCCTAAACAGTGCGAAAAGTGATACTTTTCGGCACGCGATGGCCGTTAAGGGCGAAAAGGGCACTTTTGACACGTTTTTATTACAATAATTTCCTACTTGCATAATAAAAAGCTTCTTTCTAAGGTTATATATATTTGGTATTTTTGAAAAATTAAAAGCAAAGCATAAGAAAATTATGTAAATCATTTTTAATTTAATCTAGTTTATAAATGCATCTAAAAATTCCAATAAAACTTAAAATTCATGCCGTGCTAAAAAATACTTTTACCTATGCTAATTTTTTAATAAAGTTTTGCAGGTAACTTGACACTGAATAGATAAAAAAAAACAACTTCGTAAATGCGTGTGAAAAAGTCTATTTTTACCTATTAATTTTAATTTGGAAAGATCAACTTCCCACACACCGTGCGTAAAAAAATAAGCACGGCGTGCATAAAAAACGGTCCTAACGTGCGTGAAAAAAACTTTTAACGCGCGCAATTTGTTTGAAATGTGTGTTCTAAAAACTATTTTTGATCAAGAAAGTCATCATAAACACTCGTAGAAAAAAAATTGTACTAACTCTTGCGGAACTGCCTTTCCCGCCCGAACTCCTCCCGTGCGTAAAAGTACTTTTTCCGGACTAGCTAGGCAACTAACTATCTGGAGAACATTAAAAAATTAATATTTTCTATGTTATTTCATTACAAAAATATTATAATAGGTATAAAAAAATTAAAGATTGCATTTCCAAAAATAAAGACCAAACCTTTTTACATTTATAAATAACGAGCCGCTTCTGGCTGCACGTGACGTGGTATTGCCTGGACCAGCGTTGCCAGTGGAAGATAAAATGCTTTTCCCTAAGTCTAACGACTGATCGCGATTCAAAGTGACTTATGAATGACTTGATAATGTGTTAGAGAGAGATTAAAGCTTAGATTGTTCTTTCTCCAGCACATTGGCCTTATGGTAACGATTTTGTCATGTTTCTCGCAAACTAATATAGATAGAGGTAACATATTTGGTATATTTAGGATCAGAACGGCCGACTCAAAAATTTTAATAAATTAATAACAAACTTGCTGTCAAAATTTGACATTTGACATGACAAAAACAAATTATGATTGTTTTCCACAAACCAAAACTACAATTTTTTGCACTCGACGCGCGTTTCGCTAACAACGCTAAATCATCAGGAGACGATAAACAATGAACTAAATTAATCTACGCTCTATCTTATATACAATCCTTTAGTGGGCGGAGATAAGACTAATAATTTGTGATTGATCACGATTTTTAATCCTATCTCCCCTCAACCAAAGAATAAAGTGTACTAAACGGGATGGGTCCTCTATCTTTATTTAAACTATTTCTGGATTTAATGATTTCCATACTTTCATATGCATTCAAAAGTCTTTTGTTTGGTACACTTTTTAGAAGTTTTAGGTTATCTAATGTGAATCTTTGATTGTTTTCAAAAGCATGCTCGGCCACACTTGACTTTTCTGTTCTTCCGTATTTTAAGTGTGCTAAGTGTTCTTTAAAACGTGTTTGAATAGAGCGTCTCGTTTGGCCAACATATTTTTTGTCACAATCCATGCAACTAATTTCGTAAATTCCACTTTTTTCTAGAACTGTAGTTTTATCCTTGGGATTTCCTAGTAAGCTTCTTATTGTGTTACCGGATTGATATACTAATTTAAGACCGGTGTTATTAAATACTTTGTGTAATCCTTTCGTATAATTAGGACTATAAGGAATTGATACAAATTTTGAGTCGCAGGTATCTTTTTGTCTGAAAAAGGTAGAATTTCGAAAGGTCTTTTGAAAAGAATGTCTACATATTTGACATGACATTTAGCTAATTTATACAGGTATGCAAACAGTTATACAAGTTTTGCATTTAAACTTTTTTCTATCGTTAATAATAACGGCGCTAACTAGGGGGTCAAAATATAGCGGGACACCTTGTACATTAAGTCGGTATAGCTTGACTTTAATAAAGTCGTTGCTATTTTTGACAATTTTGTCGTCTAGAAATGCTCATATTGTGCCACCCATAAAGTTTACATAATTAAAGCTAATGCCGTCCTTTATTAAAGGTCGTCGCAAACATTATGAAGGTCGACATTATTTTGATAGCACCGCGTACTAGAAAGCTCTGCCCGAACTCTAGGTTTTTAAAGCCGTAGTAGGCTTCAAAGATCTCCCCACTACTAACAAATGAATGGGACGAAAGGATTTCCGAATAGCTAGTCAAAACCCCTGTTCGTCGGTAGCTCAGTTGGTGGAGCATTAGACTGGTGTTCTACAGGTCCCGGGTTCAAATCTTGGTCGAGGAACAACTTTTTTCCGATTTTTATTCTCTCACCCTCTACGCCACAAATCTTTTCTGTAAATTTATTGGGGCGCTAAATCTCCCCATTATTTTTTATATTGGGTATTTTTAAAATCAGAAAGAAAAGCCCAACCATCTAAGTATGCGAAATTTGAGTCCACTGCCTCTCTTTGGTTTTGGGGATATTAAAGGGGTCCAAGACTTTTAGAACACCCTGTATATGCGATGATCGCCGGACGCTGGGCATCATGGGCAAGAGTGGAGAAAAAATCCGCACACCCAACGAGCAGGGACGACGCGCTGTTATGATAATGGGACATGGGGCGGGCCGAAAAACGGTCGAAACAAATGCCAGACGGCGCCACGGTCGCGGCCTGCCGAGATAAATGATCATCATAGCGGGCCCTGCGCTGCCCGCCGCCCGATCTTATATATTCCGCACATATTTCGGCCTAATTTACGAGCGCCCGAACGACGCGACGACGTTGTGTACTAACGATGTCCCGATTCTATTCGTTAATCGCGACTACTCATTTATTTTTTAGAATATTCTATATATTTGAGTATTCTGGTAAAATAGAGGCTCGGATGATCTGAGATATTCACTTTCACGATAATTTTAAACTTTATATTACGTTGGCTAAATGCAGTGGCGCACCGAGGGGGGGGGTGAAGCCCCCCCTCTCCGAGAAGCCTGGTTATGGTCAAATTTTTACTTCAAATTAAGTTTTTTTTTAATTATTTATCTTTAACCAGTGGCGTGGCGTGACCTTTTACTCCGGTTTGTGACGTGTGTTTGGTGTGATGTCTTAAATTTTAAAAATTTTGCCTGCGACGTCATTAATTCTATAAATTTTGTTTAATTCTAAGGAATTTTTATCACCAGCATTCAAAACGTGTAATAAATGGCATTCTTAGTATAATTTTTCTTAAAATTTTCATCTGCGGCTCATTTATGATATGCCAACAAATCTATATACACCACCGCAACCCACCTTTTCTTGGGATCTAACCCAATCTGTTTTTTTTTTAAATATTTTACAAAAAACCTAATAAATCAATTTTTAAAGTTTTTTTTTTGTCAAAACTTTCGTCTGCGGCGCTATACCAATATTAAATATTATTCCGATTTTGTTTAATTTTAATTAAGTATTTTTGTTCCGTATACACTAACTCAACACCTACTAAACCGCCCCTCTTCCCCTCCCTTCAGTTCAAGAGCTCAAGCAATAAGCAACTACCGAATTTTTAAAAATTTGCCAGTTGATTTTTATTAACTGATGAAACCCCCCTCCAGAGTCGATTTCTGGCTACGCCATTGCCTTAACCCCCTCCCCCTCCGAAGTCAATTCCTGGGTGCGCCACTGCTAAATGAGTTAACTTGCTAACTCACATATGGACCCAACTTTTCAGGAGCTTTAACAAAACAATAAAACCGAATAGATATAAGACAAACTTACAGTGGTAAATATAATATGCTAATGATGTACAATTGATAATCTTTACAGATTTTAATTACTCCGTCAGTAATTTTTGTATATTTTCTTCACCTGGAAATGATGTTAGCAGTTTTAACCTAGGAGAAAAGAACCGCATAGGTTCTCATGAAAGTTGTTGAGTTTTTATGGTGTTTAGCGGATTTTATAAGATTCTACAAGCCAAGCTGACTTTCTCGTCAAAACTGATTTAAAAAAATCCTTACTTCATGAGATATGTTTAAGTTTTTACAAGATTATTTCACATACCGCATAGAAAACATATAAACCTGGTAAAACCTTATAAAATCTTGTAAAACTTTTCTAAGAGAGAGATTTGACGCGCTTTTTTTAGCACAGAACAATTAAGAAAAATCGGTTTTTGAACAGCTTGAAATATAAATTTTTCTTAACACTTAAAATTATAAAAAACACTCGTGGCATATCGGACAAAGCGTTTTTGTTTCTCACTTCATTTCGACCAGGCCTCCAATGTCTAATGAAGAATCCAGACACCTACAGACCTGTTTCATCCTTATTAGGAATCATAGGACACGAGATTCACTTTGTTTTTTCTTAAAATTATATTTTACGTAGCTCTGGAAGGGCCTAGTAAAAAACAGTATACTAGACTTTTCAACTCAGAATTAACCTTTAGCATAATTCCTTAGCCAACTCGGAATTGGCCTTTAGACCAACTCGAAATTAGCCTTTAGACTAAAGACCCATTTACGTTTCCAATATGAGTAAATGGGGCCTAATTCCCTTGCCAACTCGGAAGTAGTATACTTAATTCTAAGTAGATAAGTCGGAATTAGTATAATTCAACTCATAACTAGGCCCTTGATACCCATTTCATAAGCATAAATTTAGTGTTTATGTTGTATGTCTGTCCTTTTTCTTTTTTCCAAGAAAAAGAGACAGGCATGCAGAATTAGCACTAAAATTATACTAAGGAAATCAAAGGTAAAAAAAACCGCATAGGTGCTCACGAAAGTTGGTAAGCGTTTATGCTGTTTTATAGAATTTTATAAGAGTCTAGCCAAGCAGTCTTTCTCGTCAAAACTTATAGAAAAAATCAGCATTTCATGAGATTTGTTTAAGTTTTTACAAGTTTGTTTCATATACCGCATAGAAAACATATAAAACCTGGTAAAACATTATAAATACTCCCTAAGAAATTTGACGCGGCTTTTTTGGCAGGGATGGGTAATTATACATGTGTAACTAGGGCTTTAGAGTATAATTCTGAGTTGATAAGTCAAAGTTAGTATAATTCCGAGTTCTCAATTTGGAATTGGTATAATTCAGATTTCACAAGTCAGAATTACTAAATTTCCGAGTTCCCAACTTGTACCTGTAATATACTTCCTTCCATTCGGTATTTCTTTCACTCTGATAAATCGGATCGGATTAAATTTTATATAGGCACCGTAGCGCCATCTAAAAGCTGCCGTGCAGGGATATTATGAAGAAAAAAGCCGATATTGATACCAGACGATGCAAAAGTTACGATGAACAATTTAGTTCTACAAGCATCTAAAATAGGACGTCTCCCTGAGTGGCTAATGTCCATTTGCTCTGCGATTTCTCTAAGGATTCCTTTGCGCTAAGGATCTCTTAACGGTGCTAAGTAGCTGATTTGGTTTGCTCAGCTTTCTTTGTATTTGGATGTGCTGAATATAATTTAAAATGGTTTTGCCAGAAGGGTCTAGATTTAGATTTAGATTTTTTCAACGTTTCCGGCTAACCAAACCAACAGTTCGAAATATTTTGCCACTCATACAAGAACAGTTTGTGTTAGATGGAGGACGTTTCGGGTAAGACTATATGACTTACAAATTAGGACCAGTCAATGCAGAGACAAGCCCACATTCAATTTAATTTCCATGATGTCTCAATGGATGATGGCTTCAAGTTTTTATGGTCACATATTTTTATGCAAGTTTTTTTGTTGTTTTATTAGTTTAATTAAAATAAATATTACTGTTTATTTTTTAGAAACAATACAACTGTCTCTTCAGTTATACTGAAAACCCTACGATTATGTGCACTGGAGGGCATCTTTCTAGCATTGGGGATTTTAACGCCAATATACAGGATGGATTCTTTTAAAGGAACGGTGCTTCTAGCGGGTTAGAATTTGGAGCAAACGAATAAAATTTAAGGAATACTTAAAAATTATAGATTTCCTTACTACTCATTACTTAAGCACATCGCAGAGCAAATGGGCATAAATAAGATTCATGAGATGATGCATATTATGTAGGTGATCTGTGGCATTATTGACAATCTGGGCCACGGAAGTAAAATAAAAGTTGAATGATAATATCCTATAAATAAAATGACCGCTAAATGTACTTGACATTTGTGAGCCTAAATCAGTTGGTATTGACAACATTCCCCTAACTCTGAAGATAATAATAAAAAGAATTATCGCACAGCACTTATAAAAGGTAAAAAACCAGTCATTCCGGGTGTATACCAGCACTGAACAAATCAAAACACTATATTTTTAGCAAAAACACGCAAAAAAAAAACGAAAACACTTTATTTTGAATAAAAAAACAAGGGAATAACATCCCAGTAACTTTTGGTTTGTTTCAAATAAGATTACAGGGAGACCTGAAACCCATCTAAAAATGATATAACTTTACTTTTTCCATTCCAACAAAAATTTTAAAAAACAAAATTTTAATATATTACGAAAAATCATAGTAAAAAATACCATTTACTTGTTTTTGTGGAAAAGAAATATACAAAAAATTAATTTCAAGTCGATTCGATTGATGTGACTACGTTCTTTTAGGCTCATAACTGTGACCTACATAAGGCGGTTATTTTGCGTTGCCAGGAACATGACAATTATGATATGATAATTATAAAACGCCGTTTATTCTTATAATGAAGACTATTTTTAAATTGAGATAAAAAACGTACAATAATAATAAGTAATCTGGCTCACTTTCTCGTTTACTGCGAAACAAAAATATCCAGTATGTTTTTTTTTGGCCACTCGACAATAATAATACATTTTAAGCGCATGTCATGCAAAAATAAAAACTGTGATAATTTTTCCCTAAACTTGATGATTTTTCGAATTGCAAATTTTTGCAACTCCTGGCAACACTGTCTAGGCCTGTATTCTTGACCAAGATCTCTAGTATCTATTCTGGGGACCGTGATTCTAGAGGTAAGTAGTCACCGGTGAGTATTTGCCTCTCTCACTTTTCACATGGTTCAAAGCAGGTGAGAAGTGAGAAGTGTCAAGGTGTCAAGAATACAGGCCCTGAGCATTTAATTGGAAAAAGAGCACAATTATAGGACAAAAGGCATAATAAGGGCATATAACCACAACCTGTCACACCAATAGCAAAATACATATTAGTCTGTGAATGCGGCTTCTCACAGATTTAGCGCCTTTCGCAGTAAGTTGGTTTTCATAATCTACTGATCCCATGTGATAGATGGGATAAACTAATTGAGTTATTGAAATTACTCTAGGAAAAGGTGTGGAAGAATTAAAATATATGTAAATCATAATTTTATTGTTCGATATCCACTTGATACAAGTATAAAATCTGCGATCATGGCACAAAAAAAAATAGGTTTAAGACTGGCCAACCCTATTTTTCAAGTCTTTGGATAAAATTTATAAATTATATAATTAGATACACAACAAATAATCGAATTTTAACTAAACTATAAATCCTATTCTCACATCAAAGAAAAAACAATATTAATACCTTAGTTTTTTGCATGTTTTAGAAGGTCTAATTTGAAGGCAAAAATTAGACCATCCCATTTTTTCTTGCTAGGCAGTTTACCAAGCTTATTATTTTTAAATGACTAGAATACTTATTAATTAAGTACAAAGATTATAGAGTGTAGAAGAGATTCAAAAAGATCTAAAAGTACTTAAAAGAGCTTTTAAAATAAATTTTTGGTAAAACAAAATCTATACACAGGAATACTAGACTATTTGGTTAGAAAACCAAGCTTTCTCCTTAAAGTAGCATCATATGGTAATACCATGACCCACTTTCTCAAGCCCAAAAGTATGATTGAACTCATCACTAAAATTGCACCTATTATTGAAAACCTATTGGGTGTTTCGTTAAAAAACAAAACCTGCCAAACAAATGCGTATACAATGTCACTGGACCTAGCGATTGACACAGGACCTGCTTGCTCCATTTGCATGGCCGTAGTTAATAAAATTTGTCCTAGAAAACTAAAGACGGCCAAAGCCACTATTAAATACCTGTCAGTCCCACAAGGAGGCAGGCACAATCCCCCAATTAAGTATGAAATAAAAATGCATTGTAAAATACCCCACGCACCAAAATTTGTCATTATTACTGAAGAGTGCACATCTTTGAGTGCCCTTAAAATCACATAAGCGTTAGCCCCAAATAACGTGGATGAAAAAGCAGCAACTGCCCCCCAGATTTCTATTGGTTGCGGATTGTCTTCCCCCAAAGGGTCAACATTGTTTCCAAAAATAACTTGAGGTCTGGTCACCAAAACTACCCCAATAAAGGTTAAAATAACTGAAAATACATTAAACCACCCACATGTTTCTTTTAAAAACATTCGGGCAAATATGCTGGTAAAAACTGGCACTGAAAATACTATGACAGATGCATCACTTAAAGGCATGTGCCGGAAAGCATAAAAACTGAGCATAAGTCCTGTTGTTCCAGTGAAACAACGTAGGATAAGCATAATGCGTTTACCTTTCGGAAATAGTGGTTCTTGGCGGTGGATTAAAATCGGCAGAGCTGGTAGTAAAACTCCGAGAAACCTGAAATTAAAAGTGTAATTTAAGCTCTTACTGATTTACCCGTTAGAGAAACAGCACTTTTTTACCTGTATGCAGCCAAAGCCATGGGGTTCACATCCGACATCCATTTAACAATTACAGAGCATAGAGAGAAAAATAGAGAGCTTAAAGTTGCCAGAATAAGTCCCATATAGGGGTATTTTCTTTTTTTCACTTTTGGATTGTAGAATTTTACATCCTCTTCTTGTTCTTCATCAACTAGCTGTTGAAGTTCGACATTTTCAGGCATTGTTTGGTTGGACTAAAGATCGGTCTGGAAGAAAACACAGAGTACATCCGAGGATTTAAATTAAAATAAAATTTAATTTATCAAATCATAAGCAACATAAATCGATTTTTTTATTCTTAAACTTACCTAGTCTTGTGTTTCGCCGATCAAAAAGTGTGTAAATTTTATCTGGCCATGTTTTCCAATTTGTTTAACTTTGAGTTTCTCGATTATTTTCGAGAAAAACCAATTTTCCTCCGAAATTTCCCTAAAACGTGCCTCAAAACGTCAAAATTGACAACAAAATTGAGAAGTTAGCGACAAAACATAGAGAATTTGAGAAGTTAGCAGTACCAGTTGGCCTTGTTTACCACCAACTATAAACTGAATTGCATTTTAAATGGAAAATTTGCACTGCTTGAACTGCATTCTACCCATTCATTTTGTTCTCTGGAAATGTTGACGTATGACAGTTGACAGGTCGAACGTTTGGGCGGTAGCCATTTTGAAGTTTCGTGTGTCAACAAAGCAGAATTTTTTGGCAAATTTTTTACTCTTCAAAAAGATTTCTCGAGTTTTCACTCAAAAATGAACTCCTTAGTGGGTTATGGAAGTGAGGAGGACAGCAACGACAGCGTTGACGATCGCAAACCGGTAAATATCCCTAATTTTATAGACGACCATACCATTACTTCATATTTTTCCATTAGGTTCCCTGTCGAATAGCAATTTGGTCGACTGGGCGCAACTGCAGACCGACGTCACAGTTTGTTTTATCGATTTAATTTAGGGTGGCTTTATATAGCTCTATTTCTATTTGATGTGGCACATCTGGCCAGATATTTTATTTGGTAATTATGCAGTATACAGTTTTCTGCCATTTTTTATTTTTTTTGAAAAATTTTTTATGGGGGCACCTTCTCGGGTCCCTAGGACCCCGAATCCACCTGCGCCCGATTTTTTTTTTTTTTTTTTTAACGAGAAAAAAGGTTGCCCAGGGGGGGTTGTAAAGTGTTTTTTTAATTGTTTTGGGTTGGTTTGGATTAGGTTGGGTTGGACTGTGCTGGTTTGGTTTGTTTTAGTGAAAAAAAATAAAAAAAAACAAAAAAAATAAAAAAAAAACCAACCGGCGCAGACGGATTTGGGGTCCTACGGACCCTAGAAGGTGCCCCCATAAAGAATTTTTCATAAAAAATCAAAAATGGCAGAAAACTATATACTGCATAATTACCGAAGCTAGTTGTTGCAGCATTCTTTTCTCTCATGGCAGGTTTTCCCCTCTCACTAATATGCTTCACATGTTCGCAACGTTGTGTGCCACTGGTGGTACACGGCGGCTGATCCCAGCAGCCGTGGTGTGCCACATGAGGTACACATTGTCCTGCATATCTAAGTAATCCTATTTATAAATGCAGCTGCTGCATGGCTGGCCTGCAATATAAGTTATGGGTGTACATAAAGGTGGTACACGATCTGTGGTACACGCAGTTCTGAATGGGACATGTTTTACCTTTATTTTCCAAGGATTTTTGAGTGCCTATTATGTGCTGAGGTAATACATCCAAAATTGGCTATGTCGCGAAAATGTGAAGCATAATTATTTGTGGGCTCACTATGGCTATAATTTTTTGCATAAAACAAAATGTCTTTAAAGTGCCAAAAAATTTAATTACTTTACAAGCCCACTTTTATGGACTTTTAGTTTATAATCATTTATGACAAATTTACTAATCAGTTTCTTTGCCAAATATTAGTCGCTCCAACAGTCAAAAATTATTGATAGGGAGGCCCGCCAAGGATGAATTATGGAAGAAAGGATGGCAGATCTGAGTCTTCAAGGAACTATAGGAAGCCTACCACACCTCATGAAGACAACTATGAAGAGGTTGGAATGGATATGAGTGAAGAGGTAATTTTTCAAAAGTATAGATAATCTGTACCTACTTCCTATAGTTTTAGTCAAATTTTACTCAAAATTACTTAAGTAGAAATGCCTAAACTATGGTTAAAACTGAAGTCAAAAACTTTCATAGGTAAAAACCAGTGTCAATATAGTGCCAATCCATTTCATTTTCTGTGACTTGTGTAAGTGCGTAAGCATTATTAGCACCAATAAAGAATCTATCTATCTAATCTATCTATCTATCTATCTATCTATGTGATTGTTTTGTGAGTTTTATAGTAACAGCAACAGGAAAAGCAATGTCAAAGACAAGAAAAAATACAAAGCATCCCACAACATTCAAGCTCAGAGCAATAACTCAACAGCCTGAAGGTTGAGAGATCCTCTTATTTCTCTTTTTGTAGGGTTGGGTTGTTTGGTGGTTTTTTTTGGTTTAAACGGAGCACTGTATTACACTGCAGCATCATGAAAATGGCCTTGAATAAATTTGTAAAGTGTGAAACTGGCTTAACCTATGATAAATTTTTATCTAGGTACATACTTTAGGCTTTTTTACTGTTTTACTTTTTTACTATTCAATTAAGATCTGAATTTCAAAAACTTGACAACATGATACTGAAATAATACTTGTTTTTAAATATTCAAAATCTTTCAACAACCTTTAGTTATTGTAAAAATATACATGTTGTCCTTAAAAAGATCTTTGTGATATTAACATTATCTGTTAATTTAATATGTAAAGATCTTGTAACGAGAGAACTCCACTGTGAAGCCTTCAAGCATTGAGACACTCTGTAACTGTTCAGAACCTTCTTCCTGGTGAGTATTATCCAATGTCAGGGAACACTTCAATGGTGAATGTTTTAGTTAAATTTTATTGATATTGTATGATTGCTAGCATACAGATTAACATTTTAGACATGGCGATTGAAAACTAGTTAATAATAATTTTTAAAACCTACTGATTACCAACACAGTTTGTTTTAATAGAATTGGGCAAGGTATTTTAGAATTATTATAAAAAAACTACGTTTTGTTAGTTGGGGGCCATATTGATTACATATGAAGATAGCAGTTTTAAATTTTGCCGCAATTAAATTTACAAAATTTGTTTAAGCAATTGTTTAATATAATCTGCATTTCTTAAAAACTACTAGGTACATGGATTTTAGTTATTAATCACTTTTTTCCTAAAGAAAACAAGATGGCCACCTAGATCTAAAAAAAATATATATTTTTTTTCAAAGCTGTCAAAAATTGATGCAGAATGACCTCAGAAATGTAAAAATATACAGGGTGTTTCATTTAAAAATTCAAAGTAAGTGCTATTTCCGGTGAAACTGGAAGCGTCCATTAACTTTCTTTCCTAATATTTTTTTTGACATTGAATCCATCATTTTTACATCACAAAATTTTGGGAGTATTTAAACAACAAACAAACAAAAAATTAAAAATGGCCCTTTTGAAGTTTTTCAAAAAATATATTTTTTTTCAAAATTAAGTATTTTTTGTGATATATCATTGAAAAGGTCTTTAAAATGAGCCATTTCTTAGATTTTTAGTGTGAGTGGTTCTTGAGATATTGCTAATTTTGTACATCCTTGCAAAGGGCAAAATACTGATTTTTTTTTTATTTTTAAGATTAATTTAAAAAAAACTCCTGGTCAAGAAAATCTGAAAGGAATTACCCTTTCTTATTTATCAAAAGCTTCGTTAGTGTCCTCTTAGATGGCACCAGCAAGTGCAAAATTTGAAATTGTACATGGCTGTGAGAAAAAAACCTGTATCGGTCTTTGAATTAAAAATGGGTACCTCTCAGTGGTTGTTGTGTTCAAGTTTTTTGTAGTATTTCGCGTTTTTCATAAATTTTTTGATACGGGCATAAAAAATAGTATTTAAAACTTGAACCTAAACTGTGCTTTTAGACATGATAAAAAACCACTAGTTTAGTCACTAGTTCTAAACAGTACTACTTCTTTCTGCCAAAAAAACTTATTTTTGACAATTAACTTATTACTATGAATAATATAAATATAAAAAGGGAACAGTTGGGTAACACATACAAGTTCTTTTTCTTCACAGGACTCGGAGGACAGCGGAAATAATGCCAAGATGGAGGATGCCTTTCCGCACGACCGCAGGAGCGAGGAGAGGAGCGGTTTGCGGAGCTCGCCGCTGGTCAATCGCAAGCCAAAGCTGAGCCGGGAGGATTCGGGTTCGTCCAGAGGCAGTAGCAGAGATGGCAGGTTTGACAGGCATGACAGAATCCAGGACAGAGGGGAGAGAAGAGATGATAGAGTTAGTTTTAGCATTTTTCGATCAGAATTGTAAAATCTCCTTGTTATAGCTCAGTCAAGCTACACCTCTCCCTCAACAAAACTCAATTTGGATATTGTCAAAATTAGTCCCATTCAAAAAAAATTTACTCAATGAATAACGGAGTTATTCGCACTTAAAAGGGGTGGGGGGAGGGGCTGTGACTTGGCGCTAAGCTGCACCCCCTCATACTTAAGAGATAGATTTAATGAAAGGGTCATTCCATATCAAATCAACCAAAAAATCACAAAAATTTTACGCGACCAATTCCAATTTTGATGATTTTTGGTATATATTTTCTTCTTACCATAAAAGTTGAAAATGCAAATTTTTAGATTTTTTTGATTCACAGTTTTTTTTTTTTTAATTTTTCAAAATAAAAAAATCAGCATTTTGACCTTAACAAGAATGTACAAAACTAGCAATATCTCGAGAACCACTTACACTAGGAAAGTAATAAATGGCTCATTTTAAAGTCATTTTGAAGCTCTTTTTTATGAAATATCACAACATAATTTTAACAAAAAAAAAATTGAAAATAAAAAATTGAAAAAAAAAAAATTGAAAAATTCAAAAAGGCCATTTTTAATATTTTTGAAAAAAATATATAATTTTGGTCAAAGTGTTACTTAATTATCCACAAAATTTTATGATGGAGAAATGATGGGTTCAATGTCAAAAAAAATATCAAAAATATTAAGTACATTAAAAATCATGCATTTAAAAAAATTAACATATTTTAGGAGCACCAATAGTGCACTGGATATTAAAATAAATAAATTTGTTGGATGGATACAGGTTTTAAAAAATACCCAGAGGCTTTATCTACAAATTATTTTATTTTAAACTCGCAAAAGAAATAAACAAACTTTTCTACTTCGTTGATAAAAATTAGACAGAAAACACTAAGACTAACTATATACCTTAAATTTATTTTTTTAACTTTCTTTTAAGAATTTCTGATGAATCTGACATTTCTTTTTTGCTGACATTGTAAGTTCTGCCAGTAGCAGTGTTGGGTTCAACTTTTTTTATAAGACTTTCTGGTTTAATAATTAAAATATCTTGAGGTGTTGGGTACTCAGTTTTAAACAATGCATAAATTTCTTTTAAATTAGCTAAGACTAATTTTTTTTGTACATATTCTTTTTCAGCTCCATATTTTCTGATAACAACATAATCTTTTTTACCTGGCATGGTCCTGCTAATGTTATCCCTTTGGTAAAAATCTACCACTATTTGGGCCACTCTATCACTAAGGGTCTTTCCCGGTTTGGGGTTAGGAGAACATAATATCCCATTGTCCTTAACTAACTGTTTTACAGCTCTGGCCAAATATTGAGAAACTCCAAATTCTTCTTCAATCTTCTTTCTACTCCAACTTTGAGGTAAACATGATAAAACTAGTATTTTCTCACTCCTCTTTTCGGTTTTTAAAAATTTGTCCTTTAACTGCTTAATCATTTCACTTTCGTCACTCTGGCATTCCTTTACTAGCGTTGAATCTGATTCCTTTGTAAATGCTTTCGCAATTGTATGCTGTACAATATCAATTTTTTCTTTGTATACATTTTTTCTTTTAATCGGCGACACACCAAGAAGCTCCAATAACTTGTTTAAAAGAGTAAATGATTCAGCAGGATCTTGAAAATCTGGATCATTTTCTGGAACTTGACTGGGTCTAAAAAAATTTAAAAAGTTAGTTTTTTATAAGAACTTAAAAAGGGGGTAACAGCTGACCCAAAATGTGTACATAATGCCAAGAAATTTGTACATAATGTCTGTATTCTCAAAATGCCATGCAAAATAATGCCATGCAAAATAATGCCATGAGATTTTTCCACTCCGTACTTGACGCAATTGGTTTAGTTTATTAATTTTATATTAAAAAATACTATTTGTTACTTACCCTGCCTCATCTTCTTCAGATGCCTTAAACTCCTTTGAAAGCTTTAGTCTACAACCATCACAGATTTTCATTCCCATTTTGACATTTTTGTAACTGCACATCCACTTGGTCACATTTCTTAATTTCCCAAAATGCTTGATTTTTAACTCTAGTGGATCACAGCACTTTACTTTATATTTAGTCCATCCACTTGCCTCACCCATAGTTGAAACTTTTAAAATTACACAGAGATGACTTCTTATAAACCTTCAGTCGAACTATTATGTATCGATTATTTGGAGCTGTATCAGGAAGATACTTGCCAAAAATTTAAAATCAATTTATGCAGGAATTTTCATGTCAGCAAATCCCCACAATGTACCTAAACAGACCAATAAAATGAAGGAGGTGTGTCCTTAATGTTAAACAGGAATAAACAGGCAGTATTTCACAAAAGTATTGGCAGGTTTATACAGGCATATTTTCCTAAGAATTGGAACATCCAATAGTACGTCTCCGGTTGAAAAGAGGTTTTGTAAGTAAATATTACAATGGGGGCAATGTTAATCTGATTACTGATACAGAATGAAACGTAGGATATAATTTTTTATTAAATAAAATATTGTTAAATATTTTTATAATATCGCTTTAAACCCCATTATATTCTTCTAATTACCAAAATGCATTGTCTATATATAGGCGATTTTTCATGCATGTGACATTTTTAATAAATTTTTTCACATTGAACCCATGATTTGTCCATCTCAAAATTTTGTGAATAGTTTAATAACACTTTAAAGAAAATAATATAATTTTTTGAAAAAAATTAAAAATGGCCTTTTTGAAATTTTTCAAAAAAAAAAATCAAAAATTTTTTATTTTTATTTTTTTTTTCAATATATGTTATGCAATATTCTCATATGAAAGGTCTTTATAAGAGCTTTAAAATGAACCTTCACCTACTTTTCTATTATAAGTGGTTCTTTGGATATTCCTAATTTTGTGCGCACATGTTAAGGACAAAGTTAAGTGACTTTTTCGATTTTCAAAAATTAATTCAAAATAAACAACTGGTCAAAAAAGTCTGAAATTTTGGATTTTCCAGTTTTTTGGTAGGAAAAACATGTATACTAAAAATCATCAACATCGGAGATGGTGTGGTAAAATACCCTGGTTGACTTGATATGGACTGACCCGAAAGTTGATAGGTCATAATTTTGTAGTAATATAATTATGTACTCTTAAAGAAGGGTACTAAGCTCTTTGTTATATGTGATTTTGATGAAATTTTCCCAAATTTTTTGGTACAGTCACATTCAAAATAAATTACTGAATATGTATTTTTATTTCAAATATTCAAAAAATAGTTGCAGGCATCGACGCGAGTCCTTATTTTTCCTAAAGGTTTCTATTTTCTTAAAAAGTTTCTTTTTTTAAAAAAAAAACAATATGAATGATGTTGATTTAAAGCTCCTCCTTCAATTTTGTGTTATATCTTAAAAGCTAAAAGTGACAGATAAAATCCAGTTGGACGGTTGAATTCTGATTTAAAAAAATTACAAAAAATCATTTACACCAAAAAAAAAATTCACAATTAAAAAAGTTTGGTATAGACCCACATCCCAGACTTGTAGCTTGAAAATGGCTTGACATATCAAAAAACACTTCTCTTAAAAATAAAGCCTTGCAAGTAGGGATCAGTTTTTTCCATCTCCTTTGGATATACCGCAAACCCTCGAATTTTGGACAACCTGTACACAGTGCCTACTACCTTACTCTAATTTTTTTCACAGAACCTTGACATCAAAAAAGACCAAGACCATCAAGATGTCGAGGAGACCTGGGCTTCACGTAATGAGAGAAGGAGAGAAATAAGAAATAGCAAAGATGAAGAACGCAGCAGGGACAAAGATGGGGACAGACATGACAGGGCAGATCGACATGATAAAAATGACAGAGGAGAGAGAAATGATAGAGGGGACAGAAATGATAGAAGGGACAAAAACGACAGAGGGGATAGAAATGACAGGGGAGACAGAAGTGATAGAGGGGACAGAAATGACAGAGGAGACAGAAATGATAGAGAGGAGAAAAGCGAAAGAGGTTACAGAAGCGATAGTAGAGGGGATAGAAGTGAAAGGGGGTACAGGAGCGATACTAGTAGAGGGGATCGAAGCGAACGGGGAGAGAGGGACGACAGAGATCGACGCGACTATAGAAAAGACAGGCGCGACGATAGAAGGGACAGACAGCGCAGTCGCACCCACAGCCGGGACAGGAGGAGGTCTCGCTCTCCGAGAAAGTCTAGATCGCCTCCTCCTCCGAGAAGGGCTTTCCCCTTTTCGAAAAAAGAAAAAGCGGCCGCTCGAATGGACCGGTTGGATAAGTTAGGTAAAAGACAAAAATTAACCTGTTTTATACAGGGTGGGAAAGGGGAAGAAAACTAAAAAATAACTTTGAAATTGTTAAAATTGGCATTATTATTATTTTTCTAAGTTGTTTTTATGCTTAATAGTTAACCTTACTCTAATGTGCAACTTTACAAAATTTATTTTTTTCTTGTGATTTACAAAACAATCGCGCACTTCAAACCTGTATCTCGAAAACAAAGGACGTATATGACGTTTTTTTTTCTTGTTTTGTCCTCCCCTATGATCCATAAAAATAGTTGCACCCTTAATAGAAGAAAATAGTAATTTGCTTGATTTTACAGAATTGTTTTAATCTTTGAAGGAATCGAACTAAACTCGAGCAACAGCCCTCAAGACTACTCGGCCTACGAGGGCAAAGCGATGCCAGGGGGTCTCCTCCCCCCCGGCGTCACCGGAAAGTTCCGCGAGCAAATCGAAAAGAGAAAGCTGCTGTGGCAAAAGGCGAAAGAGGAGGAGAGCAAGCCTGTCGTGGTTCAGAAGCCTGTGAGCGTGGCGAGCGGTAGCAGTAAGGCCACTAAGGTGTACGAGGCTACCACATTTGCTGACGGTGAGCTCTTAAATTTAAAATTTTTATTTTAGTCCCATTGATTTACCAGAAACACAGTGTCAGAAAACTTTCAGTATTTTTTTTAGTCAAGAAAAACCATTTTTTTAGTCAAAAAAAACTTGTTTTTTTTTAATTTTATTTTTCTATAATAATTATTTTTATTTATTTCAGATAAACAATCATGCAAATTTAAACGTCTGATGGGCATTAAGGACAACACCGCACCGGTAGCCATCAAGAACACCGATGTGCTCAAGAAGCAAGAAGAAATGTTTACCTCGATGGAAGCTCAGTATGAGGTAGCTAGGACAGCTACGCACACCATGCGAGGTGTAGGATTGGGCTTCGGTAGTTTTCAGAGGTAAAATATGTTTTGTTTTTTGTTAGTGTGGTGGATTGAGCCAAAAAAAAATTGATTTTCGATATTAGTTTAATTTAAGTGTTATTGTGATTTTCTTTTTGAAAAAAAATTTTTTATGGGAGATATAACCCTGTCTTATTCCACATGTCACAGATCGGACATTTACGAATTTAAAGGTTAGAATATATTTTTAAGTTGGATTTTTTTAGTGACTGTCTGGTCTGGAGATAAAAAGCGACTTCAAAATCTAAAAGTTTAAATATAATTAATAGGTAATTTACTTAACTTTTAGGTTCTTAGGTTGTTATTAATAGTGAATAATTTTAACTATTACAAATGTCTCGTCCGTGACGTGTGATTTGTTTGTCCTAGGATGATCAGCTGATCAAGACGGACTTATTAAATTTAGAAAATTTTAAATGTGTCTTTTCTTTATCAACTATCTAGTTTACAGGGTTTTTAACCCGTTTTTTATTTTAACGTGGTCTAAACAAAGAACGCGTCACGGACGGGACAATCGCAATTTGTGATGCTTAAAAACCATGAAAAAATCGATCGTCACATCCGTTACGGACTACCTTTTTCCAGATAGTAACGCAAAGTTGTCCCATCCGTGATACGTAGAACGGCCGATAAGTTAACCTCGATATTATTGCATTTTTTTTCATACTTTTTTGCAATCTTAAATGGATTTTGGCACTGCTAATAAGTGTGAAATTCATAAGAAAAAGAAGCATTATTGGCCCGCCAGTGTAGCGCCGACATAAATAACTTAACTTACTTCCGATCAGCCTTAAATTTGGTATACTTTTATCCTTCTGTTGACAATATAATGATAATAGTAAGCTTACACCTCCCTTTTTTTTCAAGGAAAGTGAAGGGGGTGCCGCTTATGTAAGTTTAATTTTTGGAACCGGATGTTGTAAATTTTTGATCAGTCAATATGGCAGACTCAAAACGGATCATTTTTAAAAAAATCTTTCCAGTCAATTTTAACAGACTTCTATATATCTGATCAGTTTCAACGTTAATATACATTTATAGTTCTGTCCGATTTTGTTTCAAATTGCTGTATGGAGGTGAATACTAATACTGATTCAAACAAGTAAGGTTTTTGAGGAGGAATTTTTATTTAATTTTTTTTACAACCTAGGCCCAATTTTCTTTTAATTGATGACTAAAAAGCAATATTTGGCACAATTTCGCAAATATGTCAAACTGTCAAAATGACAGATAACATGTTGGAATAATTTTTTTACAACCTAGGCCCAATTACCTTTCGAATCAAAAATACATATATAAAATCAATTGCTACCCTTTTTCTCGGTTCTTAGCCAGTGTATTTTATTCTACTAAAGTAGTAGAATAAAGTAAAGTAGTTCTTAAATTATGAGCGTCAATTTTTATATTACAATACGTGTCAGCTTTACTCAAAAAAACGCCACTCCTTCCTATCCCCGCTCTAAGGTTTAAATCATTTTCCGACTTCTTAAAACAGTTTATAATTAAATTTTTTTAAAGAAACTAGGTGACTAGAACTGTAGTAAGTAAGTATGTACATAATATGTTGCAGGAATTACACAAACTAAATAAAATGTAATAAATGTATATTATGTTTATTTATTTTCTACCAAATTTTAAACAATAATATGTTATTCTAGTCTATCTAAATAGCAATAAAATCATCGATTTTCATATATACACAGTCCTGGATGAGGTATAATATAAGTGCCTAATAGTTACTATGTTTACATGATGGTATTAAATGCATATCAAAGTCATTGTATTATTCTTTCAAAATTTTAACCTAGTTTATCAATATAATATGATATAAGATCAGAGACATTAAAAATACTTTCAAAATCAACTTTTTCTCTAAATATCAGTTTAAAATTGATTTAGATTATACTGTGATTTCTCAAAATATTGCTCTGTAAAGGGTTTATATTGTTGGGCAATAACGGCCTTATTTATTTATTTATTCTTTACAGCTCCCATAAAGCAGAAGATAAATTTCGATCCGGATTCAACCCGATCAAGTATACATAGTAAGTAGGGACTAAAAGTAAATATTTCAACATATCAATATCCGTCTACATAGCGCGTCCAAAACAGAAGAAAAAGACACTACATTTTTGACTGGTTTATGCCATGTTTTGAACGAGGCCTGCTGGGGATATTCCTCTACTGTGATAAAAAAAAAGATATATTTATTTGCCTTTTTTATCTAGTCTTGATAATCTAGATAATCTATATAGGTTATACAAAATGTGGTCCTTCTTTTGTTTATCTTTCCTTTAATATTTTGTTTTTTAATTGTATAATATTGACTTTTTATCTTCTTCCAAGGATTTCTGATGACCTGAATTTTATTAGACTTGACTGAAATATTGGACTATAACACTCCAAGTCCAAGTATTTTTTGGATATTTAGTTTAGAATAGGTATTTAATTAAAGGACAGCATACTAATTTTGTGATAGCACTTTTGTTTTTTATTTTGGGTGGATTACTTAATTAAATTGATCTCACATCAACTGATTGCAGTAGTTGCATACATAGGAATGTATGTAACATTACAGGCACAGCAACCTTGCAACAACTGCAGTCAGCATCCGCCATAAAGGCCGACTACGCTCAAAACATGACAAACAAGTAAAAAATTTAGTATTTTATATTTTTAAGTTTCTAGAATTTCCTCTAAGAGTACACACACTTTCTAAGCTGTCTCTGGCGGGGTGGCGGAGCCCCCGTCGGGCTTGCTTTCTAAAGAAAATGGCGGAATTCTGCAGTCGAACGTGTAACCGTCTTCTCTCTCCATTCTGAAGGTTCCCCTACAAAAACAAGTAGGCTTTTAGCTGTTTGAAACAACTTTTTTTAAGAGTGCCCTAGCCTGAATCATTTAAGTGGATGTTAAAAGATAACGCCAAAATAATTTGTCTCCCTAATGGCCAGTTGCACCATAATGTTTAAGCAAGTCTTAGGTAAGTGGTGTTTAAAATGATTTTATACTTAAAACTCATTTTGGTAAGATCCTTTCTAAACATCACTTAGCTTAAAGCATTCTTAAATACGGTCGGTACAACTGATTCTTAAAATATCTCGTAAAACCTGTAGTCACATTTGCCAGAAAATGTGAATCTAGGCAGGCAATTAAGGAGTCCCTAAGTACATCAGTACAACTGTCTGTAAGTCACACCTCACCTCATCGTTCAAATCTTTTATCAAAATAATAATAATAATACCACTGAAATCATGTGATACAGTGTTGTTTTTTAACATCTTATATCTTATAGCATGATACCATTTGAGATGTGGTTTTATCATAGAATACTCAGAATATCTTGGATGGACAGAGTAACTAATGTGGATGTTTTGCTTAGAATAAATAAGCATCTTGAAGTTTTGTTCATTTCATCAGAAGACAGAAACTTGAAAATTTTGGCCATATTTTAATAAATGGCAAATTTGAACACTTTAAAAATTGATAATAGAAGGGAAAATTGAAAGCAGAACAGGTCTGGGTCAAAGAAAGCAATGGCACTTGAAGAAGAAGAAGATCTATTGTCAACTAACTATCTTTCTAACTTACCACATGTGACCACTGGGCGCTTGCAGGCTCACGTGACTGCTGTACTGGAAGGCGGGCAGAATTTTCGTCAGCGCCGGTTCCTGGCCAACTACTCCTCGGCCTCGTACCGTCTCCAAGGTGCCGGAAAGGGAGAAAATCCGCCAGTGGCGTTCGCGCAGTTGGACGCTGAGGTTGCCCAAGTTTTCCAATCTGATGCAGTACCGCCACTGAAACGAAACGTACCATTTTATTGTCGATTTTTTCGAAAATTATTGAACGCATAGTAAAAATTACTTTCAAAAAAATAGTATAAATAATATTAAGCAAATTGGATTTCAAGTTTAAAAAAAATATAAGTGACACAATACTATTTTTGGATTAAAAACGCATTTTAGTCCCTTAAATGAGGGACAATGAGAGTGCCCATTTTGTATTCTTCAAATGATTTCTAATAAACAACTGTCAAAAAAATTAACAGTTGTCAGGGGCCCACTACATTTTAAACTAGACCAAAAAATCACATACATCAATTTTTTTGAAAGTTTTTAATTGGAAATTATTTAAGTACCTTGTCATAGTCAAAATCATTTTATTTTCTTACCCAATAGACAGAGTTGGCATGTGACTCTCGACAACCCATATAAAATGGAATTACAGTCACTCTAATATTCTCTGTGGTTTCCTTGTGGACATCCGACAATTCGAGCCAGGGGTGGTTTTTGTTTTGCCACGCTTTTAGGGTATCTTGAGCAACAAACGGGGGATCTAAAATAAAAGTAGTACAAGGGTGATAGGAAGTTGAAAAATATGAAAAAAATGTTATATAACATGGAGGTCAAAACTTCTTTGTTTTCGAGATACACTACTTGAGTGTACAGTGGCCTTAACTGGCATGTTGACCCTACTACAATAATTTTTTTGAGATAACCTATTTACCAACCTCTGCCAGGGCTGGGCGCCAGAAACTTGTCAAACAGCTCGTGATGTAAAGGAGTCTTTTCCGCACTCACGTAGGGAATTATGTCTTCGTGCGCCACATAATCAAGTCCCGGGATGGCATAGAGGCTTCTCGAGGACTCTTGGTTGCCCAGGAAGGTTACAGCTTCAGTTTGAGCCCTCTGTAACAAAAAAAAACAAACTACGGTTTCAAAAAAACATCAAATTCTGAAAAATGTTCACTTACAATGTAAGGACAGTCTCTCTGATCAATCAGAACCTGATAGAAGGTATGTGTCCTCCCTTTAACTTCTTTGCCGACTGCTGTATGTGGTTCATCGTCGACGTTTCTGTGTTGAGGCAAGTCTCTGTCATAGACTCGAGCCAACCAAGGAAAAAGGACAACACCTCGATAGCCAAAAATTCGGTGGAGGATCAGTTGGCCAGTATCATATTTGCCAGAGATTTTGGGTGTCTCTAGCTTGCCGACTTCTGCAAGCCTGTAAAAAGATGTTCTAATTTTTTTAAACTGTCAAGCACCCCCCCAAATTTTAAGTGAGATGAAGATATACAAAAATATACAGTGTTTCCAACCTCTTGGTGGCCAAGGATAGTATTTTAAGCTTAAGAGGATAGTACTTTCTGAACTGAACTTTTATTGATTTCAAAAATTATAACATTTTCATTACAATAGAGAAAGATGCTAATGCTACAATACTTTAAATTCACTTGAATTACATTGTTTTAGATGGTATTATGAATTTTTTTAAAAATGAAAACATACCTAAGTAAAATAATTTACTCATTTCTACAAAAGGCATGTAACTTGAGTGTATTTAAAAGGGCTTTGCATATATGCTTGATGTCACTAGGCATTAAACAATCCAAGGTAATGGAAAAATTTCCAGGATTATTCTAACTCGGCCTGGTGCCTATATAATGGGCAAATAAAAGCACATGAAAGAGTGTCTCATCACAGCTTATCTTGTTTTATTCGGTAACAAATTCCTTATTTATAAGAAAAATGACAAACGAATTTTGTAGAAACCCTAATCTGAGCAATAAGTCTAAGGAATGAAAGTGGACATGTAAAATTTAAATATGCTGCCCCATTAGCACAGATGTTTAGGGCACTATAAAAAAATATGATATAATCCAAGATTATGGTGCGATTATGCTTTAGTGTTAAGTGACCAAAAATCTAAAAGATCCAAATTTTGAATAGTATTTAAGGTTATAGGCCCAATTATATCTAGGTGATGGACTGGAGTTGAATAGAGCGATCTGATGGTTAAGACAAACTTTTGGTAACTGACTATTATAGACAAGTTTAATAAAAAAATTAAAAGAAAATTAGGAGGGTAAAACCAGTTTCCAGTCTAACTATGGAAAATGATGTAATTTGAGATAGAGACAGAAGAGTTTAAGGTGAATTTGTGGATAGTACATTCAGCTGTAAGGATAGTATGTTTGAAAAATCGCCGCTTTTTTTTGAAGAAATAAAGAAAACAAAAAAAAGTCAGCTTACAATTCTCTTTAAAGTGTATAATTTCAGCAAAACTGCATTTTTCTTCTCTTTATCAAAATTATCACATTCAGAACCAGTTTTTTTCCTTTATATGGTAACTAAAAAAACCACATGATCCAATCATATTTGAACATGTGCAGTAGGTGCAATCCTGCTGTGAGCTGCTTTCCAAAGTAAGGCGATGATGTCAAGAAAGGGGGGCTTTTGCCCTAAGTAGTTTGACAAAAGCACCACTTTTTTAACAGAATATGTATTTTTTATTAAACAATACACACAATTTTTACTTAACTATAGGTATATATGCTATACTTACTTTTTTTTCAACATAAAAAAAAACAGTGCAGGGGTCAGTTTTGATTTCCCAGTAATAAAAATGAACAACAAAAAAGTAGGTACATTTATCAAAGTCAAAATACATAGTTTTCTTTTAACTTGACCAGTGCAACAGTATTTTCTTGTCATTTAGCATACTAACCATTGGTTAGGAGTTTGGATAGTACAGCTACCTTAAATTATAGTACAAAACGATGATTATAATATGGTTGTTACTAGGTTGGTAACATTGTCTCTAAAATCAACAGGAATTTCTGAGTGCTGCTTTGAAATAGGCTCTTAGAAAAGTTCCTAGCTCAGGTATGCACTTACTTGGGCATGGATCTTAAGGCAGGATTACCCAGCAATTCAATGCACAATTCTGAAAATTTAAAGCTTGATTTTATATCTCTTATCTTCATCCAGCATAGTATTGTAGAAAAAGACGGAGATGTAAAATTAAGCACTAAATTTAAGAATTGTGCATTACATTGCTGCTTTTACCTGGCTAATGTGCGTTTAGGAAGCAGCACAGTCGAACTTGAAAGATGTCGAAAAAGGGCCTTGCACAGAGCATCCATTTCTCATTTTCGTTGCGGCGCACTTTTCCGCATGATATTCTGTCTCCTAAAAATAAACAAACCATTTTTATTTTGTGGAATAGGTATTTTATTATGAAAGATAAAAGTGTGTGATCTTACTGTGGGTTTTTTGTGAAGCGTCCTTTGATTTAAAAAATTAGTTGATTTAACCTTGCTCTCGTAAACTGCAAATTTTTATCCAAATTTGAATTTTTTTTGGAATTTTTGTTGTTTTTTTGACGATCGGCTGACATGTGTGTCAAACTGTCAAAATAATTAACCGTGAAGATAGTTGACTGGATAAATTCTAATGGCGCAGTAAAGTTAAACTGATAAAAATTCTGCGGCCGGAGAAATAACGAATCCACTCATTTCGAGGTGCAATTTAAATTTTAATGTGCGGAGTCCTCTCTATTCTCTGTTGTCTCTGGCTAAACTATCGTAACACATTTCACGCGCTATCTCTCGCTATATGTTGGAACTTCAGTTCATGCTTGCTTAAAATCAAGCTACCCCAATAGATCACGCCACTAGACCAAAAATCATAGGCCAGTAAAGGGACACCAAATTTTTCTTTGTATGATGGCATTATAGTATTACTCATTTCCAACTGCTCAGGTTATTGTCGCGACGTCTCTTGCAACATGGCCAACCCATTGCACTAGCGCCCTCCTTTGCTCTATTTCAATCTAAAAACTCTATTTTTACTCAAGAACTTTAAAAAAGTTAAAGTTTGTTGCCTAGTGCGTCCTAGTGATATTAATACAATTAACCTCTTTTTTTTTTTCAGATAGCCGTAGAAGTGGCCAAGACCGATGAAATTAAAATGGAATTGTCATTGTCAGTGTCAAAAAAATTGGTCCGATTGGAGTTGGAATGCGATGTAAATGTGAAATACAAAAGTAGACAGGCTTGGATCCATTGAATTATAAACTGGTTTATAATTCAATGCTTGGATCCGATGTATCCCCTTGTAACACGAAAGTAAAAACAAAAGTGGAATGATAATATCCTGTTAATGAAATGACCGCTACATGTACTTGACATTTGTGAGCCTAAATAAGTTGGTATTGACAAAATTCCCCTAACTCTGAGGCTAATAATAAAAGCACATCACTTATGGAAGGCAAAAAAATAGTCATTCCGGTTGTATAACAGCACTGAACAAATCAAAACACTATATTTTTAGCAAAAACAGGCAAAAAAACGAAAACACTTTATTTTGACTAAAAAAACAACGGAGTAACATCCTAGTAACTTTTGTTTTGGTTCAAACAAGTGTGTGGCTAATAAAAAAAGTAAGCAAATATATATCATGTTTACAGGGGGACTTGAAACCCATCTAAAAATGATATAACTTTACTTTTTCTATTAACAAAAATTTAAAAAAACAAAATTTTAATATATTATGAAAAATCATGCTAAAAAATACCAATTACTGATTGTGGAAAAGACACACCAAAAACAAAAAAGAATGTCAAATCGATTCGATTGATGTGACTACGTTCTTTTAGGCTCATAACTGTCACCTGCATAAGGCGGTCATTTTTGTGAAATTTCTCAGGGGGTATTATCATTCCACTTTTGTTTTTACTTTCGTGCCTTGTAATCGTTTCTCAATAGCGGGTTACCAGAGAGTTAAATTAACCTGGGTCATAAATCGCAGTTTTTTGCTGTTTTAGGCTGGACTTTTAATAAGCTTTTTTTCCGCGCAGATTTTAAAATTTCACCTTGTCTGTCGGTGAGTAAAACAGTGACAGAATGATTGGCACCTTCACCATAACTTGAAATCCGCGCGGAAAATCTGCTAATGGAGGGCAGATTTAACTGTAATTTTCTGCACATTTTTTCTATTAAGACTTAAAATTCATGAAATTTTTGCCACATTCTAGTCCATAGTTTTTGAAAAATATAAAAAAAATTCACTTTGTTCATCTTAATTAATTTAAAAGAAAAATAAAAAAAACAAATTTTTTTTAGTTTCATACAAGCACTTTTATCAATGAAAACTATCAATTTGTGATATTTTTGACCCACCCGGTATAATAACGGCTGAAAATAGCGCATCCAGTTTCACTGCCATTAGAAAAGTGTTTGGCCATTATCAGGTACCAATGCGGAAAATGATATCTTAAATAATAAGTAATTTGTGTGTAATTTTACCCTACTTATGGTAAACATTATATTATTATTTTATTTGTTGCAAATAATTTTATTTAAAAAAAATTTTGATATCCCTACGTGTATTTTATTTATTGTAATCTTAATATATTATTATTATTATACAATATTTTTTTGTTTTATTTTCCACCTTAGATTAAAAAAATTAGTTTGAGTTTTCCACCACCATATGTGGCGACATCTCTTGACAAAGAAGCAAACGAAATGACTTCCTTTTATTTCGATAAAATAACAAATTCCATATTTTTAAAGATTTCTGTAAGATTTTTACCGATAATATATTAGTTTCGACGTTGTTTCGCAGAGGGCGGCCTTTACAAATTTTTGTAAGTGTATTAGTTCACTAAGAGATGGCACCACATGGACCTAAATCGTGTTTTATAGGAAAAATTTATCAGAAGTGCGAAGATGCATTTGAATCAGGAGTAAACACCTCGCGTTTATCTGATTTTGTAGGAAAAAAGAAATTTCGTAATTTATATTAGGAACGCAGAAACGTGAAGAATTATTTGGATCAGGAGCAAACACCTCCTCGCGTTTATGTCGCCCTGATAAAAATTCCGAGTTTAGAAGAAAAATTGAATTCGGAGGACTTCCTATCAGGAGCGCAGAAGTGAAAAAGAGTAGTTTGGACCAGGAGTAAACACCTCCTCGCGTTTATGTCACCCTGATAGAAACCCCAGTTTTGGAAGAAAAATCGAATTCAGAGGACTTTCTATCAGGAGCGCAGAAGTGCAAAGAGTAATTTGAACCAGGAGCAAACACCTCCCCGCGTTTATGTCGCCCTGATAGAAACCCCTATTTAAGACGAAATCGCATTGGGGACTTTCTATCAGAAGCACAGAAGGGCAAAGAGTAATTTGGACCAGGAGTAAACACCTCCTCGCGTTTATGTAACCCTTGTAAAAATCCTGTTTTAAAGCTAATTTGAGAAAGTTTGGGCAACGTCAAAAAAGATAACTTCTTACAAAAATATACAATATAGTGAGAAAAAAGTTGGCTTAAAAAAATTTTTAATCCTCTGGAATTCATAGAGATCTCTTCCTATGGTGTTGTTGACAAAAAAGTTCTTTGACCTGAATGGATTTTTGCAGGTTTGAATGGAGTTGTCCTTTTCCTTGATCTACATCTGCATGAATAAGGTCTAAAAAAAAAATATTTTTAATAAAAACATTTAAAACCAAAAACATACAATAAATTAGATCACATAAACCAAAAGTTCCCATTTTTTTAAACTATAAATCAAGCACGGCTATGGCGCTACACAAGAATATTCGCCACTATTTTAAAATTCACGCCATATCTTCACTGTTCGTCAAATAGTACATTAATTACATAACAGAAGAAAGTGACTAATTTCACACGAGCGTGAATGTTGTGAAGGAGCCGCTAGCCGAGTGAAACAACACGTAATAATAATAAGCTCGATCATCACAAACTTTGGCAGCTATTATTGGCTCACCCTGTAGATATCGGCACCTGTGACTATAAGACAAAATAATAACATACTTAAACGGCGATTAAATCCCACTGCGATCCAGTTTCCATTTGAATTAAGCGTGTTTCTTTAATTATAATTTTCCAGGGTTAATTTTTTTTTAATCTTTGAGGGATTAAATTTACTTCAATCCCTGGGCTGAACAATTAAATTTATTTTTAATCCCTCAGGGATTTTTTTTTTAATCCCTTAGGGATTATTTTTTTTAATCCCTTAAAGATTAAAAGTGTCACTTTATTCCTTAAAAGGAGAGATTAAACGTACCTATTTAATCCCTAACGTGCATAAAATTGTTTTAAATATTAAATTTTATGCACTTCAGGGATTAAATAGGTACTTTTAATCCCTCTTTTTAGGGACTAAAGTGACACTTAGGTATTAGAGGTAAATTTAATCCCTCAAAAACTAATCCCTGGAAAATTATAAACAAACAGCAGTTGCTCTTGACCAAGATTTCATTCTTAGCACTCTTTCTTGCAGTTAACGAACCATTTGGCGTAGAAATAACGTAATTTTAACAAAGATCTTTTCCTAAAGTGCATAAAATAGTATACAGACCGCTTCAAGCTACTGCGAACATAGGGCGGAAGAAGTCTAATTTGCCAGTGTACGTACATGCAGAGACACCGCACGCCTATCAGTGAAGCAACCAATACTCAGGCTTGCGATCACCACTTGCATGACTTTCCTTTGGTATTTAGTACGCCTCTAACCACGGTGCTGTGTGGAGCGTAGTCAATGAAACCGGAATTTGGTCAATAAATACGCAAATTTTTATAACGTAATTTTCTTATTTTTTGTCACTGATAAATAAGAGCGTTTTATTGTCAACTGCTCAGATTTATCAGTGACGACGTGTTACAATGAAAATAATAAGGAGAAACAAAATAAAAGCAAGTTCTCAAAATAAAATAATACATTCTAAAAACCAAAAAGATTCTCCCAGTCAAAAAAAAAATTAAAGCAAATGTTCGAAAAGTCCTCCTTGCTCGGCTAGACAATATCCGAGCCTACTATAAAAACCCCTTCTAACGTTTCCAAGCATGTTAGGGGTGATAATTTGAAAAGCTTCTTCAATTTTAATCCGAAGTTCTTCCAAATTATTAGCCCTTTCATGCCCGTAAACTTTATTTTTGATATAACTCCACAGATAGAAGTCATTAGGAGCAAGATCGGGAGATCGAGCTGGCCATAAAATAGTTCCCCGTGTACTTATAACCCGATTAGGAAATACATTATCAAGATATTCCCTAACAAGGCCAACATTGTCAGCGGAACAACCATCTTGTTGAAACCATGTTTCACCAAATCTTACACCTAACAACTGCCTAGCAGTTGGAATAATGTGCTGCTGCAGTAGATCCAAGTATCTAGGACCATTCAAATTGCAATTGCCGTTAATAAAAAATGGCCCAATTACGTGTTCCCCTATAATACCCCCCCCCCCAAACATTTAGTTTTTGGGGATACTGTGTTCTTACGTCAAAATACAAATGCAAATTTTCCCTCGACCAATATCGAACGTGTGTTGGGTTATGACGATTTGACCATTTGACCATCTGCACTTTTTCGGCAACTTCGTAGAGATCCATTTTTGGTTTTAAAAATGTATTATTTCAATTAAGAACTTACCCATCTGTTTCTCGAGCAAGGCAGAAATAAAACAAAATAGTAAAAACAAAATGAATTTCCAAAAGATAACACTGCAGCGTGCTTCGAATCCACCTCGGTCGTACGGCACGTAGAGTAAATTGGACTTGATTCCCCCTATGTTCGCAGTAGCTTGAAGCGGTCTGTATAAATCTCGGGACTAAACTGTCGTTTAATCCCTTAGCGAATTGTAGCCCTCTCTACGGTCGGGCTACAAACCTTTCGCCGCGGGATTAAATGTGGCACTTTAGTCCCTAGGTTTATAATGTGCTATAACTTAATGGCGGTTTTTCCTGGTTTTTTCACTTTTTTCGTCATTTTCCAGGTGATTTCCAGGTTTTTTTTTTGCCTGTTTCATTTTCTAGGTATTTTCCAGGTTTTCCAGTAGCACACGAACCCTGTCTTACATTCACTGATCCTGATCAAGAAAAATATTCTCCTACTTTCCCTGACCCCTTTACAGTCCCCTGATTCTTCATGTAATTTTTTTTTTACTTACAATGTAAGGTCCGTCTCTGATCAATTCAATAAAAACCTGGTAGAAGGTACGTGTCCTCCCTTTGATTTCTTTGCCGACTGCTGTATGTGGTTCATCGTCGACGTTTCTGTGTTGAGGCAAGTCTCTGTCATAGACTCACGCCAACAAAGGAAAGGACTAATCCTCGGTAGCTAAAAATTCGGTGGAGGAACGCTTGGCCTGTGTCATATTTGCCAGAGATTTTGAGTGTCTCTAGTTTGCCAACTTCTGCAAGCCTGTAAAAAGATGTTCTAATCACGTCTCTATCCAGCATGCAGGTATTCTTGAAATTTAGACTGGCAAGCACCCCCCCCCCAAGTTTCAAGTGAGATAAAGATATAAAAAAATACACAAGTGTGAAGAGTATAAAGGCGCAATTACACAGACGAACATGCTCAAATAAAAGCTCGTGCAAAAGATCTGAAATTTTTTGCGCGAACATTTTTGTGAGCTTTTCTTTGAACATTTTGTTCGGGTAAATTTTTGAGCAAGTTATTGCTATCTATTTTGGAAACATATTTTTAAAGATGAGAATAAATATAATTTTACATCAGTGATCAGTGATTTCAATTCTTTAAAAAAATGGAACACCAACTTTTATTTTAAACTTTTGTGAAAAAAAGGCGACGGCAAGCGAAACATTATTATTGGCTATCAGTTTTGTCATATGCAATGTTAAAATAGTTAATGATGGAGGTAATAACATTTAATTCTTTTCTCTAACTTTTTTGGTTTTCTTTCATTACAAAAAGAAAACGGAAATGTCTTCGAAGTAATTACTTTTTAAAATGCAGGTGGATATTTTTAGAGGACTGTTCTGGAGAGTAGTTAGTTAATCCCTGGGGGGGGGATAGGGAGGTTTAGACAGTCGGAACGCAGCGCTGTCAAACACTGCTGTAATTTTGTGTGTCAATGTTCATTTGACCAAAACCCCCTCTCACTAGTCTACGGTTTTTACCTTCTCCTAACCCAGCAACAGCAATAAATAAGTGCCAATTTTTATTTCTTTTTTTGATTCTCATTTTTTTTACAATCCCAAAAAAGTTACAAGTATACTGGCATATCCCCTATAAAAATCAGATCAATCGAAGTTGCTTATGAGGTAAAACGTGAATTTCGACGTCAAATCGTTTTTCCGTCGGAAAGCACCTTGTCTTTCTATTTTCAGTTATTTCCCATAAAACTATAAAATTTAAATTTCTAAGAAATTCTTATTACCAACATTTCTTCAAACAAATTTTGCTCAACATTCTCTCCAAAATTTACGTGTGTTTTTTTGTACGCGATTTTGCTCGAACATTTCTTTGAACATTTTGCTCAAGAGGCTCCTGTAAATGTTTGTCGGCATTTCAACATCAAAGGAAAGTTTGTCTGTGTAAATGCGCCTTAAGGATACTCTCTCTGTATTTCATTGGGACGGTTAGTGCAACACCGAGATATCTCAGTTCAGTGTTGCCAACCTCTTGGTGGTAAAGGATAGTATTGAGTGTCTGAACTGAACTGAACGTGTTTTCAAACTATATTTAACTAAATAATTATAAAAAGCCTAAAAAAATATAAACTTAATTAGAAATAAAGTTAGATAATGAAAGAAAGTTTTAGCCATTAGAAATTTTTTAAAATAAAAACATATCCAAAAATTAATACATAAGTAAATATACTATAACGATTTAAGCCTAAAAAAAAACCCCAAAAAATTGTCTCATCTGTAAACATGTTACGAAACTACTTTTTTTGGGTTTTTCGCCACTAAGTTAAGGAAATATTTTCAAAAATATGTTAAAACCCACTGCGAATTCTTTGATAACGGCAGTAGAATTTCTGCCGAAACGTCAGATAAGTACTTAGATTCTAGTTAGGATTTGCGTGTGTAGGAAAATTTTTTATCTTATTTAAAAACCACTGACAAACGAACAAATTTTTTTCTTTAGGAATTTACGCAGTGGGTTTTAACATATTTTTGAAAAAATTTCCTTAACTTAGTGGCGAAAAACCCAAAAAAAGTAGTTTCGACATTATGAATCCGCCACAAACATATAGATTTTATTTACTACACAGCTCATCTTGATGTATTTGGTAGCAAATTCCTTTGTAAGAAAAACAACAAAATTTTATACTTATAGAAGCCCTCATAAGTCTAAAGAATAAAAGAGGACATGTAAAATTTAAATATGCTGTCCCATTATCAGAGATGTTTAGGAGACCCAGGATACGAGTATAGGCTCCGTTTTTAAAAATTATAGGTCTGGTTTTTTCCCAAAAATTTAACCACGTTAACTCCAAAATTAACTGTCGTTTAAAACTTAAGACTTATGCGCGTAAAAATATTTGTTCAGGGAACTAAAAGACTCCCAGGGTTTTTTTATATCTGGAGCCTAAGTCAGCCATTAATTACGTGATAGGCACTTAAAAATGGTAGGGTAAACAAAGCGATTTTCCATACGACGCGACGTAATGCTAATAAAAATCAAAATTTTGGCAAAGTGGGAAGAGATGCAACTTTAACAAGGTGACTATTTTATAGCGTAATCATTACTGGATCAGGGAAAAAAAACAAGCATTTTGCCAAAATGTAAGCAAAAAACTCAAAATTCAGAGTTTAAAGAGGCAATGGGGAATTATTGAAATACGGCCGCACTGGATAGTGCCTACTTAGCGCCGACCTTAACACAGGCTATGCCTGCAAATTATAGAATTATTGAACGCGCCTCTAGTAAAACGGTGACGATACGACTTTATTTCTAACCTACAAATATATGCTGCCTGTGTTCGAAATTCTGTGTTGTTTTTTTATATTTTGAGTGATCAAAAGCATGGATGATGTGTTGGAAGCAGAGGTCTTTGTGGAGGGTGGAGAGAACGACCATTTAGAGTTCTGAAGGGATTTTGTTGAACTACTTCTCGTAGCAAACAAATATTGTCTTCATCGGTAAAACGAGGTATTTGAGCCTCGCTTTTTTTAACTTTCTTGTGCTATGTCATCCGATTTTATAAAAATATAACTATTTTGTCCCAATTTTTGCTTTTTTGGCCGTCACAACACAAAAAATTCCCGAAAGTAGGGTTAAGGTAAAAAAATGGCGAATAGTTGTCAAAAACGTCAAATACGGCTAGACACAGCCAAGATGCGGCCCAGTATAATTCCTCCACAAATAAGGGCAGGTCCTAACCTTATTAGTGTCGGCACTAAATATGGTCGTTCTTGAGCATGCGTATCTGTCAACAGCGTCAAAATAGTGCCTGGCCTTATTAGTGCCGGACCCTAACTGCGTTTCAATAATTCCCTAATGTCCTGTTCTTTTAGCTCTATCGCACTTGATCGTACTCTTAGCTCTATCGCACTTGAAGATCGGGTCAGATCGACTTGAAGAGAGCAATGGGTGCGATTCCTTGTTCCATTGCGATTTTTGTACTTATATTTTTCAAAGTTTCACAAAAGACTTATTTTTCCCTCGGTTAGAAAGGATTAATTTATAAGATAATTTTTTTGGGACTGGACCTTTTTTAATTTACCAAAATATTTTTTTAAGTTAGCATGAGTCCCATGGGAAAACGGTTTTTTTACAATACATCGGATAAGCCAACTTTTTCATGCATTAATTATTATAACTTAAGGCCACAAAAACGGCATAGATTTGACAACACTGCCTTGCTATATTTTTGAAAAATCAATAATAGGTGGCATCACCATTTCGAGTGAGATCGTGCAGTGTTCAAAACACGGTACGAACACCATATGTGAGAAAAGTATAACTTATTAGGAACTTAACCATTTGTTAATGCTTTTTTAAAAGGTTTTGATGCTCGGCTTCATGATTCATGAATCGAAATTAAAAAGAATCAAAAGAAAAATAAAAATTCAACATAAAAAAAAAATAACAACGTTCCGTTTTATTTTTATCACTTGACATGTATCAATTTATTGGCCGAATGTTCCATTAGACACCCGGGGGCTATGCGCAACCTGAATTCCAATACTCCAATCGAACTCACTTCAGAATTCCGGCAGAATATTGCTTACAAAGAACAAAAACCATAACTTTTTTGTTATCAGATAATAGTATTTATAAAAATCTACAACCGTATCCAAAGGATTTTTAAAAATTTGCTGTTTTTTTTTCAAAAAATAAAAAATTCCAAAAATTGCTGTTACAGATTTCTGTATTATCGACGAGGCTAAAGAAAAAGCCAGGTAAGATTTTTGACTATTGTTAGCCGTGTTTATTTTATTTCGAAAATCGGAGAGTCCAGCAAAAAACAGTCTGGATATGGTTGTGAGGAATTCAAAAATAAACATTCCTGCCAAATTTCAACAGATTCCGTTTTCTCGTTTCTGATATTCTGCCCGGTAAGGATTGGGCCAAAAACAGCAAGGCAGTGTTGTCAAATCTATGCCGTTTTTGTAATAGATACAATCTGCTTTTGTCTTGTTATGTTTCTAGCTTAATTTTATTAAATTAAATAAACCATTTTATTAAATTAAACAACCACAGATTTTCTTCATGATATATATTTTTCCTCCGTTAAAATTTGCAATTAATAAGATTAAGATAAAAACAATTAAAAAAAAATCTAGAATGCTTTCAAATTACTTTTAGTCGTACCAAACAATTAATATTTTTCTCACAAAGTAATAAAAACGAGGAGTACTTTTTATAACAGACCACCCAGGACGAGACGCTCAATGAAAATATCAAGTTTGATTTAAAAAATTTCACACATTTTACCAAAAAATTTGTCACAATTCACTGAACACAAGAGAAGACGGTCGTTTTTTGTAAAACTCTTTCGTAAAAAGTGTGAAACATTCGAATTTGTTTTAGTAAAATCCACAAACTTAACATCCATAGTTAGATTGCATGCACATTAGTATCTATGGGTAGGGGGGGGGATGATGAGCAATAGGGGTGGTGGATTTTTTAACTATTCTGGAGAAAAGTAATTTTTTAGACCTCGAATGCCGACCTAAAAAAAATGTCCACTAAAAAGTATACGATAAAACTATGGAACCAGGAATTGACAAAACCGTTTTTAATGGTAACGATTATAAAAACTGTAATTCGTTAAACCAATTTTTTATCTATTAAAGTAATAATTTAGGATAGCGAAAGTGGATCGGAGGTATGTCTGTTAAAAATATTGGTTGTGAAGTATCAAAGTAAAGGAAATGGAGCCTGAAATTTGGATCAATGCTTTATCATATTTTTTATAAGTAATAATTCAGGGTGTGGGGTATCAAACCAAAGAAAATAGAGTCTGGAATCTGAAACAGTACTTTTTTTAAATTGTTTAAAAAGTAGTAATTTACGGTGGGGGAAGGGGGTTAAAGGTATGTCTGTCAGAAATATGGGTTGTGGGGTATCAAACTAAAGAAAATAGAGCCCAAAAATTAAACAATGTTTTTTAAATTCTTTAAAAGTAATAATTTAAGGTGGGGGAAGAAGGACTGGAGGTATATCCGTCAAAATTTGGGTTGTAGATAGAGTTTGGAATCTGGAACAGTGTATTTCTTTAATTTTTTAAAAGGTAATAATTTAGAATGGGGGAAGGGCGTTGAAGGTATATCTGTAAGAATATGCGTTGTGTGGTATCAAACTCAAGGAAATAGAGTTTGAAATTTGAAACAATTTTTTTTTTTGCTTTTCTACTCATCAGGTAAACTGCTAGTAGTTTATAATGACGCCGACTTTCAAAAGTTCGGCTTTACATAAAAATTATTATGAGGCGTTTTCTCGCGTTGAAATTGTTTAAAATGTTTTTAAAAAGTTTGAAACATTTGTGTTATCGCGTTGCAACGGTGACGTCACATCTAAACGGGTTAAAAATATTTTGAAACGGAATCCACTCTAGTTTCAAAACTGACGCGTGCGTAGAAGATACGTCAAAATTCTACATTTTTGTTTTAACCTAAGATTTTTTTTTGTTTTTGCGTGAAAATGGATAAAAAATCGTAGTCTAGATATCTTGTTAGCCATTCCTGTGGTCTTATATGATTTTCGGGGCTTAAAAGAACAGTAAATAAAAAAACTTCACTATCCATGTAGCTTCCATTGCTTGCCATCCATGCTACTAAAACTGGCCGTACACTCGAAGGTTTTGTTAAATAAACCAGTAGTTGATCCATTTTAATTTTAAAAACCAAAAAAATAAACAGAAAAACAAAAAAGTGAGGTTACACTAAACTACGTCAGCGTTTTGAACTACTCATTTTTTTTCGGTTCCAAATGATGACGTCACATCTAAATAGTTTCAAATAATATTTCAAAATAGTCTTTTTTTAAATTATACTTCTAATAATAATATAATATGCTAGGCTATAGAGAGGAAGCAGATAACCTATTATAACAGAAGAAACTTGGCTTTTCTTAGCGTTTGCTGGGTGTTTGGTATGATTAATTAAGGCCTAATGGTTTTTCGCGCCATCGAGGCGGCAAAAGAACAAAGGCGCAACCTTATAACAACTTCAAACAAGAAAAGTATCAAGTCACAAAACGACTGCGGTTTGACACAAGAAGTGCCGACAGCCTGGATCACTTTTTTGAGGCCGATTTTGATTTTTTTTTGAACATTATTAATTATTGTTTTTCAGTTTTTGTAACAAAAAGAAACCCAATTTGTCTGTAGCTCTCTGACTGGGTTTCATATTCAAATTTTTGGAAATCGTACACTGAGGCTATTCGTACGTAAAAATGAGATTAGATAACCATTTTATTCTTAACAAGAAGAAATGTAAATAAAAAAGAGAGTTTGACCAACTAAAACTATTGGATTTTTGCCCTCTTCCACTTTCTGTTTCTTTTTGTTTGTTGTTTTCTGCTGGTAAAACTCTTTTTTATTTTCATTTTATACTTGACTAGGTATTGCGTGATTAGCGTGTAGCTTCCCCCACCCCCTCACTATGCCCTACCCCCGCCCCCCACACAGTCGTTAAAACCCATTAAAATCTGTTCAGTAGTTTTTGCGTGATGTTGGTATGAACAGACAAACAAACAGACAAAAATTGTAAAAATCCGATTTCTGGTCTCTACACCAAAAAATTAAAAAATATTCAATGTAGAGAAATGGTCTATATCGCCATCGCCTGGATTTTGATAAACTAAAGCCTGTGTAAGTTTTTCGTTTTTTTAGGACAATAAATTAACATCTAATTTTTGGCCAACGTTTTTTTTTTAATCGTTATCAAAGAATAACTGTTTTTATTATTATTTTTTTTAAGCCAATTTGTAATTTTGTTGGCAGGCCCTGATGAAGTTTAACCATATTAAACGAAACGTTCTCCAAAAATTAGACGTTTGATTTATTGTCCTAAAAAACCGATTAATTAAACGAAAGAGAGTTACATAGCTTTTAAAATTTTTATAATTATTTTAAAAATGCCTTGTTGAGCTTAAAAAATGAACGGCCTAAAAAACACAGATAAAAACAAGAAAGGTACAAAAATTCTGAAACCGTGCGAATAGTCAATAGTTAACTGATTTAGCATTCAATTCCTTCCTTTACAATAACATTTTTGGTAATAGTTTGTACAAAAATATTGTAGATTATCATTAATTAATATTGTTCACTATCATATTAATTAAGTTTTTCCTTGTTCACACTACATACAGACCGCTTCAAGCTACTGCGAACATAGGGGGAATCAAGTCCAATTTACTCTCCGTGCCGTACGACCGAGGTGGATTCGAAGCACGCTGCAGTGTTATCTTTTGGAAATTCATTTTGTTTTTATTATTTTGTTTTATTTCTGCCTTGCTCGAGAAACAGATGGGTAAGTTCTTAATTGAAATAATACATTTTTAAAACCAAAAATGGATGTCTACGAAGTTGCCGAAAAAGTGCAGATGGTTAAATGGTCAAATCGTCATAACCCAACACACGTTCGATATTGGTCGAGGGAAAATTTGCATTTGTATTTTGACGTAAGAACACAGTATCCCCAAAAACTAAATGTTTGGGGGGGGGGTATTACAGGGGAACACGTAATTGGGCCATTTTTTATTAACGGCAATTGCAATTTGAATGGTCCTAGATACTTGGATCTACTGCAGCAGCACATTATTCCAACTGCTAGGCAGTTGTTAGGTGTAAGATTTGGTGAAACATGGTTTCAACAAGATGGTTGTTCCGCTCACAATGTTGGCCTTGTTAGGGAATATCTTGATAATGTATTTCCTAATCGGGTTATAAGTACACGGGGAACTATTTTATGGCCAGCTCGATCTCCCGATCTTGCTCCTAATGACTTCTATCTGTTTTTGAAGAAGCTTTTCAAATTATCACCCCTAACATGCTTGGAAACGTTAGAAGGGGTTTTTATAGTAGGCTCGGATATTGTCTAGCCGAGCAAGGAGGACTTTTCGAACATTTGCTTTAATTTTTTTTTGACTGGGAGAATCTTTTTGGTTTTTAGAATGTATTATTTTATTTTGAGAACTTGCTTTTATTTTGTTTCTCCTTATTATTTTCATTGTAACACGTCGTCACTGATAAATCTGAGCAGTTGACAATAAAACGCTCTTATTTATCAGTGACAAAAAATAAGAAAATTACGTTATAAAAATTTGTGTATTTATTGACCAAATTCCGGTTTCATTGACTACGCTCCACACAGCACCGTGGTTAGAGGCGTACTAAATACCAAAGGAAAGTCATGCAAGTGGTGATCGCAAGCCTGAGTATTGGTTGCTTCACTGATAGGCGTGCGGTGTCTCTGCATGTACGTACACTGGCAAATTAGACTTCTTCCGTCCTATGTTCGCAGTAGCTTGAAGCGGTCTGTATAAGTTTAAATAGTATGTATATAAATTTGTTGAATTATTTTTCTATTTTTTAGAAATTGGTCTAGATGATTGAGATCTAAAAATAATGTCAAGCTATCTGTCCACTGTCCAAAGAGGTCAAAAATAAGGAGAGGTGTCCAGTAAATACAAAAAGAATATTCAAGAACATTAACATTCAAAGAATATTCGTATTAGATGATAAAAATGAGATATAAATCGATTACAGAGAGGGTTTTTCTTGTACTAATTATATGATAAGGACATTTTATTTATAATGTAATATAATATTCTGTGGCGGCCACATCTATCTCAAAAGGGGGGCGGGTGCTAAGGTTCAAATTTTGTAAAAGCAAAGAAAAAGTTTTATGCAAAAGTTCTAAAATTAATGTAACTTTCGATCCGATAGGCCGGCACAGGCGAAAATTTTTGAAAAACTATCAAAAATTTTTTGTTTTATGAAAGACCGGCGATTTTTTAAATAAATTCTCGAAAAAAGGGGCGTGGGACCAATCGCAAAATCTTATCTTAAAGACGGTTCTTATCATGTAACAGGAAAAAAAATATTCTATCATAATATTTCTGTGCTTACTGGATGTGTGCCAATGTTGCATATTGTCTTTAATTCTGACCCCCAAAAGTGGGGGGGGGGGGGCTAAGCACATGAACTGAAGGGAAGGGGCGACGAGCGAATAGGTAGATGTCTAGTCTTCTATGTATGTAGTCGCAACCTAAATATCACTCTCCGAATTCGTGTGCTTCGATGTCGGCACGGACAATTGGAGCCGTTCGAGATGTGAGTTAATAAGGATCTGAACTTTTTATTCATCATCAAAAGACGTAAACCAAAATATTTTGACCACATTTTAAGTAATGACAAATATAAAATATGGCTTAAAAATATTATACAGTGGTGTTGCTACTAAGAAAATTTTTTAGAAAAGCAGAAGAAAATGAGGTGCAAATTGAGCAGATAATAGCGTAGATAGAGAATATGGGGGTAAAAATGACTGTTGTTGTAAAAGTGGACAAAACTATCACTAACCATGGTTAAGGAGCACCATCATAATAGTGAAGGGGCATGTGTAAGTCCGTGGGATTTTTTATGAAGGAGTTTTGTGACTATGTGGGATTGATAGCTCCTTAGTCACACAATCAAGTGTTTCCGGGTGTTTTGTTCGCATTCGTGTGGGAGGTAGAATCTTTCAAGATGGCGGCCAAAAATCATAAAAAATATAACTTTCGCAACCGGGGCATGATTATACTCGAGGACGAGGATTCCAAAAAAATTACTTTTAAGGTCATCCGACCTTAAATGACCTTAACAATCGCAAAAAAAACAAGATTTTTGTAATTTTCTTTTCAAAAAATCTTAATAATTCGACGTTTGGTCAGACCAACTTCAAATGTACCTTGAACTATTAGGCATATATGCCAAATTCGATTCTTAGAGTTTGATGCAGCTTCATGACCTTGAAAAATACCCCAGTAAAATTAACATATTTCAAAAATAACATACTAAAGGGCGCTTTCATCAACTATTAAAGCGAAGAGGACCAAATTTGGCAAGAAAGATAAGAAGGTCAAGGCCAATAATATTTTTGAAAAAAATTTGGTTTAGCCATGACGCGTCTACATATGGCGGCTGATATATCAAAATGGTGAACTATAACCACATTTTATTTTATCCTGTTTCGTAAAAAAGCAAAAATCACAAAATGGCCATTAATTCTTGTTGACTTATCGCAGCTTACCATGAACACTTGAAAAACCAGCTTTTTGTAGCGTCAATCTCAATTTACCACTACGGAAAAACTTTAAGTTCCGGAAATGAAATTAATATCTTAGCGTTAGAAAAACACTTCATTTTATACCTCCCTACCATTTTTTTTGACTGGCGACCCAGATGTGTATGCTATCCTCCGTTAAAAATGACCTATATATTTTTTCTTTTTCGGCACTGTGAATTTTATGTTCTACTAACTTATCTAGCCAACAAAGTCATTTAAATTACCTATAAGAGAGTTAGCATAAGTTAGATATACATTGCCATATTCTGGACCAGGTGTGCCATTTTCCAAAATGGCGGTCGAAAAATCATAAAAAATACAATTTTTGCAACCGGTGCTTGATTTTACTCGATTTCATACAACTCGAGGACGAGAATTCCGAAAAAAATCACTTTCGAGGTGATCCGACCTCAAATGACCTTGAAAATCGCAAAAAACACAATTTTTGCCACTTTCTCTTTAAAAAAATCTTCATAGCTTAACGTTTTGTTAAAATAATGGTAGGGAGGTTTAAAATGAAGTGTTCATCTATGGCCAAGATCTTAATTTCATCTCCACCACTTAAAATTTTTGCGTAGTAGTGAATTAGAAAAAAACACTACAAAAAGCTGGTTTTTCACTTGTACATATTTCAAGGTCAATCAAGGTCATGCATCAACTAAACTTTCTTTTTTTCATAGTAAGGGCCGATAAGTCAACAAGAATTGATGCCCACCATTTTTGCTTTTTTACGAAATTGGATGAAATAAAATGTGGTTATAGGTCACCATTTTGATATATCAGCCGCCATATTGAAACGTGTCGTAGCTAAACCAAATTTTTTTTAACAATATTCTTGGACTTGACCTTCTTATCTCTCCTATCAAATTTTTTCCTCTTCGCTTTAATAGTTGATGAATAGCGCCCTTTGGAATGTTATTTTTGCAATATCTTAATTTTACTGGGTTATTTTTCAAGGACATGAAGCTTCAAACTGCATCAAACTCTAAGGATTGAATTTGGGGTACATGTCTAATAGTTTGAGGTACATTTGAAGTTGGTCTGACAAAACGTCGAATTATTAAGATTTCTTGAAGAGAAAATGGCAACAATCTTGTTATTTTCGAGTTTCAAGGTCATTTAAGGTCAAATGACCTTGAAAGTGATTTTTTTTTTTTATTCCTCGTCCTCGAATTTCATAGAAACAAGTAGAAGTTTTTTATGATTTTTGGCAGCCATCTCGTAAGATGTCGTCATATCAACCCCTTCTACACGAATGCGAACAAAACACCCGGTTACACTTGATTGTGTCACTAAAAATCTATCAATCCCACATAGTCATAAAACTCCTTCATAAAAAATCCCACGGGATAGAAATTATCGACATATGTCCCTACACTATAATGCATGGAAAAATTTTCAACTTTAAATTTGTCCATGATTCAAACTTTCTTCTTGGAAGCATGTACATTCAAAACCAAAAGAAACGTCTCGTAAACACGGTAGCGACCATTTAAAAACCAATCAGGCCGAAGGAAAAACACCAAAATCGCCTTGAAATACCCAATGATCTCTATACACCTCTTCCTAGCGTCACAAATTTTTCTCCAGAATCACCACGCAGCGCCTTTTTAAAAAAAAAACCTTTCAGTAGCGTCTGCAATTTTTCGAAAATAAAAATCTATCAACGCGTTGACAAACTTTCAAAAGGTTTCGTTGAGTGTGCTAGATTCGAAATTTTCCGCCCTGTTAGGAGCGTCTTCTAGCATTATTAGAGACTTTCAGTCGTACAAAACACGTAAAATTTTACGTATTCTTCTTTTTTATAACAACAATTAAAATAACACTGTCCAACATAAACCTCGAATCTATAAATACTAGGGAACTAAACAAATTTTTCTAAAACAACTAAAATTAATAATGAGTTGTCATCATATCTCCAATTCCCGAACACCTGTCAGTTTGAAGAAAGCGTATTATCTGTGGTAATTTATTAAGGGATGGGGCAATTATCGAAAATCATGTCGAAGATTTTTTGACGTGGAAACCTCTCGAGGGCTTGGCAAAAAATCTAGGAATGATTTTCTGATTATTTCACGATCCCGAAATGAATTTTGAAGATTATTTACCAAATTAAGAAAAGAACCACAGAGAGCCTTAAGTAGAGAGCATATAAATCTAAATAGAGAGGAAAATCGTATTCTTTTGAACGAGTTCCGCGTTGGGAACTATCCATAATATGGATCGCCCGCCGTACAGTCACAGGTGGAGAATACGTAGGGAGGCGATTGACCCCCTCTCCGACGAAATTGCGTACGAAATTCCCCAAAAATGTTGCCATGCGACGCCAGTTTTTTTTCTTTTATTTTAAATTAAACATTACTCTTTTGCAAGGTTTCGTCTTCGGAGGTCAAACTTTTAAAAAATCATCATCAGTGAGTTTCTAAAAAAAATTTCTTTGTCTCTCTCTTTTGGAGAACCACCCATTCTGTTCTCCTAATTGTGTATTTCTCAAACGTTCGGAAATGACGGGGTTATTAAAATTTGGTACAGAAGCATAGTTCGGGTGGTTTACTGCAAATGTTTGTTTTTTATAGCAAAATTGAAGTAACCTTAGACAGCAATATATTTAAAAAATAAATAAAAAACACTTATTTTTTACCGGAGAAAACCTATATATATACTCTTAGCAAAAAGTTCATTTAAAATTGCATTAAATATAAGTATGTACGCCAGCGATAAATCGATATTCATTCAACGCGCGGGATTATTGCCGTTTTAATTTTAGATAAATATTATTACGGTTCATCCTGGCGCATTCAGCTAATAGTCAAAAACTCGCTGTGAATCGCATTGGCTTGCTGCTCGGATATTACCATTACTTGTCCTCTCTATTTAGATTTATATGCTCTCTGCCTTAAGTAAGTATAAGAGTTTCAAAAATGTAGCCAAAAACTAATTATTGATTATTTTTCCTGAGCGTTTGACCTCTTTGAAAACCCCTTTTGTGAAATAACAGATAAGCTCTGATCTCCAATTTAACTCAAATTTATTGTTTCAAGTTTAACAAAAATTATTCTCACTATCCTTGCTTATTATGTGGTAATTGCCGTTTTAAGTTACTTAAAATTGGTTAGAAAAAGATGACCAAAAACCGTCCATCTTGAATTCGCCATATTGAATAAATAGGTACATTGGAAGTTAAATAAAAGCTTGTAATAAGTTGTGAACCACCCTGTAGATACCAAAAATTATATTTTTAGAATTTTTTTGTTTGTTTGTTTGTTCCAGCATCGCGAAAGAGTTACCTAACTGATTTTGATGGGAATTTCCCTACTTCAGGTGGTTTGCCCGGCTTAAACTGACTATTATTGAAAAATATATCTCCTCTATTTGACAGTTAGGGTGACAAATTGGGGTGCCGTAAAATTCACCCCGGGCCTTCACTGTTTGGGCCGTGTTTATTGTCCCTTGTGTCTCGTTTAAAGAGAAATAAGATGTCCTCTGCATTGTCGTCGATTTGCCAAGTCTTGATTTATTTATGTCCCTGTGAATTCAGGGTTTGATTTTTCGATCATTTTCGAATTTGTCATCTTAGTAGGAGTATGAATAATTATCAACGGACATTAGAGGGTAAAATTTTTAGTGTAATTGTTTGAATCCTACAATTACTATGTTTTCACGTGGAACTGAATACGGTTTCAATACGATTCACTTTTCGGTTTTCATGAAGCGATTTGAACGCGTTTTGAACAAGACTTGAGCATTTCCCTGATGTATTTTGAGGTTGGTTTTTGCCAATTGTACTTCTTTGTTTGCTTTTTTAAAGCCGAGAAGTTTACAGCACCATAATATAATTGAAATAAAGGTATATACATACTTTTTGCTGTCGTCAGTCAGTTCGATACGTTACCCGATAAGCTCCCAAAAAAAAGCGGTATTGTACTTGGGCAGGGCCAACGAAAAAAAAGTTCCATTTGCCGCGTTTTCCTGGAAGGTTTGAAAGTGAATCGTATTGTTAACGTATTCAGTGTTATTCCTTTACTTTTTTGTAATCCTCTCCCTCCTAGTGTACTGAGGACCAAAACGCAAGCAAAAGGGTATTTTGGACTTAAAACCTCTTTGCTGTGAGGTACCTACAGATATTAAGAGGCAATCAAAATTAGTAGTGTAGTAATTTTTGCATGATGCTTACAACCAACAACCAGACACGCAGAGCGATAAAAATTCTTAATAATGAATTTTTTGGGAAAACTATGGTTTGTTTGAAAGTTTGAGGCAATGATTTGTTTGAAATTAACTCTGTGTTTCGGACTTCCATTGTCTATATTTTATTTATACACGACGTTTCGATCAGTATAATCTCTAATCGTCTTCAGGTGCAAACTACCATCTATTTCTAAGTACTACGTACTCAACCGTGAAGTTGGCTCCGCCCAAGGAGAGGCTTCCAAATATTTGGAATTTCAACACTTAGTTTATTGAAAAATACCATCATTATGCCCAATAAAGGCAGCTTCAAGGAATTTTCGTTTCTTCCAGTGTACAACCTTTGCTTCTGTCCACTTCATTCGGTGTTGTTTTGACCATGCGTGTTCGGCGATTCCTGATTTCGTTGTTTCACCTCTTTGGGTATTCGTCTGATGTTCCCTAAGCCTAAAGGCGCATTTACACAGACAAACTTTCCTTTGATGTTGAAATGCCGACAAACATTTACACGAGCCTCTTGAGCAAAATCGCGTACAAAAAAACACACGTAAATTTTGGAGAGAATGTTGAGCAAAATTTGTTTGAAGAAATATTGGTAATAAAAATTTCTTAGAAATTTAAATTTTATAGTTTTATGGGAATTCATTGAACTTAACTGAAAATAGAAAGACTAAGTTTTAAAACGAGGTGCTTTCCGACGGAAAAACGATTTGACGTCGAAATTCACGTTTTACCTCATAAGCAACTTCGATTGATCTGATTTTTATAGGGGATATGCCAGTATACTTGTAACTTTTTTGGGGTTGTAAAAAAAACGAGAATCAAAAAAAAAATAAAAATTGGCACTTATTTATTGCTGTTGCTGGGTTAGGAGAAGGTAAAAACCGTAGACTAGTGAGAGGGGGTTTTGGTCAAATGAACATTGACACACAAAATTACAGCAGTGTTTGACAGCGCTGCGTTCCGACTGTCTAAACCTCCCTATCCCCCCCAGGGAACAACTAACTACTCTCCAGAACAGTTCTCTAAAAATATCCACCTGCATTTTAAAAAGTAATTACTTCGAAGACATTTCCGTTTTCTTTTTGTAATGAAAGAAAACCAAAAAAGTTAGAGAACAGAATTAAATGTTATTACCTCCAACATTGCATATGACAAAACTGATAGCCAATAATAATGTTTCGCTTGCCGTCGCCTTTTTTTCACAAAAGTTTAAAATAAAAGTTAGTGTTACATTTTTTTAAAGAATTGAGATCACTGATCACTGATGTAAAATTATATTTATTCTCATCTGTAAAAATATGTTTCCAAAATAGATAGCAATAACTTGCTCAAAAATTTACCCGAACAAAATGTTCAAAGAAAAGCTCACAAAAATGTTCGCGCAAAAAATTTCAGATCTTTTGCACGAGCTTTTATTTGAGCATGTTCGTCTGTGTAATTGCGCCTTAAAAGATCGTGGTCTTTTTGTTTCACCTATGTGTGATTCACCAGACTCACAAGAAACTTGTTAAATGCATTCCTTATTTTGTTTAATTTATTATTAGATTTATTAGATTAGATTTAAAAGCTGGTTTTATATTAAAATTGTTCGCTACTCTTCGAATTTTCTTTGATACTCCTTTAATGTATGGAATTGTAAGGAAAGCATTTGCCTGGTTTTGATCTTGGAATCTCTGTCCTGTTTGCTGATATTTAGAAATAGTATCTGTTATAAGTTTAAGGCTGTAACCATTCTGCTACAGATCCTTCTTAATGTTGCTTATTTCGATTTCTAAGTCATTAGAATGGTTACAAATTTGAACGGCTCTGTTATACAAAGTTCTTATTATGCCTCGTTTGGTTGTAGCAGAATGATTTGAACCTTGATTTAAATATTGTCCTGTGTGAGTGGGTTTACGATAGACTGTTGTTCTGATGTCGCTTTCTACTCGTTTGACAAGTACATCAAGAAAAGGAATTTAACAATTTTGCTCCAACTCCATTGTGAATTTAATGGTGGGTCTTATGTTATTTATGTGGTGCAGAAATTCTGAAAGTTGTTGGTCATTTCCGGTCCAGACAATAAAAATATCATCAACATATCTTAGCCAGAGCTTAGGTTTGTATGTTGCGGTACAACCGCGTGTGATTCGAACCACTCCATGTAAACAAGAACAACAGTCTATCGTAAACCCACTCACACAGGACAATATTTAAATCAAGGTTCAAATCATTCTGCTACAACCAAACGAAGCATAATAAGAACTTTGTATAACAGAGCCGCTCACATTTGTAATAATTCTCATGACTTAGAAATTGAAATAAGCAACATTAAGAAAGATCTCCAGCAGAATGGTTACAGCCTTAAACTTATAACAGATACTATTTCTAAATGTCAACAAACAGGACAGAGATTACAAGACCAAAACCAGGCAAATGCATTCCTTACAATTCCATACGTTAAAGGTGTATCAGAGAAAATTCGAAAAGTAGCGAACAACTTTAATATTAAAACAGCTTTTAAATCTAGTAATACAGATCGAAGCCTTCTTAGTAAAACAAAACCCGAGAACAAACAAAATAAGGAATCCATTTACCAAGTTCCTTGTAAGTGTGGTGAATCATACATAGGCGAAACAAAAAGACCACTATCTGTTAGGCTTATGGAACATCAGACGAATACACAAAGAGGTGAAACAACGAAATCAGGAATCGCAGAACACGCATGGTCAAAACAACACCGAATGAAGTGGACAGAAGCAAAGGTTTTGCTCAAGGAGTCACACTGGAAGAAACGAAAATTCCTTGAAGCTGCCTTTATTGGGCAGAATCAGGGTATTTTCAGTAAACCAAGTGTTGAAATTCCAAATATTTTTAAGGCCCTCCTTGGGCGGAGGCAACTTCACGATTGAGTGGTTTTACCATAGTACGTAGCTTTAGGAATAGATTGTAGTTTGCACCTGAAGACGATCAGAGATTGTACTGATCGAAACGACGTGTATAAATAAAATATAGACAATGGAAGTCCGAAACATTTTCTGAAACTTTCAAACACACTGCAGGTATGTATAGATTTGATTTTTATTAACTTGAGAAAAATCATCGTTATGACAACAGGTTAACTTTCAATTTGTCCTTTTTAATCGCCTGCAACTCACCTAATCTTACCAAGAAAAATCAGAATTCACGATTTTGTGTCGAAGCAAAAAACTAAATTAAAACATCATTTCAAGTTACCATGTAGCTATAAACTATACTGCTGCGTTGCTGTACTTAAAACCGTGAGAAAAATTCTCGATTGGCTCCAATAGAAAAAAAATCTCCCGGCACTAAAAATTACTAACAAGTACCGCTATCGACAGTGCAGAAGTAGGAAAAATTGATGGACCAAAAAAACTGAAACAAACGCCAGTTAAATGAATAAATAACATTCAAATATAGAACCTGAGAACATTCAAGTAAGCGATATAGTCGAGTGCTTTTGGGTGTCAAAAAAATCATCTTTGGATCAATAGTAACGATTTGGTTCGGGGAAAACTAACAAAGCGAATGGTACTGCTGGCCGTTTAAAACGATGTCTTTTGTATATGGCGAACCGCCCATGGAAATGGCACAGTTACAATAACGGCGGACCGAAATTTCGATTAAGCTTACACAACCTAAAATATACAAAAATACTGATTGATACCTCAGACTAATAACTAAAGAGAGACCAAATATTCCCTATTGAAATCCTCTAATGTTTACAATCCAACACCCTTCTGGACGATTATATGAACAGAAAAGAGATAGAGCAATAAAACGGCAACACTGTCAAAAATTGCTTTTCCCATTACCAGTGGCGGCGTTAATTTTAATTTAAATATATAAATGTGAAAACGAGATATAAGGTAGGGTTGGTCGGATTTTCTTATTCAAAAGAATTAACTGCCAGAACTTGCATAACCACAAAAAATAGATTTATTCAAGGATAAAGTTTAGTTTGAGGAATGTAGGTATTTACGAACATATCAAAAGTTTACCAAAGAGCACTTGAAATGATTTTTAGGTCAATTATTCAAGATGGCTGTTATATATTTTTTTTAATTGTGCAGTATCCCACAAAACAAAAGTAAAAAAAAATATTTTCATAGCAAAAAAAAACGGTTAATAACCCGTTTTATAACGTTTTTGTCCAAAAAAAAACACGCTAATAAACGGCTTATTAAGCGTTTTTTTCACTATGATAATAATGTCTCTTTTGGTTTTTTTAGTGGAATATAAACTTTATTTATCAAATTAAGAGAACTTTTTGTGATGTTAATTATGAAAATTTTAAGGCCAACAAATTTTATTCTTTACACATTGGCTGCATGTTCATTTCTGAATACAGAACACAAGAAAAATTTAAGGAAGAGGTAAAAAATTAATTACTAGTAGTTTTTCAGGAAACAGGAGTCAAAAGGCAAAAAAATAAATAATAAATATTAATGAAAATAAAAATAAGATTGGCTCAGAGTAAATATCTCCAAAACGGTTTTATTCACATTATAGAAAGTACCCAGGTACCCATTAAAATACAAAAAATACCTGCCCCAGTACCTGACTATCAGCACTTGGTCTTATTGTCTTCTCTTGTTATGTATAAATTATAATAAATAAATATTTTACATGCTGCAAAAGGAGCAAAATTATCTGGTACTTTTGTTTCTTAAAAAAGATTAGTATTAGTCTTAGATTTTTGATGTATTAATAGTATAATCATAAGCTTTTTACGCAGTTTTTTACCTCATACTACGCCCATGACTAACGTAAAATGACAGGATCTTTCTTACCTCCGAAATATTAGTTCTGGGCTGGAATATCCGCTTTTATTGCATACCAGGCAATGTTAAACCATTTTGTTGGTCCTCAAAATAGCTTGATACAGTTCTTTTTTCACAAATAGTCACAATAAAATTCAAAAATCACCGAACAACACAAACCCCCGTTAACAACAACGCCGTCAGCTGCAACCAAACATGTCGGCATTTATTCGCGGCTCGTCGAAAAAACGTTGCCGGCTTGTGTTCTTTTTTATAAATCTCGAAATTCTACTTATTAAAAATTAAAAAAAGTTAATTATTGAGACTAAAAATTAGGACTAAGAATTAAGTTATTAGCATAAGAAAAATTATCCTATATAAAAATATGTCAAATAATCAATAATATTATCAAAAGAGCTTCAAGAAGTTTATGAATTGTTTTGTTTCTAGGGAAACCCCGCGGTAAATTGGCAACCATGTATTTTTTGGGAAATAAACATTGTGGCTGGTTGATCGGGGTAATATTGTTTACTGTTATATCTCATGTTTTTTATTAATCTGAGATTGATACTCATGTGTAACTAAAGATTTTTTAAAGAAATCTGGTACCAGTGGCGTAGCAACGGGAGAGGGAGGTTTGGAGACAACCCTCCCCGAAACTAACTTTGCAAAAGATGCGGTTTGTTTACTTTGGAGCCCCCCCCCAGAAAATGTTCCTTACTACGCCACTGTCTGGTACATAAACTGCTATTTACAAAATATAGCTTCAAAAAAATAGTATTGTATAAAAAAGTATTTTGGATATGTTTATGTAGATGTACAGGGTGCTCCAAGTTGGGCACTTTGGGGGGGTTTAAGGTTCTTCCAGGTAAGATGGAAAAAAACTGGCCCCTTTTTGCGAGGCTTAATTTTTAATCATCATCTTGATATGTCGAGCCATTTTTGAGCTAAGTGGTCCCTAACTTTTTTATTTGTGAAAATTTCTGTTTGCTGTAAATTGCTTTATTATAGGTTTTTAAAGTAAAATTTAATTGTCAAACTGGATCCGATCTGTCACTTATAGTTTTTCAGATATAACACAAAGTTGATATTTTTCTTATTGAATGGCCCTTTTTTATTTGATTTTTAAAATTCAATTTAAAAAGGTTTATCGCACTTTGTGTTTTATTTTTTGAATTTTTTATTTTTCCATAATTTAATTTTTTTTTTATTACTTACTTTTAATATGTTTATGTTTTTTTTGTTTTTTATTTTCTAATATTGTAAAAAGTAGGTGGAAAAAATAAATAGGCAATAAAAAAAAGATATAAAACATACAAAAAATAAAACACAAGGTGTGCATATCGTTTTAAACGGAATTTTAAGCGGATTTTAAAAATAAAAAAGGTCATTCAATAAAAAAAATACTCTCAAGAAAGTCTCAGAAACTAAATATGACAGATAAAAATGCCAAAATCTACCCCCAACACACGCGGCGCTATAATTTTGATTTAAGTTTTATTTAAACCAATCAAATAAATATAATATTTTAGACAGTAGTTGCGAGTTCTTTCCATAAGATATATAAAATCATTACATGCGGAGGATATGTTTTTTTTATTATTTTCATTTTTGAAGACTCATGGCTCGTATATATTTCGAGACCTGAATGAATGAAAAATGAAGTAGCAGGTTCTCCTAATTGTGTCGATCTTTCTCTCTCTTTTCAACACGTTATACGGAGGTTCGGGTATATGTATTATAGGTGCGGTTGGAAAAAACCAATTTATTTTTTCTGAAGAGGTAAATGGGTACACCATGCAAGAGAAGCGGTGTAAAATAGTTTGGTATCATCAGGTCTCATAGCACAACATTTTAAAGACAATACTACTTTTTTTACAAGAAAAAAATATATTCGCTAAAAATGATGTTCCCTGTTGATAAACCACCCCTTAAAGACCATGTAAGTGAAAATTTGTTTTTTTTAGGGTTGGTTAATTGATGTCTTGGCTGACGAGGTTTGACAAGTTTGTAAAAAAACAAGAATTCTTAATTGGACACTAAAGATGATCAAAATATCTTCAAAATGTTTCTATTTCTTCTTGTATTATTCCTCAAAAACACTTAAAAATTATACCTACAAAACTAGTAAATCAAAATCAGCCAAAGAAAAAATCAAACCCGGCAAGGCACCAGGACATGACTCAATATACCATCAGAAATAATCAAAGAACTAGTACAAATAGCGCCGGACATGATACTGCAGACTATGGAAGGGATTCCCATGCAGCTGGAAAATAGCAAAACTGGTCCTTATACACAAAAACGAAAAATCATAAGATGTTACAAACGCATATACAGGGTTCGTAAGATTTTCCTTAGGGATAGGATTTCAATAAATCAAACAGAAATGGCATAGAAAGTTCTGCGCGCACAAAAGAAACAGGTATATTGAGCAATGGTGCCAGTTTATCTGCAAATTCCGCTAGATGTTTTCAGGTCCAAACCACAGCTTTTTCTTGCTTAAAGGAGGCGGCAGGGTCCATTATTTACGAGACTGAGCGATAAACTCGTGAGGTTGTTAACATTAGAAAGAAATATCTTCGCTTTTAATTAAATTTCTTTCCATTCTGTTCTACTAGTGACATCTATCCGGAAACGGCCAAACCATGCAGCTAGCACTAGCAGTCAAAGAAATCAATAAACGGCGCTGTTTTTCCTGCAGAGCTTTTTGCTTGCGATATTATTGATTTTAAATAAAGCTGGCCCTACACTACATTTGATATTTTCGAGGTGTTTTATGACATGATCTCGAAACATGTAGCGAACCAATTCTTCAAAACTATCGGGAGGGTAAAAGCGAAAAATAAGGGGCTGCCAATATTTGTAACACCCAAAAAGGGTGAAAAGATTTATTTTGCTCTGTTTCTTTACAAAAAACGTTTTTTTTTTACGAAAAACTTGAGCTCTGCCACTTTTTTTATTTTTTTCTTCAACTTTCTCGAAATTTTGGTCATACCGTAGAAAAAAATTATTTCCCCCATGATCATACTCTACTTTTATTCGAAAAAATGTAGAAACAGAGACGGGATCAGTTTTCCTAAAACGGGGGATCTTGGTTTTGAGTGAAAAGATAAAGGGCGCCGCAGGCAAAAATTTTTCAATTAAATTAAAATAATACCTCCAAAACTAGTAAAGCACGGATCCACCGACATAGTACCACTACAATAGAAGAGCTAAAATCAGCCATAGAAAAAATCAAACCCGGCAAGGCACCAGGACATGACTCGATACCACCAGAAGTAATCAAAGAACTAGTACAAATAGCGCTGGATGGCCGGACATGATACTGCAGACTATGGAAGGAATTCCCATGCAGCTGGAAAATAGCAAAATTGGTCCTTATACACAAAAACGAAAAACAATACGATGCTGCAAACGCATATAGGCCGATCTGCCTAATTAACACGATTGCTAAAACATATGAACACTTGATTAAAAACAGAATAGAGTACGAGATGGAGACAAATGGAGGTTTGTCCTCCCTACAATATGGGTTTAAAAAAGACAAATCTACTATGAATACAGTAGAAAAGGTGTTAGAAAGGGAAGTGAGTGGGTAGTGCTAATAGCTGAAAATAGTAGAAAGGCTAACAGACACTCGTACACCCGTAATATCTTATAAATACCGTAATTAGCTACTTCAAAAAACGATACATAATTAACGAACAAAATACAGTTAAAACATCAGCAGGTATCCTCCAAGGATGGAATATAACTATGACCCCATACTTAGACTAAGAATCCCTAGAGGCGTGGGCATAGTAGGATATGCGGATGATCTGATGGTAATAGTCAGGGCTGACACAGAGATACATCTTATGCAAAGAGCAAACGATGCAACAAGACTTATTAACGAATGGATGACAAACAACCACCTAGAATTGGCACCAGAAAAAACCGAAGCCGTTATACAAAGCGGTAAAAGAGACCGACAAAACAATGAGTTTCCACTAAATGGAGTCTTCATAAAACCGCAAAAGAGTGTACGATATCTTGGAATCCACATCGGTGAAAACCAAAAATTCGGAAAGCATATAGAAGAAACCAGTAACAAGGCAACTAAAAAACTCGTTGAACTACAAAGACTTATGCCCAACATAAACGGGTCCAGTACGAGCAATATGGTGCAGTGATATGGGGTCCAGTACTGAGCAAAAACAAGCTGATAAGAATGCAAAGGAAAGCTATTTAGGTTATAACAGGAATCCCGCCCATAGACCAAATTGTCGAAGAAATTGTATATGAAGGTAAAAATGGCCACAGTGAAGAAAACAAAGAAACTGCAAAAGAGAAAAGACTGGAATCCTGGAAAGCAAGATGGGACCAAGATACTGAAAAAGGACAATAGACGAAAATAATTATTCCCGATATTAAAACATGGATTGACTGCAAACAAAAAAAAATGGATTTTCTATATGACCCAAGCTCTAAGGGGACATGCATCTTTTAGGATATACACAAAGCGAATAGGGAAAACGTACGACATATGTCAGTACTGTCAAAGAATAGATGACGCAGAACATAAGTTAATTTATTCTCCAAAATTTCAGAACTACCGCCAAGCAACAAGAAACGATCTACAGATAGAGAATATGACCATAGGGAACCTCTTCAAAGAAATGATGCAACACATAGGTAAATGAAACCAGGCACATGATATGATAAGAACGATTCTTAAAATTAAACACGAAGACGAACGCACCTAAGAGATCAAAATAGTGAACGGGGAAATCATGACTTTTTATTCCTGAGAATGGTTCTGTTATTCCAACCAAATCTACAGCGGAGGGATTTCGTTCGTAGGCGTCCTCAAGAGAGGACCACCCGAGGCCGGTGTCTATGAAGATTTCTCGTTGCTATAAAAAAAATTAAAGCAAGGAAATGGGATATTTTTAGGAAGAAAAATTTCTGCAAAACACTAAAATCGAAAATTTTTGTTCAAATTTTATAGTTAGCCCCCAAAATTATAAAGAGCTACAAATTAGGCACCCTCAGCTACACCACAAATGTTAATCTTGTGTTATTTAGAAACATGTAGTTGTAGTTTAAATATATATTTTTTTAATATGTACTAAATGGTATGCCGCTCTATATCGCTAGAACCAAAGCATACCGAGCGGGTATTCCTATACACTGAGGATACCTCGCACAGCAGAGTCATGATAGTGCTATATATCTTTTAATTTGATGAGTTTTTGTATACAGGCGATCTAAAAAGGCCTCCGCTGCCGCTGACTACCAGTAGCACTTTTAATTTAAACCATGAAGTTATTAGGTTCGACCCGTCTTTTGTTCGGCCTGATGATGGGTGTTATTGTGTGAAATTCGAACGTGTATGTCAAATATTGGATCAGGTTTTTTTCTGTCTGTCTTTCACATCGAACATATTATTATCTCTAATAATCTGTTTGTTTGTTCAATCACGCAAAAAGTACGAAACCGAATTTGGTGACAGTTTCACTATTATTTACTGGATTCCTATACAAAGTAAATAGGCTTTATTCCATCAAAATCGGTTAAAAGGAAACAAAAAATTATAAAATTTTCCCTTAACACAGCGCCAAAGCTGAAAATTTGTCGAAAAGTCATGTGTACCTTAAAATGAGCAGCAGAATTTTATGGCTTATGGCTTTCCTTACTGCTTAAGCATATTAAAATCGGTTTAATCACTTTAGTCCCTGGCAAATTAAATTAAATATTTCATAATACATACCTGCAAATATACAAAAACAAAGACCCATTAGTTCTTGACTGATTTTAGCAAGTGATACAGTTTTGCATTTGGGAAGGATGCAGCTATCAGAGAGTTCGTGTGCCAGTGGTGCACAAAAAAAAAGGAGAAAGAATAATTCTTTCTAAATTATCCACCACAAAATTCGAAAAAAATCAAAGTTATTTTGGATATCGTATTTTTTCAGATAAAGCTGAGAATACTGCAAAAACTTGCCGGTTGAGAGCCGCAATTTTTTTAAGTGTTATCGTGGGGACTTGTATCAGGTCGACTGTTCTTAACAGTTTACAATTTTTGGAGGAACCCGAACGCATTTTCATAAAATTGCCACAATAAGAGAGTGAAGAAGAAGAAGAAGCACGTGATGTGATCCAGAGTGTCTTAACTGTGTCTTTTATTTTTAGCATAAAATATATATTTTACCGAAAATTTTCCATGATTTGGTTCTCATCATATAGTTCCAGAGTTTCTTCTACAAAAGTCATAGCTTTTGTGTTTCTACAAAATTGCATTTTAAAAATCTGCCAATGGCTGATGACGAGGTAGAATCTTGCCTTAATTCTTCCAAAGTGAAATTCTGCAGTTTTTGGAAGAACAGAAATTTAACACTGAAAAAACTGAATTTTTGGGGGATTCCTCTTCTTTAGGTCACACCATACAAAACCCTCGACAAAACCTTTATAAAAATACACGCGGATAATAAAATAATGCAAGATTACACTCTGGCTTTTTATTATTTTTCGTAAAAACCCATTTATTTGGGTATATTTTCAAGGAACCATTTATTTTTTCGGAGAAACTTTACATGCGTGAATATGCGCATACGTCAGAAAATAGTGCTAAACAGTTCCATTTAATTCCGCCCGACTTCACAAGATTGTACAGAACAGTATTGAACCGGTCCTGGACAAATTTTCGGTAGTAACCCAAACATAAAACTTTTCAGTTCAGAGCAGTTGTGGTCGAACCAGAATGCGTTTTTTTAATCGCGCATGCTCCGGACTGTTTAGAACAGGAAATTTCGACGAACCCGAACAAACCACTTGAATTGTGACAAATGTGCAAAAACCTGTCTCGATATTGATTCAAAAATATAAAGGTCAATCTTTTTGTTCTACACTGGTCCTTAGGTAACTGAATGTTTTTATAACCATGCTAACAAATTGTTACATGTGCTGGTACTGTGGATATGTCGTATCGTTCATCTACTACCATTAACAAAAATTCTACTGACCATTTCGTAAAGTGGGGCTATTTTGGACAAGACAATTAGTTTGGGGTTTAGTGACTCCCTGGTACCCGTTGTTTTTTATTTTGCAAAATTTAGATAGTTTTAATTTGTTTCTGTACTGTTTTCAAATAGCAGCTTTCAAATATGTTCGTGTATTTATAGTCTATTTTTTTTAAAAGCATAATTTTGTGCCTAAAAACAAGAATTTTTTCGAAAAAACCCAAAAAAAAACATTTTTCTCGTCTAAAATAACTTCAAAAGCGGTTATAAAATAAAACTCGTATTTCCGCAGTTTCCCAAATATCCCCACCTTACGGGGTCATTTTGGACGGACAAATTTGGGTCTCCTATGGAAGGGGGCTCATCTTTCTTTCAACCTATGGGAGGACCTATCAAAATTAGTTTTCACAGAAGAATAATTTGCAGTTGTTTCCGAGATATAATTAAAAAAGTGTAAAAAAAGTCTGAAATAGCCCCGCTCTACGGTACATTAATTATAGCAGTGGCGCACCCAGGAATTGACTTCGGGGGGGTTTTTAAGGATAAATAATAAAAAAACTTAATTTGAGGTAAAAATGTGACCATAATTGATACAAGGAAACAGGCGCTTACAAACACGGACCTGAGCTCAAATGTAGAGGGGGGGGGGTGTTAATTGTTTATTTATCCAAAATTTGATGTCAAAATCATGGTTCAATGCGCCGCAGGCAAAATTTTACTACAGTCGTAATATTGATGGGGATTTGGGAATTTCAGTCATTTATTTACCCTTAATTCATTTGTAAAAATGCTAACATGCGCCGCAAGCGAAAATTTTTGCGAAAATTACACTTAAAATGCCATTTTTGACAACAAATCGTAGGCAAAATGTTTTGATAAATTACCATTTTGATGGTGGTACAAATTGAAAACAAATAAAAAAAGCACACATTTTTATCGCGGTCATGAACGAATGAAATCAAATGATAGGTGTTATAGCACCGCAGCCGAAAAATTTTGCAATTTAGTCTAGGCTCTTGTATTTTATTCCTTTCTGCTGTTATTTAATTGTGCCAATTGTACATAACCATGCTTTTCGAGGGGAGGGGGTAACCCCAACCCCCCACTCGGTGCGCCACTGTTATAGGCAAAATACATAAGCCAGCTATTAAGTGTGAAGAAAATTTTAAAATTCAGCTTGCTGTAGAAAATTAATCAATCTAATTTATCGAAAAACGAAAGTTGTTTTTATCGTTTTTATGAAAAAAAAAACAACAATTAAAACAGTCATGCCCGGTCAGATTTCTATCATTCTATTTGTGAAATATCCGTTAAACGTTTTCATTATTTGTATTTGTTTAATTTGGTCAGTAAGTATTGCAAAATAAAAAGCACAAATCGCATGGGAACACGATTTGTTGCAAGTTATGAGAAAATATTTGTGATATTACATGCTTTCTTTCCTTTAAAAATACCAATCATCTAGCCTCTAAAGATTTATAATCTTTATTAAAACATTCAGCAAGAAGATTTTTAAAGGCGATTTTCAGCCTGGATGTTTTCAGTTCGAATTTACTTTTCTAATGGGTCACTGTCCGTTCATCGAAAACACACTTATCGACGAATGACATTTTCATAGAAAACATTTTCATCGAATGATATTTTCATCGAAATCACTTTTATCAACCTACATTTTCATCGAAATCACTTTTATCGACTAACATTTTCATCGAAATCACTTGTGAAAACTCGCCGAAATGGCTTAATTTTTAGGCAAAAAACCCGTGGTTAAAAAAAAAGTTAAGCCATTTCCGCCAGTTTTCATCAAGTATTTACGAAAAAATCATTTAAAAATATCGTCAAAATATCAGACTATCAAAGATTAAATTGTAAACAATGAACGTCACCGAGTCAAAAGGCTCATCGCTATGGAAATCATTGTTATTTCATTTGCTAGTGTAAAGATGGTGTTTTGCGAGAAATGCTCTTCGTTCGAGATTTTTAAAAAAATAGTGTTCACAAATCGCGGCTAAACTGTGCTTCTTTTTACTCGCGTTTTTAAATACTTCACTGCGCTCGTTATTTAAAACAACGCTTGTAAAAAAAGCACCATTTTAGCCACTAGTTGTGAAAACTACTATTTTTAACGGAAGAACGAAAACAGGCCAGGGTTATTTTTGCATTAAATATTGTTCTTCATGATGATGACTTTTGGAAGAGGGCGATCTTCACAGATGAAAAGATATTTCATTCATCTTCGAGCAGCAGCAGAATTTTAGTATATAGTCCATCAAATTCTAGGTTTTATCCAAAATACCTCAACCAAATTAGGAAAGCTGGACATTTTTCTATTGGGATTCTTGAGGATGTTATGTTGCCATCTGTGCAGATGTTTTACGAACACGACTTCGTTGACCAGTAGGACAACTGTCCCGTGCACACGGCTAATGTTTTTCGACATTGGTTTGAAAACAATAATATTGAAACTCTTCTTTGGCCATCCAACAGCCTTGATCTCAACCCAATAGAAAATATATGGGGCCGACTTGTCAAAATTATTTATCAGAGAAAATGGAGACCACAAAATGCTGAAGAGTTAAGCGATGCAATTCATCGCTCATTGAAGGTGCTCTCAAAAGAGTTATAGCGTATTTCATTGAGACTTTCAGTGCAGCGCTTGGATATTTCTGTCCTTTGCGCTTTTAGGTAAAAACAAGAGACTGAGATTTCTCAGTGTTGCACTAACTGTCTCAAAGGAATATGCTATTAGACACTTAAAGTAAATATTTCAACGCATCACTATCCGTATACCTAACGCGTTCGAAATAAAGCAAAATTACACATATTTTTGACTTGTTTATGCGATGTTTCGAACGATGCCCGCTTTTTTGAAGGGTGCGATGACAGAACTGCTGATTGAAATCGTTGCGTACGTTCGTGGGTCCGTTACGATACGTACATCCTTCCGTACGCATCGAGATTCCGTCATCACACCCGTCAAAGAAGCAGGCATCGTTCGAAACATGGCATGAACAAGTCAAAAATGTAGCGTATTTTGACTTTGTTTCGAACGCGTTAGGTATACCGATACGGATGCGATGAAATATTTACTTTAAGTAGACACAAGAGATAGGTGAGACGTAGTCACTGTTTTACGACGTATGCGCTCTGAGCATGCGCACTGAGATACGATTACGATTAAGCACTCTCTATTTGTGCAACTTTAACGGTGGGATTTACTAAAAGGGTTTAGTCTATTATAGAACGGTCCTGAGTTTAAGTAAAATTTTTGGTTTTAAGCATTTTAAACCAACCCTCCTTAAGTTTTGGACATAGTTTGATTTATAAGAAGAATAACCAACGTAACACAATCTTTTGTTGGATTTAAGAAGAAAGTTTCAATTTAGAACAAAAGAAAATTAAAAAATTTAATTTAAAATGATTTATTAATAATACTGTTTAAATAGTAAACACTCTGTAGAAAAAATTAAAATTTTATTTAAAAGGTGTTTTTATTTAAAAGGTGTTTTTACTTATGAAATGTATTAAAAAACTTAAATGTAAGTTTTGTTTACATTTCTGTCACTGACGAAATGTCAGGTTCAAAATATTAGCTGCGTTCAAATCACAAACAGCGACTTCGAATCTCTTACCTCTCCTTTGACCTTGGCTTGCACCAACCTCTACTACAGCTTTGAAATGAGTGGGCTTTGAGTAAGGAAAGTTTTCTTGACTGAGCTTTTAGATAACCTCAATGTTTTAATTTCAGTTTGTAAATAAATTAATATAGTTGTTTTGGGTTTTTGTTTGCTATATTTTTCGTGCAGTGACCTGCACTTATGTTTGTTTTGCCTCGTAGTGCCCTCATAAATATATTTTTTGTGCTGAAAATAGGTTCAATTTATGGCGTTTTTCTGAACAAAATCGAACCAATGAAACTATTGGTTGTTGAACAACTTGGAATATTAAATAAGGTAAATTAATCCTTGTAAAAACGGTTACTTAGGGAAATTATAAACGATCTTATTACCAATTGCGTTGCGGTGGCGTAAAAAGTCACTTATAACCTCAAACACAGATAATGAAGCTATTATGTGCCAAATTTTTGGCGTATTCAGCATTTGCCATTTTGAAACCTGTCAAAAAAAATTAGTTTTAGGGCATTTTCTCCTAAAAAAAATGGTATATTTTGACAAAAAAAGCAGTTTTTCAGTGGTATTTTTCAATAACAATACAAAATAATCAATAACTTTGTGGGGGGGTACTATTTTAGATCTTAGTAAATCCCAGTGTAAGTGTCTATATAATTAAAAAAAAATTGATTTAAAATAAGTTTTGTTTGGTTGCTTATTTCCAATTGCACCGTATATTTTTAAACCAGGTTTAAAGTAAATTGACGTGTAGTACGTGACATTTTCATATTCTAACTTTTTTTAAATTATTCGCTTCAAAAAACTGACCCGAAACGAATGCGAAATATCATAATAGACACTTAAATCGGCATTCGTATCCTCTATCGAGCAGGTGTACTTTTAAACTAACGGCGAATGCGTGACAGCTGATCAAATGCGTCAAAACATGCAGGGACGGTCGAGGTCTTCGTGCACTTAATCAGCTGGAGCTGTCACGCATTCGCCACGATTTTAAAAGTGTACCTGCTTGATTGGTCGACTCGATAGAGATAAGGATACGAAATTATTTATTTATTTAATTCACAAAAAGTACCTATACAGACCGCTTCAAGCTACTACGAACATAGGGGGAATCAAGTCCAATTTACTCTCCGTGCCGTACGACCGAGGTGGATTCGAAGCACGCTGCAGTGTTATCTTTTGGAAATTCATTTTGTTTTTATTATTTTGTTTTATTTCTGCCTTGCTCGAGAAACAGATGGGTAAGTTCTTAATTGAAATAATACATTTTTAAAACTAAAAATGGATGTCTACGAAGTTGCCGAAAAAGTGCAGATGGTCAAATGGTCAAATCGTCATAACCCAACACACGTTCGATATTGGTCGAGGGAAAATTTGCATTTGTATTTTGACGTAAGAACACAGTATCCCCAAAAACTAAATGTTTGGGGGGGGGGGTATTGTAGGGGAACACGTAATTGGGCCATTTTTTATTAACGGCAATTGCAATTTGAATGGTCCTAGATACTTGGATCTACTGCAGCAGCACATTATTCCAACTGCTAGGCAGTTGTTAGGTGTAAGATTTGGTGAAACATGGTTTCAACAAGGTGGTTGTTCCGCTCACAATGTTGGCCTTGTTAGGGAATATCTTGATAATGTATTTCCTAATCGGGTTATAAGTACACGGGGAACTATTTTATGGCCAGCTCGATCTCCCGATCTTGCTCGTAATGACTTCTATCTGTTTTTGAAGAAGCTTTTCAAATTATCACCCCTAACATGCTTGGAAACGTTAGAAGGGGTTTTTATAGTAGGCTCGGATATTGTCTAGCCGAGCAAGGAGGACTTTTCGAACATTTGCTTTAATTTTTTTTTGACTGGGAGAATCTTTTTGGTTTTTAGAATGTATTATTTTATTTTGAGAACTTGCTTTTATTTTGTTTCTCCTTATTATTTTCATTGTAACACGTCGTCACTGATAAATCTGAGCAGTTGACAATAAAACGCTCTTATTTATCAGTGACAAAAAATTAGAAAATTACGTTATAAAAATTTGCGTATTTATTGACCAAATTCCGGTTTCATTGACTACGCTCCACACAGCACCGTGGTTAGAGGCGTACTAAATACAAGGCGAAAGGCGGCGAACGGCAGCGAATGGCGATCGGAAACCTGAGTGTTGGTTGCTTCACTGATAGGCGTGCGGTGTCTCTGCATGTACGTACACTGGCAAATTAGACTTCTTCCGCCCTATGTTCGCAGTGGCTTGAAGCGGTCTGTATACAATATATTCTATAAATTTGAGATTTTAATTTAACTAAACATAAGTACTAGCTTAGAATATATTATATAAATAATCAAAAAAAAAATACACCTGGGTGTGGGACACCTGTATGTGTATAAAAAACACCCGTATGTGTATAAAAATGCTGATAAAACTGAAAATTAACTTTAAGTGTCTATGATAAACCTCGATATGAACACATCGAATTCCGAAAATTCCGGTAACGTACCGTAACGCGCGTTACGTCTCGTGTCACGGCTCGTGGCAAAATTTTCGCTTAATTTTCCGCGGTGCAGTCGTCGCCGCAGATTAGACAGGATGGCGTTTCTTAAGCCTAATTGGTTTAATGCGAGTGATGAGCGTGAACGACCGCACACATTTCAAGAGGTTAATAAAGAGGAAAATTATTTACTTGGAATAAGAATCGTAGAATATTGTATTAAGAGATAAAGTATAGTACCGACCCGACAGGTTTGTTATAAATAAAATCTATATGTTTGTGACGGATTCATAATGTCGAAACTACTTTTTTTGGGTTTTTCGCCACTAAGTTAAGGAATTTTTTTTCCAAAATATTTTAAAACCCACTGCGTAAATTCCTAAAGAAAAAAATTTGTTCGTTTGTCAGTGGTTTTTAAATGATATAAAAATTAAAGTGATCTGACATTTCGGCAGAAACTCTACTGCCCTTTTCAAAGAAATTATTCTTTTCAATAGCTAGCATATCAGTTGATATAAATACAGTTTGGCTTCCAATTTTAAAACAAGATTTTCAAAAAGGTTTTTTTTAAAATAAATTAATTTCTAATGTATTTTTTCTTAAAGTCAGACAAAAGATAATTTTTACCCTTAATATTTTTAAATGAAAAACAAAATATTAAACTTTATTTTTGATTTCACTTTAAATTTTGTATTTCTAAAATGTAATCTAAAATCGAAAACACTCAAACAAATATAATTTTAAATTTCATTAAACTCACCTAATATCTTGTTGGCTTCTATCGACATGCCAAACTGTCAAGTTAATATTTGAAATATACATCAGTCAAAGTCAGTCAGTTGTATGACAACAGACAAATAATTTAAAAAAATAATCGAAAAAGTTTTGAAAAGAATAATTTCTTTGAAAACGGCAGTAGAGTTTCTGCCGAAACTTCAGATAAGTACTTTATTCTAGTTAGGATTTGTGTGTGTGTAGGCAAAAACGAACAAATTTTTTTCTTTAGGAATTTACGCAGTGGGTTTTAACATATTTTTGAAAAAAATGTCCTTAACTTAGTGGCGAAAAATCCAAAAAAAGTAGTTTCGACAGGTTTGTTATACTTTGCTTCGACTCCAGGGAAAACAGAACATATAGGGAATGGATATATCACCAGAGATAAATTTTTATTAAAAAAAAACTTTTAAAGAACAAGCTTTTATTAAATGCACCTAAAAGTAGAAAATAATTTTCTATCTTTCTTATACAGACCTGGACCCGTCATTGAAAGGGGCCCCGAAATCTCAGGATAATTAAAAATTAAGATTGGATAAATTACTTATATGTACATAGGGCCCCCACCATTATTTTAGCCCCAGGCCCCATTGTATCTTAATCCGGCCCTGTTCTTATACCATAATAAAACCGATGGACGCAAATTAAAAATTTTAAAATGAAGGTAAAATGTATTAGGGCGCTAAATTTTACCTTCGTTTTAAAAAAAGGGAAAGGGCAAAGGGAGATTTATTCCCTCTCCCTTTGCCCTCTACGCCACAAATCTTTTCTGTAAAAATTTTAACTTTAGGTATCGTATATCGGTATCATCGACGATTCACCTAAGAAACAGTTGTATTACTATAGCTATAACCTAAGGACATTTTCAAAGGCTTGGCAAGCACGGCAATCTCACCCGTTCTCAGCTTCTTTTAGATAAAAGCATTGTGTTTATCGTTCGAATAGTAAAGGTAAAATTTTTAATTTGCCCCATCACTAGAAAGATAAAAATTATTTTCTACTTTTAAGTGCATTTAAGTTTTTTTTTAATAAAAATTTATTTTTTAATTTTTAGATTTCGAATCTATTGAATTGGATTTGAATCCGCCATATCGAAATTTTCAAATTTGATTAAAAACAATTTTGATTTAAATCGAACAAACTAAATACTTTTCCCCCCTCTAGAGGGAAGTGTGTGGAAGTGTGTACCTAAAAATACCATATTATTGTATTGTCGTAAACACACACCCTTAATTTTTAGATTTGTAACTTTAATCGTTTATTTTTTGAATCCAACATATTAAAATTTTCAAATCTGATCAAAAATTCATAATATCCTCCTTAAAAACCCCTCTATGCCAATTTTGATTGAAATCGAACAAAATAAATACTTTTCCCTCTCCACTCCCCTCGTTAGAGGGAAGTGGGTACCTAAGAATACTATATTATTGTATTTTCACCGGAACTATAAACGCATACCAAATTTGAACACAATCGGATGTGGATAAGTCAGTTAAAATTAGTTAGCAAAACATGACCCAAAATCGTCCACCTTGAATCCGCCATATTGAATTTTCAAAATCTGATCAAAAATTCGTATTCCTTATCCCCTAAAGCCCCCGTATACCAATTTTGGTTGAAATCGGACAAACTTAGATGTTTTACACCTCCACTTGCCTGGGGGGAGAGGTGCCTAATAATGACATATTATTGTATTGTCACTGGAACTATAAACGCGTACCAAGCTTGAAGACAATCGGACAAGTGGAAGTCCGTCAAAATGACCATGAAAAATTTGACACACAATCGGCCATTTTTAATCCGCCATATTGAAGAAGCATAACGGTCGGTAAAAAACCCCTATAACCCTACTTTTTTTGTTTACTTATTCTTTTGGGTTGTTTACCTTTTAAAGTTAGGATTTCTTGGCCTTTTTTTGAGTCTTTTCTCTAAAATATCTAATAAATTGCTCCATTTTAACTTCTAGAGTTGTCCTGCTTCACGGATTGTATAAAAATTCCACAAAACGTAAGTATTTTCTGCAAAGAACGGACGATTTATCCTAAAGTTTAATTTGTAGCTTCAATTCCTGCCTTTGTGTCAGAATAAATTAATTGTTTAGAAATTGGTATTATAGTTCTACAAATAAAATAGATGGACATGTGTTTCAGCGTTTTTCTACCAACCCCCTATTAAAAGGGGGGATTATTATCCATATTTGACAAAAATTTTGATCTGTTAAAATATGGGTTGTTGGGTATACGTATCAAACTCAAGGAAATAAATCTCGGAATCGAAAAAAGCGTTTTTTTATACCTTTATCGAAAACATGATTTTAGTAACTGTCTGCAGCATAAAGGTATAACTTAAATAGAGACATTATGTTTACGACAGTTGCGATCAGACATAAGGTAAACAATTTGGCGACAATGCCAGATTGAGCTGAAAGTTGTATATCTACAAGTAATGTTTTTAAAAACATATTATTTTTATAACTTTATAATTTATATTAAATTATGCAAATTCTCCGGTTTGTTTTTTTAAACATGGAGAAACACCTTATTTTTATTCAAATATATAAAGAAATTGAGGTATATTATATAATTGCATTTAAATTTCCTTGAATCTTCACAATTTTAAATCAATAAAGAATTTATAATGTGGAGGTACATGTTATGGTACTTGAAATATACCTCATTTTTCCGATCGAAATATCATATAAAATACCTGATATTTTGGCCGAAACAATAATTCTTTTTATTTCCCAATATATATCGGGAATAAAACCTACAACAATGTGACAACCTCGCATTTGTGGCGGTCAGCCATATAAACATGTGTACGCTGCTCCATTCATAATTTCTCTACGGCGATGTTAGCATAATCGTGGTTTTGGTATATTTTACAGATTAATCGAGATTTTTTTAATATTTTTTCAAAAGATTTTTAAGTGTTTGTGGCAAAAGTGATGTGACAAAGTGCGTAGTGTGACAGAAAATGGAGATTGCAGGTGAAAACCAAACATTTCACAGGTTTGTTATCGTATGTTTTTTCGACGCCATCTTGTGATAGGCCGCCATAGGCGTGCAACTAGTGTTGCAATAAATACAAAATGTAATTAATAAATATAGGAAAGAAATAAGTTTTTTTGGGATATTTTTGCGAATTTGTGATAAAAACAATATGGTAAGCACTTATAATTAATTACACTATATTTGGTGTAATGAACCAACCCTAGCTGCGACATTTTTAAATATCCTATATGAGTAGCAAAAAAATGTAAGAGATATTTATTCATAACTACATTCACAGTTTTGATACTATTTGTAGTCAGCCTATTTTTTCGCTGAGATTTGTTTATAAATAGTACAAGAGTTCCCGGTATAAATATAAATTTTTAAAACATTATTATGTCAGACACAGGATAAAGAATGTATGTTTGTTGAATGTAAAGATACTTTTGTACGTATTAAATAAAAATTATAGTAGAGTGTATAAATTCCATTTTTTTTACATAAAGAAAAACCATCATATAGTACCTATAATATAGGTATCATCCTTTTTCGAAATACCACTGTTTTTAGTCGAATTTGCTTATTTTTTCCATATTGGTTTTTTGGTAATTTGCCTAAACAGTGCGGCAAGTGATACTTTTCTGCACACGATGTTCGTTAAGGGCGAAAAAGGCACTTTTGACACGTTTTTAGTACAACAATTTCCTACTTGCATAAAAAGTTTCTGCCTAAGGTTATATATATTTGGTATTTTTACAATTAATCTATTTTATAAATGCATCTAAAAACTCCAATTAGACTTAAAATTCATGCCATGCTAAAAAAATACTTTACCTATGCTAATTTTTAATAAAGTTTTGCAGGTCACTTGACATTAAATAGGTAAAGAAACTACTTCGCAAATGCGTGTGAAAAAGTCTACTGTTACATATCAATTTTAATGTGGAAAGTTCAACTTCTCACACCCCGTGCGTAAAAAATAAGCACGGCGTGCATAAAAAACTGCCATAGCGTTTCACGCACGCAATTTTTTTTTAAATAGTACTTTATGGACCAAATTTTTAAATTTTGAGTTTGAAATGTGTGTTCTAAAAACTACTTTTTGATTAAGAAAGTCATCATAAACACTCGTAGAAAAAAAATTGTACCTAACCCTTGCGGAAGTGTCTTTCACGCCCGAACTCCTCCCGTGCGTAAAAGTATCACTTTCCGCACTAATTAGGCAGATAACTATCTGGAGAACATTTAAAAAATTAATATTTTCTATGTTATATATTCACATAAATATTTTCACAATGACAAATATAATACCTCTCCATACCCTCGGTATCAATTATTAAGTATAAAAAAATTAAAGAATGTATTTCCAAAAAAATTCTGAAAATCTGTCTGAAAATAACGACCAAACCTTTTTACATTCATAAATAACGAGCCGCTTCTGGCCGCTGCTAAACGTAAGGTGGTTGGAGCATGTGTGAGGTGGAGCATGTCTGGAACAGCGTTGCCAGTGGAACTGAAAATGGTTTTCCCTAAATCTAACGACGGATCGCGTTTCAAAGCAATTTATGAATGACTTGATAGGTCTAATGCTAAGGTAAATACCAGTTTAGGATCCTCATATTTTTTATTTAAAAATCTTAAAACTGTTTTAAATATCAACAAACTTAAAGTAATATATCATGGTCAGGTTGAATCACGTTTGAGATATGGCATTATTTTTTGGGGTGGATCAACAAATTGGGAGGAAGTTTTTATTAAGCAGAAAAGAATAATAAGATGCATGCTAGGACTGCCTCCTATGCAAACATGTCGTGATAGTTTTAAAAAGATCAAAATTTTAACTTTGTGCTGTCTCTATTTGTATGAATTGTGTAATTTTGTTTTTTCAAAAAAATCAACCCTAATTCGTAATATTAATATACATAATATAAATACAAGGCAAAAAAACCAATATAGGGTGCCCTTTCATAAAACCAAATTAGGTAACAATCTGCCCTTAACAGTAGGAATTAGGGTTTTCATGAAACTGCCAAAGAGAATAAAGGAGATTGAGAAAAGACATAAGTTTAAAAATGATTTAAAGGCTTTTTTGATACATAACGCTTTTTATGATATGCAGGAATATTTTTCAGGTAGTTTTTAGTTTATAATTTTTAGCTTAAGTTATTGACGATACTATTTCGGATAATTGAGACTGTAAAAATTTTAAAAAAATTATTTAATATTATTTTAGTCGATTTGTTTTAATTTTGTTACCTCTTTAGGATTTTTTATTTTTTGACGTGTTCCATATTATTCGTAAAGTAATCTACGGAAAATAAAGATTTATTGTATTGTTTTTTTTTTGATCACGGGTGCAAAAAAAGATTTCGGTCCATTTTTTACCCATAATCAAAGAGAAATAGCGGAAAATAGTAATATTGAAAAAATCTAATTATTCTGGCCTAAAAATTAAGCCATTTCCGCCAGTTTTCACGAAATATTTAAGAAAAAATAATTTAAAAACATCGTCAAAATATGAAACTGTCAACGATTATTATTAAAAAGGCATATCGCCATGGAAACGACCATTGTTATTTCATATACCAGCCCCCTTGATTTATAGTATAAAAATGGTGTGTTGGGAGAAGTGCTCTTCGTTCGTGATTTTTAAAAGTATTTTCCTGTTTTTCTTGGATTTTTTGATAAAGGTATTAAAAAAAAATAGTGTTAACAACTCGCGGCTAACCTGTGCCTTTTTTACTCGCGTTTTAAAATACCTCGCTGCGCTCGTCTTGTAAAAAAAGCACTATTTTAGCCACTAGTTGTTAAAACTACTATTTTCTATTAACTCTTGGGTTGTGTGATATCAAACTAAAGGAAATAAGGTCCGGAATCGAGAAAAGTGCTTTTTCTATTATTTTTGCGATTTTTTGTTACCTTTCTCTTCCCCCTCCCCTCACCATGTTCGATAAAAATAATGAACTGTTAAAACAATAAGTTACCTAAAAAACCGGAATCAAAGAAAGTGTTTCTTTTGCAAAAAAAACTGCTAGAAGAATTTTGCTGCATTATTTGGATTTCTGGGAAGTACATAGGCTTTGTTTCATCAAAATCGGTTCACGAGAACAAAAGTTATGACCCTGGAAAGCATAAAAACGGGAAAAAAACTTCAGGCAAAGCGAGTAGATGGAAGGGTTTAAGCGGCTAAAGGTTTGAGGGCATGAAAGTGGGGTAAGGTGGAGAAGGAAGGGAAGTCTACAATTTAAAACACGCGAACGAAGTCGCGGGCGGCCAGCTAGTTAAACAAAAACTGTTTCCGAATCCGACGTAACCGAAGTAAGCATCGTCAATAAAAATTATTCAAAGGAAACGTTTTCGAAAAACATCGAGATTTTTATGATTTTACTGCCGAACGCACTTTTGTCATGATTCCAAGCAAGAAACCATAAATTTTCAATGCTGGTCAAAATTTGGGCCCCCAATAAAACCATAATAGATCATAAAATTGCCCATCATTTGTCGAAAATTATTTTAGCCCGATCTTGCAAACATTTTGTCGTTTTACCACGTTTGCATAAGCTCTTTTTCTTCTTTGTCTGTCTGTCTGTTCTGTACAAATTTTGCAATCTATTTTAAACTACCCTCCCGTTAATCGATTTCAATGAAATTTGCTAGACTTATGTAGGTCCACACGTCCGGTGATATTACAATATTATTAAAAAACTATACTGGGGAAGGGGTGAGAGCAGGTTAATATATTTGATTACTCAAAAATTCATCACTTTTGAACCAAAGCTGCTACCAATATGCAGTTTTTAGATTTTACTTCGTCTAAACATTTCTTAATCCCAGAAAAAAAGAGCAACTTTGGTGGGAAAGTGGTTGAGGGAATTATGTTTGAAAAGTCATTACTTTTTAATCAAAGCTAACTGCAGTATTCGGATTTTGAGTTCATTAAATATTTCCTGATTCTGGAGGAAAAAACACCACACCGGTGGTGGTTGAGGGGGTGAGAGAGGGTTTTTTTGTTTAATTAAACAATGATTATATAGTATTTCTAAGGAATACTTACATGTCACAATCCTCAGGAAATGTCGAAGTGAAATTAAAACGGGTCATGTGATATCCATGCTTTTTGGGCAAATTTTGTAAAAACTAATTTTATTTTCAGTTTGTGGGATTTTTAATGAAGGAGTTTTGTGACTATGTGAGATTGATAGCTCTTTAGTCACACAATAAAGTGTTACTGGGTGTTTTGGTCGCATTCGTGTAGAAGGGGTTGATATGACGACATCTTTCAAGATGGCGGCCAAAAATCATAAGAAAAACAACTTTCGCAGCCGGGGCATGATTATACTCGATTGCATACAATTCGAGGACGAGGATTCCAAAAAATTATTTTTCATCTGACATTAAATGACCTTGAAAATCGCAAAAAAACAGATTTTTGCCATTTTCTCTTCAAAAAATCTTAATAATTCGACGCTTTGTCAGACCAATTTTATATTTACCTCAAACTATTAGGCATGTATGCCAAATTGGATCATTAGAGCTTGATAAAGTTTAAAGCTTCATGACCTTGAAAAATACCCCAGTAAAATTAACAAATTGCAAAAATAACATACTAAAGAGCGTTATTCATTAACTATTAAAGCAAAGAGGACCGAATTTGGTAACAAAGATAAAAAGGTCAAGTCCAACAATTTAAAAAAAAAAAATTGTTCAGCTATGATGCTTTTCAATATGGCGGCTGATATACCAAATTTTCTACCTATAACCACATTTTACTTTATTCAATTTCGTAAAAAAGCAAAAATGAATGTGGCCATCAATTCTTGTTGACTTATCTCCGCTTAATATGAAAAAAAAAAGTTTAGTTGATGCATGACCTTGATTGACTTTGAAAATATCATGCAAAACTGAAAAGCCAGCTTTTTGTAGTGTTTTTTCCAATTTACCACTACGAAAGAAATTTAAGTGCAGAGCTTTACTTTAAACCTCCTTGCCATTTTTTTTATCTGGTGTCCCAGATGTTTATGCTATCTCCCGGTAAAAATGACCTATATGCCTGTCGTTTTTATTAAGTTTCTGTGAACTGTGAATTTTATGTTCTACTCACTTGTCTAGCCAACAAAGTCATTTAAATTACCTATAAGAGTTAACAGAAGTTATTCTAACTTATATTACCATACCAGGTGTTTTAAATGCCATTTTCCAAAATGGCGGTCGAAAAATTAGAAAAAATTCTAATTAAGCCAGTAGGGCATGATTTACTTGTTTATTAATCCGTGTAGTGGATGTGTCGCCATTTTGATATATCAGCCACCATATTGAAACGCGTGATATCTGAACAAAATTTTTTTTTAACAAAATTATCGAACTTGACCTTCTTCTCTTCGCTTTAATGGTTGATGAATAACGCCCTTTATTATATTATTTTTGCAATTTGTTATTTTTAAAGATCGAATTTGATATACAAAACGTCGAATTATTAAGATTTATTTTAGAGAAAATGGCAAAAATCTTGTGTTATGCGATTCAAGGTCATTTAAGGTCGGAAGACCTTAAAGTAAATTTTTTGCAATCCTCGTGCTCGAATTGTATGGAATCGAGTATAACCGTGCCCCGGTTGCGTTGTTATGATTTTTGATGACATCATATCAACCCTTTCTACACGGATGCGAACAAAACACCCGGTAACACTTGATTGTGTGACTAACTCCTTCATTAAAAATCCCACGGACTTACACATGCCCCTTCACTATTTCTAATAATCATCTTTGACCGGCCTAAAATTATCCATGAGCTTTTCTTTCTAAACTATTTTATAAGAAAATATTTATGAAAAAGAAACTTTTTGCCATTTTGACGACTTTTATTACTTTATGATTATTGGAGTTTATTATTAAAGTTAATCTATATAGTCGAATTTCCAAAAGGACAATTCTAACGTCTTTTTCCGTTATTTAAGTTCACAAAAATACTTTCGTTTCTTTTTTTTTGTAGATTTAGCATTTTGTCTTAAATAAGTGCTGAGAACAGTTATAAATGAATCTGGTTGGGTTACTTACAGCTTTCTAAAGTCTCTTTAAGTTTCTGATAGTTAATTCCTTAAAGTTGTGCTCACGAATAAAAAAAGGAAATAAGTTTTACCAAATTAAAGGCTGGTTCATGGTTAAATTGCTTTTCCTTTTCCGTAATTTTTTCCTTTTCCTTTAACTTTAACCTTAGCTTTTGCCTTAAGTAAAAAGCTGGTTCATACTAAAATTCCTTTCCCTTTACTTTAGTCATTAATGTTGACACTAATGACAGGTACACTCGCAATTTTGATCTTTGTTTACAAAATTTGGGGTTGTTTTTGTCCCAAAAAATAACTGCTGCTTGAAATATTTAAATAAAAAGAATCAATTTTGAGGTTAAAAAAACGTGATGAGCCAAGAAACGTGATGACGTAATTTCTGAGTGGGGTTATACCATCGATGTAAGTACGTCGATGGGTTATACCATCCATATACCCATTAGCTTGAATATACACCTTACCCAGGTCAAAGGACCCGGTTGGAATGGGCTGGGCGTTTGATATGTTGTCGATCTTTTCTCCCTCGTCAACGTAAATGGACCTCTTTTTGATCAGACCCACGGTTTCAGATTTTAGGGATCTTTGGCTAAAATCAGTTTTTTGCCTATTTTGTGGTATTCGAGTACCCAACTTGCTACTTCCAGTATACCAGTTTTTGGGTAGAGAACCAGGCTATTGAACGCAGTTGAAAAAATTGACATATTTCATTTACGTCACTCTCAGTGGCGGCACAAACTTGAAAAACGTAAAACACTTTTTTTTTCAAAATGCAATTTTTCCTACAATTGCTGATTAAAAAGGAACAAACGGTGAAATATTTTTTATTTTTTGATAGGTTATAGAAAAACTTCAGAGAAAAAAAAAGATAAGCTACATATGTATAAGCTCATCACGCTTTGCAAAAAACGCCCGTGAACCTGGAAAATACTCGAGTTATTGTCCCCATTTCTACTATGTATATGTGTATGCAATGTTAGAGACCATAAGGCTCAGCCGATTTTTGACAAAGTGGTACCGCTGAAATAGGAGATATGGGGGGGGGGTCCGAAGCAGGGGGTGATCACTCTAAAGAAACCAAAGAAAAAACATTTATATTATCAGATGGCTATATGTTTTTGAAAGTTATATCTCAAAAGTATAAAAAAAAAAATGCCATATTGATTTTCTTCTTGAACAATATATGACATATAGTACCTCTGAGACTCAGAGCACTCCAGCGGTATCACTTTCGTCAAAATCGGCAATAACCCGAACATTTTCCAGGTTCACGGGCGTTTTTTTTTCTCTGAAGATTTTTTAAAAATTAGAAACAATTAAGTTAAAAAATGTCGCTGCGTAAGCGTAAAAAAGACATGCTATGTTTTTGGAGAAAACCAATTAACGAAAGAGGAGCGACACCATAGGAGGTATCTTAAAAACAAAAAAGAAGTTGCCTTAGAAGCATAATCGTATTGGAAATATTAACACGCCAGGACGAATCCGTATCAGATAACTTGGATAAGTACCAGTGCGGAACGATGCCTATTTGTGAGTGATTCAAAGTTGGAAATCAAAGTGTATGATGGTGTTTGATCATGTTTGGGGAGCTTGACCAGTGAAACCACTGATGAGCCCACACTGGTTGCCCAGGGCGAAACATCGTTTAATCATTTCTCTTTTCGCTTTGGTCCTTTGTATGTTCCTTGTGGGATGCTCATCCAAGTTTGAATTTCCGTTATTTCCACCCAAGATCTTTTTATCTTTTGTTTTTATATTCTTTTCGGTTGATGTAACTGATTTGAAGAGAAATAGCGGAAAATAGTAATATTGAAAAAATCTAATTATTCTTACCTAAAAATTAAGCCATTTCCTTCAATTTTTACCAAGTATTTACGAAAAAAATCATTTAAAAATATCGTCAAAATATCAAATTGTCAAAGATTAAAATGTCGCAACAATGAACGTCACCATAACCATATTATTATTATTTCATTTACCAGCCGCCTTGATTTGTTCGAGATTTTTAAAAGCATTTTCCTGTTTTTTTACTCGAGTTTTTACAGACCTCGTTGCGCTCGTTATTTAAACCAACGCTTGTAAAAAAAAGCACTATTTTAGCCACTAGTTGTGAAAACTACTATTTCATAATACCTTGTAAACCGTCAAATGGCAAGAGCTTTCTTATTCGTATTAAAAAAGTCTATAAGGTGCTCACAAAAAAATCTGTTTTTTAAAACCTTATTTTAGACTATATCCGCTTTCTTGAACTTTTGACATTTGACATGTTTGGTAAAAAAAATCGTAAATTTGGAATAATTACCTGTGCAAAGAGGCTTACTCTATAAAAATCCGATAAAAAATTAAAAAGTTATTTCAAAAAACATTTTTTGGTGTTAACAATAGGTTCTGTATTTTGAGGAAATTTGAGTCAACGGAACTTTTGCATAAATGAACAAAATTTTATGAGTTCATTAAACGTCGAATGGTAAAGTCATTTAATGTTTATTAAAAAAGTTAACAGGGTGCTTTCAAAAAAGTTGCAGATCTGTTTTTGAAAATCTTGTTTTATACTATTTCTGCCATCTTGGACTTTTGACATTCGACGTTTTTTATTTAAAAATCGTAAATTTTGAATAATTGTTGTTGCAAAAAGTTTACTCTATAAAAATCTGATAAAAAATTAGAAAGTTATTTAAAAAAACATTTGTTGGTATTTAGAATAGGTTCTGTATTTAGAGAAAATTTGAACACATGTAACTTTGTATAAGTAAACCAAATTTTATGAGTGGTACCTCGTTGAACGTGAAATAGCGTCAGCTTTCTTACCTTTAGGTATAAAAAAACCAAGTTGGTTTTAAAAAAATATATATTTTTTTCCGCCATCTTGGTTTTTTGACATATTAATTTTGTTAAAAAATTACAAAATTTCTTTAGTTACCTTTCCAAAAGGCTAACACTTATAAAAATCGGTTAAGAAACTGAAAAGTTATTAGAAAATCAAAACAGTCCAAAATTTTAAAGCCCACCCTATATATATATATATATATATATATATATACGGTCTTCTCGAAGAGTCAAATATTCTTGGTGTTATCTAAAAAGAGCATTATAGATATGATCGGGTATGTATATTTTTTATACTCTTAGAGCTCGGTAAAATCTGTTATTTTTTGCGGCCGTTTTTCAGGAACTGAACGTTATAACAAGAACCACTCTTTCTGTTTGAATTTCTATTGTGTAAAACCACAAAGCTTATTATAAAGTTTAGATCACTGGTAGTTAGTTTAATGATTTTCTCTCTGATCTATAGAATATAGGAAATTAAAAATCTAGTTATTTCATTGAACAGATGAAATATGAGATATTAAAAAAGTGTTATTATTTAGTTCCAAGAAAAACAAGGCCAATTTTGATCAAGATTTGAAAGAAAGTATATTGGAAAACTATAGTTAAATACCCGCGGCTTTACCTGCTTGCTTTAAATCTGAACCCGATATAGTGTTTATTAAAAGCGGTTTAATGTCACGTTTCTAAAACGTTACACATTTGTGTGCGCCGTTTTATTAAAATGCATTAAGTCATTACTCGTTTTAAATATCGCATGTAAACATTAAAGCCAAGAAGTTTAAACTTCTCCAAAAAAATTGCTTATATACAGTAATTCTTATAATTGCGAAAACTAATAATAGTCTCATTCTCATCAAATATCCTCATAGGATCTTCTAAAATCACTATACTGAGAAAATTTCATCCTAAACCCATAAAAACTTCTCTAAAATCATTGCGCTCATAGGATTTTTTGGAGTTACGATACTCACAGAATCTCATCAAATATTCTAGAAGCCGATTTCATGAGAATTCATAGAAACTTCTCCAAAATCATTGTTTATAGGATCTCCTAGAATCGCGAAACTGATAGAATCTCATTAAATATCCTAGAAACCTATCCCACCAGAACCCATAGAAACTTCTCCAAAATTATTGCTTATTGGATCTCCTAGAATCACGAAACTGATAGAATCTCATCAAATACCCTAGAAATCGATCCCACAAGAACCCATAGAAACTTCTCTAAAATCATTGCTTATAGGATATCTTTTAATCCGGAAACAGATAGAATCTCATCAAAAATCCTAGAAATCGATCCCACAAGAACCCATAGAAATTTCTCTAAAATCATTGCTTGTAGGATCTCCTAGAATCGCGAAACTGATAGAATCTTACTAAATATCCTAGAAATCGATCCCACAAGAACACACAGAAATTCCTCCAAAATCATTGCTCATAGGATCTTCTATAATAACAATACTGATATAATCTCCTCAAACATCTTCAATACCTCATTCCCATCAAATCTCCTTCAAAACTTGTGTGCGTGTTCGTTCATAAAATCTTCTCCAAGCCCACACCCTAATATAAACTAATAAAAAATCCTAGTCTTCTGTCTTACACAACATCCTTGATTCTCATAAAAGTAACTTAGTTAGAAAAGCATTTTGAATTGATGCGTTAAAATTATGGATAAAACCTGTGCAAAAAAAAACAACATTATAATAATATCAGCACAAATAGTAAAATTACAGAAAACTATTTTTTGGGAGAAACAAAATTACTAAATACTGTATATTTCTACTCTAGCACGGCTCCCCTAAGATCTTAAAGGGGTTCTAATATGCTCAGGAAAAGGATTACAAGTCAAATCCTCGAAAATATTTAACAAATAAGGCGAAATTTGGATGGAATTAAGTCTTTTGAAGCTATTGGGATTTCGGTGGTACCCTCGGCGGGGCGCTGGTACTGAGCCTTCCCGGTAATGGGCGTTCCATATACACCAAAAGTCAAATTTGCCCTTTTATTATTTTATTGCGGGCAATATCTTTTCATGACAGTCAATGGATAAACATTTATGTTTTTATACTACTACCGTGTAGTTGGCTTTTGTCCCCGGTCAGATTTTTTGAAAATCTCTTACTTTATTATGGGTTTATTGAGGCAGTTGAAATTTTCGGATTTTACGCAAATAATGGGTGAATATTATGAATTCTGGCAGTGGTGTTTTATGGGGTAAAAGTTAATTTTCAAGATTATATGGTCGATATCTCGATTTGAATAATTTATTGGGCCGTTGTTGGCAGAACGTTTTGACTAATTATTTGCGTTATTAATCAAATACTTAGCCAAGGAGTATCAAAAAGAGTTAAGGGTAAATAACTTTTTCTAGGGCCTGAAAGATGAAACTTAATGTAAAGAGTCGTCTAAATATAAAACTGCTTCTACGCGTAGGTACCAATAAACGTCAAAAAGTGTCGAAAATTCTCACCATGTACAAGGAAAAAGAGTAAACAGTGGCAGCGACATATTCCATGGTCATCTATGGTTTTGTATGTTAAAAGTTTTAAAGGTTTGTTTATACACAAAATAACATACATCTTTAAACAACAAAAGGGTTTTTCTCAAAAACTGCGTACAAAAATTAAAAGTTGCATATTTTTTATTTACTGGAACAGTACCCATTAAGAAAATAAATTTTAAGGAATGTTAGCAAATAGGTCCTGCCAAAAAAGCAGTTAGTGTAAAATTGTGTTTAAAAACCGTCAGATTTTTTGTAAGGGCGATATTTTCTGACGGTTTTTGAAGAACCTTTTTAACGTTTATTGGTACGCGTAGTAGCAATCGAGCTTCGCCGTAAAGCTATTCGGGCAGAGAATATCTTTAAAATATACATTATACAGACCGCTTCAAGCTACTGCGAACATAGGGGGAATCAAGTCCAATTTACTCTCCGTGCTGTACGACCGAGGTGGATTCGAAGCACGCTGCAGGTTTATCTTTTGGAAATTCATTTTGTTTTTATTATTTTGTTTTATTTCTGCCTTGCTCGAGAAACAGATGGGTAAGTTCTTAATTGAAATAATACATTTTTAAAACCAAAAATGGATGTCTACGAAGTTGTCGAAAAAGTGCAGATGGTCAAATGGTCAAATCGTCATAACCCAACACACGTTCGATATTGGTCGAGGGAAAATTTGCATTTGTATTTTGACGTAAGAACACAGTACCCCTAAAAACTAAATGTTTGGGGGGGGGGTATTGTAGGGGAACACGTAATTGGGCCATTTTTTATTAACGGCAATTGCAATTTGAATGGTCCTAGATACTTGGATCTACTGCAGCAGCACATTATTCCAACTGCTAGGCAGTTGTTAGGTGTAAGATTTGGTGAAACATGGTTTCAACAAGATGGTTGTTCCGCTCACAATGTTGGCCTTGTTAGGGAATATCTTGATAATGTATTTCCTAATCGGGTTATAAGTACACGGGGAACTATTTTATGGCCAGCTCGATCTCCCGATCTTGCTCCTAATGACTTCTATCTGTTTTTGAAGAAGCTTTTCAAATTATCACCCCTAACATGCTTGGAAACGTTGGAAGGGGTTTTTATAGTAGGCTCGGATATTGTCTAGCCGAGCAAGGAGGACTTTTCGAACATTTGCTTTAATTTTTTTTTGACTGGGAGAATCTTTTTGGTTTTTAGAATGTATTATTTTATTTTGAGAACTTGCTTTTATTTTGTTTCTCCTTATTATTTTCATTGTAACACGTCGTCACTGATAAATCTGAGCAGTTGACAATAAAACGCTCTTATTTATCAGTGACAAAAAATAAGAAAATTACGTTATAAACATTTGCGTATTTATTGACCAAATTCCGGTTTCATTGACTAAGCTCCACACAGCACCGTGGTTAGAGGCATACTAAATACAAGGCGAACGGCGGCGAACGGCAGCGAATGGCGATCGGAAGCCTGAGTGTTGGTTGCTTCACTGATAGGCGTGCGGTGTCTCTGCATGTACGTACACTGGCAAATTAGACTTCTTTCGCCCTATGTTCGCAGTAGCTTGAAGCGGTCTGTATACCTTCATACATTTCTAATTTTTTTTTTCCAGGAATTAGAGAAAAAATCAAGGAACATTCTTTGCTATAAACAAGATCTTTTAAATATTTTTAAGTAGGTATTAATTTTTTAATGCAGGCTCCCAGCTCCCCAATACCTGCACCGTGATAAGGAATTTCTATCACTTCGAGAATAGGGGGAATCTCCTCCCTCAAAGAAAGCCGGTGTAATAATTTAGAATAAAAATCCGCTACACTGTAGGCATAATAAAAGTGTTTGTCACTGATAACAGCTATTTCGATGTTTGATTGCAAATTGAGTGGCAAAATCGTGGTTTAAAAAAAAACACAAAAGACTTACTTTGCATCCCAACTAACCATCCAGTACAACAATGCAACAATATAAGTAAGGGATTTTTACGTCAATAAAATATACAATTTTTAGAATAGGTACTATAAAGTTCATGAACAAAAATATTGTTGAACAAATTTTTTATTCCTAACTAGACCAAACGACTTGAAAAAATTCCAGGGAAATTCAGGGAATACCACTGCTTTTTTCTAAAATTCCAAGAATTCCAGCACTTGAATTTTTTTCTCAAAATTCCAGGTTTTCAAGGAATTCCAGGATGTATATATTAACCCGGTTTCTCTTACAACGCAACGTTAGGATAAATTTTAAGGACGCTGTGTTTTTATTATAAATGAGGCCATAAATAAAAATCTCCACTTTCCAGAAGTGTTTCTGAAGAATCCCGACCCTTGGAGACAAAAAATCTGCAAAGATAAGTTTCTTGTTACAAAAAATAAAAAAATTTGCCACAGGACTGTCGAAATTGCGGTAAATAAGTACCGTTTGATTTTTGATAGGTGGTACACTTGCAAAGGCTATCAGGACCGGTATTCTCGTAATTAAATACGCTCGGCGTTTCGTACTCGCTGACCGTATGATAACGTAATATTCGCATACCACGTGACCAAAGTAACAAAAATGGTATTCACGTATATTGAACGCAAGGCGTCGACGAAGCGCTGTTTTGCCATCCGCGCGTACGATTTTCCTACCCTACAATACTTTGTAGAGTGCTGCAGAAAATATAGCAGTTTTTTCAGTTTGCGTTTTTATTAATAATAGGAAAAATAAAAATCTCTTATTAGTAGTTTGGGGACAGGTGACAAACACGTACACATCAACCTTACTATTTGATGCTCGATGTAAGACAACTTTTTTTCCAAAAAATTGCAACAAAAACTTTTCTTATCAAAATCGACATCGAAATAATTGAGCATCCGTATAATACTAGAAATGGAAGCAATAAAAATTCTGTAAAACCAAGGGTAAAAAAAGCCATTGGTCAGCGGTGCTTAATTTTTGTATCTTTCATCGGATGTGTAACAAAAAATATCTGGTTTTGTGAGACTCATGCCCACATTAATCGTTTTCTTTCAAAAATAAACTAAAAACTTTCATATGAAATATGAAGTTAGCAAACATGAAATAAATAGCTTAATTGATATAAAAAATAATTAGTAAACGATATAGGTAACTATCTTTCTGTGTTTTCATCTGTATTTTCTTTACTTTTATGAAAAATCACAGTTTTCACACTAATTACTATTTTTATGTTTTTTATCTTTTGTCATTTTATTTATTCATAACTGTACTGAAAATTATTATTTTTTTTTAATTCAACAGTTCCATGAAAACATACATTTTTCCACGCGCGAAGTTTCTCTTGTGGATGTATGAATTCTGTGTTTGTTGTTGAATTGGTTAGGTTATTTTTTGGGTAACAAATACCTTAGAGTTTTATTTTCTGTTTCTTAAAATGTAGAATACGCATGTTTACTACAATTATAAGATATAACTTACTAGATATATAAGTAACTATTGTGAAACCATTTTAACCATAAATGATACATAATAAAGTATCAATATCAATATACGACCGTGCCGGAAACACCACTTTCCCTGACTGAGTGCCGGAATAAATTTAAATTTTCCCGCACTGAGTGCGGAATTTTTTTTTGTAGGTGTGCGGTTAAGTCACAGGGTCAAAGGACGGGTTTAACTCAGCTAAACCAAACCATCAAGTAATTTTTTACAGGATCAACATACACTTTTGCAAGTCACCATTTGATTTACCCTTTCTGAACTACGGATCGAAATCGATCACGTAATGGCCTCTTTCTTACACATAGAAAAAGAAAAGGAGCGACAAGGCTAACAAGAAATAAAAATGCAAAATTCGGTGATGCCAAGATGTGCTAAGCGAATTTGATTCTGTCTGCTCGCAGGGCAGCGCGTTCGGCAGAGCGAATACGAAAAGTCGTCTGTCAGCGTGCCGCTGAGCGCGCTGTTCGCTATTCGTTTCGCTTAGCGACTTCAAAACGTTACGTATTACGAGAATACCGGTCCAGTTGTTTTCGCGATTGTTTTGTGGACAAAAACTAGTGTCTTCAGACTTTAAGTATCCAGATCACAGGTCATCCCTTTAAAAACTTTTGATGCTTTTAACACCTATTCTCATGTTATATTATTTGTCGGCAAATCAAACGCTTTAAGGTAAAGCGGGGGCTCCTTTTAACACCAACCCCTATGGGATGCGTCAGCAAAAAAGAAAATTGATAATTTTTTGAGGCTAAAATGAAATATGGTGGATGGCGCCTAGATATGCCGGTTTAAAAAATTGGAATATTCCCTTTTTCTCCTTTTGACGAAGGTAATTGAAAATAATTTATTTTTTAATGACATAATTTTCGAAAAAATAATCTAATAACCAGACGATAAACATAGATAACAAAAATCCATTTTTTGATGGCAGTTCCCTGCATTCTTTGAAATCATGAGTAAAAATCGGTTAACGGAAGCTAAAGTTATGACTATTTAAATTAATTTTTATTAAAAAAAAACTTTTAAAGAACAAGCTTTTATTAAATGCACTTAAAAGTAGAAAATAATTTTTTGCCTTTCTTATACCATAATAAAAGCGATGGGCGCAAATTAAAAATTTTTACTTTAAGTATCGTCAGTGGCTGGGTCTCGTATATCGGTCACATCGACGATCCACCTAGAAACAGTTCTATTACTCTATAACCTAAGGACATTTTTAAAGGCTTGGCAAGCACGGCAATCTCACCCGTTCTCAGCTTCTTTAGATGAAAACATTATGTTTATCATTCGAGTAGAAGAAAAATTTAGTTCTTCTTTTGTAGTTCTCTCTTTGTCACCGTAAAGTTAAAATTTTTAATTTACGCCCAGCGCTTTTATTATGGTATAAGAAAGATAAAAAATTATTTTCTACTTTTCGGGAAATTTAATAAAAGCTTCACCTTTAAAAGTTTTTTTTAATAAAAATTAATTTTTTACCATACACGCATTTTTTACAATACCATATTATTGTATTTTTACCGGAACTATAAACGCACACCAAATTTGAACACAATCGGATGTAGGTAAGTTAAAATTCGTATTCCTTTTCCCCAAAAGCCCCCGTATACCAATTTTGGTTGAAATCGGACAAACTTAGGTGTTTTCCCCACTCCACTCCCCTCGTAGGGGGAGGGGTGCCTAATAATGACTTATTATTGTATTTTCACCGGAACTATAAACACATCAAAGCACAAAATCGTCCATCTTGAATCCGCCATATTGAAGTTTCAAAATCTGATTAGAAATTCTCCATCCCCAAGTGCCCTAACACACCAAATTTTAACGAGCTTACTTCAACTGTACCCCCCCTCCACCCCCTTCGAGTAGGAGGGAGCTGTCAATTTCATCACACTATATTCTTGTATTCACATCGCAACTATATAAGCATGCCAAATTTGAAGCCGACCGGATGTCGGGAAGTTGGTAAAAATTAAGTTGCAAGATTCCACCCGAATAAACATATTTAGTAAACTGGTACAGCAGAAGGTAGCTGCAAACACGATTTTTTATATTTTCCTATGTGCAACACTTACTTTTTGACTTCGTTTTCATTTCATCATTTCGTCATTTCATTTCATTTTTTTTTGGCATATATAAACTTTTTATAAGGAGACGGAGAAGGAACTGTCCCTAAGGCACCGGTTTGACGAAAGTTACTAGCCCAAAACAATTGAAAGGAAGTTCAGTTCAGTTCATAAATAAAATTAAAAAAAAAATAAACATATAAAAAAAACACTTATTTTTAATAGTTCGTTATTGCACCGGTGGCTGCAATGACGCACTATTAAAAATGAGTCTTCTGGGCATTGAATTGGCTAAATTTTCAAATAAGTTTGGATTTTCAGCAATAACTTCCCTATATGCCCTTAGGATGAGTTTCATTACATGTTCTGAATGGGAATAATATGAAAAATTCCCCAAACGTTCTCTATTGGATTCGCATTAGGGGTTTTTGCAAAACTTCAATATTATTATCCTGGAACCATCGCTGCGTAATTCTGGCCGCATGAACTGGACAGTTATCTGTTGGAATACAAAATGATCTGGATAAGGGACTCTCACCTCTGGAAGCATTAAATTTTTCAGCATATTAACGTAAACTTCGGCTGTAAATCCTGTCCTCTAGCCGATATCCAGCTCCAAAGATTTAACAAAAATCTTTTCGCTCGGTCTTCGTTTCCAGCAATATATCGTTCTTCGTATCGGGTTCTTGGCGGTCGATAAACCAGAATTTGTTTTTTATCGCTGTCAAAATTCTTCGTTAGTTAGTTTAGCACCTTAGCCTCGAACGTTTAATCCTTTTGCCTAATGTTGACATTGGGTAATTCCATTGTAACGGGTGTTACGTTTTATGTTTTTGACATACAATTTTATGTTTGATGTTGATAAGTTATTACAACAAAACTCGAATTAACTCATGTGGTCTTGACAGATGAAAATCTTTATGCAAAAAAACTCACTAGGAATCACCAGAACAATGTATTTTAGGGAATCGAGTACATGTAACGGGTGTTATTTTGTTTTTTACGTTTTTTCGACATTGATATGGTTAGGTTTAGTTTTCATAAAAGTTAGCATAGCAACTAATATATTTTTTGATCTTAGTGTATAGCAGAAAAGGCCACCAAAGAGGTTTAATATATTTTGAGTTTTATTAATTTTTACTTCTTTTATTTTCTGTATCCTCAATTTTTAACGGGTGTTATGATTGAGTGTAACGGGTGTTATATAGTAAATTCGTTTTTATATTGGATTTTTTTAAAGACTTTTTCGGCCAAGAATGGTAAAAATCAATTGCAGTTGAGGACGTATGCTCTATATAATACACCAAAAGTACTTTTATACATTGGTATGTTAGTAAAAAAATAATAATAAAAAAAAATAACTAGCAAGAAAAAAAAAGTAAGTACTAACATAGTACTAAAAAATGGTTACAATACTTTAATTTGGGTTCTTTGAAGTTCACATTTGTAGGTGACTGCTGACAAGATAACATTGGGCCCATCATTTTCAAAATAATGCTTGGATTGTATGTTATCTATGGCTCTGAGACCTTGCCATCTCGTTTCTAAAACGGGGGTGATTTCTTTTATTTGGCTCTCTGGTATATAGAACACCAAAAGTCGCCCAGCATTCACTGAGAGGAACTCAAAGCACTCTTTACGAGTATTTAATATTACTTTGGAAAAATACACCAAAAAATACTGTTGAGGAAATTGTGAAATACTTTTAGAATTATCAAAACGTCAATAAAATTATTTACTTACTCAAGCAATTGTTTTATATTATGTCAAACACTGAATATTCACAGTCTACTATGACTACTTTATTTTTGCAAGCAGTTTAATTTTTTTTTAATTTACCGGTAACGGGTGCGACAGTATTTAAATACTCTATTTTTTCAAATTTCCTTGTGGTGACTAACATTTTTTTTTGATACTGTCGAAGCGTATTTCATACTTGTTGTAATGATATAGTTTCGTATAATTTTTGTATTTGCGTGTTTAGTTAGAAACACTTTTTGTATTTTTTTGTAACGGGTGTGACATATAAATAATGATGAGTTCTTACAGTTACAGATCCTAAAAGACATCTTGCATGAATGAAATTTTATATTTATATTTTAGGCACTAACCACTAGTTCCTTTCAATAAATAATTCAATATGATAGATCTTAACGTGTAAGCTAGAACTCATTGTAAACAAAATTAACTTTTTGAAAAGATTAAAGTAGAATGCTGAAAGAAAGTACATAAATATAGGCAAAGTTTTGGTTGAACTTATCATTATAAGTATTCCTCTCTTTATTGGGGTGGATTTTATAAAGACACGACACAAATGAGTTTTGTGAAAATAAGGTACACTATCGGCATCATAAAAGTGGTACATGATAAACATTTGTATTTTTTAGATTGTATGGTTAACTACCGGATTATATTTTGTGACAGACTTGTACTAAAATGTCAAAACATTGACATCAAAGATTGCTTTTAAAAATAATTTTTATATTACAATAAATACGCTAAGGCATAAAACAACTGTAACAAAAATTAAAAAAACACAACTGTAACGAAAATTATAAAATAATAGAAACAAATTATTAGGTATATCAATTTTAATATCTAGTCATTGCGCCATTCTCTTCAATTATACCATTAACCTTCTTGGTAGAGAATCGGCCAAAATTTCCAAAATGTTTTCATTTTTACCCATCACTTCTTCATAAGCATTGACTATTAACTGGACCAAGTGATGTTGATTTTTCGGCACAATATTAAAGCTTTCCAGCTTTTTTGAAATTACACCCCTGATATTTTTCATAGGATTGGCGTCTGAGGTTTTCGCAGGCCAAGGCAGAACTTCAATATTTTGCTCCCGAAACCAAGTTTGGCAAATTCTGGTCGTATGAGCAGGGCAGTCTTGAAAAATAAACTGGTCTTGGTAAAGTTCTGTGACGGCTGGAAGCATGGGGTTCTCTAAAATATCCATGTAAACCTGTGCTGTGAGTTTTGCATTGATTCGAAATAGAACACCATGACCTATAGCAAAAATTTTACCGAAAATCTTCCAACACGACCGTTGTTACCAGCAATATATCTTTCGTCATAGCGCGTTCTTGGTGGACTATACACCCGAATTTGTTTTTTGTCACTACAAGACTGGAATTCTTTTTCATCGGAAAATATTACCTTTCGCCAAAACTCTGGTTCCTTTAGAGAGTAATTAAGGGCAAAAAGTAACGTGGCCTGTTTTTTTTCATTCGTAAGTTTATTTTTTTAGCAGCTGCACGACATCTTAAATTAGGGCCTTTCCTTACGCGATTTCGTGCCACTTTTACACATCCTGAAAATTGGGTTGATCTTTTTGCCTGGGCAACAGATGCAAAAGAGTTTTCTTCCATAAAAGCAATAAGGTCATAATCTTGTTTATCATTTGAAACTTTCAATAAACCAGTCCCTTGTTTTCTGTCTATTGACTGATCTTCTTCCCATCGTTTTTTAATTTTTATAATCGTTCTAGTTTTGTCAGGAGTTGGACTTTATCAAATAAAGAAATTGGTGGAGGCATTTTTTTATTTATTTGTCAGACTGAAATACAGAATGACATACCTTGACAGTTTGAACAGTCAGATGTGGGGCCGTGCACAAATTACGTAACGGTGATTTTACCAATTTTTGACCCTCTCCCTATGTAATGTTTTGTAACGGTTTGGCACGCCACTCCCCTAATATTACGTAACGATTTCAAGACCACTACCCCCCCCCCAAAAAAAAAAAAACTTTTAACTTATTTTCATTCAAAATGTTCTTAGTTTCACACAAATGCAAACGCTGTCGAAAACCCCCCTCCCCCCTACGTACCGTTTTGTAACCCCCCTCTCTCCTATGACCATTACGTAATTTGTGCACGGCCCCTGTAGTCCCAGTGGAGGAGGGTGAGAAAATTGATATTTTTTTCTTAAAAATTATACTCTTTAGACCTATTTCTTTGCGTTCCCGAAATTACGTAATTTTTGAAAAAAAATTGTAAGCGGCGCCATTTTTATTTCGTGCTTTGTTTTTCTAACATTTTTGCGTTCGGCTAATTTAATTGAAAAATTGCCTGCGGCGCCCTTTATCTTCTCACTCGAAACCAAGATCCCCCGTTTTAGGAAAACTGATCCCGTCTCTGTTTCTAAATTTTTTCGAATAAAAGTAGAGTATGACCATGGGGGAAATAATTTTTTTCTACGGTATGACGAAAATTTCGAGAAAGTTGAAGAAAAAAATAAAAAAAGTGGGAGAGCTCAAGTTTTTCGTAAAAAAAAACGTTTTTTGTAAAGAAACAGAGCAAAATAATCTCCCGCTAGTTTTGAAGAATTGGTTCGCTACATGTTTCGAGATCATGTCATAAAACACCTCGAAAATATCAAATGTAGTGTAGGGCCAGCTTTATTTAAAATCAATAATATCGCAAGCAAAAAGCTCTGCAGGAAAAACAGCGCCGTTTATTGATTTCTTTGGCTGCTAGTGCTAGCTGCATGATTTGGCCGTTTCCGGATAGATGTCACTAGTAGAAAAGAATGGAAAGAAATTTAATTAAAAGCGAAGATATTTCTTTCTAATGTTAACAACCTCACGAGTTTATCGCTCAGTCTCGTAAATAATGGACCCTGCCGCCTCCTTTAAGCAAGAAAAAGCTGTGGTTTGGACCTGAAAACATCTAATTTTTGATTAGATTAGATGTGTGGCCGCCATCTAGCGGAATTTGCAGACATCTTGTCAACGGTTATTATTGCAACTATGATTTATGCTCACAATGAAAGAGTGGCGACAATTTTTTCTCATGAAAGCAGTCCGGAGATAATAACAAACTGGCACCATTGCTCAATATACTATTATATATATTTCTGTTTGATTTATTTAAATCCTATCTTTAAGGAAAATCTTAGGAACCCCGTATATTATATACTTTTAGAAAGGTCAATTTTGTGTCTGCATGTATGCGTTTTTTTTTTAAATCAAGTGTACAGTCGAAGGCGAAGAAAATGTTAAAGCACATTTTTGGTAATTTTTTTTGAGAAAACTTTTGAATAAATTCAAGCGAAATGAATCGTCATTTCAAATACCGGCCAGTATTATTAATCACGTCTTTCAATTTTATACAGAGTTTGTGATACATCCTGTATAAAAGTGGTTTTAGGTGCGTCTAAACGTAGTAAGAGTTATTTTTCATGAGTGGGTAAAAAAGTGATTTATTTTTAGTCCACCATGGTATGGCGGACTATTAAAATCGTGAAATTTTGACTTTTCTTAACTTTATCAAAAATAAGTTACTAAAGTTCCAAATCGACGAAAAAAAAAGTTGTCTGTCGGTCTGTTGTCTGTCTGTATACACGATAACTCAAGAACGCAATAATGGATTTTAACGAAATTAGGTACGAAAATTCTCTATCGGCTAACCGTGAACTGATTAACTTTTGGGTAGGCTGGTGGGGGGTTGAAGGGAAGAAAAGGGGCATAAAATATTTAAAAAATTGTAACTTTGGGACAAAAGCAAGTAGCGATATAGAGTTTTCAAATTTAAGTTTCCATGAATATGGACTACAAATTTTGTTATAAAGTCCAAAAAAAATCATAACTTTAGAAGTAAAGCAGCTATTGATATACGGTTTTCACATTTTGGTTTTCGTAAATGTTACCCAAAAATTTTGTTATATGGTTCATATCTTTCAAAGCTACAGTTTTCGAGATATTTTCATTTACTTTCAACATAAAATAATTGATTGTATGGTGGACTACCCGTGCTTTCTAGCACCATTTTTTTAACTTTATTCCCAAAAGAAATAACAGTGTGACACACAGACCGTGGAAAATACTTTAAACTGCTGTGAAAATCGATAAATTGGGAAGAAGTTATACTTCAGACATCCAAGCTTTCTTGCCTTGTCACTCTTTTAAACAGTTTTTGTTTGTTTATTTATTTAATGAAGAAGACCACCCATAATCTTCACGAGACAACAGAAAATTGTCCAAAAGCTTTCAGAGGCCTATAATGGGAATGATTCCTCAAGAGAAGGGATCAAATCTGGGGAATGATCCCATTCCCCTGAAAAAAATCACTTTTTTCTTTAAATTTTAGGTTGGAAATTTCATTCTTTACGTATGTGAGTCTGTGAAATGCAGGGTGACCGCTGATAAAAGCGTTATTTTTTTTATGAATTTATGACATTTTTTCAGAAGAATTATGACATTTTTATGACATTTTAAAAAACTATATGTGAATTTAACCAAGAAAAATTTTTACTTGCGTACACCAATTAAGGAAGACGAAAAGATATAAAAAAATCGTGTATTATCAAAAAAAAAATCAAATAAACCCTACATATAATAGCAGGAGATCATTCCAGAACCATTAACCAACACTTAGTTACTAATTATTAAAATATGATAATATAAAAAAGAACAAGAAAGTTACATATGTTTGGTTTGATTTTAGAAAACTATTCAGTCAACACTTAACTACTACCTATGTTATATTATAAATACATACTTATATAAAAGGAGAAACGTTATATAAAAACGCCTTTTCCGTGAGCCTTGACTTGACCAATGCCACTTCCATCAATTTATAAATTTTTGCAACTTAACCTGTAATAAGCAGAATAAGAATCATTTTTATCCTGTATTAGCCAGAAATATTTTTCCTGCCAGTCAGGATTATATTTTGTTTTTCTTCCACTCGTGTTTTTGTTTTACATTTTTTTAAAACAAAGCCGCTATTATACACAATATTTTTTTTAAGCGCGAGTGTTAAAAGTATCGTAAAAATTTATAAAAATGGTGGATGCGCGCCATGCTTGTTTTTTGGTGAATGCATAGGTACTAAATTATTTAAATAAAAAATAAGCACATACCTAAATAAAAAAAAGTCAAGTACCTGAAGTGAAGTAAAAGTTTTAAAGTATTTAAATAAGCTCTAATCAAAAAAAATTATAATACAATGATTAGGGCTGTAACGATCCCTGTTTTTAACTTGACCGAGTACCGAGTATTTGGCTAAATGTGATTACCAGGTACCTAGTACTCGACTGCCGAGTAGCAGAATTGTCGGTTTTTTAATAGTCTTCCACCATTTTTAGCAAAATATTATTTTCAGAAACGGAAACGTCTTTGAGATAAAAAGAAATGCTTTGCATAATCTTCCTCTTAAGGCGCAATTACACAGACGAACATGCTCAAACAAAAGCTCGTGCACAAGATCTAAAATTTTTTGCGTGAACATTTTTGTGAGCTTTTCTTTGAACATTTTGTTCGGGTAAATTTTTGAGCAAATTATTGCTATTTGTTTCGGAAACATATTTTTAAAGATGTGAATAAATAAAATTTCACATCAGTGATCAGTGATCTCAATTCTTTAAAAAAATGGAACACCAACTTTTATTTTAAATTTTTGTGAAAAAAAGCCGACGGCAAGCGAAACATTATTCTTGGCTATCAATTTTGTCACATGGATTAGGGTTACTTATAATATTTTTTTCTTAGGGTTTTTCCCGGATTTTTTTGCACGGGGTTTTTTTTGGGATTTTTTTGCGATTTTTTTTTATTTCCAAGGGTTTTTTTCCTAAATTCGAAAAACAACCCAGGAAAATTTTTCTTTTCCAAAAAAAATTTGAGTTTTTCAAATATCGGCAAAAAACTCAAAAAGTGCACTTTTAAGCGGCAATCCGCGCCTCACGACTATGAGGTGGGGAGGGGATTTTTTTTAGACATATTTTTGTAACTGTACTTTACCCTTAGCTCTGATTGTTTTTTTTAAATTACTCACACCAGATTTGCCTAGTTAGTTTAAGGCCCCAAGGGTTTCTTAAAAAAGCAAAAGGTTCATGAAAATGCTGAAGATAGATATTTACTGTCAATTTAATGTAATAATCAAGGTCGATTACTGACACTGAACAAACAATATGCAAAGGGGCAATATTCCGATTCAAAAGTCTAGTCTATTACTGTTAAATTATATTTTTTAGACAAGGGTCGGGATCGTAGGGTTGTAAAAGTGGGTAATAAACGGGTATTTTGTAGGTAGGTATTTTGAGATTTAATAAAATGTATATAGGTTTTTTCATTTGACTTAATTATTATTGTATTGTGTTTTAAACTAGGAAGTCAAATAAAGAGCTATTTTTTTAAACGTAAATTTCTATGATTCTCGTTATTTTTACAACCCCAAAAAAGTTACAAGTATACTGGCATATCCCCTATAAAAATCAGATCAATCGAAATTGCTTATGAGGTAAAACGTGAATTTCGACATCAAATCGTTTTTCCGTCGGAAAGCACTTAATTAAAAATACCTAGTTTTAAAACTTAGTCTTTCTATTTTCAGTTAAGTTCAATGAATTCCCATAAAACTATAAAATTTAAATTTGTAAGAAATTTTTATTACCAACATTTCTTCAAACCAATTTTGCTTAAAATTCTCTCCAAAATTTCCGTGAGTCTTTTTGTACGAGATTTTGCTCGAACTTTTCTTTGAACATTTTGCTCAAGAGGCTCGTGTAAATGTTTGTCGGCATTTCAACATCAAAGGAAAGTTTGTCTGTGTAAATGCGCCTTTATAGGTTATAAGTTTTAAATTATTATTTCACTGTGTTTGTGTTATTAAATTTAAGTAATTATGATTACTTAGTTTATTTCATTATTTACCACTCTCTGTCTCACTATTTTCTGTTCTTGATATGCATATATATGGATTCTTTCTATTGCTCTATTTTACTCGGCAAACTCGGCCGAGTAAGACCAAGTACATATTACTCGATTAAAATTCTGACGGAGCACCGAACTACTCAGTACTCCGTGCAGGTTTTTATAGAAACTAAAATCACGAAAAATCACTACTGACTAAAAATATAGGTAGTTAAGCTGAGTCCTTTTTACAGTTCAAGTCACTTTTTTCAATTTTTTGAGTTTACTTCTCTAATGATGACCCTTAAAATAATTTAGTTAAATACCTGTTAAATGATTTTTAGATGTGCTTAAATACACTTATAATATATAGGACACGTTTTTTGGTAAATTTAAAGACTGTAAAGAACTTTGATTGTAAGAAATTAATACCACCTTATGACTCACACATTTTATGCTTTGAAAAATTACAATTTTTATTGTTTTTTGTATAAAAACAGCAAAATAAAAATCATATGCACGACACCACTAAAGATGACAGACAGATGACATAACAGAAATTTTTAAACAATACCCTTAAATTATTTTGATCTTTCTCTAAAATACTTTTTTATAGCCTGCTGTCTCTCTTCAAAAACCTTAAATATTTTGCACTTCACTAAATTATCTCTCCATCTACCTCTAAAATTCTGCCCTCTCTCTCTCTAAATATTTTTCATTTTAACAGAGAAAAAATATTTTTTGACAGTACTTTTTTTGAACGCTAAAAAACAGTAAAAACTTGAAAAGTTTGAGTGTTCTAGAAATCGAAAGTTTGGAAAGAAAGTTTTATAATGTGATCAAAATCATGGCATAAAAATGTGAAAAACATAGTAAAGATTGCTTAAACAATAAAGTTACCCCTTAAGTTATGCTAAAATATTTTAAGCCTTACCATCATGGCTTTATCATAAAATCTTACTCTCATTGTGTTTTTTGTATAACAGTATTATATATATATAATGTAAGAATTTGTTTTGGAAATTTGTTTAAGATATACCACTGTTACACTCATACACTCTGATCTTCTAATATATAACTATCTCATTTCTCTTGTCAACGTCATTTGATTTATAAACACAGATCCTATTTTACAAAAAAAATACAATAAATTTGGGAATATATATATCAAATTATAATTTTGGTCCCTTTGTTTTTTTAACCCTTCCTACCAAACTTACTGAGAGGAATGCAATACCATTTGTCAAAAATATCCTAACCAAAAAAATTCACACGCATGTGTAGTAATGGTGTTGAAAACAACCGTGACCAACTAATACACATAACACAAGCCAACAGATGCGTCCCCTATAGTTACCGAAAAATTTTTAATTTTTGCTCAATTTATAGCGAGTTGTCAGTGTGACTCAGTTTATACGTCCAATTAAAAACGCTTTCATATTATCTGTTGTCTCTTGGGCGGCTTATAATCTTGGTTTTTAGGCAAAACTCTATATTTATGAATTTTTTGTGTTTTTATGAGTTTTGTGGTTTTTATGACTCGTAACTTTTTGTTTCTTCAGCAAAAGAAGCCCTTAAAATTACTGGTGGTGTTATTATGTTGGCAGCACCGGGCTTAAAACGGTTTGAGTACAATTTTAAATGGATTTTGGATGCGCTAAGACAAACTTTTAAAACGTTTTTAGGTAAACCGACCTCTTCTTAAAAAACGGGTAGTAGTGTTCAAAACGTTTTAACGCGACCGTATAAACTATGTGCTTTTCTTAAAATTCGCGGTTACAGAAAATAGGAAATTAATTATCAAAACTTAACTGTACCTAAAGGCACTGTACAGGGTGTCCAAAATTAGATTCATTTTGGGGTTGATAAAATAACGATAGTACGATGAAAAATACGCTGGATACAAAAATAATTCCGGAAATAAAAAGTATGGATCAGGACGAAAGGCTGTAAGTTGTGAGATACAAGATGAAAGGCTTATCGACCATCTCAGACAAAATCCTTTTGCCATGTCCGTTAAAGCATCTAATGTAACGATGTTCCCAATAGTTGATAATATTAACAGGGTAGCAAAATCTGAAATTTCCTGTCGAGTTGCTTCCAAAAAAATTTTTGCATTAAATAATGTTCTTTATGATGATGACTTCTCAAGGAGACAGATGAAAAGATATTTCAGTCATCTTCGAGCAGAAGAAGAATTTTAGTGTATCGTCCACCAAATTTTAGGTTTGATCCAAAGTAAACCAACCAAAATAAGAAAGCTGGACATTTTTCAGTGAATATGTGGGGCTGGTTTAGGGTAATTTTTGTCAAATCGAAGGAAGATTCAAAATTCAAAAATATGTTGTGATTCTTGAAGACGTTATGTTGCCATCTGTGCAGATGTTTTCCGAAAACAACGACTTCGTTTACCAGCAGGACAACTGCCCCGTGCACACGGCTAATATTGTTCGCGGTTTGAAAACAATAATATTGAAACTCTTTTTTGGCCATCCAACACAGCCCTGATCTCAACCCAATAGAAAATATATGGGGCAGACTTGTCAAGATTATTTATCAGAGAAACTGGAGACCACAAAATGCTGAAGAGTTAAGCGATGCAATTCATCGCGCATTGGCAGTGCGTTCAGAAGATCATGAATATTTTCAAAATTTAAGTTTTTTCAACGCTCAGGGCCTGTATTCTTGACACCCGTGCCTGTGAGTGTAAACAAATCTCTCACTTCTCACCTGCTTTGAAACATGTGAAAAGTGAGAGAGGAAAATGCTCACCAGTGACAACTCACCTCACAGGATTTCAGTAAATGACCACTCTCCTTATAGACCAGCCGTCTTCTGTAACTCTTTTGCAATAAAGATTGTTTTTAAATATATTTATTTGCTGTTTAAATAGCGATTTTTGGTATCATTAAATAATTATATCCGAGATTAAAACGTTGATTTTAGAAACAAGAAACTAAACTCAAAACTCTTCTTTACGTTGCATATACAGAACGCTTCAGGCTACTGCGAACATAGGCCGGAAGAAGTCCAATTTGCCAGTGTACGTACACGCAGGGACACCTTACACCTATCAGTGAAGCATCCAACTTGCGATCACCGTTCGCGGCCTGCGTTAATTCGTTTAGGACGCCTCTAACCAAGGTGCCTTGTGCAGCATAGTCAATGATACCGGAATTTGGTCAATAAATACGCAAATTTTTATAACGTAATTTTATTGTTTTTTGTCACTGATAAATTAGAGCGTTTTATTTTTAACTGCTCAGATTTATCACTAACAACGTGTTACAATGAAAATAATAAGGAGAAACAAAATAAAAGCAAGTTCTCAAAATAAAATAATACATTCTAAAAATCAAAAAGATTCTCCCAGTCAAAAAAAAATTAGAGGAAATGTTCGAAAAGTCCTCCTTGCTCGGTTAGACAATATCCGAGTCTATTATAAAAACCCCTTCTAACGTTTCCAAGCATGTTAAGGGTGACAGTTTGAAAAGCTTCTTCAATTTTAATCGGAAGTTCTTCCAAATTATTAGCCCTTTCATGCCCGTAAACTTTATTTTTGATATAACTCTACAGATAGAAGCCATTAGGAGCAAGATCGGGTGATCGAGCTGGCCATAAAATACTTCCCTGTGTACTTATAACTCGATTAGGAAATACATTATCAAGATATTCCCTAACAAGGCCAACATTGTGAGCGGGACAACCATCTTGTTGAAACCATGTTTCACCAAATCTCACACTTAACAACTGCCTAGCAGTTGGAATAATATGCTGCTGCAGTAGATCCAAGTACCAGGACCATTCAAATTACCGTCAATAAAAAATGGCCCAATTACGTGTTCTCCTACAATACCCCCCCAATCATTTAGTTTTTGGTGATACTGTGTTCTTACGTCAAAATACACATTCAAATTTTCCCTCGACAAATATCGAACGTGTGTTGGGTTATGACGATTCAATAATGGAAAAGTGCTTTCATCTGTGAAAAGAATAGATCTCAAAAAGTTTTCATCACGATTAGCCCTTTCCATCATTGTTTCGCAAAATTCTATACGACGATAGTTGTCCTCCGGAAAAATTTGATGCGTTTTTGACGCTTTGTAAGGATAACCATTCTTTTTAAGAACACGTGTTGGCTGGTTAACTTTTGATTTTCCTCCACTGCAGCGCAAATCATCACATCTCGTACTCCCTACTCGACATTCAAAACAGTGGGTTTTTTATGATTTCTTGGCGCTACACAACCAAACTTTTCAAAATTCTGCACAAACCTATGAATCGTTGATAAACTAAGTTCTGGGCGATTTACAAAATTCTCCAAAAAAATTTCTTGAATAAGTCTCAAGGGTCTGCCTTGATAATACCATTTGACCATCTGCACTTTTTCGGCAACTTCGTAGACATCCATTTTTAGTTTTAAAAATGTATTATTTCACTTAAGAACTTACCAATCTGTTTCTCGAGCAAGGCAGAAATAAAAAAAAAATAAAAACAAAATAAATTTCCAAAAGATAACACCACGGATCACCTAAAACACTGCAGCGTACTTCGAATCCACCTCGGTCGTACGGCACGGAGAGTAAATTGGACTTGATTTCCCTTATGTTCGCAGTAGCCTGAAGCTCATTGTATATTCGGGTAATATGGTTATTTGTTTTAAATTAAGGCATTTTTTTATTTAGATACCTTTTTATTTTTTACTTTATAAATCTGTCATAACTTCATCTTAATACCCAATTTAAAGCTGTTAATTAAAACCGTTTTAAGCACTAAATCGATTTTATTTTAAAGCTATTTAAGAAAGGCTTTAAAACAGATTTTATTATTATTATTATTATTAATTTTTTTTTATTAGGCTTTAATCGTGATTAGTTAAAATCGGTGTTTAGAACATGGTGTTTACATTAAAACTTCGTTTGCTAAGACCCAATACAAACTCCGATTAGTCTTAATCACGATTAAAGCTTGATCGGAGAATTTTCACGTTGGTGGATATGGACATTAGGGTCGGTATAGACACTTGAAAAACGCTTTGCTCCCAACCTTAGGAAATACTCAACCCTGGTTTTAGCGAAAAATCTGTTCTTAACTTCAAGTTATCTTATTTGTTTTATAAAACCCTCGGTAAAAGCAATTTTATTTAAAACTGTCTTTATTAAAACCGGTTTTAGGTGCTTATAAACGTAGTAAATTATATAATTTTTGATCATTAGATGACAGATTTTTCCAAAAATCGTTTTTCGAAAAAATCATTGAATCTCTTAGCGCGCCCATGACGCTTTTGATATATTTTCAGCCCTCCCAATTTTATTTTGAAATAATAAGATCATTAAATGACATTATTTTCAATTCTCTAATAAATGCAAAGTATTTTTATCAGCAGCTTTCTACTTTTTTCAAAGTGAATTGAAATTATGCAATTGTTTAATAGATCTTGTACTTATTACTCGAACAAAAACCGGAAGTGACCCGGACATTTTGTTTTTACCAGCGGAAATTGGTATCGAAAAACAACAAATGACGGTGTTGGAGTCTATTCAATAAAATATTAGAATAGAAAAGGGGTCTATGAGCCGTGACAAAAGCAGATATAGTTATGAAACGACAAAATAACTGTCGCTGAGGAAAAGCAAATAAGGACATTTTTAGGAGTTTTTACATTTATAATATATTTATTTCAATTATATTAATATTTATATTTTAAAAATGTGTGCAAATAAGAAATTTTAATGATCGAAAAAAGTTATTTTGAAAAACGACATAGCTTTGCCTATGTCGCTGAGCAATTAACCACCTAGGTTAGATTAGATTAGAATGGGGTGGTGTAGACACTCGCCTGCGGCTGGCCCTGTAAATTTCCTGTCTAGTGACGTAAATATTTATTTCATGTAAACTTTACGAGCTTCACTGGACTTTAGCTCTGTTGTTTAAACAACTCTATTGATTTTTGTTTTTTCGGATAGCTGAGTAGGTATTTTGTTGCACATAGCCGTTATTGCTTCATCAAACAACGATATTGCTAACCTGACTTGTGCCGCACTAATGAGATTCAAAATAACTTCGAAACACGTGCCAGTCCGAAGGTATTCCAAGTTTTAAGGTATGATTTCGTACACATTGGCACAGACACAGTCCAGTATGTTGATGGAGTTTTCTAGCCCCAATGCATATATCCTTGGGTAATACCAAATGGAGAAAAACCCATGAGTTCTTCTTGTAAATATAAATATTTTTCAAATCAATTTCCTGATACACAAACATTTATAAACTAAATAGGTAGAACGAAGTTAGGAAATCAATCAAAGCAAAGTAACACCCGTTACACGCAGTATTTTAGATATGTACCAATACCTTCTCCACATAGGCCAATCAACTCCTACCGTTTTAGTGTCCTTTTCTCGACCTTCGCCGCCATATTGACAGAAAATTAATGGATTTTCTGTCACTTTTGAGTGAAAATGGCGGCGAAGGTGGATTAAAGGACACTAAATCGGTAGGAGTTGATCGGCCTGTATGGAGAGGGTACTGTATGTACGTATCCCAAAGGCCAGATATTCTTGATAGGTGTTCTTGACAAATGTCTACGTCAAGTTTTGTTAATTTGAAGCAATCTCTAAAGGCGCAATTACACAGACGAACATGCTCAAACAAAAGCTCGTGCAACAGATCTAAAATTTTTTGCGTGAACATTTTTGTGAGCATTTCTTTGAACATTTTGTTCGGGTAAATTTTTGAGCAAATTATTGGTATCTGTTTTGGAAACATATTTTTAAAGATGAGAATAAATAAAATTTCACAGCAGTGATCATTGATCTCAATTCTTTAAAAAAATGGAACACCAACTTTTATTTTAAATTTTTGTGAAAAAAAGCCGACGGCAAGCGAAACATTGTTATTGGCTATCAGTTTGGTCACATGGATTAGGGTTACTTATAATATTTTTTTCTTATTGTTTTTCCCGGATTTTTTCTCCCAGTGGTTTTTTTGTGATTTTCTTGCGAGTTTTTTTTTATTTCCAAAAGTTTTTTTCCTAAATTCAAAAAACAACCCAGGAAAATTGGGAGTTTTTCAAATATCGGCAAATATTTAATATTTTGGATTATAAAGGCGCAATTACACAGACGAACATGCTCAAACAAAAGCTCGTGCAAAAGATCTAAAATTTTTTTCGTGAACATTTTTGTGAGCATTTCTTTGAACATTTTGTTCGGGTAAATTTTTGAGCAAATTATTGGTATCTGTTTTGGAAACATATTTTTAAAGATGATAATAAATAAAATTTCACAGCAATGATCATTGATCTCAATTCTTTAAAAAAATGGAACACCAACTTTTATTTTAAATTTTTGTGAAAAAAAGCCGACCGCAAGCGAAACATTGTTATTGGCTATCAGTTTGGTCACATGGATTAGGTTACTTATAATATTTTTTTCTTATTGTTTTTCCCGGATTTTTTCTCCCAGTGGTTTTTTTGTGATTTTCTTGCGAGTTTTTTTTTATTTTCAAAAGTTTTTTTCCTAAATTCAAAAAACAACCCAGGAAAATTGGGAGTTTTTCAAATATCGGCAAAAAACTCAAAAATTGCACTTTTAAGCGGTAATCCGCGCCTCGCGACTATGAGGAGTGGTGGGAAGGGGATTTTTTTTTAATATTTTTGTAACTTTACTTTACCCTTAGCTTTGATTGTTTTTTTTTTAATTCCTCACACCAGATTTACCTAGTTAGTTTAAGGCCCCAAGGGTTGCTTAAAAAAGCAAAAGGTTCATGAAAATGTTGAAGATATAGATATTTACTGTCAATTTAATGTAATAATCAAGGTCGATTACTGACACTGAACAAACAATATGCAAAGGGCAACATTCCGATTTAAAAGTCTAGTCTATTACTGCTAAATTATATTTTTTAGATAAATAAGGGTCGGGATCGTAGGGTTATAAACGTGGGTAATAAACGGGTATTATTTAAAACGAACGTGCTTTTGTTCATATATTTGAGATTTAATAAAATGTATATAGACTTTTTAATTTGACTTCATTATTATTGTAAAAGACTAAACTAGGAAGTAAAATAAAGAGATATTCTTTTAAACGTAAATTTTTATCATTACATTTTACAGGCAACAGCAATAAATAAGTGCCAATTATAATTTTTTTATTCTCGTTTTTTTACAACCCCAAAAAAGTTACAAGTATACTGGCATATCCCCTATAAAAATCAGGTCAATCGAAGTTGCTTATGAGGTAAAATGTGAATTTCGACATCAAATCGTTTTTCCCTCGGAAAGCACTTAATTAAAAAATACCTTATTTTAAAACTTTGTTTTTCTATTTTAAGTTAAGTTCAATGAATTCCGATAACAATATATATTTTGAATTTGTAAAGAAATTTTTATACCCCCAATTCTTCAGACAAATTTTGCTCAACATTCTCTCCAAAATTTACGTGTGTTTTTTTGTACGCGATTTTGCTTGAACATTTCTTTGAGCATTTTGCTCAAGAGGCTCGTGTAAATGTTTGTCGGCATTTCAACATCAAAGGAAAGTTTGTCGGTGTAAATGCGCCTTAAAAGATACAAAAAGATGTCTGTAAAATATACAAAATGTCATATCCGTTACAATGGAATTACCATTAGGTAAAAATAATGCTACGATTCCTAAACATATGGAGAACAAAAAAAATGCCACACCAGAAAGGACAAATATTTTTAAAGTAATTTATTTATATGTTAATACATTAGTATGTTCTTAGTAATTGATTACATTTCCAAGAAGATTCCTCCATGGTTATTTATGCATTCATTTGTTCTATTGGGCATTGAGAAAATAAGATGATCTATATCATATTGAGGAACACTCATCTAAATCCTCCTTACGCCATGCCAGAGCTTATCTAAGTTTCCAGGGGGACGTGATAATCGACGAAGATTGCGCCCTATCATATTCCATACGTGTTCGATAGGCGACAAGTCAGGCGATCTTGCTGGCCATTCCAAAGTCTCTATGCCACGTTCATGTAAGAAGTCCATTGTTTCACGAGCGATATGCGGTCTGGCATTATCTTGTTGAAACATCGCATTTGGGATAGTTTGTAGGTAGGGATGTAAAACTGGCTGCATCACTGTATCACGTTCAACAGCAAATGCGTCCATCATGGCCGCCTAAACAAAACCTGGATTCGTCGCTGAAGCTTATGGTATTCCATTCGTCATTCTAGTTTTGCCGAGCTCTGCACTACTCCAAGCGGCCAGCCTTATGTTGTAGGGTCAAAGGTAGCACCAAAAGCGGTCGGTAAGCCCTCAGCCCCATACCAAGCAACATGCATGCAACAGTCCTGAGCAACGATGGACCAGGAGAGTCATTCCAGATTACGACAGGCGTTAAACAAGGATGTGTTATTGCGCCCACCCTATTCTCTATATTTTTAGGTGCCATGCTTCACCTTGTTGAGGAACATCTACCGCCGGGAGTGGAAATTCTATATAGATTCGACGGTGGCCTACTTAACCTAGGCAGACTGCGAGCAAAAACTTAGGTCTCGACAACCTCGGTAATCGAACTGCAGTACGCCGATGATAACGACGTAATGGCCGATACAGAGGAAGGTCTACAACTGATAATCAACGCATTTAACCAAGCCTACAAAAGCATTGGCCTACAGGTCAATCTTGCCAAAACGCAAATTCTTCACCAACCAGAACCAGGTACGAATCCCCAAGCTCCAAATATTTCCATAAATGGCCATCCTCTGCAGAACGTGGAACATTACCCATACCTTGGGAGCCACCTATCATCAAATGCAACTATTGACGCAGAAACTAGCGCCTACCTACAGAAGGCATATCAAACGACTAGAAAAATATCATCAAAGTTGTTTAAGACGAATACTGAGAATAAAATGGCAAGACCGACGAACAAACATAAGTGTTTTAGAAGAAGCCAGAACAACTAGTATAGAAGCCCTTATCTTCAAGCACCAGCTTCGTTGGACTGGTCACATTATCCGCATGCCTGAAACACGTCTCCCAAAGCAGATATTTTATGGACAACTGAAGGAGAGAAAGAGAAATCAAGAAGGTCAACAAAAAAGGTACAAGGATGTTCTCAAAGGCAATATGATGAAGGGTCTCATCGATATAAACAACTTCGAGACCACGGCAAACGATAGGGCTACATGGCGCCGAACAGTCTATGAGGGAGCACAAACTTTTGAAGAGCAACGACGTAGACTAGAAACGGAAAAGAGAGAACGTAGAAAGGAGCGACAAAATGGAAGAATGGATGACCAACAACAACCGGCTGCTGCCGGAGACTGGGTGTGCCAGGACTGTGGAAGGGTGTGCGGCTCGAGAATTGGCTTACATAGCCATCAAAAAATGCACAACAGATAGCGACGATACAGAATAGAGGAAAATCATACTCGGGCCTATGATGATGACCAAGCAATCTTCGATTAACTGTCATCCTTGAAAACACTCGTCCTGTAGCTGCAACTAGAACATCTCTTACTTGGCGTATAATGTCCCGTCGATTTCTGAGAGCAAGAAGTCTGAGATGCCGTAAATCACGACCTTGTAATAATCTAGGGCGTCCAGAACCCGCACGGCGTCTATAAGTCTCATCATTGGAACACCTTCTCCAAACTCTTAACACTGTTGTTGGATGGAAACCAAAACCAGCCTCTTTTATGCCCACGATGCGTCCTTTCTCGAAGTCGTTTAAATGATGAAATTGTTGGCGATCGCGAACTCTTGGCATTTTTATTTTTTAAGTAAACTGTAAGCAATCCAAAAAGACCAAAAACTACGAGACAAATGATTTAAAATTTTGAGAAAAAGTCTTTTGAGAATGAATAGAAAAAAATCTGTGAAAGAAGAAAAAAAATTTACCAAATATTTCTTTTGAGATAAGGTATACACTAATAATTTTCATTGAAATAAGTATCCATATACATGCTGTTGCATTTTTTGTTGTTGTCCAGTATATTAACAAGCCTAAAACTGATGGTTTTTTTCTCTTTTGTGAGAACAAATTCAAATAGAGGAACTAGGTACAAGTACTTCGTTTTAATTTTAAGACAACTGTTTCATTTTAAGGTCGATTTTTCATTTCATTTCATTCATAAAAATATTAAGAAGAACCATTAACGTGATGTTAAACTTGATGAACCATATCTAAATGTTTATTAGTTTTAAGTGCAATACTTAACTAAAAAACCCACATGGAATTAAGAAGAAAACCAACGTTATTAAAATTTGTGCTTATCATCAATACGTCAAAAGTGCCAAAAAGGCTCATTATATGACACTAAACTGTTTAAGTGAATATGCGGTGGTGACTATACATGCGTCTATTGGCCCTCTCATGTGACCAATTAGGAACAATCATATAAATGGGAGGGACACTTTTTCAAGAAGAATCATGGATTGCAGAGTTTGTACAAAAGTATTTCTTGAATAATTTTTTATTTCACTTCAAAAACTGTATTTCTGCTTTTTAAATTAAAGAAAAAAGCTTCGAAGAATTGCTAAGAAGATTCTCACACTTTTTCGAATTCCTCATCTATAACAGGATCAATTCTTCCATTGAATACAATTATATTTTTAACCGGAGGTGTCACATCACGTACTTTTATCAATTCTCTAGTCATTGCTTAAATTAGTTCGGATTTTTATACTGAAGCTCATGATCCCAAAAATTATCAAAAAAATAAGTTAAAGGTTGTACAAAATGCTGGCGTTTTGATAGCACTCAGTCTCGAATCATCTCAATCTACAAAATACCTCTTCTTTGTCTCTTACTCAATGCCTTTATAATCAAACAAAAAACAAATTCAGTAGCCATAACTTTGAATTTATAAAGGTATCACCCACTTCTATATCATGTAATGTTAAATCAATTACAATCTTTTCAACTTCTTCCTCGTCAATTTTACCATCGAAACTATAACCGTCTTCTTCTATACCATTGTTTTATTGAAGGACAGGGTCAATGTTATCCTGTGAAGTGTTAAAACCATCACCATCTTGTGCAGTAAAAACACCACCTGTAGTAGGCTTAAGCTCCACCCTAACAACAACAACAAGGCGTGGTTTAATGGCAAAATTGTAGAGTAGCCGACACTTTTGGAAATTAGTTTTAAACTTGACGTCTAGAGAGCGGGTTCGTTAACGATATCTCTCGAACTAATTGACCTATAATTTTGATAAATCTAAAATATAGCTCTTAGAAGTTGCGATGTTTGTATTTTTGTGTGGTAAAAAACGTTTATAATTTGGTGGTTTTACTCCTAGACTGTTTTAAGGGCAGTTTTATATTTGTGCGTGTGGTTTTTTACAGTTTTAAAAGTGGATTCAGAGATGACAGTTACTGGAAACTTTGGAATTATGCACAGGCCTTGTTTTTCTGGATACCCTTTCCAAGGTTAGTTACGGTTTACCAATGCACCGACGCGAAAATTCTTCGATTAATCATGATTAAATGCGATTCGCTGTTTAGGATGGGCTGTTTCGCATTGAAACACCGATAAGCATTTAATCATGATTAAAGTTTATTCTGTATATACCTATGTGTTCTATATCTATATACTGGAGAACAAGAAAAAGGCAATACCATGTATGAATGAAAATTATTTGTGTGTATACCTTATCTCCAAAGAAATATTTGATAAATTTTTTGTCTTCTAATCTTTCCTTTTTTCGCAGATTTTTTCTATTCATTTTCAAAAACAACCAATACATAAAAGACCTGAAAATTTAAAATCATTTTTCTCGTTGTTTTTGGTCTTTTTGGATTGCTTACAGTTTACTTAAATAATAAAAATGCGCGCGGTCGCCAACATGAAAGAGACTGGTTTTGATTTAAGGGAAATTGCAAGAAGGGTTAATGCCAATCCATCAACAGTGTTAAGAGTTTGAAGAAGTGGTCCAATGATGAGACTTATAGATGTCGTGCGGGTTCTGGACGCCCTAGATTATTATAAGGTCGTGATTTACGGCATCTCAGACTTCTTGCTCTCAGAAATCGACGGGACAGTATACGCCAAGTAAGAGATGTTCTAGTTGCAGCTACAGGATGAGTGTTTTCAAGGATGACAGTTAATCGAAGATTGCTTGGTATAGGGCTACCTTTGACCCCACAACATAAGGCTCGCCGCTTGGAGTGATGCAGAGCTCGGCAAAACTGGAATGACGAATGGAATACCATATATAAGCTTCAGCGACGAATCCAGGTTTTGTTTAGGCGGCCATGATGGACGCATGAGGGTTAGGCGATAACGAGATACAGCAAGACAGTAAAGTATGGTGCTACATATTTAGGAAGCAGATCACCTCCTCACCAACGGCAATCTGACTGCTCGGCGATATATCGATAAAGTGCTGCAGCCAGTTTTGCATCCCTACCTACAAACTATCCCAATCTTATTTTGCCAATGCTTAAAAGAACAAACGAGTGCATAAATAACCGTGGAGGAGCCACTCATTATTAACTTTTTGATGATTATCATGGAGGAATCTTTTGGGAAATGTAATCAATTACTAAGAGCATCCTAATATATTAATAAATTACTTTAAAAATATTTTTCCTTTCTGGTGTTGCATTTTTTTTGTTCTCCTGTATATGTTTCAGATTTTTTTAACCTAAATATTTCTGTAATTGGCTTTGATTTTCCTTACTGTTCAGTTTGCGAACCACATTCAAGATGGCGGATTGACACTTAAGCACTGAAATTGTCTATATCATTGTCAAAAAAGTGATCCGACTCAATTGTAGATTTTCATTTTGTTTGGCTCCTGGTTCATCCAGTGGCGCACCCAGGAATTGACTTCGGCGGGGGGGGGGGGGGTTAAGGATAAATAATAAAAAATCTTAATTTGAAGTAAAAATATGTCCATAATTGATACAAGCATACAGTTGCTTACAAGCGAAGACCTGAGCTCAAATTTAGAGGGGGGGGGTTACCAAATTTAATTTTTATCCAAAAATAAAATTAAACTTATATTGAAGGGGTTTTGGGAATTTAAGTCGTTTATTTACCCTTAATTTGTCTGTAAAAATAGTAAAATGCGCCGAAGGCGAAAATGACACTTAAAATGCTGACAACAAATCGCAGGCAAAATGTTTTGATAAAATTACATTAAAAAGATCAGAGAGAGAGAAGAAAATTAAAAACAAATAAAAAAATGAAACCTAGCGGTCATGAATGAACGAAATCGTAAAAATGGAAGGTGTTATAACGCCGCAGGCGACAAATTTTGCAGTTTATGATTGTTTAAAGATCTTTATGCAATTTAGGGACTAAATAGATACGTTTAATCCCTCTCTTTAGGGACTAAAGGGACACTTTTAATTCCTAAGGGATTAAAAAAAGTTTAATCCCTCAGCCTAGGGATTAGAAGTACATGTCATGATTGTAATACCTGGAAAATTATAATTAAATTTATCGCAAGTCAAGCCAAACCGCGCTTGCTCTTGGCCAAGATTTCATTCTTAGCACCATATTTCTTGTAGTCGACGTACCATTTGGCATAGAAATAACGTGATTTTGAAAATGTTTTTTTCCTAAAGTGCATAAAATAGTCTATAAACCTCGGGACTAAAGCGTTTTTTAATTCTCTAGCGAATTGTAGCCCTCCCTGCGGTCGAACTACAAACCTTTCGCTGCGAGATTAAAAGTCTAAAACTGTAGTCCATAGGTTTCTAATATACCATTGTTAAAAGTTAAAGTCCAGGCTCTTGTATTTTATTCTCTATATATTTCTGCTGTTATTTGATTCTGCCAATTGTATACAGGGTGTTCCAAATTCGATGCTTACCATGGGGATCTCCTAAACGGTAGGGGATACGGAAAGTTTTAAATTAGGGCAAAGTTGCGCAATTTGACGCTTTGTTCCAAACCAAAAAAGCAGTTTACCAATTCCGGGTAGTTCCGGCGAAAAAAAAATCTTTATTTTTATTTTTCTGCACGCTTACTTTTAAAGGTGTCAAAAAACGCTTACAACTTTCTACAGGCACTTTTTTAACATCTACCTAATGAGAGGTCCGTTTTCAGTGTGACAGGAGCACTGTCAAGTTCATTTTTTTTATGGACACATGCTTTTTTTCTCCTGCGGTTCATAAAGGATGACAGATATTTACAAGCTCATTTTGACAAGTACCTGACGTTTTGAGTTAACTGACCATCATCAGCCTAAACTCAAAGACTAAAAAACAAAGAAAAAACATATTTTTAAAAAAAGTTATTTTGTTATAGCAAAATGTCAAAAAATCTGTCGTTTTTAAGATATTAAAAAAGTACTTCAATCGGGTTTCCAAAATATCTTGAGTAAGTTAAAAGGAAAAATTAAATTTCGGCTGATGATGGTCAATAAACCCAAAACTTCAGGTGACTTGTCAAAATAAGACTGCAAAATATTATCTGTCATCTTTTATGAACCAAACAGCAGGAGAAAAAAAGGATGTGTCCATAAGAGAAAATGAACTTGTCACACTGTCACACTGAAATGTCAAAACTCAAAAACGGACCTCTCACTAGGTAGATCCTAAAAAAGTACCTGTAGAAAGTTTCAAGCGTTTTGTCGCAGCCTTAAGAATAAGGGCGCAGAAAAATAAAAACTAAAAATGAAGATGTCCGGAACTATCCTGAATTTTTAAACTTTTTTTTAATTTTTTCCTTATTTAAACCTTTTCGTATCTCCTACCGTTTAGGAGATCTCCATGGTGAGCATCGAATTTGAAACACACAGTATAACCAGGCTTCTCGGTGCGCCCCAGTGGTTCAGCAATGCACCAACGCAAAAATTCTTCGATTTAATCATGATTAAATGCTAATCGGTGTTTAGGATGGGCTGTTTTGTATTGTTGTTTATTTATAGGCGCTAAATTATGTCTTAATTTGTGTTTTCTCATTTTTAATGGCTTATTGAACTCAGCGACATGGAATCTCAGATAATCATCATGTGTTATTCGTCAAAAAACTGAAAAAAACTGCTGTTAAAGGCATCTCGGCATTACTTTTATAGGTAGAATAGAATAGCATATATTGCCATAAATGATTGTTTTACAACAATATGGAAATCGTCAATTATAGTAACAATAGTAATAACAATATACTAAATACTAAAAGGCGACAAACATATCAGGTTGATATTCATCATCATCATCCTAAGTAAATGATACGTCGGGTACCTACCGATCTTTAACAAAATCCGATTGTTCTACAGACTCAAAGGCTTTTAACCTATTACTGGGATTTTTTTAATTAAAACCCGCAATTTGGTGCAATTGTAAATCACTCAAGGCGGTCTCCTTTTAATGATAAATTATTTATTTACCTCCGACTGCTTCCCTATCAGATATCTAACAAATTACCCTCACTAATGATGTTAATAATACATAATTAACCAAACCAGATCACATACTATTAATTAAAAAACCATTTTTTAAACAGGCTGGTATAGAAATGAGGTTTGAGTTAGAGTCAGTTTGGGCTTTAACTCAATTAAAAAAATGTAGGTTAATACTTGGTTTCATTTGTTTTAAATTAGGAGAATAGAGTTAAATTGTAATTAATTAAAATCTAGACAGCTACACTATAATTCAGTTGATTTTTTCAAATAATCGAGCTGTGACGGAAGTATTATTGTATATCGGAAGTTGACTTTTCTAGGATTTATAGATCTAAGATTCTTCTAGTTTGATGTTTCATTAAGTATAGAATCAAAAAATAATGATAGTAGTTGAAAAACGAAAAAAAAGTTAGATCATATTTCTTGAATGTTTTACAAACAAACAAACTGCTGCCTTATTAACACATTAATTATTAACATTGAATTTCAGGGATAAACAGTGACACTTTTATTTCCAAAAGGAGTAACAAAAAAGTGCATTTTTTATTTTTAAAGTGCGATAAAATTTTATACCGCTACTTGTACGAATTATTGCAATTTCTGTTGCCAAACTTTGGTTAGAATAACCTTAAAAGTAGTAAAAGAAATTTCAATTTTTGTTAGGTTTTGTGGTTTTTGTGGTCGAATAGAAAACTAGAACAATCATTTTTAGTTTTGATTATTGCAACAATAATGATTAGTTTTTTCCCTAGTCTTGATTACAAAATTAAAATTTGTGGTTTAAAAAGATTGCGTAATCCGTTATATTTACAGTAAAAACCAACCCAAAACAAGCATAAAACAGATTTTAAGTTTTTTTTGGTAGAGGGGAGGTAAGTTACATTAACAGGGCGTTTCCCTTACAGATTCAGAGGGAAAAATCTTGATGATGATTAAATAGAACAATATCCTGTGTTTTTTTTTAAATTTTTTTTAAAGTGCGATTTTAAAGCATACAGTTGCTTTATGTCAAAAAATTTAATTTCCTGAAACAGCAAATTGGTAGGATATGTATAGCTCCAGTTAAACATGATTTTAATAAAAACTTTTTGTATTGTTTCTAATTTTTTTATATGACTTTGAAAGGCACTACCCCAAGCTGTAATCCCGTATTGTATGTGAGACTGTATCATAGAAAAATAGATAATTTTTAGTTGGGGTATCCTTACAATCTTTTTAAGCTGTCTAAATCTAAATGGGATAAATCGTAGTTTTTTTAACTAAAAAAGAAAATGTGATCTACTTAAAAAATTTCCAAAGAATGGTTATATTGATTTTTATTTGTACTGTTGTTTTTTATTTCTAATTTTTTTAAAATGTGGTCTTTTATGTTTAGTACTGCTGAATGCTATATATTTTGTTTTTTCGATGTTAATGGCAAGTGACATCTTGTAGAACCAGTTTTTTATTTTTAAGAAGTCTTTTTCTGTTTTTGTTTTTACGTCTTCCCAAGAGTCTCCATCATACAAAGCAAAAGTACCATCTGCAAAAGATGCTAGTAAAGATTCAGTATCAATTTCCGACAGACCATTGATATACATCGAGAAAAGAACAGGACCTAATACGGTTCCTTGAGGAACGTCACATGTCACTGTTTCTACCTCACTAAGAGTATCCTCTATTTGTGTTTGCTGTTCCCGTTACCAAATTTCACTGAAATCGGTTGACGGGAAGTAAGTTTAATTGCAAGATTTGTACCGAACAGACAGACAGATAAAGAAGACAGCGAGCTAATAAAACATGTTTTAATAAAAAATGGTCATTTTCTACAAATCCCCAAAAATCAAATGACGTAGAAAAATTATAGGTATACCCCACTCAGACACAATTCGATAACAATTAACAAAAAAACGAGTGACCCAAAATTTATATAAAAGGATCCCCTTGTAAAATGTTGACTTTCCCTTTTTGAACCTTCATTTATGTCGTAAATTTAAATAAACCAGAAAATGTCAAAATCCCAAATTTCTACTTTATGATAGGCTTGAAATATGGCACAATAAAAAGTGTATTATAGAGCGCAAGTCGCAAGGAGTGTTGCCTTATTTTTATTAAACATAGAGTGGACCAAAAAAAAAACAGAACTTTTTTAATTTTTCTTAACTTAATATTGATTGATATTGAAAAAAGTGTCAAATCTAAAAGATGCACAACAACTTAACAAATAATTCACTTTTTGTTTTATCTTTCTACGACAAACAGTGCCCAAGTTATGAAGAGATACGGTTATAAAAAATCACCATGTATATGAATAAAAAAACCAGCAAGAAAACATTTACCTCCAAATTCCCTTCTCTTTTTTTCCAGGTCAAGGCAGAGTGAATCAACTGGGGGGTGTGTTCATAAACGGCAGACCGCTGCCCAACCATATAAGACTGAAAATCGTAGAAATGGCGGCAGCCGGCGTGAGGCCTTGCGTCATTTCCAGACAGCTGAGAGTGTCGCACGGATGCGTCAGCAAGATATTGAATAGATACCAGGTAAGCAATCATTAACATTTTTAAAAACCATGCAATTTAAAAAAAACTACCCCATTTCCTCCGCACCCGAAAGGATTTTTCTTTACCTGACAAAACTGAAATAAACAAGTGCTTGATCTACACCTACACACAAAATTTCAGCAGCATCGGATAAACCGTTCGGAAGTTCTTCAACTCCTATTACAACAGACGGTAATTATGCAGTATACGGTTTTCTGCCATTTTTGATTTTTTTTGAAAAATTCTTTATGGGGGCATCTTCTAGGGTCCCTAGGACCCCAAATCCGCCTGCGCCCGATTTTTTTTTTTACGAGAAAAAATGGTGCCCAGGGGGGATTGTAATGTGTTTTTTTGGTTGTTTTGGGTTGGTTTGAATTAGGTTGGGTTGGACTGTGTTGGTTTGGGTTGTTTTAGTAAAAAAAAAAATTAAAAAAAACAAAAAAAAAAAAAAAAAAAAAACCAACCGGCGCAGACGGATTTGGGGTCCTAGGGACCCTGGAAGGTGCCCCCATAAAGAATTTTTCAAAAAAAATCAAAAATGGCAGAAAACCGTATACTGCATAATTACCCAACAGACTATGAATGCATCGATGCCATTATTTGCCTGTTTCATACAGATTACGAAAAAGCTTTTAAATCAAGTTCAACAAACAGTGGTATTTACTACCCCACAGGTCTAAATATTTACACCTGTCGGGGGTACTAAATTTTAAAACCAATTTTCAAAAAACACTTACCCATACAGAAAAGACACAAAGTTTATTCATTATTTTGTATTGTTATTGCAAAATACCACTGAAAAACTGCTTTTTTTCTCAAAATAAGTATACCATACTTTAGGAGAAAATGCACTGAAATTAATTTTTTTTGACAGGTTTCAAAATGGCAAATGGTGAATACACCAAAAATTTGGCACATAATAGCTTCATTATTGAGGTTATAAAGTTGGTGATTTTTTTAGACCACCTCTGGGGGGTGGTTTAAATTTATAGCCCCCAGAAAGGATTGTTTTGTGGCTATTGGTTCGTTTATAATTTCCCTAAGGTACCTTTTTTATAAGGATTAATTTACCTTATATAATATCCCAAGTTGTTCATTACCAATAAAAAATAAGTGAAGGTCACTGATTATACACGAAAAATATACCAAACAAAAAAACCCAAAACAATTTACTATATTAATTTATTTACAAACTGAAATTAAAACATTGGTTATCTAAAAGCTCAGCCAAGAAAACTTTCCTTACTCAAAGCCCACTCATTTCAAAGCTGTAGCTTTCATCAGTAGAGGTTGGTGCAAGCCAAGGTACAAGCAGAGGTAAGAGATCCGAACTCGCTGTTTGTGATTTGAACGCAGCTAATATTTTGAACCTAACATTTCGACAGTGACAGAAATGTAAACAAAACTTGCATTTAAGTTTTTTAATACATTTCATAAATAAAAACACCTTTTAAATAAATACATAATTAATCTACTTATTATTTTATTATTACCCACCTAAATCGTTGTGTGACATCAAGTATTAATTGGAAAAATTAATTAACAAGATTCAGTTTTAATTAGAGTGACATATAACCCCAATTTTAATTTGTTCTACAGAGTGTTTACTATTTAAACCCCGCGTGGCCGCGTGGGTTTAAATTTTTAAATTTTTTTTTCTTCTAAATTCAAACTTTCTTTTCTTAAATCCAAGAAAAGATTGTATTAAGATGATTATTCAATAAACAAATTTATTAAAATTCTTCTTATTAATCAAACTATGTCCAAAACTCCAGGAGGGTTGGTTTAAAATGCTTAAAACCCAAAATTTCACTTAAACTTAGGACCGTTCTAAAATAAACTAAACCCTTTTAGTAAATCTTACCAGAAAAGCTCATATAGAATATCTTTAAGAAAGGAAGCAGTGCTTCCCCTAGAAAACATCATCTTCTTAAATGTAATTTTTGAAATAGGAAACAATTGCTTTAGATTGTTTTAAAAATGCTAAAAATGAACAAATGCGCCCTTGACTCAAACCGAGTCACATCAGAAAGTCTGCCTGCGTGTTGTGTGCGCGTAGCTTTTCACTACTTTAGAAAAATTCAATAGAAGCTATTCCCGCTGCTAGGTTTGTAGCTTGCAGCTATAACACGCCAGCAGCAGCAGTATGCCTGCTTTCGTGTGCGTCGAGAGGTCATTGAACCTGCTGAATGCATCGAGCATCGAGTCGTGCACGCGTACACAATCCAGCGGGGCAGCTATCATTAGAGTGTGTCCCTAAAGAAAACCCGAAACCAAATTTGGGAAAAACATAATTTGTCAGAATTGAAAAGAAAATAATTGATCCGAAAAAAATTGTCTTGAAAATGACGGGAAGATCAAATCGATAGAAAATATATGCATAGAATTAAATTTAAATGAAACATATTTTTATAGAAACACAGAATCTTAGAAAATAATTTTAACGAAAATAATTTAATAGAAACATAATAATGCCGAACCACAAAAATCAAGAACCCCAATCTGGCCAAAAATGATTTGAAACTATAGCCACGAATTCAATTGCTACGTTGCCAGGCTTACGGCAGGGAAGAGTGCAAGTAAAGTGTGATATTGTATTAATTTACCCCCTTTACATTCTTCAACCACCCCCTAGCCCCAAATTTCTTCATAATATGGTATTGTCATCGCACCTACATTACAGAAATAAATCGCAAGATTTGATAGACAGAAACTGTGAAGTCAAATAAAATCGTTTAATAAAAAAAACCCCGTGTCATCTTCCAAATAGAGAAACTTGTCAACGTCGCAATCCAGGGCCTACGGCGCTCTAGAGATTTAAATTTGACGCATGCCCAGTAGCAATTCGGCTGGATTGTGGTTCTGTCATTTAAGAATCGGGATTATTTTCTATCAATTTGTGGGTCGGGTGTTTAGACAATTATTTTCGATAATTTTCTAATTCTGATATTGTAACGTTCGGGAAAATTATAATCGGTTAAATTATATTCGTGTCTTTTAAGGATCGAGTAAATTAAAATTCTATAAAATTATATTCGTATCCATTATTTTCTGGGAGTTTTACTTTCGTTCATATTTCGTTTCGGACGTTTTATTTTCTGTTCAATTGTGTTTCGGTTTTTGTAAATTCGGTTTTTTATGGGTTCCCATTGGGGGTCGGTTATTTGCAGGTTTAAACGGCTATCGGTGTGTAGAATTTACGTGCGTCGTGCCATATGGAAGATAATACGGACCTTTATGCTAAAAGCTATTTATTTCATTTTTTTTTAAAAACAAAACAATTAAATATTTTTTTTTAATAAAAAAAAAATAAAATTAAAAAAATATAAAAAAAAAATTTTGTTCAGGAGACAGGTTCCATCCGACCTGGTGTCATAGGTGGCAGCAAACCGCGGGTAGCAGCGCCAGAAATCGAGACAAAAATCGAGCAGTACAAGCGTGAGAATCCGCAGGTGTTCAGCTACGAAATCAGGGACCGGCTGGTAAAGGAGGGGATATGCGACCGAGGCACGGCGCCCAGCGTTTCGGCCATTTCGAGACTCCTCAGGGGCAAAGGAGCCGGAGACTGTGACGGTGAGTGAATTCAATAAAATTTGATTTTTTACGGTTTTTTTTTTCAATTACAGCATATTTGGATACTATTCACAGTTGACTACTTACTTTTTCCGAAAAAGTAAGTTTTCCGGCCTTTTATTCACGTTATTAGTGCAAACAGGCGCACAACACGCTTTAAATAATAAAAAACCGTTTTAGAGTAAATATTTTAAGTCGGTTTGAATCATACCTTTCTAGATTCAAAGCTACTATATTTAGATTACCTTTGCGAAAGAAGGTCGAAGACATTTTTCTAAAAAATTTTTAAATAAGTTTTTTTACGTTTAAGTTATATAATCCAACATATTTTTTAGTTTTTTTTTTTATTTACATGGCTAAATTATTATATGGGAATTTTATAGTTTATTCTATATGCTATTCTAAGTATAAGGGCCAGGGGGGGGGGGTTAACCTCCCTCTACGGCTACGCCTCTGTTATATATCTAACTTTGTTTAAAATTCTCATTTACAGTTTTACCACGTCGAAAGTATTATAGGCGTTATGCTTGAGAAACTCCGCCATTTTCTAACAGTGGTTAAAAAAATCAACCATGCGAGAACTGAAGCTAAACAATGCACTTTAATAATGGCCACCAAAATGACACCAGCATTTGGGGTTATATCTTTTACGGTTTCTTAAGCTTGGAAAAAAAATTATAGAAAAGTTTTTGTGAAATTCTGGAGGTCGAAATACGAATCGGTTAATGTAATTTTTAAATTAAATATTCTGATGCCGAAAGATTGTTATACATTAGAGACATAAAGCTATTTGTACCTCATCGCGGTATACGTATCCGCATCTAGCGAGAACCAACCACATTGATTGGTCAGAAACTTGTAGCACGTTCGAAAAGAGCAGATATATGCTAATTTAAGGTGTTTCTGAACGCAATAGGTGCTGAGATACGATACGTGTGCCGTACCGATACGTGATACCTAACGCATCTCAACACCTATCGCGTTCAAGAACACCTTAGATTAGCATATATCTGCTCTTTTCGAACGTGGTACAAGTTTCTGACCAATTAATGTGCTTGGTTCTCGGGATACGTATACGGCGATGAGTTAAAAATAGCTTTATGTCGCTATTATCTGGGGTGTTGAACACAACAGGTACACCTAGGCATGGACGCAACGGGCCCTGAAAGACGGCTACGTGCTGCTATATAACGACCTTTGATTATATAACCGCTATAAGATAAGAGATGCAGGTAGGCATCGTAATGGTTATAAACGATTTTTTTTGTATAAACATTCATCCCCTCTCACAGACGTGTTAATTAACCAACATCGGGGGATCCTATTTACAGAACCCCATCGAAAATCAATTTTTCTTCACAAGCACCGCGCGATCTCCAACACAATTTTACTTTGACTCTGATATCCTCTGTAACAAAAGGCGAAAAACAATAATAAAAAAAAATCGAATACAGGTAGCCCAGAAAGTGGCTTGGGTTTGCTACAATTTGTTACGTCATGCTGAGGTTATTAAGATACTTTTATTTGTTGGCCTTTTGCCGACGATTTCTTGATGATTTTTATACGTATAGTTGAAATTATACAGGGTGCGGAGACTTTAAAAGAACCACTTTTAGTGGGTTAAGATATTTTTTTCATTTTAAATCGTGCTACTTCAAATTTTGTCAGATTCTCACTGGAATGAAATGACCTACTTTTTTTCTTCAAATGTATATTCTGAATTTTTTTAATTCTACACACAACTATCCTTCCAATAATACCACACTCTAATGGTTTCATCAAGATATTTTCACGTGAATCTGTAAAGGAAACGTCGTTATTATTTTAACCATTGCCTAGCCCACTTAGCACAAACAGGACCAACATCACAACACGTGAAAAACAACATATTTTTAACGCTTAATAGTCTGCTTTCTAACGTTTTTTGGTGTTGGAACGTCAGAATAGTAGTTTTAACAACTAGTGGTTAAAATAGTGCTTTTTTACAAGCGTTGGTTTAAATAACGAGCGCGGCGAGGTATTTAAAAACGCGAGTAAAATAAAGCACAGTTTAGCCGCGAGTTGTTAACACTATTTTTTTAATACCTTTAGCAAGAAAGAGAAGAGCACTTCTCGCAAAACACCATCTACACTATAAACCAAGGCGGCCGGTAAATGAAATAACAATCGTTTCCGCATAGCGATGTGCTATTTTACTCGGTGACGTTCATTGTTGCGACATTTTAATCTTTGACAGTTTGATATTTTGACGATGTTTTTAAATAATTTTTTCTTAAATGATTGGTGAAAACTGGCGAAAATAGCTTAATTTTTAGGCAATAATAATAGGATTTTTTCAATATTACTATTTTCCGCTATTTCTCTTTAATTTTGGGTAAAAAACGGACAGAAATCGTTTTTTGCACCCTTGATCAAAAAAAAAATTTTGCATCGGTAACCAAAAAAGCCATGCTTTAGTTATCTACAGACAGTTAATAAAATCTTTTTGATGAAGGTATAAAAAGAAACGTTTTTTCATGTTTTATACACAAAAAACGTTAGAAAGCCGCCTATTAAGCGTTAGAAATATGTTGTTTTTCACGTGTTTTGATGTTAGTCCTGTGTTGTGCTAAATGAGCTAAAATGATATTATATATAACTAGACGAAAATTTGTCCGATTTTCATAATATTTAGCTTTTGGGAAAGCTAAGGCATCAAAATTTATAGATCCAATGTAAAATTTGACATTTCCTAAAAATCAAAGATGGCGGAACTGTTAAAAAAATAGTAGTTTGGACCCCCCTAGATTTTTTTTGTGCGTCACTGTATTAGATCTCAAACAGCGGTTACAAAGCCACATTCTTTCCAAGCACTTCTATGTAACATTTTAAAAATTCAGTCAAGAAATAAGGAAGTTTGAAATGTTTAAATAGCTTCTTAAGAGAAAATCTACTTGTTTGAATAGGAATATATAACTTTTGCAAAAATTGACCGATTTTTAACAAACTAAGACTTTTTGGAAAGCACAGGTTTCAAAATGTATAGAACTAGTGTTATAACTACCATTTACTTATGTGCAACACTGTATTTATTCACAAACATCAGTTACAAAAGTATTTCAATCTAGCACTCAAAAAATTTAGTCAAGAAATAAGGTAGTCTCAAATGTTCAAATCTATTTGCTTCAAGCCAAACCGAAGGAAACTCTGGTATGTTTAAACATTTACTTTATTTCTCAACCGAATTTTTTAAGTGTTACATCGAAATGCCTGAAAAGAAATTTACTATTAGTGAAGGGGCATGTGTAAGTTCGCGGGATTTTTTATGAAGGAGTTTTGTGAATATTTGGGATTGATAGCTCCTTAGTCACACAATCAAGTGTTACCGGGTGTTTTGTTCGAGCACGAGGATTCCAAAAAAAATAATTTCAAGGTCATCCGACCTTAAACAACCTTAAAAATCGAAAAAAACAAGATTTTTGCAATTTTCTTTTAAAAAAATCTTGATGATTCGACGTTTTGTCAGACCAACTTCAAATGTACCTCAAACTATTAGGCATGTATGTCAAATTCGACTCTTAGAGTTTGATGCAGTTGGAAGCATCATGTCCTTGAAAAATACCCTAGTAAAATTAAGATAGTGCAAAAATAACATTCTATTCATCAACTATTAAAGCGAAGAGGACCAAATTTGGTAAGACACATAAGAAGGTCAAGGCCAATAATACTTTTAAAAAAATTTTGGTTTAGCTTTGACTCGTTTCAATATGGCAGCTGCTATATCAAAATGGTGACCTATAACCGCATTTTATTTTACCGTATTTCGTAAAAAAAACAAAAATGACAAGATGGCCATCAATTCTGGTTGAAGTTTACTTGATACATGACCTTGATTGACCTTGAAAATACCATGTACACATGAAAAACCAGCTTTTTGTAGTGTCAATCTCAATTTACCACTACGCAAAAACTTTAAGTTCCGGAGATGAAATTAATATGTCACTTGTCTAGCCAACAAAGTCATTTAAATTACCTATAAGAGAGTTACCAGAAGTTAGATATACATTGCCATATTCTGGACCAGGTGTTTTAGATGCCATTTTCCAAAATGGATGATTATACTCGATTTTATACAACTCGAGGACGAAAGTTCCAAAAAAATCACTTTCGATGTCATCGGACCTCAAATGACCTTGAAAATCGCAAAAAACAAAATTTTTCCATATCCATAATTTAATGTTTTGTGACACCAACATCTAGGCCGCCAGATCAAAAAAAATGGCAGGGAGTTTTAAAATGAAGTGTTTATTTATGGCTAACATGTTAATTTCATCTCCGGCACTTAAAGTTTTTGCGTAGTGGTAAATTAGAAAAAAAACACTACAAAAAGCTGGTTTTTCACTTTGTACCTGATCTTTTCAAGATCAATCAAGGTCATGCATCAACTACTTTTTTTTCATAGTAAGTGCCAATAAGTCAACAAAAATTGATGGCCACCTTGTCATTTTTGCTTTTTTACAAAATTGGATAAAATAAAATGTGGTTATAGGACACCATTTTGATATATCAGCCGCCATATTGAAACGCGTCAAAGCTGAACCATTTTTTTAAACAATATTATTGAACTTGACCTTCTTATCTCTCCTATCAAATTTGGTCCTCTTCGCTTTAATAGTTGATGAATAGCGCCCTTTATCATCATCAAACTTTAAGGATCGAATTTGGCATACATGCCCAATAGTTTGAGGTACATTTGAAGTTGGTCTGACAAAACGTTGAAGTACTAAGATTTTTTGAAGAGAAAATTGCAAAAATCTTGTTTTTTGCGATTTTCAAGGTCAATTAAGGTCGGATGACTTTGAAAGTGATTTTTTTTTTAATGAGTTTTGACTCCCATGTTGAAAGATGTCGTCATATCAACCCCTTCTACACGAATGCGAACAAAACACACTTGATTGTGTGACTAAAAAATCTATCAATCCCACATAGTCATAAAACTCCTTAAACAAAATTATGATTGTTTTCCACAAACCAAAACTACACTTTTTTGCACTCGACGCGCGTTTCGCTAACAACGTTAGCATCATCAGGAGACGATAAACAATTTATCGTCTCCTGATGATGCTAACGTTGTTAGCGAAACGCGCGTCGAGTGCAAAAAAGTGTAGTTTTGGTTTGTGGAAAACAATCATAATTTTGTTTTAGTGCAACCAAAGGTTCCAAATTCCCAACATAGATAAAACTCCTTCATAAAAAATCCCACGGGATAGAAATTATCGACATATGCCCCTACACTAATATAATTAACGTTTGAGACTGAATACAGTGTTGCACAGAAAGGGGTTAAAAATGCCTATTTTTCAAATAAGGCCGGCATCTTGGATCTTTAGTAAAATCTTGACACTAGTTTTATAAATGTGAAGCCCTGTTCTTTTTAAAAAGTGTAACTGTATTAAAATTGGTCAATTTTGGAAAAGTTATTGCCATTTAAACAAGTAGATTTTCTTTTTAATAAGCTTGGAGACAAACTCTGGTAATAAACCCTGCACAAATTACATTGAGAATGGCTAATGTCATAATTTTTTTATATGTTGTAGTACTCGATCAACAAAGCACAAAAATAAAAAAAACGAGATAGGAAGCAGGATTACTTTCTGAGATATGAAGCTTTAGAGTTGACGTGTTTTAAGGCTATATTTTTAGACATGGTGCAAGTTGTTTTCCCACAACTTTGTTGATTACCCCCAAAATAAAACGATTCGTTTCTAGATTTGTCCTGAATGAAACACCCTTTCCATCCATGTAAAAATATTTCTTTAAGGGTTCTTTGGTACCACCAGAAAAGTGACTGATTTGTGAATTTTAAAAACGAAAGAAAATGACCGCTTTTAAAAAAATGACAATTTTTATTTTCTTTAAAACAAACGGCCAGATTTTAATAGTTTTTACATATATAATAAGAATAATGAGAGTAAGCTAAAAAAAACATTTTTGCTTGATGGTTACCATTAATTGGAAAAATGGTAGGTACCTTTAATGCTTTTTAATATTTTTGAAATACTAGTGAAATACGAAAGTGATTGAAAATAACTTAGGGGTCGGTTATACAATTTTTTTCTGGGCATATTAAACATATCTTAAGATTTTTAACTTTTTGCACTGAAATGCATACCACTTTTCCGTACTTAAGTAGGAAAAACACTTTACCTCCTTTTTCTTTCTCGTAGAAAAACCGTAATAGTAACCGGAAAAATGTTATCAAATTCGTTACCGGCGACCCCAAGTTAGCCAAAAAGCATATACCACACGAGCAATTTGATTGGTCAAATACAGGTACCAATGGGTACTAATTGGTACCAACATATTCGTCCTAAGCTTTTGAATTGCATTTGTTTATAAAAAGTTTTTATAACTTACCTATAATATATTTAAAATCACTTTTCGTATTTCTTGAATATCAAAAATATTAAAAAACATTAAAGGTGCCTACCATTTTTGAAATTTATGGTACCACATAAGCTAAACATTTTTTCTTTAGCTAAGTGGCATCATTTTTAATAACATATGTGAAAATTTTGAAAATCTGGCCGTTCGTTTTAAAGAAAATGAGAAGTGTAATTTTTTTAAAAATGGCCGTTTTCTTTCTTTTTTAAAACTTACAAATCAATGACTTTTCTGGTGGTACCAAAGAAACCATATAAAAACGTTTTTACAAGGGTGGAAGGGGTATTTCATTCCAGACAAATAGAGATTCGAATCATTTTATTTCGGCGGTAATTAACAAAGTTGTCGAAAAAAACTTGGACCATGTCCAAAAATATAGCGTAAAAACACGTTAACTTTAAAGCTCTATATCTCAGAAAGTAATCCTACTCCCTATCTAGTTTTTCTTTTTTTGGTGCTTTGTTGATCGAGTACTACAAAATATAAAAAAGTTATGACATTTAGCCTAAAGCCATTTCCAATGTTAAACCTCCTTATATCTTGGCCAAATTTTTAAAACATTACATGGATGTTTTAGAAAAGAATGTGCCTATGTAACCGATATTTGAGATTTAATACAGTGTCGCACAGAAAAAATATCTAGGGATCAAAAATACCTATTTTTAAAATAAGTCCGCCAAATTTGACATCGGGTCTATAAATTTTGAAGCCTTGGCTTTCCAAAAACCGTAATATTATTAAAATCGGATGGTTTATCGCATAGTTATAATAATTTAAAAATGGCGGTTTTTTGTCACACCCCATTATTAGACCATGTTTTAACTTATCCCCAGGAAAGTATGTATAAGTAAAACTGAAAAGTAGGCACAATTAGATACAAGAAACCTTGGATTTTTATGTAAAACATGACCCCTCTCCAAAGAAATGTCTATAAAAAGTAAAATACTACAAGGAATAATATCAATTTCTTACCCATGCACCAACAAATTTTGAATTTTTTAAATTTGCTTCCAAGGTAATTTTCTCAATTAATACTTAATTTTTTCGAAAAAAAGAAAAAACTGGTTGATTATTTTTTCAGTGGTTTTTAAATATGCTGTTATTGAAAAAGGTTCAAGGACCCATCAATTCTTTAATAAGTTTCGATAAAAGGTGCAGGTGCATTAAAAAAAAAAAATCAAATTTATTCTAGAGGTAGGTGCCTTTTGTGGAAAGGTATCCCGCGCCAGAAATTAGCACAAATAGTAAAAAAAGGTAGATTTATTAATGAAATTCTCGAATCACCTGGGGTTATAATAGTCGAATAAAATTCATTAATCTTGATCATTGTCCATGGTGTAAACAGTAGCCGACGTCATTAGAAATCCTGACGGATTAACAGCTTAAAAATGGATGCGAGATACGTTCAACTTTCCAAGGATATGAGCTTTGTTTTATTTTTTTTTGATACAATTAGAAGGATAATAAATTAGGTACACATATTGAGGCCTAAAAAATATGACGAATATATAGGTATAATTACCTTCCGAAATTAATTTATTGTTAGTTTGGGGTTGAGGCGGTAGTTTGAAAAACTTGGAAATGGATTTTATTTTTTACAAGCTTTTATTTAACTTGCAATGTATGTATAAGTATACAGGGTTCCTAAGCAAATCCTTAGGGGGCCAAGCAGCCGTGTATAAGACGCAGACAAACGGAAAAGCACATTAGACAGAAAAGGATGGGCATGGGGCGATGTTGTCACTACATCTTACACGTAGTAAATCCATTCCAGGTTGTGGTTTTCTAATGTTTTCCATTTTCATACCTTTAGGACTGGAATAAAAATTGTTTGTGATCGACTTTAATACCAAACTGATGAAAGATCGTAAAAAAAAATATTTTTCGGCTTTTCATTTTGTAACCATTGTCCTTACGCACTGTTTACAGGCTGGGGACTGAGATACATGCAAATGCCTAACCTAAAGCGTTCATACACGGCCGGAGAAATCGACCGAGATATTTCCGTAGAAACTTTATCAAGCAAATAGGACGGGTTGACGCCATCGAACGTCCAACCCGGGTTTTGCACTTTGATTCGAAATCAAAAAGGAAGAACAGTCAGATGTGGGGCCGTGCACAAATTACGTAACGGTGATTTTACCAATTTTTGACCCCCTCCCTATGTAATGTGTTGTAACGGTTTGGCACGCCACTCCCCTAATATTACGTAACGATTTCAAGACCACTACCGCCCCCCAAAAAAAAAAAAAACTTCACTTATTTTCATTCCAAATTTTATTAGTTTCACACAAATGCAAACGCTGTCGAACACCCCCCTCCCCCCTATGTAACGTTTTGTAACCCCCCTCCCCCCTATGACCATTACGTAATTTGTGCACGGCCCCTGTAGTCCCAGTGGAGGAGGGCGAGAAAATTGATATTTTTTTCTTAAAAATTATACTCTTTAGACCTATTTCTTTGCGTTCCCGAAATTACGTAATTTTTGAAAAAAAAAATTGTAAACAACATTTTTATTTCGTGCTTTGTTTTTCTAACATTTTTGCGTTCGGCTAATTTAATTGAAAAAATTTTGCCTGCGGCGCCCTTTATCTTCTCACTTGAAACCAAGATCCCCCGTTTTAGGAAAACTGATCCCGTCTCTGGCGGAAATAATTTTTTTCTACGGTATGACGAAAATTTCGAGACAGTTGAAGAAAAAAATAAAAAAAGTGGCAGAGCTCAAGTTTTTCGTAAAAAAAACGTTTTTTGTAAAGAAACAGAGCAAAATAAATCTTTTCACCCCTTTTTGGATGTTACAAATATTGGCAGCCTGCAAATAAAAATGTCACACCCTGTCTTCTTACCAAATTTCATCCAAATCGGTTCAGCCGCTTTTGCGTGATTGAAGGGCAATACACGTACACACAAATTTTCTCATTGTCATTATAGTATTAGTAAATTAGTAGGATTAATTATAAAGCTGTCCTAAATTCTTTTTTTTAAATTGTGATTAGATCAATTCAAAATATTATGTTGTAGTAGACAAAAAAAAGTTAATTAAAAAAATGTTCCTAGCAAATAAATGATAGGAAATGACTCTCACTTTTGGATTGTTTAACGCACAGAAAACGTTATTGTGCAATTATTGCTAAATAGGTTTCTATAAATTACATGTATAGGTAATTTACTTTGTTTTTACTTAACTTAAAGCTAAACTCAAAAATAAGTTTAAATAAAAATACTATGGGACTTTAAAAAGAATGGAAACCTCCTATATATTCGTTTTGAATATCGTCTTTGGATTTAAACTGTCAAGTCTAATTTTCAGATCGATTTGAATTTGATTTGAGAGCGTTTACATTTCCTAAATAGCTTATCTCATATTTGCCGTTTATAACAAAATATAAAAAACAAAAAATTAATTTTGGATCATCCAACATATTAGGATATATGATCTCGATAGATCCCAAATTTTACCAAAATATTTATAGTATAAGAGAAAAAAAATAGGTGCTAGAAAGCACGGATAGTCCACCAAAACTATAGCTTTGAAAGATTTGAACCTAAAATTTTTGGGTAATATTTACGAAAACCAAAATCTGAAAACCGCATATCAATAGCTGCTTTAATTCTAAAATTATTATATTTTTTTTATATATTTTAACGTTTTTTCAAATAACTCGGATACTAAAGCTCCCACGAATTTGGACTTTATAACAAAATTTGTAGTCCATATTCATAGAAACTTAAATCTGAAAACCGTATATCGCTACTTGCTTCTGTTCCAAAGTTACAATTTTTTTAAATATTTTATCTTCCTTTTCCCCCTTCAACCCCCCACCACCCTACCCAAAAATTAATCAGTTCATGGTAAGCCGATAGAGGATTTTTGTACCAAATTTCGTTAAAATCCATTAAGGCGTTCTTGAGTTATCGTGTATACAGACACACTACACCGACAGACCTTAGTAACTCATTTTTGATAAAATTAAGAAAAGTCAAAATTGGGATGGTGGACTAAAAACCGATATTTTTCCAAGGCAGCAAATAAAAACGACTATTAACCAACTACTCGTCGGACTAATACCTTCGACACGCATTGAATTGCAATGAGTGCATCTATAATCTAAATTAATTATTCATTTTGGTTACAGACAAATCGACAGACAACGAGGGAGCGTCCGATTGCGAATCCGAGCCCGGGATAGCGCTAAAACGCAAACAGCGACGTTCGAGAACCACCTTCACCGCCCAGCAACTGGACGAGTTGGAGAAGGCGTTCGAAAGGACGCAGTACCCGGACATTTACACCAGGGAGGAACTGGCGCAGAGGACCAAGCTGACCGAGGCCAGGATTCAGGTAAAAATAACGACAAAATTATAATTTTATACCTTCATCGAAAACACGATAACCGCGATGCAAAACATTTTTTTATGGTTCAGAAGCGTAATAAATAGTAGTTTTAACAACTAGTGGCTAAAATAGTGCTTAAAAGTCCAAGAAAAACAGGAAAATACTTTTAAAAATCTAGATCGAAGAGCACTTCTTGCAACACACCATCTTTACACTATAAATCAAAGCGGCTGGTAAATGAAATAACAATGCGGTGTCCATAGCGATGTGCCTTTTTACTCGGTGACCTTCATTCTTGCGACATTTTAATCTTTGACAGTTTGAAATTTTGAATATTTTTTAAGTGATTTTTTCGTAATTACTTGGTGAAAACCGACAGAAATGACTTAATTTTTAGGCAGGAATAATAGATTTTTTCAATATAACTATATTTCGCTATTTCTCTTTAATTGTGGATAAAAAACGGACAGAAATCTTTTTTTGCACCCGTGATGAAAAAAAATAGTTTTTTTTTTGTATCGGTAACCAAAAAAGCCATGCTTTAGTTATCTGCAGGCAGTTACTAAGATCATGTTTTTGATGAAGGTATATAAAAAAAATAATCTTAAAAAGTAAGAATATTCGCTTGCAATGGTACTTTTGGCCCCACATTTTTCAATCCAAATACAAAAATGTTTCAAACATTTTTAGTTTAATTTTAAAGAAAATGCTTGAATGTAGCGTTCTCTAGTGGGCCTTTTTGCAATTTTTGTCTAGTCTTGCAGATATATTTAGATCCATTTCACAAAAATTAAAGTCAAAATTCAAAAACTACCTATTGCTAGAGAACCCAAGATTTAATTTAAATATTTGATTTTTCGTCCAATAATAATTGTAAATGAAACGGTTTTCAGCTTTTTGGACAGAGAAAAAACACAAAGAACGAAAATCAACAGTTTTTCAGAAATTTTAAAAGGTTAAAATTATGTCATGATTTAGAAAAGAGACGCAAAAAACACTAAAACAAACACATAATACAAACAAAATAACATACCATAACAATTTTTTTTTTTAATTAGTAAAAGACCTACCCAAATGATAAGTTTTTGTAACTATTTTGATTTTTTTAAATAAATAACGTTCTGATGTCCGTTACTCGCTTTTTTCGTAGGTACTAATGTAGTTCCTTGAATTATTCTGTAAATAAACTCTCTGTGTACGCTTCCCCACTTCTTAATTATTGTTTATTTTGTTTTTGCCCGCAATTTGAAAAACTAAACCACACAAAATTATCGAGAAACCATTTTTTTATTAATAATTTTATGTTAAGAATAGAGATTCTTTTTTTCCCGTCAGTGTCCTTAACTCAGGAAGTGGAACGCCCACGGTTTATCAGAATGTGCAAAATCAAACCCGTTGCATAAAAGAAAGTTCATCAAACTCGTTCAATATCAAACTCGTAACTTGTAAAACCAATTTTTGATAAAACCCGGAATTTGTCAAACCATTATTTTTCAAAACCGGAATTCGTAATACCCGTTGTTTATCAGAAAATGTTTGCTTAATTGATTGCGCATTCGCCAATAATACATGAACCGCAGGCGTACACGCAATGTTAAGAACAACAGAATGCATCTATACACAAAGTATTGAACACTACCAGTGAATATTTTTAGCCAAGTGTGCGCATATTATAGAACGTCAAATGCATCGAAACGCCGCGTATTAGAAATGTGTTCAGTTCTCCATGAAAACATAGTAAATGTTACAGGTATGGTTCAGCAATAGGCGCGCGCGACTGCGCAAACAGCTGTCAAGTACGAGCGGCTCCTACACGCCCATAGGGGTGCCGTACACCGCCCCCTCCACCCCGTACGGCGCCTCGATTGGCCAGGCGATGACCAGCAGTACCGCCGAGAGTGGGTACGGAACCTCAGCCGCGAGCGGTGCCAATCAAAGTAAGTATAGGGGGACCATAGCCTTTAAAAGATAGAGACAAAGTCAAATATTTATCAATTGATTTATCCAAGATTTAATTACACCAGGCAATTTTTTTTTGTAAAGGTCGTGGGTAAAAATAATTTTTAGAGCCAAAATGTTTTTTGAAAAATTTTCTTAGGTCGTAAATAAAAAATAGGATCACAATATTTTTAATTAATAATTCGGGTTTTCAGAAACTACCCTATCTCTACATATTGTAAGAACTACTATACCTACTAAATGATTAGTCTAATATTAAATCTAATTAACTTATAGTTAATTAAACTAATCACTTACATTTTTTTTGCTGTATGATTATTTATTTGTTTTTTTAGTTCAACTGGTAAAATATTGTAGATTTTTGGAGCCAAGTAAGTACTACATTTTTGCAAAAATATGCATTTTCTTGGTATTTCTGCAGATAAATTAATAATTTGTTTTGTGTTATGAATATTCGTACTTAGTAATGTAAAGTATTTGTAAATAGCTTTTAAGCTCTGCAAAATTTAGCTTTCTTGTAATTTCTGAACAAGAAATAAGTTACGTTTGTCTAAAATTTGTAATAAGTCCCCCACAAACCTAGCAATGACATGTAAAAAAATAACCTTCTTGTGAAAATTTCGACTCCGGCGCTATTACACACTTGATTTTTTTTTAGCATCAGCAAAAATAGCACCTTTTACCTAAAAACTTGAGCCCTTCCCGAAATATTTTTCTGGGCGCGCCACTGATATCTGTTGATTTTTTTCCACAGCAACATTTTATGTTTTTTTTCTTTCAGTGTCGGACCACCTCTACCCCTCCCACTCGACCACCGCGCACTCAACGTCGCCCGGACTGCCCCTGGGCGACATCAAATGGGAACACCCCCTCGCGTCGCACAACCCCTTCGCCGCCCATCCCCATTCTCATCTCTACCCCGCGCACAGCGTTGCCGGCTCCAACCTGGGGCACAACGTGTCGCCTCACATGACATCGAGCTCGCCCGAGAGTCACTTACACCCCATGCAAGCGAACAACATGACAACGTCGCATGCCAACGACAACATGGAGTACAAGGACGGAAATGACAACACGATAGGGGCACACAGTTCGGTCAGTCCTTCGGGAGGACATCAACAGCAGCAAGGTTACGTCAACATGCCCCCCACGCCGAACAGTATGGTCACCTTGTTGGGACCGAATAGTGGTAAGTTAAACTTAAAATTAAATTTTAAAATTAAAATCCGGCTCGAAGGGCTAGGTTCAATTATTGACTCCTAATCAAGGATAGAATCGTTCTCGCCAAAATCTTAAACTGGCTGTAATACCCATGAAATAAATAACTGCAACATGCGTCTTCAAACGCATGTGTCTTAATTACAAATGGCAGGTCAGGTGTCTTACATAGCATTAAAATAACAGAGTACAAAGAAGTATCATTCGTAAAAATTGGACAAGAACTAAAAAAGCTTTGCTTAACGAAGTAGTGCTGTTTTAAAACCTGTGTAAAATAGATAAAATGCAGATTTTTTATTTTGCTGATTTTTTTAAAACTTATCCGAATTTGTTATTTTATACAGTGTCCAGTTTTATACAAAGGCGTACTAATTGGATTTAATAGAATAGTGTTTTTAGGTGCACGGTTTACAGGGTTAACCACAACACCTCTTTCGTTAAGCAAAGCTTTTTTAGTTCTTGTCCGATTTGTACGAATGATACCTCTTTGTACACTAGAAAGATTTGGCTTTCCGGACGATTGATATCAGGTACATTGGCTTACAAAAAAGTTTGGCAAGAAGATTATACTATAACTTAGTAGGTTTTCACATCGTACTTAATACAAAAGATTGTTTTCTTCTTCTTTCATATGCATTATGAAAGAAGAAGAAAACAATCTTCTGTGTTCTCTGTTCTGACAAAGAGCGTGAGGGTTCCTAAGATTTTCCTTAGGGATAGGATTTCAATAAATCAAACAGAAATGGCATAGAAAGTTCTGCGCGCACAAAAGAAACAGGTATATTGCGCAATGGTGCCAGTTTGTTATTATCTCCGGACTGCTTTCATGAGAAAAAATTGTCGCCACTCTTTCATTGTGAGCATAAATCATAGTTGCAATAATAACCGTTGACAAGATGTCTGGAAATTCCACGAGATGGCGGCCACACCATGAGATTAAAAATTAGATGTTTTCAGGTCCAAACCACAGCTTTTTCTTGCTTAAAGGAGGCGGCAGGGTCCATTATTTACGATACTGAGCGATAAACTCGTGAGGTTGTTAACATTAGAAAGAAATATCTTCGCTTTTAATTAAATTTATTTCCATTCTGTTCTACTAGTGACATCTATCCGGAAACTACCAAACCATACAGCTAGCACTAGCAGCCAAAGAAATCAACAAATGGCGCTTTTTTTTCCTGCAGAGCTTTTTGCTTGCCATATTATTGATTTTAAATAAAGCTGGCCCTACACTACATTTGATATTTTCGAGGTGTTTTATGACATGATCTTGAAACATATAGCGAACCAATTCTTCAAAACTAGCGGGAGGGTAAAAGCGAAAAATAAGGGGCTGCCCATATTTGTAACACCCAAAAAGGGGTGAAAAGATTTATTTTGCTCTGTTTCTTTACAAAAAACGTTTTTTTTTACGAAAAACTTGAGCTCTGCCACTTTTTTTATTTTTTTCTTCAACTTTCTCGAAATTTTCGTCATACCGTAGAAAAAAATTATTTCCCCCATGGTCATACTCTACTTTTATTCGAAAAAAATTTAGAAACAGAGACGGGATCAGTTTTTCTAAAACGGGGGAACTGGTTTCGGGTGAGAAGATAAAGGGCACCGCAGGCAAAATTTTTTCAATTAAATTAGCCGAACGCAAAAATGTCGCCGCTTACAATTTTTTTTCAAAAATTACGTAATTTCGGGAACACAAAGAAATAGGTCTAAAGAGTATAATTTTTAAGAAAAAAATATCAATTTTCTCGCCCTCCTCCACTGGGACTACAGAGGCAGTGCACAAATTACGTAATGGTCATAGGGGGGAGGAGGGTTACAAAACGTTACGTAGGGGGGAGGGGGGTTTTTGACAGCGTTTGCATTTGTGTGAAACTAAGAAAATTTGGAATGAAAATAAGTGAAGTTTTTTTTTTGGGGGGGGGGGTAGTGGTCTTGAAATCGTTACGTAATATTAGGGGAATGGCGTGCCAAACCGTTACAAAACATTACATAGGGAGGGGGTCAAAAATTGGTAAAATCACCGTTACGTAATTTGTGCACGGCCCCACATCTGACTGTTCCTCCTTTTTGATTTCGAATCAAAGTACAAAACCCGGGTTGGACGTTCGAAGGCGTCAACCCGTCCTATTTGCTTGATAAAGTTTCTACGGAAATATATCAGTCGATTTCTCCGGCCGTGTATGAACGTTAGGCATTTGCATGTATCTCAGTCCCCAGCCTGTAAACAGTGCGTAAGGACCATGGTTACAAAATGAAAAGCCGAAAAATATTTTTTTTACAATATCTTTCATCAGTTTGGTATTAAAGTCGAGCAAAAACAATTTTTATTCCAGTCTTAAAGGTATGAAAATGGAAAACATTAGAAAACAACAACCTGGAATGGATTTACTACGTGTAAGATGTAGTGACAACATCGCCCCATGCCCATCCTTTTCTGCCTAATGTGCTTTTCCGTTTGTCTGCGTCTTATACACGGCTGCTTGGCCCCCTAAGGATTTGGTTAGGAACCCTGTATAAAATACATAATAATTTGGTTGATAGTAAGGAAATACTACTATTCTTTTTGCTCAATTGTAGTCCTGTAATACTACGTCATAGAAATACTTTTTTTGTAGACACTTATAGTTCTAACTATATGGTAAATTCGCCATTTGTTCGTTGTGGCAACTCGTTTAACAGATTGCATGCTGATCTGGATATTTTGAATCTTAGTTTTGGGTCTTTTAAAAACCAATTAAGAACATTAATTTAGAATCAAAGTCCTAATTATTTTTTTTATTTCGTAATAAGCCTCGTTACTAGTAGTCTAGGTTTAGTTTACTTATAGTACTATATAGGTTCACAATTTTTAGGCATAACATTTGTAATTTGTGTTACTTCGTGATTGGATATTCACACAAGAATATCTGTGAGGTAGTCTATTTATGTGAATAAATAAAAAATAAATAAATTTTCGATACGTGTTGAGTCCGATATGATATATATGATAAAGTTAATTTTCAGTTTTATCAATATTCGTATCCTTATCTCTATCGAGTCGACCAATCAAGCAGGTGCACTTTTAAAATCGTGGCGAATCACTGACAGTTGACGTGAATTAAGTTTTGTATAAACTTCAGGTGGAAAATACTGCAACTTTTTGTAATTGTCGTTGAAAAACCTATTTAGATAGTTGCAGATTGTTTAAGTTAACCCAAGCGTAAAAACAATTCATTAAATCAATAAAAAAAACTCCTAGTTTTTAACGATTCTTGAGACACAATTAATAATTGCCTTTCTTCAATAGATATGCATTTCTTTGAAATTATGTCATTTTGCTAAGAAAAAAAAACGGATTTTACTTTCACTCTTAGCAACAAGAAATTAACCAAGTCATTGACACCATTTATCTCCCAGTCGGTTTCAAATGTCACCGGAATGAAAGCGAATGAGTCTATCCTTGATTAGAAGTCAATGATTGATATCTAGACCTAGTTTTTTTAACTAACTGAACTTATAAATGGTGATGAGTTTTGTTGCACTGCCTAAGAATAAGTGGAATGCAGAATTAAAATCGATTTGGTAGTTTTTGTGTGATGCTGGAAAAAACAAACAAAAAATATTGTTACTAAATTTAATGTTTTTTTTCAGGTAACAGTTCGAATTCAAACGAAACGCCGCAAACTCAAGAAGCGACAACGCTGCATAATATCACGTCAAACTGGCAAATGTCACCCAATCACCAACTGCGCAATCTCAGTCCGCCTGTCAACCACAACCACCAAAGCATCGGCGGTTTGGGTCAGTTGGGACAGTCTTTCGGAAATTTCGGACAAGGCATGCAACCCGGACTACACGGCTATGCGAACCACGGCGGCAAAGGGTTCGGGTACGGCTACGGGTGGTACTAATGCGTTTTTTTCTATTTTATATACGCGACTTCTTAAAAATCAACAATTTTTTTGACTATCTTTTTAAAACTTTGTCATGGGACTGGGAAAGATAGACTAGAAAACGAATAAATCGGTTCCCATATACAGGGTATTTTACAACTTATGTATAAAAATTAAAGACGTGATTCCTAATACTGGTCGGTGTTTGAAATTACAATTCATTTCGCTTAAATTTGTTGAAAAGTTTTCCCAAGAAAATAACCAAAAATGTGCTAAATCATTTTCTTCGCATTTGACTGTATATTAAAAAGTTTATCAACAAAGCACACCTAACAAGAAACAAGCAAGTGCGTTATGTGTTTTATTATAAAAAATTACATACAACTATATATACAGGGTGGATATTTTTAAACGGAACGGTGCTTCTAGCAGGTTAGAATTTGGTTTTATAAAAAAATCCAAAAACACGTCAACTGAGATTTTTAATTTTCTTAAATCGTGTTATCTTGGATTTTTTTTATGTCATTATGTTTACGAGGTATGGCAAAAAAATATATATTTTTTTAAATAGGACACCCTGTCTATACCACACACTAATACTCTTATGGTTTTCAAGATAGAGGCATTTAAACTGTTCCGTTCCGTTTAAAGAATCCACCCTGTATATATTAAGGGTGTTCCAAATTGGATGCTCACCATGGGGATCTCCTAAACGGTAGGAGATATGAAAAGGTTTAAATTAGGGTAAAACCAAAAAAAAAAGTTTAAAAATTTCGGGTAGTTCCGGAGATAGGCGAAAAAACCGACATCTTTTTTTAGTAAAATCAATGAATAGCGAGCTTTCCCTCAAAAAGGTAATGGTAACCGTAGATCCGTATTTCGCACTTGTGGTGCTCATCAGTACGGTGCTAGGAATTAGGAGATGAAATAATGAAATGATGAAGGAAAAATATGACACAGGATTCATGTAAAAGACAACCATCTGTCAAATTGCAGAATCGGCAGATGTACCTTCATTTTGCAGGAAAATTAAGCGTCTCTACGGAGACAGATATAATTATCTTTACAGATATCCTAAGCTCTGGAGTTAATAAATTTAAAAAGGGATTTAGCGAGGGTGAATAAATAACAAAATCAATGAATAGCGAACTTTCCCTCAAAAATGTAATGGTAACCGTAAAAAAAATTGGTGTTAGAAAGCACGGATAATCCACCATACAATCAATTATTTTATGTAGAAAGGAGATGAAAATATCTCGAAAACTGTAGTTTTGAAAGATTTGAACTTTATAACAAAATTTTTGGGTAATATTTACAAAACCAAAAATTAAGAAAGTCAAAATTCCACGATTTTAATAGTCCCCCATGACATATTAGTATGGTGGATTAAAAAATTGTCTGTCGGTCTGTTGTCTGTCTGTATACACGATAACTCAAGAATTCCTTAATCGATTTTAACAAAATTTGGTACAAAAGTCCTTTATCGGCTGGTGGAGGATTGAAGGGGCGGCGAAAAGGGGGGTAAAATATTTTAAAAAATTGTAACTTTGAAACAAAAGCAAGTAGCGATATACGGTTTTCAAATCTTCTTATAAAGTCCAAATTCGTGGGAGTTTTAGTTTCCGAGTTATTTGAAAAAAAACGTCAAAATGTATTAAAAAAATCATAAGTTTAGAAGTAAAGCAGCTATTGATATGCGGTTTTCAGATTTTGGTTTTGGTAAATATTACCCAAAAATTTTGCTGTAAGGTTCAAATCTTTCAAAGCTACAGTTTTCGAGATATTTTCATTTTCTTTCAACATAAAATAATTTATTGTATGGTGGACTATCCGTGCTTTCTAGTACCAATTTCTTTTGATATATTTTTGTATTACTTGCAGTTAAATTAATATGCTCTAAAGGTTTCTGAAATAAGTTGTGAAATGCCCTGTATAACTTAAAAATTATATTATATTAATAAAGGTTAATGGACTAAATGGCAACATTGCTCGTTATATTATATCACGTCCGTTACACCTAATTATTTCGACTTGATTGAAAGCCAAAAAAAAACTAGTATTCTTGTAAATAAAATTTGTGTTTGTTTTCTTTATGATATCCAGTGACAAAATGATTTTATAATTTGTAATTAATATTTTCATTGCGTAATAATTTTTGCCTTTTTCCCACTTGTTTTTGTACTTTTGTCGCACTTATCACTTGGCTGTAACATATGTACATAGATAATATTATGTCTTAGATAATTACCATGTAAAAATGTAGACTTTCTTTATTAAGACCAAAAATACCAGTGTTTTTAGATTTAAAGGTTATTTTACTATTTTATACACCTTATTGTTAAGATTTTTACATTGTATTTTTGTAAATTTTATGGGGTTTGAACGATACTTCTAAAAAATAATAAAATGTATGGATTTCCTAATTGTGAAGTTTTTTATATATTTGATTAATCTTTAACAAAATTTTAACTATTTTGCCACTTAATATAATTATCAACAAATGTTTTTAATAATAAGCGTACATTAAAAAGTTTTAAAAATAATATCACAATAGGTATTCGAAAAATGTGCCGTGTTGTCATTTTGATTAGTTTTGCTCTTAGATAAATAATTAAAAAACATTGTTTCAATAGCGGAAATCACTAGAATTTTTTTTTCTCTAGCGACAATTCTAGCACCATTGAGTAAAAAACTGTTCACTACCAAGAACCACCACCACAGTAAAAAAAATGCAAACTCACCATAAACTTCACAGTCTAAGCTTCTTGATCCGATATTGCTTTTACTTGACTTATAACTTCAGGCGGTGTTGCCATTTTCCTGTGTGTTCCAGACAAATTTTTATAGATTCATGTAGCAAGTGTGACATGATCTATTGCTAACTTCGACGCGGTGCGGTGTTGCCATACTGGTGATGTCTCCAAGTAATTTTTCCTCGGTTCTACACAGGCAAATTTTTATAAACTTAGGGTGCACAAAAGTAGCTGGGCTGGCCGTGTTACCATGTTGGTAATGGCTCCAGGTTATTTTTTTTCCGGTTGCACAAC